>OY754308.1:66686266-68097992 GCA_963573325.1 Astragalus glycyphyllos
CTGTAAATCTATTATCTATATTTTTTTTGTAAGTTAAAATTTAGGTGAGTTGGGCTTCGAGGCTCATCAGGGTCAGGGTAGGTCTCACGACACTTTGAGCGCCTACAGATGTACTTATCATTTACTATCATCTACTAAAACAACTGATAAGTTTTGAATACTTAATGACTATTCAAACAACTAATAAATATTAAAAATACATGTGGCAAATATTTGTGGCTTGACAAATAGTTGTCACTTACTATAAAAAACACGGGATAAATATCTATTATTAATGATTATAATTTTTGAAACCTATTGTAAATCTACTATCTATCTTCTACTATCTACTATCACTTACAAATTTACTAAAACTAATCAATTTAACCACCGAGAAAAATTCCAAAAGAACTTTTTAATTAGTCTCTTAAAAACGATAAGACTTAATGACTATTCAAATTACGGATAAATATTATAAAAAAGCGTGACAAATATTTGCCACTTACACGGGACAAATATTTGTCATTTATAATTATAATTTTTAAAGACTACTAGAAATCAACTATCTATTTGCTACTATCTACTATAACCTACTAAAACTAATCAATTTAACTATTAGCAAAAAAGTCAAAATAGCTTTTTAGTCTCTTAAGAAAAATGAAAATACTTAATGACTATTCAAACTACTAATAAATATTAAAAAAACATGTGACAAATATTTGTCAATGATACTTAAAAAATGATAAATAACTATCAGTGGCATATAAAAAAGTATGGGACAAATATTTGTCATTGATAATTATAATTTTTAAATACTATTATAAACTACTATCTACATTAAGAAGCACCGGAAAAATATTTATCACTATAAATATAATTTACTGCACGAGACCAAAACTGGGCCCAATAATATGTTATTATTTTACTTTTGAGTCTTGACGGAGAATAATATAATAGTTTCCACCGAGTTTATCGGGTATAGTATCAAAGTCTTCGATGAGAATATATGTATTGAAGGGTTAAAGATCATTTTCTCAAAAAAAAAACTAATTATTTATAAATCATAATTCTGCTTTTTTGTCCTAAAAAGAAAATATTTTCTCTTCTTTTCTTTAATATTGTTTTTGAGGTCCCATGGGAGACATTATATGTTGTTTGTTTGTTGTTGTTATTAAAAATTATACTTTAATATTTTTGTTTTTTATATGCATCTATTTTTTATATATTCGAGCTAATTAATTTCTTACTTAGTCAATTTATATACAGAACACGACAGTGGCCGTGCGTATGCACGGGTATACCGCTAGTATATTGACTAAAAGATGGTAAAAGATTACTAGATACTCTTATTTATATTAGTGTTATGTTATATGCCGAGCTAATTTGGGCTAACATCCTCTTCATTTTTCATTATTTCTAATTCTTCCATTACTATAGTTTTGAGAAAATAAAAATGATATTATGAAATATATTAAGTAGAGTTTAAATATCTTTTATACACTCAAAATACACTGAAATTTTGGTAATGGAGAGGGGAAAAAGGGAGTCGAGATCATATCCATTTTCTCTCTCTATTTATTCTTCTCATTACCAAAGTTTAAGGGTACTTTGGGTGTATAAAAAGTTATTTGGACCTCATTTAATATCATAATATTATTTTTTATTTTCTCAAAACTATAGCAGTAGAAGAAATGGACAGGATCATGACCCATAAAATGGAGATGTTTTTGACTAAGCTAACCTTCTCCCAAATTACGAGTAAATATTCTCTCTATTTCTTCCATTACTATGGTTTTGAGAAAATAAATATGATAACATATAACATTGAATGAGATTCAAATATTTCTTATACACTTTAAATGCCTTAAAGCTATGGTATATGAAAAGGCCCTTTTGACACATTTTCTTGTCCCAAAATATAAGTCCATTTACTAATACATTTATTACCCTTTTTCCAAATATATTCCTTATTATAGTAACACTAAATTGTCTTGGTATATGAAAAGTCAACATTGAATGCTTCTATACATAAATGGTAATTTAGTCATAGTCATAGACAAAATAGACATATCAATTACACTAACAATTTTTCTTAATATGAGCAAAAAGTAAAATGGGGTCTTATATTTTGGGACAGATGGAGTATTTATTTTTCTAACTCAACTCAATAAAAATTACCTTTTTGAGATCACCTGAATGACTTCATAAGTAAAGTTTTAGTTATATCAATACACATAAATATCTAATTTATATGGTCTGTATATATTATAGTATATCTAATTTACATTTTTCTCTTATATCTAATTTATATATCATACTCCCCCCAGTTCTATTTAGATATAAGAGAAAAATGTAATTTTAGATTTATTGAATAACTAATTTATATGGTCTGTATATACTATAGTATAATAAGCTCTATCCATAAGTTATTCAATAAATTTAAAATTGTATTTTCTTCTTATAAGAATGATTAAAGGTAGTATGTTTTAAAACGTATATGCATTTATGCTTCCAAAACTAAAAAGGGCATATTTGGTGATCAAGATAGGATATAGACAAGATATGATTGAGACAAGATAACACTATCATATCATGTGTTTGATGTGCACCGACGGGATATAAGGTAACATAGTATTATATATTTTAGATAAGCTAATAAATAATGAATGATATATATTAAATTTTAATGACAAAACTACCCTTGTAGCAACTATATTCCATTTGTTGGAAAATTAAATTAATTGTCTATTTTTATCCTTTTTAATAATAAATTTATTTTTTTATCACTTATTTTAATTTTAAAATTTCATTAGATTTTCTAATTTTTAGATTATAGAAAAAGACAAAACTACCATTTATCATAAAATCATAGATTATTTTTCAAATTAAGTACTAATTTAATTAATTTCTAATATATATCATATTTCTTATTTAAAAATATATTTTAGAAGGGTGATGAATAAATTATTTTCTTTCTATTTTGTTTCTTTCTAACCAAACTTAAACTCTGGATAAAATTTTAACATGAGAAATGATATGATAAGTCACAGGATCTAAGTTATCAAATTTAATTGGCTCAACAAATACTAGACTGATAAATGATACAGCTTAACTGAATATAGCTCACCACCACACCAAATCTACGTGCTTAATTATTGTAAACAATTGTGAAAAAAAGATGGTCAATTGGACTGTGGTTGACTGGTTGTCGCTGCATGAAAAGGTGTCCATGGTTCCGTGAAGCTAGCTGATTTATAAATTATAAATCGACAGGTAAGGTGTCAATTTTCAAAACCTCGTGGCTCTCTCAAAATACACTCCTAATTCCTAATTGAATTAATTCAGTAAGATTTATCCCATCCAAATCTAGTCTTTATCTTCAAGTTGTTTTGATTGAAATTGATTGACTGATTGAACCCCACCTTTTAATGGTGACAATAAAAGTGCTTACTGAAATTGGACCCATTAGAGGAAAAGTATTGTGTTGTGTTGTGGCTACTCTTTCCTCCTAAGTGTGGATAATACCAAAGCACTTGACGATATTGGAATCACCTGGATGGTGACCTTTGTGGCTCAATTCTACCATCATTTTTCTCTTTTTTTTCTTCTTAAAACTCCTGACTCTCTCAGGTCTTTTCTTACCATGAATTTAAGGAAACATGGTGCCCTAAAACCTCAATCATTAATTTATGTAATTTTAATTCGATGGTGGTAATCAATCACCATGGACAACCTAGCTTGACATCCTTAGGCAATACAATTTAAAGTAGGGTTTGACAATTGTAATTCTACAAGTTACACATGCATACCTAGTTGTAGCATTTCTTTTCCACCTCGTCAGAATATTTCACCCCTTATCGAACCCCTCGCCTGTCGCGGTGTTGGGCCTTGTAGCAGCGTTTCTCCACTGCGTCGTCGTGTTTGTCACGAGCAGAGTAGAACGATTAGTAGAATAGGGCGTGAGAAGGGGAAAATTCAAAATTGAGTGTTGACAGATCTTTTAATTCCAACCATTGATCTCTTCTTAAAAGGAATAGATGGTTCAGATTTGATCACTTTATTTTGTGCAATTTTTTTCACGTGAGGCAATTCCCTCCCATGCAATTTACATTTGTAAAGCAAGTTCTGGCAATTTATAAAAGTGTTGTAATTTTCACTCCAACTTAAGTTGGTTTCTATCTAACTCTTCCAAATCCAACTTTGCCTAGTTAATAGGCTTGTGAGCCTATATCACAGGTCTGCCCAATTTTGAAGGCTTTTAATTTAACCAAATGTGTTCAAATGAGATTAAACCAACGTGTGAAGATGCTAGCTTCAACATTTGTCGGTGCACCAACTTTCAACTCCGAACGCTGTCTGTGTAAAGTTGTGCTTTCTCTCACCCTCACCCACTCAGTTTAATCGTTTTTACGTTGAATGCACTTACTCCTGTGTAACAGATAGTAGACAGATAATGGCTGGCATATGCATATCTTTTTTATGGATCCACTCACTAAAAAAAACATTAACCTAGTTGTGTCTGCACAGTACACTATTGCTGAATTTTGCATCGAACGAGAGAGAGAGAGAGAGAGAGAGAGAGAGAGAGAGAGAGAGAGAGTGAGTGAGTGACAGACTTTTGGTGGGGTTATAAGTCTTTTAAGGTTCTTTGTACTCTTTCTGAGATTATTAGGGTGATGCCACATAAAGATGCTTTATGGGTGCCATGGACGCGCACACAAGGCAAAGAAATGTTTATGTTCCTCTCCATTTCTCAAACTCTGTATTTACATTGCATGATCGATTATTACTCAAACTTGTGTTTGAATTAATCTAATTTTGTAAACCAAAGAGGCTAATCGTGATTGTTGGATTCTAGTGATGCACATGGAGCTTGGTGTAGATTGCTTAGTGGGATTCTTAGCGTGAGGCCCACTCCGGATCGGGCTCAGCCAATTCCACAAATATTTCCTCTCAACTTGAGGTTGTTTCGTAGAGTACGAGTTCGGCTTGAACTCGAGCTGAGTCTTATATTGTAACATTGATATCCATAGACTTTTAAGGGTCTATCTTTTTGATATAGGTAGTAGTGATTGGGTAACTTTAATTCTTTTAGCATTTCTTTAATTGAACAATCTACTACGCACATGACCTCAGTCCCTCCATTGTATAGCTCCATATTCTATCTGCACAATCTTAAAATCTTTCAAATATGTATTATCTCATACTTGCATAATCTCAAGATCCATCTCGTTTCAATGTGAAGTTAGTTTATTAGCGTGTCACTTTACCTATAAGTCTATCAAGAACTACTCATTTTCGTATATAATGGACAGAATGAACGACCATAAATGTCAAATATACATTTATTTATAGCCATTTGACTTTGACTTTTAATGATAGTTTTTTTTCCTGTTGTTGGATATTTAACTATTTAATTCATCTATGCTTATTTAGTTTGTTAATGTAATAACTTAGTAAGTACTTACAGTTAGTCCTAAACCATAATTAATTTTCTGTTTCATTGTACCTTGAGTTAGTACTCAGTTACTTTAAAAGGTTTCAATGACTTTGGTTGGGCGGCCTATTCTAAAAGAAGAGAATCAAGTACGCGTTTTTGCATATTTTTCTGTTCTTCTCTTATATCATAGAAATCAAAAAAGCAAAACATCATATCCAAATCCTCATCTGAAGATGAATATCGGGCCTTAACTGCTGCTACATGCCCAATGAGTATGACTTCCTCAAGATGTTTAACACTGCTGCATGTTCAAGATTGAATGCTCAAGTCTGAATTTGAACTCAAGACTTTAGTTAAGCTGGAAAAAACCTCTACCTCTCATCTAAGTGCTCCTGTACAACCACAGTTAGTAAAAAAACAAGTTGAATTCCTTTTCACATCTGTCAAAAAAAGTCAAAAAAAATGTCAATTTCTTTGTAGTGAAAGTTATGATTATCACGATGAAAAACGTTTTAGAAACTTTTGGGACCAGAATCATCAAATACTTGCATAATGGTCTTTACGGTCCCATGGGTCCAAGCATCTACGATTATGAAAATCTCTTGAGAAAGAGGCAATATAATATAATACTAATAAAAAAATTTGTCAAAAGAAAATACTATAAAACAAATCTTTAAAATGATAAAATAATAGTACAATAGTATAACCCAAACCAAAAAATAATCTACACTCACTAAGCCAGCCAGGTCACCTACCATGATTAAAAATATTAAAACTTCAATTCCCAACTTATATTTAGTTCATGCACTAGTAGATCTCTAAAGGCAAATTCTTCTTCCATCCAATTTCAACGGTACCTTTGTACAAGGACTAGAATGAAAAGAAGTAAAGGAATCTCCACTTTGCTATCCTTAATCAAAAGGCTTTTTTCATACTTGAAAGCATTCGAAGACTGTCTATGCAAGCAAAAAAGTTTCATAAAAAAACTAAAATATAAAAAACAAAACATGATAAAATGAGAATTTTGCCTTCAATATTTTAGACCGAGGAGATATGCGTCTAGACTTCTCAAATATAAATTCTGTCATGTTTCGGTAAACTAACCGTTGGGTTTTTTTTTTTAGATAGGCAAAGTGGTTAGTAATTAGTGTGTTAATTGTTAGAAGGGAGGGGGGAGCAGGGTTCGAACCCCATACGCCTATATTTTTCCACCAATGGTGTTTCTTTCACTCAACCATATGAGCTACCCTTCTGGGCCGTTGGGTTATTTTACTTGAATATGAAGTAGAGATGGACCCATGTTTTATAATCACAAGGAATATTGTGTCAAACCATCGGTATGTATAGGAGTGGAATAGTTACGCATTGTAATTAAGCAAAGCTAATGTGTTTAATAAATCTAATGTGTTTCTATTTATTAAACTAAACTAAATAAATAAATACTAAAATATTAAATAACCATGCCTGTTTGGATTTGTATTTGGCTCTATATTTTTTCATGTCTGGCTTTGTGCAGTTTTATTTGACAGAGAGAGAAGGAAAAAATAAAAGCCGCGTTTTGCTTTTATTCACTTCTCTCTTTCTTTGATGCTATGGTTGCTGCTGCAAGGTGATTCTTTCTTCTTCTTCTTCTTCTGTTATTGTTAGGGTTGTTAACTTGCTATTATTGAAAAAATGTTTCTGCTTCACTTCACAGATTTCAGCTTCACATGCTTTCAATTCGTTGCTGATGATGATGACGCGTTTGGTGTTTTTAGCGTGTGGGGTTCCTGCAACTACAACATGAGAATTCCATTTCTGAGATTTTCTTTTATTTCAGACATTTGTGCTTTCGTCGCTTGAGGGAAGCCGGAGTATCTAGCAATTAATTAGTTGCATTTCAGAGAAGAAAAAAAATCAGCTTTTTAGTGGATCACTTTTTTTGGAGGGTGAATTTCTATTGGTATTTTGTTGGTGTGTGAAAGAGTTGAAGAACAGGGTTAAATCTTGTTACTAGAAAAGGCCAAGTTTTGAATTTGCTTGGAGTCTTCATTTTTAAGAGGTTATTATGAAGGCTCCACCCAATGCTTACTTGCCTAATTCTGGAGAAGGTGGATTCTCTCTCTCTCATCAAAACATATACTTGTTTATGGATTCTTCCTTATTTAATTCTTGCAAGTTTTACCCCTCTTTTTTCTTATGCTGCATTTTATTTTTCATTCTGAATTGAAGTAAAAGTCCAATTTGTGCTTTTGTTAAAGGTCGTCTATAGTGATAGAGGGTCAATTATTGCTGCTCAAGTTTCATTGAAAGAAGGAAAAGAATTCACATGTTTGCGTGATGTTTTTTTTTTGTGAGAATCTGATTCCTGTGAAGTCAATTTTTTTTGAAAAAGATAAGGAATTTCACCTGAATTTGATTACTCTTTATGGATAATAATGGTTATACTCTTAATAATTTCAGAAGATTGGGGAGAATATGCCAGATCTGTTGTTCCTTTTCTTCTGGCACTAAAAGCCTCTTTTGGCAATTTCAAATATGTGATTGTGATTAAGCTAGTGCCCTCAGAGATATCTCGGTCATGGAAGAACTTCTGCTTTTTGTAGTTCTGAAGCTCTTCTTCAATAGTATTCTTGAAGAAACTTTTCTACTTCTGGACTTTATTATGCCTCTATTAACTTCTCATTAATTGTATATGGTAGAAAGCTAAGTTTCACTTCAAAAGGAGCATCTAATTCTATGCCTATAATTTCAGTCTTTTTCTTCTTTGTTTCCACAGTATAAGAAAGAAAAAGTATATTTGTGTATTTGTGCTCAAAGGAGTAAGTAACATTATGTTTGTTTTGACAACAGGGGAAAGGAAGACCATCAATTCAGAGTTATGGCATGCTTGTGCTGGACCTTTGGTTTCATTGCCTCCTGCTGGAAGTCTTGTAGTATACTTCCCTCAAGGACACAGTGAGCAAGTATGTTTCTTAAGCCATGATTGTATGAGTGACTTATTATTTCTGTATTTGTGTTGCTGATGTAAAGTCTCCTTTGACTACCATAACTTTCAGGTTGCAGCTTCCATGCAAAAGGAGGCTGACATCATACCTAGCTACCCTAACCTTCCATCCAAGTTGATTTGCATGCTTCACAATGTTGCCCTCCATGTAGGTGCACTTTCCACTTCGGACACGCCTGTTATGCAATAACGAAAACATGTGAAGATAAACAACATCAAAAGACAAAATAAATTTCTCAATAATTTGATATAATGATAAAGATATCAGCTGTCTTATGCTGAAATATATACACATTAATTTTCTTGTGTATATTGGACCAGGCTGATCCTGAAACTGACGAGGTCTATGCTCAGATGACTCTTCAACCTGTAAACAAAGTAGGTTAGCTGTTTAATTTGAGAATTTGTTATTGCATCCACGACATCTTTACCTCCTTTTCTTAGCATCCTCTCAAAGCAAATGATGAGTAACTGTACCAAAGATTGTTTGATTTGCCTCTTCACAGTATGAGAAGGAAGCAATACTGGCATCAGACATGGGTCTCAAACAAAACCGTCAGCCTACTGAATTCTTTTGCAAAACTCTAACAGCTAGTGACACAAGCACTCATGGTGGATTTTCTGTGCCTCGTAGAGCAGCTGAAAAAATATTCCCGCCTTTGGTGTGTATATAGCATTCTCGTTTTTCTTGATTCATATTAGCAAGATTTGGAAGAGGTTTTTACGATACATCTGGGTTTTCCCTGTGTATGCTATTGCTAACCATAATTTTTTTTGATAGGATTACTCAATGCAACCTCCTGCTCAGGAGCTCGTTGCTAAAGATTTGCACGACAATACGTGGGCATTTAGACATATTTACCGGGGTATTGCCTCTCTCGACACATTCTTCATTTGTCAAAATCTTACTTTAATATGCCATCATCAGTACCGTGTACTCTTTATTCATGCACCACTAAATCCCAGATCCAGTGTGTTTGAATGCTAATATTGTTAGCATATCTGCTACAGGACAACCAAAGAGGCATCTATTGACTACTGGTTGGAGTGTATTTGTCAGCACAAAAAGACTTTTTGCTGGAGATTCTGTTCTGTTTATCAGGTAAGCTGTATATATTTATCTGGGAATTTTAGGGATATTTTGAACCCCAATTGCTGACCAAGTTTTCGTTGGTTACTTCCAGAGATGAAAAACAGCAACTTCTTCTAGGTCTGAGGCGTGCTAATAGACAGCAGCCAGCACTTTCTTCATCGGTAATATCCAGTGACAGTATGCATATTGGCATTCTAGCTGCTGCAGCTCATGCTGCTGCAAATAACAGCCCATTTACTATATATTACAATCCAAGGTACTACTTGGCATGCATGTATTATCATATGCATGATATGGAGTGGCGCATATCTTGAAACATTTGTGATAGCCTCTTACTGAAACCGGTCAATTTAACAGGGCCAGCCCCTCTGAATTTGTTGTGCCATTGGCCAAGTATAACAAAGCCATGTACACTCAAGTTTCTCTAGGAATGAGATTTCGAATGATGTTTGAAACAGAGGAGTCTGGAGTGCGCAGATATATGGGAACAATCACCGGAATTAGTGACTTGGATCCTGTCCGATGGAAAAATTCACAATGGCGCAACCTTCAGGTATTATTAAAATGTGTATGTTTTTAATAATGAAAATAGATATTATTATTATTTGGATAACTGGATATGATTTTATCAAAACTGACTTGACTCTACTTTCCAGTTTTTGGAATTATTTTGACTATCTTCCAGGTGCTTAGTTTCTATAGACTGCTATGTTGATTAACAAAATTTTTCGTTTCATTAATTTTAAGAACTTGATAAAGTTCACTATGATTTTACGGGCTATAGTATTTACGTGTTTGTCCCAGTGTATGTACCCCATGGTAGTATTGTATGTGTCTTGCTGTACTAATTCTGAAGCTCTTTCTGGACTTATGAGGCGTAATATTTTTTTGACTATTAACAGGTTGGATGGGATGAATCAACATCTGGTGAGCGGCCAAGCAGAGTTTCAATTTGGGACTTTGAACCAGTAGTAACTCCTTTCTACATTTGTCCACCGCAATTTTTTAGGCCCAAGTTCCCCAGGCAACCTGGAATGCCAGGTAGCAAGAGTTACCCCCATAATTAGTTTCTGTTTTACTGAAAATTCTTCCTGGCCTCCATAATTTTCCGTGGTTCACTCACTGTCTAGGATAGCCTTCTTGAATTTAGTTTCTTTTAGTAAACTATTCATTAATATTAGTTTTCATTTCAAGAGAAATATTTGGTATTGGGAAATTCAATCCCGGTCCTAGGTTGAAAGTTCAGAAGCTGTGTGTTAATAGAGTTTTAGTTTTTGTGTTTTTTTCAAAAATATTTTGTGTTAATAGAGTTTTAGTTTTGATCCACCAAAATATTATGTTTATTAGAACTAAGTTTATTAGCATAGGATATGGTTTGCACAGATACAAAACGACATTGGTGTGAATTTACTCGTCCATAATTTTCTTGTTTCCAATCATACATCGAGATATGAGGGTATGATCCTTCTCTCCTGCTTCTAATGAACATAAAGAACATGAGTTTTATTATTCATTCTATCGGTCAACTCTCGTTAAAAAGCCGGCAAAAACTAAGCATATCAGTCATCAATAATTTCACTGTTCTTGGAATCAACAACCTCTTATTATCAAAATGAAATCAAGCTGCTTCTGTGTTAAATGTACAGTCTTGTCTGTAATATCATTTTTGAAGAGTATCACTCTTAAAAGTCACAATTTATTCTCATTCCCATCAGAGTGCTACTCTGTTGTGGATGATCAGTAGGTCACTGATGATCCTTGTGGGTGATTTTGCAGATGATGAGTCTGATGTAGAAAATGCTTTCAAGAAAGCTATGCCCTGGCTTGGAGACGACTTTGGCATGAGGGACGCCTCAAGTTCAATCTTCCCTGGTTTAAGTTTAGTGCAGTGGATGAGCATGCAGCAGAATAATCAATTTTCTACTGCTCAATCAGGCTGTTTCCCATCCATGGTCTCACCTAATACTCTGCATGGTAACCTTAGCACCGATGACCCATCCAAATTATTAAGTTTTCAAGCTCCACTCTCTGCACCAAGTCTCCAATATAACAAACCTAATTTACCAAATCAAATCAACCAATTGCAACAGTCCCCAGCATCATGGCCTCAGCAGCAACAGCAACTGCAGCTGCAACAACAGCAGCTGCAGATGCAACAGCAACAGTTACAACAGCAACAACAGTTGCAACAGCAACAGCAACAGCAACAACAGCAACAGCAGCTGCAGCAGCAGCAACAGCAGCAGCAGCTGCAGTCATTGTTGCAAATACCAATGAATCAGCTCCAGCAACAGAGGCAACAGCAGCTTCCTGAACCACAAAACCTGCCACAGCAGCTAGGACAGCAGCCACAAAAACAGCAACAGTCATCTCAACACGCTCTTATGAATAATGGTGTCGTTGCTTCTAACCCGCTTACAAATCAATTTGGACAGCAACCTGTATCTTATGCTCAGCTTCAGCAACAGCAGTTACTCTCAGGAGGTGTTCCAGCCCAACAAAGTATCTCGTCAGTCAGTAAAAATACATTCCCTCTGACATCACTACCACAAGACTCACAATTTCACCAACAAATAGACCAGCAAGCTAGTCTATTACATAAGCAGCAGCAACAGACACAATTACAACAATCTCCACTGCAAGTATTGCAACAAAGCCTTCCCCAGAGAGTGCCACCACAACTACCCGCGGCTTTGATGTCTCAGCAAAACACCTCGGAGCAACAACTGCACCTACAGTTGATACAGAAATTTCAGCAGCAGCAGCAATTTCTTTCCACATCTAGCCCACTTTTGCAGTCCCAGCTTCAACAGCAACAAAATACTCAACAACAAAACCAGCAATTACCACAGCAATCTATATCCCAGCATCACACCCAACAGCTTGGCAAACATGCATTCCAAACAGAGAAGCTTCTCAACAGCAACAACTTGTCTTCTTCAGCTCTTATGCAATCACAACAGCTTCAGCTTCCTGTCAGTCAAACCCAGAATACGCAGAAATCAGCGACAATTACTAGAGCTCCGTCTACACTTACAGACGGGGAGGCTCCATCATGCTCAACTTCACCATCCACTAATAACTGCCAGATATCTCCCCCAAACCTCCTGAAAAGAAATCAGCAAGTGCCAGGTACATTAGGGGGGAGTTTGGTAGGGGAGCCTACCAGCAATCTGATACAGGAGCTTCAGAGTAAGTCTGACATGCAGATCAAACACGAGTTCCCCAGTGTAAGAGCACCTGACCAGCTAAAGAATAAAAGGACAAGTATTGATCAGCTGGAAGCTTCTTCTGGAACATCTTACTGTCTTGACACTGGTAACATCCAGCAGAATTTGCCACTATCCAACTTCTGCATGGAAGGGGATGTCCAATCACACCCAAGAAACAATCTACCATTTGACAATCTTGATGGTCTAACTCCTGATACTATGCTTTTAAGGGGTTATGACTCTCAAAAGGATCTTCAAAATATGTTGGCTAATTACGGTGGTGCTCCAAGAGACATTGAAACTGAGCTATCAACTGCTGATATCAGTTCACAGTCGTTTGGAGTGCCAAATATGCCTTTTAAGACTGGTAGCTCAAGTGATGTGGGCATTAATGATACTGCTGGGGTTTTGAGCAATGGCTTGCGGGCTAACCAAACTCAACGAATGCGTACATATACAAAGGTTTGTCCATCTTTGACAACTTCAAATCTATTTCGAGTTGTCATATTTACTGCAAGCTTTTTGTGCCTCAATGTTTAATGCATTGCATTTGTGCAATTTTAAGATGGTGAAAATTAAACTTCTCTGGGGTCTAAAGCTGGGTTCTCTAAAATTATTAGCTTAAGTATAGGGAATCATTTTTCTACCTTAATTATTTTTTCCATCTTTTCCTATCTTTTCTAAAGAAGAGAAAAGGGAATTTATTTCATTATTTATTTTGTCTAAGCTGCAAATGTTTAGTTTTTAGCGCATTTCCCGTGAGCTTAAGTTCTGTTCTTCTTTTTAGCTTAGCATCATATAAGTTAATTATGATCTTGCTTCCGGCCCACACTACACATATTTTGCCACCATTAATGTCATTCTTGAAGCAGTGTGATCTGGAAACCACCCTCTAATGCTTCTTTAGTAATGCCAGTTATGTTTAGTATATTCTTTAGATAATGTATTTAAATGCTACAAAATTGTGTAGGTTCAAAAGCGTGGCTCTGTTGGAAGGTGTATAGACGTTACACGTTACAAGGGATATGACGAACTACGGCATGATTTGGCACGAATGTTTGGGATTGAAGGGCAACTAGAAGATCCTCACAGGACTGACTGGAAATTAGTATATGTGGATCATGAAAATGACATTCTCCTTGTTGGTGATGACCCTTGGGAGTAAGTAGATTATTTCTTAATAGTTGTTGACTACTATTTCTGCAAATCTAGTTTGTTTTTTACCTTCGAGTTACAATTGCTTGCAGGGAATTTGTAAGCTGTGTTCAGAGTATAAAGATATTGTCATCTGCTGAGGTGCAGCAAATGAGCTTAGATGGGGATTTAGGTAATATTCCAATCTCCAATCAAGCTTGCAGTGGGTCAGACAGTGGCAATGCATGGAGGGGACAGTATGATGATAACTCTGCAGCCTCCTTCAACAGATGAAGTTGTCAAATACTGATATTTGGGAGACATATTCTTTACTAAACTGCATCATGCTAATTCTCTATCAGTACCACACCACATTTAATGGGGAGAGGTTTAGATCCTAAAAATGTACCAAGGGTGGGTTCCTTTATATTAATGTTACAGATCCTACCCTGGAATCAGCTTTTCCTGTGAATGATGTATTAGGATTTTTTTTTCTATATCAATTTTTACACGGTACAGCAATATAGGCAGCTAGTGTATAACGTGATCGTTCTTGTATGAGATTAATTTTTACTTTCCTCTTTGTAAATCTTGTGTTGGACTTGTTTAAAATTATATACGGAAGTGAGGTCTCTAAGTGTAGGATAATTAGTATGCATGCCAATTCTAGCCTCTTGTGCTTTGGGCTGTAGCATTAGTAACTAACAAACAAAGAAGGTTCGTGCTTTTCCCAACCCCTCTTCTACTCACCACACACCCCACAATTTAAAATATCCAAAATCACCCTCACGTGGAACACACGTGGAAACTCCCTCATGCTGTATTTTAGAATGGTACGACAGTGAACCTTTCGACTAGTTCGGTTGCCTGTCCCTGAACGTTTAAAAATGTGAAAAAAAAGGGGTACCTGTTGGACTTCTCATAGTTGTGCTACACAACTCATTCATATGAATTTCAGACTTCACGGGGTTCGGGATTAGACAGCTGAACCAGTTCGGCAGCAGAGTGTCTTACCTATTAAAAATGTGAAGGGGGGGGGGGAGTGTTTGGCAAAAATTGTAATTTTAAGACGGCAGTGCTGATCTGAATTGGTTCAGTTGTCTATCCCCGAACCCATTAGAATCCAGAGAGAAAAAAAGACGAACACACTTGGAACATTTCCCTTCGTTAAGGGTATTCTGATACTTTAGTTGTGTTTAGGGATGTGTGGTGAGTAGGAGGGGGTTGGGAAAAACTTGGGACACAAAGAAAAGCATTTTGGGCTTCCATCTGAGCTCTGGTATCCAACTTGCAATAAATAGAAGTTGGATGAAGGAGAAAGGTTTGCATAATTAGAGAAATGAGAAGAATAAAGTTTTTTTTTAATAAAAGAGAACAAGAATAAAGTTATTTTGCAAAATTCCAAAACGTGTATAATACCAATAGTGTTGGTTCTTAAAAGAAGTTCACACCTCCACATCACTTTTAATAACTACACATCTAATATTTGTTCCAATGATATACCTTTTAATAACTCACTTTGGGTCTCACAACTTATCCAACTTTTAACACGCTTTTAATCGCATATAATTCTTTCTCTCCAAAAGTATAACAAAATACTTTTTTTAATTAAGAATCGAGTTCTTTAGGCAGAACTCAAATTTGGTTTTCCAAATCTCTCTCCTCTTTATTTGCAAACTCCAACCATTAACTTAACAAAAGTGAGTTCTTAGCCTTATGAACCCAATAAAAATCAACTATTGGAGATGCACTTATGTTCGCAACATATAAAAGATGAAGAAAATATGCATGATAAAGATAACAAGAATAAAGTTTTCCGCCTGACTCTAAGGTATTTTTTGGTTGCCATTAAAATGAAGAGAAAAGAAAGAATTCTTTTGGTTGCCATAAAAATGAAAAGAAGATATAGGATTGCATATTTTCTTTACTTTTCCTCTCTTTGGCAAACAAGTAAACATGAGAAGAAAAGGGGGGGAAACCAAGTGTAACCCACAAAAACACAATCTTCCCAATTAAGAAGAGTGGACTTTCCACTTAATTTACCAAAATATCCTATTTTATTTATTAAATAAATACTTCTAAAAAACAACAATTATTTCAAATTTATTTAGCCTTGTTAATCTACCATGTTTAGTTGATTAATAAATAATTATTTTTAAAAATTATCATAGTTGCTTTATTTTTAAAAATTATTTTAATTATCTTTAATTTCCCCTAAATCACTTTCTCTTTTGTTTTGGTGGGAGTATATTTAACATTTTTGTTTTCAATTCACTTTATTTACTCAATTATTTGTCATGCTACAAATATATTCTTTCTTGTCTTCTTACCTTTTCTTTCTTTTTCCCCTCTAACCAAGCAACTAAGCAATCATCGCATTTTCTACTTCATTTCTTATCCCTTCCCTTCCCTTCTTTTCCTCTATCTTTCGTCAACCAAATAAACCATAAGCAAGATATTACACTAAATTGCAAGTTTGATTTGCCCCCACTATTTCTTTTAGACCAGATGCAAATAGTTTATCAATGAATCCCCTTGGGATATATCGAAATTCCTTGAATTGGCTTACACTTCCAATTCAAGCCTATTGACATAAAATTAGCTTTTGTATGTTCCTTTGGGCATAAGAAAATTAAAGAATGAATTAGTATAAAACAGATGGTGATTAAATTCATACTTGATGCAAGTACAACGTTGTTTCAGTTTATGCAATTACAGTGCTGATTCATGATTTAAGCAAGTAAATGAGAATTTTCGGTCTTGAAGCAACTAGTTTTCATATGCTGCTTCAGTTTCAGTTAATTTGATCGTCCCATAAGTAAGTTGCAATCAATTATATTTCAAGCCTCGTGCAAAAAATGTCCATCCCTCTCGATATTAAAAACACAAATTTTAGTCGTAAATCAAAAAACAATTTGTAACTAAGATAAGACAGCCATGAGATCTGAGGCCCTCAAAACAATATACTCAGAACCATCTTTACCCTTGAAATCGTTCCCCGCATATTTGGAGTACAGAACTGTATCACCAGGTGTGCTGGGTAATGGTTTTCTGTTGCCTTCTTCATCTAAAGCCCCTGGACCATTTGCTATCACCTGTAACATCCAAAATAGAGTACAAAGATTATGGATTAATCTCGAAAACTGAATAAGCAACACTATTGTTTTTGATACATCTATCTATCTATCTATCTATCTATCTATCTACTATATCTCTAAGCAAACAAACCACCACCAAATTTACTAAAATACCCATAACTCAAAAAGTTACCAATACATCATTTGGAAGGTAATTTGGTAATTATCTAAAAAGATACCAACTTTTTCAAAAAGCAAAAGTTACTTAGAGAGAAAGGAAAAGTGGAGAAAAAAAGAGAGAATGTGTTAGGGGAAAAAAGTGAGAGAGAAAAGGAAATGAAAAAAATAATTTGTCATTGATACCTAAAAAAAGATAAATTACTGTCATATATAAAAACACACAGGGTCAATATTTGTCATTGATAATTATAATTTTAGAAGCCTACGATAAGTCTACTATCTATATTTTGAATACTAGCATAAGTTTTCAAACAAAAAATACATGTGACAAATATTTGTCACTGATACCTAAAAAAGCATAAATAACTGTCACTGATATATAAAAATACATGGGATAAATATTTGTCGTTGATAATCATAATTTTAGAAGACTGCTAATGAGAAGACTCAATGACTATTCAAACTAATGATAAATATTAAAAAAACGCGTGACAAATTATTTTTTTTGACACAGCGTGACAAATTTTTGTCATATGTAATTAAGGAGGACAAATAATTGTCACTAATATATAAAAAATACAGGAGGAATATTTGTCATTGATACTTAAAAAAAGATAAATAACTGTCATTGATATATACAAAAGAACAGATAAAGTATATGTCTCAACAAGACAATATTTCTCATGTTTGTTTTTATAGGTGTGTGTGTATATACACACACATATACATATAAAAAGTTATACTTATATGTTGTTTTTGGAGTGTGATTTACAATACTAAACATATGTTTAGTATTGGTTACTAAATGGGTAGAAAGGTAATTTACCTAAAAATTAACAAAAACCCGTGCTCCGTAAAACCAACAAACTGTAAAGCCACTAACCGCCACTAACCACAATTATATATATATATATATATATATATATATATATATATGTGGTTAGTGGCCACTAACCACAATTATGCATGTCTGTGGTTAGTGGCCACTAACCATTGGGGTACTAACATTGGTTAGGATTATAATTTGCTCTTAATCATGATGTGCATAATTTATTTAAGCTACTAATGAAGAAATTGAATTTCTAATGTACTATTCTAATGAAGACATTGAGATTTATGGTATTAACCACTGTTGCACTATTCTGTGGTTAGTGGCGGTTAGTGGCCACTAACCACCACTATGCATATCTGTGGTTAGTGGCCACTAACCATTCGGGTACTAATTTGTGGTTATTGCCACTTACCTTAAAAGTAAGTAACATTGGTTAGGATTATAATATTTATATTATATATAAATATATATGTGGTGGTTGTAGGCAGTGGCCGTCGGCGGAGCTCCGGCGACCGGTCAACGGCAGAGCTCTGACAGTGGTTTCGGCGGCGGTGCTCCGGCGGGCGGCGGCGGTCACGGTGGCTTTCCGACAACCGGTCGGCGGAGGCGGTAGTTATTTATATATATATATATATATATTATATCCATCAACACCCTTATTGTTTTTAAAAAAATACACCTTTATTTTTAAAATGACAACAACACCCTTACTCATTATCAACCATTAGATTAAATTGGATTAACAAAAAATGGATCTAATGGCTAAAATCAATTTAGTAAGAAAAACTAAGGAAGAGGCTTAGTATTGTAAACTAGGGCCTTGTTTTTGAGTTCCAACGGGATACATTATATGTTGTTGTTATGAAAAGTTATACTTATATATTTTTGACTTTTTATATGTATTTACTTTTTATATATTCGGATTAATTAAATTCTAACTTAGTCAATTCATATAAAAAACACGACGGTACCTGTGCGTATGCACGGGTAAACCGCTAGTTTACTGTAAAATTGATTTTTATCAAACTAGTGAATGAAATTTCAGAAGCCAACATAAAAACTACAAAAAAGAGCTTCAACTTTTTGGGGCTAGAATCACTTTCTCATATGGGAGCCAAACATGTTGCTATCTAGTCAAACATGCAAACTCAAGTTTGAGGAATCCAACAGTGGAACCAAAAATGTCCTCAACGTATTCTTCTCCCAACCAACGCAAAATTTTCTAGAGACTGCTGTTAGTTTTAACTATACTATTGTTTAAAAGACAAGAGAACTAGAAAGCTCACTGTTCCAATGGATGGCTTCTCCTTGGTTGCCTCTGTAAGCAACAAACCACCAGCAGTTTTTTCCTCAGCTGCTGCAACCTGCAGTAAATATTTAAACAAATTGAACAATACCGTCAATATCACAGCAATGGATGATAAGCAGAAATCCAAGCTCTGAAAAGTAACACACCTTTATCAAGACTCTATCATTCAAGGGTTTAAGATCCTTGACCTCATCAGTTTCAAGGACTCCAATAATGTCATCATCTTTCAATATAAGATGTTTTGAACCATTGAATTCCACCTCAGTCCCTGCATACTTGGAATACACTACTTGTGCACCTGTCTGTACAAAGAAATACATCACATAAATTCAAAATTAAAGAAGGATTAAAGAGTAAATGATTTTCTAAGCTAGTGAGACTACCTTGACACTAATTTCCACTTTGTTCTTCCCAACTGACTTCCCTTCTCCAACAGCAACCACCTCACCCCCTTGAGGCTTGCTTTGAGCAGTTGCGGGTAGTAAAATCCCGCCCACAGTTTTCTCTTCGGCATCCTTAATCTTTACCAGCACTCTATCACCTAGTGGCTTAACAGAGGTATGCTGCATGATGAAATTACAGATCAGGCATTTGTAGCATTAAATTGTAAAATATGTACGAAAAACGTGAAAACACAATAAAGTAGAAACAACCCCACTGGCCATGGGTTATACTTATATATATCAGCATTCATGTTAATTCAATTAGAAATGTGACCCGCAATAGAAGCATTTGATAGGTACAATTTGTCAATTTAATTACAAAATAAAGATAGAATGTTGGACCCTTTTGGGGTTGAAAACGGAAAAAGGGGCAACCTGGCTGATACTACCAAGCTCCCCAATAACAAAAGAGAATGTGGTAGAAAACTGGCTTCAATTTTAAAAGAAAGGGGATAAATAACTTCATTGGTAGAAAAACAATTCATAACAATTGCTCCGACTTTCAAGCTTTGTTTGGGGTTTATGAGGGACAGCAAAGGGAACAGTTTGTGAGGAAGGATGGGAGGATAGAGTCCCACCTTGTTTGATTGTTCAAATTCTTCAAATCATTTACATTCTTTTATAATAGTCTTAAAACTAAAAATATATTAATCATTAGCATGGCCTTACTATTGTCTACAAAACTGGGTGAAAAATTTCTATGTCTTATTATTGTTCAAACAGGCCCTTAGTTGCAAATGAATTCAAAACTGTAACCCTCTGTATCCAAAAAAATTCTATCTACACACACTAGACTAGTACAATTTCTCTTGTACTAAATAGCACAACTTATATGTGTTTGTTCATGGACAGCATTGTAGTGCTCTCAATCATATAAACAAATGAATTAATATTTGCAAAAAGCAAATCCACCAAATAAACCCACCAGACTCTCAACTAACAAGAAAAACCTCAATGAACAAAATAAGAATTATGGAAATGTTGACATTAGATTTCAATGGGCATAAGATTGTAAAATTGAGGGTCCTTCCTTCAGCCAAGGAATTATGGGAATGACATAAAATGAATAATACTAATAAACAAATACCTTGGGGGCGACAACAGTGGCAGCTTTGACAACCAAAGAGGGGAAAGACCTTTGTGTGGGAATGCCAATTCTCGCATTCTTACTACGAAATTGAAGTGCTGAAGCCCTAAACCCTTCAAAAGATGACAAGTTCCTCGTAGAAATCGATGATGCAGTGAGCTGAGAGGACGCCATTGGATTTGGATAGTATTATTCTTAACTGCACAATAAAAACAAATGAAAATTAGATTACGATGTAAACATGGTTTCGTTGTATTTCTGGAATGTTGAAGCATGTGAATTCCGTAAAATGGGAGTAGAGAGTGTACCTTATGAAAAGTGTGGTGAGAATGTTGGGAAATGCGAGGAACTACAATGAAATGAACGGATAAACCCTACTACTAAAGATTGGGTTTATTTATTTTATTTAGCGATAGAGAGAGGCTTCTAGAATTCTCCAACTCCAGAGAGAGAGAGAGAGAGACCAGAGTTGAGTTGTGTTGTGGTGTCCTAATTTTATCACGTTGGTATTAAACTTGTGTTTGCTTTAGATTCGTATCCCTTTGCCTATAGGATCCTCTCTTTTTTTTATCATACCATTCGTATGTATTAGTATCTATCAATTTTGTTGATGACTAATCTAGTTCGGGGAATCTGGTTGGCTAGCCACAAATACCAAGTTTTGTTAGTTCGTGTAGTTCCTCCTCCCAACAAAACTTTTGTGACACCCAATGTTCAAATTTGAGACCTTAATATGGGATACAAACTCAGTTACCACTCGAATTAACCTTTATTCTTAAAATAGAATTCACGGCTGATGGTACGACAAAGGCAAAAGGTTCATTTAAAAGAATTATAGTATCTAATTATTGTAGAATACTTTGATACACGCTATCTTTAGTGAAATTAGGTATTTTTAGCAAAGCCACTAAATCCCACAGAGGGGAATCAAGAATTATCATATCGTGTACTCCATGAGCCCCTAAATTAGCCAAAAAAATTCATACAAAAGTTCCCTTCTCTAAGGGTATGAAGAAGCTTCCAATCCCAATCTTTGTTCAAGAATTCTCTGATAATGCTCATTTCCATATTTGTGATATTTTTCATTACCTTCTCTAATTTTCCAAATTAAATCAAACAAATTATTATTAATTACATTTTAATTTAATTTTCTCAACCAACAAGGGTTAATCCGAACAGTAACTAAGTTAGGATCTCAACCCAAAGTTTAAAGTTTGAGTGCTGAATGTGGCACCAATAACACTAGCAAAAAAAAAAATCTCAATTTTGATTAATACTTAAATTTATCAATCAGTCAATCATCAGATATGATGAAATATTTATGGATTATCATTAAATTATTCTTTCAAATTAGGAATTTTAAAAATTTGTATTTTTATATTAAATTAGTTTTTAACTTATTCTTTTTATAATCAAGTAAAAGGTTTGAGTTGGTCAAGTCAAGAAAAGTTTGATTTCTCTTTAACAAAGATATTGATTCTAAGTTTTGTAATTATAAAATATAGATGTCGACAGTTTTGTCCACTTTAGGGAGTTCACTCAGTTCAGCTTTGTATTAATTTAATACAACTTCAATAAAATTTTGAATGTCAAGTCTTCATGAAGAAATAAAAGTTTGAGCATGCTTCAAAAATAAAATAAGATACAGCTAAAACATGTAACTGATCAAATTTGAAACTCTTAAAATAAAATAGTGTTTGTTGTGAGTTTGAGCGAAAAGCTTTTAAGTAGATACATGATCCTTACTGTGTGGGTGGTGCTGTAGAGAGTCACTTAATGCATCTATCCGAGTGAGTGTGAAGACATAGACAACATTCTATAAAAGGCTAAGACAATTATTCTAGAGCACTTATGAGCAACTTAAGATATATACAAGCCTCAACTATTGTGCAAATAGTTTGTCGTAAAGCCCTTGCAATTTTAAACGTAAAATTGTGTTTTGTGGGGGTCTCATTCTGAATTCACCAAGTTCAAGAGCAATTCACTTATTGGACATAAAATATCGTCTCACTTCACTATGTGTCAATTCAATCATCGAGACATTGAGACATTAACACTTGCTATGAAAAAAAAAAACTTTCATTGCCTATATATGTTTCCTTGTTTGATTGTCAACAGCGAGGGATTTGTTGAAACAATGTCACTGAAGTGCTTTTTAACTTCTTCAATGACTGTTCCAAATTCTGGGTATTCTCCTCTCTTCTAGTATATGTTTATTTGAACATTGTTTGTGAGGGTCCAACGTATCCTTGAGTCAAGTGCATGAGTCTAAACATTGTTGTGGAAACCTTGAAGAACAAATCTAAAATTGGATTAAACTAGAGGTTCACCGAAATTTGATTTCAAGAGGGTTGGCATTTCCACAGCATAGCTACCTTATTTTCCATCACATAAAACCATCAGATTGTGAGGCTGTTTCTACTGTTCTCCAATTGGGATCCTCTTCTCTACATACCCATTTGTGTTTCTTCAGTTCAACTTTTTCTTGCGATACAAATCAAAACTATATTAATTAGCTAAACCTTGGAAGATTTCATAATGCATTATCATATCAATCAGGCCTCTAACTTGTCAAAATCAAAATATAAGTGATTCCATTAAAAACAGAGAAAAACACTCAATAGATGGCAAGGAGAATTGTAGTGCAAACAAAAGTCATTTATTTTTAACAGAATACAGAATAGTATGACAATGCATTACTTATCCAAGTTTATCTTTAACAGAATAGTAATAACCAACGACTCACATAACATTACTCATCCAATCAAAGGTTAACAAAGGTGGGCTTATAGTCAACTACAAGCACTTTCTCCAAGTTAGGAAGGAGCAAATTTGCATACTCAACATGTGCAGGATGAGCTACATACTCTGCAATGCCTTCCACACTCTCAAAGGTTGATTCAAAGACATGAGTGAAACCTTGATGCATGTTTTCAGCACTCACATCCTTTCCCCTACAATGACAATAATAATACATAAAAATGCATAGGCATTATTAGATACATTGCTTTGTAATGTTTAATCAAACAAGTAGATAGAAAGGGTTCACAGTTCAAGTACATTATTTGACGCAGATGTTTCTCTAGTACCTATAATTTTAGTTCTAAACCAAACTTCTATTCCATTATTAGAACTTACATGTGACAATGATAGACATTAGTACCAGGAAAGTAGCTCAGCTAGCAAGCTAAGGGACATCAAGGAATTGCAAGAAGGAGGTTTAGAGTTCAAATTCTGAAAACTAACATTTCTCCCACCCTAACTAACTACTAAGCACTACCATTTGCCTATCAAAAAACAATGATAGACATTAAAATTTCCAGATTTGATGCCATGGAAGGTAATGTCAATGGCATTATCATAAAACTCACATTGCAAACTACTTCTTAAGCATCAATTACGCTAGTGTTTCACTCTTTCTCACACTAACATCACTGGTGTAAATAGCAGATAACAAAAGATCCCTAGAATGCATAGATCTTGATAACAGAACACTGCAGATTATAAATACATAAATCGCAGCAAAGAAGCACGGTATATTCAGTGGACCAACAACATTGTAAAGAAACCCAATTAATGCTCCACTAATTCTGCTTATCTCTACATTAAAGTTAAACGAAAATATTAAAAAATCAAACTTTTTGTAAAATGGGTCAAATTTGTGCAACCGTTGATTGTGATTTGTGAAGAAGTGGGTGAGTTGATCTATAAGTAAGGAGAATGAAAGAAAGAAATGGGGTAAGTAAAGTAAGAAGTAAGAACGAACCAGTGGAATGACTTCATGGGTGGGACGAGATTGACGAGATTAGCATAACCCTTTATGAGCTCATCGATCTTCTCTTGAGATATTTCTTCCTTGAACTTCCCGATTACTATGTGTTTCACTATTCCTTTTGTTTCCGCCATTTCTCTTCTCCTTAATTTCTTTCACTACTTTCTTCCTTCCGCTTACTTCTTTATCTCATTTTTTTCTTGCCCCTTCCACTTTTCTAATCGCCGAAACACCATTTTACACCACATAAAAAAAGATTA
Organism: Astragalus glycyphyllos; assembly: GCA_963573325.1. NCBI lineage: Eukaryota > Viridiplantae > Streptophyta > Magnoliopsida > Fabales > Fabaceae > Astragalus > Astragalus glycyphyllos. The sequence goes on from OY754308.1 coordinate 66,711,071, forward strand.
AATATGTTACACAAGCAAATATGGTTGCTAATACGTGTTCACCAGTCGTCGGTTTGGATTGAATTTTATCAATTTTATTATTTGAATTAATTCTATTTATTCACTTTGGGTTCAACCAATCTGATATCTGATATTCCACGAATTGGTTCTGATTGTGTTTACGGGTCATACACTAAAATTTATTTTTCTAAAAAATATAAAATAAAATGACTTTTTTTTTTTTGTATTTTCCAACAATTCCAGATAGTCAAAAAAAGACTTTAGGTTTCAAAAATTATACCAACTCATACACAAACCTATTAATAGTATTTCAATTCATAATATTAAAATTGTACGACTTAACCCTAAATTACTAAGGCAAAAAATCTAAGCAAATACCATTTTGTGATTCTAGAATTACAAAACTGCTATAACCTACTAAAATTTTTTGACTAATAATAAAATGCTTCTACTTAATATTTGGAGTGCTTATAATGGGCGTGTTTTGGATAACGTGACACTTACAGGTGAATGGCGATTGGAAGATGAAGATACTACCTAAGGTGAATCACTCTCTTGCATTTGTGCAGAAATGTTTTGCATGCTTTAGACATCTACTCTAATGTACTCTAATCTACTCTAATATAATAAAATCATATGTCAACACTTTTACATTTTTATATATCTTAAAATTACATTTGTCACAATTTAAGGGTAAAATAGACAATTCCCCACTAAATGACAAAATACTGCAACTTTTTTTCAGTTTTTTTAATAAACAAAACCTGGCACGCTAATGCGTGTCAGCATTTATATATATATATATCTCTGTTTTTTTATTAAACTGTTTTCTTTTTAAATAAAAAAAATTTTAAATTTTTTTTTAAAAAAACAAAAACAGTTTTTTAGAAAAAGTCTTTTTCATTCTTTTTTTTTTGGTTTTTTTTGTCAAAAACATTAAAACAAAATTTTTGTTTTTTACTAAAAATAAATTAGTCACTATATTTATAATCTACTCAAACTACTAAAATTAATCATTTCTTCGATCAAATTAATCATTTTAACAACTATCCATTGTCAAAAAAAGACGTATCTTTAACACAAGTTTAAAAATTAATTTTTTTCAAAAAATTAATTCATTAAAATAATATTACACTCAATAATTAAATAATCTAGAATTTACTATTTACTATAATCTCTCTATTAAAATCATTGAATTTAACCACTGAAAATTGTAAACAAACTTTAACCCCTACTAAAAAATTACAAAATAACTTTTTACAGTTAAATGAATATGATTAAATTGTATAAAAAAAAAGTCATAATACGCGGCAACGGTGTGGCAACAAAATTAATTAAACTATTATGATTTGATTATTATTAAATCATATAGAAAATATGAGTTAAAATGTGGCAACGGGAGCGACAACGAGAGACTGGTAATGGGAGCTGCAACGAGAGTGACAACGGGAAAGGCAACTGAAGTGGTAACGAGAGCGCCAACAGGAGGGCCAACGAGAATGCAAACGGAAGGGCGGGGATGCATATTTTACCTCTAATGTCCAAATGCATTATTATGGATCAATGTAATTATGATTGTCAAATGGGATGCATATTCCCCTTTTAATTTCAAATCATACGTTTTAGATATTGTTCACAATTTATAAATATATTCGAAATTACTATTATGACTTATACACGAGTAAAATAGTAGTTTGAGATAAAAAATAAAGAAAGACGGAAAGAATTGAAGAAAACGAATAGAATATCAGAGGGAGAAAAGTGTAATTTGCTATGATAGGGACTTAATAATGTTCGGAGTGGGCCCGACCAAGTCGCTTTCCAATCTCAAAATCAATGGGCTGATGTAAACACTGTCCAAATACAACTGTACGCGTGGTCCTCCATCCAACACCACCCTCAAGTGTCATTATCTATTTTCTTCTTTTTTCTTTACATTAAAAAAATTACCTTCTTCCCTATTAGTAGTAAATTTACAACAAAAATAAGCACCCGTAATCAAATAATTTTAATTATTTGATAATTATCGAACACATCTAGTCTTAAGTTTTCAATGAGTCATTACTTATTAAAAAGAAATAATTAAAATTATTTTTAAATCAACATGTAACGAAATTTACCAATTTGAGATAGAGCCATAGAGGCACGTACTTGAAGCTTATAGTTGGAAAATTTTAAAAAGACCTTTTTTTTACATTTTTCTAATTTCATATTAACATTTTCAAATTTCATATTTAGAGTAATGTTTCAAGTAACCTGCATTTATGGATAATACTATCTAAAAAAGAAAGGCTTTTGGGACTAGTAAATAAATATTTATTTGTCAAAAAAAATTAAATAATTATTTTCATGAAAATGATAATTGGAACTAATTACTAAATCTCTAATTAAAATTAATATAACGAACCTTGACATTTTCCACGTATTTGACCATAAAATCACATAGCTTATATTTTAGAAATAACATAGCTTATACTGTTAAACTAATGTGTATAGGAGGAGTATAGGGCATCTCAATAATTGGAAATGACAATTAATTTTCTCAAGAATCTGGCCCAACGACAAGCGACCTTGACATATTATTAAGGTAAGATAATCAGAAGAAAGGAATCGGTTTAGTGTGTAAGCCAATCAAATCGATATATTACACACCACTTGTTCAATTAAATAATAAATATTAATTGTTGGGTATTTGTCTAACAATCACCACCCATATAATTCCAAACAAACCACGGGCTTTAGTTCAACCACTCCACGAATTAATATATACACCTCCCCCCTAAGGTGACTTTATACTTGGTCTTATAAAAACACCCACTACTCTCACCTTTCTATTCTTCATTCATTCAATAGTTAGTTCAAAGCAACAAACAACTCTTCTTCTTCTTCTTCATACAACTTTCCAATCATGTTGAGGAAACGACCTCCACCAATGATCGGAAAGTTGTCAGAATTATTCGTCTCAGGTGGTCGTGCGGCGGCGTTTTTTGACGCAACCGGAAGTCCAAGAAGCACTTTAGACACAAAGATGCAATCACCAAGAGGGTTAAAAAACTATGACCTTGGTGGTGTTGGTCTTAAAATTGTGGTGGCTCTTGATAAATCATGTGAACGTGATGTTTTGCCTAAACATGCTGTTTGTACCTCGAATTCGAATCGATCGAGACCAATCCCAGTGAAAAATCCAGATATTAATCGGTTTCAAAGGGATTCAAGTGTTAATGAAATTGATATGGATGAAGAATATACTTATGTTACATGCCACATACCTAATAAAACCTTCACTAAGGTTTATTACGGTGAAGGTGATTTTCAGACACATGTTTATAACAACAACAATAACAACAACGTTGGTGTTCTCCGAAGACCCCAATCACCAATTTTTATGGAGCATGAAGAAGCATCATTTCCTTCTTCAAATTTTCTGAGTTCATGTCATTTATGTGGAAAGAAACTACATGGGAAAGATATATACATGTACAGGTAAAGATAGCTAACTCATCGATTCTTTTTTCATTTTTATTTATTTTTGTTGATTATATATATATATATATATATATATATATATATATATATATATATTCTTTGAATATGAATTAATGTTGTTGTTGTTGTTGTGTGCAGAGGAGAGAAAGGATTTTGTAGCACAGAGTGTCGTTCAAGTCAAATAATGATGGATGAAAGGAAAGAAAGGTGTGGGTCAGAAGCTGAATTGTCAAGTTCACCTTATACAACAAGAGATCAAATATTTTCAACTGGAATTCTTGCACTTTAGCATATTGGCCATGGAAAATAAAAATAATAATAATCCAGAAAGTACTGATACAACAACTCTATGAATATTATACCTACCTGCGTACATATAATATATACGGCTATACTATTTTAACTATGATCTGGGATATGTGAGAATTAAGGTAGCTTGATCGTAACCTAAAGGAAAGTTTTGATTGAATGAAGGGAGGGAGATAATTTTGATGTATTTTTGTATTGCCAAGAAGGCTAATAATTATGAACTTGAGATCTCAATTGCACAGATTTGTTCTGTTCCTCAATTCTGTCTGTCTCAAACATAAACAAATTATTAAGTATTCAGACTTTTTCTATCCGTCTTCTTTTTTCTTTCTTTAAAAATTTAATCTCGGTCTTGTATCTAAGGTTCCTTTTTTATTTTTATTTATTTAATGGAACCAATAGGCCAATTATACAATCTAAGTTAATTTCTAAATGAAAATGTTTTTTCTAATTTAGTTACAACATCTTTTTGTGAAATCCATGAGGCCTACCTCAACTGACAAATGTCAAAATTGTTAGGTCGGATATCATGTTCTGGGTTCGAATCCGGGACCTCACAGTTGTGTGTGTGAGTTTCAAGTGGCATTTGCCACTTTGTCTAGAACAAAAAAAAACATGTTCTGTAAATTTTAATTTGAATCTCGGTATCTATTATTATTTCCCCCACGGCCCCACCCTTCCAATACAGCTTGGTCCGAGCAATAACTGGGTTCGTATCGAGTGTCTCAAGTTTAAGTCTTGGATATAGCAAAAGCGTCGTTGGGAGGAGAGAACCACGTGAACCAACAAAATTGGGTTCCACATTGTAGATAAGCCACCAGTAAAGTCGATAATTAATACACACCAATAATACGGAAAAAAAAAATTACATTCACAGCTTTGAGTTGTAAAATATATCAAATTGAATAAGAGCTATCTCATTTGAACTCCCAAATTTGGACACCAAATGTAATATCATATATCTCTATTTTTATCTCTTACCTACTTTTATCTTCTATATTTTTTACACGCATTTTAAAGAGACACAAAAACACAAAGGATATTCTATGATTTTTTGATTTTAGGTGTTCAAATAACATTTCGCGTTAAACGTTAACTCTATTTTATATAACCACACCAAATCACAAGGGTGGGTTTAAAAACAATTATATATATTTTTTTCAATTTTTTAAGAGTGAGAATCGACTTAGAAGATAGTTATTCTTGATATAGCTACTCCTTTTAATAATCTACTATAAACAATTACTAAAAAGTATCACATAGTTTTGAATTTAATAAAAAATTATTTGACGAAAGGTTTGAAAATATTAACAGATGTTATAAAAAAAAGTGCGGAATTGATCTTTTAAATAAGAATTTCTAATTTAATGGTTGAATTGATAAAATTCAATATTTAAAATGATTTATCAAGTAGAATAACTATGCCAAGAGTTAATCTTCAAATAATTAGACTAACTTTTGTTGGTTCAAATGTCAATGAGCTTAGTTTCTCTTAAGTAAAGCCTCGAGTTTAAGTCTTGTAAAAAACAAGTGTTCAGAGAGTTTTATCCTCTTATATGGGCCACCTGATCACTCAGTTGGATTATATCGATTCAAAAAAAATTGATTGTATTCTTTTTTTAATATATAAAAATGATATTGAAACTAAAAATGATATATAAATAAAAATTAAAATATCTCCATAAAAAGAAGAATTAAAAATATTAAATTCTAGGGTAACTTTTAGGTGATAGATCAATATAAATCTCTTAGACTCTTACTGATATACCTGTCCAATTGATCATGATTTAATATAAAATGTTATGAATAGTTGAAATTTTATACTTGTTGATACAATTTCAACCACCGATAGTATTTTACATTTTATCATACGGTAAATTTAACTAGTACATTGATGAAAGACTTAGTTAAGAATAAGAATTAAAATATCTCCATAGAAAATAATTAAAAATATTAATTTTTTTCCCGGTCTCTTCACGTTTGGTTTTTGTTTTGTTGTGGATTGGTTTGATTGCAGCCCATAAATAAATGGTTACATAAGTCATGTAAGGTGACAAAAGAGGAGGAAGACTTGAGGGAGGTGAATATGTATTGTGTGTATTGGGACCTTTTCTTGAACTTGTCTCATAAATGTGTTATTTCGTCGTTTAAGTGGATGCCATTCTGTAGGAACCCCTTTTGAAAATAATGAAAACAGCACCACTGAAATGAAATGAACATGACAAGCGAATCCAACTATCACTGTGGCCCTCCCATTCCCACTAATAATCAAATCAAATATATAATAAAATATAAAAAATAATGGTCTTAAAGAAAATCATATTATGGTTCCCAGCTACTTTATGTGTGGGAACTTTTATTATTCCATGGGTATATGCCCCACTAGCTAATTGTATTTCTTCTCTCAAATTTTTCCCTAAAAGTGAACATCATTGTGCTCCCTCCTCTTAAGTGAGGAAAGTGTTTTTGATATTGACATTATAGACATGTTACTTTTACAAGTTCTAGCTTTCCTCATAAGCTATAATAGCATAGTTGATATTGCTATATTTCAATTTAATTCAGTGATCTTTGGCCCACGTTATATGTAATAATTTCATATCTATATTTTATAGAATAATTTGATAAGCAATAATATTCTTCACACAAACTTATATAATTTTTATCAGTTTGGAAAAAAAAATGAAATTTTATGATATCAAATTTCTTACCCAATGGATGACTACGTGTGTCTATTTAATGCAATAATTTTAGATGCGCTTATATTTTTTTTTGTGACCCTTGAGTTGAGTAGTTTCAAATTTTCCTAGTTATTTATGTTTTTGAGTAGTTTCAAATTGGTGCCTTAGTTTTGGTCTCTTATCATTTTAAATCGCTAAATATTCTGGCCTTAAGTAACTTAATTAAAAAAATAATTCTGTTACAAAATTAATAAAATGGCTACTTTGTTATAAATTTAAAACATAAAGAAACAAAATAGGAAAAAAGCCTGAAGATCTAAAATGAAATTTTGGATTATCATAAAGGACCAAAACTACAATTATACCTGTAAAATATTACTTTCGCCTCACATAAATAATGGACTAGCTCCGCCATTGATAATACCCAAAATCCAATCAGAATAAATTTTTTACATTTATGTATGTTAAAATAAATTTAAATATTGTACTTATTTTAATCCAACCAAACTTAAAGGAATACGATAGAATTCTCCAAGTTATAATCCAGCCGCGAATCAATGAAATTGTGTAGTCGCTCATTGCCAAAAAAAAAAAAACAGATATTGGCCAATCATTTTATCAGATGAAATCTTAAAGTCGACTTTAAGAAACATTTTTCTTTTAAATTCTGGAGTGAAATCCAATTTTAGACATAAAAGCATTTTCATTTGTCTGTTATCAATCAACTAATGAATCACGCTAATAATAGTGTGGCGCGCAAGGCATGTCCAGCTAACAAATTGTAGTATCACACAAGTGTGCTAAATTAAGGCAAGAACTTAGCTTGCTGTTGCTCAATTATAGTACGTTATGTAGAATAAATTATTTAAATTTAAACGTAAAATATTGAAATTTATCTATCAAATATACACTCCACCCGTTGAATACTTGAATTAACAATAAAAGTTGCACCCAAGTTTTGTCCTAATTTAAAAAGCATAACAATTCCCAAGGGTGCAAAAGAAGAAGATAGGCGAGAATAAAGATAGAATAGTACACCATGGGGACGAGAAGAAATTAAAGGTACTGTAGAACCATTCTAGCTGGCTCAAAAGACTATAACAAAAAAGTAATAATCCTCTCCCTGGTTTGTCAATAGGGACTAGGGAGTATGCATGTTTTACTGATAGTACATTAGGTGCTGCGTGGTCGCAACACTCGGGAATCCTCCTGTACCATAACCAGCCCCAAGAGCACCACCATACCCAGCCCCAAGAGCACCCATTCCCATGGCTGCTGCTTGCTTTAGGGCATGGTGACCTTGCTGATGCAGAAGGGCGGCATGAGCACCACTCATTTTGCTCAAAGCCATCTGCCGTTCATATTCTGCAAGACCAGAAAGTGCAAAGCCTGGCACATGTGAAGAAGTCGGTGGAGGAAGAGGAGTAGAGGCTGTTCCCGGAGGAGTAGGCTTGCTACCCCATGAACACTGAAAAAATCAATTGACAAGATTAGATAATAGATACAACATTTCCATGAGCCTTGGTATGAAATTTCGTTATATATGGTCAAGGATATGATGTAAGATTTTTGAGTAAGAGTGTTCTGAGAAATAGTTGGCATTTTACTTGAATACTTCTTTGAAAAAAATCCAGATCAGGAATCCTTGAAACAACAAAACACGTTTTTTCTATCCTAACATAAATGATAGATTGATATATCATTATGATATGCAAAATAAAAGAATCATCAACAGATAAATATCCTGCCAATTAGCCATTTACCTTGATAGGTTTGCCAAACAACATCCGAGTATTACCCATCTGTATAGCAAGAGCTGCTTCACCATGTGTACTGTATCTCACAAACCCAAAACCTTTGTCACGCTGCAACCTAACATCTTCAATAGTTCCAACACCGAAGGCATGGAAATGCTGATGGAGATGAGCAGAAGTAACCTGCAATTTTACAGACCATGAAAACTCTATAAAGAAATTTTAGAACAAACTGAAATTGCAGGACTGCTATACATATTTTCTATAGCTTCCAAATCTAATTGCCTAATATAGCGCTGAAGCACTTTATATCTATGCACACAACTGTTGAGATACTTGATACCATACACATTTAAAAACAGAAACAGTATCTCAAATAGTACGAAGGACTAATTAAGGTAAGAAAACGTCAGAAAACAATACAAATCCTTGCCTCTGGAGCAAGATTGCCAACATAAACAGTGGTATATTGAGGATTCTTCTCTGGACCATCATCATTTGTTATTTCCTGACCATCTACAAAAAAAAAAAATCCAACCATGAAAGTAAAGATCATTTACTAGGAAAAATCAACAATTAAGCCACTATGATCAATATATGGAAAAATATAACAACTATTTTTTACAAAATATCAACTATGACATACATACATACAGAACAAAGACCTGACTATTATATCATCATTCAGCAGCATGACAAGCTAATATTTAGATGCATCCCAACAAATGATCATTGAAACCAACTTTCAAGTCTGGTAACAATAGAAAACTTTATATTTACTTCAGTCCGAATATTTAAAAAAACAAAGCAGTAACTTTCTCCATCAGAAATCATTGTATAGTAAATAGGTATTGTCAAAAAAAAGGCAATGAACACGAGAATCCAATGACCTTTAGAGCCAACTGCAAACCACAAAAATAACAAAAAAATAACTAGCCCCTCTATATAGAGTTTAAAGTTTTAGTATAACAAAGTCGCAATCTAACCAGATGTTCCATTAGTTAACTCCACAACATTTCTGAAATCTGAACTCTGCTTTTCATCATTGACATTAGCCCCTTTTGTGGCCCAATTGCAACGAATCTGTCTGCTTCCAAGCCATTTTCCTGATGTGTCACGAAAAAATCAATTACAACTAAAGCAATAAATGTAATTAACTATCAACTAAAAAGTCTGAAAACAACAATTCAATAAACTAATCATCCAGTTAGAATTATCACTAATTCACTACCGATAGTGAGGATTTGATTAGAAGAAATCCTCAGGGACCAAATAACCAGATCCCCTTACAATATTTTCTAAACATGGAATAAGAAGCACATGTACATAATGTTCAGATAGATTTAATTCCAACTAAAAGAAAGTAGTTTGGTTAGATCTTGCTGTAAGATATGGTATTACAAGTATTCAACAATTTTACATCTTAAAAATTGAAAAAATATAAGTGTGGTATTGAAGGTTTCCATTACTATATTATACCTCATCTGTATTCCTGAAACATTCAGAGTTTAATACAAAATAACAGGGAGAATGGTTAAAATGAAAAGCTAGCATTTACATAAAAAAATATCTTACCAGTTAAATCATTTATCGCACTTTGGGCATCCTGATAAATTGATGTACCAAACCAATTAGTATGGCAAACACACAGATATAGCAAAAAGATAGTAACAGAACAAATGGAAAATTTTATGTGAAGATTCCATGCCTGCTGATTTCGAAAAGAAACAAATCCATATCCCCTGGAACGGCCTGTCTTCTGATCCCACATTACCCGTGCATCTCTGCAACCAACGTCACACGAGGGTCATGAAATCAATAAATACTAATTGATTTCAGATATACATTCAAGTATAAGCATTTCAAACAAAATAACAACCTAGTAAACCGAGATAGATAAAAAGAACTGAGAAAAGGAAAATAGAAGGGCATATAAAAACTTACGAACAACTAGAATACGCAGAGAAGCATGCATACAGAGTTGCATCTGTAACTTCCGGACTAAGGTCACCAACAAATATATGAAAGTGGCCTAAATCCAAAATAAAAATAAAAATGATTCACAAAATAAGACAAGACAAAAATGATCACCAAAAGTACGTGGTCAGCAGAAATATAACCTGATGTATCCTCTCTCTGGCTGCGAGCATAAGCCCAGTTAACTTTAATAGGCAGTCCAAAACTGTAGACAACATGTTAAAGATTAAAATAATAACCTAGCAAAAATTGTACTATTAATTAAGATTCAACGTACATATTTCTCCCATTGAGAGTTACAATAGCAATTGCAGCTGAACTGTGATCATAGTAGTCCACAAAGCCATAGGATGACTGCAGATGACAATATAAAGCAGACTGTCATGATGATTGAGATGACAGAAGATGAGATGCATAACATGAAAAAACATATATGCCTATTGCCTACCCAAATATTTTTTGGTTAAAAAACAACTTGTTATTTACAACAGCTAACGGAAATCATGAACTCTATCACATTATTAATCCTGCATTTTAATCTCTGTATGATGAGATTGTCAACAAAGCAGACCTTCTCTTTCCGAATAAGCTTGCATCCTTCAAGGGCACCGGCATTAGCGAAAAGCTCTTGAAGAAGGGAATCTGTAACCTGAGGATGAATGTTGCCGACATAACTGCATTTCCTCAAAAGTGATCAGATATTTAGATATATAAAATAGAAAATACAAAGCATATGAAACCTTAGTTAGCCTGCAAACAGAAAGAACTCAATTCACCGACTTCGGAAAAATTAGAGAACAAATCATGCTAAAGACTATCTTAGAGGCAATGAAGTCAACAAGTCTCTCAGGGCTGCTAAACTAGAAAAGATGAAATGAAAATAAACAAAGAACAGTCGAAGAAATTTATCAAAAAAAAAGACAAAATAAAATGTTCATTAACACTCACACACTGCGGCATGTACTGGTATCAAAGCCAGGAGGCAGATTTCCACTCAAGATGGGCTCTATCTGCAAAATAAAAATGTAAAAAAACAAAGAAAAAGGAAAAAGAATTCCTAAAAGCAAAATTATCCACTCTCCTCTCTACTAATCTGAATATACAAACGCACAACCCTAGTCATAGAAATACCTAAGGTTTAAACTAATAATAAACAATCACCAAAACGATAAGATGAATTCACACGAGTAAAATTCTACTTTCCCCAACATAGTTAAAAACAATCAAAACTGCAGGATAATTCACATGTATCTAATCTAATCTTCTTAAGATTAAACATGTGTTTGATCAATTAGCAAGGAACTGAAACGCAAAAAGTAATTGCAATGATAATAACATATAGATAGGAAGAAAATGAAGCAGAAAAACAAACACCAAAAATAATGAGAAGCAAAGGAAAAGAGGAACCTGAGGGGGAGTAATGAGAGCAGGGTGGTGGTAGAGAGAAGGTTGCATCATGGCATGCTGGCGTAACCTCTGTGGCTCCATTTTCAGTTCTAGGGTTAGGGTTGCAGAGTGAAGAAGAAATTGGATTTTGTTGGAATGAGATGGAAAATTGATTGATACAAGAAAATCTAAAAACAAGAAAAAAGAAGAAAAAGAAAAAGAAAAAAAAAAGCAGAAAAAAACGAAAAAGAAAAACCCTCAGAAGAGAGGGGTGAGGAAGGGAAAACGAAGATGATGATGACACTGGTGGGGGAACTCAGTTTCAGACACACTTCCCTTAAATACCTCCAACTTTTTTTTTTTAATAGGTAATGTGGTTAGTAATTAGTGTGTTAATTGTTAGAGGGGGGGAGCGGAGTTCAAACCTCGTAGCCTACATTTTTCCACAACGATGTTTCTTTCACTCAACCATGTGAGCTACCTTCTGCGACTAAATACCTCCAACTTAATTAGAGAACTTTTTTAAAAAAAGCCTAAATTGCAGTTTTGGCCCTTTATGTTAGAGGTTTGTGTCACTTTGGCCCTTTATATTTTTTTTTCTCGTTTTAGACCCTCATGTTTTTTTTGTGTGTCAAATTAGCCCCTACCGTTAGTTTTTTCTAACAGATGCCACGCTGGCAGTTAACTGCTGACGTGGCGTCTTAATTGTCAGGGCTGACTAGGATTCATTAAATGACGTGGCATTTTGTTTTTTAAATTGAAAAATAAATTAATAAAAACAAAATTAACAAATTAACAAAAACAAATTAACAAAAACTTCATCTTCTTCCTTGCCATCAATCTTCAAATCTGAAAAAGAAAAAGCTGAAGAAAAACAAAACTGGAAAACAAAATTAAATCAAGGGCCAAAACTGGAAAACATCTGATTCAAGAACAGATCTGGAAACTTAATATGATGTTTTCCTTTTCGTTTTAGAAGATGAAGAACAGATCTCGAGAGGATGAAGAAAACGAACAAATTGATGTTTTCGTTTCTTAATCAGATGTTTTCGTTTTTCAATCTGATGTTTTCGTTTTTGAATCAGATGCTTTCGTTTTTCAATCTGATGTTTTTGTCTGATGTTTTTGTTCTCTCCTTCACTATCGCAAGCCATTCACCTCCAACCAACAATTTCCTTTCTTTTCTTAATTTCTGGAAAAATAGATGAAGAACAGTTCAATTTTCTTTCTTTTCTTAATTCCTTCCCCTTCATTTCTGCACAACTTGCGTTTTCAGGTCTGATTTTTTTGTTTCAAGAACTGATTTTGTTGTTTCAAGATCTGATTTTGTTCTTAATTTCAAGATCTGATTTTAATGATGAAGATGATTTTGTTTCCATATTTGTTAAGATCTGGTTTCCATATTTGTTTTGATTCTAGAATGTTTTGATTTACTTTTACAATTTTTGTTCCAGAATGTTTTAGAACAATTTCTGATTTTGTTCTTTTTAATTTTACCTTTTTTGTTTTTTTTTAATTTTACAATTTAAAAAACAAAATGCCACGTCATTTAATGAATCCTAGTCAGCCCTGACAATTAAGACGCCACGTCAGCAGTTAGCTGCCAGCGTGGCGTCCGTTAGAAAAAACTAACGGTAGGGGCTAATTTGACACACAAAAAAAACATGAGGGTCTAAAACGAGAAAAAAAAACATAAAGGGCCAAAGTGACACAAACCCCTAACACAAATGGCCAAAACTGCAATTTAGCCTTAAAAAAAAGATAAACTTAACTCAGGGATAGAGATAAACTATTGTCGGGACCACGGATAGACTTTAATTTGGCTAACCAAACTAGGTGGTGGATTAACAAAAAAAACTAACTAGTGGATTTCCTTATGCCCCAAAAATGGAGTCTCAAGAGATGGATTCATTTTTGGGTTTTTTTTTTACCCCCACCATCTTCACCTATACCCCAATATGAAAGTAAAACCCCAAAAAAACAAAGGAAATAATTGGAAAGTAGTGGCTATTTGCACCTATCTTTTTCTAACACATGCTCCACAATTTAATTTTTATTTTCTTTATCAAAACATAGACAAGTTGTCTTTTTTTGTTGTCAATGCAATTTTTCATTAATAATTGGCCAAAGGCCATTGAAACATTACACACAACAGGCATTAATAATGGGGCATTTAGTGACGAACAAAGGTCACAAAATTAATGAAAAGGCCAATCAGTTAGGATTTCCGATCTATAGCAGCCAAAACCTCCCTAACTCTAACCATGTTGCGACCTCAACAACCAAACCGCACAGAACAGGCACCACCACCGAGTAAAAAAAGGCTCCACAGAGAGGATAACAAAAGATCCACGAAGTTGGTGTGGGAGGAATGACGGAAAGTCCAGACTTGCCTCCTATTTGAAGGCCAAATGGCCCCGAGAGCTCTTGATCTGAAACTGAGGAGTCGAGAAAAATAAAGTGAGAGCAAGTTGAGGGCTTATGGGGTACCGAGAGGCCAAAGCACAATAGAATGTAGAGAGTAGAGGCACCCGAGTGTGGTTTCAAAGGCGAAACAAGGGAAATGCGGAGGTGGATTGTAGGAGAAGACAGATATGGCAGGTCCGACAGGTCTGGTGGTTCGGTTGGCGGGCGGATTGAAACCAGATCAGAGATAGGGAAGAAGAAGGGTCTAGTGGATGAGGAGGTGGGTGAAAAGGCGATGGTCGGCGAGCAAGGAGAGTAGAGTCTGTGACGACAGGGTGCTTGAACAAAGGAGGAGCCATGGTGGGAGAAAGCTAGCATTGAAGGAGGAGAGGAAGTTGTTAGAGAGCAGCAACAGACCTAGAAGCTTCTTGGAACAGAGGTGTCGTCGGCACCAACAAGACCTAATAGCGACGACAACTAGGAGCCTTTTAGAAAATACTTAGAATCAATATTATTAAACATATAGACAAGTTGTCTATAAGTTAACTTTTGGAATTTTGGCTACAAGAATGTTCATTGTGTGTTGCACTCGTTGGTGACATTAATTACGTACTTCATGGGGGTGAGCCGCTTTCATTGGTTTAGAAATGATATATTTCTAACATTCAAACTTTTCTGAAAAATGATTGACATTGTGTAATATCTCACAATTTTTAAATAATTTTAACATTCAAACATAATCCCCTATTTTTGAAAATTAGATACTTATGAGGAGTCGTCCGCGGCGATTTTTTTTTTACTCTTGAAATAGAGACAAAAAAATACTTCTAATTTTATATAGAAAGGATGGGGTGCAATCAATAGTGGGTTTTTTTTGTCAAGAATCAGTAGTGGTTTAACACCACCACATCATTACCACCCAAAGACTCAGCTCCCTCACCACAAATCATCTTCCACCACTCACGGCCCTCCATCTTCCTCTCTCTCTCTCCATGGCTCTCTTCTTCCTCTCTTTCCCCTCCTCTCTTGTATTTCTCTTTCTAGTTTATGGCTGATTGGTGAGATTAGGGTTCACAACTTATTGCCTTTCTCTCCCTTATATACTAGTTTTTTTTTTATTTATAAAAAATGCAAGGTAAGGATAAGCGATCAATTTTTTTTAAATAAGATATAAAAAATTCGGATCACTAGATACACCCTTGTATCAATCGTACTCTCAGGTGAAGTCACCAATTGTTGCGAGTTGGTTTTGTAAGGACTTAGCAAAGATAAAACAGTGGGGGCAAGGTTGGTTTTGGAGTTGATAGTGTTGGATTTGAGGAAAACTTAGTAGAATCAGGGTTGTTAGGAAGGCTATGAAAGAAGTGCTGTAGTGGCTCTAGTTAATTAAGAATTCCCTTTTTTTTTTCTTCAAAATTTTCTATGTACGACATAATTCCGGAAGGGTATTTTAGGAATTTTCCGTATTTATGTCAAAAACATAAATTCGGAATGTATTTTAAAAATATATTACCGATTTATGTTTTTGACATAACTCCTGAATTAAAAATACTTTCCGGATTTATGCCAAAAACATAAATTCGGAATGTGAAAATTCATTTTGGGGAAGTTTTTTAATAACACTTATTCCGGAAAGTCTTCTATTTTTTCTAATTTTTTTTAATTAACCGAACAAAATTAAGATACAACAATTAATTAGTACAAACATTAAAAATTATAAATGAATGATATATAGACTTGAGATCTGTTTAAGTAGTTAAATGAGGATAAAAGGCTTGCTCCATTGTAGATGATCTAAATCATGCAAACAAAAATTTAAATAATTTAATTAATTGTTGGTATCTATTTTTTTGACTAATTGTTGGTATCTATTATAATAATAGAATGTTTAAATTTAATTAATTGTCGGTATCTATTATAATAGTAGATATTTAGATGCTATTTTAAGCTTCAATATGTTTTAAACAGTGTATTAATTGAGTGTAAAACAATCTTGAGTTTGAGAGGGTAATTGCATGTATGAATCGATAGAAACCTCCCACCAGCTCACACCCACTCCAAATGACAATGCTTCATAATGCCGCAATATATAAATCTCTGATTTCCTGTTTGTTATTTTTTGGGTACATCATAACCCCTTTTTGTTATGAAAATTGTTTGGGGATGAAATTGTAGAACGCCTTATCCATTTATAAAGTAACGTGTGCAGTGCAGAATGCCGAATACTTAAAAAGTATTTTTAAAAAAGAATAATAATGTTTATCAAAAATAAGAATAATTAAAAATAATGAGGTACCCCGAACAATGACATAATTTTTCCCTCGTCTTACAAATTCAATAATCAATACATTCAAGTGTAGTTCTATGATGTTAAAAAAAAGTAGAATTCTATGGTACCAGTACCTTTGAGTTTTTGTTAGGTATACTAAAATTTAAATTTATTTTAAAATAATTAAACATAAAAAATGACATGACATTAAGTGATTGAATAATAAATACCATATCTAACAAAACTCTGAGGAATCAGTTATGTTTTAGTCTTAACTTGAATAGAGGAGTGCGCGGATTGAAACTAAGTGTTTGTTTTTGTTTATATATAAACTTCACCAAAAGAATAAAAAATTAGGTAAAAAATAAACAAAAGAAAAGTCGGGAATTTTTTTTCTTTTACAAGTAATTGGATAGTTTATTCATTCAACTTAAACGAAATGACAAATAAATACCACACATTATTCAATAGACATCATACGCGTTCGAACTTAAGAATCAACGTCTCTATGTCGCTAAAGTTTTCAATGCAACCGTAGTGGGAGACAACAAATAGATAACTTGAATTAAGTTGACAACAAATTTGAGTTTTTTATTATTGCTATTAAAATGATAAATATTTTCTTAATTATCTTAATTGACATAACAATTACTCATCTAATCTAAGCATTCCCGTTTAATTTAAGGATTCATGATTTTTAATTTTGACCCACTGTTACCCCATCACTATCTCGGGAATCAACTTCAAGTTCCAGTTCTCAAACACAACAACACAGCTTCCCTTTCAATTCACTCCTTCATTTTATTTTTCCCAAACGGATACCCTTTCACTGTTACCACCAAAAACTTTCTTCCTTTCTCACACCCAATTCCACTTCTCAATCTTCGAATCAGATGCTCTGAGAAAATCCAATACCAACGAAACTAACAATCTATGAGTTTCAACTTTCAAGCGACCCGCATCGTGAGCTGTTAAATTCAACTTCACTTCTCGTTGGTCGAACAATGGTGGAAACATTAACGCTAGGGCGGTTTCACCACCAAAGATTCGACCTTAAACGTTGGATTCCTGCATTCGTTACATCGCATAAAACTCTCTTTACAGTTCTATGGATCGCCGCATTTGCGTCGGTTTTTCTGTGGCAGAGGAACGTGGTGATGGGTGGATTGTTGGGGTTCGGCCGTGCTCCGGTGAGGCCGATTCCGAATCTTCGACCGGTGGCTTTTAATTTGACGGATTTTGGTGGAGTTGGTGATGGTGTTACGCATAATACTGAGGCTTTTGAGAGGGCTATTTCTGCGATATCTAAATTGGGGAAGAAAGGTGGGGCCCAGTTAAATGTTCCTCCTGGTCGTTGGCTTACTGCACCTTTTAATCTTACTAGCCATATGACTCTATTTCTAGCTGAAGATGCTGTTATACTCGGCATTGATGTGAGTTTTCCTCTTTTTTTCTCATATTTGTCTTTGTGTATGTTGTTTGATATAATATATATGCTTTGATTTAAAAATGGAAGATCATTATCGATATGCTTTGTTTGGTTTATTTATTACTTTGATTTAAATAAGGAAGGACATTAAATCTTCCTTTTTTAAGAGTATGTGATGGTCGTCTGCTATCTGGTATAATTAAGAAGTTGTAGGTAGAGAGCTAAACAAGTTCATAGAATTAGATGATAATCTGAGTCTTCCTACTTGGATAAATGACTGTTATTGGATAATTTTTTCATGATTGATGGCAACACATTCTGGCGTTTTTTGTCTGTGTTATATGGAGATGAAATTTCTGAAGGGTATGCGGGATTGCGAAACTAGATGATAGCATGAAGCTTGGGAATAAGTACTCTTTGTTCATACTGATAAAGCTTTAAATGGTTTGATAGATTGATACATGAGAAGAAGTAGACAATTTAGGATAGTTGATTCTCCTTTCTAAAATTCGCTGACAAAAGCTTGTGTTTCAGTTTTTGGTATCATACTCTCTTAAATCTGCTTTACTCGTGGACTGTGGCTGTCAGTTCTGCATTGCAGTACTATGCTTGTCTTCTTATCCTATGCTAATTAATATCGGAAACTGAGACAGAACACGCCTACTGTAGCAACTAATAAAATGTCTTTGGATATTGCAATTATTTGTGCTGTGATGGGTTGAAGCATGCATTTAATAGTTGTTTGGAATGGTTTTGTTCTCAACATGTGTTAACATATATATCTTTTTGAGTTCCATGTCTCGTGTTCAGAGTTAAATATCTAGTGCACTAAGAATTGTGAGACTTGAACTGAAGTATTATTTATAGCATTTCTTCTAGGCTAGTTAATTGTAGTCTGGCTGTTTTGACTGAAGTTACTTGGCAGATATTTTCTCACTTAACTTCGTTGTTGATAGTTTGGCATGCAAACTTGTTTTGTAGTACTGTAGGCATATGTTTCAATCTAATACACAAGGTACAATCAAGTTTGGAGCATGAAAATTGGACTTGTGTGGCTAATATTTTGGCAAATGAAACCAATACGATCTGGGATTTAGGGATGCTACTATATTTTCTGGGTAGGGCTGCTGTTCAGACCTTATCTTCTACAACCTAACTTACAATTAAGCTATAGACTAGAGCTTGATTTATCTTTTTGAATGAATTTATTGTACCTAGATCATAGCACACTTTGGCATTTTCTGAAGTCAAATTTCTGGCTTGCTATTTTCTTCATGCCAGCCAGATTGCTGACATATCAGCAGTTGGCAACAAGACTGCATGAGTACTCACCATATAATATGCTGTAATGTAAATTACATGTATATGCGCATCTGTATATACATTGTTGAAGTATTAGTTATAGGTAAAGAGAGGAGAGAGAAAATGAAGACTCTAAAATATGATTGTGATGGATAAGATGAGATGATACAAAATTTCAAACCACTAATCCCTATTTATAGGGATACAAGATGCCAGACTTGTAATCCTAATTGAAGAGAAACTAATCATAATAATGACTAAATGATGAAATCATAATTGAGATAATTCAAAATATTCTAAGATAAGATCATATATTCAAACATACATAATGCATTTGGCATTGAGTGGGAGAACTCGGGCTGAATATCTACCACTCAAGTTTGTTACAACTTTTGTCAAAAATAAGTTTGTTACAACTAGATTATGTATTCTAATAACTCATTATTGATCTCTTTGGTTGTAGTCACTTTTATCTGTAATTCTATCTTTCTCTTTGGTAAGCCCATTGCTAACCACTATCTTTATTTGCATTATATTCACCTTGTGATGGCTGCAGGATGAGAAGTACTGGCCGCTAATGCCTCCATTGCCTTCGTATGGGTATGGGAGGGAGCATCCTGGGCCTCGATATGGCAGTTTGATTCACGGTCAAAATCTTAAAGACATTGTGATAACAGGTGAGGTTTTTTCATCCTGCTATCATTTGATTAATGGTGGAAAAGTTTTCTTTCTCCATAGAAAAGGTTTTTAGTTAATTTTGAATGTCATTTGTGAGCTTATTTAAGTACTTATCTTGCAATACAATCTAATTGGTTTATGTTGAGGATAAAGAAGGAATATCAACAGATTCGTTCTTGATCCATTCATTTTAGTCTCTAGAAGAGAATAATATTTCCCAACTTATCTATGTAGTTTATTTATAATTTATAGTATGCCGAAGGCTTAAGCCAGTGGTAAACAAAATTTGAATAGTTCCTTTTTGGCGACCATTTTGTTAAAATTTGAAAATACTTTTATTGGTCTTAATCAGAATAACACTTGGTGTATCTTAGTTTGGTGAACTGCAACACATGCTACTCGAATAAACCACATTAAATAAAAAAGACTTAGCATAGCATAAATCTTTCTTTATTTGCATTAACCCTCATTAATCTTATACGGATTGATTAAGCGATCACCCTGAAGGGTGACACTGCACTATTAAGGTGAAATCCATGACTGGGAATCCAGGAGTAGAGGCGTGCCCCAATTAGGAGGCAACCATTATTAGGATAAGCAAGATAGACCGGCACTGGTGTGTGATGCGTAAGCTTACTTTCAAAGTTTTCTCTGATTTCATCTATTGTCATAATTGACAGGGCATAACGGTACCATAAATGGACAAGGACAAGCGTGGTGGAAAAAATATCGCCAGAAGCGTCTCAACCACACAAGGGGGCCGCTTGTTCAGATCATGTGGTCTAGTGACATTGTAATCACTGATATTACTCTGCGTGACTCTCCTTTTTGGACACTTCATCCATATGACTGCAAAAACATTACAATAAAAAATGTTACAATATTGGCTCCTGTATTTGAAGCTCCAAACACTGATGGCATAGATCCTGGCAAGTATCTTCTACTGAATACAAAATTTCATTTCATATCTTAATATATGATCTGCGAATTGTTGATTAGTTCCTTCGCATTCTTAAAAATAATTGGTCTTTAATGACTGGGAAGCAGCCACCTGGATTTATAAGTGAAGATGGAAGTGAGAAGGTGTGTAAGTTGAGGAAGGCTCTATATGGCTTAAAGCAAGCTCCAAGAGCTTGGAACTTAAGAATTGACAGTTCATTGCAGAAACTTGGCTTTGCAAAGTGCTCCACAGAGTTTGGAGTATATGTCAAGTTGCAACAACATCAAACTCTTATGATTGTGTGTCTATACCTAAACCAGTTTGATGAGGCCACATGATAGCTATAGCAGGAAATGATTAAGTGACCCCTTTTCTTCTTTTCTTTGGGGGAAAATATTTTGGAAACGTGATTTCGAGGTTCTGGATGATTAACTTTGGAATTTATACAATTGTTTTTCGTAATACATGTGAAATGTTTTTGTCTGTTTGTGTGCAAACAACATCACTAAATTTAACCTGAATTTCTATGGTGTGAACAGACTCTTGCGAGGATATGTTGATAGAGGACTGTTACATAAGTGTGGGAGATGATGCAATTGCAATAAAAAGTGGCTGGGATCAGTATGGAATTGCTTATGGAAGGCCTTCCATGAATATAATGATCCGAAACCTTGTTGTTCGCTCTATGGTCAGGTGAATCCCTAACTCAACCAACTTGTACTTTTCTGCATGTCCCATACCTTTCAGCATCTCACTATTAAAGTGTCATGCTTTTAAACATAATTATGCACAAAGCTAAGAACCTTAGCTGTAAACATAATTCCTAATCTACTTTTCTTTATGTAAACTTGACTACTGCATCTTTGTTAGTGTCTGCCTGATCATATATATTGATGATTTTATGAAATGGAACAGTGCTGGCATATCAATAGGCAGTGAGATGTCTGGCGGGGTATCCAACATCACGGTGGAGAATCTTGTTGTATGGGATTCCAGGCGCGGTGTGAGGATTAAGACTGCAGCTGGACGAGGTGGATATGTGCGGCAAATAACTTATCGAAATGTAATGTTTGAGAATGTCCGTGTTGGAATTGTAATGAAGACAGATTACAATGAACACCCTGATGATGGATATGACCCTACGGCACTTCCAGTAATAAGAGACATAAGCTTCACCAGTGTCCACGGGCATGGAGTTCGTGTGCCAGTACGCATTCACGGTAGTGAAGAAATTCCTGTGAGAAATGTAACTTTTCGTGATATGTCAGTTGGTTTAACCTACAAGAAGAAGCATATCTTTCAGTGTGCATTTGTGCAAGGGCGTGTAATAGGGGCCATATTTCCTGCTCCATGTGAGAACCTTGATAGGTACAATGAGCAAGGACAACTAGTTAAGCATTCCGCGTCCCAGAATGTAACAGATATAGATTATGATTTTTGAGATGTCAGTTTCTTTAATCCCTGGCCTTGTTCCATTTACTTGAGCTTCAATTTGTCTTTAATAGATCATTTTTGTGGGGTTGGAGCAGTCAAGTCATACTTCAATTTTTTTTTTCTTTTGTAATTTCACTTCCCTGCTCCATTTCATAGTTTTGCGAAGTGGAGTTGTACATACCGAAGTTTTTCAGATGCTTATAAAAGTTTACTACATTACACAAAAGCATAGTCATTGCCCATAGAATCTAGGGGGTTTATTGGAAGGAAGAGAGTTTCTACAGAGGAAGACTGTATGTAGCGTTTCCAGTTTCCACAAGTATAACCAAGCACTAAATATAAGTAGGTTAAAGATTTTTTAGTTAATTTATCCAAATTACCCCTATTAAATTGCTTACTTTCTTCCCCAAAACTTTTAATATGAAGAAGACCAAAGATCATAGGGTAATTTAGGTTTTTACGTCAACTTTTTTTTTTATTATCACTTTCTTAAATTGTGTACCTACTACCTAGTCACCATTTTGCTTAAATATTGTTGCACCCGAAAAATCCGGTAGGATCTTTCGTGCAATTTAATGAAGTCGCCATCAATGTTTAATTATAAGGGAAAACATTGAAAAATACCTTTAAAAACGAAAATGGTCTCGAGAACCAAATTTTGGATTCGGGAGTCGTTTATGCGTGGGGAAGGTATTAGCACCCCACAGCATCCTTTCGAAAAAGGTTACCTCCGATTAGTTGTGCAAAAACATATTAACTTTGAAAATATTTATTTCCCTTTTGTAAAAAATGAATGAAAAAGACTTATTGAAAACTATTTATTTTGCAGCATTGTTGAGAACTAAAAAAAAGAAGTTTTAGAAAAGACTAAAAAAGGGTTTTTTATTATTGCACTTGACAGATGTGGGCCCCCATCTGCTCCTACGTATCTCGGGGTAGAGAATCAAAGGCTACGTAGTTCTTGGGGTAGAAAATGTTGTGTGTTAGTATTTTTATTATTAAGTGGTTTTGAAAATTGGATAAGTATTCGTAATGACCAAACGAGTAGACTCAGAGTGGTTACCACTAATAGCTCATTTGAAAACTTTTGTCGTTATTAATGATCAAACAAGTTAAACTCAGAGTGACCATTGATAACAATCCATTTTTTTTATGGGAGTGTGATTGATTGGAAAAAAAATTAGTTTGAAAGCATTATAGTGCAAAACAAAACGAAATGGATCATAGTAAAAATACAGGGGTGTGACAATCAGCAGAAGTATTGTTTTATTAAAAAGGGGGTGCAGCCAGTTAAAGCCCAGGCTTCATAGGACTAAACTAACGCTGGCTTCATAGGAAAAGAGGGGGTATCTAACAATAACACGGGGTGTGCAAATATTAATCAGAAATTTTATTGAATATAATATAAGATGTATGAGATATATAACTAAATTAGAGATGGGAACCCTAATTTTTCTCAAGTAGCCGCACAAACATCTCAAGAGAGAGAAATAGAAACGTAAAACCAAGAAAGAGGAAAACAAGACCGTGAAAGAGCAAGAAATGGAGGTGAGGTCTGAGAGTGATGAAGGGCGCTGGTTCATACGGTGGTGACGTGGTGGTGATGGTTGTTGTTAGTGGTCACGGTGAGAGAGAGGGGGACGTTTGGTGGTTTCACTGGTGGTGATGGTTGTTAGTGGCGGTGCGACGTTGGGACGGTGCTGACAGGAGGAGAGGAAGGTGACGCCGGAGGGAACCAAACACGGTGGTGACGTGGTGGTGCCGGCGACGGTGGTGATGGTGATGTCGACGACGGCGCTCGGCGGAGGTATGTGGTTCTTTCCTCATTTCTCTGATTTTTGCATTTTTATACTCTCCCTCTCTTATTCTTTCACTTGGGTTTATGTCAGGATGTGATGTTGGGTTTTTGGTTGATAGTGAGTTGATGATGGTTACTGGTTGTGGCTTGTTGCTCTTCTAGTGTTTTACAAAATGTGTGTATGAATCTGATATTGTATTTTGGAAGGGAACTGATGGGTGTTGGTTTCTCTCTATTTTTATTTGCTTCTCAGTTTTATTTTCCACTGTCACATTTTTCGATTTTTTTCCTACTCCCTTTCCTCACATTATATCTATTTTTTTTTTCATTGTTGCTGTTGGATAGTACTTATAGGCCAATTTTATGGTGTAGGGTGAGGATGTGAAGTAGAGGATTGTGGCCATAGGAGGGAAACAAAGGCTGTGGGAGACCAAAACAACAGCTGCAGGTTGGTGCCTGCAAAGGCTGTATGGTTTGTGCTAAATAAGAATGAAGACAAAGGACCAAGGGAAAGATGTTTTGTGTTGATGCAGGAAATAGCCAACACTCCAACGACTATAACACTTGTAGCAGCATGCTTATTTTTGTTTGGAAAATTTTGTAATTTGTATTCTGATGTACATACTTTTTGTATTTTTAGTTAGTGATTTGAAACAATAATAATAGTTAAAGCTAAATGTTAATAAAAGATTTTTTTAATTCTTTTTCTTGCAATAAAAGGTAAATAAGTTCTTCTAATAATAATAATAATGTTAAATCGCTAACGAGTATCAAATGACACGTGTCAACGGTTAAAATCACAAAATCCAAAGCAAGTAATATTTTTGATATTTTCTAAGAGAATTTGAATTAGTCGGACAAAATTAGGGTACAACAAATATGAAAACGGATTGCTTAATTCTTATGTCGCAGTTTAAGCCACAAATAGCAATTTAATGCCCATTTATTTTATCCCATTAAAATGTTCTTAGTCTTCGAATAATATGACAAGTCCAATAAATGAATAATCACTTTTGGTTCAGTGTAAAATTAAGAGTTTGGATCATCACAAATATTTGTGAGATATGTTATGAAAGAGAGTGACACAAACAAAAAGATAATAACATTTATTTGTATGTTATTCTCCATTCAAGTCTTATTTATAATTTATAAGTACTTCTAAGGAAAAAGAAAACAATTTTTAATTACCTACAAGATCGTTTATGGAGGAAAATTCATAGCTAGTCAGGAAAGCATCTTTCAAAAGCTGGGAAAGGAGGTAAAGATAAAATCGAAAGGTAGTGTCATCCGCCATAAGAAAGGTAGTGTTGTTGAATCAAAAGACCATGCTATCCTATAGTTCTCCAGCCCTAAGGAAAAAAAATCCATCTGGATTATTTCACGACATTAAGTAGTTGTTGGAAGCAAGCTACTATACAAACATGAACATTGAGTTAGATCGTAAATTAGTTGTGGATGATCTGCTATGTGACAAACTCAATATATAACAAAATTTGGTTTCATTTTGTCCGAATGTAAGAGGAGCTTGAAGAATGATCCAAAGTTTAGGATAAATTTCATCGTTCAACGAGCTAATCGAAACCAAGCTTCTCATAACTTAAGCTAGAGCATTTAGGTTTTATTCTAGTTCCACCACTTTCAATTATATTTCTGAGTATTCTATGTTACATTATTTGAATGAAATAAATTAAGTTTTTTTATTTTAAAAAAAGTACTTCTAATAATCATCATCGCTGGAAATTAGTTAAAATAATAGTGATCGACCTAATAACGATTTTGTTGTAAAAAAAAGAAAGATTAAAAATGGTTTCCTCACGTGATCCTTGCCTTGCCTTGCCTAACGAAACAATTGGTAATGCCGTAATGGGAGAGAAAACAAAAACCGAAAAACGTATCCGCTGACGAAACACGTTTTTCAAAAAGCAGGGAGCGCCTGCGTAGCAATTGTAGGGCGCGGCGCCGTAATCAAAAGGAAACGACAAAGTTTGCCGCTGCCGTTTAACTAATGCAAAGAACACGTGTTGGAAATTACTCAGCAAATGAACCAACAATAAATAAAGAAATGTGAAAGACTCAGCCAGCGCACAATTGGACAGTTGTACAAGTGGGGCAACAAAAGAAAAAGAAAAAGAAAAGACCCATTTTTTCCACGTGCTTCAATTTCATTTTCCCTCTTCCTTCCCACTCCACTATTCTCATTGCGGTTATATATAAATCCTCATATCCAAACCATTTTTTAAAATCATCTCCTCTCCTCTCATCATTTGCTTTTCTGAGTAGTTTCAACAGGGAAAATGTCAAGTTCATCATCGGAGTATTCAGTATTTTCCGGCCATCAACCAACAAAGTCGCCGGAGAAATCAACGTTCTCACAAACTTGTAGCCTACTGAGCCAATACATAAAGGAAAAAGGCAATTTGGGAGACCTCACTCTTGGGATGACAACACGCACCATGGAAACACCACAAAACCTAACTACTCTAAACTTGTTATCTCCAAATCCTCCTCCACACTCCGAATCTAAAGCTGCACAATTGACTATATTTTATGATGGACGAGTTATTGTATTTGATGATTTTCCGGCTGAGAAAGTGGAGGAGATAATGGCACTTGCAAAGAAAGAATCTGCATATGGTTACAGTCAGAATCAGGCTTCAATTGTTCGTGACCTACCAATTGCTAGGAAAGCTTCACTTCATCGGTTTTTGGAAAAGAGGAAAGAGAGAATTTCAGCCACAGCACCTTATCAAACAAAAAATCACAGCTCGGCTCATGTAAAGCCGGCTAAATCCATTCCATGGCTTAGATTAGGTGTTGAACCAAAACAAATATGACTGCTTTTTTTATCTTCTTTTTATTTAGTTGAAATATTTGATGGGCATTAATTACTTATATAGCTGTTGGCTGTAATTAGGATATGGAATTTTGCTCGTAATTACTGTTTTAAATTTTTGGATTCATTCTTGTTTCTTTTGTTCTTTCCTGCACTCCTTTTGCTGCTAAAAAAGATAATCAATCAAACTGGACAACCAACACAGCCCTGTAAGAAATGTGTTCAACAAAATTTTGGCACTTCTTCATGGAACTCTTGCAAATGTATTTGGTTGGGGCTTCTAATTCAACACAAATGAGAGACTTTAAGTTTGTCTTCTGGAAAAATGATTGGTAGAAATAAACGAATATTAAAAGAGAAGGAACAAAATTATTGCCAAAGTTCTTTTTCATTCGTGATATCTTCAAATGAGTGGTGATATAAACATTTAATAAACATGTTCATATGGTATCTAGCTTATATTTTAACACTGTCATTGCTAACCAACAATATTTAACTTGGAGCGACCTCTGACTCATTAAGGCACTCGGTTGGTGGGTTCACGGTCAGACCTGTGAGTCACTAGTTGAATTGCATGGTTCGAATACTATTAAAAAAACATAAAAATATCACAAAATTTATAAATTTCATACAAAAGAAAATGATAAAAATCGTATCATACTCTAAGCATCTCAACAATACCCAAAAGACCGTTTCTAATTTTATTTTTAAAGAGACTCTTACATTAGGCTAAAGCAATGTCATTTTGCATTAGAAAATTAAAAATTGCAAAGTCAGGCGAGTCATAGGGACAATCCATCGAGCCACTGGTTTGATTGCAAAATCAACAGGGTTACACCAAATTTGTGACACGCACGATCCAATTACTTGCTTAGACCGGCCATACAACCAACCTATCAGTCCGAGGCAAACTCTCAGCAACTACAACAATAGATTAGTCTTTGTCTCCTTAGAGATGATTGGCAATATGAAAAGGAAAAATAAATGTGTTATGCACTCTTTTGCCTTCGTTGGCTTTTTGTCACATATGTGGCAACTTCAATATTAATTGATTTCAGAGAAAATTTATTTAATTTTATATAATAAAAATTGTTAAATTAAATTTATGTAATTAAATATTTTTTGAGACCTTTTTATGCAAATAGTCATAAATATACATGATACTTACCATATAAGTTGCAGGTTTCAATCCAATCCATTGAATATTTTTAAACTAAACCTTTTTTTAATATGTAGAAGTCAGCTATTTTGATTTCACATGACTAAAGAAGATCTTCATTACTCATGATGCAAAATCATTCTTCGGACAATTTGACGGGATACATCCAACATCAAGCAATACAGCTCTTTAAACTTTGAGGTTTTAAAAACTTTAATCAGCCTTATTCTCAAGTTAACGAACTCACAATATTGATCTTCTCTTACATGCTTTCATTTTTTTCGATAATTAAAGATAATAATATGATGGCCACAACCTAAGCATCATAGATACAAACTCCCACCACTTTTTAGGAAGAGTTTGAGAGAGTGTCTAATCATATGTTCACACTAATCGAAGCAAAATACACCAAGTTCAAGATCACAAATAAACAAAAGAGATGACGCAAAGTGAGCCACCCCAAAAGCACAAATTGAAATTCTCTGCATTCAGCAGAGTCTATCTCTCTCCACAATGTATTTTTATTTATTTATTTATTAAAGGTAAACTAACAACCATGATTGAAAGTTGATTTAATCTAATGGTTCTTTTGGTTGTAACTATTGTGACTGCAGTGACTATTGACCATAGTGAATCAAGATCCAAAAACACCACAGTACTAAACACAGCGAAGCAAAAAGATGTCTAAGGAAGGGGAAGCTATCTATCAGAATAGATGAAATTAAAACAGAAAATATGACAAAGAGAAGAAAATTCCTAAAAGAGATCTTGTACAAGACTTCTAGATAAGAGGAGAACACCAGCTCCATGTGATAGTCAGAGCCGAAACAGCCACACCAAAACCCAATACCAAAAACACCAGCACCACTGCCAGCAACAAAATGCAACTTATGCTGCACACAAATATGACACAACATCCCCAAGAGCCCGCAGAAAGATGGAGTACATAGACATTCCATCATGGACAAAGTTAATGGTTTTTTTATTACACTCCAAAACCTGTTGCAAATGTCACAGTAACACCCTTTGATAGTATACACTAATTAGAATAAAGCCCATCTTTACTACAACTTTGTGCAGCTCGCTACCTCCTGGATCACCCCACAACCTACTACAAAACAACACTTCAGTCTTCAAGAGATGATTCTAGCGCCCTCCATCAAGTCTTCAGTCTTCTATACATCAACAAATGTAAAGGCAGTTTGTGATTTCAACACGTGATTCACATTTGTACTAGCAGGATGGGAAAGATCAACACATGATACTAGGGTCTCTTCATGGATGCATTACGCAAGCCTAACTTACATTTTCCACATTCTCCTCTATAGGTTAGTAACTTGTACTTTTTTTTTTTATGTTATACCAATATGGTTGTGTGTATATAACTAGTTATATTATTTTTCAGATAATTATTACCTATCCTTGTTGATGGTGATTATCCTAATTTTATGGGCTACATAGGACCTTACAAAACCACTAGATACCATCTCCCTCATTTTAGATTAGGTCCAAGAGCAAGAGGAAGAAACGAAGTGTTCAATTATACGCACTCTATTCTCGGAAGCACAATTGAAAGGGCATTTGGGTGTTGTAAAGATAAGTGGAGAATACTAGGCAACATGCCTCAATATTCATCAAAAACCGCGACTCAGATCATTGTTGCTTGTATTACATTCCATAATTTCATAAGAAGGAATGATATGGATGATGAAGAGTTTCGTTTATTTGATTAACCTTGATTTGGAGGACAAACTGATGTGCAGGATACTATAGCTGGGGATATCACGTATGAGCAACCATATCAAGAAAGTACCAGGCAAATGCAACGAGTCAAAGATACTATTAGAGACACGATGCTTAGATCTATCTAGCTAAATTTTACACGTTTCATTATTATTTATATGTTTTAAAAAACATATGTATGATTGTTAAATTTTTAGCTTTATAATTATGTCACATTAATATACTGTAACATCCCTAGTTTCGTTAATTTCGAATTAAGAAATTAACGAGTGATTTTATTATGCGAGTAAATAATAAGTCACGTCTCGGATACGAGTTTGGCTAGAATACAAAGAATAATCGTTAGATTAAAGGATTGTTTTGCAATATTAATTGAATTGTGTGAATTGAATGTGATTGTTTGGGGTAAACAATGGGATTAGTGAGGATTAGTGAACCAAGGGCATTTAGGTCTTTTCCACCCAAATAAAACCCTCGACTCACCAACACTTTGGATTAGCCACATTTCATTTCTTTCTTCACTTTGTTGAAAATGAGAAGAAGTGAGAATAGAGAGAGAGTGGGTTGCGAGAGAGAGAAAAGAAGAAGGAAAAGAGGGCTTTTGATTTCTCCCCTTGTATGTAAGTCTTTCTTGCTCCATTTTCTTTCATTTTTCCTCCTCTATCTAATGAATCTATTTTCATTTTCCACAATTTCCTCTAACACAAGGTGCCATTGTTGACCCTAAGAGCTCAAAGTGAGGGAAGGTGAAGTTTAAGTGTTGAAAATTGAAGTTTTGGCACATTGGAAACTATCCTAAGGTTTTAAGGGGCTCAAAGCTTGATTTGGAAGCTTGGGGAGTGTTCAATATTTCTGTTGGGTGTGTTTGTAACAGTAAGAGGGATAGATTGGAGCTGATTGGAAGAGTTGGAACGTGTCGGGTCGAATTTGTGGCATTTCAGAACGATTGAACTTTTCGAAGACTCGGTTTGACGTGATTTTTATCACGATCGGTGAGTCCTAGCTCGTTTAGGATGTTTATATTTTGAAGGGTATTGTTGATGGTTGCTGGAAATGAAATTGTTTTCGTTTTGGTAAGATTTAAGTCAAGAAACAAGTTTTCGAAAAATGTTCATTTCGATATCGATTATCAATTATATGATTATGTATTGATTGAAATATGTTTATTGTTGCTGCTTTGGAGTGGTTGTTCTATGTGAAAAATCTGTTTTTCAGTTTGGAATTAGATTGGAGTTCGGATTGGAAGCGAACGGAGAAACGAAACGAACGAAATAAGCAAAACTCTGTTCCTGCACAATTAGCACGGGGCGTGCAACTTTAGCATGGGGCGTGCAACCTTTCAGGTTGGCTGGAAAATTGAATTTCCAGCAGCACGGGTCGTGCCAACCTTTCTGTCCCCGGATGCTAAAAATTCGTTTTATTGCTCCTTTCGATTCCAAACTTACGCTAATCTTATCGCTAACCATTCTTAGTGACAAATAGTTTATTTTACTATGGAATTGAACAATATTGAAGTGATTATTCATTATTGCTTCGAGTTATAGAATTTGGATAAAACCGAGTAGTTTTGCCGAGTGTTAATCTTAAATTGATGATTATAAGAATTATTCCACGCTCATTAGATATGAGTTAAGTTAAAGAGAAGTTAATGGTATATAAATTATATCGAGTATAGGGTGACGACCCTAAGTTTTAGCATA
The DNA here is from genome assembly GCA_963573325.1 of Astragalus glycyphyllos. Taxonomy (NCBI): domain Eukaryota; kingdom Viridiplantae; phylum Streptophyta; class Magnoliopsida; order Fabales; family Fabaceae; genus Astragalus; species Astragalus glycyphyllos. The sequence continues at coordinate 66,742,355 of OY754308.1, forward strand.
TTAGGGGAAGGGAAGTCATGAGCCCTAGAACCTAGGCCCCCTTTAAGTATGATCGTTAATCAGATATTAGCGATGGGTTCCCCGGGTAATGGAGCGGTCATTTCCGGTGATATGCTAGAATTAAAGAAGTTACACGTAGTTATGTATTGACTACGAGAAAGAAGGAAAGACATAATTAAACCGCGAGAGTTTAGTAAGGGGTTTCGGTAGGACTCACTGAGATTTGTAATCTCACCCTTTTTATGTTGTTGTTTTTACAGAGAAACATGGAAAAAGAAAGGCTAAGAAACATGAGTAGTTGAAGCGTTTATGAAGTGATTGAAGAATTGAGACTTTAGTTATTATTTTCCTTGTGAATCTGTATCTCGATTATGACTTGAATGTATTAAAGTTGTTAATCGTTTCCGCTATTTCTTGTATTTTGGATATTGAGCACTAGGTCATATTGGGTGTATTATACACCAAGACTTAGAGAGTATTTTGACATACCTATGTTGATGGGTTATGAAATGTCATTAGACATGAGTTAGTTATTATGTTTAATTAAAAAGGTGTGTTGTGTTCAATATCTAAAACAAGAAATTATATTCTGATATGTGTCAAACTGTACATACTAATATTTCTTATTAGTAGAGATATTAGGGTGTTACATATACAGTTGCTTTTTAATACATCCAATACGATCATTAAATTTTTAGATATTTTTCATCACTTCTGATTTTTTTTATACTCTAATATTGTTAAAAATAAATTTTTAAATTGGCCATTGACAAAGAGAAATGAAAACCGAAGCGAATTAATCTCTAATAGAGAAGATGACTAGTAAAAAAAAAATTATGGAATGTGCGTGAATGATAAACAAAATTAATTTTTAAAAATTACAACATTTTTTTTTGGGTATAAATCAGGTATTCTCTGTGAGCAACTGCAGAGACTACTCTCTCGAGCTTGGTAGAACCATGTGTGAGGATATGATATTTTCATTAAGTGTTTGTAATATAGCATAGCAGTCACAAGTGTATTAGCCTCTAATATTCTGTTAGCTTATTGTTAGTACTATAACCAACTCTCACCACCTGTAACTAACTGAGCCTCACTCATATAAGAGCTCAAGTGTATTCTGTTAATCAATCAATGATATCAGTTTCCATTCACTCTCTCAGATTCTAATAAATCACAATGGGCGGTAAAACTCTCTCTCAAGAGATTTAACACTGCTGCAAAATTACAACATCTTTATAAGTGCTTTTGTAATCATATATACAAACACTTTTTTTTTTTGCATAAGTATTTTTCAACATACACATCAAAACACAATTAGCTTATAAAGTATAAGCTCTTATGGCATAAGCTTTCATGCGATAAGTTCTTATGCCATAAACGGTTATATAAGTTGTTTAACCAAAGAGACCCTTAGAATAGAAGGCAGAATTGCGTTGATGGCAGGGAAGGAAACCCCTGAAATGAAGTTGATCGGGTCAACACAAGTTGTGTATGGCAAAATTATCGGGGAAAATTTAAAGGAGCCACCTCCACTCCACTCTAATATTTCCCTTCATATTCTATTTTTAGAATCCAATATTGGTAATTCTGGAAGCTGAACCCTCCATCACCTCTCTCTCTCTCTCTCTCTCTCTCTCTCAAACCATGACAACTTTCCTCTTCTCTCTGTGGCTACCCAATTATTCCTTCCAAGAAAACGAAAAACAAAAAAACAATTCAAATATCCAACAAAACAAAAGTCTCACTCAGAGAAACCTCAATCTCTCCGAACAACGGTCCATTATTATCCGGACGCTCAAGATTTCCGGTTTCCAATGGCCGTTGTTCGCTGCCTCCTCATCTTCCTCCTCACCCTCTCTCTCCCCTCTCCTTCCTTCTCCATTCCTGAAACTGAAGTTCTCCTCAAATTCAAACAATCTTTCACAAATTCTCAGTCTCTTTCTTCTTGGGTCCCCGACCAAAATCCATGTTCTTCAAAATGGGTAGGTGTCATTTGTTTCAACAACATTATATCAAGTCTTCATCTCACCGACTTAGGTCTCTCCGGCAAGATCGACATCGATTCTCTCCTTCAAATTCCCACCATTCGAACCCTCAGTTTTGTCAACAACTCATTCGACGGTCCCATTCCAGAATTCAACAAACTTGGTGCTCTCAAAGCTCTCTACTTATCTGAAAACCAATTCTCCGGTCCCATTCCATCAGATTTCTTCTCCCAATTAAGTTCTCTCAAGAAAATATGGCTTAACAACAACAAATTCTCCGGCAACGTTCCAGAATCCTTAACCAATCTTCGGTTCCTCACCGAGTTACATCTCGAGAACAACGAGTTCTCTGGAGCTATACCAGAAATGAAACAAGACATTAAATCATTCGACATGTCGAATAACAAGTTAGAGGGGGAGATACCTCCTAGTATGTCGAAGTTCGACGCTAAATCTTTCGCCGGCAATAATGTACTATGCGGGAAGCCGCTAAGTGAATGCGATCCGTCTGTAGTTTCAACTTACGGTAACGGACAAGGTTCTAGTTGGGCCATTAAGGTAATCGCCATCCTCATTTTCGCGGCGATTGTGGCGGTGGTTTTCACGTTTATTAAATCAAGGCGTAAAAACGATGATGACTTTAGTGTTATGAGTAGAGAACAACATGATGACGTGGTGCAAGTACACGTGCCAAGTTCTACTCATAGTAGGGCTTCAGAGAAGAAGGAATCGAAGAGAGGATCTTCAAGGAATGGAATGGGTGATCTTATAATGGTGAATGATGAAAAGGGTGTGTTTGGTTTACCTGATTTGATGAAAGCTGCTGCTGAGGTTTTGGGAAATGGCGGTTTGGGTTCTGCTTATAAAGCTGCCATGGCTAATGGATTATCAGTGGTGGTTAAGCGAGTGAGAGAGATGAATAAAGTTAGCAAAGATATATTTGATGCTGAGATGAGACGATTTGGAAGGCTTAGAAACCGCAACATTATGACTCCTTTGGCTTACCATTACCGTAGAGAGGAGAAGTTATTTGTCACTGAATACATGCCCAAAGGAAGTTTGTTATATGTCCTCCATGGTATACCATCATCCATTCATTATCAACATTTTTCTCTTTCTTTATTATATTTTCATCATGTTATCATAATCAGTTGGATTTAGTTTTGAAAATAGAAAAATGGAGGCTAAATTATCCAATGGATTATTACATTTATATGCATGATATATATAACAACTGAAAGGATGTGGTGTGTGATGTTTTTTAGGCGATAGAGGATCAAGCCATGCTGAACTGAATTGGCCTAACCGTTTAAAGATTGTGAAAGGAATTGCACGCGGGTTGAGCTTTCTTTATACTGAATTTTCTTCTGAGGATCTTCTACCTCATGGAAACCTTAAATCGAGCAATGTTCTACTAGCTGATGATTATGAGCCACTCCTAAGCGACTTTGCTTTTCATCCACTAATAAACCCAAGCTATGCTATACAAACAATGTTTGCCTACAAAACTCCTGATTACGTTATGTATCAACAAGTTTCACAAAAGACTGATGTTTATTGCCTTGGAATCATCATTCTTGAAATTATCACCGGGAAATTTCCTTCTCAGTATCATAGTAACGGTAAGGGTGGTACTGATGTGGTGCAATGGGTGTTCACAGCAATCTCTGAGAGAAGAGAGGCTGAATTAATTGATCCAGAGTTAACGAGCAACGATGGAAATTCAAGGAATCAAATGCTTCAACTTCTCCAAGTTGGGGCGGCTTGCACGGAAAGCAACCCCGAACAACGACTTAACATGAAGGAAGCAATTAGGAGGATAGAGGAAGTACAAGTTTAAAGATGATGTCAATATGCTAGTTTAGTTGCTTTTGTAGGTGAGAGTTGCAGGCAGGCCTAGGAAAGATTACATTCAACATCTTGACCTAACAGTTCGGTATTCATGAATGATTCTCTGAAAGCGTAGCGGCAAACAATCTGTTTTGCACATGAAAAACATACACAGGGCACAAAAGAGTATATAAGGAAGGAATTAAAAGAGGTCGGGGAAGAAAAATCGGATGGATCGATGCATATGGCTTTAAATTAATGTCGACATATCCAGACCAAAAATAATGAAACATGAACCATATATAAACTGAGAGAAGTTTAAGCTCGGAGTCTTTCATGTGTTTTATGTCCCTTTGATTTGAAGAGTGCAAAAATGTTGAAGTCAAAGCTCAGTTGAATGGTGTAACCTCTTATATGATGATAGCGGCCCTTGTAAATTATGTGCAATTCTTATGAAATTAGACAAAATTTAATACTGAAAAGTTTACATCCCTAAGGACTTTTCACTTTTCTTCTTATGCTTATCAAATCCCTCCCTCCCCAAATTTTTTATTGATTTTATAGGATATTAATTGGGAAATAACAATTACAAAGCTAATAGAAACATCGCTTAAATATATGTTTATTCCTTACAAATATATGTTTGATCTTTAATTTAGTCTCTGTTCAAGTAAAATTTCGTCTTTCGTTCTTGTAAGTATATATTTTATCTAGTTTAGTCCTTGTTGAAATAAAAGTTTGTTTTTCATCCCTACAAATATATGTTTTATCCAGTCTGGTCCATGTAATATGTAATATTTGATTTTAGTCCCTCCAATATGAGTGGCAAAAAGGACTAAACTCAAATATTTTACATATTACAGGGTTCAAACTTGATATGTTTATTTTCAGGGATGAAAAAATTGATATATTTTCAAAGACAAAAAACATATATTTTATACTCAATTTTATTTTTGTAAGGACTAAACTAGATAAAACATATATTGGAAGGACGGAAACAAATTTTATTTTTTGAAGAATTAAACTAAATCAAACATATACTTGCAAAAATTAAACATATATTTAAGGTGCTTGCTCCCATACCCATCCCATAATGGAGGGGTATCATACATTCCTTATTTGTTTTAATTTGATTGGGTCATGTGTTAATTGTATTCTATATCACTTTGAAGATGTGTTTTTCAAAATATGCTCAAATGTTTAAAGTAATTATGGTAGAGCCTAACTAAAGTTTGATACAAATCACACCGAAACCCTATTTTTTTCAAAATTAAGTTTTGTAACCATTAAAATCAAACTGTCGTGTTTTCAACCTCTCTCTCTCTTCTTCTTTCTCTCCATCTTTTTTCTATTTCAAAAAAAAAACATTGTTCGTCCATTTCATTAGGGTTCGTCGCCGCAGCCGCGCCAAGCCGTGTACGCCTCCAACTTCCTGTCCCAGAGGAAGTAGTAGCAGAAGAGAATCTCTCCACTCCACAGAGAGCCGCCTCTCAAAAACCCAACTAATAATATTCTCTCAATTATTATTATTATCATCTTCTTCACATGAAGCAATAGAAGGAAAATTAGAAGAAGAAAGAAAGAAAAATGGGGTGTGGGAATTTATTCTTCACAATTCTAATAACCTTCTCAGTAGCATTAATAACATACAATATCATAATCTCAGGAAATGCTCCTCTACGGCAAGATTTCCTTGGTCCATCACGTCGTCGTTCTTCAATTTCAATCGACCCAATTATTCAGATGCCACTTCAGAGAAAAAGATCTTCTTCAGCTTCAAAGAGACTTTTCCACACTGCTGTTACTGCTCCTGATTCTGTTTATAATACGTGGCAGTGTAGAATCATCTATTATTGGTTCAAAAAGTTTAAGGATCAATCTGGTTCTGAAATGGGTGGATTTACGAGGATTTTACATTCCGGTAAAGCTGATTCGTATATGAATGAGATCCCTACTTTTGTTGCTCAGCCTTTGTCTTCTGGAATGGATCAGGTTCTCTTCTTCTTATTCTTCTTCCTTTAAATAGTAATAGTTGTTATCTTTTTTTATGAAAGAAAATGGACTTCATGTGTTGCTTGGATTAGATCTCTGATTAAGTTGGAGGAAAAATGGTATTTTGAGAATTGGAGATTTGAGCATTTTTGCTTCACATTTAAATTAGGAATTGCTAGTAGTTCCTACCATAGTTGATATGGAATGTAGGTTGAAATCACTAGTGTCGTCTGTGTATCGCAATGCTTAGTATTGTGGAGAATCACAGCCAAATAAGGCTAATGCAACTTCAAGTTGTGCTTGTGGTTGTGTTGTGGCCATAGCAAAGTCAAAAACCATTATGTCATGGACCTTCTTGTAAAATGTTTGTTGTAGTGCTGTCGTTGTATTGCGGTACACGGTGCCTAATATTGCGGAGAATTGCAGGCAAATGAAGCCTATGCAACTTCAGGTCACAGTTGTGTTGCAGCCGCAGCTACGTCAAAAACTATGATGTCACGACTTAATTCTAAAACCGTTGATCTTACTCATGTGTGCTTTTCTCTATGGCAGGGTTACCTAGTCCTAAATAGGCCATGGGCCTTTGTGCAGTGGCTTCAACAAGCAGATATCAAAGAGGAGTATGACATTTTTAACTTTGAATATCAGTATTGAAAAAATAAACTTGAGAACCGTTTTATTTTATGGGATTTTGGTTTTGACTTGAATTAAAGTGGTTTTTGCTGTATATATCAGTTACATATTAATGTCAGAGCCAGATCATATAATTGTGAAGCCTATTCCCAACTTAGCTAGAGATGGAATGGGAGCTGCATTCCCTTTCTTTTACATTGAGCCTAAGAAGTAGGAGGCTGTGCTAAGAAAATACTTCCCTGAAGAAAATGGACCTATAACCAATGTAGATCCAATTGTGAATTCACCTGTGATTGTTGGCAAGGTATCTGTCAATTAATTTTTGGTGGCTAATTGTGAATGTTCTTTAAATTAGACAACATTTTTAAACTTTATTTGGTAATTTGTTAGGAATCACTTACGAAGATTGCTCCTACTTGGATGAATGTTTCCTTGGCAATGAAGAAAGATCCTGAAACTGATAAAGCTTTTGGATGGGTGCTTGAAATGTAATTTATTTCTCTTCTCTATAATGTCTTGTCTTTTCTTAGAATCATAATAACTTGGTTGTTAATGTTATTTTTGTATCATTGATATAGGTATGCTTATGCTGTTGCATCTGCACTTCATGGTGTTAGTAATATATTATACAAGGACTTCATGATTCAGGTTCAATAAGGTTCTCTCTTTAGTATTTTTTTTCCTGCTGTCTTGTGCTAATATGTGACTGTGATTGAGAACCTTTGATATGTGATTGGAGAATGGAGGTTTGATAAAAGATCTTATGATCACGTTGTTCCTCCAAAAAATCTGACATTGCCACCACCGGGTGTTCCAGAAAGTGTGGTATGTTTCATCTCCCTTTGTGTTCGTGTTGTTACTTATGCCGATTACTGCCATGTAATATGCCAGTTTTTTTCTCGTTGTCTACCAAATGACAGTACTGTATCAGTATGCCAAGGTGGCCTCCAGTGCAAAATTATATCCACACCGTATCTTCCAATCTTCAACATTTTAGAACAGGCACTATGCATTCAACATCTGAATCACCAGGCCATAAGATGAATACGGGGTTGATAACCAGTGGAATTTCTGCTTCATACCCTTGTACCATAAGATGAAGCGCAGGTACTATTGCACCATTTGTGCTAGAAAACTCGTCGTCAAGTGATATGATCACTCATCAAGCATAACACCTCCGAGGAGGAGGATCCCATCTTCACAAGAACTACAACAAAGGATAAAGATGATCTTCACCTTTTATCTGGTTTTCATTTACTACTTTCCATGTACAAAGACTACTTGTAAATAATTAGTATATGAGTTTTGCTACTGGGATTGCAAGAAAAAATATTCTATTTTGCTTTGCATTCCTTCATGAAATCTTCTCTGAATTTCAAAGAGTTTGACAATATCAAATCTCTTTTTTCATTGCAAGGATGCAATGCCATTTGTAGTGCAACGTTCAGTCTTGACCCTTCATCCACCTCAATCCTATATCTGTTTGCTCCTTTTTGCATCATCCAGGTAATCACCCAAATAGCAGTCATTCCTAAGATAAAATTGTATAAGTACAGAATTTAATATGTAAATACAAATTGATTTAAAACATATATTGAGAATTGAGATCTTACGAGCCTTCCACTTGACTTCCCAAATACCGTGGAATGACTATCCCAAATTCTGATATTCTTGGGCCATAGTCTGAATGTTGGAAAGACTCATCAGCAAGCAAACATTCCATATAATGAGACTGAAACCATAATTGTTATTTGTTAGTGGCTTTCTATAATGGCTGAGTATGTAGAATAAAATTATAGTTTATGAATTGTTGTTACCATTATCTTGATTTGTGACACCCTACTGTGCAAGAATTATAGTGTTGTTATTTTCAACTTGCTACTAATCACAAATGAGCAAGAAAACTAGTTCCTATGTTGAAGATAAGAAGAAGACACAAGTAGTGAAGTTTAACTAGAACATGAACATGTTGAAGAGGAAACACAACAAACACGAGCACCCCTTTCTCCTCACATTCTTTACTGCATATATTCATGAAGTTCTTCTGATATTATCGAATAGGTAATAATAATATAATAATATTATAATAGATCAAGTCCAGTTTTTCAATTATTTAAAAGAAAATGTAGTGACAGAGGAGGTCACTATACAAATAACATATAGAATATTAGGAAATCCTACTTATGCAATATGCATCCAGAAACACTCTAAACATTAATTTTGTCTCAAAAAGCTAACCTTTAAAAACTGATGAATATCAGAAACTTCCTCAGCCGAATTCTTGAAAGACCACCAAACAAGGTTCGTAAGATCATTAACTAGAAAACATGTTCAGCAAACTGAGTATTAACAAATAAAAAAAATTATTGTTCTGAATTATTTTACTAAAAGAATCATAACTCCCTGTGTTACAACCTTTAAACTCAACACAGTATAAAAACCAAAACCACAACAAAAGAAGGAAAATGCTTAACAATACGAAGCCTTTTAGAAGAAATGTAAGAATGACGTGGACTCCCACTTAAGGCACTGAGTGTCACTCTCTCTGTAATAACGATTTTTGCTTTAATCAAATTTATATTCCATGATACAATATCCTTCACTTTTAACCTTCCAAACAATTTACTAGCACCAGATATGGACTCACAATTGCAGTACAAGTCAATCATGAAATTTATCAGAAACTCATTACACAATTTACCACTATTCCTAACAACATAACCATGAATTGCTCTCTCAAGCTTTAAATCCATAAGATCACCGCAAGCACCGAGAAAGCAAGTATGGTAGTCCCATCCTTCTATGGTAACTTGAAAAAAATATAAAATAACAAAGCCACAACACCTATGCTAAGTAGACTGAGCACCGAGTATTACCTGTTGCATAGCCACTAATCATCCACAACATCCCAAACAAGAAAAGCTAGGGATTCACATATATCAAATTACACATATTTCCACCCCACATATATCAAATTAACTTTCAGCAACCAAGAAAAGCTAGGGATTCACATATATCAAATTACCGATGTTCTTACAGAAATTAAAGGAACAAGCAAAACAAGAACCCTCAAGAAGAACAAAGACTCAAGAGCGCAAGAATCAATTATCAAATACATGGTACAAATAAAAAAAACGGGAAAGCAAGTCAGAGAAGCAAAGGGAAGGATACGAAAATGGTTACCACGAAAACGACCGATGACGAATGGGCGGTGACGGCGGCGCAGCAGCGTGACAGGCGGTGCAGCGGAGAACCCTATTCAAAGAGATGATGAAAGATTGTTTTTTGCAAGACTGTTTTTAGCCTCAACACAACTCTCAAAAGAGAGAAACAGAAAAGAGGAAGAGAGAACCAGTGAAAAAAGAGGGAGAGAAAGAAGAAGAAGATAGACGTTGAAACCGTTCTGTTTTAATAGGTCACAAAACTTGGATTTTGAGACAAATAGGGTTTTGGTGTGATTTGTATGAAGAATTAGGTTCTAACATAATTACTCTAAATATTTGGGTATATTTTGAAAATTACATCTTAAAAATGATATGGAATATAACTGACATATGACCCAATTAAATTAGGACAAGTAAGGAAGATATGATATCCCTCCATTATAGAATACGAAAGAATTTACCAATATTTTAACCTAGAAACATTGCACATTGAAAGTAATTTTTAATAGTTACGTCTTTTCATTTGGTCGAAAAAATAGTTACGTCTTTTCACTCGACTAGATTTGATAAATCTACAATTTCTTAAATTATAGCCTGCTAAAATGTGTAATATAGCATTTCTTAAAGAGTAAAAGGTGAAGTAAGTGCATTGAAAACAAAACTACTCTTTGTATTCAGAAAATGTTTTCCATTTTTTTTAGTATTTTTAAATACATTTTGTTTTCACCCAAACAAAACCAACTAAGAATTGTTATTGAGCTTTTTTTATCCCATTTCAACAACCATGCAAAGTCCAACTATAACATGCCTCATATTTTGCTTTGTTGTAGAGGTAGGGACCAAGAAACTCAAAAAATTCTCTATTATTAATCCTTCTTCATTAACAATAAGGATTCTTGTTCCAGCTTGTTTAATTTGAGTTGGAAGAACCATCCATAACTATCCATTTTTCTCCTCAAATTGTGGAAAGTGGAGGAAAATAGATTCTCTAACTTTGAATATATCAAGTTTTAGGTAATTTAGGCTCATAGGATAGAGAATGTAGGAAACTATAGAGAGAAAAGAGAAGAGAAAAAAATGAAAGATGAGAGAGACAGCAGCAGAGCTTGACTAGAAAGTTTAGGTGATCGCTAATAAAAGAGACATAAACAATCAGAAACGCATGAACAGAGATGAAAAAACACAAATACATTAAAATAGGAATATATATATTAAAGTTATTTATAAATAAAATTAAATGACTAATAATGTAATTTAGATTTCACATGGAGACACAATTGAAGTTGTTTGTAAAAAGATAATTTTGAACTTATTTGATTCTAAATTTAAAATGCTGAAGATATTATTTTGAAAATTATCAACTATCGATTCATATTTCTTTGAAGATATAATTTTTTTCTTTCTATTTTTCTAATTCTAATATAAGAGATATGATAATATTAAAAATATGAATAAAATTTATACTCCAAAAAAATAAAAAAATGCCATACTTCTATTTTTGTATGCAGCAATTATACGTAGTACAAAAATCTTGTGTGCGATGGGTTAAAAAAAATATCACTATTCGCATGTTATGTTTCGTTTCGTACGTAGCAACTTTTTCCTTTTGTGTACACATATATTTATATTATTGTTACATATTACCTATACACTGAGTAAAAATGATATTATTAATGCATAAAAAACATATGTTGATTACGTATTATATATATTTAATATTTGTAAGTTCAATATAATAGCAACTGGCACCTTAGTGATTTGAATATTTCTTGCTAGCAAATGCTTCAGGTGTCTAGTTAATTTTTAGCTATTGCTTTTTTTTATTCTTTTCCCTTGTACCAACTAAAAAAATTGTGTTAGGCCTTACGATCATGTTTCTCTTCATTTAAAATGAGTCGTAAGTATAGCTCATAAACTCACATACATAAAGTAAAGATCCAATTTTAAATTTAACAATAATCACAACAAATTTTAAGCTCAACAACACCGGCTTTCTCAGTTGCGCTTGGTCTTATGGTTATGTTTTTCTTTATTTTTTTTGTATAAATTGGGCATTCTCTGCGGGTATTTACAACTGCAAAAACTAATCCCTTGAGTTGGGTAGGACCATATTGGACGATCTATCAAGAGATTTAACACTACTACATGCACAAGACTGAATTCGAACTCACGACTTTGGTTATATTGGAAGAGATGCCAATCATATAGATCCAAGTGCTCTTTGATGAGAGACAAGATGTTTGGCAAAAAAGAGCGGATAGCGGATAAACTAGCGTATAACATATGGTCGATAGCGGATAAACTACGAGATTGAATTTAAAGTGTTTGGTAAAATTGGCGGTTGAACTAACTTATAAATATAAAACTACATTAATGGACATTTGTAATTAATGCTAATAAAAGAGGGAGAAGATTCATTATAAAACTATATTAATGAAGGATAAATGAAGAATTTAATTAAAGTAATAAGAGTAAAAATGGAAGAAAAAATAAAACGCTATAAGCTATAAGCTCAAACACTACTTTAAGTAGCGATTAAAAAAACACTATAAATTAGTGAAAAAACGCTATAAACTAGTCCTGCCAAACACCTAAAATGAGCCCTATAAACCATCCCCTATACCCGGTAGTTGACGAGGATTCATTAGTGGCAGACGAGGATTCATTAGCGTATTACCAACCCTCACTTCTCCCAAGTTTTCCCCAAATCAGAAACGACGACGACGGCGGAATGTACCGAACGGCGGCGAAGCGGTTATTATGCAGTGCAAGACACTACAATGTAAACGCTGGACTCCGATTCCGGCATCCTCAGACGTTGATAGCCTCTTCTCACTTTTCCACAAATGAGAGTCAACCATTTTCTAATCCACACACAATCCTCGATTCCATTCCCCTCTCCACCACCGAAAGCCCTAACTTCTCTGATTCGGCTTCCTCTTCATCATCATCATCATCATCATCATCATCATCATCATCGACGGATGAAAATGCCAAGCGCTATGAGACCCCGAAACACGGAGCCAAGTACGAAGATGAACACGCTCGCTTGCTTCACGCCTCGCTCCCACACGTTGTTCGTACACTGATTCTTTTCCTCTTCTTTTTAGTTTAATCTTGTTTGTTCTATTTGTTGACTATTCAATATTCCAAAATTACAGTCCGAATGGTTATATTGCATATGAAATTTCTATGGTTTTCTTCGGATTGTGTTCGTCGTTGTAATCATAATATGATTCACAAATTGTGGTTTTTCAGATAAAGTTGGGATGGACAGAAACAGCGCTAATTGCAGGAGCAAGGGATATTGGTTTGTCTCCTTCTATCGTTGGATCTTTGTCGAGGAAGGAAGCAACACTTGTTGAGGTGCATTTCCACTGAGATCTCTCATACTTACATCATTTCCACTGCCTCTGGCTTTACACCCTCTTCATGCGTCTAATCTCTGTATTAAACTTCTTTAATGTTATTTTAGTTTAAGTCTGATTGTTTAACACATTAAGTTTAGATAATTGTCGTGATTATGTTTTGAACAGTTCATCTCTGGTGACGGTTTAATGTGTTTTGTCAAACCATCATATATAGTTTATAACTAGAAATCAAAAGAGGACTATAGCAGCTTATGTTATGCTTAGGTAACTGTCAGCTGGTTGCTTCACAATATTCTATATTTCTATATTATAATATTGTAATTCTGAACACTTTATCTTGTAATCCCAAAAACGCTTTCTGAGCTACACAGTTATGCAGCTACCCGTCCTCTCTAACTCAACTGGGGAAAAGTGTTTCTCCAACTCTGAAGCACGATGTCCGGGACACCGTCTCTTCATTTGCTTTTATTTAAAAAAAAATTAAAAATAAAACCGGTGTCCATGTCGTGTCCGGTATCCGTGTCTGTGTCGGTGCTTCATAGTTCTCCAAAAGAAATAATTAGTGCGAAAATGAGAGAAGAAAAATATTTAAGTTTTTTCCTGGTTTTAATATGAAATAAGTGACTTAGAATATTTGCTTAAATTGATAGTACCTCCTTTCCTTTCCTCTCAGATTGTGTGCTTGTGTGTGGGCACGTAAATGTAAGTATTAGTTTTGGGATCTTATCATTGTATGATGGGACCTTTGGCCAGCTATAATTTCAGGAGTTGTCAATGATGTTTATCAGTATTTCTGGGTTGCTTTATTTAGTTGAGTTTTCAATGCATGAATTCCCTTTCAATTGCACATTATCTAGTAAAATAAGTTTAATGGATAATGTGGATTGCTTTCTTTCACTTGTGCTTATTTATTTTATGAACCGACCATATTCATAAAACTTTTTTTCAGTTTTTCATGGATGAATGCTTACAAAGACTCGTTGATAAAATTGACTCAGACGAAAGTTTGAAAAGTTTGACACCAAGTGACTGCATCTCTAAGCTTATCAGATTTCGTCTAGAAATGCAAGCTCCTTACATATCCACATGGCCTCAAGCTCTTAGCATCCAGGTCTTTGCAAGTGTCCTTTTTTCCAGTTAAAGGGTTTGGTCTCTGAATTATAGAGCTAAAAGGGTTTCTGGTAAATAACTTCTTTACAGGCACAACCAGTAAATGTTCCTACGAGTTTTAAGCAGAGGGCAATGCTTGTGGATGAGATCTGGCATGCTGCTGGTGATAATGCCTCAGACATTGATTGGTATGCCAAGCGCACTGTCCTTGGAGGAATATACTCAACAACGGAGATTTATATGCTGACAGACGGCTCTCCCGGTTTGCTTTTCTACCCTCCCTTTTTAGGGATACAAGCTTTTTTAGATTTTTGCTTCATTAACTTTCATCCATTAGCCAGTGTTTTGGTGCCGTTCTGGTTATGATAATCAATTAATCATTCATTTGTGGGTCACCTACCCGTTCTATAATTGCAGCGACCATCTAATCATTTATTCTTTTAATCATCATTTTCTCATTGGAATGCTTTGAAGATATTAACCAAATTGATTTTTTCATGATCTCAAAGAATTTCATTATCAAGAGTTCCAGCACCGTCCAATTTTCTTTTTTGTATGGAATATACTTGAGGGTTAATTTGATAAAGTGATTGTCATTAAAAAAGGAATTTTATTGGTATATGGCTCTGACCCATTCCATGTATACTTTTAGTTTATGTTGAATAAATACCAGTTTGGGTATATATACCTGCTGTTTATGGCTTGATGTGATATAATTGTGTCTTGTAAGAACTGTTCTTGATACTTTTGTGGCTTGTTTTCTTGCAGATTTTAGGGATACATGGGTTTTTCTGGATGCTCGAGTAAAAGATGCTTTTGATCTAAAGAAAACTATTCAAGAGGTAGTCCACAATTTGTTATTGTGATTGGTCCCTCAAGTTTTTTCAAATTTTAATCATTTAGAGTATAGTCCTTGGTGCTTTTCAGAATTTTCACAGTCATCACGACAATTTTCAGGCACAGTATTTGGCTGAAGCTGTGAGTGCCGGACTAGGGAACTCCATTCAAGGGTTTGTTGGGAAAGTTTTTCGGAGATGAAGCATTTATCCCATTGGTTACATCTTTAGTGAAACTTCGTTTTTTCAAAATAATACTGTAACTTGAAGGAGATACTAATATGTTAAGTAGGTATTATATTTCGGTTTAAGCTTGTAAAAGTTTGTAAGTAAGAGACTGGTTGAATTATGAGAAAAAATGATTTTGCAATGAATGTGAATAAAGTGGCTTTTAAGTTGCACAAAATGAAGTATTTGTGTATTGTGCCCAAATTAGCTTTTACCTGGTACTGCAGGTTAAACTAAAATACATCAGGTTGTTAACTATTTTAAAATTTGGGCCCAATATTTTTAATATTCTTAAAGCTTTGACTGTGTCAAACCAGTTGACATTGAAACCCCCCAATCTCCACAATCCTTTGTCTTCAACCTTGGTAAACATCACTCTGATCCTTCCTTCATCCAACAATCCCATAACTTCAAATCACCCATCATAACTTCAACCTTGCTGCTACTCTGACCGCAATGGACGCTGCAGCTATCGTCGACATTGGCGACAATGACAGTGCCGACGTTGCACCTCAGATCTGCACGGTGGTGAGGTGTATGATGGCATAATGACAGTGTCGACGTCACAGTTTATGGAAGATCATGGTGAAATTTTCCTCTAATTTGTTTTCATCAGACGATTGGGTGGTGTTGTGTTTATTAGTTTGGTGAATGAGATTTGTTCTTTTGTCAGCAATTGATGAATGAGATGATTTTTTTTGACAGCAATTGATGAATGAGATGATAGTCTTAAGGAGATCTGTTCTTCTGTTCAGATCTGTTCTTTAGTTCAATGTAATTTTTAATTTAAAAAAACTATTTTATTTTAAAATGAAATAAATACAACTAATAAAAAATGCGAGACACTATGCCACGTGGATGCCACATCAATTAAAATGTCCATGT
This sequence comes from Astragalus glycyphyllos, assembly GCA_963573325.1. NCBI lineage: Eukaryota > Viridiplantae > Streptophyta > Magnoliopsida > Fabales > Fabaceae > Astragalus > Astragalus glycyphyllos. The sequence continues at coordinate 66,758,392 of OY754308.1, forward strand.
GGCATGCCAAGTCAAAATTCTGTTAGTCCAATCAGCATTATTTAACGCCAGAGACTAATAATAAAAACAGCAAAATAAGATGAGAACCAAAACGACTATTTCAATAATGTAGGGACTAAACTTAGAATAACCCAAATTTGTAGGAACTAAAAACATTTTACCATTCTTTTAAATAAATACCAATATTTAATTTCTAATTATTATTAAATTTTTTATTGTTATTATTATTATTAGTATTATTATAACTTTTACTATTATTATTATATATTTATATCTGTATACCTGTCGTTCAATGCAACCAAATATGAAGACAGCAAACACAATTTTACATTATTCAACCAACTATTCTGCAATTTCAATAAAAGTAAACCAAAAACATGGACAATAAGTTGCCTAGTTTAATCCTGACAATCCAATATGGTGCGTTACAAATCAATGGTTCTGAACTCGCTTAGGCACGGTACCAAAAAACTTCAATTTGTGCAAGGTCCACAAGTCAATGTTTGTGTTGTGGGTACCCGTCCCCGTTGCTTCAAACACCATAGATATAATATATTTTTATTTGAGGGTTGTGATTGTAGAAGGGGTAATTGTTTGGGAGGTTTCAAGCGTAGTTTATATAATTTGCACTGTTGGGCATGCGAGGTTGAATAATTACGGTTTGACCCAAGTGACCAATCTTTTTTTTTAAACGAAACGTTAATTTAATTGTATATTAATATGTATGAATTAAAAAAAGACATTAAATGCTAAAATGTAACGGATAATCAATTAAAATAGCACTGGTGGTTATTTAAATTGTTTAATAAAGTAGTTTCAGAATAATTTGACTTAGAAAATAAATTGTAAAAACTGAATTGTTAGTTAGATAGTGAAAAATGTTACTGATTATATTAAACCACCATCAGTTGCTAATAATCAAAATATTATTTAGAATATATCAAGAGGGAGAAAAATGGGCTCCTCCAGGCATTCTGTGTGAAACACATAAACAACTGGGTAACAAGAGCACATTGCCACAAGGTATTATATTTGTCTTCTTAATGTGTTAGCCTGTAGTGAGATAATTAGGGATAATTGGTTTAAATATGTTTTTCGTCCTTGCAAATATGACTATTTTTTAAATAAGTCCCTGCAAAATTATTATTTTTAAATACATCCCTTCAAAATCATCTCATTTTTAAAAATACCCTACTGTTAACCAAACGTTAAAAAATGCTGACGTGGCTAACGGATTTCTGAGTTGTATTTTTTTTATGTTGAGTTGGCAGCCATGTATTATTATATTATAAAAAAAGTCGTTTTCTTTTATTTTTTATTCTCTTCATCTTCTCTCCTTCAACCTTCAACCTTTAATCCCCATATCATTCAATCCCCAACTCCTTCAATCTTCTTCAACCTCAAACCTTTAATCCCCAAATCCTTCAATCTTCTTCAACCTCAAACCTTTAAACCCCAAATCCGTAAATTCCCAAGAATGAAACGCAAAAACGTAAACAATCAGGGCACACACAAACACACAACTCAAACAAAATGAATGAGAAACTGATTTTGTTGAAACAATTACAACTTCGAAACAACACATCCAGCAGAAAACGATTACAACCCAGAAACAATTACAACTCAAATGATTACAATGCTGGAAACACAAAATGCAAACAAATTTTGATGAAAAGATTACAACCCAGAAACAAAATGAAGGAGAAATCGATTTTAATGAAGGTGCAGCAAGAACAGTTTGGGATTTGGGGTTAGGGTTCCTCGGAATTTAAGTTTTGGGCATAAACAGTTTAATGGGTTTTTAGAGAATGAGGATTCATATTGGAAGAAGATGGAGAATGACATGATTCAGATTGGAAGAAGAAGGAGAATGACATGGTTCAGATTGGATGAAAAATGAATGAATGAATGTTTTGGGTAAGGTGGAGGAAGAAGATGAAAAATGAATGAATGAAGGTGCAGATTGAATGCAGGTGCAGATAGGAGAAGAAGAGGAAAAACAAAGGGTATTTCTAGAAAAAGGCTTATTTTGCAGGGACGTATTTAAAAAAAGAAAAAAACAACATCTGGTGTTTAATATCTTATGTGGTATTCTGTTAGCCACGTCAGCATTTTTTAACGTTTGGTTAACATAAGGGTATTTTTAAAAACGAGATGACATTGGAGGAACGTATTTAAAAAAAATAATTTTACTAGGACTTATTTAAAAAACAGCTATATTTGGAGGGACGAAAAACATATTTAAACCTAATTATGCTGTTATTTCTTCATTAATTTGTCATGATGTTAGATTGTCATAAAAGCTTAAAATGAGACAAAAAGTGCTATGCTAATTATGATTTATATTCAAGTTCTTTATCTTTGAGCTGCCACTCAGGAGTTACCCAAGTCTATAATTTGCAATGTTCATGGTGTCAATCCCAAGTTTTTAAAAATTGGAGAAAATGTTGCTGCAGACAGAGACCTTGGGCAGAAGCCCTTCACAAAGGGAGCATATTTCTTGGGAAAGATGGTATGGGCAAAGGGTTATAAGGAATTGGTTGATTTATTAGCTAAGCATAAGAATGACCTTGACGGCTTCAAGTTGGATGTATTTGGTAATGGTGAGGATGCTAATGAAGTTCAGAGTACTGCTAAAATGTTGGATTTGAATATCAACTTTCAGAAAGGAAGGGAGCATGCAGAGGACTTTCTTCACGGGTAATAATAATTTGAAAACTGTGCGCTACTGCTACAAAACTGATATGAGGGAAAAAAATGAATGGTACGAAATAAGGGAACAGAAAAACAAATATCATTAACTTGAATATATTTTTAAAAATTTGGGATACATTTTGTAATTTAGAATTCTTATGTGTTGATTTTGTAATTATACTAGAACGGGTAAACCTAGAACAAAAGGTCAAAAGTGCTTGTGTACCGGTCCACAGAAAGATTGACTTGTGGACGTAAAAGCCATGAAGTGACAAGGAGCTTGATAGTCCAAAAAAGCAATGTCCAGTGAAGGGTTTGTGATCCATGAGAAGGCTAATAAGCCCTTTAAACCTAGGCAAACAACAACTAAGCATTGCTTTCCTCCTTTGTTGAAGTTGATTCACAAGTGGTTCAAGTTATATAAATCCATTTACCAAAAAGAAAAGAGGGTTTGGTGGGTAAAGTATTAGGTGCATCTTCACCTACCAGACTAGCTGTCTCTGCAGTCAAAAGAAGGCTACACTATAAAAGAAAAGAATACAAGTAAGAATTCCCAATCGCAAGTATGTCTCTGTCGGCATCGGAGGTGGCTAGGAAGCTGAATCTACAGCCTCATCCAGAAGGTGGTTTTTACGCTGAAACATTCAGAGACCAAACCGTTCATCTTTCCAAGTCTCACCTTCCCCCTCAATGTATGTAATCTAACCATCTCTTTCTTTTTCATTTCATCTCAATTATTTATTTATTTATTTATTTATTTGTTTTTCAATTCAATTTTGGTATAAGCAGATAAAGTTGATCGTCCAGTGTCGACATCCATATATTTTCTACTTCCATCTGGTAGCCTATCTCGTCTCCATCGCATACCTTGTTCAGAAACCTGGCATCATTACATCGGTGACCCTATCACCGTACGCAAAACCCTAATTCTCCTTTTTCTCATTTTTATTAATTATTCCCCCTGGCATAAAATTGAGTGGTGTTTCTGCATTGCAGGTAGTGGAATTGAATGAAAAGGATGCAAGTGTGAAGTTTACATGTCTTGGATCTGATCTAACTAAGGATCAGAAACCGCAGTATACGGTGCCTCCCAATGTCTGGTTTGGTTCATTTCCTACTAATGATTTTACCATCTCTGAAGAGGGGGGTCAATTTTTTAGGGCTTCAGAAAGAGATGGAGAGAGGCACTATTCTCTTGTTGGATGCACATGTGCACCCGCGTTTCAGTTCGACGACTTTGAACTTGCTAAACCTTCTTACCTAATTCCACTCTTTTCACAATTGCAGCCTCTCATCACTGCTCTCACTTTTCCTCAATGATCCACCGCATTCCTTCTTATTCCTGTTCAATATTGTAATGTACTACTATTACTATTACTCCCTCCCCTCCACTTTTTAAGAGAAAAAACATTTTTTAGGTTCATTCAATAAATGGTGTATATGCTCTATATTATATACTAAATACATCATTTATTGAATGAACCTAAAAAATGTTTTTTCTCTTATAAAGTGGCCCGGAGGTAGTACTTCTCTGTGGACTGGATGATGCTTATTTTTAAGTTAGTGTCTTACATTCGGTGTAATGTTTCGATGGCCTTTACCCGTGATCAATGAAATATTGCATGTTTGACAAAAAAAAAATTGTAATGTACTACTATTACTATTACCACCCCTGCTTTTTCTTGCTTCAATAAAATCTTCTACTTTTGAGAATCAAATAATAATCAATATTGTAATTAGAGGAATGTTGTTGTTGTCTATTTAGATTTGGATTTAATTATTTGAGTTTATACTTTTTTTTGACATAAGAAACGGCTTGTCTTTAGCTTATTTTCATAAGCTCTTTCAGATAACTTATGAAATCATTCTAAATTCACTCCATCCAAAACTCTTATCAGAACCTTCAATTGTCGCCTTCTTTCCTCAAGATTAACATGCTCGCGCAAGACATTATTGTGACTTGTGAGGTTTTGTGCTTAAACTTAAAATGTGGTTAATTGTCAACATTGTCCAAATTCCTGAGCATGTTTTACGTTTCCCACTAATCTTCAACTCTAATTTTCACTTATATATACCATCTTTTTGTTATGGAAACATGGAACGATTATAGCCATATAAGCCAATATCCCATCGAGAGGATTTATGCTATTATAGATTGCATAAAAGGGAAAATTTTGTTAAACAGATTTGGTTTTGCACGTTACATATTTTTTACAAAAGAATAAATCAATGGTGCAAAGATGCATGTGCGACAGTGTATAAAAAGTTACCGTTTCTTTAGATTTAAATTCTGGTTAGTTTGCGTACTAGTGCTTGTTTCTTTGCTCATGTCAACAATCATGTGCAATCATATGAGCAACTAAGACAACGGATAGAACAATATTCGAACATATGAGCAAACATCCATTGAATCGATATTCTTCAGATATAAACAGAGAATGAGCACAGCAAAAGGAGGAGAATGAAGAAAATTCAAGATATTCATTGATGGCAGCTAACACCTTGTATAATTTCACTTTGTTCTTTGTCTGTATAATATCCTTATAGAAAGGCTTTACAACAAAAAATGAAAAACAACCTGTAAAACAAAACAGATGATTTACTTTTACACATTCCCAAAAATAACAGCTATACAAACTGTAATTTCTATGCAGTACAATAAAATAATCATAAAACAACTTAGATTTCAGCTTTCGTTTCCACCACAGCATAGTGAACAACAACTGAAGCAGCCTAGGCATCCGAGACCAATGCAAAGCTGGCTCAGTGCAGTTAAACACTGGTTGTTTAACTGGGAACAACACCTGACACAGCACATGCAACAACAGTAACTGAACACGGTGCTACAGCAATTTGAGGCCGCCTTAAAGATTTCAGGCATTTCAGGCAGCGCTTCAGCTCCTGGAGAAGTATTTTCCGCAGTTGCAGTTAAGTCGCCAAAGCCAATGCCGAAGTGTAACAGTAAAATCATTCTCTGCCCTTTGACATTTGCCTCATACTGTGAAGGTTTCTTTTTCGACACCTGATCGCAATTATTGAAAAAGTAATGTTAAAAAGCTTTTACTTGTTCATGGATGGATAATTCAATGTTATATCTCTAAGATTTATGAGAACCTATTTTCAAAAGAAAATTTGTAGTTAGATACAGGATTTCATAATTAAAGCATTATTTAATATCTGGTTTATTTATTAGAGAAAATTGTTGAAATTCTTAATACATACTTCTTTCACTCCTGCTGATTCCTTAACTTTCTGTAGATGATCATTCTCAAGTATTATCATGCGTGTATACTCAGAGGTAAAGCCAGTCTGCAGGCTCAGTTTTGCGACCTGCCAGTTAAATGATGAATCATAAGAAAATTTATTGAAGAAAAAGAGACCACTCTGTGAATATATACCATGTAATCATTATCCAACCTTCTGCTCTAATTGTTTATTTTCTGAAAGCCATGCTTGAGCAGTAAGATACTCTATTTGATCTCTTGCAGAAACCTGTGGAAGAGAAAATAGAGAAATATAATGAGTAATAATAAGAAAGGACGTGAAACGGAATGGTAAAAATTGTCGAATTTATTCATAAAGAAGCCATGAATTAAAGATGAGAGGACCGGGACTGAGAATAAGATTGAAGCAAACATATATGTGTTTATGAACCACAGGCATAGAAAAGAAAAATGAAGATGGCCAATAAACCATGGTTCTTTATATACCGAGACAAAAACATGAGGATAGATGAAGGAAGGGAATATCTTAATTTGCCTAGATCCTAATTTATAAGCTCGTACCCAGCTATTAACTTGTGCTTTATGGAAAAACAGATTCTTCAAATTCACATAAACATGGAATAGTTACGCTTATGCAGCACCTATAAACAAAATTTAGAACCTCCTCTTCGGAAATTCTAAATATAATTTTAAATACAAGAAAAATTGACTATGCTAAGAAGTAGAGCACTTTACCCTTTGTATAGGTATACCCTTATCCTTTTGTATCTTCATATCTACCGCAAAACTACTGAAATCAGCCAAGATACCTTTGACTTTAAGAGTTTCAGGAAAATTTCCCTTGTATCTGCCGGATAAAATCAATGGACCCTCTGATGAAAGATCCGGGATATGAGAAGGGAATACCTATCACAAAAAATTGCAGATAATAGCATGAGAGAGCCACAAGCCTTATAAGCCCACAAGCTCAGAGAAAGTTGACAAAATTCAAACATACAAGAGGACATGTGACACAATAAATAGTCATAATTGTCAGGATACTCGTGTTCACGTTCGAATAAAACTAAGATATCAACACAAACAGAATGATAAAAATTGTAGGTATAGTGAACTGCAGTATGCACTAGGGAGGACAAGAATAAAAATGAATCGGAGAATCATGGCACATTTTATTAAGTCAGAATGATAGATTTTGGGATTTTGTCAAAAATCAAAACAGATGTGCAGGTTATAGGATGAGGGGGTGGCAGGTGAACCAGAGAAAAAAGAATAAAATCTTCAAACGATTGACAGATTTTGAATGGCACAAAGCATCCTTTTGGTAATTAAAAGCAGGAAGCCAGAAAAGTAGTGTTTTACCTCAAGTTGATCAATTTCATCCAACATGTCTATTTTGATATTTGCCAGAATAAGAGATGAAGCTTTTTCAAACAACGCAAGCATTCGAGGCTCAATCAAATCTGGCAATTCAAAAAAGAGAGAGCAATTAAATTACTAGTATAAGCGGAAAGAATACAAAATTTAGATAGGGCTACATAAGGTGCCAAAATGAAAGCTGATAGGAACCCTTCAACACAAGAAAGAAACTAAGGCAGAAAATACTTAAGAATGGCAAGACAAAGGTGTATACTTATACTATTTCTGAAAAGGGAAGATTACAGTAGAATACCACTCCCATAACCTAGAGCTAAGTTCCTACAGAGAACTGTGCTCTTTGCCCACATCTAGCATAAAATCAGTGGCGGAGCTAGCATACATTTTATGAGGTGGCCAATATAAAACTTTAGTTGTATTTTTTATCCCCCAATTGACGAGTTTGGTCATTCTATTTTACTTTGGATGGTTTTGCCCTTAATTTGACAATTTTGGTCTTTGTGATTTTTTTATTACAGTCATGGTCCGTAAAAATAGAGGATTGTGCAATTTTGATTCCCAATTTCCCAAAATTCAAGTTTGTTGGGTACCAAAAGTCCAAATAATCCATCATTTTGACGGTAAAAATTGTCAAATTAAGAAAATTGGGAACAAAAATTGTCAAAAATAAAACAGAAGGACCAAAGTCACCAACTTAACAAAAATCACCATATTTTTACTGGGGATAATAATAGACTAATAATGAACTCAAACTAATGAACTCGTTAGTCTTTTACCTCCTTAAACAAATAAACTTGATTGAGATAACTATGGTAGCTAAATATAAAATATACCTATTTATTCAAATACATATATTATTTTTGGGGTAGCCAGGACTACCCCATTGCTACGCTAGGAACCGCCCCTGCATAAAATGATATACCAGGATATCCCGCACTTTCCCTCACGTCTCAATAAAACAAATTGTCACACACATGACCCATCCCTCTCACATGCATTTTCTCTCCTTCTCACTAACTTTCCAGCCCAACACTCCCCTCTCCATTTAGGCCTTTCTTTCCATGGGTAAACCCTCTTCGGATACAACCTAGTCCTGAAGGTTGGAAGCAATTTCGAATGCTCTTCTTGCAACTTGGAGAGACATTAGTTTGCTAGAGAACCAAATAGGAATGAGCCTCTAGCCTCTTTAAGGAGCTGAAGATGGACAGCAATTGGACCAACGTGTTTGAGGACCAAATGTCATTTAAAACCAATATGTATACTACCTCTGATCCTTGAAGAAAACTCAAGATCATGGTAGAGTCAATAACCAGGTACTTCAAAAGTTCAAATTCAACTATGGACCGATATCGTGTGAAGTAGACAGAGATAGATTTTATAAACAAAATTTCTCTAAAACCTACAAATGTCATTTAACATCAACAAAAAATAAAGATGAGCAAGTACAATGGTATTTACTTTTTAAAAAATTAAATTCAAAACTTACCTACATTCAGTGCAGCATCATATTGACCCCTACCAATCATAGCAAGCATCCGCAAGAAATAATGATTGCAGAATGAACCTGAGGTTGAATGAGAATATTTAACATAAGCAAGTGATAATATGAAGAATTTTTACAATTACCTGATACAATTTGGAAGGTCATAAAAAAGAATTAAACATGATTTATGAGGTAAAGAATGTAATATAATTTGTAATAAGTGGAAAATTCTGATCAAGGCATACCTATACCAAAAGTATATATTCGGGGGCATATTGACTCTCCATTGATCATATGATTCTTTATCATGGCACAAATTTGTCTCTCATCTTCAACAGTTCCATCTGTAACTAGGAAAATTATTGGTACTGAACTTTGAGCACTGGATAGCATTTCTATTGCCTGAACAGAAAAGGCAACAAATATGTATAAGTACCTGCTATCCAATAGCAAAGGACGTAAAACAATTACTATGATAATCACCAATAGATCAAAAGCTAGCCTGAGAACACATAAAAAAGTAGAATTTGAGGAATGGGTTCCTCATGCAGAAAGTTGAGCATGAATTGATCAGTATGTTCAGTACATAACATTTTGGTTCAGTATTGTACATTGCTCAATCATATTTATGGGTATGAAAACTGCATATATTTAGTGTACCGTATTTAACGGATGTGAAATATTTGTACCACCCTGAGCAACAAAGTTCAAGTTGATCCACTCGGTGGCTCTTTCAACAGCGTCCTCGGAAGCCAAATCCATCGATTTGGAAAACAGATAACTCTCTCCGCTGAAGGCTATAATATTAAATGAATCATCAGGATTAAGCTTTGAGAGAGCAGAAAATAGTGCATTCTTTGTGTCCTCAATTAGCTTTCCCTGCATGCTTCCACTGATGTCTATAAGGAATATTATGTCCTTTCTGAATACCTACATATTGAGTAGGATGTAGGATTAGAAGTGAGAATAAAAAGGCAATTTAAAATACACACACAGAGACTCAAAGTTTACAGTTAGTTTACAAACCTTTTTATTCTGAGTACCTCCAGGAGAAAGATATATGTGGAACATCTCTCTTTGATCAAAATCATGTGCGGATGCAGATTCCAAGAGTACGCCGCCATTTATATGACCCGAGGAAACCTAATAAAATACTAATACGATCATTGTTCAACCGCTGAAACTACAAAGAAAAGCATGGAATAAAATAATCACTAGTCTTACTGCATATGAAAAGCTAAAATCACTTTTTGACCAGGAGAGAACATCCGCGTCATATAACAAACCCATACTCCCAGCATGACGCCTTACTTCCTGGATAGTAAGGATAAAATGGTTAGTTGGTTACTTGGTTATATTTTCAGTGAAATTTCAACAGAACAGTGGTCCCATATGTGAAAGTCAAAGCAAATATGAACCTTTAGGGGATGGCTTATTGTCTTGCACAGAAGCTCACTTCCAGCAATAGCATCCACATTTAATTGTATCTTTTCTCTTTTTGACATTCTCTTTCCAGCAGGGGTGACAAAATCAGGAAAGGTGAATGGCACATCCAAAGAGAACTCCCCATTGCAGTATACTACTTTCTGAGACCAATGAATTTTAATTGACAAATTGGAACCCCCATCAATCTGTTCCAAAGCAGAGTTAGAAATATAAACAAACAACAACAGAACTATAGTAAGATGACTAAACCAAACGGATATGGAAAACAATATCCTATGAAACTTGAGCTAATTATTCTACCTTTGGTATAGTCAAAGTAAATATATTTGAGTTGAGAAAGCCTTCATTTTGAGCTGGCGGAGCATTTTGGTTCTCATTGTTGTCATCCATAACAACCAACTGAGTAGAATAGGATTTCCTAGGAGCATTAACCTCAACACCTAGAATTGAACCCTGTTAGCCAAATCATATCAGAAACTTAAAATCTGTAACACATTAAAAAAGAAAGAAGAATAACAGTAATGATATGAAACTATTCACTTTAGCTGATCACATTCCAAAACTTGAATTAGAAAAAAGACCGTTATGTATTAAAAAAAAATTAGGTTTACAAAAAAGCATTAATTAGGTTTTCAAAAAAGACCGTTTATGCATAGAAAAATTAGGGAAAACCGAAAACACCGAACGCAAAAATAAAATAAAATAGATAAAGGTAAAAGAGAAAGAAGTACCTGGTGGCCCATGGGAATGGCAAGACGGCAATCACAAGCACGGCTTCCCATAACGCAATGGAGTCTCCAAGTACCAGAGACGGTGATAAATGCAGTGTCCATATAACAATCAACTTCCATCTCAATTCCATTCATCTGAAGCGGAATCAGCGCCGGTGGATCGCACCGTCCATACACGTGCGGCTGATAGCTCGGAATATCTGGATTATCCACGATCCCTGGATCATGGATCACCGCGTAAACCATTGGCGCCGTTGGAAGAAGTTCTTTCGATGACCTCAACATCGTAGTCGTCGGCTTCGGTGGCGCCACCGCCCTGTCTTTCCCGAAGTATATTCGCTTAGAGAGCTTTAGCCCGTCATCAACTGCTCTCGAAAATTCCTCCGCCATTAAAGAGAAAGCGAGAGAAACCTCCGAAAAAGCTTTGAATTGTGAAGAAGAATTAGTGGAGAAAGAAGAAGAGAGAGTAGAATAATAATAAGAGAGAAAAGCGCGGAGGTCAGGGGAGGTGAGTGCAGTGTGGGGTCCTGTTGAAGTATCGAGGTTCTGGTTTCCGTTATAGGGCACGTGCCACCATTTGCTTCTTGACACGTGTCTCTTTAACGTGTCGGCAAGTGGGGTCTGGAATGCAAATGCGGATTTCTTCCTGGATTAGAATTGTTGATCGTTTGCATAATTGTTACTAATTGATAATTTTGGTCGAGATTAGGTATCTACCGCCGAACGCATTGACTAATCCACTTGTTATATTAGAGACATCTCGATGACCCAATGATTTAAAGCTGCTCTATACTGATCGAACCCTCGACACGGGAGGATGAGCTGTCAATTTTTAATTGATTAGCTGATTTGTAATTTGATACAACGTTTTAATTACGATATTTCTGTAAATAATGACAATAATGCATTCTCAAGTATAGGAGTAGTATATATAATCCCAAACAGGGGATGAGACAGCGTTGAATATGATACGTGACACAAGCCATTTATTTATGTGAGTGAATGCAATTGCAATTGCAATTGCAATGGACGTCTCCATGTCACGCCATTTCTTTAATAAATTCTCCTCACGCAACTTGACCGTTGGGGTCGAACTAAATGCCATATGCTTTTCTGAGAGTGACTTTGTCACTATTCACTGACAGGGCGTCCTTAACTGTTTTTGGTATTTCATTCTTTACCGTTATTCTACTTGTTTGGCTTTTCACCTCTTTGCACCAAAGAAGGCCTCAATTTTGACCTTAACCGAATGCCAAAAGCAGTGATTTCAAGTTGAAAAACCATCGTTATGGAGAATGAAATGGAAAACTTATATGTGTGTTCTTATAATTTAAGACTTTTTAATGACTTGGCTCTCAAGCTCACCAAGGTCAAGTAAAACCCAAAGCTCATATAATTCTTTATCAATTAAACCAATCTTTGTTAATTCATAAAATTACATCAGTTCATAACTTTTACCCAAGCTTTGTTTTTTACACGAGTCAAGCTTTACACTATGTTTGTTTGGGTGTATTTATAAAAGAGAGAAATAAGAAAGAGAAAAATAAGATATTTCTGTAGTTTGGAAGAGAGAATAAATAACGGGGGACAGAGAGAGAGAGAGAGATTGAGAGAGACTTATGGGATGGGATCCACCCAAAAAATTTCTCCGCTCAACGGGCGATACTTTATGTAGAAACAATCGAGAGAATGCGAAAAGTGGAGCATACCGAGTTTGAACTATGTTCCCACTATGTATGTTTTGTCATTAAGTAAAAAAAAACATATGTTTTTGCCATCAGACTATCCTCTCAAAACACTCATCAGAGAACTATTTCAAATTTGCCAGAAATATAAGGAGTTTACCAAAAACTTTTAAACCATAAAAACTTAGTTTAGCCAAATTTTTAGTAATCAATGCAACTGTCAAATAAATAGTAATATGAATGCATTACATGTTTTTTCAATAAAAACATTTTTTCTTAATTTGACCAGATTTTCTGTAAAAAGAAAAAAGAAAACAATATTTGGATTTCTTAATCCTGCACTCATTAAGAGAAAGACAGACAAAATGGTTCACAGTGGATTGATGACTATACATATATAAGAGAGTAAACATAATTATTGCCGCAAATAGACCCCACTAATAATATTATTATCCCTGGTGAGCAGTGGAAGATAATATTCAACATGAAATGTATAGTAAAAAATTTGACTTCTCTATATTTATGATTTATGATCAATCTGAGACTAAGAATACACTATTCTGTTCCACACACCTCCTCACCCCAAAAAATTAAAAGAAAAGAGGGGAGAGAGATCACCGGCATCTTCTCCTATTGACTTGAACCTCCCCGACAACAGCTGAGAAGAACTCACTTATAGTGACAAGCTTCCAGCGCTCCTCTCCTGCTGCTTCGCCTATCAACTTTACTTTTTTCAGCTGAGGAAGCACAAGGGAAGGGACCACATACAGAAACTAACTAGTTTAGTACTTGTCAAATAAGTTATATATTATAGGCCTCTAAGTTTTGCGTAGTCATAGAAACCTTTAAGGTGCCATATAACTAGTCTGCGCGTGGTAGGTCTTCAAATATCTCACCAAAATCAGCTAAAATATTTGAAACTCAGTTAGTTAGGACACATTGTACCATAACCCCTTGACTGCATCCTCCGTAAAACTACGATTTGGAAAAGGAGTGATATTTTCCAACCCAAGGAATGGCTGTCACCAAATATACTCTCCGTAAACCATGATGCACAAGCTAGATCTGAGCAAAGAGTATTTCATTCCATGTATCAGGAACACCTGGTAAACACCAGTGTAAGCAATCCTGCACTCCAGCCTTTGCTGTTAAGCTGTACCGTGATATATGACCCTCGTCCCTAAGCTGAGAAAGACCTGTTATGTCCAAGAGTTTGACCCGTGTTCCCTTCACTGCATTTGCAGCAACTGGATCACTTGACTCCTCTTCCAATAACTCTTTTCCTACTGACATTGGTTTAGTGTTGTCACAACTGCCTCCTGTGTTCCAGTCTCCACCAACAAAATGCCTAGGAGAAATGCTACGAAAAAATACCTTCAAACCTGGATATTTTGGAAGCTGTGAATCCACCCAATGAACAACGCTGTGTATTGTAAGATTTTTAGCACCCCAAATCACTGCTACCTTCCTATCAATATTCCGAGTGCCGCCAACATGCATTACCCATCTGTTAGCATTGAGCTTTCCTCGATTCCAGTGGTGACCAGTGTTGAGAACTACAACATCGAACTTGTGCAGAAATTGGCGCAAAAACGCCGGGGGCCGATCAAGGTGCATTGCATAATCTGTGTTATCGTTGTTTATATCAATAGGTTCAATATCACATAGGCTTGCCGACCAGTAGTACAAAATGGTAGTATTAGTGCTTAAAAAACGATGTGCCCAGCCATTAGGACGGGCAGAGCCCTCTGCTACAATCAATCCATACTCCTTACCCACATCTTCAACATCACTGGTCTCCTCACCACCAGTTATCATGCACATTAAAGACTGGTACTGCTGCCGGCCCAATGAATCTCCAATAAAAGCTAGTGTTTTGTTTTGCATCCTGAATGCACCACAATTATAATTAATTCCTTTTTTCCTGTTGGGCTAATGCAAGTAAAAATGTAGTCCGAAAGTTAGAGCATTTTATCAAAATCAGGGTGAATTCATAAAACAAAGGCGTGTATCCAAAGAAAGCATAAGTCGCACAAGGACAAAAAATAGACTAAATTATGTAAAATGACTCACATGCAAATGCTTGAAACGCATGCCCCAACCAAAGCCAACCCACCCACTTTCAAGTCAACTGAGGAGCATCTCATGCCTCAATAGTTTCAAATGAGTTTATGGGGAAAAGGATATGGAAAATCAAAATGTTGAGCATAAATTAATTGAAATCTTCCGTGGACAATTATACACAAGTCCAATCAATATATATACCTTCTCATGAATTTTGAACGTTCAAATTCCTCCATTTGACAATCTTTTGGTTGCCATCTAAGCTTCTCATATGTAAAGTCAGTACGTTGCATCATGCGGCAAGCCCACATCGCTGAGAGCCACTGTTTACAACCAAATCCTGAATACAAAGGTCGATTGTCGTCTGGGACCCATTTTCCTTTTGCATAGTTACAGGCTAGAGAAAGAGACAACAAGAGAACATTCATTTGTTAGCACTTACAAATTTGATGTTCATTAGAATAACTTGAATATAATTACAGAAGGTTTCAAGATTTCTTCAGAAAAAAAATGGTTTTGCAGAAAAACTAAGCGATATGCTTCCCTATAAAACTAGTTATTAGGAAATAAGTTGAAGAAAAGATATCAATTTTCCTTGACCTAAATGTTCAAGTTTTCATCAGAACGTAGAAACAATAAGAAAAGCTGGTTTCTTAGGAAACAATTCAGAGTTAATGTTACGCCCTTAGTAATTTGGTTTCCCGATTATATCCTTGGGGGAATGGGGTTAATTTTGAATTGAATAAAGGGTTATCGTTAGTTAGTTATTGTATGTTAGTTAGTCAGTTAGTTAAGGCTGGTTAGTAGTTGTAGGTTGTTAGTGTTAGTTAACTGGTTAGGGGTAGTTTGTTATTGTACCCATCACCCCACTCTTCTATCTTATTGTTAGAATACACATAGTATCTAGGAAATCTTGAATTATCTCATAGGATTAGTCTCATATCTTTTAGTATCATAGAGTATCTCCTAGGATACGTTTTCATATTACGTTATTATTATTATGATTTGTTTCCTGATTTAGTTATTTAGGGTTGAGTCTATTTATCCCTATAAATAGGGATTAGTGTTTAGTCTTTTGTAATCAATCAAGCTATCAAATCATTCTCAATTATATTCGAAGTCTTTATTATTTCAACACTTATTATAACTAGAAGCAAGGGGAGTGGATTAGGATATCTTTTGGCATATTTTCAGTTTAGTCGAGACCGGGTGAGGCCGGATTAACGAGTTATGTCAGGGGCGGAGAGCCTACTCTCTCCAGTTGTTTCATATCATTCAATAAAACTCCCTTTTCGTTCTTATTCTGATTCTTGGTTGCCCTTTTTGCTAGCGATTGTTAGGTTAGGAACCTAACAGTTAGTTTTTTAGAAGAATCTCAATTTTATAGAACTAATTGAAAAGCTTGCATCAACTTCTTTTTAACTCATCTAAATCATAGTAAACTTTTCAATAGCTTCATGGACAATAAGCAATAAGACTGGTACCTTTATTTTCTGTAGCATTATTCCGATTGTTGTCGTTTCCGACAGTTAAAGCGCTTATTGGTGGAGTGTTCATGATTAAGTCTTTTTGAGGTTCTTCCCGTTTGGAATTTTTCTCCCCTTTAGCTTCATTCCTTTCCGCCTCAGATGTTGTTAGACTAGAAGTTTGTGCACCATGGCTTTTCCCATCTTCTACAACACTTTCATGTTTTGCTTCTTCATCTGACACACTTGAAAGGATTTCTGCACCATCATAAATGAAAGATAAAATAAAGAATATATCAAGCGTGAGATAGTCCCACATTGTCCAATAACAAACAAAATAAAGAGTATATAAGAGACTAGATCTATTAACCTATTATCTTAAAATTTTGGGAATAAATGTGGTACGAGTCTCTTAACATAAATAGAAAATAAAATAAATAAATAAAAACCTCAGTATTTAACAAAATTTATATTATAACCCAACCAAATTGGTTTAACAAGATTGTAGGTGGCGTGCAGCACTCTGACCGCTATTGCAAAAAAACGGATAAGTAAACAAATATGACACCATATATAGAGGTCAACACATCCTTGTTTGATACAGAATATGGTACCACATCATGAAGCTTTGCAGACCCTTCTGAGAACCACAAGATTAAAGAAAGCATCATCTTACTTACGTTCTATATGTGTAGTAGTTCTGGTATTACTTTCACCCTTGTTCTTTCTAGAAGAGCTTTGTGTAGACACCATCTGAGATGCTACATCAAGGTTTTCATTTTTAAGCTCATTTGTGTTTTTTTTCTTTGGCGTTGGCGAGCCATGTTCACCTACATGTGTATGTGGATCTGGAGCTTGCACGTTGACCAAAGTACTACTAACTAAATAATCTGCAAACATGCAAATCCCCACCCCCAAAAAAAACGAAAGTAATGAGAATAATGCAAGCGAATTATTCAACGTGAACTTTCAAATCATGGGTACAAGAAGATAAGCCCATACTTTTAAGATAATAATAATAATAATAATAACAATTATAATAATAATAATAACAACAACAACAACAACAACTGATGACTATAACTATAATTATCATTTATTCCTATCCTTTATTATCTAGGTTAAATTGCACTTTTCGTCCAAATTTTTCAATTTGGCGAAAAAGGTCCCCCAACTTTTTCCTGGCGAATTTAGTCCTCCTAAAATTCAAAGTTGCTAATTTGGTCCCATATTTTTTAAATTGCACTTTTGGCCTCCAAAGTTCATTGTTTTTTTTTGCAATTTTGATTTTCCATTTTTCCAAAATCCATGATTTTTAGGGACTAAAAGTTCAAGAAAACACGATTTGGAGGACCAAAAGTGAAATTAAAAAATTTGGGGACTAAATTTGAAACATTGAATTCGCCAAAAAAAAAGTTGGGGACCATTTTCTCCAAATTAAAAAACTTGAGGGACAAAAAGTGCAATTTAGCTTATTATCTAATGTAGTTCTTAGAATTTGGGTTTAGGCCTAACTAAACCCCAAAAAAACAGGCATGTAAGATGAGGAATTTTCAAGTCTTATAAGCACTACTTAGGCCATATCTCTAGTAGATGTGAGACTCTAAACACACTTCCTCAAGCCCGAGACTGGATGTCTGGAGTGTAAACAAATGCAGGTGGAATAGCAGATATATTGGCCCAATAACAGATCTTGGATAGACTCTGATACTATATTACAACTTAGGCAATGAACTAATTGAACCCCACAAAACCGACTTGTAACCCTTATATGCACTAATTAGGTCATATCTCTAGTCTCTACCAATCATTTGAATCGATAGTTTTGTTGTTTTAAATTATGTTACTAATCTTAAGGAATTCCAATTATGTCTATATCATTGTACTTATTCGTTGTAAAATAATAATAATAATAATAATAAAATCATTTAAATGATTCAGGTTGTTACCAGACCTCTTTGGTTCCCTATTTTTCTACTCATTGACCTGGTTATTGGTTTAAGCTGTTGTCAGCTCTAACAAACCCTGTTTGGTCGTTAGTGTCCAAAGATATATGCCCTGCTTGTCCAGTAAAGATGCCAATTGCTTTGTCCTCCAAGCAGACCATTGCCAGAGAATTCATCACATGCTCTCACGCATAATGTTGCAGCATAAGTTCTTTGCGTCCACGAGAGCCATGCACCACCATCAGTTTCTATTGTCTTCGACTTTAGTCTCATCCCCCCAATCTGTTCTGCACTAATTTGGCCACGTTCTCTGTTTTTGTTTTGTGGGTCTGTTCTTCCCTATGAGTTTCCTTTTCGGGCTTTGAGTTATTTGCTATTTGCCTGGTCAGAGTTAAATTCTTCATGGATGAGTCTCTTAAGGCTGAAGCCTCAAAGAAAAGTTTAATTTCCTTTGCCTTCTCTAGGTCTCCCACCATCACCACCAAAAGGTTGATGTGGACTAGAAGAACGTTGTTGAAGTGTGGTTCTTAGGTCAAGATTCCTAAAAGATGGGTCGAAGAAGGTTGACTACCAGCTTGTGTCCTAGTTTAAGCATTCAATCGTTTTAATTGTAATTATAATTAGGATTATTCTTTCTTTTCAATTTTTTGATAGTGTCCTTAGTGTTCAGTCATTTCCTAGTTTCAATATTTTAAGAGCTTGTCACTTGTAAATAATTATGCATAGCTTTATTGTATAAGGCAAGCAAATCATTCAACTTTGTCGCAGAGCTATCAATCATTCAAAATCATTCAATTGTATGAGTCATTTCATTTTCATAGCATGGTCACACTCAGACCCTTTTACTAGAACACGGCACAGTCCAATGTTGAGGAGCTTACGTGGATGCTTATTGGTAATAATTTACAAAATGTGTTGGCTAAACTTGATAACATGTTTACGATATTTGTTCACCATCGTCTCCACAAAGAACTTGAATTTATTTGGAATTAGGCCCTAACTAATTCTAATATTTACTACATACTTACAGTGGAGAAATTCATTGACCGTTTGCTTCAAGTTCCCCATTTGAAGCTTTGTTTCAAGCTGACTTATGAGTCTTTTACTCTGTCTTAGAATTTTGGTTATGTCTAACTCAACCATAAAAAATAGCTCTTGGGGGGTTGTCCACAACTAATAACAACTTATTTGGCCATATCACTAATCAATGTGGGATCTCAACAAACCTCTTTCACGCCTAGAACTAGACATCTTTAGTGTGAAGTTTGTAGGACCAGACATGTACAGGTGACCCAACAGTATATCCATGATAGGCTACAATACCATCTTAGAATAACTCAAACTCAAAAGCTATCTCATGGGTACCACTTGTAACCACTAATTTGGCTATATCACATGTTGATATGGGATCTAAATAATTTTTTGCCTTAATACAACTGAGTTGAAGAATGTGGTTATGGTTGTACAGGTGGTGGTCATGAAAGAAGTTGAGCAAGAGATAGAGATGCTTGGTTGGAAACATGTTCATACTCCTTGGATGGGTGGTTTCAAAATGATAGAAGGTCTACTTTATGTTATTTTGTTCTTATTGGATGAAACTTACTCTCATCGAAGAGCAAGAAGCAAACTGTTGATACAGAGGTTAGGTCATGAGACAGTATCGTAGGATGGCCCATACTACTAAATGTGAGTACCTCTCCGAACAGGGATTCGAACGTTAGTTCACTACGTTGTGGGAGACTCCCATTCGCTAGGCATTGGTATTCCCCCGTGTACATATAGTTGTCCTACATGCTCACTATAAAATAATAATACAATCATTTAGATTATTATCCAAGTAAAACTATAAGGACCTCCTCATCACAAATAGGTAAGGCCATCTTTATCAGGATGCAAATTTACATCCAGCTTTATCTCTAGCAGGGATAAATTAGCTTAGACAACCTCTGAATCTAAGGTGAGATGAATTGAAGAGTACAAACGTAGCCACGTAGGAAAAAAATCTACGCCAGACAGTCATTCAGTCAGTAAATATTAATTTTTGAGAAACCTTAACAGCAACATACATACTTTTACCTTCATAAAACAAATAAAAAATAACATTTATCATATTGATAGAATATTATGTCACATTTTCGAACAAAATAATTATACAACAGGAAGTATACCTTTAGACACCTGAATTGGTGTTTGAGGAGGAAGAAAGACAGTAAGACCGGGTGTTTTCTCCCATGACCATAAAAGGATAGTTGCAGACATGAGAACAATGGAAATAAGAGAAATTTCTTTACCCTTTAATCCATTAAACCCTGCCTTCATCCTGCATAAACATAAACATAAACATAAACATAAAATTACAAAATAAAAAGAAGGGCAAGCTCGCAAGTCTCATCTTTTAAAACGAGTTGAATCTCAACCTCTAAGTGGCTGAGATTCTAGGGAAATAAAAATAAGAATAAACATTGCTCTTACAAGAAAGAACAAAAATAATCACTTTTGGCCAAAAGATCCACACACACACAGACTAGAAAATGAAAGCACATTCACTATATAAAGACAGGGAAATCCTCACTAACTGACAACTGAAACTAACACACATTCTAAACTAAAGTAACAAAAACCATTTATTTGACAGTTAAACCTTAATCCTGTACTTTTATCAGTCTAAACACCCATATTCCCCAATAACAGTATTGAGTTCGCTGCCCTCCTATCCTTGCAATTGAATTCGCTTCAGCTTCAACGTGTCACACAAGAAACAAATCCAAATCAACACTTTCAACTCAAAATTGACTCTCCCACTTCTATCATGTGAGATTCACATACCTTACCGCGATCTATATCCTTCACTACTTCATATTTATCAGATATACACAAATTTACAAAACCACGAAAAGAAAAAAAAACAAAGTTCTATGCCGAATTCAACAATTTGCGGCATCAAACATCATCAAGTACCATTTGTAAGTAAAGTATAACACGTGCAAAGAAACAAACCCTCAAAATAACAACAAATCAAGTTTTTGAGCTACCTAGCCATCTATAACAAACATGCATAAATTAACAATGGATCTGAGAGGTTCATAAAGATGTAGGCAAGAAATTTACCTGTTTCGGATGAAAAAAGATAACAGAAAAGAGGAAAGTAAATTTCAAATTGAAATTTTGCCGAATCTCCGAGAAATTAGTTTCCAAATGATGAACAATTTGGAGAATAGATAGCGAAGAGAGGAAAATACAAATCTCACGAAGCGAAACACAAATCGTGTTTTTATTTTGATGATTTATTATATTTATATAATTAATTTATTATGTGAGTTGTTCTTTTCTTTTAGATGGACTCATTGATCTCGAGTTCCCTTTTCTGTCTTGTGTTAGTGTTAGGTTAAAAATATGAGATGAGATTATTGTTATACCGTTATAATCAACGTTGATTTATTTGGTTATGATGGCTTTTCTCTCCTTCGGTACATAATAACAATCATTATTTAGTTTCCATTTTAATTATATGGATAAGGATGTTTTTTTTTTACAAAATATATGGATGCTTTTATATTTTAGGATATTTTCTATTTTTTTGCTAATGGACAATACTATAGGAAATAGTTCGATTTCAGTTTCAAGTTTCAAAAAAAAAGTTTCAACAAATGTATTTTTTTGCTAATGGACAATACTTTTTAACATGTTTTAAGAAATTTATTTTCATCAATACTCTCTCACTATTGATTTTTCTCTTCATAAAACAGTACTATGAAACTAAATATAAATATATAATAATTCCTATTAACATGACCCAAATACGAGAGAAAAAGTTTTTTTTATATTCACTAAACATTCAATTTCATTTTGTTTTTAGATAATTTATCACAAAATTTGGAAATCGAACTAAAATGCGTGGAGCCTTTTGGATGAGGGGGAAAAGCACACCTAAAAAACGGAGAAAAAGTGATGGTGTGAGACGTGAGAACAAACTAATACGGAATAACTTTAAATTAAAGAGAGTATATACGTCAAATAGAGAGTGTGGGTAAATGAAGATGAAGTGAATGACGCTCCAAGTGCAATGTTCAAATATTAATTGAGAACTCAAATTTACATGTGTCATCCATTCACTTGCGAATTAGAGTCTGGAGCTACTTGAATCATTTTAACTACTACATTGGTCGGAGTGGTGAGAGAGAGCTTGAGCGCCACAATTTTTTTTAAAGACAAAAAACACTTATTGTGTGTCGTGAGGAGCAAAGTGCAAAATAGTATAATTATGGAATCAAAATAATCATCATTTGGTTGATAATGATAATTTTAAATTTTAAGGAGTTGCATCTCGGATGATCGATAGAGCTTAGGGCTTGAAAGCTGAAATGTAAATTTTATTTTTATTTTGACAAATCGGATGAAGTTTATTTCGCAAAAATTGTTTTCGTGAAAATAATAATAATGATTTCGTGACAAACTATATAAAGTGTGCCGTTAAACAGTGTGTTTTACTTGAGAGCTAAAAAAGAATTGTTAAAATACGCGAAGTTCGTTCCTTAAAAACCCATTTGATGAAGATAAAAAATAAATTTGTGCAACTAAAAAAATTCAACTGTTCTAATATGCGAATTTCGTTCTTCAATAACCAGTTTGATGAAAATAAAAAATAATTTTGTCACTATATATATATATATATATATATAAAGCATGATGCTATGGTAGTTTAGAGTCTAGAAAAAAATTAAATGTTTAAATACGCTAAGTTCGTTCCTCAATAACCAGTTTGGTGAAAAACAATAATTTAATTATTTGAATAGGAAGAGTTCTTTTCTAAATACATAAGGTAGGACGCAAAGTAATGTGTTTTTGTGCACTTTAGAGTCGAAGAATTTTTTTTTTAACATATGCAAAGTTCGTTCCCTTAAAAACCCATTCACTGAAAAGAAAAAATAATTTACTGACACGACACGTAAAGTGCGGCGCTAAGCAATGTGTTTTGGGTACTTTAGACTGTATAAAAATTATAGATATTCAAATACGGAAGGTTCGTTCCTCAATAATCTGTTTTGTGAAAAAAAATTAAATTCGTGATAAAATACGTAAAATGTGATGCTGAACATTGATTTTGAAGTACTTTATAGTCCATAAAAAAAATTTGACGAGATGCGTGAAGTGTGGTAAAAACAATAATATGTGACAGAATACTTGTAAAGTGAGATGTTCGACAATGTGTTCTAGAATACTTTAATACACCGTACAAAAAATGTTATAAATACGCATGCATAAAAATTTTAGATGTTCAAATATTTTGGCGAAAAAAAATAGTTCGGGACAAGATACGTAAATTGGTAAAAAAAAAATAATATGGTGACAAAATACATAGAGTGTGACACTAAGTAGTGTATTTTGAGATACTTCTGGGAACACAAAAAAAATTAGATATTCAAATGTGCCAAGTTTGTTCCTCAAACTTTGAGTATTTGAATAGTTGAATTTTTTTCAAACGTTAAAGCACTCTAAAGAACACTTCTTAGAATCGCACTTTACTCATTTTGTTGCAAAATTATTATTTTTTACACAAACCAGTTATTAAAGTGAGAAGCTTGGCAGTGTGTTATAGGGTACTTTAGAGTCCAGAAAAAATATAGACGTTCGAATAAGCGAACTTCGTTCATCAATAATGGGCTGGTGAAAAAATAAACATTTCCGTAGCAAAAATTGTAAAGTACGACGCTAAATGGCGTGCTTTGGGGTACTTTAGAGTCCTGAAAAAATTTAGATGTCTAAAAATGTGAAGTTCGGTCCTTTACAAGTCATTTGGTTAAAAAAATTTCATGATAAAACACCTAAGTGCGATGCTAAGCGGGGTATTTTGAGGTACTGTAGAATCCAGAAAAAAAATTTAACTATTCAAATAGCAACCTTCGTTTCTCAAAAACTTGTTTGGTGAAAATAAAATTTGACTAGTATGACGTTGAGAGCTCGTAGCTGAGGAAACATTCTTGCGCATCGCACAGGTGTTAAGACTAATCATTTTAATTGCTACTTTGGTCGAAGCAGTGATATAGCTTGTGCACCACAATTCTTTTTTTAAAGAGAAAAAAACCGTATTGTGTGTCGTGTTCTCTGTGCTTGAGTGAGAAATTGAGCAACAAACTGCAAAATAGTATAAATTAATATGGAATCAAAATAATTATTATCTAGTTGATAAGTGATAATTTTAAATTTTAAGGAGGTGAATCTCGGACGGTAGAGGGTTGAAATGTAAATTTTATTTTTATTATTACAAACCGGACGATAGATAGAGTTTAGGCCTCCCTAATTTACTTGAAACGAGATTTTAGTCGTTGAATTTTAAAATCTAGGCTTTTATTCTCTCAATTTCATACGTTGTTGCAATTTTGCTCTAACCCCGATTTATTTGTAAGCCCAAAAGTATTGATTTTTGGCCTAATTTTGAATCTGAAAAGAAAACGCAAAAAGTTAGTTTCTATCACTTTGGAGGCAAAAAAACACCACTTTTGGACCCAAAAGTCGTTACTTTTTTGGGTAAAAAAATTTGGGTTTGGATCAAAATTGCAACGATGTGTGAAATAGGGGAACTCAAAACTCAAATTTTGAAATATGGGGACTAAAATCCTACTTCAAGAAAAAAAAGCGGATCAAAAGTGGATTTAAGCCTAAAATTCTTTTATATTGAATTTACAATTTACTATGTCATAAGATAGATTAAACAATCTTGCATTGATTCCTGTTAAAGATTTCTAAGAGACCTTAGTTATAAATAATTTATCAATGATGTTCTCAACAAAAAATCTAACAAAAATATTATTTATAAGGTTATAAAGACATCACTTTTGGCGTCCCCCAAAATCTTAGAATGCGCCACTCTCATTCCCCATTTTCCCTATATGTGGCTATTGTGTTAGCCTGTTGAAAAAAAAGTTACTAAACCACATATTGTTTTCCTCTTACGATGAGGTGGCTTTTTACTTCAAAATCGAACAAAAACCTCAAAGCTAACATAATTTATTCCCCTGGTCCGAAGGTACATCATTCATATCAGAAGATGCTTGATGCAAGTGAAGACATAATAACCTTATAATTCTATGAAAGTTGAACCTGTTGTTTCTAATTCTACACATGAAATGGACAAGGGTTTAATGTAGCTGTAACTGAGAGTTGAGGCAACCCAGCTCAATAATGGTCCATATTGGTCCAGCAACTCTAAAGCCACATCAAACTTATTCCTATATGAATATGACCATCAAACTTTCTGATTAATCAGCTGATTACCTTCATTGTTTACATACTAAGAAAGAATCCATAATAATATTAGCCGAAGGAAAGTGATCCAGAAAGAGACATGGAGCGAGTTCCAATGTAGAATAGCACCTAAAATAGCACTGCTTTTAAGGTGGCAGGTAAGAAGAAACTAGGTTGGTTGGTTAAGATAGGAGTAGGACAAGAGAATCTCATCAAGATATCTGCTTCCTTCCAAATTTCACACAACACAAGACAATCTTTGATCTTTAGACAATGCATGCAAATTGGTCAAGCATAGTAGAGAGACCAAGTAGAGTGGCAGTAACACTAATAAGACTATATATAAAAACCTTTTTGTAAGATTCACAAATCACAACTAGTAAATGGGAAGATTCAATTAAGTGAACCTTAATGAGACTGATCACAACTACTAATTGAAGGGTTTGTGTCTGTGTCTGTGTCCAACTTAATAAGACTGATCACAACTAGTAATTAATTAAAGTGTCTGTACTTGTATCGGTATCCATCATAATACATGTCAAACAATGAACACGTCTTTGACGGAAAGTATTGATGCTACATATATATGCCATAACAAAACCCATTGGATTTTGGATATGATAATTGTTGCAGTGATGGGGTCAACTCTGGTCAAGCACATGTACTGTTGGTCAGTTGCTTGGCCTCCAAATTATAGCCTATTGGATAGGAAATCAGTTAGGACCAAATTTTGACACTTCCTAAAATAACATGTTGAAAGAGACTAATGCATGAATTATGACAGACATACACCAGTTCAATATTTTGTCTCCAACCAGGTGCAAAAGAAAACAAACTTTTGAAAGTAACATTTATGCATGCATCTCAAAAGGAACCACCCTTTGATGCATCATATTTGTAGTCACTGGTCCCAATAGAAAACAAAAAGATTCTTCTCTTGTGGTTACTACAGCTTGCTGTGGATATATGGATATGTGATGTGATGCAACTCTTAAAGAGTCTCAAGTCTTTTGATTCAGTGAAGAAGTAAGCACAGCTTCTTATCAAGATGATAACAATTTCATTTGTGATTTGTACAAGAAATGGGAAAGGTTGCACATGGCTTATTTTTGGTGATTGCAGCTACATCTTCTTGTAGGCGTAGCTCATGGTTGAGTGAAATGGACATCGTTGGTGAAAATGTAAGCGTACGGGTTTCGAACCCCCCTCCCCCCTCCCCTCTAACTACTAACACATTAATTTCTAACCACTTTGCCTATAAAAAAAAACTGCATCTTGTCATTTTGTTACAATTAGGATGAGATCATAACCACTAAGGAAGAGTCATCTGAGTCCCATCAATGGTTTAAGGCATTTTCACTGACATATAAGATTTACTAAACCAAGTAAACCTGCCCTTAGGTTGAAGCTGGAAACAAAAGAATTTAACAAAACTGTCAAAATACTAAAGCACTCACAACAAACTATAAGTCAGATTATTAGTGACTGGGACTGTGAGTGTGACCTCAATTATTATAAAACCAAAACTGAGACAGCATCTTCTGTGAGACCTTGATCAAACCCTCCATATATATGATCGATCTTTATAACACTAGTGCGAAATCTATGTTATGAATACCATGTTTGAACAACCGATGTTAAATATTTTAGTTTTCGTTAGACTATTAAAATTAGTTGTTAAAACTATTTCATTATCATAGTTTTTGAGAGAAAAAAAATGATAATATGATATTGATTGATTCTATCTTCACCCCAATGTGGCTATCCACACACCTTTATTGCGTAGAATGACTAAATTGTCATAACTAAAATTGTCTTTTAAATAATATGTTAAAGTAAATTGAATTCACACAAAAGTATGTAAATTGAGTTTGCATATGTGCAAATCTTATTTCTGAGCTTATTTAAATTGAGTTCGCCTACCTTCAAAATTAGATTTGGTACATATGTGAACTCATTTAGCATATGTTTATGTGAACTTGATTCACACAATGCATGAGAACTAAGTTCGCATATGTCCAAATCCTATTTGAGTTTTTCGTGAACTCAGCTTTCTCATGTTTATGTCTAATTTCTAAATGTTTGTGAACTCATTTTTCACACGTTTGTGTGAACTGAGTTCGCATACACTGAATAATAGGTTTGAAACGTATGTGAATTGATAGTTATGTGGACTCAGTTCACACATATTCAAAATCACGTGAGCTCAGTTTACACCCCCTTTATGTGAACACAAATGTACTTGAACTCAATTGACATATGTATCTGTGAACTCAGTTCATATAAGAGGTGTACTGAGTTCACCGGACAAATGTGAACTCAGTTCAGATAAAAGAGTGAGTTCAGATAAAAGAGTTGTATATAAATTAGGGTATTTTTGTTATTTAAAATATTTCTTTTGCTAAAGAGTTGTAAATAGCAATGTTGGTGTGAGGATCGAACCACCCTATGATACTAGCCGCCTGACCCGTGCTACGCACGGGGTTGACTAATTTTTAGTTAGCAAAATTAAAGTAAAACCGGAAGGGGAAAACCTCTTTAATAAACTAATCATTCAAGACAACAGTTTTCTGTCCACTGCAGGAATCAAACTCGGGAGCACTAAGTCGACTCCGTGTCCCAATGTAGCTTATGCTAGTGGACCAATGATGTTGATTTGTAAAATATATAGTCAAATAATTGTGGATTGAAATTAAATTATAGCTATAAATTAAATAAGAAGATTGTAAAATTTAAAAAGAATATTGACAAAAAATGTTGAAATTAAACATCCATAGATAATGGGAAGAAAATGTCTAAAACTTTTAATAACATAATCCATATTTATCAAATGTAAATATAAAAACTTAGCCCATAATAAGAAAGAAAAGAAGACAACACAGTTAAAAACTAAAACACGTGGGTATCATGCATGGTTGTATGAAAACTCATGATAAAATAGGAGCAATTATACAAAGTTGAAAGAAAATGGTGGTGGTTGTATTATAAATGTGGTTGAAGTTCCCGTTGAAAGAAGATAAAAATTTAAACACCAGTTAAAATATGTTTTTAATACCGTTTGATGCGAAAAGACAAAAATAAAGAAGACAACACAAATAGAAAGTGAAACACGCGGGTATCGTGGGTTAGATGAAAACCACAAATAAAATAGAATCACCTATAGAAAGTTGAAAGAGGGCGATGAGGGATCTATTGTAAACGTGGCCGAAATTCCAGTAAATAAAAATTAAATTAAAAAACTATAAATTAATAAAAATATTATAAAATTAAAAAGAAACATTAACAAAGACATTGAAATTCAACATCCACAGATAATAAGAAAAAAAACGTAAAGAATATTAATAACAACAAATACATTGAAATTGAACATCCATAGACAATTAGAAGAAAAAGTTTAAAAAACTTTAATAACGTTATCTATATTTATCAAATGTAAATATAAAAACTTAACACATAATAAAATAGAAGCACATAGAAACACTATTTAGTATCGCACTACATATTTTGTCACAAAATTTTTTCACCAAACGGGTTTTTGAGGAATGAGCTTTGTGTATCCGAACATGTAAAAAAATTTGAATCCTAAAGTACCTCAACAAATTGTTTGGCATCACATTTTACATATTTTGTCACGTATTTTTTTTATTTTTCGTCAAACAGGTTGTTGAGGAACAAACATCACGTATCTGAACATATAAAATTTGTTCTGGACCCTAAAGTACTCCAAAATTCAATGTTGGCATCACACTTTACCTATTTTGTCACAAAGCTATTATTTTTTTTGACCAAACCAGTTATTGAGGAAAAAACTTCGGGTGTTTGAACAGCTAATTTTTTTCTGAATCCTAAAGTGCCGCAACACACACGGGTTAACATCGTACTTTACGTATTTTGTTAAAAAAAAAAAATTCACCATCGAGTATACCAAAGCACATTGTTTAGCATATCATTTTATGTATTTTGTCATGAAATTAAATCTTTTTTTCACCAAATCGATAATTGAAAAACAAAATTCGCATATTTAAACATCTAAAATTTTTCGAGACCCTAGAGTACTCGTTAAAATATTAAAAAGGAAAATATGGAAAACATTAAAATAAAAAAGAGGACAAAACAAAAAAAATAAAAAGAAAAAAAAACTAAAGTTAAAAAAAAAGTGCGGCAATTCCCGCACGGGGTTGGCTAAATTCTATCGTACTAATATCTCATTGTGCTTGAATACAAATTTTGCACTGGTCAACACTGAGTTTGTCAACTGTGAGAATCAAAATCAGGAGCACGGGATCGACTACCGGGCCCCAGGGTAACCTGCCATTGGGCAAATGGTGTTAGTCTGCAAAATATAAAATCTAATAACTGTGAATAAAAATTAAATTATAAATATAAATTTTAATCAAAAGATTATAAATTTTAAAGAGAACATTAACCTTTGATAAAATAAGAAGAAAAAGTCTAAAAAAATTTAATAACATAATCCACATTCATCAAATGTAAATAAAAAAATTAACCCATAATTAGAAAGAAAAAAAGACAACATAATTAAAAAGTGAAACATGCTGGATATCAAGCATGGTTGAAGGAAACTCATGATAAAATAGGTGTAGTTATACAAAATTGAAAAATTTTTTGGAGATTTTATTGTAAATGCGACTGAAGTTCCCGTTGAAAGAAGATCATGAAGGTTGTATTGTAAATGTGGCTGAAGTTCCCACAGGAGTCAATGCAGCAATGTTGTACTCGAATTTTAAAGAAAGATAAAAATATAAACACCAACTAAAGAATGGTTTAAATACCCGTTGGTACGAAATGACCAAAACATAGAAGAAAACACAAATAGAAAGTGAAACACGTGGTATCGTGTAGTGTTGGATGGAAATTACAAATAAAATAGAAGCACCTATAGAAAGTTGAAAGAGTACGATTGAGGGACCTATTGTAAATGTGACTAAAGTTTATGTAAATAAATATTTTTAAGACTTACGTAAATATTTATTTACGTAAAAATTTGCATATTTAAACATTTAAAATTTTTGAGGCCGTAAAGCAGCTCTTAAAATATAAAAAAGAAAAAGAAAAAATTGAAGTAAAAACCAAAGTAAAAATCAAAGGGTGCTTTTAGGTTGAGGGAGCAAATTAAATCCGTCATCGATAACCACTAAAATTGATCGTAGGATATTATGTGAAATGCTATTAGTAGTTAAGATTGAATCAACTTGTATTAAATCTCAGCCGTTGATGAATTTTTATACTATATCCTACAGTCATATTTAATGGTTCTGAGGAATTTGATTTGTTTCTTTACCATAAAAGCACTCAAAAACAAAAAAGGAAAAAAAAGTAAATGAAAAAAGAAAGAAGATAAAAAAAGTGAAATAATATAAAAGAAAAAAAAAAGGAAGAATAGAAAGGAAAAAAAAAGACTGAAATTTGGCGCGCTTGTGACAAGCCGCATAAGATATAAGATTAAGTACTCCCTCTATTTAGACTAATTATATCAACTTGTGTTTTGAGTTTTGAGCAACTTTTGCTTATAAAAAACATGAACGAGAGTATAGTTTAAATATTTTTTATACACTTAAAACACATATGAACAATGATAATCTTGACTCAGGAAACTAATTGGTTGTAGCCACGTATGGATACTAAGAGTTCAGTGATTTGAACTGTTTTGATCTAACTCTAATAATTTGATAGCTGGCTTATACTTCAATTAATTGAACAACAACATTAGAGTCGATGTCCGTATCAATCAAGCCTAATACCATTTTTGATACACAAAATGGGTTATCACGTGACACGTCATGCCTACCTCTAACCCTCCGGGCTCCATCTTTCTGAATTCTGATAGAGACCAAATAAAATAGACCAATTATTATAGCAACAGCTTCCAAGCCATTGTTAGTTCTAAGTAATTTTGTGCCACAATTGTTCATTCAGCTGCGTCAGTCTTAAAGAGACATAAAACACATTAACACAAGAAACTGTCTGTCACATGACAAAATAAATCACAATTAATTAATGCCTACAAATTACTAGCAAATAACAATAATGACTTATTATCAAATCAACGGCTGAAAAATAGGCACAAGGAACTTAAAATTGGCGACACAATGAAATGGATTTTTATTAAAATCTAGAGTCATAAAAAAATGCTTGGTTATTTTATTGCCATAGACACAAAATTCGTTCCTCCTACGAAAATAGTTAAACATACCTAATTACACTATAGTTTAAGTTATAGACGCGTATTGCTAATTACCAAAAATGTGTAAACACTGAGAAGTGAGGTGTCACAACAAGCAACATTACCAGTTTGTTTTGGATTAATAGGAAAAATACTTTTATGATTTGATATTTTGATGATTACACCTAAATGATCAAACAGGGGACAGCGATCTATTACCTTACCACCCAACCACGTTAGTTTTCCAATTTCCATGCTGTCATATTCTCTTAGCAACACGTGTCCAATAAACACAATTGAACACTTCCAAACTCGTTACTGACTCGTGTCTAATCCATTTCAAGAACCTTAATTAAATACTGGTTTCATATATGACTCCCTCATATTAAGGAAATCCGATAAATAAATATGTAATAATTTCATCAAATTATATTTATTAATATTAATGTATTAAACATTACAATAAATATTTGATCAAAAAGAAAAACATTACCATAAATATTGGATTCTCTCAAGTATTTGTCGTGTCCAATAAGAGAGAGTGACAGATACAAATAGATAATAATATTTATTGCATTTATTATTTTATTAAATTTGTCACTCTCTCATACTTGACACAACAAGTACTTGAGAATTGAGAGGATCCAAACTCAATTTATAAATGCATTTCTTTACTAAAATTCATTAAAATCGATAGATTAATTGAAAATAATACCAACTCAGAATTGCTAAAAATGAAAATATGAATATATATAATTTATAAACAAACTCATACCACTCAATTTAATAGCATAAAATGGGAAAAAGTCTAAAAATGTGATAGAATAAAAGTCACTGAAATATTTATATCTTCGGATCTGTAACTATGAGGCACTAGCTATTGGTTGAATCTGCAATTGATCGAAGTTGATTTGTCGATCTGAATCAAATGAACACTGCAAAAAAACTACAAACAACGATAATGCCTCACTCAAACGATGAAATTAATAAAATTAAAAAGAAAAAAACAATAAATAAGATGCTATACATAAGATAACATTTTTGGAAATTTGATATTGATGCACATACTATACATAAGATACTATACATTTGGAGTTGATCCGAGTGGTAACTAGACTCAGATCTCACCCTAAAGTTAAGTCCGCAAAAACGGGTATTCGTGGTTAGGTAGGTTCCCCGACGTAGATTAGTATTTTTGGAAAATAATAATTAACATTAAAAGCTAAAAATCACATTTATTTTGAATATTTATTATATAAGTAAAACATTTATTGTGCGACACATTTTTGAAATTATTTTAGCATAGGACAACATAAATATGTTTTGACTCCCCAGCCCCTCCTTATATCATCACACTGAGACACAAATAGAGAGAGAGAAGGAAAGAAAGAGATCTTCAAAAGAATGGCAATTCCAGGTTCAGAATCACAAGCTCCAACTTCCAAAACCGTTGTTCAAGTAGAAGTTGAATGCGTGAAATGCGATTCATGCGGTTTCACAGAAGAATGCACCCCTGCATACATCTCACGAGTTCGTCAAAGGTACCAAGGACGGTGGTTATGTGGACTCTGTGTTGAAGCCGTTAAAGACGAAGTTGTTAGATCAGAAAGACTTATCACCATTGAAGAAGCACTTAACCGTCACATCAGTTTCTGCAAAGAGTTCAGATCATCTACTTCTTTGAATAATAAAACAGAGAATCCAATTTTTGTTATGGGAAGAATCCTTCGTCGGAGTTTGGATTCTCCTAGACCTCATCCTCTCCGATCAAACTCAACTGGTCTTCTTCCACCTGTTGACGGTGTTCGTGGTGGTGGTTCGCCGTTGGTTCGGTCGGAAAGTTGCTTCTCTTCTATCTCTGGTTAATAACTGAAATATATCTGTTTTTTTCTCTGACTATGAAAAATATTGAATAATCTATTAACATTGGACTTTGTTTTTATTGAGTGATGGATCTGTTCTATCTTATTTAGAGTCTTTAGAATTTTGATGATCAATGTATATAGAACAAATCTCGTAGTCGGGGTGGAGCTAGCATAAATTTTATGCAGAACTAAATATAAATGTTTAATTATACTTTTGGCCCCTTAACTTTCTCTATTTACCAAGTTTAGTGTCTCAATTTGACAATTTTAGCTTCTGTGAGTTTTTCGTTGCACTGTTCATTAAAGATTCTAAAATTTTGTTCTTGTGTTTTGATTGTTTGAGTATCTTCTGGAAAAGAAGTTGAAAAGAAAAGAGCATAAAAGTAGGATCCTGAATGTTTCATACCAAATTCCAGTGGAATTCTGGCACATAGTTTTGGCATATTTTATTTTATTGTGTTTTGGTAAGGGGTTATTAAGGAAATATGAATTAAAGGGAATAAAGTTAAAAATATGCTTAACTGTTGAATAATAAGAACAAAAAGACAGCATTATGATGGCTGGCTCAAGGCTCAAGCATTCCTTAAAAGAAACAATTTTATGTTCCTTAGCTATAGCTGTATATATAAAAGAATATGATATGATGAGAATCTTAAACCTTTTTAGGAACCAATAATTTCCAGGTGAGATTAGCTGTTTGTTTTGTGTCATAAAAAGGAAAATTAAGGAAAGTTTATTATGATGTATATATAGCAAGAATATTGACATCAAACGAAACTACAGAGAAATTTCCCTCAAGTGAAAAAGCCATAGCGTTTGTTGTAAAAGTTTAGGGTTTCACGGCTTGAATTTTTTGGCAGTTAGTATCATACTATCATTCATGTGCCAGCCAAAGTTAATAATTTGGGTTACAATGAGAAGGATTGAGATCTGGTGCATTAAGAAATTTGTGCAGTCATGCATTCAATGGATCCTGTCTGTCCAATGAAAATGCACTGCACTGTTGGAGTGAAGGGGCAAATAAAAATATGCTTTTCAATTTTCATGCCTGAGTTTTATAAGAGCTTTTACAATGATCAATTTGGAATGATTAGCAGCAATTGTCTTTATGGGACACCTAATTTTCCTTTTGTTACCTCGGATCCATAATGACAGAAAGAAGAGAGAGAAAAATAAGACAAAAAAAAAATGCTTGTGCCTATCCGAGTTGGATTCGGTTTCCGTGCAGTCAAACAGTCAACTAGTTGGAAGTTGTCCGACTACGATCGAATAATCTAGATTTTAAAGTCGGTTTTTTTATTAAACAAAAATTGAAAACTGCTATTAAAATTTAAACCAATCTTAATTGGACGATCTCAACTAACTAACTACTTGACTGCACAAGCATTCCGACCGCATTAAATCGAATTCCATCTAATCCTTGTATCTAGCTACGGCAAGAGTTTTCTGGAAAATGTGCACAATCACACAAAGAGAGTGTGTGGGGACAGTCTAGTTTACTCATTCAATACATTCAGATCAGATAATTGTTCTTAATTATAATTTATTTAAATGCCTTTTATTTTTGTTTGCGTGTTTTTGTTGGAGACTTGGGATCATCACCTATTGTAGGTTTTTAAAAAATTAAAGCTCAATATCAGGTAATATTGAGTAGGATCTAATTACAATTTCTCTGCTAAGAAGATTTACACGTATATGGCAGATCTTTGATAACTACTTAGACAGCATGGGGATTATCATTTTACTTTGCCATGCCCATGAACCTTGGAAGTACTTTTTAAAAAACTAATTGATGCTAGCGAATGTTAGAAGCAAAGAAGCATTGAATTGAGTTTCCTATGGTTCAGACCTGGGATCTCAATAATCCAATATAAAATATTACTATTCTTTAATTGAGAAGAGACGGTAGAGGAGCACTCTCTTGGGGACTTTGCGGGAGTGCCGGAAGCAACAACGAGCTAACGATCTGATCATCAAGAGAGTTGGACATTAATCTACACCGAAAAACCGTATGACAATGGTATATGGGTCTGTTCGCTCCCCACCAACTAAGCCATGAGTTCGGGTGAATACTAGGAGCAACAAACGAGCCAAGGACTAGGAAGCACCAACAAACTAACCAAGGTCATCAAGAGAGTTGGACATCAATCTCCACCCAAAACCTTACGGTAATGGGTAGACCCAGGATAAAAATAATGCTCCTATAGAAAAACTTAGCTAGTTTTCAATGTGAAGATCATTTTTAATAACCAAATTCGATTAGTTTAAACATCTAAATCCATTTCTTAATCATCAAGCTAGGCAGTCAACTATTTTAGTTAATGAAATCCATTTTTTGATGGGTCACCGAAATAATTTCCATTATGCACTTTGTTCAAAAAGGTAGTTTACCGAACCCCTTCTCATAAATAAATCTGCTTGTGCAAGTCCACCCTCAATGAAAAATGGTCAATTTTATCCAATAAGGTTAAGCTTTTTAAGATCATTGCTTATGTCCACTCCCATTTTTCTACTAAAACTGAACAGGGACTAAACGTGCGATTCATCATGAGTGTTCTTTTATGTGATTTTCATGACCCCGCATTGACCACAATGATAAAAATACATAAAGTTATCATTGTGGCAAACAAGGTGCAAGCCCAAGAACTTCATGACTGCTCAAGATTGCTTATTTTGGGGTTTTGTGATGGACGTTTATGCATGTGATATGTTTTGGATGCATCAGCATATCACACCTCAACAACTTCTCATTGCCTATGTCTTAGAATATGATTGAGCCTTACTCGATCCTAAAAAATCGGCTTTTAAAATTAGAGTGGTTGGGGCGTCGGGGCAAAGCCCTTGCGATACTGTAAGTGGTTATTTGTGTTATATCATAGTATAAAATATTTGTAAACCTACTTCGGTGATTTGATCCGTTAGCTCAAGCTCAAGTGGATGTTAGTATTAGAGGTAAAAGCGAGTTAGTTAGTTAATTATTAGTTAGATGATGTGCTCCTCTGTAAACTATGTCTTTTTTGGTAAAGACCATGGTATCCACCGCCGAACGCAGTGACTAATCCCCTCGCTGAATTGGAGGCACCTCGAAGGGTGGGACAACTGGCCCAGGGATTTAAAGTTGCTCCATACCCAAGGCGAGGATCGAACCCTCGACACTTGGTTAAGGGATGATGAGCCCCAACCGCTCAACCACACCCCCTGGGTTTCTGTAAACTATGTCTCTGGTTTACCTTTGTAATGAATTTTTATCCTTTGATGAGAATAAATGACTTTCTACATTTTTTTCTCGATTCTTATAATAGTTTGCACTACTTGCCCAGACTCGTTATTTTAGGAACAAGAGTATGCTACCTCAGTAAATTGGTGATTCTAAGATAAAATATTATAATCTCAAAAGAAAATAGCTAAAAGCCTAGTCGTCTCTCTCAACTCTTCTCTTCTTTCTTGTTCACCCATTAGAGGGGGTGGTTTTAGGTGAGTTTTAGGCTTGAAATCACCCCTGTTTCGATTTTTTAGTCTCTTTATCTAAATAAGTGGTTACCACATAGATTTAGCTTTTATTTTGTATTTTTCTTGATTTGTCGTCTGAGTGTTGTTCGTCATCTTGGTGTGGCGTTTTTGATTTCCTGTATTGTTGTGATGTTTGTTTGATTTAAATCAACAAATCAATTTCGATCTATTGCAGATTCAACCAATGACTAGGGCCTCAAAGTTACATATCTGAAGATTTGGTACTTCCGATACATTTATTTTATCACAATCTTAGGCATTTTGCTGTTTTATACTATTAACCTGAGTATTGTGTGTTTGCTCGTAGATTCATCATTCATGTTTTTTGCAATGCTGAATTTGTATTATCATCGTTATAATCTATCAATTTAAATGAATGAATATCCATTTGTTTAGCTGAAAAAAATATTATATAAAATATAAAGAGCCCATTGAAGAATTTGACTTTTGAGAACCTTAATTCATTTTCATGTAAAATCAGCATCAATGCTAAATAGAGCATCACATCAACGCATTTTTTTTTTCAAGAGCCCTTTCTGTTGTTCTGTTATACAGTGAAAAGGAACTTCAAAGTAACGTAGAACTTAAAGAAATTACGAACTCACTTTATGTGCAAAAAAGGATTCTGTTGGATTTCTTGGCCACATGTTTATATATATCATAACGAATTGCTAATAAGCTGTCTAATGCCTCCTCAAACACGACAATGGCTGGACTAGAAATTGAAGCAACATATTCAATGAATTGAGGATTAATTTGGGGAATATTTGTTTGCTGTTTCTTATAATTGGAAGATGCAAGTTGAGGTTGCCATCATATCTTATCAATGCTACACATTTGAGCCCACTTTGTCAGTTACTTTGGTATAGGTACAAAATTATTGAAGGCAGTTGCTTCTTCTAGAGTCCAAGTGGTAAAATACAAAGTTCATTCAGAAGCTAAATTCCAAAAGAAGTGTAACCACTTGAAATTTCATAACATACAGAACTGGAACATACAATTCTCCTTTGACTATAATGTCAACAATTTTTTGTTGCACAAAATTTCCTTCTGACTCTTAATATAAAGTTGTTGGGATCTTCCCTTCCTTAATCATCAAAAGTGAGAAGTTTCAAATTATCAAACTTATGAAACGTCTAATTGTTTATTTACTAGTATGTGTTTTGAGCTTGTAAGACAACGTGAGAAGGGTTTGAAGGCAAAATAGAGGTTCATATTGGTTAGTGACTTAGTGATTGTTTGGTTGGGCGATGGGATTATCAAACTAACTGTGGTTTTCCACGTTCACTCAAAAGTTAGATATTCTAGCTTCTAATTTTCTAACTGTGGAGGTTGATTCCAAAGTTATGGTTCAACTTGTCCTCAATTGGCAACTCTCACTCTTTAGTGTTTCAACATCTTTTTACTGAGATTTTCCACATCTTCTGAGCTTCTAATTGGTTCATTTCAATTAGTCATGTCTTCCTAGATGTGAATCCTTATGCAAATCTTTTAACAAACATAGGGCACTATGGTGATTTTACATGAATAGTTGTGGATTCCACAACCTCCTACTTGAGACTTCCCATGCACTTTGATTCTATATAGTATGTAACATCCCTATTTTTCAAATTAATATACGTGCATATATGAGTTTTATATTACTAGTAATTTTGTGTGTGCTTATTTTTATAATTAGTATAATTTAATGGTACCTTATATATTATTTTATTATCTTACTTATAAATATTACCTAGGTTTTACTGTTATTATTATCTTAAATTATAAGTTAAATGATTTTATGCCTTATGTATATTCAAATTACTCAAATAATGTTGAAGTGGTGTTTATTTAAATTTTTAGCTGATATTAATCATTTCATTTTATTTTTGTTAAGTATTAGTATTTGGAATATTGTTTTTTTAAGAAATTTGTTTGGATTATAAAGTGCTAAAACTGAAACTTTAATAAACGGGCTTTAAAAACTAAATAAAAAAATTGTATGAGTTTTGACTTGCAGCACCCCTATTTTATTGTATGCACCCCTTGTTGCACGTTAATAGGGATTGCAATGAAGCAGGGCTGAAGTACTCTGCCATCCCTCTCCCCGATCCCCGCCATGGGGAGTTTTCTCCTCATCCTCATTCGTACGGATCCCAACAATACTCATGGGAACCTCGAAATTTTATCAAAAATAATGTTTTGAAAATCGAACTGGACATCAAATTGGCAAGACCTCCAAATTATGGTTTAATCGCTTTAAACTATTTAAAGCTAGATGAAATTGTGGTCAAACCGTTTAAATAAATGAACTAAAGACAATGTAAGGTCATGATTTAATTGGTTGAACAGTTCTGTCTTTCAAACACCGATTAAAAGTAGCAAAAGTGTAAGTTAACATATAAAAACTGAATATATATATATATATATATATATATATATATATAAATAATAAACCAAAGTTTAACATTTTAATATAAAAAATAGAAAAATTGTATTTTAGTATTTAAAAAAGTATTAAAGTAAGAATATTTTTTATTGGTGCATTAAAGTAAGAATCCAAATACTAGAAGTAGCACAATTTGACATTTTATTAATATTTTAATTGTACAAATAAAAAGACTAAAATATTAGTTACTTAAAATGAAATATATATTAAAATATTTACGGAGTTCCCTGCCTACGAGGCTCTAAATGGGGCAATCTCCACGGGGATCCCTACACTGTGGTAGAAATTGCCTCCCCTAAATTGAACTGAATTGTTGAGTTGGTTGCGTTTTCCCAACGGAAACTAAAATACATTTTTTCATCTCTATTCTCATTTTTTTATCCCAACAAAATACCAAATTTCACATTCTTATAAAGTCACTCATTGAAGCCATTTATGGTATTATTTTGGTCATCCGAGAAAAAAGTAGTGTTTTATTTTATATTGTATATTTGCCATTTTGGCCACCATCGTCGTCAGTTGCAAAAACAAGCATTATTTTGTAATTCCCCACATCAAAATTTTCAAGAAGCAATACTGATTCTCTAGTTTCCATGATGTTGACGAGAAACATGTTTTGTGCGTGCTCGCAACTTCTGTTCTCGTTTCTAGCTATACCGGTGATCATCATGAATAACTGAGGCTTGCTTTGTTTTGTCAAAAAAAAACTGAGACTTGCTTTGAACTCATTGGAAATTAGTGTCTTAAAAACCGAACTAACTGGGCGGTCCAACTAATTAAACCAAGAATCGACCTCCAATGGCGCGGATCCAATAATTTTCTACATGGGGCAAAAGTTAATCGAATACTTTCTTATAAAAAAAAATTATAAGCAATTATCAAATACATAATCTCACGATAAAAGAAGTAAATACACAAACTCGTACTTCAGAAAAAATAGACTTTTTTAGTCTATAAGAAATAAAAATATCAATCAAATCTTGAAAGTATTAGTCGAATTAGTTCTTCTACACTAATTTTAGGGGCATCTTCCTCCCCTTTAGAGACAAATTTCATTATACTTGAATTTTTTTAATAGTTAAATTAGTATTTTTCATTTTTTAAAGAGCAAATAGGTCTGTGTTTTTTTAGAAGATTTTTCGACCTTTATTTCTGATAAACCAAAATATTGAAGTTTTTTCATGTGTATATTTAGTGTTAAAGAATGCCGAAATAATAAGAATTCATAGAATAAAAAAACAGTATAAAGTATTTTCTCGCATCCCTTATAATAATTTTGTATATTCATTAAAAAAACAATTGACTTATGCTTGATTGCGGCGGAACATAAAACATAATTTTAGATATGTTTGATTTCTTTTCTTTTATCGCTTATTTTTGTTTTTTTTCCTTTAGATATGTACTAACAAAAAGAAAGTTATAGCCGGTGAGATAATTTAAGATTTTCGACCAGTTTAGACTAAATGACAAGTAAACATCACACACATTCTCAAAATAGGCATACTTGTGTCACTTAAATTGCCGATATAATCGGCTTAGAAAATGAAATGATTTATCATTAATAAAATGTCGTGGAGAGTGGAAAAATATTTCCCCGGCAGAATAAAGAAAAAAGTACTAGTATTTTCCCGAGGTAATACCCAATTTAGTCCCTGACTTTTCAAAAATGTTCAATTTGGTCCCTGACTTTTCGCATGTGTCAATTTAGTCATCGACATTTCCAAATATGTGTCAATTTGGTCCTCCTGTCAACCATGGTTAGTTACAAAGCTGATGTGGCAAATGTCAGGGACCAAATTGACACTGCCAAAAAAACAAAAAAAAAAAACCCATGTCAACATGCCACGTCACACAAATGTTGGGGACTAAATCGATACTTTTTTTTGAAAAAAATAGTTTGTTACAAGTACCAAATTGATATTAAGTTATATAAGTCAGGGACCAAATTGATACTAAGTTACATAAGTCACGGATCTAATTGATACTAAGTTACATAAGTCAGGGACCTAATTGATATCTAGTAAAAAAATCAATGACCAAAGTGCTACTACTTTTTTAAAGTCAGATATGGTAATGTTTAAACATTCAACCCTGTTTATGATTCTATTTATACATTCAACCATGCATATATTACATTAAAACGGAAACTTCAAATTGAGCAAAATAACGTGCATTACATAAACTTTCCAAATAAAC
This sequence comes from Astragalus glycyphyllos, assembly GCA_963573325.1. Classification (NCBI taxonomy): domain Eukaryota; kingdom Viridiplantae; phylum Streptophyta; class Magnoliopsida; order Fabales; family Fabaceae; genus Astragalus; species Astragalus glycyphyllos. The sequence continues at coordinate 66,799,930 of OY754308.1, forward strand.
AACACAAAGTGCAATTACATAAATTTGTTACGTGAAACACTTGGTTCAAAAAAACTAAACCATAATGTATAATTAACGGTTACATAAATCATAAATTCGTTACGCGAAACACTAAATCCAAAAAAACCAAACTGTTAGTTTTATTTTTATTATTATTACTCGTGCATGCTCACCCGCTCCCAGGAGCCTATTTTGATTTTTGATCCAGAAATTGAAAGAACGACTCGAAGGATAAGAAAAGAGACAAGAGTGATGGCTGCCAATCCGAGAAGAACTCTTCGGGACTACTTTACTCCAACAGCAAATATCACTACAAGCATAGTCAATCCACCTATGCAAGCTACCAATCTTGAGCTCAAACCAAGCTTAATTCAAATGGTTCAGAATTCTACTATGTTCAGAGGTGCACCAACAGAAGACCCTCACACCCATCTTAGAAACTGCTTGAGGGTGGCAGACTCAGTAATTTGTAATGGTGTCCCTCCTGATGCAATTAGAGTGAGATTGTTTCCATGGTCATTGGCCGACAAGGCATCTGCTTGGCTTGACTCTCAACCTGCTGAGTCCATTACTACATGGGACCAACTGAAGCAGAAATTCTTGACCAAATACTTTCCTCCAGGTAAAACTACTAAGATCCGAGGTGCAATAATCAGCTTTGCTCAACTTGAGCAAGAATCTTTGCATGAAGCTTGGGAAAGATTTCAAGACTTACTCCGAAGTTGTCCACATCATGGATTTGAGAAGTGGCAATTGCTTGAATATTTTTGTAACGGACTATCTTCTCAAAATAGGGGAATTATTAATATGGCTTGCGGGGGCTCTCTAATGAATGGAGAACTCGCGACAGTGTATGATTTAATTGCAGAGATAGCAGCCGATAATGCCCAATGGGAGACTAGTGATAGACACATTAAGAAATCAGCAGGGATGTACAAGGTTGACGATGACACTAGTGTTAATATAAAGCTTGAAGCTCTCCTTTTATATTAGTTCATTTTCTTTCTCTCCAAGCAAAGGATCAAGTCAAGATTGCTTCCACTTCATGCCTCTTTCTTTCTCTCCAAGTCACATGTGCATCACTTTTAATTGAAATCTCCAAGAGGATCTTCTTTTTATTACTGTGGGCCTTCTTGCATTAATGGGCTTGCGCTTGCGCTTGCTTTCTTTTATTCTAACATTTCTTCTAATTTCAGCCCACATTTATATTATTTTCTTTTTCTACCTTCCTGCAAATATATAGTAATTTAAGTCAGTTATTTATTTAATCAGTAATAATTACTCTAAAAACAACTCAAAATATCTCTAATAAATGCACTAAATTAGAGTTTATCACAAACCATAAAGTGCAAAATAATATAACGACACCACACTATCATGTTTGCCTTGGATGCATATGGTGAAGTCCTGGTGTTGGAATGAATCGCACCAAGTGTTTCACGTACCGAATTTATGTAATTGCACTTTGTATTGTTTATTTGGAAAGTTTATGTAATGCAGGTTATTTTGCTCAATTCGAAGTTTCTGTTTTAATGTAATATATGCATGGTTAAATGTATAAATAGAATCATAAACATGGTTGAATGTTGAAACAATACCATATATGACTTAAAAAAAATAGTAGCACTTTGGTCATTGATTTTTTTACTAGATATCAATTAGGTCTCTGACTTATGTAACTTAGTATCAATTAGATCCCTGACTTATGTAACTTAGTATCAACTAGTATGCTTTACCCGTGCGCTGCACGGGTCGACGTTTATGGATGTACTAATAGTCAGCATCTGTTGACTAAATTTGTTGACCAACACTGTGTTGTAAGAATGTTTTTTGTTTTATTGAAACCTAAGTGGTTCACCATTTTTATATTAAATTTCATTGACCAATAATGTGTCGTAAAGAGATTTTTTTGTTTTCGTGAAAATTAGACTATTATTTTACATGTGTCCCAACGTCATCCAATTTACTATGACCAATTATATATGTGGCTAAGTAAATAAGTATGTTCTTCATATACATACCAATGTCTATATATATATATATATATATATATATATATATATATATATATATATATATGTAGTAGTTTTTTCGACGTGTTTAAATTATTTTTTGACGGCAAGGCTGGCGTGAGAGGCAAAAATTATAAGTTAGGAGTTCGAAATATGATTGTTGGGACATAAGAAAAATGTGAATTTGGTTAAGTCACGTTTTTAAAATTTAGTGTGAGCTACAAACTGAGTTACGTTTAATAAAATAACAAATCTTAGTCATAATGAAGAGATCAAAGTTGATATGTTGGGGCATAATAAAAAGGGAATTTGGTATATATAAACAAAATAGAGTATAAGCAAAAGCATGGAACGAACTAAGTGGAGGGTTATTTTTGGTTTTCCTCAAAATTGCAGGGGTAATTCGGTAAAACCCTCAGAACTTAAACTATACTTTCCTTTTCGTGAACCCTCACTATTCAGACTTCCGTAATCACTTTCCTCTTCGTCTCCTACCATCCACGTCGCAACCTCCACCAACAATGGCGACGGACCGTGGATCGTCTTCATCACGCCGGATCATTGAAAAAGGATTTGCTAATGCTTTCCGCGGAGACCCAACCATTGAAGAGAATCAGGTGTTTTCCTTGACGACGAAAATCCCTTTTTAAAAGTATACTGTTAACATAGTTCGTTCTGCAATTTAGCTCGTCCTATAAGCACCAATTTCGTTTTCAGTTCTGAAAACAACGAATCGGTTATCTTATTTTGTGCGTCGTTAGTTTTGCAATTACAAATTGCATTCTCAAGCATCAAATTGCATGTCGTTACCGATTCATAGTTCCTATAAATATGGGTCATGAGTTGATAAGTTGAATATGTAGTTTATGATTCTGGTATAGATATCAAGCAAGTGATAAAATGGTTGCTTCATTATTGTTTCCATCGCTTCTCTATATGCTGTATTTTTAGTTACAGAATATGCATGTCCACTTCTCCTAAATGGTTTACTGTAAATAGCTAAAAGTAGCATAATGTTATTTTGAGATTCGAACCCGAAGCTTTATAAGTCAAATGTTAGTGTACCAATGAAATGTTATGATGAATTTCCATACAGGACAATGAGTTGAGGACGTTTGTTATTACATATCCACCAAAAAGTGGGGATCGAATTGTAAGTAACACTATCCTCATATACATGATCAGTGGTTTATCGAATACGATATTGCTGATTCACTGATGTAAATTATAATGGACTGGTTGCAGAAGTTTCCTCGCAGGTTCACTGAAAGGTGGGGGTCTGAAATTGACCAAACTGTGTTTCTGGATACAAAAGATGGACAATGGTGGTCGATAAAGGTCGAGTGGCGTGATGGAAACATCTGGTTGGGTGATGGGTGGGAGCGCTTTAGGCAAAGCTACAAAATACAGTTCTTGGATACGATTGAGTTCAAGTACCAGTTTAAAAATCAACTTCGTGTAGTTATGTACACTGCTGCTGGGCTACAACACGGCTGGGATCGGAATTATCCAAGAGGTCTACCAATCCGTTTCTTTAAGCACCTTGTATCAAGGGACTTTCGCACCAGAATAGTGAGTATAGTATTTAACTAACGTTTTGATACTACACTTAAATATATTAGTTCTTTGTAATCTGCAAGTCGCATTGTATTTTATATCTTAATTAGAAGTAGCTCCAATAAACAGGTGGTGCCTGATGAGTTTACCATGAAATTTGGTAGAAAGCTGCACAACCCCATGACATTGGTTGGTCCGGACGGGCTGAATTGGATCTTTGAATGGGAAAGGATGAATGGTTCGATATGGTTTACCGGCGGTTGGGATAATTTCGCCATCAACTATGACCTTCAGGCTAGGGACTATATATTCTTCAAGGTTCGTGAAATCTTCACTTTATATAAAAAATGTTTAGGCGAATTAAATTGTGCAGTGTAATTAGATGACTCAAGCTGAATTAATGATGTATCGTGTTAGTAATATAGTAGAATTGCTATATCATGGATCGTCATATTATTAACTTGTTATCTGTAAACTCTAGATTATAAATAGGTTATAACGTATAATTGTTTGGTTAAATTTTGCTGCTTAGGTTCGTGATATGGAAGAAATTATGATCTCAATTGTACGGAATGATAGTGGGGTGATCCATTCATTTGCAAGGATTGGACGTGAAGATACATTGGACGCTGATGTTAGAGTGAGGGAGTTATGGACGACAACTGGTGTGTGGAAACGTGTGCAAGTATACACAGTCACAAACAAGTAGTATAAAAGATCGAACCCACAGGGATTGGATTAACTCTTATATATTGTTGTAAAGACTTGTAAGCTAGTGAAACTACACTACTCACAATTTTGGTTGAAGTTGAAATGAAAATAAATGAAAGGAAAGCAAGTAAATTGTGTAGGAAATCAGTTGAGAATGATAGTTGAGATGTCTTCACTATCTAAATCACTTTTGAGTGCATTGTGTTTTCTTGAGGTGCAGATGCACTTAGGTGCAGCTGCATCAGTGTGTGCTGGTCAGCTACTTTCTTCGAAGTTTCGTTACAAGCTCTTATGATCCTGTTTTTTTGCGGTAAAGAAAGAAGTAGTCAATTCCTTTCTCGCCCCCTTACAGATAATCCAAGTTGCTAAATAAGTACACTCTTGTATCTTAAGATCTTACTACACTCTTGTAAGGACTATGTTAACCTAAGGCTAGGAATTAACATGGAATTAACAAGCTAACTTCATTAAAACAAGCTTAACAAAAAGCTTCATTAAACACTTATCCTTACTTAGTTCTTGATTTCTAGTTATAAGCCAATTAAGTGAATATAACTCTACTTGTTATAAGTGATCAACCTCAAAACAAGATTAAGAATTTAAACACAAGAACTAAAGTGGTTACACCACTTGAAAACACAGTAACTTTCCTCAAAAGATCATTGGAAAGTTAGAACATCCCAACTTAAGAAGTTTAGCTCATGATGGGCATAGCAAAGCAAATATATTTGATAGAAAACATGTTGCAATAAAGGAAATTACAAGAGTATTCAAGAGAGTAAGAATTACACAAAATGAAAGACTCTTGCATATATTTGCTTAAGAACTAATTTCTTGCACCTATTAGTTCTTTGAAGAAGTGGAGAGAGAAGTTGTCAATTTCTTCTCACCTTCCTCTCAAACTAACACTAAGAAAATATAAAAAGAACTACAAGAAAATAAACTTGAAACTATGAAAAACTAAGATGAAAAGAACATGAAAAAGATTATAAAAGTCTATGATATATTTTTTTCAAGTGAAGAGTTGAGTCCTATTTATAACCTTTGGAGATTTCCTTCATGTGGGGGTTTCCTTGATGATTAAGCTAACCAAAGGGTGTTAACCATGGTTACTTTTCAGAAGATGGAGATAAGCTTTTGATTCCCATACTCAACCTTAAAGGGAGGTCCAATAGGAAGTAGCCACATGTCTTTTGTGAATGATTATTCATGATGGTCTTCCATTGTAGGCGCCTCCTTTTGCAAGTGGCCATGTGCCCCCATGTGACTCAGAAGCAAGCAGCAAGCCAACTAAGCATTATAGCAATGGTAAGAATTGAGGTGCTTCCAATGTGGGGTTGTGAGCTGCTTCGGTGCAGGAAGGTGAGTTGCACCAACTTCCCTTCAGGTGCAGTTGCACCTAGTGCAGATGCATTAAACTACAGCTGTACTGAACAAACACATCAAACATACCAATATACATGTAAAATGCTAAGTTATGGACATCTTTCACCTTAAAACCATAAATATTGTTATTTTATTCATACTACCATATTTAACACATATTATACTTGATTATGAGCAATTATTTAAGTGTAGAAGCACGAATAACTCTATATAAAATAGAGTTATCAACAACACTGTCTGCAGCATCATTGGACCGAGGATTACCGCTGGTGTGTATTCTGAAAGGGTAGTAAAATCATTGTTGTCTAAACTGTTATGAACTACTTGAATTCTATATATTCGATTATGATCTATTTTTTCAATTTTGCAGTATGTCCCTGCTAGAGTTGTAGCATTATGCCTAGCAGATAAGCCGGAATCTATGTCTATTGAACTTCCTTTGGGAGATACTGTAGAATGGCCACTTATATGGAGTCCTGGCCGAAACGGAGAATGTTATCTTGGAGGTGGATGGTATGATTTCAAGACACAGAACAACCTGCAAGCTGGAGATAGTGTGAAAATTAGTAGGCGTGGATCAGAAGCAAAGTTTATCGTTGAACTATTATGAGCAATTTAGCTTGACCGTGACGTTAGACATAATCTTCACTGACATAGATTTAAAAATGTTTGTCGTAGTTTCAACTTTTACCTGTAGTAGTATTCGGTTATCGGATTTGTCGAATTTTATCATCGGTGACTATCTACCTTTTGTGTTTGGCATGTACTTAGAGATTTATGTTTGGATTATAATGCAGTTAACTATGACTTTATGACGTAATGTGGTTTGATTAGTGTTTTATGTAGCCTGATCTGAAGTTGTGGAGTAGTTTTGGATTATTGTTTGGCAACGTTCTGTGCAGATTATATTTGATTAAGTTAGCGCAAATTGTACCACTAATACTGGTATGTTCGTATCAACCCAAATACCATTCAAGAGGTATGAACTTTAAAAATACTCCAATGGATGTTGGTCAACATCCATGCAAAAATCTTTTCTGCCAGTGATTGTATAGTCTGTTTTTGTAGAGAAGATATGCTGTTTTATGAAATAGGTTTACATGTTTGTTAGAAAATACATTGTTGACTTGTTTTATGTTTGTGGTTTCAGCATCAACATCTGATGGCACCGATTGTGGATCATATTAAATTGTCTCGAGAAATACTATGGTGAAAGTTCGATGTCCTTCAATACGGAATATCACAGGTTAGTACTTGTAATATATTTTTAAAATGGTTATTCGAATTTATCAAGTGCTGTTTTTAGTTGGTTATATATAACAAAAAGACTTTCTTAGATTCGATAATATATATTGATGAAGAAAATGTAATATTGCGATTGGTGCTTGTAATTAGAACATATGGTACACCAATAAGTATTCAAATCATACTTATGACGTATTAGTGTCATATATTTTTCTCATGTTACTATAAACTTGAGAAATTCCCTGTTTGAAAAAAATTCCTGCAAGTTATTAAACAGAAAATTTGTTTGCCATTGAACGTAGAAGGTTTCCATCCTCATCAAGTATAAGTAGCTTCAAACCCTTTCTTGACTTAACGCGGGAAAGAGCGACATACAACTGCCCATGTGTGAAAACTGGTTTTGACAAAATAGATACCAACATGTGAGAGTGACTGCCCCTGACTTTTATTGATAGTCATTGCAAAGCACACAGTAATGGGAAACTGCCTGCGCTTAAATTTAAAAGGAAGCCCAGCATCACTTGGAATTAGATTCATTCTGGGAATTAAAATTCTATCACCTATGTTCTTCCCCGTTAGAACTGTAGCTGTTATAATGGTCTTTCCCAAATGATTTACCATTAAACGCGTACCATTGCATAGTCCTGCAGACTGGTCAATGTTCCTCATTAGCATAATAGGTACGCCTACTTTGAGTTGTAATTTGTGGTTTGGAATACCCGAAAACTTGACATCGTTCAGAAACTCCAGGGTGAACCATTCACTCTGACATTCACTGTCCTCATCTGATTGGCAAACAGTGTCTGAGCTGAGGTACGTCACCACTTCACCAGGAATTTGTGATAGAACGTAATCATTAACTTGCTCGACGGACTCTAGAGTTGGAGCCAATATGGCACGCTCCTCAAAAAAATGCTCCGTGTTAATATTTTCCAAAAGTTGTGGATAAGTAAAGGCTATAAGAGACTGCAAAGGGTTGGTTGCATCCGAGATTAGCAGATCATCAGGGATGTCAACATCAACCTCTCCATGCTCATTTGATGTTGAATCACCATCTCCAATACGGAGCAACCAATCCGCAAACTCTCTGATCTCCTCTCTCTCTCAGATTCGATAACGGAACCACCAAGCCTCATGTTGACAGTGAGGTTAAGGACTTTAAAGCTGGACCATAGTTCACAAGCGTTAATAGCAGCACCTAGGACATCCTGTCTAGAATCTTTCCGTATGACAGGTAGAATTTACCTGAAATCACCGCCTAGGACCACTGTCTTTCCATCGAATGGTTTGTCGTTGTTGGATGGATCTATAGTGGACGTGATATCCCTTAAGGTCTTGTCAAGTGCTTCAAAACAATTCCTATGTAACAGTGGTGCCTCGTCCCATATTATAAGACTTACCTGCATTAAAAGCTGTGCCCTTGGACTACCTTTACTTATACTGCATGTTGAATTATCACGGGGGACCAGTGGGATTGAAAAAGTAGAGTGTGCAGTTTTACCTCCGGGGAGTAATAGGGCAGCGATTCCACTTGATGCGGTGTTTATGACAATGTACCCCAAGGAGCGTAATCCTGTAGTTTCAGTACTGTATAGATATGTCTTCCCTGTACCACCATAACCATTTACAAAATAACAACCACCTCTGCCGGATATCACCGAGTCCCTGATTATGTCATAAGCCTTTTTCTGATCATCATTCAAATTTTTATGTAGTTCACAATGTTTGCGTGACATCTCCTCCCTATCATAATTTAGCTCATCTGCAATGAGTTTGTTCTGAAAATCAAATCCTTCTGAGACATTCGGGAATGGCATCGAAAAGTCGGCAAGAGAACGACCATTTAGCTGTAGTAGTTTTTCAATTTCTAGTAGACATGCATTCTTCACAACATCATCTCTTATGTGAAGCCCTGCATAAATATCACAAATAAGGTAATGTTAGTTTACTGCTACAGAAGAATTGGTCAATACTGCAGAACAAAGCAGTGAACAAACTTTTGTTGTAACAACTACCTTTATTTTAATAATACTTTATCAACAATACACCTGTTATAATACTACGTAGCTAAATATTTAATGGTTTGAAATTTTGGAAGACTGTTGTCATTAGCTTCATATATTCAGCCTAACGTGATGAAATTGTAAACATAATCAAATAATATTTTCATAACGAATACTGAAAAATGTTTGTAAAAATTTAGAATGAACTTTTGTGGTTCGATGTTTTGGCTGACTATATTATATATCTGTTGATACGACAGGGACTGTTCACATTTCCTATGTGGTGGGATGATATGATAGCATTAAGAGAAACAGAGTGGCAATGTCAAACTTGAAACGCATAAAAGGTTAGTACGCACAGTTATTTTTGCCTACAAACCATTCAATCTGATGAAGTGTATTTCAACAATGACTACTCTGGCTGCATATTTAGTGTGGTTAGTGCTTTACTCAAACCATTAGTTATGCTTGGTATAAACGCTCCCAAAAAATATACATTTCTTGACTTTTTATGAATAACATGTAACAAAGAAATCTTCCCATTTTGCTTACTTTCGAAAACTTTGCAAATTATAAAAGGAAGCAATACATTATAAAAGGGTTGTTATAAAGATGATTGAAACTAAGTACCTGGGATCTGCATCTGTCTCCGTGTGTTATAGACAATCCCATCTACTAAAAGTTTCCACGTTGATTCCCAGACAAAATCTGCCTTGTGCATGGTGAACATAGATAGCAATGTAACAAACAACCTTCGTAGTTGAGACCCGGAAGCAATTTTGCTTGCCTCAGTTATAGCATCAATAAACTCTCTGTCTCCATCTAACAAACCAAGTTGGAAGCATGCTTCTTCAAATGTGGGCTCCACTAAGCCATTTACCTTTCTGAGAGCCTTGTAGCTGGTACACCCCTTTTGTATGTGTAGCAAAATGTGAAGGTAGTACTTCTCACCAATCCCAGGAGGGACATAGTTTATCCTACCCACACTTGTACCCTTTTTGCGTGGCACCCAGATTCTATCTGTATAGCTATACACGAATCTACTGGGGAACTCTGCGTAAGTCAAATCACGGCCTTCTGAATATGTTCGATTTGCAGCAAACCATGCCAAAAACATCGTGTCATAGTGTTGTTCCTTCCAAACAACATTCTCTATATCATCATCATCGTCAAAAAAAACTGTTTGTTCATTAGGTAGATGGAATGACAACCTTTGCACTGGAGGCCACTTTTGATGGATGTCAAATGCGAATATTCGCTAGGCAGCCTCAGAGGGGGACACATACCTGCAGTCATAATAGTTCCGTATTTCATCAACAGGTCTTTCTGGGTTGTCTGCACTGCGTAAGACTTGAAGGGTTGCGCGGTCTGGACCCTTGTTGACTGTTGCGTTAAAAACACACTTAGAGCAAGTGCATGTACTCTCTCGCAGAAATAGTATAAAAGATTATCGTGTCCACAGGGATTAATTAACAAGTACCAAACTACTTAAAATTATTTATTGTTTAGACAAGTGAATAATTGAGATGTAATTGAAAGAAATAAAAAGTAAGCAAATAACAAATAATAAAATGCAGAATATAATCGATGGAGAGAGAGGTCTAGGGTCGCGGTTTCACTTGCAAGCTTCGATTCCCCTATGTCTACTTCTACCTGAATTCCCCTATTTTATTTAATTACCAATCCCTTTACTAAAGCTATTAATCCGTTTGGTCATTCGCGATTAATATTCTTTTTCCTAAATTAACCCTAGTTTGGTCATGCTAGAATTTAAATTTAAGAAAAGCATAAAGTACAAAAAGGTTGAATGATTGGAAGACTAAATTAAAGTTTGGTCATGCATTAATTTTAACCCCAATTATCCTATAGGTCCACCAACTAATTGCAGTACGGTCGCGGATCAACTAATTGATTATGAACATGAAAAGGGTAGCTAATCCTAATTATGTGAAAAAAAAATAGGATAATATTAATTGAAATAAAAGCTAGGAATTCAAAGTATAAATTAAAACATAAAAAGGTCTCTAAGAATACAAGATCCACCTAAGACCCTAGAAGAAGATTTAGCAATCCATAGTTATCAAGAACAATGAAATAAAATTAGGAGTCATAAATTACAGAGATAAAAATAACCCGAAGTAGAGAAATTTCTGATCTTGATAATTTAGTCTCATTTTTCTGCTCCAGAGCTCTCTCACGGTGACAAGAACAAGTACCTAAATTCTTCCTCTCCTTCCGTCAACATCCTCGTGTCAGGATGTGTGAATAGTTGATAATGTTGTGCGGCTCCCCCTAATTGTTAAAAACACGGCTTTTTATATTGTCACCTAATAATAGGGTTGTCACCATTACTTGTTTCCAACGCCAACTTCAATTCACCCAAGGCACTTTCTTGCTTATCACGTATTGCTTGAATTGCCATGGTGGGCTGAACTCCATTATTTAATTGAGTTGGGCTCTTCCTCCAATTGGCCGTGGGCCAATGTATTTGTGCTGCAACTTCAATTAGGTCTTGTGCCCTTTATCTTCCATTCAAGCAAATTATTTTGACTTTGGAGTGATTTCAAATTGGACTTTCATTCTTCTACCTATTTTCTTCTTTTCTGTAACAGAAAGAGCAAAATAAGTCAATGATTTATATAGCTAGTAATAATTGTTCTGAAAAATGACTCAAAAATATCCCTAAAAATGCACTAAATTAGAGTTTATCATTGACATATTTGAATAAATACTTTATGGCGTTGGATTTGTTACAATACTCAACATTCACATGGCCCCGATACCTCATCAACAGCTGTGGATTGTATGGAACGACATTTCTACTATCAAATATTGTTCCCCCCTTTTCAACTGTTATGCCAGTGTCATGTCGCTTGTAGCACGGATAGCCATCTTCATCAATCTTTGTTGACTGCAAAAACGGTTTGGGATAGAACTTCGTACAATGATTTCCCTTTGTGCATGGAGACTTAGGATTCGCACGGCCACATGGTCCATGCAGCATGTATGTTGATACAACCTCGTATAGATTTGGATAGAGCACAGGATCTGGCAACTCTGCTGAAATTACCCTGCCTATATCACTTGTAGTTATAAGTTTGTTGGCAGTAGACAACCATAAAAAACATATGGGCGTGTGGCAGGCCCTTTTTTTTGCCATTCAACAGTGTACATTACTGTGAACAAAGCAAAAGAGAAATGTGACTATCAATATAGTAAGAGCGGCAATTAACGTAGAATGTAGATAGTTATGTGTGAAGTATACTTAATAAAATAGAAAAAAAAAACTAACTATATTGAAAACAATTCATACCTGCATCAACTTTACCAAACATTTCATCCTTCTTTAAGTCAACAATCAGTTGGTCCAACTTCATCTTGAAGACACGTGATATAATGTCGGGTCTATCGCTAGCAGTCAGACCACGTGGCTTAATGAAACCCACAATCTCAGTCCAGTTTGAGTTACATGTGATGGTAATGAACAAATCAGGATATCCGAATCTCTTACATATTGCGATTGCATCTTGACAGTTGTTGAACATGTACCTAGCACCTCCTGTAAATGATGGTGGAAGGATGACACGTCTTCCTATGGCAGATGCATCGGTCTCACCCCTAGTCACTGCATCTTGTAATCCGGTCAACACTTCAGAACGGATTACTTGTTGATTGTTGAGGATGTATCGTAATCTAGTGGTCTCAACCATAGTATAACAGTCAACAATAAATTGATGGAACAATCTACGTGAGTTTACAATTTGACCAAACTCAACGTCTCTTTCTTGGATCCTGAATGATATGAACTCTCTCAAGGTGACCTTTTGTCTGCTGGCTGATCTAAGTACCCGTGTCCTTTCTCTTAATGGAGTATTTTCTCGGAAACCATCCTCACCACGGGCAAAAATCAACGGATACTGCAATTGCAAAAGAGCAGTATGTGTCTCATGGACTCTTTCAAGATCCCCGGACATGTGTTTAACGATTATGTCCCTGCCACACTCAAGATTGGAATCATCTCCAATTATTAATGCAGCAACTTCGTCACATGTAGGAGTATTATGGGTCCTTGCATCTGTTGATCTGTCTCTAATCAATCGAAGGCTGATCTTCTGATGTGGGTTCTGCTCTTGGAGGTCACGAACTTCTCTATACTTTTGTGCAATGACATTGTGCTGGTCCATCATTTCTTTCAGGTCTTTAACCAATGATTCATCCAACGCACGGGGATTTTTGTCTGACCTGAGATGTTTAAAATATATTGATATAACGTCAGGTAATTACCCAATGCATCATCGACAAACATTAAAACACTTAACGATACCTTATAAAACAGTAAAAATCTGTCAAAGATATAGACCAAAACAAAAATAGTCATTATATCACCCTATAATTAATACCTAACATATGAGGTGAAACAATAAGGTTAAAATCAAACATCCTCTAACAGCAAATACGAAGAAATGTATATACCTGAAATGGCTCATTCAATTTGCAACCTCGTTTTGTGTATCCCATATATATAATTGTGTACTTTGGTGTGTCACCGTCAGAAGGTAACAGGCGGCCAATAGGATGGTAGTTTTGGCCATTCAAAATGAAATTTGGTGGACTGTTCCCATCATTATGTCTTGAAATCACTTTGCCTCCCATAGAAGTGAAGGCAAACATACTATTATACAATCGTATGTTGTCACGGAAATGTTTGCTTCTATGGTCAAGTCCTTGAATTAGATTAAGTAATAACCGAGGTGGCTCCTTGAGCAATGGGATGTCTACCTGGCCTTTCATGCAACACATGGAAAACTCAGGGGTACTTGATAGGTTACTCTTCACTGCCCTTTCTTCAAACCAAAACAACGCTTGACAGTCACAGCATTTGTGTGTTGGTAAGCCAAAATCAAGAGGTGCTGTTTACAAAAATCAAATCAAATGAAAGTAATTAAATATTCATATTCCAGTGTATCATACTTTCACCATTGCTGCGAGTAACTATTTGGTTGAGTTGAAATATTGACGTGTAGATAGAAATGATGTAAAGAAAATATTCACTCACTTCGATCCTCATTATTGTCGTAGAGTGATGAGCGATTAGTGTCTTGTGTTTGAGGACCTCCGGTAGCAGCTAATTTGTCATAAAAAAAAAGTTAGCTATCATCCAAATTACTCTATCGTCATATAGAACACTCTCATGCAATTGTATAATTAAAATCCAGAATTAATGTTGCTTTCGTATAATTAAAACTACCTGGTATTCGTTGTGTTGTGTTTGTCGTGGCAGCTTCACCACACACGTCGAAATCAAGTCTCATTATCGGGAAACTGACGGGTACAGTATTGTGATGATCCCCTGTTATATTTCTGTTTGGTAGACTGGATCGATCATCAGTAAGTGCAGAACCTGTGGTCGGTTAATGGCAAAACGCAGGTCAGTATGTATATTCCCTTGTTTTTAATACTCGTTTAATATCAAATATTTATAATGTTGTTGCAGCTGTGTTTATAATGTAATAATCTAAAATTTCTAGTGTTCACAGGATGGCCTTATATCAAAATTAAGTGGCGTATCAGAATTTAAGGATTTACCATTCGTTGGCGCACTTTCTGTGACTTGCTGCTCAGTCAGATCCCAGTGTTTCTGTTGTTGCCTTCTACACGCGTCAGTTGTGGATCTGGTTAGTGCACCCTTATGTGTCAAACCCTCGGTGTTGTGTGGTTGTGTTGTGTCACTGCGTTTGAATCATGGATTTAGGCATAACTTGCACAGTTGGTAAATTTTGGTTACAGTGTTTAACGAAATGTTCAGCGTGTTAGTAAATTAAGTAGTAAATAGACGAATAGGCGCACAATATTAGTTTCGAAACATTAAATGTAATTGAACTACTGTTGAATTACATTTTTTCCAAGCCTACGGAATTGAAAAAATATTAGGAAGTAGATAAATTGTACCTCCAGACGTAGCTGTCCTTCCAATAGTATCCGGATGGGGCACCAAATTGCTGACACTAACTTGTACTGTTTCAGGTGTGTGGAAATTTGTATTGTCCATGCTACCTGAAACCAACAAAACAAAACTCCCCATGTAAGTATTAGGTTGAGTGGACATTAACATTTCATACGTATAGGTTACACTTGAACACTGTTCCCTCTTTAATTAGAAAGAGGGTGTAACTCAATTTGATCACTTATGATTATTGTTTTATACAAATATTGTTATGTAAATCAAATATATCTAGATTATATCATACCTACAGCCTGCACGTTGAAAGAGTTAGATGGAATTGTAACTGTCTTTCTTGGTCAGCCACGTCCTCTAGGGATGGCTACTGGTTAAAAGAGAAGGTTAGAACTCAAATTATGAAATCAATGTATATACTATAGAGTTGTCATCAATTTTTCAGGTGGTTGTGTTGTGCAAAGGAAATTTGTCATAATTCTATAATCGTGCACAACGTAATGAATAAATCATTGAATCCTTGGAATGTACCATCAGGTGTCACAGCCAAAGATGTATGCTCCGTCGAAACTTTTTTAACTGGCCTGCCACGTACTCTTCGGATGCTGACTGTGAAATACAATAACGGGGGCATTATATCATAATTCATTGTATATAATGTAGAAACATGTAATAAATTAATTTTGCAATAAACATGTTGTCTGGTGCATATATACTCACCATTCTGAATGTCAGTCAAAGGAGCACGGAGTGATGATTCAGTGTTTGTTCCCCCGCTTACATTGATGACCCTGCTCTGACTTGTGGCAGGGTTTAATCATGGTGTTGAGGTGTCACTACTACGAACATCTCCGAGAAATCTTCTCAATTTCGAGCGTGAGGCAGATAGGCGCGAATCAATCCGTCCATCCTTGACTTCATCTGATTCGTTTTACAGGTTAGTCATAAATATAGACACTTTAAGTCACTATCCCGTGACCCTACAATGCATTCTCTTTTGAATTTAACAATAAACTATAGGTTACTTAATTTACCATTTGTAGGCGTATCTTTCTTTCTGCCCCTCTTTCGTATCGATATATCTGCCATTCAAACGTGTTTTAATTAGATCCTTCGTTTTTAAAATCTAAGTCAGATCACAATAAACGTGGGACAGGCAACATACACCAGTAGAAAATGCTACCTTCATGGTTTTGCGATATGGTGGTCTGCATTTGAGTGTTGTGAGTGTAAACACCTGGGTATGATAAATTGGTCGTTGCTTATGAGAATTCAATTTGATATTCATGTCCATTTTTTTAGACAGAACAATTTTTGCAACATTTGTATAATATGGAGCAATGTATCTCTGGATATGTTAAAGTGTCTCTTTAACCAATGAGGCGGCCTATGGAGTCGTACCTGTCAAGTAGTCTGACGAAGTCATAGCCTCTTGATGTGGAGCGCTGTCTTCAATCGGAGTAGGAATAAAAGTATCTGTGGTCAACGTGCATTTGTAAACAGGATGTAATTTGTAATTACTTTCTGTCACAATCTTATATTTGAAATCGAATTCTCAGGTTAGAATGCGAGCCTATGTATGGCTGTTCCTTATTTTTTTTGACATGCTCTTGTGTATTATCTTTCATGCTAGGGTCTTCATTTTCAGATGGTCGCTTCTGATAACTCTATTTTATATAGAGTTATTTACACTTCTTAAGCTTGAATTATTGTAAGAACTCAGTAATTTGTTAATCCAAATAAAGAATAATAGTTGAAATCAGCATCATTTAGCTTTGAAACTCATTAGAATTGATTTCATAATTTGTGGTATTTTTTGATGTGTTTGTTGAATATTGTAGCTGCAATGGAGACCGCAATAGGTGCACCTGCAATAAGCTGTAAAAAGCAGAAGACAGGAGCATTGCACCTGCATCATACCCAAGCATTGCACCTGCATCAACTCAAGTAACACAGAATTGCTCCTACAACCTGATGATGTCAGCAAATGCAAGTGGCAAGTGCAAGTTGGCCAAGTTGTTGAATGTGGCACCAAGTTCATGCATCTAGCCTCAAAGAGAAAAATCTCACTTTCCACTTGTCATTACACCATTGGACCTCCCTTAATATTTGGTGGGGGTTCTTATCTCACTTTTTACTTGACAAGAGGAGAGAGAAACAACTTGGTGATCAAGGAAGATGGATCATGAAGCCTATAAATACCACCCTCTTCTCCATTTGAAGGACACTCAATTCTTATCATTCAACAATACATTTTATATTCTAGTTTCTAGTTTTAAGTAGATTTATTTCTCTTGTAAGTTGTAGTACTCAACAAAGCTTCAAGTAAGTGAGATAGTGATACTTCCTACTCATCTTATCTTGTGAAATTGTTGAGGTACTCTTGTGAAGAAGTGTAAGCAACCACATTGCTAGAAAAGAAATGCAAAGAATATTCTTTTGTGTAATTACTCTTACCTCTTATTCTCTTTGTGTTTTTCTTGTTATAAGCATGAGAAATCTTGTTTGTATCTTTCTAGTTATGTCAAGCATGAGCTGAACCCTTTGTGGTTGGGATGCCTTAGCTTAGTAATGAAACTTTGAAATGTTATAAAGTTATGTTGATGTTTTTGTAATTTAGTTCTTGCGTGATAATTCTTTCAAACTTATTTTAACTTGATCACTTAAAATAAGTAGGGTCATAAATTCAGAAATGGTTTGTGATTTGAAATCAAGAACTAACATGAATAAGTGTTTTAATAATAGGAAACTTTGTTAAAACCATGCTAAGACCTAGACATAGGATAGCATAGTTCATGGGATGATCTGTAGGAGTTTGATTAGGCAAGGGTAAACTTATTTAGAGCTTAGAAATAAGACTTGTAATGAAGCCCTGAAGATAAGTACTGAAAAGTACAAAACTGTTAGTACTGCATCCATTGCAGGTGCAATCATTGTAACCGCAAGATATTGCAGGTGCAATGATTGTAGCAGTAAACCATTGCAGGTGCAATGGTTGCAGATTCATCAATTATAACTTTATACATTCAAAGAGAACTTACTTAAGTAAAAGCATTCCAACCATATTTCTCAACTGATTCACAACTTACATTTACTTGTTTTAATTTACAATTTGTCTATACACACACCACAATCATCATTCATTTTATATTTTATTTTTGTTATTATTAACTCTACTATTAATTTAAACTTAGTAAAATTAATTCAATCCCTGTGGGTACGACAACCTTCTTATCTCTATATTACTTGTTTAGACCGTGTATACTTGCACATCCTTTTCACACAACAGCTTCATAGGCACCGGCTAAATATAACAAACGAACGTTTAGGATATGAATAGGTTGAAAAATGGTCACCCAGAAAATAGTAATGTAACTGATATATATTACAATACCCTGTGTACCTTTTTATGCGCCTGTTTTCTCTCAACAGGAACAATGTGGAGAAACGTTGATCACCAATTTAGTGGAAATGAAGCAAACAACTTCAAAGTTTTCAGAATCCTATCTGACTATCCAAGTAATTCGAACTTAGTGGAGGTAAAATCAGCTTTTGCAATTACTGATAAAAACTTACTAACATTATTCTTATATGGAGCAACTAAAATCACTCCTTGATTTCAGGATCTAATTAATTATATTAATTCTTGTCATAAAACTGATATGGGAATATTTCTCATATGATAATGATTCCATATAATGAAATAATAATCCATATATTTATAATTTAATGAAATAATTAAATGTTTGATTTTGCAGATTTATTGCCAACACCATGAACTCGTGTAGTAATCTCTGGTATGCATATTTGTTTGTTGGTGGAATGATGTTTTTGCACTGAGATCACCAAGAAGCTCATTTAATGAAATAATTAAATGTTTGATTTTGCAGATTTATTGCCAACACCATGAACTCGTGTAGTAATCTCTGGTATGCATATTTGTTTGTTGGTGGAATGATGTTTTTGCACTGAGATCACCAAGAAGCTCATACATACAATTGTCATAGGTGGTGTAGCATATATTTTGGAATCACACAATTTGTGTGTTTATTTTCATGTCATAGCATCTGGCTTTCAATAGGATCACAAATTGTGGTCTTCATTATACATATTCTTTTTTCTTTTAATAGGCTTCACAATATTCTTTGCATTCTTTATGTTGTGGCAGGCTGGGCTATTTTTACAATTGATGCTGGCACGTGTGAAAAATAATATGACTGGAACCCCAACGTCAGTGAATTCCTGTAACCCTTATGGTTATCAAAGTGAGGGCTTAACCTGACAACTGTTAGGGACATCCTGTTGGTAAGTCTTAATGGCTGATTTCGATTTTTTTTATATAATATTCAGTAGGTACATAGGTAGGACAGTTTTGCCATATTTTTTGTATGGGAACAGGAAGCATTTGGTGAGGGAAACACGATAAGTATGTCTAAGAAATAATAATCCATCAAACTGTGGTGTGGGACACCCGATAAAAAACATCCAAAAAGTAGTTCGAAATTACTTGATAGAAATTGAAAAAGACTGATAAATGAAGTAGCCACTCTATGGATTCTTCTCAACCTTCACGGTTTGGAGAGTCATCACTGTCTTTAGTGATGTCAATCACTTGCTTCCCTTTGCCAGTGGTGTTGGAACCCGAAGATGATTGATCAAACTTGGAAATCAAGTCCTAAATAGATGAAAGGTTAAATCAGTTGCGGATGCTATAGTCCGGAGTATATATATGAAACCACATTTTATAGGGACACTGAGTAATATGTGGAAAATATAAAAACACAAAATTGAGAATACCTGAGCAACTGCAGACACATTGTTATTGACGCTGCCTGAATCTGAAGCAGGGGTATTCTCAAGTAGGAGCACTTCACCAGGGGCCTCAATGTTCAACTAAAACAACAACATATAAATGGGAAATTATACAATACGTAAATACAATTTATTTAGTAATTAGGCTATCTGTACGTCAGGTATGCATTCAAGGTAATCGCTTCTAATAACCTCAGCAGTAGCCCACTTCAGCTCGTATTGGCCAATCAGCTCACGATCATCTGAGATATTCACCGCCTTGTACTATCGCCCATAACGGCTCGAAGCATCCCCCTGTGCATGGATTTTGATCAAGACCTGCTTTCCTACTAAGCCTTTCACTTCAGCTAGGAGTTCATCCTTGTCAACATCCTATATCCATTGACGTCATGTTAGATAAGTTCATTACCATCAAATAGAATTAAGCATATCTGATGTTCTAACCCAGAAATTGTAACATTATTGTGCTCATTATCTAAACCAATGTTAAACAATACTTTCAAAACAATTTCCATATTTGTACCGTTACTAACCTGCATCCATGAGTCGTACACATCATCGCAAGACCTGTCTATTAGCGCACACACATTTTGGTCGAAGACCACAACCTCTACAGACTCAGCTTCGTCACTGACAGTTAACATCAGAAAAAACCTGCGGTCGAATGTCAAATAATGATCATCAAGTGGCACAAATATTACTACTTTAAGCCAGATAAATTGGTACGGTATCTAGAAGTTTGTTTTTGAAACTATCTTAAAGTAAACTGCATATTACTTTTTGAAGACATTTGTGACATGCGTGTAGCATTTTTCACAATAGTACATGCCCGAGTCCTCTACTACTTTCTTGTGGCACTTGCAGGCCCAATACCACCATGGTTTTGCAGTGCTAATCCCATCAATGGTTGCTAAGACGACAAAATAACTGACCTGCAAGGAGGGTCACTGATATAGTTGGGCAAATAACATTGACATCTGGCACTAACGTTAACTATATACCATGTGTGGTGTGTGTAACGAACATAGTAAATAAAGCCATTTTTTAATAAACACTAATGAGGACAAACTTACCTTTTCCAATTCTATGACGTCAGAAATCTCATGCTTCTCTTTGACCAGTAGGAAGTCGTCCTTTGGCCCCCCGCTCCTGCTACTCTGAGTTATTGTCAAAGTAGGTGAGAGGACGTCTTGTGACATGCTGTCATCCAAGGAAATATTTGACATTTTAGACAATGGCAGAGACAACGTATTAGTGTCATCATAAACCTTTGGGAGATTCTGATTTTATGTTTATAACCGTAGGACACAATTTTGTGGGAAAGTTGATATAAAGGTACGCTAAAAATGAAGTTGCTACAATCCGAAGTCATTAAAAATGGAAACATACCACTCCCTCAATGCTGCAGCCTCTGGAATGTCCGGGTTTATCAGGAGTCTCGTTGTATGCATGGTCGTCTATAGCGAGATCCCACCTTTATAGATATATATGACATATGATCAGGTTAGTATGGTAGTTTTGATAAAAACAGCTTTATACCAGCGAACACACTTGTTCTCTTTAGGCCAAAGGTAGACGCGTACGTACCTATCCATGTGTCTACCTTGCACCAGAGTAGCGCAGCCACGGCGTTGCTTGCATCACCCTCTGAGATGAATTCTTTGACTTGCCTGACGTATTCCCCGAAGAGTGTGACCGAGAAGCGATAACTGCCCAAATTTTACTAAAATACATTAGTTACAGAAGAATATTAATTTAATTTGATGCTATACTAAAGAAACTGGGTACAGAATGAGAGACAAACCCCCTGTTCTCCAGGTCAATTTTCATCCTTGAAGACCTTCCAGAAGGTTTAGTAAACTCATATTCAGATTGGACACCAACCAACATGCCAATTATGTTTGTAAAGATGTATTTTTAATCGTAGACAGTTAGTTATGTAATAACAAAGATATTCATTTCGAAAAACAACTTTGAGTTCATATTGGACATCCTCAGTTCTTACCAACTAAGTAATCCATGTTGAACCCCTGATTGAAACACTCGGCCGGTGGGGTGAAGATGACTTCGGGCTCCTTGATGGAGTCGCTGCGGGCGGCAGGACGTATAAGAGTACCAAGGTTCATGGTGAGCTTGAAATTGTACCTAGACACACGAAATTTTTCGACATTCAGTGTTACCCCATACTTTAATATGATATAAACTTGACCCTCATGAAGCTGCTTATCGTGTTTGTATATATGCATCTTGTCAACATGACCTTGGATAGTTGTCCCCTATTACACAGAGATGATTCGTAGGCACAAAAATGTGGAGAAAATGTAAAGCTATATTAAAATGGCTATATTAAAATATCAGCTGATATAATATCACCTTGTTGCCAATTGTAGTTACAGTACATTCTTACACAGCTTTTGAAAATTACACACCCAATATACTTTACAAATAATATTAATATAGCAGCAATCAGATTAATGGTATCAGATGTACATACTGATCAGATTTATTTGATATAAACTTTACCCTCATGATACTAATCAGAATTACATACTGTATCAGATTTATTTTGATACAACTCTAACCATGAACATGCTTATCGTGTTTTGTATATATAAATCTTGTCAACATGACCTTCGACAGTTGTCCCTGGTTACACAGAGATTATTCGTCGGCAACATAATTGCAAATGTAAAGCTACATTAAAATAGTTACTGATACCATTTCACCTTGTTGCCAATTATATAGATGGCACGGTCATAAATGAACAACTATTGCAATTTTACCATTGACATATGTTTTAAAAAGACTTTTAAAATGTCCTGTCCAGTACTTGCATACACATAATCCCCGAAGTCTCCAAAAAAAAACCAATGTCTGTAACGTATACAATGTTGGTTAACAGTAGTAAAATAGTTTGTAGTTAACATACATTCTTACACAGCTGACACAAATTAAAGACTAACAAATAAGTACTTTACAGGTAATATTAATATAATACCAATCAGATTAATTGAATCAGATTTATTTTAGCCAAATTTCTTTATTCTTGATGTGTAACATTCGTTTCTGTAATATATTTCTTTTCTGCTGCAAATTTTCAGAGCATATGCTTATAAGTATCATTCATATTCATGTATACTACAAATCCGAAGTATAATGTTTAAGTGATAACATTCTCAAAATTGTAATGGTATCAACAGATGTGACATAGATTCGTGTATACCTCTGAATCAGCAAATACAACCTCAAGGGCGTTGGGTTTGTTGCCTCCGTATGACGGCTACACGTACCATTTCCGGAGCAATTTGACTATAACGGGAGAGGACTCCTTGCTGGGTTCCAGCAATGCAAGTGGTTGAGCATTTTTGGGAATAGCTGCAAGTGCTCTGGAAGAGGAAGACATGGTTGTTGCAAAGGTAGGCGTCTAATGGTAAGTCTGCTGTTTTGTTTTAGGATTTACTGGTTGCGCATCATGTCTGAACAATTGACCTGGTTATATATACTACTGTGATCCCTATTTTGTCTGTCTGTCATAATTATGTTTCCCTTAATTCGGTGATTCCATCTTAAATGCTAGTTAAAATACAAAAAAAACTGCTTATTCAGTAAGCAAGATGACAGTGGTTTGACCATACCTATGATTTAGGAAAACCGGCTGGCAGAATTAATTAGGAAATTGTTTTTGTAAAAAATCTGGATCCCTTAGACAAAAAGGAGGTCAATTACAGTGGCTTCGCTGCTTGCCAAAATTCAGGCAACATTTGTTTGGGACACAACATTATGTACAATATGCCTTCCTAACCAAGTTTCTTTAGTTAGTCTTATTTTGGTTAAGTGGTGCACGTGGAATGGTAATTTTGATTGTTGTTCTACTGTTGGAACCCCAATTGTTTTTGGCCAGTGGGCACACAATAGTGCTTGCACCCAAACACTGAACATCCCGTTTCGATCAATTTTATATCGTTGCACAACTGTTCTTAAAGTTTGACATGAGTTTAGGATACCAAAGGAGCATGTTCAGTTGCTCATTTCTGCATGAGTGCTAATTACCTCCCGTGTACATTTGTTTGGTACTTTCAATATTTCTCAGTTACCAATTTATTGTCTGACGTTTCCAAGTATGAACAGAATGATGCATATCATAAAAATAATCAAAAGACAATCTATAGTTGCCAATCCATCAATTCAAAACCAAAATAAGTTGAATTACCTATGTGTTGATTTATTTTATTTGCGTTTCCAGGACGTGATAGTTACTCTGAACATATTACTCATATGTGGTCCAATTTCGTTGAATCATAATAAAATATATCATCCACTTGCATTGCATTAGTTTTAGAAAAAAACACAAAAAGATGAAGTAGCCTAATATTTCGGATATGTGCGAAACGACTTTGAATGAAATCTCATATCAGACAGGTTTTTGTCTATAAGAGCCGATATGAAAGGTAAATCGGAAATTTCAAGACAATATCCCTTGAACAAAGTACCCTACATATGAAAAGGTGCGTATATGCGCCTCTGGAATGCCCCAGCAAGGCCAACGCTGCCTGGCATATAAGCCCCCATATGAGTGTTGTTATCGAGGTATCCAGTGGACAACGGTATAGCAGCTGATATTGTGTCACAGTAGTGCTGATACTCCTGAAACATTGGTAAAAAATAAAATGAGTTGACAAAGTAAACACCAACAAATTGTTGATATAGTTCTATACCCCAATTGAGATTGTTTAGGATGTTCGGTCACTATTACCTCGACACCTACTTTGTAGAGCACGAACTCGTCAACAATCTCTTTAGCCATGCATATTTGTGTAACAACATACCCGATGCGATTGTTGACTACAACCTTGGCAATCCAATCAAGCTTGAAAAGGCAAATTTTGAACCAGCTTTCTCCAAGAGCGTATGGGTGGACAATCTGGGGTATGTTTTGCAAGCCACAACAATTATAGTACATACTACTATTGTAACACGAAGCATCATGATATACTAATTACAAAATGTGGTTTTATTAGTGTTGTTAGTAGCTTTTCTTGAACTTGTAGAATACTTATGGAATAGATTATATCAACATAGTGGCAACAATAATTTTGAAGAAGGTTGGGCACAGTATACCACTACAACAGCTATCATCGTCGGCACCGAAATCCTATTCAAAAGGTGTGAAGCTTAAAATTACTCTAATGCATGTTAGTAGACAGCTTTGTTGAATAATCATCTTTGATGTTTATTGTATAGTTTGTTCTTGATACGACAATATGTGGTTATTGTATTAGGTTTACATGTTTGTCCATTCTATATTGATTTACAGACAAAAATCTACTAATACAATCAAAAGTGCAGCTTATTCAAAGGTCTTGGGGAATACCAAGGTGAAAGTTATACGCACCTTCAAATCAGAATATCACCATATAATGACATTTTTAATATGTAAATATGATGTAAATATAAAATAGCTACTTACGGGTTCATTTGCGTCGTAGGTGCGAAGGTGTTCTTCGTAAAAGTGAAGGGCTGACTCTCCTCGTAGAGCTAATATGGTTGTACCCGTGTGATCTTGCGCAAGTAGATCAATGTCGTACCTGTTAATAACGTTTTGGACGATTGTGATTGGCATGACATAACCAACATTGGAAATGGAATGAAATGGAGTATGTTATTTCGAATAAAAAGGGTAAGATCATAACAGTAGGAAGTAGGCTTACGTTGTCGTTGAGACGATGCCGACGATATGAGCCAACACAACATACGGGACTTCCTATAAGAAGTTCCAAGTTAGGATACCATAAGATCTTAGTTTTGAGAGTATATACAGTACACTGAAACATCTAAGAAAAGGGAACAGTTAATACCTCGGCATCAGAACCTGATTTCAGGTCACGAATGTTGATATAATCGTATCGCTCCAGTAAATCGCAAAAGACGACCTAGGAAACTCCATTACACACTGCTGTTTTAATCCAAATGGTAAGATTGTTATGGTTATATGTGGTTTAGCGTATGTGCCCCTATTTTCAAATAACTAAAAATTGCATCTGATTGGATTGTATTTTTCAGGTGTGTATATCAGGAAGAATATATCCAAGAGCAATATTTTGCCTGATTTGTTATTGTCTCTCCAACCATGTTAGCGAAATTGTTGGATCTAACCTGGTTGTATTTCATTGAATGCTAATAGCTGCTCCACATTTTTAGGGATTGTAATGATTGCTGTTATTTTGAATTAATACCTCAAAATCCTACCCGTCCAATCCCCAGCCGAAATTTAGAGGACCATCAGTCGTTAGGTTATGTCTAAAAGTGCACGTGTCAGATGATTAGAGTGTAACAGCTGACGTGGAATTCAAAGGAAATTGACGTCATTATTTGGAATTACTGACGTGGACGCTGCCATGGACTTTTCCATGGTTTAGTATAATAAAGATTTCGTCTCTGACTTAAATAACTAAGTATCAATTTGGTTCTCGTAACAAACTATTTTTTTTCAAAAAGTATCAATTTAGTCCCTAACATTTGTGTGACGTGGCATACTGACATGAATTTATTTTTTTTGGTAGTATCAATTTGGTCCCTGACATTTGCCACATCAGCTTTGTAACTAACCATGATTGACAAAAGGACCAAATTGACACATATTTGTAAATGTTGAGGACTAAATTGACACATGTGAAAAGTTAGGGACCAAATTGAACATTTTTGAAAAATCAGGGACTAAATTGGGTATTGCCTCGTATTTTCCCAGTACTATTGACACCGACTTGTGCTATGTATGAAGTGGAAGTAGAAGACTTCAATTAAGATTTTCCTATATCCAGACGAATATCTTATTCAACTAGAAATATAATTTAATTTAATGCGCCAAATAGAAACGTTATAAATTTAATGCCCGTAAATGGAAAGTTAATCTCTACCATTACTAACATCCCTAACTACCACTTTTACAAGTACATACGTTGAATTAATTGTTTCTATAATTGTGTAAACTACAACAACAAAACTTTTCAATATAGCAAACGGCCAAACGGGATTGACAAAAAAAAAGATATTTGGTCGATACACTGCTATAGTATCTTTTTTATTTATACTCCATTGTTTTGGGTAAAGAGATCTGAACATTTAAATCACGATTGATGGAAAATGAGACTAGCGTATTTAATTGACGAATTATGAGTACAAGTGTTTAATTAGTGTTTCTTTAGTGAATAGTGTATAGTGTCTCACTTTTTTGGCATTTTTATTCTTATTATTTTTCTTAAATTCTTTTTGTGTCATTTTATATTTATCGTCAATTAAATATATCATTCTATATCACTTCACGTTTATCATCTAGTTTAACCGCTACTTTTACCAAATTCGTCCTTTAAGTTTCTTTTTGTCGTGTGTCAAAAAAAAGTTTCTTTTATGCTTAAATTAGAGCCTTAGCTTCTTTTCCCTTCTCCTCTTGATCTCCTATAAGTAAACAAGAAAATCCTAATAAAAAGGCAACTTAGGGAGGTCGACAATCCAACTTTGGACTAAACAAAAGTCTTAAATCACCCATTTATTTTGACCCAACTTACATTTTTAAGCTACCCAATTCGCATTTCAATGAGGTTTGAATTTTTGACCGCATTATTTTGTTGTTATTACGTAACAAACAATTTTTTCTTTAAAATCAAAGAAAATAATAGAGCTAAATTATATTGAATCAGACATTAAGTGTTTATTTTATTTTACTATTTTATAGTGATCCCTTCAAAGTTTGCTTTAGGCATCCGTAAGTGCTTTGTCGTCCCTCTACTTGGTGACCACAAAAATAAAACGACTAAAACGAAAAAGAGAAAACAAGTGTTTAAATTTATTGCAATGTTTCTAAAAATTGTGCATTAATTTTGTCAAAAAAAAAACATGTGTGTTGGCCCAAATACCGAGATAAGGACTAATATTTGATACGAGTATGGCGGACTTGAACTCTAGATTAGGGGGTGAAAAAAGTTAGTCTCAAAAGTGTTATTAGATTCAAACTATAATTAAGAAAAGTTTCTTCAAATACAACTTTATACACTAATTAAACATGCAAAAATAGAAGTGAAAAAACAAATAAGAATCGAGTTAAAACATAAGCAAATATAATAATGCAAAAACACAACCAAATTATTATAAATTCTTTCCTTAAAAAATGTTATAAATTTAAATTATGAGATGAGAGATTCTTTCAATAAATAATTGTGATAGAAAGGAGATGGAAGACTAGCTAGCTAGATAGTAGAAAATTATAAGACAACATTAAATTAAGGATTTTTTTTTAGATAAGCTAAATTAAGGATAGAATAACTTATTGTTATACATAATTTTAGCATTTTATTTTATTTTTGGATTGCAGTGGTGCCAGTGGGTCAATGGTTAACGGTGTTAATTAATTGCTGACGTGGCTACCTAGCTGGATCACATAGGTGGCTACCACGTCAGCAACCAATGAATTGCTGCCACGTGGCAGCTTGCGTGGCAATGTGGTGCATAGTTGTTTGCTGGTGTTTTTAGCAAACAATCACTAGTTTTATTAGAAGGTTTGTGAGATCAAACTAGAAAAATCTCAAAGCAATTGCCTTTGAATTGCGCGTAGTTTTTATTTCAGAAAATGTAGAAAAGGGGACGATTTGCAATGATTAACAGAATTGAAAAGAAAAGAAGCAGTAAATGGTGCTTGAATTGTAAAGAAAAGACAAATAAATTACATTGAATTGTAAAAGTGGTACACGATCACGTACAATGATTCTTCCACTCGTTTTTCGCTCTGGCTTGGAAGTTAGAGTTTCAGGAATCGGATTGTGTATTGTGATTTGTGACCCTTGTTTCTTCTCAGAAACTACTATTTATACAAAGGAAAAGAGGGGGAAAAACTGAACTAAGTAACTGCCTAGAAATTTGAAAATTAATAACAGCTACTCTTACTTTCGACAAGAACCGCTTCATCACGCTTCGACCAACTGCTAGTTCTTCAGCGCATAACTGCTCTGTTTTCTGTCTGTCGAAAGCTGCGCATGACCATTTTCTCTGTCGAAATAATTTGGTCTTTGTCGAAATATAAGTCAGGCCTTGTTGACCATTTTCAATGAAGCCTGTCGAAATTACAGGCTAACAATAGTGTGTTACTAAAAAATTTAAAGTTTTGACTTCCATAGGATTCAAACCTTTGACCTTGAACTGATGTAAACTAAATATTACCACTGAGCCACTTGCTTACTTGTGAATATAATGCCAGCAACAAATATATATTACATAATTAAGCTTTATTTTCAACAGATCTTCATCTTCATCATCATCAACAAAAGATTTTCGTTCAAAGAAAAACAACAACAGTGTTGTGTTTCTAAAATCAACAGATTTGTGTTTCTCAAATATAAAAATGAAATCGAAATTGAAGGTTTTCAATTGGGATTTAGGGTTCGAAGGTTTTCAATTGAGGTTCTCTAATTCTTCTTCTTATTTTCAATTTGGGTTTTCAAATTGTTGATCCAATGTTAGTTAGGAGTGGAAACGTTTTTATTGTTGATTTTAGAAACGAATTTGGAAACAATAAAATGGAAAATAGAATTGGGAAATGAATCTGGATGAGAATTTCTCATATCTGTTGTTGTTGATGCATATCTGTTGTAGTTAGAATTGGGAAATAGAATTTGGGTTTCTCATATCTGTTGTTGTTGATGATGAAGAAGAAGATGAGGATTTGTTGAAAATAAAGCTTAATTATGTAATATATATTTGTTGCTGGCCTTATTGTTCACAAATGAGCAAGTGGCCCAGTGGTAATATTTAATTTGCATCAATTCAAGGTTAAAGGTTTGAATCCCTTGGAAGCCAAAACTTTAATTTTTTCAGTAACACATTGCCACCTATGTGATCCCTTGGAAGCCAAAACTTTAATTTGCATTAATTATGTAACATATTTGCAGGGGGTGACAGGTATTTAAGCTTAAAAAAAATAATATATCAACTAAAGCTTATTTGCTTATTTCACATTCTAAAATGTAAAATTGTTTGGAAAGGGAAATGTCCATTCCAAAATTCCAGTTTTATGAACAATGAACCTTGTTGCCAGTTAGCTCTTAGGATTACTTTGAGATTTCGACATGAATATTCTCTTTGATTATCAATGAAATGTGCTAAGTGGCTATTGTCAAATCTAATAGCTAAGACGTTAATATTTTCTAATGACTTTTAGATGTATGTGTCGATTACTTTCCAGTGGGGTTCAGTTGGATCCCCTGAAAAAAATGTTAGTAATAATACCCCATATAAAATAATTTTGAACTCCTTGAAAAATTAAATTTGCACTAGTATCTTTAAATTTCCACCCAATTTACTTTTAATTTTGGTGATTACTCCCATACCCATCCATAGTTGGGTGGGTATGATACCTTCTAGGCAAAACTAGGCAAAATTAGGTCAAAATTTATTTTTATTTTAAAATATTTAAATAGAAAAAATAGGTGTCATTGAGTATTTTGCCTAGAAGGTATCATACCCACCCAACATTGGATGGATATGGTAGAATTTACCTTTAATTTTTAATAAATCTGTCTTATTAATCTCCGTAAGAGATTATTTATAAAACTTTAGTAAGTAATTTTATCGACATTACATATTTTTACGGACTACTTCTTGTTTTCTTATAGTTTAGGACTTAAATAGGTAATGTCAGGTAAACCTAGAGATTAATTTGACGATTTACTCATAAATAAATTTGAAGTTAGATAACTTGATTTCTTAATTTTAGTAAATTAAGCGAGAATATTTAAAAAAATTAAACAATTCAATGAACCAACATATTTTATAATGATTTTTTTAATCTCTGATCTAAGGTTTTGGATCCGCCACTATTTCTTTCCAACTTAATTTGGTTGTATATTCCATTTTTTTCCATGATGACCGAATAGACATTAATAATGTTTTGTGTTTCAAAACAATACTAGTAGTATTTAACAATTCTTAATTCAGATGTGTGTTCTGGATTACTAATTTTTACTACGATGCTAACTTCAAATGTAAGGAAGAAAGGAATGTTTTTATTTCAGTGACCAAGAAGAAAGAAAAAGAAAAAGAAAAGCAAATTAGTGAGTGAAAGAAAGAAAGATTAGTAAAAAAGAGAGTTGATGGTTGTCTCAAAATCAGGGCAAATTCGTCCTGGTGTGGTTTGATGAGTGAGTGGGGCGCCCAAAACTAACAAATTTCTCTATCCTACGCAGCGGTCACGTGCGGTCTGAGGTATTCCCATCGTGCTTTTCGCTTGCTCTCTGCAACACTGCTCAGTGCTTGCTTGCTCGCTGCCTGCACCACCACCAGAAGCAATCAGATACAAAATTAAATAAATTAAAAACCATTTTATTTGAATGAGTCTCTGAGTCAGGACAGAACAGTCATTACCATAAACATAACCTAAAAAATCTCAATCAAAATCCCTTCTTTCTCCCTCAACTTTGCTAAATGTGTTCGTACAGACACTTCCAGTTGCAGGCTTTCTCTCAGCCGTCTTTACTATTTTTAATTAATACAGTACTCCCCATCTCATATTAATTGTCGTTTGAGCTTATGCGCGGGAATTAAGAAAATGATTGGATATGCTAAATTTTATGCTAAAAAAATGTGGTAGGACTAAAACACCCTTAAACTTTTCTTGGTTGCTGCAAAGACACATTTATTGATATTCTTAAGTAAGGGTATTATTGGAAAGTAATAATAAATATTTTATCGGGATTCTAAAGTGACAAATAATTTGAGACAAAAAAAAATAGCAAACAAACACTTAATATGAGATGGAGGGAGTACCCTTTTTATTACCTTACCTTACCATGCAGTTGCACTTCAAATAAACGTCTACATCAGATTCCCCCTCCCCCCAATTTTTACAGTTTCTTAAATAAATAAAAATATTTAAATTACATAAAAAAATATAATATTTACTAGTACTACTTAATTGTGGTTTTTATTTTTGGTTCTCAAGTGATTAATGCGCAGTTTTTACCGACTTCTTTTGGTAAATTAAAATATTCTCTATAACGACTGTGAAGACTAATCCTTCGAGATATTGAAGATTTAAGTTAATCTCTCCCAAGAATCAAACTCATGACCAAATGATTAAGGGACCCAAATATCTACCACTTTTATGCTATTTTACTAATCTAAAGAACTGACTGACTATAAGTACCCAGCTATACTAACCTGTGTAGTTCTCCTCTTCTAATAAATTTAAAGTTAGATAACTTCACTTTGAGGTGTAGTCTAGATTCAATTAGCACCGGTACCAACCCTACCGGTGGGGTGGGGGTGGGGAGTGCACAATAATAATAATAATGACTGTCTTTCTGCTCTCATTATCATACTTTTCAGTTACTTTTCCTTTCCTTTCTTTCAAGTTCAACCCTTTTTGTACCTCCATTACATAGACACACACTCAAACTCAAACTCAACGCTCCAAGTTTCTACTGCTTCACAAAATTAAATTGGCAGTATTTTATTTCTGGGTGTTTCTTAATTATCCCTTGTCAGAGAGGGTATTTACTGCATCTGCCACACAGTCTATTTGTATGTTATGTTATTCACACCTAACCTCATTTGCCGCTTCTTCTTTGTCACTTACCATTACTGTTACTTCCCCCCCCCCCCCCCCCCCCCATTTCTTCTCTTACCCGCATTTACAAAAGGACTATTACTTCCTGCAACTTCTGCCATTTCTTGTTCTGTCGATTTTACCCTTCTCTCTTTTCTTCAATGGCTACTGCTCCTATGGTGCGTTCTTCTTCCGTTCCTTCACTTCCTCCACCTTCACCTAAGTCCCCTCCTGAATATCCAGATTTATATGGTAAACGCCGCGAGATGGCCAGAGTTCAGATGCTTGAAAGAGAAATCAGTTTCTTAGAGGTTCGTTTGTTCTTTCTTTCTAAACAAACTTCTATCTTCTATCTTTGCTTAGTTTCTAATTCTCTCTCATTCACATGCCATTTTCATTTTGTGACCTCCATTTTCAGTCTTTTTTTTTTGAGTGTTTTGTAACTTTTCAAAATCATGTGTCAGTCTTCAATGTCTTTTCTAATGATTGTTGATAAACGGTAATTTGGAAAACTTCTCAGTGCTTGAGTTTTTGGGACATCACATTTCATGATCAATAATACTAACTTTCACTATGAAACAGAAAAACAGAGTAGTTACCCTTTTGACCTAAAATTTACCTTGTATTCTATCTAAGGCATTTTTCAATTTAGCTATAAGGTTTTTGAAACTTCAAAAATTCAATCAATTCATGGCTTATTCTACTGATTTTTTTACCCTTCAGAGGCTTTTGCTAACAGTTTGGTCCTTAATTTATAAAATTACAATGGTCTATTTTGCAAGTAAAAAAAGTCCCTTTCATTAAATTTTCAGAATTAATCTTTTATCATTCAAATTGCTTGGGTTGTGGAGTATTTTTCTAGTATACATTTTGTAATTATTTATTCCTATTCCCTCTGTGGAATTATGTGTTGTTATGTGAAACTAACCACATGACATTGCACTGTGGAGCATAGCAATTGGACTTAAGTTTGTGTTTTCTCTTTGTGGCATTTTTTTGTGCCAAATTTACTCACAATTTTGCATCTACCAGGAAGAATTGAAATCTGTTGAAGGCCTTCAACCAGCTTCAAAATGCTGCAAAGAGTATGTGATTCCCTAAAATGTTTGAATTATTGCTATCAACAGTATTTTTGCTGATTGATTGAATGCAACAAAATTACAGGATTGCTGACTATGTGATGGCAAACTCAGATCCTCTGTTACCTTCGTAAGAATAGTTCTCATCAATCATCCTTTGTTAGTTTAAAACAGATCATGATTCTTATGCCTTTCTCTTCTCTTTGAAGCAGAAACAAGAAGAACCGCCGGTCTCGTCGCTTCTGGAAGTGGCTCTGGTACCACCTCTTTATCTCCTAACTTTATGTGCATATAGACATAACCACTGAGTAGTAGTAATTCAATTGTAGGTTGTTAAATTGAAGTGTACCAAAACACTGTATATAAGTACATACATACTAATATACCTTTAGCTTTGAGGAATGACACACTAGCTATGCCTAATTTTAAGATAATGGGATGTTATCTGACTCATCACTTTTTTTGGGCATAATACAAGCATGTCGCCCAATTTTACATTCAGCTAACAGTGGTGTGTGTGTGTATCTGATATATACAGAAGTGATCACCACACAATGATTGATAAGTTAGTTGAATTTCATTTATTGAAGCTGCAGCAGCTTCTATCATAGTACTAAAGTCTTAATAGCAGCTATCATGAATAACATGTGTAAGTTTTATGTGCAGTGGCATGCCATGTTTCAACCTCTCTTGGATCTGCTGTTGCTGCTGCTGCTGTGAAGGTTTATCTGTACATCTAAAATTACCACGCTGCTGCTGTGACTGTAAACCATGCAGTTGCAGTTGCAGCTGTCTTCCATCCATCAAATGCTCCTTACCAAAATGGCGTTGTTGTTGCTCTTGTCCAAAATCAAATTGCTGTAAAAATAGCTGTGGTTTGGGAAATTGTTGTACTTTCCCAAGTAGTTGCAATTTTGGATGTCCACCTTGCCCTTCTTGCTGCAGTTGCAAATGCACCTGCACTTGCTCTTGCCCAACCTGTCCAAAGGTAAGTCCATATTGCTGTTGTACAGAGTTTTGTTGCAAGCCTTCTTGCTTCTGTTGCTAGTAACTAGTATATTCTTTCCAAAAGCAAAAAAGAAAAGTTTGAAACTCTAGTCTTTGCAATTGCATTTATATTAGCTAGAGTATAAATTTTGGAAAAATAAAGGTTTATATTAAAATGTTGTAAGTTAGATTTTGCAGTATATGGATACTTGAAGCAAATGTAATATGTAATAGCTCCGCTTGTATTGTAATTGTGGGTCAGATAAGTTCCATCCTTTGTTTTGTTGTTCACTATCTCCAATAGTAGAAATGAAATCAGCTTATTCATTTGTTCTGTTTTTTAGTGTAGAAGAGTAGAATTACTGTTAAGCTTGATTAGAAAAGGTAGCTTGTTGGGGTGTTTCATTCACATATGGCAAGTCATGGTTGCTAAATCCTTAAATAATGATAAGGATAAAGTGTTTTATCTCCGAAAACAGAAACTAAAAAAAAGTGTGTCCTTTTTTGTCTTATTAATTATTTTTTGCTCCCATGTTTCAATCGTTTGTGGTCCTACAAGAAAGTTGATGATGGATGAAATAATCAAATGGAAGGGCAGGAAAAATAAGTGAGGGCCGTGAAACAACCTTTTTTTTCTGCATAACTGACACACACACACTGGGCACAGAGGACACGGGAAATGACTTTTCGTTCGGTACACCGATTTGTGGCCATTCAAGGCCAATATCGTTTGGAATAAGAGACTTGGAAAATACCTAGTAATTAGAAATTCAAATGTAGTGTAAACTTTGAATTGACATGTGCAGTAGTTTGTATGTTTCTACTGCGGTAGAACTCAATAATATCTTCGATTAACTGCACGCCTGTGCCAAACAGAAAGAAAAGAAAGTCATTCACACATGGGGTGTTCAGTAGCTCTAAGCAAAAATGTATCGTGATATTTCCATTTTTGTCAAATTGACCGACCACCTGATTCCAGTGCGCGTGAAATATATGAGTTTTCGTCTCGGGATTTGTTTGATGCATTATTCAACAGCAAGCAATTTTCAAAAGCAGCTTACTGAATTTTCAAAGCACCCACACGGACACTGGATACGACATTAGATACGCCTTCAACTAAAAGTGTTGATGCTACAGAGTACTTTAATCAACATTGCAGGTTCATTAACATTAAAATGAAGTGTCGTAACCAACCATATTAGGTGCACAGCATTATGTCAAAGCTTGCTAACATATTTACTTGGTGCAACATAATGATATATGAAAAAAGCAATTTACCCCAGCAAGCCATCCCCAAGCAGCTGCTTTCTTTTTTTTTGTCAGTCAACAGCAAAGGAATGGGCTAGTAGGCTAGTGTTGTTGGGCATGATTGGTAAACCTTATGAATTGGTCCATGTAAAAGCAACTGGGCTCCTAACTTGGTATCGTTCGTTGCTCCATGTAATGGTGCCAAATTCAGATGTAACCCAATCATTAACACCTCTCTTGGAGACAAACGTCACGGTGTAGCTTTGCTTTTCTCCCACCTTTTCAAACACAAGCCTGTTGGGATTCATTGTTATTTCTACTATAGATGTCCCACTCACAGCCACCTCATAAAAAGATCCTGGCTCACCAACGTTAGTGAGTGTCCTCGTGTATCGAACAACACTCTTGTTTCCAAAAACAACCGAAAATGATGGATAGTTAAGTTCCCCCGGGTCAGCAAAATAAATACTAGAACAATTCACATCTTGACGCTTGACAATGAGTTGCACTTGGTCGAGTGTATAATTCAAGGAACACAAGAATGCAATGTAGTCTTGTGTGTCTGCATCGTAGACAAGGCCAGGATATAGAGCTTTTTGTGGATTGACATGACCAGACCCGTAAGCCCATGGTGTAGATAAGGCCTCTCCTGTTGCATCCTGAAGAGGAGAATCAGTGTTGTCAATGGTATAAGCTGTTGTCATTAGAGCAGATTTGATTGCACTTGGACTCCATTCTGGATGTGCCGCTTTCACCAACGCAGCCACTCCACTTATGTGCGGACATGACATCGACGTACCTATAAATTTGGACAAATTGATTTTCCTAAAACTATTTATAAAATAGGACGAAGGTAGTAATAGAATTGAAATAAATAATAAGGATATATTTTACCATACCAGACAAGATATTGAAGTGGGTTTTGCGAGTGTCCTGTGAACCAGCTGGGCCTGCAGCACTAGACCATCCGGCTAAGATGTTAACACCAGGCCCAATAATATCTGGTTTCAGAATTTGGGGGGTTAAACCGTTAGGCCCTCGAGAGCTGAACACTGCTACAATAGGCGAAGGCTTCACATTCAACACGGTTCCACCGAAACTCAGCACAGCCGTTGGATTAGGATCCAACGCTAGATACTTTTTGATCTCATCGCCAATGTTCTTTCCTACCACTAAAGCTGGTAACACGTGACTGTCCGCCTCTAATCCCTCATTTCCCCCCACCGTGTATGCCAGAATCATACCAACTCCACCAGCTTCGTGCACCACCACACCTTTCTCCACGCGTGGGTTGACTCCTCTGTCACAAATCACTACCTTTCCACGCACCATCTCTGGGTTTAGTGAACCGGCAATGCATATGCTGCTAGACGAGTTGAATTTTTCGGTGAAATAAACCAATCCCACTGGTTTATTGCCCATTCCTTCTCCGCTATAAAGGGAAGCGCCGGTGAAACGTTTTCCGTTCCCGAGCGTGGCATACGCTGGGAAATCTCGGTCTAGCGTACCAGCTCCGACGGTCATTATCCATGGAGCTACATTGGTCAAGGAGCCGCTGCTAGGTCCAGCATTCCCCGCCGAACACGAAACAAAGATCCCTCTCTCCACGGCGGCGAATGCTCCGATTGAGATTGTGTCGCTATGGTAAGGAGCGGAGGAGCCGCCTAAGGAGATTGATAGCACGTCAACGCCGTCCTGAATCGCCTGATCGATGGCGGCGAGTATATCGGAGGCATAACAGCCGTCAGTCCAGCACACCTTGTAGGTTGCAATACGCGCCTGAGGAGCCACCCCGCGAGCAGTGCCTGTGGCGTAACCAAATAGGCTGGCGTTAGCAACGGCGGAGCCAGCAGCGGTTGTTGCAGTATGTGTGCCGTGACCGTCTATATCCCTCGGGGAATCAAGATCGGTAGCTTTCCTCCTCGTGTAACTTCCCTTACCGAAAGCCTTCTGATGACCTTTGGAGAAGCTACGAGCACCAATAAGCTTATTATTACAGAGGGAAGGGTCAAAATCGGATGCAGACTCACATTTCCCACGCCACCGAGTTGGGATTTGGGACATTTGAGAGTCGTGGAAACTTTCTAATTCTGGCCACACACCTGTGTCAAGCACACCTATAACGACGTCGTAGGAAGGTTGATGAAGGTTTTCCCAAAACTTAGAATCAGTTTGGAGGCCTAAAAACTCTGGTGTGCGTGTAGTGTGAAGCGAGTACAGGGTATCTTCATACACCCCTATAACTGAATCAGAAGTGCGAAGTGTTTGCAATTGTTGAGAGTTAAGGGAAGCAGCAAAACCGTTGTAAGCGGTTGTGTAGGAATATAAGAGGGAATCAGAATAATCAGAATCAGAAGAAGAATCAGAAGAAGATTGGAGAGTGGAAGAGTACCAGTCAGAATGAGTGGGGTACATATACGCATTGTGATTGTCTTTCATGTAAACAATGTATGTTTTCTTGGTTCCCAACACTATCACCGATGATAGCATTGCGATATGGAGAAGAAGAACAAAGCAAGTTGAGTTTGAGGCCATGGCTTAATTTGTTTGGTTTCCTTTAACTATTACAAAATGGCATCAGAATCATGTGGGGAATATAAACAAAACAACAATGATAATCTAATGATGAAAATTGAAACCAAAAGCGAGACGCCCTTCTTCACCCTTATCGTTTTGGCGGCCTTATAAACAAGAATAACTTGCGAATTGCGAGGTTATTGTTCTTATTCAATTACCTTTCTGCCACCGTCTAGTAACATCGAATGATTCTCACTCGTAAGTTGTAATTCAACCTCTCACACTCGGGCTTTTCAGTTTTTGCAACGGTTGTCTTTTCTACCACTTCTGCACCAACTCCAAACATCCAAAACAATCAATACTATTATAGTAAAAAAAAAAAAAAAATTCTTTCTGACCCAAGATAATTTTGAGGAGTCCATCTGGCCCTATGTAACTCCCATGGTCAGGGTCCGCGAGAGCTTTGATTTAGCAGGGATCAAAAATAATTTTTTTTAACATTTAAATTAGGTTTAAATATTCGTTCGGCCCTACAAATACACGCACAATTCAAATAGGCCCCTATAAAAAAAACTTTAAAATAACCCTTGCAAATATAAATTGTTTACGGTTAAGCCCCTCAGTCAGTTTTCCATAAAAAAAAATTTTTAAAATAATTATAAATGCCACATGTCATCATCTCATTGGACCATTTTGCCACGTGTCACTGAATGTCACGTCATCATCCCATGTCACCATGGACACATGGCACTGACGTGTGCCACGTCAGCAACCAATAGGTGGCTGCCATGTGGCACTAGTGTGGCAAGGTGAAGAATAATGTGTTACTGAAATAAATAACAATTTGGGCAAGCATGGGACTCGAACTCGTGACCTCAACATGATAATCATGCTAACTTACCACTACACCACACGTTCATTTTGTGATATTATGCAAACAAAAAACATATATTACATAAAAACGAAAATCATCTTCTTCAACCCAAAAACAGATCTGCGAAAATCATTATCATCATCTTTCATCATCTGGGTTCAATTTCGTTTTCATCATCTGAGTTTAATTTCGTTTTCATCAGGTTTAATTTTAATTTCAGTTTTCCATTTTCCAATCCCAATTTCTCAATTTCGTTTTCAATTTTTCAATGTTGTTGTTGAAGATGAAATTAGGGGTTTTCAATTGAATTGTTGTTGTTGTTGAAAATCTGGAAACGCATATGAAGATCTATTTGGATAATATATGTTTATATAATAGATCTTCATAAACATGTTTATGTTGAAGATCTGGAAACGCAATTGAATTGTCGTCGTTTTCATCAAATGAAGATGAAATGAACGTTTTTGGGTTGAAGATGAAATGAACGTTTTCATCAGATTTGTTTTTGGGTTGAATATGATGATGATTTTCGTTTTTATGTAATATATGTTTTTTGTTTGCATAATATCGCAAAATGAATGTGTGGTGCAGTGGTAAGTGAGCATGATTATCATGTTGAGGTCGTGGGTTCGAGTCCCATGCTTGCCCAAATTGTTGTTTTTTTAGTAACACATTATTCTCCACCTTGCCACAGTAGTGCCACGTGGCAGCCACATATTGGTTGCTGACGTGGCACATGTCATTGCCATGTGTCCATGGTGACATGGGATGATGACGTGGCATTCAGTGACACGTGACATAATGGTCCAATGAGATGATGACACGTGGCATTTATTATTATTTTAAAGTTTTTTTTTATGGAAAACTGACTGAGAGGCTTAACCGTAAACAATTTATATTTGCAAGGGTTATTTTAAAGCTTTTTTTTTACAAGGGCCTATTTGGATTGTGCGTGTATTTGCAGGGGCCGAACGAATATTTAAACCTTTAAATTATTAAAGGAGAAAATAGAAACCGATTACTCGTGGCCAGTCAGGTTCTCTGATGTAGATTAGTCATCGACTAAGTCGGTGGAAACTACGCACCAATGACATGGTAACCAAAAATACTACATTTTTTTTTAAAAAGGAGTAGTGTATAGCGGATATAATGGAGAAACTAAGTTGATGACGAATAAAGTATTTCGTAAAATTAGTGACTGAGTTAACCAATAAATATATAATAACATAAAAGGTCATGTTATTTTTTTGGCGAATTTTTAAATTTATTTAATCAATATAGAATAATAAGATGTTTACGGCTAAAAAAGAGCAACATGTTTATAAAATGATTAAAAGTTAAAATCTTAAAATTAATATTTTAAGAGTTGAATTTTTTATTTATCAGTTTCTAAAAAAATGTACTCTTTAAAATATTATATATAATACTTCTTTTGTTATAGCGTTATTGATGTGCAAAATAGATACTTATGTCAATTAGTTTTATTCTTTTGTCGGTGTCTGGTTTACAATATGTATACAGCTGTAATGTTAAATTTTCAAGTGCTGTGAAGTTTGACATGGAGAAGTTTGATGGAAGAATCAACATTGGCTTGTGAAAAATACAATTCATGGATGTGTTGATACAATCAGGGGTGACACAAGGTGTTGGAAGGCAACAATTCTGGGCATGTAAAGAAAAAATTGTCTAGGGGGAGCAGGTCCATCAAATTTCTCCAAAGATTGCAAGTCCATAATTGCGCACAGAGCGCTGATGTGACAGGTGTGCAAGGTACGTGGTGGAAAAGAATGACGATGACAGATGAAACTTCTAGAGAAGTGAAACATGGAAGTTGCACTATAATTTTTCTGTGGGTTTTTTGACATATGATGAAAGAATAAATTCTTAAAGTTGTTTAGATTCAAGTGAATTATACACTTTATGGTGGAGTATGATAGTTCTTTTTGAACTATGGTTATTGGTGTAGAAAATGAAAGCTGGAGATGTCTCGTGTATCAATTACAATCAAGGTGAATATTGTTGGAGTTTATTGGAATTGAGCATCTTGTATAAGTTATCTCAATGGCTTTCGGCATGTGAAAATTCTTGAAGTGATTTAGCTTCAAGTGAAGTATACTCTTTACAGTGGAGTATGGTAGTTTGTTGAACTATGGTTGTCGATGTAGACAATGAAGGTTGAAGATGTCTCGGGTATCGATTACAATCGAGGTGAAAATTGTTGGAGTTGATTGAAATTGAGCATCTTGAAAAAGTCTCACATTGGTTAGTTTTATGAAGGAAATGGGAGATCAAGGCTATATAATGGGCTAGAGTTCTCATTTACATAATGCACCAGTTAGAAACACCTTAAGTTGCATTTGACTTTGTTTTTTCTCTTATACTCTTGTTTTAGAGTGTAGTGAGATGTAGTTAAATGTTTTCGTTGGAGAGTGTGGGTGTATTGGGGCCATTGGGTGCTTGAGAGAAGTTTATGTGTTGTAAAGATTTTCACAGTGTTATTCTCTAGTTGTCATTAGACAACGGTTCGTGTTTTTTCTCAAGTTTTGGAGTTTTCCACGTGAAATTCTTGTGCTCTGATTGTGCTCATTTTGTTTCTCTATGTTAATTTTCCCAACAGGTACATGATACTCTATTTTAGTGGTAGGTTGCACAGGCTAAGCAGAGTATTATACACGTAAATCAGCAGGCAGCTCCGGCATCAGATACTCATTGGACTAAACCAGGTGAAGGGTTGTTGAAGTGCAATTTGAATGTGACAATATTTAATCAAGAGGCTAAGTTTGGAGTAGGAATGTGTATTAAAGATGATCAAGGCCAATTCGTCAAGGCAAAAACTATAACTTTCAACGGAATTCCACTTCCCAAGAAGCTGAAGCTGCAGGTCTAAAGTGTCTTATAAATTGGTTGAGTGAGCTATAGTATTAGCTACATTAGGAGGCATGCTAATCTCGTTGCTCATACTCTTGCACGAGCGTCGAAATCTTATGCTAGCTCCCAATTTTTTGATTTCGATCCGACATGTATTGACACTATTATTATGAATGTAATGCACTAAACACATTTTTGTAACAAAAAAGAGAGAACTGAATAAGATAAAAGGGTGAAGGAAAAATATAAAAATTGAGTGAGAGAATTGAATGGTGAATATTTAAAACTTGACATTGTCAAGTGAAAAGTCGATTTGAGATAATCCATTCCCAAACCAACACATATTATAAGGGAGTGCATGAAAAAAGATAGTAAATTAGTAGAGAAAACTATATATCATTTAAGGATAATAATTTTGAGTGAATTTTATCATTCAACCAAAAAATTGAATGTTTTGCGATTGTGCTTAGTGATAATTTCCTTATATGTATATATGTAAGAGGTTCGAACGATGATATCAGAACAGTCGCTTTGGCCGAGTGGTTAAGGCGTGTGCCTGCTAAGTACATGGGGTTTCCCCGCGAGAGTTCGAATCTCTCAGGCGACGTTTTCGAATTTTGATTTTGCTAATCTGTGGTGTACACATAACATTTCCTAAGTTTTCACCATAGATACATATCATCAGAGGCACGTAGAATATCTAGCCTTTTTTTTTCCATCTTAACTCTAGAGGACAAACTTCAAACGTGACGCGCTTTGAACCATATTAATGCAGTGAAAATTAGAATTTAGAAGCACGGTTACAATTTCCAGCTTAAGATACGATTACAGTCAAGAAAGGAACAACACAAATCAAAATAATATGGGGCCTTTGTCAAAATAATAATAATAATAATAATAATATGGGGCCAATGGCGCCATGAGCCCATGGCAAACAAATTAAAAAGGCCTTTTCATTTCCCAGTATTTGTGAAGTAAGGCTGATGCTTTTTGAAACCCCATTTGACCCAATACCCCTCCCACCCCCACACCCCATTCCAAACTTCCCATTTTGCCTCTATTCTCTAACAAATATTGGTCAACACTAATTTTGTCATTCACATTAAAACAAAAACTTGTTTTCCTTATTTTTTTTAATTTTATTTTATGTTATTGATGTTTTTGAATTTCATAGAAGAGCGGATGGCAAAATCAGGTGCACAGTTTGAGATCGCGGTGAGAGTTCACAATCAAAGGGTTGAGAGATTCCTTTAAGAGTACATGGTCACACTTCGCATCGGCGAAGACACGGAGGATGGGGCAGTCATCATCAAGTGGTAGAGTATCGTATATATTTTGACCATGAGGACCAAGATGGGCAAGATATCCATTATGAGGCTGAGGAGCGAACATAAGGTGTTGTCAGGGACGGAGGCAGGATTTGATTTGTGGGGGGCTAGTTAAAAAAGTAAAATCTCCACAAAAAATATTTCATGAATAACGCATCAATTGTACATGGCTTCTTCATTAGATGATTCTATTTCAACGCTTTTCCTTTAAAAGAACGCATCAATTGTACATGGCTTCTTCATCTAAAAAGCATAAATTCACAATAGTTATACCATGAAGTCATCAACAACAAGTTTCAAAATTTATTAATGTATTTCTATTTCTAATAATACTAATATGCGATGAACAACAAGTTTCAAAATTTACTAATGTATAATGAATTTCTATTTCTATTTGTTTCTAATGGCATTAGTGATACTACAAAGAGAATAGACAGATTACAATTTGTAACAGAAAATAACCACCGAGAAGTCAATAGACACGCAGAGCGGAGGAAAGTATCACAGATAAAAGAAAAACGCACCAGAAGGAAAAAATAGAAATTGACGGTGGTCCGGCGTGGATTGTGTGGTTTTGTGCGGCGGTGAGTTGTCGGATTTTCCGCGGCGGTGGGTCTCGTGGCAACAGAGAGCAGCGACAAAAGAGAAGAGAAGTCGTGTGTTTGCGGGCTGCGGCCGTCTTTCTAGTTTCCA
The DNA here is from genome assembly GCA_963573325.1 of Astragalus glycyphyllos. NCBI lineage: Eukaryota > Viridiplantae > Streptophyta > Magnoliopsida > Fabales > Fabaceae > Astragalus > Astragalus glycyphyllos. The sequence goes on from OY754308.1 coordinate 66,843,795, forward strand.
ACGTTTCGGTTCTGTTTTTATTATTAGATTAGGTTTTTTTATACTTTTAATATTTTATTATTAGTTTATTTAGTTTAATTTAAATTTAAATATATAATATGTTAAATGATTTGTATAGAAAACGTGTAAAAGAAGAAGTTCCCTTCCCTATCCGATATACTCCCTCCGTCTCATATTAAGTGTCTTGTTTATCATTTTTCTTTGTCTCAAATTATCTGTCACTTTAAAATCTCAATACAACATTTATTATTACTTTCCAACAATACCCTTACTTTAGAATATCAATAACTGTGTATTTGCACCAATCAAGAAAAGTGTAAGGATGTTTTAGTCCTACCACATTTTTTTACCATAAAATTTAGCATATCCAATCATTTCTTAATACCTGCGCATAACCTTAAACGATACTTAATATAAGACAGAGGTAATAATACGCATCCACTTCCCCAATTCCCATTAAATCTGCATCTGGGGGCTCCAGCATCTTTATTAATGCTATTTTTATATATTGGCTGCATCATTACTAATTTAGTACTCCCTCCGTTCCTAATCTTTGGTACTTTTGGCTTGTTACACACATATTAAGGTACCATTAATTTGTGTTGTTTAAGTACTAAAATGCCCCACTTGTAGTTGTATTGGGATCATTGAAGTTAAAGTAAAATAGTCTTGGGACAATTAATTCATGCGTTGGAACTCTAAAAGGATAAATAAATATAGAGGGTATATTAGGAAAAATTAGGTGAACCCAGCCATACATGCACCTCCGTCCCTGGGTATTGTTGCTTGCAGGGTCGGCCCAAAAAACTTTTTTAGTAGATTAGGCATAAAGAAAATTTTTAGCCGAAATCGTTTTTTCATTAAGGTTATGTCTTATATTAGAACTTTTTGCTTTATAAAACTTAGGCAAAATTAGAGCAGAGGACCTTTAACTTATTTATTTGTAACAAATTGAACCTTTAAGTTTTTTTTGTAACAGATAGGACCTTTAAGTTACCTAACGTTGACACCGTTAACCTTTTTCTAAACTTCCGTTCCAAAAACACTGAGGTGGCGTTAACGTTGCTTAGGTGTCAGTTACGTTGCTGACTTGGATATTAATTTTATTTAACATTTAAATTAATACCCAAAAATGTCTTCTTCTCCATTTATTTAATTAAAACCAACACCTCATGTCTTCATCTTCTTCAATCACAAACTCAGATCTTCAAACAGAAACTCAGATCTTCAATAAAAAACAAACTGAAATCCAAAACAAATTGAAACGAAAACCTAGATCTTCTTGATACAAAGGATTTTGCTTCATCTTCAACCCTCATCTTTAATCAAAAAGGATACAAAAATGGAAACCAAAACTCATTTTCAAGTTCAAATCTTTCTTAAATTTGCACACCACCTATTTTCGATTTTGATTTCGTTTTCATTTCTGTTTCAATTTTTGTTTCGGTTTGAATATGGATTTTAAAGGTTAAAGATAAAGATTGAGTGCAAAAAATTGGGGATTTTTAAGGTCTAGGGTTTGTATTTTTGGAATGGGTAAAAACAAATCTAAAGATCACTTATATTCAAGAGAAATGTCTTCTTTGAAGATCTGAGTTTCTCTCCTGTCTCTTCAACATCGCTTACGTTTCTGCCTTTTCCAATGATTCTTAGTATGGACTTTAGCGTTGCCTCACTCTTCTCTTATGAATGATGATTGATGCCAACACTGCAACTTAACATCACTTATATTCACATTATTATTAGGTTCTATTTGTTTGAATCTTTCAGCCAGTTGCTGGGTTTTGGTGGAGAAAGATGGAGTTGCTTTGTTCCCCTTTGTCTTTTAGTTTTAACTAAATGGAGAAGAAGACATTTTTGGGTATTAATTTAAATGTTAAATAAAATTAATATCCAAGTCAGCAACGTAACTGACACCTAAGCAACGTTAACGCCACCTCAGTGTTTTTGGAACAGAAGTTTAGAAAAAGGTTAATGGTGTCAACGTTAGGTAACTTAAAGGTCCTATTTGTTACAAAAAAAACTTAAAGGTCCAACTTGTTACAAATAAATAAGTTAAAGGTCCTCTGCTGTAATTTTGCCTAAAACTTAATAACAAAATATGAGGCCTATGCTAAAGTTTTAGTAGTCTTAACCTTGGCCCAACCCTGATAGCTTGGTGTTATCTTCCTTCCATTCTATCAATGCGATGTTAGGTCACTTAGGTGCTCTAATTAAGTTGTCGAACCAAAGTAGTTAAAGATGTCATCATGAAGCAGGGAATGAGTAAAACATGTCAACTAGGGTTAGCTACAAATCAACTTTTTTATTTTATTTTATGATAATACAAATCAACGTTGATCGTAATGAAATATAGACTCGAGACAGAGTAATTGTCTTCCCTTCTAGTTAGGCACCTTTGTTTTCTTTTGTGCAACACAAAACATATTGAGCCACCAGCATGTCACTAGCGAGACTTTTAACAGTTTAATAACAGATCATTTGACTTATCATTTCATTTATGTAATGTCAAATAAGGTTTAAAAATTCTAAAGTCGTCCACGCATTATAATAGTGCAGTTCTGCTCCCACTAATGGCTGGATTATAAGATGTTAAGAACATAAGGTGGTACTCCTCTAGTCCTTATTATAAGAAAAATTTTGGTACATTTTTTTGTCCTAATTATAAGAAAAAGATACACTTTTCTAAGCACATTAATTGCTAAAAACTCTTTTATACTCCTATTTAATGTGAGATATAGGTTTACTAAAAAGTCACATAGTGAGAATAAAAATTTAATACTAGGATATATTTGGAATAAGGCTTAAATTGCATCACATTCAATAACTTTCTTGGTCTTTATGATTTTTGTATTTTTCTCTTATAATAAGGATCGGAGGGAGTACTTAATTTTGCGTACTGTGGTCAAAGTTTTCTGCTTCAATTTAGTATTTAAAATATTAATATCCTCTTGTGAAAAACATGGATAGTATTTAACACAGCATATCACTAACACAATTCTCTAACTCAACCAAATGGGTGTATCATGCGCCAACAATAGCTAAGAAAAGCACAAATAAGTACTTTTCCACTCAGATCCTTTTCACCGAAACACAGAATACTTTGTTGTTGGAATTAGCAATTTAGAAATGACGCGTTTCAACCATATGTTGAAGTTATGGACATAATTAATGAATTGATTATCCAGTTATGATGTTTTTGGCGGATGGGTTGCACTAATTTGCTAGAAAATCATTGGTAAAAAATCAGTAGTAGTTACTTAAATACTTCTTCTCGTCTCATTTATGAGCAAAAAATACAGTTTAAGTTTATTTAATAACTGATGTGTAAATCAAATATTTGATATATAATATAGACCAAATTGTCCCACCAGTACTTATGAAACTCTTGAAAAACTATCTACTGTCTATTTGGTTCAAAGTAGGTGAGAGGAGGAGATATATTTTAAAGGAGGAAACGGAAGAAGAAATATTTGATTATGTTTTATGTTTGGTTCGAAGAGGGATATTAATAAAGAGGAAGTGTAAAATTATATTTTTTTACTTTCAAATTATTTTTCTGTACTTACAAATATACGTTTTATTCAGTTTAGTCATTGTAAAAATAAAATTTTATAGTTTACACGTGTAAATATATGTTTTATTCAACTTGATCCATGTAATATTTAAAATATTTGATTTGAGTGTAGCAAAAAAGATTAATGGCAAAAAAGATTAAAATCACGGGCTTCGGCCCTCTTATGTACCAAAAAAAGAGATTAAAATCAGATATTTGACATAGGGCCCAAACTAGATAAGACATATGTTTGCTTGATGAAATACAAAATTTTGTTTTTACATTGGACCCTTATTAGAAGTTTTTGGAACTTGGTGTAATTTTTTTCTGTTTTTTTTTTGTGTGCCAGATCCGTTAACTATATCTGGCGTTTTTTACCAGGTCAAATAGAGCTATTGCGCTTAAAATCGTTGAACTTTCACATTTGACGAGTTCAAAAGGTTGGTTGGAATTTTGCTCTAACTAACGCATTTCCGAGTTTCTTTCTATCCTCTCTCTAAAATCGTTCTTCTCATCTCAACTTCAAAGTGCATTTCAAACCATATTCGACTGTGTATTTCTAGAGCGAATTTTTACTCTGTTGTGATCTTTCGTAACAGTGTTCAACTGGGCACTTTCGTAACAGAAACGTCTTAAAGAGAGCGACCTAATCCGCGACTCAACCCAGTAATCTATTCCGGTCATTGATTTTTAAAAACAATTTTGTCAAACTCGAAACTACATAAGTGAATACTCCACTTTGCCATGATATATAATTACTAAATCGATATCAATCTAATGATGATGTTTCTTAAAAGGAAAAGACTCGTATAATCATGTAATAAGAACTCTATATATGAGACTATGAAACATTTTATTCCTTCTTCTTTTATCAAGTGTTCTGTTTCGTGTGAACGGGATGTCGGGCTCTTTGCGCACTACGATGAAGTTGGTGTGTCCTTCTGTCATGCACGTTTACTATATTACTCCGTATCTTGTATGATTGACCTGGACCACACACATTATCTGACTTGTACAAAACTACTAGCTAGCTACGATTCCTGTTCACACCTTCAAAATTACTAAAATAGTATTTGTCTATCGTATTTCCATAACATCTGTTTTTAATCTATCATGTCTTTACATAATTCAGATACGTCTCTTTCTAATTCTGATAAATGTAGTTCATATAGATGAAATTAATTTGAGTACAGTTGAGTTGAGTTGACATTAATAAACATACTAGTACTCATTGTTGTCTAATCATGTGATTAGTTAATTCACCATTCAATAATACCAGCCGTGCATAGTCAACGTCAGATATGCAAAGATATTTGGTTGCTAGTTGCTGGTAAGTTTTTATTATTGTATAGAGTACTACCTTAGGTAGTTTCTATTTGACAAAGTCAGTCTGCTAGCTTTTAAGTGCAAACTTTTATATTGCGGGGTGTCAAAATAAAACTTTTATAAAGTGATAAATGAGTATATTTATTTTTCGGGGTGCATTTGACTCCCTAAAATGTACATTTGTCCTCACAGAGTGTCCAAACGCTTTTAACGAAATACTAATCTTTAAAATAAGTATAGTTTGGGATGAATAGATTTTGATGCAAATCTTTAATCATTAATAAGTATGAATTAGTATTTTTTTATTTATAACAATTGGAGAGGGTATAATAATTTTTTTTTTGTTCAGACCATCTCCGCTCGTGCTTAGGATCAAATTTTGCTCGCACTGATCAACACCGAGTTTGTCCACTGCGGGAATCGAACTCGGGAACACAGGGAGTAATAACATCTTTTGATTCTTTGTAAGTTCCATTTTACTCTATAATTGTAATTCAAAAGAAAGAAATGTCCAATTCCTTATAAGAAGAAAGAAATGTAATTATCTAAAAAAGAAAAAATGTAGAAAATAATTTGCAAAATCTCTTTATTAAATTTGTTAAAAAATTACTCCCCAAATAAATATTATGCTAAGTTTTAATATATATTAATAAATATTTTTTTCAGTTTTACCCTCAACATAATAATAAGTATATAGAGTTATACATGCAAAACACGTTTATATTTAGGACAGAGCTAGGTTGAGGTTTGAGTGGGCTGCTACCCCTGGTTTTCTTAAAATGAATGAACGTGTGCTATTGTGTAATCAACTTTTTTATCTGATACATATAAGTAAAAAGTTAGATGTGTTTAGCCTATTTTTAGACTAATTACATCCAAAAAAAAATTTTGCATAAATTTTGTTATAGTTTAGACCAAATGAATCCATGTTTTTCTTATATTTGGCTGGAAGGTGTATCACATAATCTGTGTCAAAATACTTTATTGCCCTTGCAGCCATTGTGCACGTTGGCTCCAACCCTGTTTATGTTAATGGTTAATACCAAAGAGTAGAGATGTCTCAATTTCTCAAAAGAAATGGATATGTCCATTGTTTTTTTTTTGACAGGAGGATATGTCCACTGTTAAATTTAGGATATAAAAATATCTGATATATGTCACTAGTTTTAAATACGTGTTTAATCATATCTCAAAACTTTAGTAATGAACACCTCAAAAAGTGGAGATGATCTCCACCCAATACCAAATGATTAATGATAGTTTTATAGATTTCTTAATTCATTCATTCAAAGTTTTTTCTTAATGTAGGTATGAAACAACTTAAGATAGTAATTATCATTAGACTAATTAGGGCAATGTATTTAGAACCGAAATGGAGATCAAACTAGAGAGATCCTTGGGTTATGGTTCAATTTGTTCATTCGATTTAACCATAGTTGATATGTGATTGCCTAATAAATAAGTAGATACATAAAAAAATATTTTAGAGAAAAAGTAAATAAAAATACATATCATTTTGAACAATTCAACCGGTTCAAAGCAGTCAACCGTAATTTAATCAAATTCTAGACAGTTCAACCAAATGTCAGTCAAACTAGAGTTGAACCAACCACTAAACCGGTCGGTTTTCATTTCAACCAGTTGAATTAGCTGATTCGATCTAGTTCTCAAAATAGGGTCCTCTTTTCCCTCGGTGAACCAAATTATGCTCCTTAATTGTTTGGACTTCAATTACTCTGTTATTAAATCTTCAATTAAGTGCATATTCCACAAACAAACTAGAAAGTAAATAAACACGGCGGTTTTCCTGCTGTCCAGCATTCCGACCCAATATGAAATTTTCAATTAGCAGCATTTCAAATGTTTTTGGTCAAACCAATTAGCTGTATTCGCTTTTGTCTTAGATTTATTAAAATCCATTCAACTCAACAACAAATCGTAGTTGGTAATTGTCCATTTATTTATTGAACTAGTCTTTTGATTAAAGTCATCATGAAAACAAAACTCATCATTGTATACACAATTCAAATCAACAAATTGAATAATAATAATCAATAAATATAACAAAAACAAAACAAAAAAGACTCAACCATGAAGCAAAGCAAGGTTATTTGCACTTAGCCTACTCCTCGTATTGGACACACTATTTACATTTTACAGTACCATGAATTGATCCATGTGTGTTCTAAGCTACATTTCCTTGCCTTTCTGAAGTAACAGAGGTGCTATCTGGTGATGAACCAGACCCTCCACTTCTTCCACCGTTTTGTTGTCCATCAGTTTGTGAAGAAGAATCTGATTTTGGTGACCTTGGTGGATGTTTATGACCATTGTGCCTATGCTGATTGTGATTTCTACGATGGTCACTACTTTCCCTCTTTCTCTCTCCATCTCTATGTACATCATTATTATTATTATTATTATTCCTATTGTGGTGGCCACTTTCCCTTTTCCTCTCCTTAGGTGTAGTTGCCTCACTTTCTTTATTCACTTCATTATTATCATAATGCCTATGACCATTATTAGCATTATGATTCCTATTATGATAACCACTTTCTCTTTTTCTTTCCTTTGGTGTAGGTGCCTCACTCTCATTATCAACAGCTGGAGCCATGTAAACAAATGGTCCAATTGGAATATCATCATAATCTTGAAGTGGTTCAAGAGTTTTAACCACTACAGACATTGTAGGTCTATTTCTTGGTCTGTGACTTAGACATAGATAAGCTAATGCAGCTGCTTTTCTTGCACCTATTTCAGAATATTGTCCTTCAAGCCTTGGATCCATTATTCGACTAAGTTTTCTTGTATCATTTAACACTGGTCTTGCCCATTCTACTAAGTTTTGTTCTCTTGGGGGACGTACTTTGTCCACTGATCTTCTTCCTGTTAGCATCTCTAATAGGACAACTCCAAAACTATACACATCACTCATTGCTGTCAAATGTCCTATATACAGAAGGGCAAAAGAGTCAGCCTCCAAATTATTAATTCTTCATGCTAATTAACTACCCTAAAACTTAATGACAGAATTAGAGATTAAATTTCATATTTTATCATGGACTAATTGTTTATTAAAACAAAATTGAATAAATTAGTTAGAATTGGTAAAATTACCTGTCATGATATATTCTGGAGCAGCATAGCCTTGAGTTCCCATAACTCGAGTTGAAACATGTGTGTCGTCTCCTTCTGGACCATCCTTTGCCAAGCCAAAATCAGAGAGCTTTGCATTATAATCCTGGAAGTATAAATAATAATGAGAGTTAGTTAAAATAATAAATCAAGGATAATTAATTCAATGGAACATTAATTTATACTACTTACGGAGTCTAACAAGATGTTTGAAGCTTTGAAATCTCTGTAGATAACTGGTTTTTTTGCTTCATGTAGAAAGGCTAAACCCTTTGCAGCTCCAACAGCAATTTTCATTCTCGTTGACCATGGTAAAGATGCTGAGTATCCTTCAATTACAAAGAAAGTAAACAAAAGTTTAGTTTAATCCTTCAACGCTATATAAGCAAAGTGAAAGAATAAGATAAGGTCATGAACATAAATCTTACTTCTAAATAACTGATTCTCTAAGCTGCCACGTGGCAAATATTCATAAACCAGAAGCCTGTGTTCTTCTTCACAGCAATATCCAATCAGTTTCACAAGATGTGGATGCCTTAGTTGACCCAGAAAAACAACTTCAGTCTGTTATCAAAACCAAAATAATAAAAAATCAGAACACAAAAACTCATTAATGAAAATAACTCAAAAGAGACTGCCTTTCCACCACGATCCACTGAGATTCAACATTTGTCGTTTCGATTCCTCGTAAATAAAAAAAAAAACTCAAAAGAGTCAAAAATTACTAACCAGCCACTCTTTATGTCCTTGAGAACCATCCAAATCCAAGAGTTTAACAGCAACAGGTTGAGCCTCAAGACCAGACCTAACCTTATCATCAATGAAACCTTTATGAACAGGTCCAAATCCTCCTTCACCGAGAAAATTACTTGAAGAGAAACCTTGAGTAATAATCTTTAACTCAGCGAGTGTAAATACATAAAGATTAGATCCTGCTAAAGAAATAGAAAGATCTTCTGAAAGTGTTGTGGCACTTGGAAAACTCAGATCTGTTAAAGAGATTCTGTTAAAAGAACTAGCACTCTTTGTAATTGTATTTGTAGTAGTAGCCACAACTTTTGTTGCTTTTGGTGAAGTGTAATCATCGCCTTTGTAACAACTTGGAAAAATCGATTTCCACACAATTTTCATCACTGTCATGTGTTATTCTGATGATGATGAATTGATTATCAATTGAAGATATGAAACTGTAAAATTGAATTGGTTTAATTTTCTTATAATTTCATAAGATGTGTTTGAGAAAGCTTTGGGAAATTGATGAGAATGTATTAGGTAGAGAAGGAGAAAGGGGATGGTAGAAATTGGAAAAGAGTTGAAGACTTTATAAAGGGTTAGCTAAGATTTTAAATCTTCAACTTCTTAGAATGTGCAGCTCCTTTTCTAACCTTGTGTTGAATTTTTCCGCTGCTTTATTTTTCTTACTTAGTTGTCTAAGTCCTTTAATTTAATACATTATTATGCTTATGCATGGAATTATTCTGCTTTGTTTATATATTTATATAATTTTTTAAGGAGAGTGGTGGTTGTTGTTTGGCGAGGATGAAAAGACCCGGAGAATTAAACTCTTTTAAATATATTTGATTTTGATAATATGGGAAACCGAGTATCCATTGTCCAAAGTCTAATAAGTTGGGTTCATGAAAAATGACATGGATACCCCTCTTTGACTTTGCACCATAACCATTGCGGTGACAAATTTGGAACGTTTTATCATAGGAAAAAAGCACCTTCCAGAATGCTTTCTTCAAACTGTAACGCGCTATTTATTTTAAAACCAAACAAGTCACTAAATTTGATTCACGTCGTAGTTTATGTCAGTCCTGTTACTCAACTCTGTTAATAGTATTCGTTAAAGTGTCAAAAAAAAAAGGTGTCATGCAAGCTCTCAGATGTCCCTCCACCAGTAACGGTATGTCTGGTTGGCACGAAATTAAATGGAAATTAATTTTAAATAGACTAAAATGAAGGATTAGGATATATTTTTGTCTATCTCAATATTGGTACTGATATAGAGTCACATACTAACAATGCTACTTTTAACTATTTGTTGAATGAATCATTTATTTTAACATTTCTATTAAAGTTCTAATGCTATTTGAGCGACTACATTTACTATTAGCACTGCTTAAGTATTCAACTATTCATAGATGATCTGTGCATAGTGATTTTTTGTATATCTTTTTTTATAACAAATTAGTTTAAGTTTATTCAATAGATAGTTTCTAGAATTCTATAATTTTTTAGAATTTTATAACCATGTTGAAAAATATTTGTTGGGTCATACTTTATTATCCACACATGTTAGAGTTGATCTTAGACTCTTTACTCCAAAAAAAGAGTTGATCTTAGACTCTTAGTAGTTGGAATAAACAAATCATCGGCTAATACGTACACAAATGAAGTTGAGGCCACACATACCCAATAATATTAATCTATATAATGGATAATTAATCTAACATTGGTCTTATAGGTAAATAATTATGTATTGCGGATTGTCACTTGAGGTTGCCCAATTAAGTGATTTAATGAAATTTTTTGGCAATCGATGTGATTCGCTTCTTGAATTCTTTCGAGCCATTTCTTAAACATTGGAGTTGGGCCGTTTTGTTCGTCGTGAATGGTTAGTTACATTCACACTCCTTCTCAACTTTTCTTGAATTCTTTGGTTGAAGTGTGTATTGTTGAAGCCAAGATCTTCTCTTTCTTGATCGTATCGGTGACAGAAGTTCCTGCTTAGCTTCTTGAGCCGATAGATAATGCAAATGGGCGAATGGTTATTTCTCTAGTTAATACAAATTTATAGTGATTGGGTTTGCCATGGCCTCCGCACAACCCGTTTGTCCCTGAAGATTTCTTGCTCTGACTTCTCTACGAATTGCATCTTCGCCGAATATTACACAAGTGATGCCCAAAATTCTACGGAAGCGTTCTTACCAGCTTTTTTTTATTGTTGTCAATCAACTACCCCAGCTTTGTTTAATACAAAGTACAAAGCAAGCCTTGTTTAATGCGCCAATAATCTTCATGGGAGATTAATCCTTTCAAAGGAAATTATCCATGCAGATATGCAATCTTCGCACCAAATTGCAAAATCTTTGAAAGTCTTCAGTCGAGTAGAACATCATTTCGCTAGGGAAAGGTGTCTAAGAATTTTCATTTTCCTCTTCTGAACGCATCTATTGTATCTAGTTGCATGGTTCGTGGTCAGTCTTGCCTGGAATCTTGCGCCTTTTCAGCCGGCCCCCAGACTTCAATCCTTATGCATTGAAGATCACTCATGCCCAATGTTGGCTTCATATTGATGGTCTCCTTCAAGAGTATTGGAGGCCTCACATACTCTTCTCCATTGTCAGCGGATGGGAGTCCCTATTTCTATTGATGAAGCCACCTCCAAGAAGTCTTTTGGCCATTTTGCCAAAGTATTGATAGACATACATCTTCAAGCAATCATTCATGACAAAATTTTGGTAGAAAGGGACGACTTAACATTCTTTGAATATCCGAAGTACGAGAACCTTCCTGTATCCTACTTCTCTTGCCAAGCTATTGGGCACACTATTTCCTTTTGCAAACATGTAGTTGGATACTTGGTTCATGTTGCTTATTCTAAAAAGAATGTTCAAAGAGATTGTGTCAAGAAGCCATAAATGATCGACAAAGTCAAGAACCAAGTGGTTACTGATGATTTTGGTCAAGATGCTTTTGATCCGAAACAAAAGGTAATCATTGATTCTGGTGTGCCAAATAATAAGTTTGGTGACCCTACTCATTCTTTGAAATTTCATGGTACCTATTCTGATTCAAAAACACCTGATAAGATTGAAGATATTGTTAATGTGCCTCTTCAAGAAAATGTAGTTGATATAGATGTTATGAATTCCAATAACATTAATATGATTTTAGTTGAGGAATGCACAAAGTTCTTGTGGATTAGGCATCAAAGATGTTGATAATGTGTATTCTGTTGTTGAGAACAGTCCTAATAAAGGGATTTCCCTCAAAACCCACTTGATAAAGAGCCTCAAATTAAAATAGTAGAGGATCACAATGCTCCTAAACAGTTCATTGATGAACTGAACATTACTGGTCACTTTTGGGCTTCTAAGGCTGATTTGGAGGATGTTGTGGAAGCAATTAATCTTATTGGGGATCAACACAACACGATGATTTCATTATTGTTCATTCTAAATCTTAGAAGAGAAGAATGAGACGAAGAATTCCAAAAATTCATGTTACCCGCTCTAGGGTCAATTCTAAACAATCGTCTTCATGAAGATTATCCTTGATTTTATCATATCTAGGTAAAAATGATCTATCATGAGAAAAATGATGATAAATAAATGTCGATAAATAAAACTTTCTCCTACACTCTTCTCATTCTCTCATTTCATTCCTTGTCATTCTCTCCTACATTTTTCCCTATCTTATCTTTCTTCTTCTTTCTCATACTTTGTAATCTCCATAAATTTCTCCATATATCTCTCTTCTACATTTTTCCCTTTGTTCTTCCTTCACATTCCTTCTCACTCATTCATTCTCATTCTTTCTTACTTCTTCATTCTCATTCCTACATTCATTCTCATTCTGCCCTAGCTATATCTTTTCTTCTCATACTCTCATTATTTCTTATTCCTTCTTACTTCTTCATTCTCATTCCTCCATTCCTTCTCATTCTCTCCTAATTATTTATTATTAAATTAAATATTTTGATTTTTTTACATTACTGACGGCTAAAACTGCCGGTGACGTTACCGGCGATTTTTGGCCGCCAGAAATGTAAAAAAAATTGCAGTACCGGGCGAGTTTTGGCCGCTAGTATTTACCGACAGCCAAAAAGGTAATTACCAGCGGTTTTTGGCTGTCGGTAATTGCCAGCGGTTTTTGGCTGTCTGTAATTACCGGCGGTCGAGCCATTGAAAAACATTACCTACGATCATTTACCGATAGCCGAAACCTGCCTGAAAAGTGACATTTCCGGCGGTTTCAGAGCATTTTCGGTGGATTTTGGCCGCCAAAAATCCCACTTTTTCTTATAGTGTATCAACCAAACAAGTAACTTCCACAATTATTGGTTAAATGTAGTAGAGGTTAGAAAATCCATATTCTCTAACTCTATCCAGATATGCATCATATCTTGGGTTGTTGCAAGCTCAATTCCTCTATGTGTAGTCTCAAAATGGTGTAATTGATTTGATACACAATTTCTGTAGATGTTTATCGGTTGGAAAGGAAGATGAGGTTGATGATGGTCACCATCAGTGACGAATTTGACATGGGACTGCCAGGGGCTGTCGTCCCCTATTGAGGTAGAACACCTTTGATTTGTAGAATATTTGTAGCAAAATTGAGCCTCACTTGCTTGTAGAGTCATAGAATCGCTAAATTATTAGAGAAAGTCAATCAGATAGGCACGTGATTTGTGTTTTTTTGAAAGCTGCTCTAGGAGTACTTACTGATTTTCTTCTTTTTGTGGAGATTCTAGAGAAAAATATTAGGAGCTTTAAGTTTCTTCATTCCTTTAATCAAAAAGGAAATTTCTTCATTTCTTCATAAATTTAAAATATTGTATTTACCTGATTTTTTTGTTAGAGATTGGAAGAAAAAAATCAGGAAGATTATTTTTCTTTATTTGTTTGGTAATTAAGAAATACTAGTAGCACTATATATTTGTTTATCTTTAAAGGGGGTGTTTGATCACGACTAAAAGGGCTTGAAGGGCTTGATCGCAGATGCTTGTTTTATTGGTGAAGTTAAGAAGCTTCGATTTTTGCATGCGTGCTTTTACTTTTCAATTTCATTTCATGGTGGCTGTAGAAGATTTTGCACGTAGAAAGACAAATATCCATGATGGCGTCATCATCTACAGTATCTGTGACTCAAGTGTTGAAAAACAAGGATATAAAGACAACTTGTTTGTAGGCGCTTCGATTCGAGCCTGATTTGATAGTTTCCTCGTCTTTGCGCGTATGGCATATCGAGCTGTATTGCAATCTAGGGTTTGATTTGTTCAAACGATGGAAAAGGAGTTCGCATGGGTTGTCACTCGTCAAAATGCAATGAGCTTATACACTGCCAATCAGGGTTGGCTTAGTTGGTAAGGAGTTGACTTATTCTCTACAAGGGCGTGGATTCAACTCTCGCTGCTCGCGTGAGAACTTTAGATCTGCTCTCACTCTGGTCAGCACTGGAGCCCAACTCACCTAAATTTTTATTGAGCAAAAAAAAAAGCTAACAGTTTTATTTACTTTTTATGCTAAATAAATGGAGAAAACAAAAACAACAAAAAAAGAACACCAGAGAGTAATGCGTACCTTTTGTGCCTATGCGAAAGCCAGTAGTTATAGAGATCTGTGCTAGCTTTGAGTCGTTGGCTGAGTGAGTCTCCTATCCCACTCTGAAATACAATGTCATGAATATAGATCCTAGTCATTGGGCTGATCCAAGTTTAGTTCGCTTAGTGGGTCTCGTGGCCAGTCTAGAACAAAAATCGTTTAAGTTACTGCAAAGACAATTTGCCTTGAATCAATTGCCAAGCAAAATTATGATGTTGTGCCCACTATTAATTCCAACAAAACCAAACACAGTCCCAAACGTGAATGAAAGTAAGGTAATGCTACCCAATTAATTGTTTATAAAAAAAGGTAATGCTAGCCAATCACTTGAGATACATCTAAAGTTGGCGTGTAACAACTTCGTGAGCCAGACTCAGTTGGAGTGAGGCGGGGAGACATACTAGAGAGCAGGGAGATTATTATTTGTAAATAATATGCATGATTAACAAATTTGTGCTTAAATTTTTTTATGATTGAAGTAATTAAAAATAATTTTTCACTATTTGTGAATAAAAAAATTATGGATGAATTGATATCCATCCATAAAAAAGTGTTAATGAATGGAAATGTTGGATTGATGGTTTTTTAAAATGGAAAGTGGATGAAATGGGTGAACTTTTTTTTTTGACAATGCATAATTTTTTGGTGAACTTTTAATTATTATTGGTAAATGGATAAGTTAGTTTTTTCCTCATCCATCCATTGTAAGTGAAATGCGACAAGAAAGCTCCATGAATTTTTGATTGAACAAACTAGAGCATCATATATACCACCTTTTTTTCCCCTAAAAAACACACCACCTTTTAGCATCATATCAAAAATGAGTAACTCATTCCTCAACCCCTAAGGATGATGTGTTAGTTTCGTGTCCATCATGGTCGTGCTTGAGATTTTGGGTATCTTATACGAAATTTGGATATGGTGCCCTATTTTTATATGTCATATATATTAAAATTCATTGTTTTAATACAACCTCAAGTAAGATATGTTAATGTCCCAGAAGGGGTAGCTCACATGGTTGAGTGAAAGAGACATCGTTGGTGGAAAAACGTTGGCGTACTAAGCTCGAACCCCGCTCTCCCTCCCTTCTAACAACTAACACAATAATTTCTAACCATTGCCTATAAAAAAACTAAGATATGTTATTATGATATAAATGTCAAAGTTTACATCAATTTTGAAAAGTTCAGACCAAAATTTCAATAGAACTAATTATAGTAAAAACGGTTATACATGTATTTATATACACACACACTGGTGCCCCCAAAATTTTGGGGCTCTGTGCGATCGTTCCTCTCGCACACCCTCAGAAACCCCTCTGGTGTCCATTTAAGAATTGGTTTTGATTTTTCTACCGTCAACTTGATCCACTTAATTATCCCCCACATAACCCCCAAACTTTATATTTTACCCTTTAATTTTAACACATACCCCACACATTACTTTTTTATTCCGAAATTATATTTTTGACATAAGTCCGAAAAACATAAATCTGGAATAAAAAAATATATTCCGGATTTATGTTTTATGGTAAAATTAATTTGGGGTAGTCTTTTAATAGCGCTTATTTGAGTAGGCGCTATTAAATAATACTTTCCGGATTTATCCTTACATAGATTATTCTGCTTGTATACTTTTTAATGACGCTTACTCAAATAAGTGTTATTAAAAGACTTTCCAATATTAATTTTTACATTCTAGATTTATGTCAAAAATATAAATCCTGAAAATGTCATTCCGAAAATTATGTCTTACAATATAGATAATTACAAAAAAAATAATAAAATTGGAATTCCGAATAAATTTTTGAATATTTTTGAAAGTATAAAATTGGAATAAAGTAAAATGTGGGGGTAAGGAATATAATTGTGGGAGTAAAAAAATCAAAACTCTTTAAAAGAATTACTCCCCCGTTTAGTGGGCTAACCAATGCACTAAAAAGTATAGTTTTGATTTTTATACCCCCTTATTGGCCAACTTATCCTGCAAATTGCCAATCTTCCAAATTTACCCCTGATTATTTACTCAAAAAAAACATCGCATGATTTCCGGATTTATCTCACAAATAGATGATTCCGGAAGTGATTTTTTTGGGATTTATCACTAGGAGATAAATCTGGAACACAAAGTCACTTCCAGATTTATCTACGGTGAGATAAATTCGAAAATTCTTAAAAAAGTCCTTCCCGATTTATCTTTAAAAGGTAGTGTTCTGGATTTATCGGTAAAACGTACATAAATCCAAAAGTCAATTTTAAAATATTATAATGCTTAAATTAAGCCATAAAATAAAAAACAAAGCAAACTTAATCTAAAAATTATAAAAGCACGCTAAAAATCTAATAAAATCAAGGTTTAAATATTTGAACCCCCTGCAAATATACTCATTTTCCATTTACCCCTCTGTAAAAAAAAAATTTACGGTTACCCCCTGCAAATATAAACAGTTTTCGGCCACCCCCCTCTGTTAGATTATGTAGTGTATAATGGGTATAAACCATGTACGGTTACCCCCCTGCAAAATATAAAAAGTTTACGGTTACCTCCTGCAGGGGGGTAACTAGAAACACTTATTATTTGCAAGGTTGATTTTAAAACTTTTTTTTTACAGGGGGTAAATGGAAAATTGGGAGATTTGCAGGGGGGTCAAATATTTAAGCCTAAAATCAAAGAAGACTATGCAAAAAAAATGGATTTTTTTGAGATTATGAAAATTTTAAAAAATAATAGATGGGAGAATCGGAGAAGATTGCTCGCAGTCTCGTAAGAAGTCCCTTCTTTTTTCAAATTTAATGGTTGTGGTTTTGGGATAATCGGAGAAGATTGCTCGAAAACCGATTATTAGCCTAGAACCTAGAACCGTGCAGGGACAAAACTTGTAACAAGACCTATAACACAACAAAAACACAAAGGAAATATGTTACTGGGGATTATTATATTGGCAAACTCTAATAATTAGAGATCCCCGACAACGACGCGAATTTGTTTAGCGGTCTAAGAATAAACGAAACCGGGTTTTTTGGACAAAATTAATTAAATAAATTCGGAAGGGAAAAAATGTACTTTTGAATTTATGTCTTGAAACATAATTCCAAAGGTATTTTTTTTACATTCTAGATTTATGTCCTCACACATAAATTCGGGAAACCAAAAAAATTAGATTTCGGATTTATGTCTTAAAAGATAAATCTAAATTTTTTCCTAGAAATCCGTTTTGGATTTACCTTTTAACACATAAATCTGAAAATAAAAAAAAATTCAAAAGTATATTTTAATTATTTAATTGAGGGTAAAATGGAAATAAACAAAATTGGGGAGGGGGGTTAAGTGGTCCAAGAAATCAAAACCCCCAAAAAAAATAAACAGCTCATCATCCGAGAGCGTTTAGATGAGATGATTTAGGTCTCTTTTAGCTTAATCAATTTTGTTTATAAATATATATAAACAAAATGTTAAAATAAAAATAACAATTTTTAATATAAAAAAGCCACTTTGGTATGCCAGCGTGGCCGCTGCGTAGTTTAAGTGGCGGACAGGTCAGCATCAATTTTGACCATATTAGTGGGGGACCCTGATTTTACAAATTGGGAAACTTGGGGATCAAAATTGTGAGTTGGTGAAACTTGGGGGACCAAAACTGTATTTAAGCCTTTACTTTATGCCGGTAAAATTATTTGTGATAAGAGCCTTGAAATGAAACTTAATGGTGAATATTTTCTCATTCAGGACATCAAGCAGTCCAAGGTGATAGGAAGGGGCCGGGTAACTTACACAGTTCTTACTTGTAATTCTATCTCTTCTGTAAATAAAGCACACTTGTGGCACCATAGATTAGAAAAATGTGTTTGCCTTGGTTCTGCCATGTATTGGTATTGAATCCAGTGGCGTATCTAGGATCTTGGGTTTTTTTTTTACAATGGGATTTTGGGTTAGGGTGTGCAAAAAAATTTAAACACACACATTGCTATAAATATAATAAAGGATGAAGAGAAGAAAGAAAAACTTACTCGAGAAGGAAGAAACGCGTGGAGAAAGAAAATTAGAAATGTGTAAGAGTGTAAGTAATTGTGTTAATATGGTGTCTTAGATAGGTGCAAAACTAGGAGTTTCGATGCAAACAAATATTTTCTAGGTGTGCAAAATATTTTTTTAATAAGATATTTGTATACTGATATTATTTTTTAATAGGAGTATTGGTACTAATATTATTTTTCCAGTGTTGTCGGTTGACAACCCTGACATACCCTTAGATCCGCCCCTGAATTTGAATCCAAGTCCCATCTTTGCTCATGCTCGCAAAATCCAAATATCGAAATGTGTTAATGGTTATGGGCTCACAATTTGCAATAATATCTCCAAGGATATTTCCAATAGGTTTTTTTTTACCCCCACCCTTTGACACTACACCCCACGGACCCAGCAAAAAGACGTAATTACCATTCACAAAATTTAAAAACCCAAACATACCCCAACTCAAAAATTCACTCGGATTTATCTTTTATTAGATAATTCTGTTTTTGTCATTTTTAAAAGCGGATTTACCTTAGATGGGGGTTAAATCCGCTTTGGGTCTTAAAAATAACTGTTTTTTATTTAAATTTTTTAAAAAATGTTATAAAAACACTACTAAAAATCCGTTAAAGAGTTAAAACTAATCTAAAAATTATAAAAACACCACCTTAAATCTAATAAAAGCAAAATAAAGTCATGCAAAATTTTTTAGATTTTTTGGAGATTATGAAAAATTAAAAAATTTAATAAAAAATAGTAAACGATGGAATTTGGGATTTTGAGCCCCTTTATCCTGAAAGAAATATCTTTTTGAGGAGTTTTGATCCCTGATTTTTTTCGGATTTAATGGCTGTGGTTTCATTACAATATGAGTAGGTTGCCCGGAAACCGATTTTTTAGCCTAAATTATTCACCCGACGTACAACATCGTCACGTGTTAACGAACTACACACTAAACAGAACTAAAAGACGACCGATATTCATATCTATTTTATTTATTTTTTAAAAAAATAATTTTAATTTTAATTGTAAATCGGATTTATCTACCCAATAGGTAAATCCAATTTGCAAAATAACAAAGCGGATTTAACCCCCACCTAAGGTAAATCCGCTTTGTTATTTTTGTAAATCGGATTTACCTGTTGGGTAAATAAATCCGTTTTTGGGAAAAATCCATTTTTGAGAAGGGATATTTTCGGGTTTTAATAATTATGTGGGGGTATATGGGAGTTGGTGGGGGTATTAAAAAAAACCCTTTCCAATATATTCACAACAAAATGTTGATGTTTTTGTTTTTTTTCTAGTGAGGGAGATTGTATTATTAAACTTGGTGGGCCTTAGTCTAACTGACCCGGTTGTGGTTTGATCCAATTCTGTACTAAATTTTTCTTTTTTTTTTTGTCCAAATACAAAAAAATTCCTTGTGTGAATATTTGTGTGCTTTGGACCCAAAAAAAATAGAATATTTGTGGGCTTTGTCTTTTCACAAGTTTAATGTCCTTTATTTCGATATCATATTATTTCTATTTTTCTTCACTTTGTGTAGTTACGCTTTAGGACTATTGGGATATAAGAATATGGGATAAGGTAAGGAAGGTCGTAAATTTTTCTAGTAGTGCACGCCACCATTACTTATGCTTGTTTACATCTTGCTATCATTTTCAGTTAATATGAGTCAAAAAAATCATTTTCAGTTAATCAAAAAAAATCTTGCTATCATTTTCAAGCATTTTGTCAAAAGAAAAAAACCATTTTCAAGTGTTGCACAGTAGACGACACCATTACCTATGGCTGTTATATCCTCTATCATTTCAATATTGTGAGGGAAAAGCTATCCACAACAAAACCAAATGGAATAAGGGTTGTGTACTTAGTAAGCAGTGGCGGATTCAGAAAATTTCATTCGTGGGGACAAGTAAATTAACTATCTATAATATTTCATAGAATAAAAATAAAATAAGGTTTTACAAAATACATAATCACGTATGTGACAAAAAAACACCAAAAAAGATATTCAATTACTTTCACAAGTTACAATTGTCTTTCCACAAGTTACAATTGTCCTCTACGTGCTTTCATATTCTGAAAATGTTGTATGATAATTTCATTGTCAATACTATCAAAAATATCACTCTCAATATATGTAACTAGACAATTATTCAACCATTCATCTCCGATACGATTGCGCAGTCAGAGCCCTTTATGTAAGGAGTAAAGAGACGTAGTGGTTTCAACTTCGAAAAAATGATCTTACACAAGCGAGAAATATTGGGAAGAGAGAGTAGAAAACTGACACGAATTTCGCACTAACAATCCTTCGTGATATATAACATCACTGCACAATAATAGAATATGGATTTGGAAAAAAGACCTTTTGAATTGATTGCAGAGAAGAAAGGAACGAGAATACCTGAAGACGAGTTGCAGAGAGAAGACGGAGAAGGAAAGTTAATGGACGTGTGAGAGAGAGAAAACAAATTTTGATTTGGGATTTAGGGTAACGGGTAAGTAACTCTGTATAAAGATTTGGGTAGTTGGATATTTGTGGGGTCAAACCCAATTTTTTATTGGGGCAAAAACTTTTTATTGGGAATATTAAAAGTAAATTATTTTTTTTGGTGGGGTCAATTGACCCCACTACTAACACACTGCATCCGCCACTGCTTGTAAGTATGACAAGTAATCTTAATTACTCCCTCTGTCCCAAAACATAAGGCCTCATTTGACACTTTTATTTGTCCCAAAATATAAGTCCCTTTACAAATATCAAGACACATTTATTGCTATTTTTCCAAATATATCCCTCATTAATACTTCTAAATTGTCTTGGTATGTGAAAAACTAACATTAAATGCTTCTACACACAATGAGCAATTTGGTAATAGTCACACAAAAATTGTACATATTAATTACTCTACCAACTTTTCTTAATATGCGTAAAAAATGCAAATGAGATCTTATATTATGGGACAGAGGGAGTACAAAATAATAGTCGTCTTTTTATTCCTTGTGTCCCTTAATATGTGAGCCCTTTATCGAATTCACCCCTTCCAACGGGGCAGACTTAACTTCTCAACCCACTATCCTTTGGGAGCCCGCCCCGCCAATTTTTTGGCAGGCTCACGGCGGGGTGGCCCGTTTTGCCATCCCTATTCGTAACGGTTATAGTTACAACTTGCAAGGTAGGAGGAGGGAGTGATGATAACTCGTTTTTTTTTACAAACAAACACCAACTTAAATTAATTCATTCATACAACTTGGAATAAATTTAAAAATCATAGAGCTAGCAAATGACCTAGAAGCCCTTCCAAAACAATGAGCTACTTGTTTGAATTGTCTCTTAACAAAACTAAGCATATAGTTTGTATTTGAGTGACTAATATTCTTACACTTAGAGGTGAGAATACCAAAATTTGAAAATGATTGTTTATCCTCGTGAAGAGCATTTATAACTTGTTTGAATTCAGTTCTATGTGCAAAGTGGCGGTCGATGGTAGTCGAAGTACTACTAGTAGGTGGTAATTGGTGGTTGTTTTAGTGGTGACCGATAGTACTCAAAATGATAGTTGGAGTAGTGGATGGTGACCATTGATAATAACGTATTAGCGTTAAAACAAAAGTAAATAATAAAAACAAATTCTTATTAATACTTTTCCAAAAGAAAATATTTTCAAAAACAACTATTTGATTTGATTTAAAATAAAAATATTTAGTTATTACTAATGCATTATTAAAAAAACACATTCAACACTGACAGCAACTCCACGTGCAGAATGTAATACAGAAGTTTCTCCCGAACTGATTCAAGTTAAGGGTGAGAGAAATAGATAAAACAAAAGAGGCCCATTCTTGCCTAGCACCACAATGTTCCAATGTGTTTCTTGCATGACGAATCATGCTAACCAACCCCTCTGTACAAAAAACCAAAAGAGATTGTGCAAGGACGGTTTCCATTTTGTTTATTTTTCTTATTACGTCAAAGATGGTTTTATTAATGAAAGTCTAGTAGTAAATTAAAGACCAAAGATTTCAGAAATACAAGATGAATTAAGTTTCTTTAATTTCCATCGAATAACATTGTGCCAAAATCTACTATATCTACTATATGGGTACGTTTTGGGTGTAAAAAAAGACATTTCTAGTACTCGATAGTTTTTTTTTTTGACAAACACAATACTCCCTCAAACCCATATTATATGACGCATTAGCCAAAAAAATTGTCTCATATTATATGACCTTTTTACAATACTAATGATGCATTATTTTTTGTTTTCCTATCATACCCCTCATTATTTAATTATCTCTCTTCTTCAAATTTCGTTAATTTATATTTCCATGACATTAATGAATTATAATTTTGTAAAATAATTCATAATTTATCTTTCTCATACAAAATTAACTAATTTTCTTTTTTTTTGACGAAAAATTAACTAATTTTCTTAATTGGTATGAAATGGCCAAAACGTCTTATCATATGGAAAGTCTAATAATAAGGAATGGAGAGAGTAATCAATAGTTTACCTATAAGAGATAGTTTTATACCTGTATTTGTGGTCTGTGGAGTATACGTCTCAACTGAACTCTCATGTGACCACCATGACTTAAGGAAGGAATTAATAAGATTCAAGCAAGCAAAGCAGGGGAGGAAGTGGGAGAAAAATAGTTGGAGGATAATTTAGCCTTGTCCAATCTGTTAAATTACCTCCAAAGAATCTGTACAATAAGATGGAGGTGAAGCCACATGAAAACAACAAGGGGACAATCACGAAGAACATGAAGGAGAGTCTCCTCCACACAATTTCTTAGTTGGCATCCACCATACATAACTTGTCAAGCAAAAAAGCGAACCCTTTCCGACATTTCCAGCTTCCAAACCCGATTCCAAGCATTTGCATATTAGAAGGAAAAGGCAAATCTCGCAGCAAAGATTAGGCGCTAGAAATGGAGAACTTGCCATGTTATGTTTACTGTCAAACTGAAAGATGAACTTCTATTTTTATTTTTTTTTGAGAAACAAAAGATCAACTTTAGTTAATAGTTAAATATTACTAGTATCTAATAACATGGTGCCAAATTACTAGTATCTAATAGTATTTTTTTTTGTCAAAAAAAATAATAGTATCTATAAGCACTAGTGCAAAATCAGGATAAGAATTAGACTTTTAAAGGCGGGCGTTCAAATGCCTGACTTAAAAGGTAGAAGCGGTGGCAAACTTGTAATTAAGATGAAATAGATTTTCAGGCGCGAAGCTTTTTAAGTCAGGCGAAATATTGCCCGACTAAAAAGTTAATTTTTTTTAAAAGGATTTAAGAATTTAAGTCGTGCATAATTTACGCCTGCCTTAATATGTTTAATGTTTTCTAAACCCTAAAAATACTCTCTCTTCGTACACGCAACGCAAAACATAGAAACAACTTCCATGGCTTCCATCGCTGTCTCCTCCATCAGTAGCTCTCTCCACCAAACTCACTCTTGATTTCCTCTAAATTTCGATTTCATCTCACTCTCAACAAAACCCAATCTCATCCCACTCTTGGAAACCCAGTCTCATCTCACTCTCAACAAAACCCTAAATTTCTTTTTCTCAATGAAGACTCTGTTTCTAATGGAGGAAGCAAAGGGATTGTAGCCTCTCTCTGTGCGTCTCTCTCTCTCCCAGCGTCTATTGCTCTACTTCTTTCTCTATTTTGAGATTTTGAGGTAAGATTCTTAGGTTTTTGTAGTTTTGATTTTGTACATCAAATGATATTAAGTATAATTTTGGTTTAATGTTGGAAACTGTTTGGATTAGTTGAAATGCTGCTTTGATTTCAATATTGTTGATATTGAAATTGTTTGTTTCAAGTTGTTGCTGGTAGCTAGAGAGGTTGTTGTTACCAAATGTTTGGTTTTTGATTGGCTGGTCGTGATTTTTAGCATGTGCTAGGCAACCAATCTCCATTAGTGCTTCAGCTTTTGAATGTGTATAAGTCTTGAACTGATGAAGACGTATTTATATATACCTGATCTTAACATGGTTTTCATTATCTTTTCAAAGTATCTTATGGTTTGCTATGAGCATTGAGCTAGCAAAAGTGTTAGGGTGTTGTTTACTCATATATTTTCGTTATTCTGATGTGGTTGTGTTAGCAAAGTAATTGCAAGAAGAATTGCTAACTTTGAATGTTAGCAACTTCAGGGATAAGGGGAAACAGAAAGGAAAAAAAAAATTGGATCTAATTTCTTTGCCTTTTCATTCATTCTAATAGTACTTATATATAAGAAAGTTATGCTCCTCAAGTACAAGGATCAAGTGCCACTTGGCAAACTCTAAATTAACTCCAAACTAGTTTAAACTCCAAACAGGCCCTAAAGGATTATAGAATAATTTCTTTGATTGGAAGCTTGTATAAAATCTTTGCTAAGCTGTATGCAAGAAGGTTGAAATGTGTATTATGGAAGTTATTATTAGCATGCCAAAATGTGAAATGTCTTCAGATATCAATTGAATGAAGATGTTGGGAATATAAAGCTAGTATAATGGGGATGATTTATTAACCGAGAGTGTAGTGTTAGAGTTACCAGATTATAATTTTACCTTTTAATTTTCTGACCATAGTTAGTTGCTTATAGTAAAGTCAACTCTAGTTATAATGGGTCAAGTTTGTTAATTAGATAGTTAGAATTTTTGTTAACTGAAACTGTTAGAGCAAAGCATATATACTTAGCTCATCCCATCTGTAATTCAATTCAGATTCATTCAATGAAATATTTTCACATTTAATCATTCTGATTTCTCTCTCAATATGGTATCAGGAGACAATTTTCTCCCTTTCACTCTCTGAATTCGTTTCACGCCCTTTTTAGTTCAAGATTCGTTCTTCAATTCTGATTTCTCTCTTCAATTCTCTGAAGACCAGATTTAATTTTTCTGATTGGTGGTCGTGTCATATGTATGCCCTGAAAATGTACTTGAGTTGATTTTTGCTTTGGTGGTGGGTGTTTGTCTCCCTGCTAGTGGTGTTGTTCAAAGAAATTATAATGAAGGCATAATGTTATTCCGTAGGGAATGATGGATGTTTATGTCTGTAGCCAATGTTCTTGATTGGGCAAGGCTTTTCCTTCTATGGTTGAATATTATGCTTTGTGTTAGGAGATCTAGCAAAAGAGTTAACTAGCAAGATTTACAATAACAATCAGCCTGAAATATTATTCTTGATTCCAATCCTTTTTCTTTAAATAGAATAATATGCTTTTTGTGACAGGTTTTGACAAAATTTAGGCAATTTGTGGAAATTTTGACAATTTCTTTTTCTTTTTTTATGGTTAGGTAATACACGCTCCTTATCAAAGTTGACTTCATATCTTGTTGTGGTCTCCGCCCTTACCCTCTCCAGTCTCACCATCGCTCTCTTGTACCGAAACCCTTTCAGGTATCTAGCTATCATGGTTCTATACTTCAATTATTTTCTTGCCTTGTTAAACTTTTCCTAGTGCAACTATTTCTGTTTGTTAAATTCAAGAATAATATGTTATGTTTGTTTGTTGCAATAAAATTGGAATCATTTCTTTCCTTGCATGTTATAAGTTGTATATAAATACAACTTTTTTTTAGTGTAGCCATGGATCGTAGTTGGATGCAAACTAATAAGTTGAGTGACGAGTATGCGAACGGGGTGGAAGAGTTTCTAGAGTTTGCTCAAACAAACCTCAAAGATAGTGGTGGAATTTTTGACTGTCCTTGTGTTAAGTGTGTGAACCGGACACCACAACCAGTTGAAACAATAAAAGATCATCTTCTAGTTAATGGGATTTGTCGTGGTTATACAACTTGGATATGGCATGGTGAGAAGTTAAATATCCCAAGTGTGTCCGAAAGAGATAATTTCGTAGATGCAAATATGGAAGACCGAATGGAGGACATGATACGTGATATTGGGCCGGAGTCGTTTAAGCGAGCACATGCATTCGATACTTTATGCAAAGATAAAGAAGAGCCCTTGTATCTTGGCGGTAGCCATTGGAAAACCTGATCATCGTGGTCGTGTACGAGCAGTTGGTAATGGGGTGGGTCTATCAGAATACTTTGGGCGTACTTCATGTACTAGCTTCACTTCAGATGGGAAACTAGCTGCCATGAAGCAAAAGTTAACTGAAGAGTTGACTGAAGAGTTGACAGAGAAGTTAACTCAGGAGTTTGAATAGAAAAACAAAGCTATGATAGAAGAAGTATTGACAGAGGTATATATATGAACATTACCATAATTTATAAATTCATTTTAATAACTTTGTGAATAATATTTATTCAATACATTTGATTTGCAGAAGTTGGGATTGTTTGGTAGCCCCGCCAATGAATACATTTCTCCAAAAAATACAATTGGATCTAAAGGTAGTTGTGCACCATCCCATGTGGAGGAGCCTCCCAAGAATGATTGGTTAAGAGAATTGCATATTTTAGCTTATGAGATTACAGAAAATGTCAAGTTGGACTTGGACCATGAGCACCACGAACATTTCTACATTGGATACAACGATATTGTAGGAATGGCTAAAGGTGATCAGGAACTTGGTATGAACCATTTGGCAATATGGTGCACGTAAGTATATATTAATTATTTGTAAAACTTATTCCTAAATATTTCAGTTATAAATATTGGATAAATTGTTTTCAATATTTTAGGTACTTGCATCGTGAATGTATAGCAAGGGAAATTAGTGACGTGTATGGATTCTTAGATCCATACAAAATTTCTGGTGGAATTAACTGCAAACAAGAGACCATCCAAACATATATCCAGAATAAGCTATATGACCAGAACAAAACGTGTTTTCTAGCACCATATTTGTCCAAGTAAAGTATCAGCTGTCTAAATTTATAGTGTTTCAATTCTTTGTCTGATTATAATTTAATTATTATTGTCCACTTCTGCAGCAAACATTGGCAATTGTTTGTCGTCTGTCCTGCTGTTATTACGGTTGTTTGGATGTGTTCGCTTCATCTCCCTCCAAACGAGGCCCTGGTTAAAACAGTTGAGAAGTAGGTTTTCTTTTATGAAATTTTTTTTGTCACAATTTTGTGATTTAATATGCTTTAGACTTATAAGTTAGTACTTATGATGTTGCCACACAGAGCCATGGATGGATATAACAGGTTGAAGGGTATTAAAAAACCAAAACCTCAATGGGTGACACTTA
This sequence comes from Astragalus glycyphyllos, assembly GCA_963573325.1. Classification (NCBI taxonomy): domain Eukaryota; kingdom Viridiplantae; phylum Streptophyta; class Magnoliopsida; order Fabales; family Fabaceae; genus Astragalus; species Astragalus glycyphyllos. The sequence continues at coordinate 66,871,333 of OY754308.1, forward strand.
AAGTAAGTATTAAATACATTCATATTATTTGCATTTTATACTTGTTATTTTTTTTAAACTTCCGAAGGAAAGGTGAATATGTATATCCTCTCTTTATCTATAGGTTCAAAACCAACCAAAAGAATCAGCAACATAGAGAAGAAGAGTGCTATATTTGTTTCCCTTTAGAATGAATAATAGCAATAGTATCACATTTTAGCCATTTTATACTTGTTATTTAAATTATATTCAATTTACATGTTTGTTATTCATTTATAGGGAGCGAAACAAAAAGATGGTTATACTTGTGGCCATTATGTGATGATTAATATGATGACCATTGTCTCCGCAACTATTACTAATAATTGGAGGAAGGTAATTGAATTTTTCAACTTTTAGGATAATATGTTGTATGTACGTATTAGGTTAACCACGTGATTCTTATTCAACTTTTATTCTTGTAGATGTTTAATTCAAGTTGTTCGTTCACACTTGAAGAGTTGAAGCATGTTCGACAAGTTTGGGCCGAGTTCTTTATAAAGTTGTATGCGGAGCGTAAACCATCTTCAAAGGAAGAACGAAGAAAACAACTTATGTAATGTCAAAATCAGTGGCATCAAATCTCATTTATGTGTTTAGTTGCCTTTAATGATACATGTTTGTGTATATTGGAGCTTAATAGAAGCGTAGTTGTGTTTGTTTTTTTGTTGCTTTGATATGTTGTCTTGGAGATAACTATCATATATATGCAAAGGAATGTTGAATTGCTAAAGTAACTTCTACTTTGTTAATGATACTTTCGGAGCAAAATTTAGTATTTTTGAATTTTTATATAGAATGTGTAATGTTAAGTTTAATGAATTTGATGTCACTAGTGGAGTCAAATTAGTATATGCAGGGGAATCACCTAAAATCCAAAAAAAAAGAAAAAGCAGAAAGCCTTTTAAAGTCGGGCGGCTGCAAGCCTGACTTTAAAATTTAAAACTTTCAAAGTCAGGCGACTAAAAGTACAACTTAAAAATACTATTAAAGTCGGACCAACGCTCGACTTTAAAAGTTATTCACTAATGTTGGTCCAAAACATGCACGAGTTATTGAAGTCAGGCAGCTGAAAGCCCGCCTTAAAAACCAACTTTTGAAGTCGGGCAGGAGCCTGACTTTAAATCGTCTGACATACAAAGTCCCTTGAATATAAGTGGGGTTCGCGCCCGACTTTAAATGTCCAATTTGCCCGACTTTAAATCCCTTTTCTGCACTAGTGAAGAAACCATCTCGTTGGCATTAATTTTTTTTCCATCTCCCTGTAACAATGATTGATTGTCTTTTTTCTATGGGAGACTATGGTTGGTTTTTTTATTGCATTGAATTTCACTGAGTTTTGATTTAGACGTATACTTTTTTAATACATAAAATTCAAAAAGTACAGATATGGTGAATCAATTCAAGACTGATAAGGAATCTCTAGATTATTATTTCATAATTTTATCAAATTAATAAAAATTTAATATACGTATTTCCTATCAGGCAAAATCTCATTTCTCTATTGTTGGTTGTATTGACAATTTTGATGACATAAGGATGCCGGGTCAAACTTGAACTCGAGTGTGAGTACATAATGGTTTTGTGTGTGTGTAAGTGTGCTGTTTATTTATTATTTCATCTAAGGTAACAAAAAAAATCAAATAAATACTCAATGAGTAGTATTTTTTGACAACTCAATTTTACACTATTCTTCTTACACTGTATAAAATATACTTAGGTTTAGTGTGTGGAATTCGAAAGAGTGAAAAAAAAAACTAATAAAAAGTAAAACCATATGTAAGTGAAATATGAATACAACATAAATGTAGGTTTTGCGTGTAAAAAAAGACATTTCGGATACCCAATTATTTTTTTTTACAAACACAATACTCATTTTGTTTGATATTATATGACACTTTAGTCAAAAAATTGTCTCATAATATATAACGTTTTTTACAGTATCAATAAAACATTAACTTTTTGTTTCTCATACAAGATAACTAATTTTCTTAATTGGTATGAAATGTACAAAACTTTATATAATATGGAAAGGATGGAGTACTCAATAGTTACCTATAAGATAGTTTTATACGTGTATTTGTGGAGTATATACGTCTCAACTGAACTCTCACGTAACTACCATGACTCAAGGAAGGAATAAGATTCAAGCAAGCAAAACAAGGAACTGAGAATAAAATAGTTGGAGGATAATTTAGACATTACGCACTCCAAGGGAAACCCAATCATTGTCACGGTTTAAAGCCAACCAATAGAAATCCAAACAGAGATATTTTTATTATAAAATAAAATCATCGGGTTAAAGTTTGAAGAAGTGAAGGAAGAAGTACCTAGAGGCAGAATTTTGAGAGAGAAAGAGAAGAGTAAGATGGCACAGTGGTCGTTACTCATCGTGTTTTTCGTCGTTGTTGCCGCCGCCGCCGCCGCAGGGTCGAGCTTCGACGAGCCAAATCCGATTCGAATGGTATCAGACATGGAGGACCAACTCCTTCGAGTGATCGGTCAAAGTCGTCGCGCTCTCTCTTTCGCACGCTTCGCTCGTAGATACAGAAAGCGATACGATACCGTAGATGAGATGAAACGTCGATTCAAAATTTTCTCTGAGAGTCTTGAACTCATCAAATCTACTAACAAGAAAGGCCTCTCTTACACCCTCGGTGTTAATCGTATGTACTCTTTGACTTTTATTTCCATTTAATTAATTTCATTGCTTTTTGTATCAATTTTGATGTTGAATTTTGAATTGCAGATTTTGCTGATTGGACTTGGGAGGAATTCAGAAGAAATAGACTTGGTGCTGCTCAAAATTGTTCTGCTACTTTTAACGGCAACCATAAGCTCACCGATGCTAATCTTCCTGATGAGGTAACTGTAACTGTACTGTTACTATAACTGTAACTTTTTGCTGTTTTTCAATATTATGAATTCTATTTTTTTTGCTTTTACTTTTTAATGTGTGATTAATATAATAACGTACTATTTGGTTAGTTCCAATTCAAATACCATCTATTTGAAAGTTGGCTTTTCAATTTTTTGTATGAATTTGTTTCCCTTTTCTTCTTCTTGTGCAGAAAGATTGGAGAAAAGCGGGTATAGTCAGCCATGTTAAAGATCAGGGTCACTGCGGATCTTGCTGGACATTCAGGTTGCTTTTTTACTCTTTTCTTTTTGATAAAGTTGATTTTATACTCTTTTGAAATGAATAAAGCATCCATTTATAAAAAATTTAGGCAAGCATGAACTCTGGAGTTATTGAAATCCTATCCTTTGATCAAATTAACAATTTTTAAGCATTTTATTCTTTGGTTAACTGCCTTTTTTTTTAATTTCTTTTTAACAACTCTTACTCTTATGCTGTCACTAATTCTTATTTAATGTCTTTTCAATTACTCTTTTGAAACTGTCTTATGATTATTTGAAAGTAATAGAAATATGTGATATGTATTATTAGATAAACTAGGTTTATTATTGAATTTCATAAATTATATGTAATCAAATATTTTAAAAAATGTGAGTATCATTATAAACACATAAAAGAGACGTTTGGATAAACAATTGCATCACTCATCATATAAAATTGTATCTGTAAGCTGCGTTTATAATCAAAAAGTATATAAGAGACTATCCATAAGCCATTTCTATTATGAGAAACTTTTGTAAATAAATTTAGAATAGTGTATGGATATATGATAAGATATTTTAATAAGTGTATATATGCAATTGTAATAGTGACATTTGTAATCTGCAGCACAACTGGAGCTTTGGAAGCAGCTTACGCCCAGGCCTTTGGAAAAAATATCTCTCTTTCTGAGCAGCAGCTAGTGGATTGTGCTGGTGCTTTCAATAACTTCGGTTGCAACGGTGGATTGCCTTCCCAAGCCTTTGAATACATTAAATACAATGGTGGCCTTGATACAGAGCAAGCATATCCCTACACCGGAAAAGGTGGTGCCTGTAAATTTACAGCTGAAAATGTTGCTGTTCGAGTCATTGACTCTGTCAACATCACCTTGGTAAATAATTTTCGATTGATAGTTTACTAGATGTATGTAGACAGTTGTAACAATACCGTTGATTTTGGAGAGACATGGCAGAATCGGATCATCACATTCACACAAACCTCAACTACATCTACATGAGATTTTCTAACTTTTTTATTTTTATCTCGTGCCTGTAGGGTGCTGAGGATGAACTGAAACATGCAGTTGCTTTTGTCAGGCCAGTTAGTGTGGCATTTCAGGTGGTGAACGGCTTTAAATTATACCAGAAAGGAGTTTACACTAGTGAAACTTGTGGCAGCACTCCCATGGTGAGTATTCTGCAACAGATTACCTGATCCTTTTCAATCTAGTGTTCAATGCAATTCTCTGAACAAAATGCTTAGCTACAAGTTTAATGCATACATAATTGAGAGTTACGATTCTAAACACTCACTCACTGGGAGTTAACATAATTTGGAATTGCCTTGCAGGATGTGAATCATGCTGTTCTTGCTGTTGGGTATGGAATTGAAAATGGTGTACCATATTGGCTCATTAAAAATTCATGGGGAGGTGAATGGGGTGACCATGGCTACTTCAAGATGGAAATGGGGAAGAACATGTGTGGTATGTATCCTCCGGATCTAAATTCTTGAAAAGAACTGTTCAAATGACCTCACCCAATTGTCCTTTTTTTTGGTCTTGATGATTAATTAAGTGTGGCAAAGGCCTGTTATAAAAATTTCTAACCCTTTATTTATGTCATGGTTAAAATTTGACCTTGCTAACTTGGTGATGGTGTGAAATTATAAGTCTGATTTTATAAAACTCATTTTGCAGTGACTACAGGTTTTTGCTAATACTTTTGGTTTAATTTCAGGTATTGCAACTTGTGCTTCTTACCCTGTTGTGGCCTAAATCGAGTAAGGACAGATGTGGTTCCCAAAATGCTACCCTGGTGACTTTCACCTTACCCATCATCATGCTTCGTAGATATCCATTTTAAACTTGAAATGTAATACAGTGGTTAGTCATTGTTGATATGTTTATCTGTAAAATAAATTCAAAGTTGGGACGCAATTTCTTATATATTGATGCTGTAAACCACATTACTGACTAAGACTGTAAATTATATATCGCATATAGACATATCAAACTGTACTTGTTGTAATCGCCGGTTTCTGTAGCAATTCAAGGATAGCATGCTGGGTGTTTATAAATATTATATATTATATATATAGTTTATACAAAATAAATTAATCAACAATTTCAGAAAATGGTTGGAAATGGGGGTCATTTTTCATTCTTTTCTTGCTAACTTCGGTTAATGGCTTATAGCTACTATTCTATTAGAAGCTAATAAATGGCCAAACAATAAAAAAAATAATGCAGAGCCCGGTTCATCTGAACAATGAATGCATATACAATGGTTTGCCATTTGATAATTTGAACGTGCAAGCATGACGTTGTCCAAAAAAAACTTGGGATTTCATTCCACATGACAGACCGTATCTTAACTCTTCATTGCTATTAGTGATATCCAGCAAGCATCAAGCTTGTTAACAACTAGGTAAATTATTTATTAGCATTTCTGTTCTGTGAAGTATGAAACCTGCTATTCCAAGCAGTACCGAAACCAAATGACAAATAGGCATGCATTAGTCCGTGAACCTAAAATACGATAAAAACACGGCAGCAGTAATCAGTAGTTTATAGCTTCCTTTCCCACACGGACTTGGGAATTCACGGTAGTTGCACATTTGAGACCCCCTTATTTTACATGAAATAAAATTTAATGAGTTCAGAAAAACAACTTTTTGATACCGTAAGCTCTGCAAGAATGGAGGGTGATTTCATAGATAAATGATATTCTAGAATTTATTTTTCTTGTAAAAGGGAGATATAGATTTTTTTTGAAACATTGTTTCTTAATGCCAATTGCTTTTCAAAAAAGAAAAGAGGACTACTCATATAGTATAACGCAAGAAATGCATTAATGCAACAATACAACTATGTAAAAAAATAACAGTGTCATTAGACTCAGACCGATCAAAGCCCTGAGTTTTTTAATCACTGTTGAAATTTGTGGGTCACTAGTTCAACCACAAGACTTGATCACTTTTTTTGGTCTAGACCAGGGTATCTACCGTCTAATCCCCTTGCTGGATTGGAGGCACTTCGAAGGGTGGGACAACTGGTCCAGGGATTTAAAGTTGTTCCATGCGAGGATCAAACACTCAATACTTGGTTAAGGGAGGATGAGCGGGAGCCCCAACCGCTCACACCCCTGGCTTACCAGACTTGATCACTGTTAAAACATATCAAAAAAATTATGATATGTATAAATTTTATACTTAATAAAAAGCAACGCCTTCATAATAGGCAATGACATTATTTTCAACATTCTTTTTACGTAAACATTGCCTTAGAAGACAAAACAACGCCTTTTGCAATTGGAAATCATTCTTTCTCAGACCCACTGAGTCACTAGTCAGATCGACTGGGTTATTGGTTCGAACAAGGAATATGGCCAGATCACTAATTGGCCCATAAATGGGTGAAAAAACCAAGATGTCTTTAATGAAATCAGTGATTTCTATTTTTTTTAAAACATTAAGTACGGTTCGGCGCATGCTTGGCCGAACCGATTCGGATTTCACTGCATTGAGTGTGTCATTTTCAAAGACACCCCCCGAAAACTGTTTTTATTAGGTTCGAAGCACGACAGACCGAACCAGTTTGAAGCTCGGCCGGCCGAAGCATTGTTTTGTTTCATTTATTGTTTTGATATGCTATTTTGGTTATTGCACTTTTGTATAGCTCCCTATTAGTTCTAGCTTGATTGGTGGGATAATTTTGTTTTGTTCTCTATTGAATTTATTGCACTCGCCGGTCTTTTTGGTCAACACTCTTTCATTGTGTGTCTGCACAGCGCATGTGTCGATCACAGAGAGAAATAGAGTGCAGCATAGAAATTGTGTCAAAAAAAAGGAGTTCAACATAGTAAAATATAATATTCATATATATCAACTCTTCTGCACTCAGAGGTTGTAATAATAATCATACATCAAAATTAATTTAAAACAAGAGTAAAAAATTGAAAGGGTTCGGTTCTCAAACAACCGAACTGGTTCGGTTGGTTCGGAGCACAGTGCTTCGAACCAGTTAAAATATCGCGTAAAGGAGTTTTTCATTTGATAATATTTTGGAAATTTTTAAGAGTTAGGGATGTCCACTGAGTAGAGGGAGGTTGGATGAAGTATGGGCCGATTATTTGCTCAGATCGCCATACCATCGACTCTTGGTCGGTCCAATCCAGATTTAATAACAATAGTAATAGCACTTATTTGAGAAATTGTGTTATCATTTGGGCAATATCAGGTTCGATAAATGTTATCAACTCAATTGAAAGACATGAAAATGATGCTCCTTTTTATTTGTCATTTTAATTGGTCCATTAATTACTTATTTCTCAAATGATACCATTAACTATTCATTGTAGAGAGAAAATAAGTGTAAGGTGCATGTTTTTCCCACATCTCCTCCTACTTACTACACACCCTCTAAATTCCTAAATCCCAAAAATACTCCTAACTTAAAAACACTCCATCTCCCACCCTCCCTCTCACTCTCCCTCACAATCTCATCTCCTCCAAACACAACCAAACTGTAACCGTACTCTCACCCAGTTCTCTTCTCTCACTCTCCTAATTTTCTATTTGTGCGTTTTATTCGCGAGCATTTGTTTTTTTTTTTTGCACTTTCGCACGAATCGAACCAATTTGGGGACGAAGACTATTTAACTGGTTTAGTCGAGGGCTCCCGAACAATCTAAATTTCAAAAAATGCACATAAAATTTCAAAAAAAGGGGTGTGTGTCAAAATATATAAGGTACGGTTGAGGGCAGCCCCGAACAGGTTCGGGTGCCTCTACGTGAACCCATTAAAAGCTCAACAAAAAAAATACAGACAAGCTTTGAACATTTTGATTCAGTAAGGGTATATTCTGGTACTTTTGTAGGGTTTGGGGGTGTGTGGTGAGTAGGAGGGGATGTGGAAAAAGTCAAGCCCTGAGTGTAATACTAATCCCCTATTTTACAAAGCTGAAGTGCAAAACATACACAAAAACCACTTTATGCTATACATATATACGTATACAAATACGTAGTTATAAAAAGTCAAAAAAGTAATGACATTTTGGTAGTTTTGACAACAAAATGAGGGCAAATATATTCAGTAAAAGACAAAAAAAACAATGCATTTTTGAAGTTTTGATAAAAAAAGAGTTTTTATAAAAAGTCAAAAAAGTAATGACATTTTGGTAGCTTTGACAACAAAATGAGGGCAATTATATTCAGTAAAAGACAAAAAAAAAACAATGGCATTTTTGTAGTTTTGATAAAAAATGAGTATTTATAAAAAGTCAAAAAAGTAATGGCTTTTTGGTAGTTTTGACAACAAAATGGGGGCAATTATATTGTGTAAAACACAAAAATTGGCATTTTTGTAGTTTTGATAAAAAAAATGAGAGCAATTATTTCGGAAAAAAGACAAACGTTTATAATGGCATTTTTGTAGTTTTGACAACAAAATGAGGGTAAACATTTTAGGTAAAAGGCAAAAAAAAGTAATGACTTTTTTGTGGGCACTCATATCCGGAAGACAAAAAGAAAATAATTTTATTTTAGTAGTTTTGATAAAAAAAAATGAGTGCAATCATTTACAGATTAAAACAAAAAGATGTAATGACATTTTTGTAGTTTTATTAAAAAAAATAACTTATTTTGGGAAAAATGCAAAAATATGTAAAACATTCCGTGGGGTGAGAGTCTAGTAGGTAGTAAAGAGTCTTTTTTTTTTTGTCAAGGTAGGTAGTAAACAGTCAAGTGTATCATGACAAAAAAACTCATAATTTTTTTATCAAAAAGAACAAAGGCTGCAGCTAGTTGCACCCCACATTTTTCTAGTTACACCCCTAAAAAATCTAATCTTGGAAAATAACACAAATATCTTCCGACTCATTTCAATTTTACTTCAAAACCCTAACATATGTTTAGTTCATATTTACATGCATTAAAAGCATATGTTTAGTTCATATACAAACTGAACTCAGGTACAATTCAGTTTTTGGTTATTATAAAGCAAAGGACCATATAACAAGTAAAAATGTCAGATAGAAAATTTTCTCACTCAAAGAGAAAAGGAATGCCTAAAAATTGAAATAGAGGAAAGGACCCCGTAAAAAATAAGTTAAGGAGCCTTTTTATTTTTATCTAATATAGATTTATACCAATTCACTACATATAGATTTATACCAATTCACCACATATGATTTTACCTGTTGGGACATTTGAGAACCTTGAGACCTCAATTTATTAGGGTCAATTTCGTCTAATTTAATTGACTCACTTTCCCTCTTTTTCTATCCACTTTTTTAATTTGAACTTGAATTTGAATTTTCCCTCTCACTTTATTTGCCAACTCCCTTCATCTCTCTTTCTCTCTCTCCAAAGTCACTTTTGAAAAAGCAACACCACACTCTTCAAATCAATTTCTCTCTCTCTCTCTGAGGGCTTCTTTCCTCAATCTCTCATCCTCACCTCCACCTTCCTTCTCCCTCATTCTTTTTTTTCTCTTATTCTCTTATTCAACAAAAGAGTATTGGTGTCTTGCCTCTTCTTCCCCATTCAATAGGCTCCATCAAAGATAAGAATAGGTAAAAGTTTTATAAAATTCTTCTCATTTTCTTCTTTTTTCGTATTTATTTATAGTTTTTATTTTTACTATATAAGCAACATTCAAGGGGTAAAAGATCTCCTTCTCCTTTGTGTTTTTTTTGACAATAAACCGTTATGCTTTTGTTCCCTCTTTGGTTGGTGAGATGATTTTTTGATAACTCCTTTCTCTTAGAACATCTAGAACCCAACATTTTTTTCCAATTTTTTCATTGGTTGTGTTGTTGTTAGGGTAAATGGGTTGAAATAACTTCCAAGAAATTGTTCTATTGGCTAAAATCGAAAAAGAGAAAGAAGTATTAGGTATTTTTAAAATCTTTTTAATTTTTTTTAGATTTAGCTACTTTTTGATCCCCTTTTAAATTTTCCCTCATTTTCCTTTCTGCAGTAATGTTCTGCAAAAAAGTTTATCATTCAACTTCTTTATATTTTTATTAACATATGGTGATAGATGGGAAGCAATAATTCTACAAAAAGATACTATTTTGTTGTTTCCTTATGTTCCATACAATATAAGTACTAATTACATTGTTATTTCACTTATTTGTATCTCTTATAGTAAGAAGAAAATAGATATGACTTATAGATTTTGAAGTTCAAAATATTTCTCAACTTTATTTACAAAAATAATTATTTTAGTTTTATTTACAAATAACTATTTTGTATGTCTTTGGTTTGAGTAAGTAACTGAAAACTCAAATCTTATAATATAAATGGTTTGCTAAGGCAAGTATCCTGCTGTGAAGATTATAATGTTTATAATGCATTATCATTTCCTTCATTTGTGTTTTTGACTTTGCTTTCTTTTGTCCCTGCTATCCATTTTTTAGTAGCTTCTCTATCCATTTATTCCAGTCTATTGTGTTTCATGAAATGGTCCTAACCATTTTTGCTACGTGTTCTATTTGCAAGCTAAGATGCAAACGACAAGTACTCCTTCAAAGAGATTGTCAAATGAATTTCAGAATGCTCTGCTCCAAAGTTCTCCTCAACAAAGTCAATTAAGTTTATCAATTCATAGAAGTGATGAACTTGAAAGATTAGGAAACTAAGTAATTCAAAATTAGTTTAGATTATGAGATTTGTACCAAAACATTCAATAGTCATCAGTTTTTGTAGAAAAAATGGATAACCGTAATGGCTCATAAAATTGAACCATGTATTTTTTTACGGGAAATTGAACCATGATTACTATATATGGAATTTGAAATAAAGTTTCTGCACTTATTTTTTTGCCGTATTATTTAGTACATATACAACTTTAGAGTTTGAAATTTTATTGACACACTCGCACCAAAACCAAAAAATCGAGTTACAGAGAGACTTTTAATACATATGTTAAATTAATGAAACAATGTGAGTTACGAGGGTTACTAAGGAGTATCGTGCAACTACTAAATCATAAGAGCGGTTAAATCTTACTCTTCAAATACATGCTCATATTTCGTTGTACACTTTTACTTAAACTACGTTTCAATGACCTCATCAAATATCCCCATTCTAAATTTGTTTTCACAACAACAAAACTATTAAAATATTTATATATTACAATTGATTTTAGATTAATAACATTTCAAATTAATGTTTCTCTTCGAATATAATTATGTCACGTAACGCGACCAACCCATGCAGATGCACGGGTATAGTACTAGTTTTATCTTAAATCAAACATCTTTTGTAATGGGTATGGGTAGAAGATGTGTTGAGTAAAAGCCCAGACAAGGACCGAAGCTGTGGGACCTGCATGCAAATGATGGGGCCTTGCCGTTGCCGCCATGGGTTGAATATCATCATGCCCCTTTGCCCTTTCTATTAGCGTTGACGAAGAGAGGGTAAGTAAAACACGTGGTTCTGTTACCTTATCTAGATTGATAATGAGCCACGTGGCACAATCCCTGTGTGTTTATAATATAGGACAGGCCCTGCCGGCCCAACCATTGCTAGCAACGTGCGACCCTCCTCGTTGTTGATGTTTTTACATTAAACATGGGTAACACATTTGTTTTAATTTGGTTTCCTATGCACTTTTTATTAAATAATTTATCATAAGTTTATCTCGGGTTATATTTAATCAAATTACAAAAAATTGGCGTCCCTTTTACTCAAAATTTTATAAGGAGTCTCATTATGTTAGTGTTAGGACCACAAAAGCACTTATAAGAAAAAGTGATTCTGGAAAACCTAGGTTGAAGATAAAGATTCAAAAGCTTCAAGTCAACAATGATAAAATACTCAAAGCAACACTAAATCAAACAAAATTTGTACTTAACTTGAGCGAAATTCCACAAGGATCACAAATCCACCATCAATTTGCACACAAAAAAATAGCACAACTTATCTGAAAACGCGTTTTTGGCCAAAAAACAGGTTTGAATTTTGAGAAAGACTAAAATGCTCAAATCTCAACCAAATTGCACCAAACCAACTGCAAAATACTCGAAATTACTACGGTAAGTAAATGCAAACAAGAGATTTCGATGAAATTGGTGAAAAATCAAACATGAAATTGAAATTAGAAATACAAGATGAAATAGTTTTATGTTTTTGATTTTAAAAAATGTCACATCATTTAATAAAATACACATCAGTCATAACACTTAAGACGTCATGTCAGCACTTAACTGTCAGCATGGCGTCTGTTAAAAAAATGGACGGAAAACATTAAAAATGACCAAAATAAAACAGAAATGAAGATAATGAATCAAAATGGGACAAAAAAATATAAGGAATCAAAATGAAACCTAGAGATAAAATAAATGACTACAAATATTTAGCCCATTAAATATTTATGGTATATATGTATGTATCTCATAACTATTGTGAGTACTGTCTCTGCAGTTTGGTTGCAAACGCTTTTTTGCGCGAAATCCTTCCTTTACCGCATCCAACCATTCCCTTATTGGCCCACCCTCACGCCTACATTCTTTGACTTTTCTTCCTTTTTCTTTTTTCAATTCTCTCTTTATTATTTTCTTCTTTTTTCTTTGTAACATATTTTTACCTCCGTCCAGAATTACTATGTGTAATAGTAATTCAATGAGGGTACCACATGGTCAAATATATTTATTGTGATATTGAGTGACCCAGCATGAAAATCGCATGCTTTTAATCTAATTTTTTTAATTATATAAAATAAATTAAATTAAATAATCTAACAAAAATAATATAGTAATTTAAATGGAAATGAAATATAGTTTAGACTTATTAAAATTCATTTCAATATTTAATATGGTCATTTAGTATTTTGTTGTCTATTTTATTAAATTTTAAGTTTTTAATATAATTTAAAGTTTTTGTCAACAAATAAATTTTAAGTAAAGACCTATTTGGGTAATTTCACACATAATAATTGTTCTGTACTTTGCTTTTTTTCGGGTTGATCCGAGACTACAGTTGTAGTGCTCCTGTTGGGTCGGATCTCAATGTGTTTAGCGCGGGTGTCTGCAAAACCAATCTAATGCTCAAGTTAATATCGAGAATTGTGGAGTATGCAGGAAATAGATAATGCGTACCTTTTGTGGCTATACGAGCCAGTATTTATAGAGATCTGTGCTAGCTCTGAGTCGTTGGTTCGTTCAGGTGAATCTGAGCCATCGAGACTTGATAAAGAGGGCATTGGATATGGATCCAAACAATTTGGCTCATCTATCTTCAATGAGTTTGATAATTTTCAAAAAATTAAAAGCATGACTTTGGAATTGTGAGAAGGTGAAGAATAGTCTAGAAGTCCGCTGGAAAACAAAATGAAATTAATTGTGATATGTTGAAAACTATACGTAGGAAATCAAATTGCACATAGTAATTGTTAAAAAAAAGAAGAAAAGAAGGCACGTAGACTGAATGTAACATAAGCCCAAATTACTTTTGATGTACATAATCTTATAAAATAAGCAGTAAACTGTTTGAATGCACTTTTGGTGTCCCTATTTTATCAAATTCTCAATTTTGGTCTCTTTATTTTATTTTTTGCAATTTTGATCCCCAAATTTAATCCTCAATCTTGGTCCCTCTATTTTAGTTGTCGCAATTTCGATCCCCAAATTTAATCCTCAAATTTGGTCCCTCTATTTTATTTGTCCCAAAATTGAACCCCAATTTTATCCAATTCGCAATTTTAGTACTCCGGTTAAATTTTCATTGAATTTTGACAGCAATGCATATTTTGTGTTACTAATTATATTCAATACTCCCTCCGTCCCAAAATATAAGTCCCTTTTGAGAATTTCATTTTTCCTAAAATATAAGTCCCCTTTCTAAGTTGTCTACTGCATTTTTTACTTCTTAACTAAAATACCCTTAATTAATTCTTTATGGTTACAACTCTTGGAATACCAAAGTAGTAATTAATTAGAAGAGAGAGAAGTGATGTATAAAGGGTAAATTAGGAAAAATAGTATAAATAATGGACATTGTTAATGAGATTAACTTGCTACACTAATTTTAATTATTGTGAAGTGGTTAAATGGGACTTATATTTTGGGTTAAGGTGCGGCGCAAAACAATATGTTTTGGGGTACTTTAGAGTTTAGAAAAATGATTTAGATGTGCAAATACGTGAAGTTCATTTTGTCAATGGAAACATCGTGCTTATTGACTATCAAGTCTTTCGATGAGGGAGCTGGAACAAGACCCATGAGGGATTTTGTTTGTTTGAGGAACCAGATATGAAAATTGAGAAATGAGAGAAGAGGGATGATGATAAAGGAAGTTGTTGATGATGATGAAGTGGGGAAAGGAAAGTTGAGAGCGTAAGGTGTGACTGTAGAGGTGTGGAGTAGAGAGAGAGAGAGAGAGAGAGAGAATCAAACGGAAACAAAATATAAAGAAAGATCTAGAAATGGTGTCCAGGTCCACAGTATTAAATTAAAATTTATGTTTATCAAAAATTAGAACAATTGATTGATTCTTCTACTAATTTTATTTCACACAATTTTTCTTCTTTTATCAAATGGATCCTAATTAATGAAATCATTGTGAATCCTATATCATATCTAATCGCTCTGTGTTGGCAGTGCGAAATATGATCCTAAGCACGAGCGGAGATTAGTTTTTCGTTGAAAGTGTTGGGACACTCTATGGTATCTCGCGATGGTCCGAACAAAAAATATCTAATGCCAATATATAGTGCCTCTGTAGTTGTGGATTGGCGCCAAGCTTTTTTTATTTTTAATTTCTTTACTTTTTACATACTTATTTCTAATGCAAGTATTGTCCCGCAGTTATCTTGCAGTCGGTACTTTGCACACACTGAATTATTTTTTTTCTTTTTCTTTTTTAGTTTTTCATATTTTAAGTGGTGTTTTTTTGTCATGCATGTTTCTTTTTCTTTCAATTTGTATACGTGTTTTACTTTCTATTTGTCTTGTCTTTTTATTTTGTAATTTTGCACCAACGAGTATTAGAAGCATACTTAAATTAGTGTGTATATTTTTATTCCAGTGTCGTGTTGCAATATTTACTCCAACGAGAACTTCAGGCACGTTTACTATAGAACCCTATTATCTTCTTTCAACTCTGTATAGTTGCTTCTATTTTATTGGTGGTTTTCATCTAACTCTGAACGATACCACGTGTTTCACATTCTAATTGTGTTGTCTTCTTTTCTTTTTAATTATGAGCTAAATTTTTATATTTTCACTTGATAAATATGGATTATGTTATAAAAATTCTTTAGACTTTTTTTCTTATTAGCTATAGATGTTCAATTCCAATGTTTTTGTTAATGTTATTTTTAATCTTATAATTTTCCTATTTAACGGATAGTTTTAAATTGGTGTTTACATTTTTATCTATGTTTCTCAATTTCATGGTTTGTTTGCTTGCAGATTACCAAGGTAACGCTTCAATAACATTTACATTTACATTTACATTACTAGACCTTACCCCCATGCTATACTCGAGATATTGTTTTGAAAAAATAGATAATATTATGCATATTTCATTTGTCACACACTTAAGCTATTTGATAGGCAGTTTATTATGGGAGAACTTTATATAAAAAACAAATCTAACTCAGATAAAATAATGTGATGGAACAAATTAAGTAATTTTAAAATGGAAAAAAGTGCTCACTTAAGTAATTTCAGTTAAAAATGGAAACAAAAATATATATTTTTCAATGAAAAAATTAAAATTATTATTTAGAATCTTCCAACTATTTTAAATATTGTTAACACTCCACTGTTGATCGGTGGATAAAAAGACGTGCCCGTACGTAGTGGTTCTAGAAGAATTTAGTTCCTTTGTTCATCAATGCAATGTATCGTAAGATGAGGGGATCCAAATTCTTTGAATCAACAGAACAAAGGTGAAAGTGAGAAAGAAAGGAAAGGAAAATGGAAGAAGATGGATTTAGGGTTTTGATGAGGAGCTGAATTTAGATAGATGGTGAACTGAGAAGGAAGAGAGATGTTTAAGAGAGAGAGGGAGACGCTTACGGTTTTTATTTTCTGGGCTGTGAATAAAGATGAAGAAAAGAAAGAGAAGAGATAGCGTACAAAGAGAGATAAATGCGAGATTTGAAAGGGAGTGGGCGGGGAAAAGATTATTATTGGGTGTGGTAACAGAATTTTAGCGCGTGAATACCAACTGCAGAGTGATTGCAGTGATGGTATTCACAATTGATATAAGAAACTTTCCTATTGAGCAAATTGGGTTTATCGCTGCTTCTCACGCGGGAACTTTAGCCATATTTACAATAGAACTCCTCATCATATTCTTTCAACTTTGTATATGTGGTTCTATATGTTATCAGTGGTTTTCATCTATTCCTAAATGATATCCACTTTTGTTGAAAGGTGCAGCTCAAGCTTTTATTATAAAAAAAGTTGTGTGTAACAATACTTTTTTTATGATATAAAAATAGGGCGGCTCTAAGACGAGAGTTCGACAAAGTCCCTCACCAGTATATTACTAAAATTAACCATCAGATATATTATAAAATGCTATGATCAAATGGCTAAAATTGATTTGTCATTTCTCACCAACAGGTATTAGAAGCATACTTAAATTAGTATTTATATTTTTATTTGATAACCGCATTGCAACATTTACTCCTACAAGAACTTCAATCACATTTACAAAGTATGGTGGTGAGAAAGAAAAAGAGGCAGCAAAAAAATTTAAGACATTTATTTCAACCAAATTATTTTAAAACAAAAATTTTTCTAGCAAAATTTGGCGTAAGCCCGTGCGAAGCACAGGATCAAAGGATTTGTAGACACTTATGTGTAGGTAGGCTATACAATAGTTTTTTTTTTGAAGCCAGGCAATACAATAATAACATGTTCTACACTGATATTCTCCGATAATACATCAAATAATCTTATCAAAGCATGAATATATATTTTATGAGAAATTTTGAAGATTCTATAAAAGAATTATGTATACTCGTGTATTGGGAAATAGCTCATAATAGTAATCTTATTGTAAAAAAAAACTCACTAGTATTCTTTATTTTGGACAAAAGCATGGTCCTCTCACTTCATAGATAAAAAAAAAGGTGATTATTTTACGGGGAATCCAATTACAGCCTAGCCAGCGAGTTGGGCTAGGCAAATAGTAGCTTATATATGGCCTTTAAAATTTAATAATTAGGAGATACTAATATTACTAAGAGATAAGATATAAGAGAATATTTTTCTGTAATTTAGATTAACAAAATAAATGTAAAAAGACAAAAAAAAAGAAAAGAAATGGTGGGTGAGCATCGATGAGGGATGCGGCACAGTAAATTAAAAACTCAATCAAACGGTCCAGAATCAATCATTTAACAGCACTCACCTGATATCAAAAGCAACCAAAAAGATTGTTTTCGCCCAACAACAGATAATCTTCTTCTGTTTAAAACGTTATTAAATTCAATAAGGATAAGATGTCACCCTCTCTTCCTCTACTATTCTTTATTTATTGGTGAGGCCTAGATTCCCCTAGATAGAACGTGGGTAATTTGCCTTAACTACTTAAAAGATGCCACATGAATTTCATTGACATTTATCACATAAATATATTTATATTCTTTGCTTTACAGTTATTATTATATATTTATATTATTTATACATTCACCCCAAATTTTGTAAATGCATTTGTGATTTGCTTATCTTCCCTAAATTTTACATTGGAGAAAAGGAGAGAAAAAATCACATAAAGAACTATGCATTCAATTGTCACTTTATTCAAAATATGAGTAAAATTGTTTTTATATACGATAGCTATTAGCTTCTGTTAATACGTTTTTAATCACATAAATAAAATATAATAATTTGTTTTTAATCCAAAATATTTCTATCAGTAATTATTCTACCTTCTTTTTACAATAATTGTTAGCTTTTCCTTTTTCACCAAATCGTTAGCTATTCTATCGAATAAATAAAACAAATTTTAATTCATTTAAATAATAATCCAGCTATAATCAAGAAAAACTTAAAGTTTTAGATCTTTTTATGTAACTGTTTAAATAAATAAAAACAAGTTTTAACTAAATAAATTGAACAATTAATTATTTAATTAACGATATAATTAAAAACACTTTTTTGATTAGATAAAATCTAATTAAATATTTTATGTTAACAATATAATTTATTTTTTAACTTTATTTAAATATATATTTTGAAACACCGACCATGGATGACTAAATGTAACATCGTGTGAACTAGGGCTCACTTTCCGTCGTATTCGATTGATAAAAGATGATTCAATATATCACCGTTTGAACTAGGGTTCACTCACTCTTCGGTTCCACTGACCAATGATGATTTCATGTATCACATTTGTAACAGAGAGGAGTACTCTTTTTCCTTTTAGATTATTTTTCCCTAAGGAGGGTTTGAATCTAAAGGTTTTAACGCGACTCCTTTCATTTTTTTGCCAAAAAAAAAAAAGATTTTGAATCATGACTTGTTGTTTTTGAAAGTGTAAAATCGATTTGTTGCTTCTTTCTTTAAAGAGGGAAATCGATTTTGTGCTTCAATTTAGAGAGGAAAATCGATTTGCTAATTTGTTTTGGAAAGAAAACAATCGATTGATGGCTTGTTGTTATTGAGAATCAAAATCGATTGATGGCTCCTTTCTTTAAGGAGAGAATCGATTTCTATCCTGATTTTAAAGCCAAAAATCGATTTCCCTTCTACTCTTTTAAAGCCTATAATCGATTTCTATCTTGCTTGTTTTCAAAAAGGAATTTGTTTTGAAAAGAAAACAATCGATTGATGGCTTGTTATTTTAAAGAGCTAAATCGATTTTCCACTTACTTTTGGAAGTAAGGAATCGATTTCCTTCCTTCTTCCTCAGGCACAAAATCGATTTTGTTAGTATATTTTCGAGAAGAAAATCGATTTTCATATTATATCTTTTAAGCAATCAATCGATTCTTCACTTATCACAATTGTGTTAAAAAGTGTTTCAACGGTCATATTTTCACAATCCATATAAATAGGACTTAGGGTTTTTACGATCAAACAACATGATACAACACACAAATCAAAAAGAAAAGAACGCAAACACTTACCGTCACACTTTTTCTTCACGTTCTTCATCTAGGGTTTCAAATCGCTCATCTCTCTCAACTACATATTGTTATACTGCTTGAGTGATTGGATCCTAGCTTTCATTTTGTAATCATCTAATACTTGGTTGTTGTGAAATCCTGGGAAGTTTTCTTGGGTAATTCAATCGGGGAGATTGAATTGTAGCGAAATCCTTAGCGGGGAGCTTGGGTTCTCAATTTGGGGAAAATTGAGATTGGTGTGGTAGCTATATCGAAGTTGCTTGCTTGTAAGACGTTGAAGAAGTATCTTCTCATATAGTGGTTATTATCAAGTCCAAAGGTTGCAAAGCCGGAGGCCGAGGACGTAGGGCTTTTATCCCGAACCTCGTAAAAATCACGGTGTACTCCTATCCCTTATCTTTACTTTGCGTTTTCTTTTATAATTGTTAACTGTCATCGCACTTGCTATTATCACGCGCATATTTGATTATCGTTATAATTATAATTGTTTGTGTCTTTGTTATAGTTTGCATAAGTTGTTGCATATAGTTTAAATCCCATTTTCCGCATTCGATTTAAACTAGCATTGTTAATTTTTCAAAAATCCAAAAGAAGTCATATTTAGCATATAACCTTATTCACCCCCCCTCTAAGGTTATCATATAGTCCAACAGTCGTGCAGATTTAATGTACCACTATGAACTCGACATCATTTAGCGTCCAGTTCATTAAACTTGGATGAGTCAATGTACCATCGTGTGAACTTGGGTTCACTTACCATCAGATTCGACTGATAAAAAATGACTATGTCTCACAGTGTGAACTATGGTTCACTTACCTTATGATTCCACTTACCAAGGATGATTCCATGTATCACAATGGTAACAAGGATTCACTGACCGTGGAGGATTCCATGTACCACTGAGAACTCAGCATATCACCTAGCATAGAGTCATTAAACCATCGATGACTCTGTGTATGACCATGTGCACTAGGGTTCACGTAAAGCAAGTGAACCGCAGATTTCAACTCATAAATTGTGGATTATATTTGTAAATTAATCATATAGCATTCACATTATAAAGTTTAAATAATATAATTATTAGACAACTAGTTGAAAACGTACTTTAAATAAAAAAGAAATTATTTGGTAGCAAATATTTAAAAAATAATTTGGTACCAAATGTTTTTGGTATAATTTTATTGTATTTTTAAATAAAATCAAAGATTTTATACCATTTTATCAGAAAAAAATTATACCAACAACATTTAACGTTTTTTCCTTGTAACACAAAATATAATATAAGAAAATTAATTATTCCAATAGCATTTATCGCGTATTTTTTATATATTTTTCAATAGTTCAAATAGTTATCAAATTTTCCCATTTTTTTGAGAGACAAAATTGAGTTTAGTTCTTGAGAACAAAAAATAGGTCATCACGTAATACTTATTAAGTCTTCACATTTTTTTTAGAAATGGGTAGTTTAATATTTTACATAACTAGTTATTAAGTCTTCACATTCATTGAGTATCCGGCTTTGTCGGTCTGTGTGGTTCTCCCCTCCCAACAGAGTTTTGCCACATTCAAGATTCGAACCCTAGACTTTATGGTGGGATCCAAGTCCAGTTACCACTCAGACCAACCCCTATTGGTAGAGTAAAAATAATTTTAATAATAAATTCAATTTTTTTAAAAAAAGGCCTTGTTTAGTTCTAATGGCAGGATATTGGAAGTTATTCATCTTCGTTAAACAACCCACAAGGCAGCAACTACAGGGATGCAACACTTGGGAAGGTTTGTTGGACCCTCTTAACTTACACCTCCTCAAGATCACAGGAGAAAGAAGATGAGAATTGTAAGATTGGGAATTGGGAATAAAAAAAGATTTCCCCACCAATCAGAAATCTTTAAAGATGAATTGCGACCTTCAATACTAATGAACCAGCTCTAGGATATAGTTTTGACATCATTGACAGCACTTGAGAATTAATGACTTGATCCCTAAAAAGAATATTACTTATCGCCTGATTTGACTGATCAAAGATCATGTATCATTGTGTGAACTAGGGTTCACTTACCTTCTAGTTCCACTGACCATATGATATAATATATATATATATATATATATATATATATATATATAGACACACACACACACACACATATATGTATATATTTAGTTTTTTATTTTGGTATAAACCGAGTATTATCTGCGCGCAACTACAGAGACTAAAAATGTCTCGCTAGAAACGGGAAACACCTCGCTAGAATCACACCAGAGAATGAAGTTGCTCTCAGGAGGAAGTCTAGTCGCCGTCAGAGAACTAGAAATAGCGTAAAGTGTCGAATGAGGGAGAGGAGAATCCCTTATATAGTGGGCCTATCAAGAGATCGTGGGCCGAAAACGAAGCAGCACGACCCTTTTCTTTGCGCATTTAATGTTGACCTCGAAAGTTGAACCGACATCATTACTTGCTCCCATAAAGAAATCAAACGTCGCATCAATCACCTTGAGAGACTCGAACGTCACGTCAGTCAGAAGTCAATCGTCACCTCTCCCAAAAAACACGTGTGAAAGCCACGCGTGCGATCCTCGGCTAGTCACACCAGTCAAGTCGCCCCAAACCGACTTGAAGCAAGCTGGGGGCAACGATCTCAAGCTTGAACCCGTCCTCTGGACGAACTCGGCTTGGGGACAACTACTCCGGACCGAGCTAAGGGCCCAATACGCTCAAATGGGCCACAACTGGCCCAATCCGATGAGGATCCACCCAATGGTATGATCAGCGCTTGCGCACGCTTGATCAACGATTGGGATCGAGCCGGTCTATCCAACGGTCAAGAAGCACCACCTAACACTATAAATAGGGGTCCACCCCCATTGACAAATACACTATTGGATTCATTCACTACTCCTGCTTTGACATCTACCCCACTGACTTGGGCGTCAGAGTGTCTTTATAGGTACAACACGGGCTGAGCTCTACTCCCGACCTACTCATAAACCGTACGACTAGGGCCCTCAGGTACGATTTAAAATTGAAATAAATTATATTAAATCTATTTTACCATTAATGCAAATACCATTTATTTTAATAAACAATAATGTATTCTTTAATTAATCATATATCATAATTTTAAGAGTAAATAAGATATTTATATATTCCATTAAAAGAAATATTTATCAATATCAACTATGCACATGACACGAAAATTTCATGATTTTAAAAGTTACTCCACTATTGAGTACAATAGAGTTACATAAATTTTAATAGTTTTACTCAATATAACTATTTAAATTGTGTTGTGTAACCAAAAAATTTGAACTTCAGTATTTATTTTTTTTACCGATGAACTTCAGTATTTAGTACAATAGATTTACGGAAATTTTACTATACCTGTTGTTCAATAAAAAAATTTGAGAAAAATTAAAAATAAGCAAAGTTTCTAACCTTGGAAACTTGCAACACACCTCTTGGAAATACAAACTGACATTAATATATATGGGTTAATATACAAATAACAAAAATATCTATAATAATTTGTAAAATATAATTATATGTTAGATAGAGATAGTGGATTACATGTGGCTGATTTTATTGGTGCCATATCATATAAGGTAAATTACCATATTTATTCAAATGCAACCCAGAATTTACCTTATTTATTTTCTACGACAATTCTTATAAATTAAATTTACTTTAATTGAAGACCTTTGGATTAAATAAAAAAAGTAACTTATCTATACGATCGGCTACGGTGAAAAAGTCGTAATACCCATGTGCTCCTATTTATATCCACAAAACCCCACTTCCTTATTGCTGCTGCGTTTTTCATTTCCATTCACACTAAGACTCTCTTCTCTTCTCTTCTCTTCTCTTCTCTCGCGCTTTCTTTTGCTGAAACGATGCCGTTGGCTATGGAAAATAATGGATTAGGCTTCCGCCAATATATCTCGATCTGCGATCAGGATTTTCCGGAGGAAGAAGATTCCGATTCTAGTGGCTCCTCTTCCCCCTCTTCCCTCGGAAGAAACAGTGACTCGTCGGAAGATTCCTCTGACCGGGAAGACTCCGGTGAAGTTGAGGTTCAAAGCTCGTTCAAAAGCCCTTTGGATACCATAAATGATTTGGAGGACGATTTACCTGTCAAGTAAGTTTTTCACTATTTTTTTTACATGTTTTTCCTCAAGCTTCACGCTGTTTTGGGGTTCTGCAACCTATTTCCTATTCTGATTATTGATTTCAAGAAGCACAACAACAGATGCTATGCTATGGTTTTGCTTGATTTTGTTAATGTACCGTTTTACCCCTGAGATGCTCGTTATATTACCATTTATGGCAATCGATGGTTCGATTGGTTGGGGCCATGTTGTGGCTAGTATTTTATCATATGAGAAAAATTCCATACAGTTGTATACTATTTTCTATTGCTCAAGATAAGGTTTACACGATCCATTATTTTAAGGATCTACTTTTTTGATTGAGCTAGTGGTTTCAGAAGATAGCTTGTTCTAGACAATACTGAAACAAAAAGTGTAATTGATGGGCATAATGGATATTTACCATCAAAATAAATAGCTGGTGAGCTGAGGTAGTCAGATTAAGTTAGATCATAATGTTTGAGGATTTGGGAAAAAGAAGGGTTAGGGTTAAGTCTTTATGAATTTTAGGGCTTCATGATCTCTCAGCAGGGTGGGCTTGTTAACTTTATAAGACTAATATTAATTAATCTATTGATGCATTTTTAAAACCATAATGAAATTTTACAATAGTATGAATTTGTTTAAGTAGAGAGAGTAAATGTAAGAACTGCATGAAATAACTTTGGATTAGATCAAAATAGATGGATGAAAAATCTACCAACCAAGCATGTAGTATTCAAATTTTTTTGGCAGGATATTCATATTTTGTTTTAAAAACTAACTTTCTCTCTCATAAATTATCTATTTTTTTTTAAAAAAAATAGAAGCATCCAAAATTTCCTTTATCCGAAGACAGATCATTCTTTGCAAATAGATGCATCTAGACATTTTTGACACTTTTTTTTTGACAATATGTTTTTGACACTTATCATTCTTCACCTTTGTATTTCTCTGGACTAAATGCATCTAGACTCTTCCTGGGCCCAAATACTTTTCATTATTTATTCCTTTAGATATCCATTAAATATTTTACTTGGTGTACAATCCATTACACATAATTAGTCCTATCCATGAAGTTTTTTTGACTAACCTATCCACGAAGTTATTAGTATTTAATTTAAGTTTGTGGATATGATGAAATTGGAGGGTGCATAATGGATTAATGGATCCAACTACCACCCCTTCCTTTTGACTTACTCGGCTTGGTTCTAGGTGATAAAAGTTCTCATCTTAAAAAGAAAATTATAGCCATGCTAAGTGATGAATCCTTAACTTTAAAGAGCTACCTTTGTTTGTTCTTGGTTTCAGCTATTTGTTTCATATCAAGTTATGAGTTTTTGGTCAAGATTTAGTTTAAATGGCCGAGAATAAGAAAACAAATACAATTTTTTTATAACAAGTAACAGAACACTTAAACTAAAGATGAGATTGGAACAGGAATCTAAACGAGAAGTGAATTGACAAAATTAATATCCCCTGCACATGTATTGGTCAATTAAGGTCAATTAAGAGATTTTGCTCCCCTTTTCAGAAATTTTTACCTGAAAAACTGTTCGATCTCGGTATTCCTCGAATCCCTGTCTCTTTGTTAGTCACCCAAGTCCTCCTTGGACGGTGTTCCTATGCTAATGCTATGAAGAATAAGATGCTCATCATGTTACTGCCACTACACTGGAACTTTGGGATTTTTCTTTTATGCTTTTATTTCTATTAACTTCCACTAAAATAAAATTGACAAACATTCTACTAAACAAAACTAATATTTTCAAGATGTTTTCAAAAAGAATGTTAGAAAATAAAACAGAATGTCTTAAGACAGTAAACTGAACCTTAACCATTTTATCCTGCCCCAACTTCAAAGAGGGAAAACTTTGATTAAGTAATTGAAACTACAAGAGTAATTACCAAAATACTGAGTAATTTTGTTTTGTGTGATTCAGGAAAGGCATATCCAAGTTTTACAGTGGCAAATCGAAGTCGTTCACAAGCTTAGCAGATGCTGCTGGTGCTGCTTCTATGAAAGAGATAGTAAAGCCAGAGGACCCTTATGCTAAAAAACGCAAGAATTTGCTCGCCCGCAACATAATGATTGGGAGGAGTCGCAGTTATGCGGATAATGTTGGTGGAATAACAAAACGAACCTCTAACATAGGCAGAGGAGCATCTTGTCTCACTTTGTGCAGCAGTGAGGAGGAAGGGAAGAGCTCCACATCAATATCTCCTCCTTGTCCTCTTCCTCCTCGACATCCACAAGCATCTGCAAATGCATCACTTCCTCAACCTCCACCTCGAAATTCTCCTTGGCGGTCATACTCCTGGTCGGATCTGCACTCTGTGGCTGAGGCTCACGATATATCTGGTTTGGCAATTTGTAGTGGAAACAAAGACAACAAAGTACACTGAAATTTTGACAGAATTTAAACTTTTTTTAGTTGTTTGCAACTAAGTTTATTGTTTGAAAACTTCAGATTCGAGTTTGTTTGTAATGGCAGGGTGCTGCCATCTATTCTACGTGAACTCGTCTTTTTATGTAGTTACTATATAGTGTGTATATTACGTCTCAACTTTTGGTAATTCATGATTTCTAGGATCCTATTCGTGCTTAAGAGTAAATTTTGTACGGGTCAACTATAGGAATCGAACTAGGGAGCTACAAGTCCCAAGGTAACTTATGTTATTGGGCGAACAATGTTGGTTAGAAGATGTTAGCTTATTAGTTCAAGACTAAAAATTGTTAGTTCTTTTTTTTTAAGAGCATAAATGGAATGTTTTTCTATTACCAAGTAATACAATGATTTTCTCCGGGAAATCCGTAACGAAAATACGACGACCATTTTGCAAATCCATGCTCTAGGTGCATCGTTATGGCCAAATGGGTTCAAACCTTGTGGGGGTCAATGGAGTAGTTGGAAATTATGGTGGGAGCAACCTTCTTGGAATAGAGTTATGCGTTTCGTACCTAATTATTCTGCTGCCTCATGGTCTCAAGGCGGGATACATATTGCGCTTATTTATCTAAAAAAATTCACCCACTTTTGGTCCCCAAGTATTTTCTCTAAGAACTTTTCGTCGCTACTGTTAGTTTTGTCTAACGGAGGCGGCGTGACATCGCTTGTGTCTAGTTCTAATATGCTGGCAATTACACGTCATTGTCAAGTTTCCCTGCCCTTTTTAAGTCACTCCACATCAGTTGTCCATGTGACAAATAAAAAAAAGCACAAATGAAATTAAAACTTAAATCCCTAATAGTTACCCAATTTATCGCAAAACTAGTGACCCAATCCAATACACGCATTTGTAAAGGAAAAAAAGGTCACACAAGATTTGTAATAAAAAGATAACGAAATCTCTTAACATACATTTGCAAATAATAATTTTGCACAAGTATGAGTTGTCGAATTATAACAACTTCGGAAACAAAAAAACACACATGTCATCAATTGGTTGGCATTGGCAATCCAACTAGACGCCCTAACCTGTGTAATTAATGCACATTACAAACCTAACCAAAAACACATCTCACCATTCAATTAAAATTAGCAAAATCTTAAAAAAAAAACGTACAATCATGCTATCCTTCGGATCTCTAACAAACACCTGAAATATAGCTTCAGAAACATCTCAGCATTCAATTCAAATTAGCAAATTCTACAATAAATTAAAAAAACACATACAACCATACTATCCTTCGGATCCCTAACAAAAACCTAAAATATTTTTTCATCCAACTTAATTTTAACACTTTGTTTAACCAAAACACATCTCTAAAATCAAATAATTACGTAGACCAAATAATTTGTTTCTCTAACAAACACAAATCTCTAACCCAAAATCAGACATTGTTTATACCTAAAATATCACAATATCATTACCACACTTTTTTTGTACAATGTCACCTGAATGTTTTTTAAACAAATTATGCATATAGGTTTTTAAAAATTCAAAAAATGCCATAAATATAGAATTGAAAACGGATGAAGAAAATACAACGAGAATTAAAGTTTACAGCCACCTGACTTCAGCAGTTGAAATCCAATAATTCAGTTAAAGTATTCAATGCCAATAATTCTAAGCAAATATAAAAATTAGGCAGATTTCTAAAACATTTTAAAATACAGACAGACCAAAAAAAAGGAAGAAACAACAACGTACCACAACCTTCCATATAAAATGACGATTGCTTAATGAATGTCGTTTGTAATGCAAAAAATCATACGACAAGAGTCAGCAAAAACATAAACAATTAATATCCTATAAATCAGGCCAAAACATAAGCCCCCCGATTCAAATCAAATCTGAATTAAATGGTGTTTATGAATCCAATAAAATACATCCCGAAAAATAAGCCAATTGATTATTACAGCCACCAACCAGAACCAATTAATATCCTGTAAATAAGACGAACAAATAAGCCTCCATTGCAAACCAAGTCAGAATTAGGCAGATTTCTAAAACATTTTAAACTACAGACAGTCCAAAAAAAAAAGAAGAAACAACAACGTACCACAACCTTCCATATAAAATGACGATTGCTTAATGAATGTCGTTTGTAATGCAAAAAAACATACGACAAGAGTCAGCAGAAACATAAACAATTAATATCCTATAAATCAGGCCAAAACATAAGCCCCCCGATTCAAATCAAATCTGAATTAAATGGTGTTTATGAATCCAATAAAATACATCCCGAAAAATAAGCCTACTGATTATTACAGCCACCAGCCAAAACCAATTAATATCCTGTAAATAAGACGAAGAAATAAGCCTCCATTGCAAACCAAATCAGAATTTCCATGGCCATTTATTCACAAATCAAATCGCTAAAAAGTAGCACGAAACATTAGGCCACTGATTAGTAATCTCTTAATAACATTTATTAGAGAAAACGTAGACACCATATATAGTGCCTTTGCATCAGTCTATAACTTTCACAGATTAACAGATAATATCATCTCCAGTCACACACAATAACCAGTTATGGCTCCAACCTACAACCTAATTGCTGATATCATTCCAAACAAACCCAATTTACGTTTGTGTGTTCGAGTTGTCCGTAAATGGCTGGTGCAAGATCCTACCAAAAGTACATAGGAGTACTTCTCTTTGGATTTAGTACTCATGGACAAAAATGTATATGTTCATCAACTGTAATATAGTCATTTATGTCAATATTAATATCATTGTGTACCTATTAAACTGTCTGATTTGTTTATGTAGGGTGACAGAATTGCTGCAACAATCCGCAGACAATTGTTTTACATTTTTAAGCAAAAATTAGAAGAGGATGAAGTCTACGTCCTCTCAAACTTCAAAGTCAACCCTAACGTAGGGGAATTCCGAGCAAGCATAAAGAAGTACAAAATTTCGTTTGAAAAGAATACTATCATATCAAAGCAATCTGCTACATCATTTCCATCAGTCACTTACACATCATGGACCAATCCTGCTGATATTTTTAAATCCAGTTTTGATACTGATTATTTAGTAGGTATATCCACTAATCCCTTTTACTAAATGTTTACTTAGTATTTCTTTCAACAATTAATATATCTTAATTTCTCCTTTTGGTTTATTTCAGACATAATGGGGTTTTTAACTGGAGTCACCGGGGAAAAGGAGTTCACAACTAGAGCTGGACTTCAATCAAAACTCATAACAATGGAACTGGAAAATGATGGGTATATTTACTTACAATTTTATGACCTAATATTTATAATATGATATTCATTTGTGCCATAAAACTCCATCGCAGTCAACAACTTTGACACTTCATCCTTTCTGAATATGCAGTAGCCCTACAAGAATAAATTAGAACATTTCAAACAGTCAAAGTCAATAGGAAATGTCTATATACACTGCTAAATACATTTATAGTATGACCTTGTGTTTGTGATCCTACAATGCAGTTTTCGTTTTAAAGTAACGCTGTTTGGAGGATTAGTGGATGAGGTCAACAATTTCCTATCTAGCTCGAATTCTGATGAAACAACTGCTGTTGTTGTCATCCTCCTTGCGAAAGTGAGAAAATATAATGGTAAGCCATTCATCACTTTTTAAACAAATTATCTCACATACCATATCATCCAAGCAACCTATAGTTGATTATTTTGTTGTCCTAACAGTTACAGGAGCTAATAATATTACCAACAACTATTCAACAAAATTGTTGTTTAATCCAACATTTCCTGATGCAATAACCTTTAAATCAAAATTGCCACCCACATTGGAAACACCCCCAAAGGGATTAAGCCAATTACAGGATAAGACAAAGATTACTTTGGAGGATGATTTCCTCAAATATACGCCTAAGGCTACTATTGAGACATTGAGTTCCATGTTCATACAAACCTCGGAAACTCGCAACTCCGCAGTATTTTAGAATTTCAATTTTTTAGACTGTAGGATTTAATTTTAAAAAATTGCTTAAAGAAATTAACATTTTCTGTAGGATCTGTATGTGGCTGTTTTAGCCACTGTGGACGGTATTGCTAATGAAACAAAGTGGTGTTACATGGCATGCAAAAAATGTCACAGAAGTGCATCCCGCGACGCTGACATGTACTTTTGCAAGGGATGCGACAAACACATCACTGAAGTTGTCAAAAAGTACATACACCCCATAATAATTATTAAATCCAATATCTAAGTTGCCTTATACTAACGTCACATATCTTTCAGATTTTTACTCAAGATGTATGTGAGGGATGACACTGGATCTGCGTTGTTTGTCATGTTTGACGAGGACACATCTAGCTTGATAGGCCAAACTGTTGTTGATATCCTCCAGCATGTGATAATTCTATACTTTGTATCCATACAAGTTAATTATTCTTCAACAATGCAATATTTCTAACTGTGTTCTAATATCATGTACAATACATAGCATTTGGAGAGCGATGGGCTACCACATGAAATAAGTGAACTGAACGATCAAACACTTTTATTCAAGATTGGTTGTGATAAAGGGACAGAATCGCGGTTTGATCCATCCTATGTGGTGAAAAGGGTTACTTCAGATGCTACAGTAATTGAAAGGTTCAAAAGTCCCAACACAAATGAGGTACTACTTTGCTACACATTTAAGTAAATAAAATTCCTGCATTTTACAGTAAAAAAGAGCATTTTTATGTATAAATCTTTGTTTTTTTAGGAAAACAGCCAGACACCTGTAGATACCACTGAACTAGGGGATGGATTAAACACCAAATCTGCAGAGGTTGTTGCACAGGTACATATTTTAAACATTTGAACTTCCCCTGTATGATATAATTGTATTTCTTACCTTACAACGTGCATTTCACGCTATAATTACTGTAAATTAACATATTTATGGTGTCTAAACCCAGAATTTAAAT
Source organism: Astragalus glycyphyllos (assembly GCA_963573325.1). NCBI lineage: Eukaryota > Viridiplantae > Streptophyta > Magnoliopsida > Fabales > Fabaceae > Astragalus > Astragalus glycyphyllos. The sequence goes on from OY754308.1 coordinate 66,902,053, forward strand.
AACAAATTCACGGAAGCACAAAATGAAGAACCAGAAACAAATGCTGTAGAGAATGTTGCTGAGGAGGGTGTCAAAGAGCAAGTTGTTGTTGATATTACAAATCAAACCCAATCTGGTCTACCAACTAACAAAAGGAGCAACAACCAAACTGCCATTGGGGAGAATCCGCTCAAAGTTTTGAAAACAAGTATCAAGCAAGAAAAGGATTAACGCGATCCATTATGGATGGTTTTCCTATGGCTATCCGGATTTCTCAATTATTTCCGGCAGAATTATAATTTCAATGTTTTATGCTTTACGACTTTTACCTTCTATGCTCACTATCTTTGTCACCGATTTCCAAATTTAAACAATCAGTTTGGCTATTTGACTACTTTATGGTTTATGGTATTAGTGTGGTGTTTACTAAACTAGGATGACACAGGAAATATTCATGGGAATTTTCTTTTCGTGATATTTTACATCCTTTTCAATTTTGTTTTGATGGATACATTCTATATCCAAATGAATTTGACGAATCCTCACAATGCTCAATACAACATCTACGTACGTGTCAGTATTACTGTAACTAAAAGCTTTTTTAAGGCAGATACTAAAATTCTTATGAAAAATTATGTATTACTTAATATGTGTGCAACATAGCTTTGTTATTCATATTAATAATTTAGAAATACATTCAAATCCCTGGCATATATAGGTGTGCAAGGAAAAAATTTTAAAACAAATTTTTTCTGAAAAAACAAAGATTTATGTCAATGAAATTCCAAATTTGCCTAAACAATAAATGTATTTAATTATGTTTGTCCAACCTGTGGTCGTTAACCAAATTAAGGTCAACTACGTATTTCTAATATATTGCCAAACATTCATTACTTAATACAACTATATAAAAAAATTTATCTCATTCATTAAAAACAATTAATGATTTCAATTCATTACTACAAATCCCAGATTGTTTGTTAACATTCCTAAAAAAACCAAATCATAATGTTATTACAATAACCTTCGCAAATCAGCATTTAATAGTAAATGATTTGGTGCATAACATATTGCATTGAAAGGGCAAAATCAACAACTGAAAAATTGTCATTGACACCTATAGCAATTCCAATTATGGCAAACATTTAATTTACCAAGTATACGTACATAAATAGAATATTTTCCGCAATTGCAGGTTTACAATACGACTATCTCCTACAACTTTCAGAGCTTCATTGGGTTATGATATAACCAGAATGAAAAATCGCAAAGAAACTACAAAAGATGATCATCAACAATCGGGTAAGTCATTTATAGCATATCTCCTTATTTCCTTTGTACAGCAGGTCTTACAGAAAATAAAAATTTTGCCACAGGTCTACCGGTACGGACAGTGTGTGATGGTGTTTCTATTGGAAGATCGTCTGAAATTGTTCAAGGTGTGTCATTCTATTAACCTAAACTTTATTTGAGTTCATGTAACTAACCGGGAGCTGTAGGCAAAATAAATAGGGTGTGTTTTCATTATCTATTATCTATGCTACCCACCATCCACTATCCAAAAACATTTGAATGGTTTTTTTTCCTACAGCATACAATCCTAGCAATATAGGTAATTCTTGATAAATGCATAAATATAATAGAATGACATAAAATTTCTAGGCAATTAGAATGTCTTGGAACTCGGGGTAGTAAATTTTTACACACTTGCATTTGCGATAAGGAAATCCATCCAAATAACCAAACTACATGCCCAAGAATGATGCATATAGTCCTATTGAATAACAACCGACTTTTGGCCACCCTACAAGAATACCGCATTACCTTTAAACTCATAAAATAAATTAAGACATTCATATTGTACAATTGAATGTTGACAATATAATCATTTAACATATTCGTAGTAAATGTCATCCACACGAAATATTAATATACTGATGTTACATCAAACAAACAATTAGTACATACTTTTCATTTAAAGTGTTAAATGCAATTGCAGAACTGGACAGTATTAGTCGGACGAATTTGGGAAACTCTCATGCTGGACAACTGGTTGTTAACAATCGAACAAAGCGGAAGTTGCATGAATCTAATAAGCCAACAGCAAGAAAGAAATTCAATGGTTTTTTTTATAAATACGTAATGTCATTTATTTTCATGCATATCTCATAACTGTATACGGTAAATAACATTTCTTCATTCAATGCCACTATCACTAGATGAAAACTCACGTCCACTCAATCAAGGATGTGTCCTAAACCCCAATCAAATAACTGGTGGTAGTTCTCCATGGCTACATCATCATATTCTTAACCCGACAGGTTTTGTTAGTAACCAAGCTACAGTTATAACATCGGGATTATATGGTCCATCTATCTATGTAAACCCCTACAATGGCCATTATATGTTGCCTACTATCTCAGGTGATAATTTATTATTGAACTGCTTTTACATATAACTACAAATAAATTGTTATCCTAATCTAACATCTTGATTCTGCACAACATATATAATCTATTTGAATGGATGATGCAAGTCAAATGTCTACTAACTCAAATCAGCCACCAATTCTACCTAGAACGCCAAATTATTATGATCATAGACTACCTTTAAGAGAACTAACAATAGGTACGGTATCCTGACGTACCCAATTGTAGAATTTGCTTTTAAAATATAATTAAGTGGTCAAAATGTTTGGCATCATCATAAGCATGAATATTTTCCTTTCTAACTACTGACTTTATTTTGGACAACTTCTAACTACTGACTTATATATGGATGTATTGGACAAAATGATAGGCATGGCCAGCCCTAGAATGGGGAATCTCAGTGAAGCAACATGTGTTGAAACTCAATCAGCAAACAAATCAGGGGAGTGCTCCGAATCATATTCTAAAGTATAGATTCATATTCTACAAACAAATATTTCAGAGCAAGTTTAAAATGTAATTTCAGCTCAAACATATCAAGATTCAGCAACAATTATGGAGCAGAGGACTTTACTAATGCATACTGGCAGAGAGCCATCAACTCCATTGCATTGTCAAGGTTAATTGAGTCTACAGTTGCAACTTCAATTTTATATTTAATAATAATCTACTTACATTTTAGCATTGTAATTATGTCTAACTTGATATAGTGGTAACTCTTATGGGTATTAACAGGTAATGAAAATAATGGGACTTACCTTGACAAATTAAGGGGGTCATTGTCTGATTGTCCAAGTACGTCTAATCATGCGCCAACGTTAGAATCCAGTACCTCCCAAGTAGTTCCTCCAACATCGCGAAATGTCAAGAACAAACGCAAGCCTAAATCAAGACGTGTTATCGAATCAATTGGGTCAGCAAGATTTACATTTACCGATGACTTAGATGATGGACAAACTACAGACACTAACGAAACAGGTATGAAAAAAATAGTGACATTCCACACAAAAAAAGATGACTACTTAAGACGTATGTCTTTTGAAATTGATTAAGTTATCTGATTTAGATTTACTTTTTTGTATTACAAGTACCAATGGAACAGTCCACAACACAACACGTTTCAATACTGTTTGAGAGAGCAGAAACCATCGGTATGGCATTCGAAAACTCTAAACCCACTTTGTAGACATATATTGACATATAAATTCAAGTTTGTGCATATCAGTTGCTTAATCTTTTTTTTTTTTTATATTCAGCCTATCTGGATTTCGGCAATCAAGATTGCATATGCAATAATTGTAACGCCAGTTTATGGTATGAGGAAAGGGCAGAGAAGGCCAAAACCAGTACTGACAGCGGATTTTCGCTATGTTGTATGAAGGGAAAGGTACATCTTCCACCACTTGACAGACCTCCAGATCTCCTATACAATTTGCATAATGGGTTGGATCATAGAAGCAAACACTTTATGGAGAATATTAGAGCATACAATAGCATGTTCGCCTTCACTTCTATGGGAGGGAAGGTAGATAATTCTGTCAATGATGGTGGTGGTCCACCACAGTTCATTCTTAGTGGGCAAAATTATCATCAGATCGGAAGTTTGTTGCCAGAAAATGGAAATAAAGCAAAATTTGCACAACTATACATTCACGATACTACCAACGAGTGTATCAATAGAGTCGATCATTTCAGGTGTGTATTTGACTGTTTTTAATTCTATAAAAATTAAAATCGTTTGTAGAGTATTTTTATAACCTATAACTGATTCCTTATTATTAAACAGAGAATCTAAAGGGTTTGACCAGACATTGGTGAAGGACCTGACAGAGATGGTTGACCAACATAATGTTTTAGCTCAATCGTTTCGGAAAGTCCGGGACTTAAGCATGGAAGACCAAAACAATAATTTTTGTTTGAGACTACTACGAAACCGATCAAAAGATGCAAGATTACATAATCGCCCCACTTGCGATGAGGTTGCAGCATTGATCATTGGTGATTACAATAATTTGGAAAGGGGTAGGGACATAATTGTTGAGAAACATGGAACAGGATTGGAGAGAATACATGAAACTCAAACAACATTCATACCACTACAATATCCCTTGATGTTCCCTTATGGAGAAGATGGTTATCAAGAAGACATTCAATATAGGGAATTAGAAGATGCCAATCAAGTTCGTAAGAGGCAACGAGTCTCAATAACGGAGTTTATAGCCTTTAGGATACAAGAAAGAAGCATCGAGTACGGCAATATAGTGAACACAAGGAGGTTATTCCAACAATTTGTGGTGGACTGCTATACCATGATTGAATCACAGAGGCTATCATATATAAGAAATAACCAACAGGACATCAGATGTGACATACTTGCAGGTTTGGAGGATGCAGTTACACGAGGGGAAACTGATCCATCCTCGATTGGAAAGCGTATTATATTGCCACCATCATTTACAGGGGGGATGAGGTACATGTTCAACAAATGTCAAGATGCAATGGCTGTGTGCAAAAGATATGGATACCCTGATCTATTTATAACAATTACATGCAATTCTAATTGGACTGAAATACAAGATTTTGTTTCCAGTTGAGGATTGCAAGCATCTGATAGGCCTGACATTATTTGTCGAGTTTTCAAAATGAAATTGGATCAATTGATGACAGACCTGAAGAAGGATAAGATATTCGGTGAAGTTGATGCAGGCAAGTACATTAATATGTTAATTATGTTAACATTCAATGTGTTCTATTTTTGCAGTCCTTATTAAACTGTTAGGATAGGATTCATTGTTTGACAAATTAAAAACAACTGCAGGAATGTACACGGTTGAATTTCAAAAGAGGGGACTTCCCCATGCGCACATCCTTTTATGGCTAAATGGTCAAAGTAAACTGGTAACTGGGAAAGATATTGATGGTGTCATCTCTGCCGAACTACCTGATCCAATGCTATATCCAAAATTGTAGGATAACTGTTTGTGTATTACGTTCTATATTTTTATACTTTGGATGGTTAAATAACTGTTTGTGTTTTGGTACAGATCTTCAAATATCTGATGAAGAGCTTCAAAATCTTTGCCTGATCGAGTTAGAGAAGTTGCTTCAATCTAATGGGAGGAGTCTCATTGACTTTCATACCATGCCAATGCCCGTGATGTCAGAAACAAATAACTATCAGAACAAGCTGATCGTAGATGAATTAAGCTACGATATTGACGAGATGACGAAACTTCATTCGTCTCTCATGGAGCAAATGACAGCCGAGCAGAAAATAGTATACCAACAGATTATTGATGCAGTGATGTCTGGTATAGGAGGATTTTTTTTCCTTAATGGATATGGGGGTACTGGAAAGACTTTTATATGGAAGGCTGTATCAGCTTTCCTCCGTTCAAAGGGATTGATTGTCCTAAATGTGGCTTCGAGTGGGATTGCCTCTTTACTTTTGCCTCGAGGCAGAACTGCCCACTCTACATTCTCTATTCCAGTTCCATGTATTGAAAACTCAACTTGCAATATTAACCTAGGAAGTGCTAGAGCAAACTTACTACTGCACACAAGTCTCATAATATGGGATGAGGCACCAATGATGAGTAGGTTTTGTTTTGAGGCACTTGATTCTACGTTAAGGGATATTATGGCTACTAAAGATAAGGAGAACGCAAACATACCTTTTGGCGGAAAGGTTGTGGTTTTGGGTGGTGATTTCAGACAAATATTACCCATCGTTCGTAAAGGGTCAAGACAAGATATAGTTGGTTCGACCATAAATGCATCTCCTATCTGGAATTGGTGCAAGGTTCTGCGGCTTACAAAAAACATGAGGTTACGTGTAATGAATGACAATGTTGACCGCAATGAAATAAGGGAGTTTGCAGAGTGGATTCTTGGAATTGGTGATGGAAACAACAACGATGACGAGCATGGTGAGAGTGAAATAAATATTCCAGACGATATGTTAATAAAAGACTCTGAAGATCCATTGAAATCATTGGTTGAATTTGTATACCCAGATCTATTAGAAAACATTAATTCTGCAAATTTTTTCAAGAGCGTGGAATTTTAGCACCAACTCTTGATTCTGTCCAGCAAGTTAATGAATATGTGATCTCAAAGCTTCCTGGGAATGAAACAGAATATCTCAGTTGTGACTCAGTTTTCCGATCCGATGGTTATAGTGAAATAGAAGGTCAATGGTTCACAACTGAGTTTCTAAATGATATTAAATGTTCAGGAATACCTAATCACAAACTGAGTCTAAAGGTCGGTGTACCTGTAATGCTAATGAGGAACATTGACCAAGCTGCTGGGTTGTGCAATGGGACAAGGCTAATGATCAATAGTCTTGGGAAGAACATTATAGGTGCAACCGTCTTAACAGGTACAAATGTCGGTGACAAAATTATAATCCCAAGGATGAACTTGATTCCAAGTGACCCGGGGTTACCGTTCAAGTTTCAAAGGAGACAATTTCCACTATCCCTATGTTTTGCGATGACAATAATAAGAGTCAGGGACAATCACTTTCACATGTTGGGTTATATCTTCCAAAACCAGTCTTCACTCATGGTCAGTTATATGTTGCATTATCGAGAGTTACATCCAGAAGGGGTCTAAAGATTTTGATTTTGGATGAAGAACAAAACTTGTGCACATCAACAACTAATGTGGTTTATCATGAAGTATTTGAAAATGTTTAGTCCATCCAAATCACTAATACACAGGTATTTATCTTTGACTCTTCTTTATTCAATTTTCTTAGGATAATTAGTTAAACATTTTTAAATACCACAGGTGTTTGTTTCCAACAAATTTCAAACAATTAACAAATGTAAAATGACTTCCACAAATTGAACAAACAAAAATATCAAATGATCTAAACACTTTTTTATATTATGTGTATGTATTTATTATTGTTTGTTATTGTTTATTCTTTAAATTTTATTTCAAACCTTTTCATTATAAGTACAGCTACCATCTACCGAGTCCTACAAAATTGTCTCTTTATGTGTAATATACTAAAATGATCAAAACACTAACAAAAATACTACTTTAAAGACTGTTTCTATCATAAATTTATTTTCACTCTCTTTTGTAGGCTTCAACTGGCATTAGAGCAACTAAAGGTGCGAAGGAATTGTTGCACCAATACATGACATTAGAGTAACAAATCTGATACTTCTGTCTACAAGGGTGAATCAATCAGATTAAGATAGTATCCAAATTCAGGGGTTCCTACTCACTTACAATTGAGCTTTTTTTCTTTCATAACAAAATATGGTACTATTCACACTACAAATGTGCCAACAAATACAATCATATGAATAAGGGTCCGGTTAACACGCATTTTGGTTATATTCACGCAAGTGGAGTTTAAGAAGAATGTTTTGGGTTTATAATTCTTATACTCAAATTCGACTAAACCACAAATAAATTCAATCTTTCTATTATCTAGATTTACCAATTCTACAATACGGACACTGTTTATAACCTAAACCACCATGAACAAATAGCTAAATATGCCTCCATTCTTAAATGTAACTTCAAATAAGAACACATCAATGCAGATTTTGAATACCCACATAGTTATACATACCTCAGGCCATTTTGCATGCGATCAACATAAGAACGATATGTGTATTCACCAAACATGTTTCACCTGATGCTAGACCTCCGTTGTATGGCTTTGGACAAATGAGATATACTATTAGAAACACTTTTTCAGCATACACAAACATATTTTTGTTTACAAAAATGTAGTAAGGTACCTTTTCATTCAATTACTATATTTTGCTGGTAGTCCACCACAATTACGTGACGCAACCATATCTATATAGCCATTTTCCAATGCTTTCCTGTCCATGACTGATAATTTTAGAACTTTCAGTGCTTTTTTCACTGGACAGAATAATATTCTTAAAAGAAAATATGAATGCAAGTAAACATTATGACATAAAAAAATTGATGTTTCCAATACAGACATTTAACCAGAAACCCTCTTATCATGTTTCTTAACATGTATATGCCTTACATAAAATGAATTTTCATTACTGCTTACAAAAAAAATACCAAACTTCAGATAAGCTATTTTGATAAACCATTAAATAATACTATAAATGTTAGTTAACCTATTTTGATAAACCTTACATAAACCATTACTGCTCACAACACGAACTTATAAATTAACAATTCGAGAAATTATTAAACAAATCAAAAACATATAGATTATTCAAATTTTGTTTAACTAAAATTGTTTCAAACCACCACCCATTTTAATCCAGTAAAAAAAACATTATTTTATTTGATATTCTAAAACACAAACACTACCAATAAAATCAAATAACTACACATAAATTTAGAGGGACAGGCAAGAAAATCGAATACTTTAAAAAAAATGGAAAGCTAAACATTTTATGCACCACTATAACAAAATTAATTAAGTATTATAGATTCAAGCATAATACGAAGAGTTTGAATTTCATCCAAATAAAACAACCATCTACGATCACTTATGTTGACAAACCATTGAAAGTATATTTACTCTTATTCATCCAACCATATTTAGTTTTGTGAAATGATTAGAAGTTTCAAGTAAATCAAAAAATCCCATTTCATGGAACAATATCATTTGTTCTCAACGGAATATCAACTAACAATCAATCTAAATAACACAAAATGTTAAAAGATGAATAGAGAGGCATCATATATCGCAATTTGAAGAAATAAAGAACGAAAATCAAATAGTGCCTGCTGGAAATCGGCCTGCAAATCGAAAAATACTGAAGAATCTCAATTTCATTCTGTTCGAACGAAACTCAAAAGTACAGTACCTGGGATTCGAATGCAAAATCGTTGTGCTGACTGATTCAATCCAGAGGAAGCTCCAATGCGAATCTGAGTTGGTTCTAAAAACAATTTAAGAACCCTAGATTTCCAATTTTAGGAGAAATACATTGTTCGGTAATGTACAAACAGTACTGCATTTTGGTTAATTACGAGAATGAAATTATAACAGATTTATTTATGTTATCTACATTTCCTTTAACCAATAGACTAATATTTACTTATTTATTTATTTTCTGTTAATTATATGAATGTCTCAAATATCCTTTTTATTTTAAACTGAAATTAAATATATATTTGGAATCCACCTCCATGAAAACAAGTCTAAAAAAAGGACTATTATCATTAAGTCACCTGGAGAACAATCTATTTGGTCTAATATCACTGACTTTATGTATCGGAAATGCTTTGAAATAACATTTATTATGATTTTTTTTTGTTCCCTACTAAAAGAATTTAGAGGGAGGGGATGACCCTCTGGTCCAAGGTAGGGAAGACGTTCGACAAATTTGAGCACCTATGAAGATGTAATACTTAATTGAAAGCTAATAATTGTAATGTAATTTTATCAAAAGAACAAGTAAATATATACATATTATTATAACCATTTTTTTGACAAGGTATTATTATAACCATTTAAAAATATATAAATAATAAATTTATTAACCTGTTTTCGGACCGAATTAATCACGTAAGGGAATGAGTTTCACATCAACGAATAACCAAAAAAACAATTCGTTATTCTCCGATTCATTAAATTTTTATTTACAGCCGAAAAAGGTATTTTTTCCAATGACTACAAAAAAAAATAAAGTTAGCCTTACTATAATTAAATACATATGCTACTCGATAATATTATAATATACTTTAATAAATTTCAAAAAATAAAATCAGTTTTAAACCAAACCAACTAATTTTCCGTTGTATCAAGGAAATAAACTCATAAATAATTCAACTTAATCATTATAAAAATTAATAAATATATTAATATTCCCTCCTCAATTAGTTTAATTGAAAAATATAATAGACAAATTGAAACCCCGTGCATCGCACGGGTTACATACTAGTATATACAATGCAGTGATAGTTTTGTTTACTTAATAAGACACATTTTTTTGGCAACAATTTAATAAGATACATTAAATATTAATGGTCGATACCAGAGTATCTACCGCCGAACGCAGTGACTAATCCCCTCGCTGGATTGGACACTTTGAAGGATGGGACAACTGACCCAGAGATTTAAAGCTGCTCCATACCCAATGCGATGATCGAACCCTCGACACTTGGTTAATACATTAAATATTAATAAGATAACGAAATATGTAGAAGTTTTCTTTTTACAATGGAACGTAGTAAGCTCGTTTGTAGAGACCAATTGCAAATGCTGCGATAACAAATGGAATAGCCTAATAATAATTGTTTTAAAATAATACTCCCTTCGCTTTTATTTATAAGCAAAAACTAGTACTTTATCTGTGCATTCGCACGAGTGACACTGTCTTTTTTTTTTTGTTTAGACCAGGTATTCACCGCCGCATGAGTGACACTGTCTTTGTTATAATATGCTATGAACCTATAAATACTTTGAAAATTTAAAATTTAACAAAAGGAAAAAGAAAAACTCGATAAAAAGGCTATGTTTCAACTTGTTTAAAAAACTCGTGTTGCAAATGAGATCTAATATAAGATATGTGCACCCGTTGTTGCCGCTCATGTTGCCTCTCCCGTTGGTAGTCTCTCGTTGTCGGCTCCTGTTGTCAGTCTCTCGTTAGCGCTCATGTTGTCAGTTTCTCGTTGCCGCTCCCGTTTCCACTTGTTTATATTTTTTATGCTAGATCATTTAATATTAATTTAATCATTTTAACTAAATTATGATACTATTTTAAAAAAATAGTTTGAATTTTTTTGTAGTCGTTAAATTTCAGCTGTCAATTATTAGTGGTTAAATTGATTAGTTTTAGTAATTTTTTTAGATTATATTACCAAATCTGTAAATTTTGATAGTGGACATATTTTTGATAGTGAGCAATTTTTTTATTTAAATTTCTAGCGAATATGTAAATTTGCTAACATATGTTTTTTTATTATATTACATATATCAGAATATGTTAGATTTATGTCTGTTAGCCTGTAATTTCGATAGGCTAAATTAAATGCAGTTAACGCGGGCTGACTTTGGTTTCTTAGAAGAAGGTGTTGGTTTCAACACAGAAGAGTTGTATCAGAAGGCAAATTCGACAAAGCTTCAAACTTAACTAGATTTGAAGGGTGATATTTCGACGAGAAGAAAATTGAATTCAATAGCAAGTCAAAAGTAAGTGCTCGCTGTCGAAGCTTTGGTAGTTATCCTAGTCGAAGGCTGTAGCAGTTTCCTTTTTAAATTCTCTGTACAGTTAGTTAGTTTTAGCGTTTTCCCTCCTCATATAAATAGGAGTTTCTCTTAGGAAAAAGGGGTCACAATCTCATTACAAAATTCTCACGCTCTAACTTCCAACACATTGCAGAGAAAATGAGTCAAGAGAAGAATGTATGATCTGTGCACCAACTTTCTTTACAATTAATGCAATTTTAATTGGTTTTCTTCTTTGCTTTTCTGCAATTTTTTCCTTTGTTTTATTCTCCCTCATTGAGGAAATCCGACGGTTTCGCGCGAGATCGACGGTTATCTTCTTCTTTTTACTTTTAAACTGCAAGAACACATATAATTCTGGGAAAAACTTTAACACAAATGGTCTTAGGATTTACTAGTTGATCCTGCAAACAGAAGCAATTTCAAACTAGCGGTGTTTACCAAAATCCAAGGTAAACAAATTGGCATGCCCGGTGGGACATTTGTGCTAATTTTAAAGTTTTTCGTTGAATTCTTAAACTTTGTGTTTCTCTATGCATGCAATTAAGGAGTGGTAAACATCTTCCAGAGATGACACGCTCTAGTACAAGTAATGCTTCTGCATCAAATGCACAAAGTACACAAGAACAAGCGTCAGTTAGTGACGTTAACGCTGCAAATGTCGCAGGCATAACCGTTGCTATGCCTTCTTCGACAACAATGGGAGTAACCGCTATAACTTCTCCCATAATTACTCCTGTGTCAATGATGACCACTGCAGCATTAACAAATGTTAATACAATGGCTTCTGTGCCACCAATAGTAGGACCAACGAGTCCTTTGATGGCAAATCCAATGATTGGAAATATGCCATTTACTATGAGTGGAAGGGCTTTACCGTATGGCATGCCAACAGCATTGATCGCAGGCTTTCAGACAAATTCGTCTACATTTACAGATAATGCAATTACAGGGTATTCTCCTACTCATGGTTCAATAGAGGGCATCCATAGTCGAAATGCCCAAACTAATCTGACGACAACATCTTTGTTGGCATTAAGACAACAAATGGATGATAGCAATCATGATATGGTCAATATGTTAACACAACAAATTGGTACTGTGTTTAACCCTTTGATACAAAACACTAATAATAGTTACCAAATGTTGGCAACACAAATGGTCATAGGATTTACTAGTTGATCCTGCAAACAGAAGCAATTTCAAACTAGCGGTGTTTACCAAAATCTAAGGTAAACACGAAGGTAAACAATGTCACATCATATTTGCTCTATAAATAATTTTGATTTTTTTTTTGCAAGTTACAAATTTGCCCTTGAAGTTGCATAGGAATAGGACAGTTGCACCAAATTTGTAAATGTGCTAACATATTTTTTTTACTATATTAGATAAATTGATTAGTTTTAGTAGTTTTTGTAGATTATAGTACCAAATATGTAAATTTTGATTTAAATTTGTACCAAATATGTTAATTTGCTTGCATATAGTTTATTATATTCGATATATTATGTTATATTAGATAGATAGATTAGATAGATGTCACATCATATTTGCTTTACAAATGATTTTGATTTATTTTTTGGTAAGTTACCAATTTGCCCTTGAAGTTGCATGTGTTATTAGGATTGTTGCACCAAAATTGTAAATGTGCTAACTTATGTTTTTATTAGATTAGATTAGATTAGATTAGATTAGAAGATTAGATAGATTAGATTAGATTAGATTAGATAGATTACATTAGATTAGATAGATAGATTTAGATTAAATTGTTATTATTATATTAGATATCCATTAAGTCAAGTTACTAAATATAAGCAAGTCAAAGTTTTTTCCACTTAATATACCAACTTTGCCTATAATTATTGCACTACTTTTACGATTATCAATGCAACAAACTTTTTATTACTCTACTTTAACTTTTATCAATACAAGGGTAATTTAGGAATAATACTACTTTTCTTTTCTTTTTAACTTTTCTCAGAAACTACTATTATAAATTTATCTTTTTGGATCATATTTATAGTCCTAATTTTATTTTTGGAAATATAATCATTTAATATATTACAAAAATTTGATTCGTTTCTCAAATAAAATATTTGAATAACGTTTAAATATGACAATTACAAAGGAAAAGATTAGACTTACTATTAAAAAATTATAGTATATATAAAAATACTTCAGTGGTATATAAAATACATCGGATAAATGCACAGATTGTTTTTAAATGATACTTTTACATTTTTAGATTTTAATATTTATCTATTTTTTATTTGAGACTCCTTTTTTATCCATTTAAAATTTGTCTTTATTTTCACGGGGTAATGTTCAGACTATTTAAACTATGTCTAAGTTTATTCATAAAAAAACACGACGGCACCCGTGCGTATGCACGGGTATCCTACTAGTAATAATTATAAAGTGCACGAAGGATTCGTGTCACGGTTGAAACATTGTCAGAGTCACGTATATTCTCTATACACTATATATTCATATTTAATACATGTCAATATTATGCGAAGTTAAATGAAATTTTAAAAGAATATTTATTAAAATACAAAGTATATATACTTTTTTTTTGACAAGAACAAACTCATATCATTTCATTACTAATAATAGTTTCAATACAGTATGGAATGCAATCAAAAATTTGGGAACTAGCATTACATCTTGATGCTCTAGCTAACGTATGAGCAACAAGATTTGCTTGTCTCCGAACAAAGCTCACCTGAAAGCTTGGAAATCTAGATAAATATTTCCTAGAGTAAGATAAAAGCAAACCAAACTCAGATCGGATCGAGGATCTGTCGTCGCCCCATGTACAACTGGTAAACAGTCCAGCTCTATGGTTGTTGATGTCAGTCCCAGCTCTCCCAACCAGAGTAATGCTTGCCACAAACCCATAGCCTCTGCCTCTTGAGGAGATGGAGTACCACTAAACCACATTGTTTTTCCTTTAAAGAAAGCACCAACTGAGTTACGAATACACATACCAATTTCGTACTTGTTGTCACTTGCAAAAATGGCTGCATCCACAGTACATTTGTACCATCCTTCCTGCGGTTTTTGCCAAGAAACTTGCTGCTTATTCTGAGTATCAGTCACGCCTCCAACTGTTGGCCGGCTAGCCCGAGCCAAACTTCACTCAACACAGAAATCCAGCGCCTTATTCACAATTTGATTCAACGGCTGCAACACTCCCTCCCACACCTTATCATTCCTTCTACGCCAAAGTCCCCAAAGCATCATTACAAAAACACTTCTTTTGTTAACACACAACGAAGAGATCAACTTGAAGAAACACTCACGGAAGCTTCCACTTGTATCCATTACTGCCTTTACTTGTGGCAATAAACCCGCAGCCTCCCAAGTCCTTTCCGCATGTATACAATCAAAAAAAGCATGCCACTCATCCTCCGGATTACCTTCACACATGAGACAATAATTCTCACAATCCACATGGCGTCTAAGGAGATTACTTCTTGTTGGTAAGACTTCCCGAACAGCTCACCATAATAACAGTTTAACCTTCGGAGGAATATGCATCTTCCAAATAGACATCCAATCACCTTCAATATGAAAATGAGTACTATCAACAAGGTCCTCCATAGTTGCAAAATAAGTCGACCTTACAGAGTACTTACCACAACGACTTCGACACCATATAAGCTTATCATTTTCGGAGCTAATAATTCTTGGCATGGCTTTTATAAGTGCAGCTTCATGATTGTTGAAAATATTATCAATTAAATGGCAATTCCAATCATTTGTATGTGCATCAAAGAGAAAGACAAAGTATATATACTTATGTCACATAGAAATGTGAATTTTATTTAAAAAATACAAAAGAGAAAGACGTTTGAATAAACAATATTATTGAAGGCGTGCCCATAAATATAGTTACATATATATATATGATAACCTAAGACCAAAATAAATAATAGACTCAATTCAATAAATAAAATAAAATAATAGACTAACCAAAATGATAATTACATTGAACACATATATTATATGAAAAGTAATAATATTTAAATTAGAGTAAAAGTATACCACACGAGATTGAATATTTTACAAGAAAGTATATTAGTGTCTTTTTGATCAAAAAAGTATATTAATGTCTAAATCTATAAATTAAATATTAAACTTTAGTAGTTGACTATTTTTTAATAAATATTAATACTTAGAATAACCTTTCACATTAGACAGTATGCTAATGTCTGTCTAACTCATTAAAATTAATATTAAACTTTACTTAGAATAAACTTTTATTATTACGAATACTTACGTTACATGTATCAATTTTTTTTAACACCAAAAACACTTTTTTCCCGTACATCTCACAGGTTAAATACTAGTTTGCTTATAAACGGAAATGAGGGGAGTAATATTGAAAAATGCCATCGCTTTATAAGCCTGCCGGAAATGAATGAAGGAATGATAGGATGGTGTGGGAAATTTTCTATATGGAAATTATTTCGATTTTTTTTTGCTTTCATAGTTATAATATAATAATAATTTTGTTTTTGTTGTTGTTATTAATTTATTTATAAAAAAATTATTTGGAAATTTGTAACTCTGTAATTACATCTATATACAAATGATGATTATAAGTGATATTAATTAAAAATAATTGTAATTCTTTTTTTTTGACTAATAATTGTAATTCTATATATATATATATATATAAATTCGTAAAATAAATCATGATTTTTTTACAACAAAAATAAATCATGATTGATGATTCATGAATCTGAACATGTATTACAACAAATACTAAGTGATGATTAATGTTTAAATTAAAAGTTAGAATGTTATTTAAAGATTTTTTTTTCTAACTTTATTAAAGGTAATTATTTGACAAACAGTAATAATGATTGTTTTGAAATAATAGTAATTTTTAAAATTCATTTTAAGTTTTAAAATGAATGATTGTGAGGATAAGCATGAAATTTTCCATGTGGAAATTATAAGGCAAAACTTCCTTTAATATTTATAATAGATAATAGATCATTATTATTTTTATTTTTTCAATATCTTTATAAGCAGATTATTTGTAAATTAGTAGCTCGATAGTATGTATGGTAATATATATCTAGAAATAATTTTATAAAGGATATATTAAAAAAGTTTGGTACCTATTACTATAACTATATTCATAACAATAAATAATGATTTTTTTTTACAATAACAATAAATAATGATTGATGACTCGCGAATCTAAATATAAGATATAATTTAGAATATTATTTAAAGAGATATATTTTTTAACTTTATCAAACTTATTATTTATTATAATAATGATTGCTTTTAAATAACTGAAATTATTAAACAAATGTTTTATTTTATGCGGGAAACGCATTACTGTAAGGACGTTACAAGAAGATTTCATTTTTGAATTTATGTAAATATTGTTTTAATATATATAATTTTTTTGGTATAAACCGGGTATCTCCTGTGCGCAATAGCAGAGACCAATCCCTCGAGCCGGGTAGGATCACAATGGACGACAAAATCTCTTTGTACCAAAATAATTTTAATAAGTAATATTAATAGAAAATTGGTACTTCTATAAATGTTTTCATAACAACAAATATTGATTGATGATTCATGGATTAAAAAAAATTCTTAATCTAATAATGTTAACTTTTCTAATTGTGCTAGGCCTTAAAGACACGTTATTAAGAATTTAGTAGCTTTATAGTATGTTAATTAATATTTATAATAAAATAATTTGATACTTCTATAAATATTTTCATTAATAATAAATTTTGATTGTTGACTCATGAATATAAATTTTAATTATAACAAATATTGATTAAATATTGATTTAAAAATTAAAAAGTAGCACATTATTTAATGACATATAATTCTTTTTTTTTGGATTCGAACTATTGGTGGCTATCTACGGAGTGTCTCAACGCTTTCAATGAAAAACTAATTTGCTTAGAAGCAAATTTCTGGCCAATATCGAGTTTGTCCACTACAACAATCGAACCCAGGAGCATCGGATCGACCGTCTTAGAGTAGCTTATGCCACGGGGCCAATGATGATGGTTAATGCATATAGTTCTAACCTTATGAAAGGTAATTATTTGACAAAATATAATACCGATTGTTTTAAGATAATTGTTATACGAAAAGTAAGTAATAAAAAAAATTACTTGTTTAAGTATTAATAATATAATTAAAATATATTAATATTTATTATTGGGTGCTTCTAGGGTGAGAGAGAAAATCAAATTCCTCAATCTTGTAATAAGAATATAAAAATTATTAATAATTATAATTTATACTACTGTCAAAAAAAGGTTGTAATTTATACTAATTATACTTATAAAGTTAATATAATTATTAATTAAATTTATTGATTATTGTAAGTTATGAGTGTATAATTTAATTTATGAGTGTATTAATTAAAAAAACTTGAGAACCAATGCATTGGCGTTATTAGTCTTTTGCTTAAGATGTCTGACATAGAAACCATCAAATATGGCGTGTAAGTCATTCACAATGAGAATGCACATCTGGATACTAACCTTGACCATTTGAATTCACTACTCAGGATTGCCAACACTCGTGTTCTTTTCTAACTACTTGTGGTATTTACACCTCAGTCACACCAAGTATCATCCACAATGATCAGTTTCTGACTCACTCACGTGTTCCTCTTCTGCCTAGTACATCACACACTCCTCGTTATCCACTATATATTAAATCTGAGTTGGCCAACCTTCAGAGAATCTACTAGTAGAAAGTAGAAATTGCAATTTGCAAAAAGTTCTTTTAAGTTACATAAAAAACATAAAACGCACCAACCACGTCTTTTCGTGCACGCATAAACATGCCTCATGTGAATGTTTGTACTTTTTCATTTTTTTTACAAATGGTAATTATTCTAAGGGCCCCACACTACTCTCACACACTCGCTATTTATACGATACCAAATCAACATCGTGAAACGCACCACCGTGTTTATTTGTGTTGATGGATTATTTTTCCTCTTTCTCCGTCTCTCAAGAAGACTTCATTCTGTTCCACAAAATGGACAGAAACCTTTACTCCATCCTTGTGACAGACCTTTCTCGAGATCCGACAGAGTCCATCCAAACCTTTTCCATGTGGCTCTGGTTGGAGAGGGTTGGGTTTCGCAATGTGGTGAAGAAAATTACGTCTCTACCCATCATGTTGATCAATGAAGTTGCTGACGAAACTATTGTATGCTTGACCTACATGAACAAAGGCCCATCAGCAACAATCTCCTCTTCTGAAGCCAACGGTATTCCTCTCCTTCAAAGCCTGTTGGATAAGGAAATCTCTCTCCAATTCTTCTATGAAAATAGGGTCCAAGCAATCCAAGGAATGGCGAAAGTGGGGCAAGAGGTGTGTCTAAGAGCATTCAGTGACATCATGCAACAAGCTATGCTGAGGAACGCAGCTGAGAGGATGGCAGAAACTCAAAAGCTGGTGAGTTCAGAGAACAACAATTTCTCGTTTGGCCCAATTGGACCTTCCAACACAAGGCTTTGTGGCAGTGTTGGGGGTGCTACAAGTAATGTTGAGCTAGTGCTGCAGAATATTAACAACCATGGAGGTGGAGTAGTAGTACCAGCGGATGGTAGGACCTTATTTGTGACATTCTCTAAAGGATATCGTGTTGAGGAATGGGAAGTGAAAGAGTTCTTTACTATCACTTATGGGGACTGTATAGAGGCTTTGTACATGCAGGAAGTGCAGCCAAATGAACAAGCACTTTTTGCTCGTATTGTTTTTCACAAAGTGTCCACTATTGATGTGATATTGAGGGGGGCTACTAAAGTCAAATTTTCCATCAATGGAAAACATGTGTGGGCTCGAAAATTTGTGCCAAAACAAACTGCTGTTGTCAAGAATAACTTCCTTCCATCATCACTTGGGGATTAAGCCTTTGGCTCAAGCTTAGGTCAAATATAAATTAATGTAATTTTCATAGACTCTTATCGTATTGGCATGTAGAAGGTGGTTTGAAAAGTGTTTTCGTTTTTCATATTGTTATGTTTTTATGAATGAAATAAAATGACCTAGCTTTCATCAAATTCATCTAAGTTTTGTGATAAACCTCTCAAGATTTTAAAATGGTTGAAACTAGTAATCTAATCCCAAAGTGTTTTATATTCAAATATTTTTATTTTGTGATAAAAAAAGATAAGGAAATATTATTTATTGACACAGTTTATGTGATACGGCCTCTGTAGTTAATGTGGTTCTAATTCCAAATTCTATCATTTTTAATTAGGGTTTTGATATTAGATTAAAAATTTGCCAAAGTAAGAAAAGTACATGGAAATGGCTAATTCAAGGATGAATTGCATTTATTTGAGTAAGGGAATATAAAAATACTATTATATTGTTATTATTTTTAAAAATGGTTCTTAACGGAGTTCGGTTTAGGTCTTAACAGGTGTTTGGCTGGCCTTGCTCAAAATATAGAAAATTCAAAATTGTGACAACCATTAGAGTAGTGTTCTTAAACACAGAGTAGACTGGCTAAAAAACAATGGCATAACCAATTCGATCTAACAATTGGGACGTACATGTCACTTTTTAAAGTAGAACTCGAGGCATTGTTGGCCGAACCAGTGACTCGTTTGATTAGACCTATGATCTAGTGGGACAAATAAAACTTTTCTACTTACTACAAGCCGACATCAATTTTGCTTGTTGTGTGACAGTGCTTGTGCCAAAACAAAATTTGAAACGATGTATTTTGCTCGTTTTGAGGGTGATTAAGATAAGCAAGAGTTTTCAATAGTTTTTTGAAGTTTAAAACTTATACATATCATGAATTTTAATTTTTTGATAATTTTTAATAATGATCGGACGGTTCGACTAGTGACTCACAGTTGCAATCAATTACCCATGGACCAAGTGGCTTGACCGGATTTATGACCGAAGTATTTAGGAATCTTTAAGTAGGTTCCTAAACTAAAAAGCTAGTAATCAAGTCCTAGAACTAATATCTTGTCAAAAAAGTCCTAGAACTAATATAATTTTTTTAATTAGGTTATTTTGTTACATTAGAAATAGTCAGTAGTTTGTTGATGCAAATGTGATATTCACAATCCGTAAACAGATCACTGAACTAATTAATAATTTATAAATAGGTCCCTAAACTTTGGTAAAATAAAGTAGGTCCGTAAACTAAACTAAACATATAAAAACTGGTCCTTAGAAAAATAATTAAAAAAAAGAAATATATCCAAGCCACAACTAAACCAAAATACAACTTGTCAACAATTTGATACATTATTTTAGTTTGATGATATTAAAAATAAAATAAATTTATTGAAAATCTCAAAACAAAAATACAATCAAAACAAAGTCTCAGGTTTATAAATAAAGATAAAGATAAGAAGTAATAAATAAGTATTATTCAAATGTACTTCTACAAAAGTATTATTCAAATGTAGTTAAATATCAGAATATTTTTTATTCTTATTCTTTAAAGAAATTTACTAAATTAACTCTTTTAATATTTAAGGAACTTTTTTAATTTCACTTTATTGTCAAATACAATGAAGAATAGCATTAAATTTGACAAAAATAGGTAACTTTTGCTTATAAAATAGCCAATAATTGAATTATAGTTTTTTTTTGTCAATACGTCTATAACAACGACTAGAGGGAGTAAAACAAATGTATGCTTATAAAATACTACCTCCGTCCCATTTTATACTTAAGTTGTTAGCAAAATCAATTTTTCCCAAACTAATTGTTGTTTTACATTTTCAAGAAAATATCTAACATGTTTTTCCACCATTGCCCTTATTAATCATGACAACTTTTTAGATTTAATAAATGATTCACGTTAATTTGTCTATGCACAGAGATGAAGAGGTTAAATGGTAATTTAGAAAACACTTTTTATAATAAATATGCGTGCAACAACATTAATCAAATAAGAAAATATTAAATGTAAAAAGTGTTGTTGTTTTAATAACTTTTCCCAAATTAATTGTTGTTTTACATAGACAAACGTGAATCATTTATTAAAAAGTGTTGTTGTTTTAATAACTTTTCCCAAATTAATTGACGTGGCAGCAATTTACTGATTGTTGACGTGGCAGTGGTGACAAGGAGTTGTGACATCATCTCCGTTAACCGAGGGGCCTAACTAGAAACACTTAATATTTGCAAGGTTTGTTTTAAGAGTTTTTTTTTGCAGGGCGTAAATGGATTATGGTGATATTTACAGGGGGTAAATGATATTTAAGCCTTAAAAATTTTCAAATGCTTTAGAGAATAATTAAACCAAATTAATAACACTACATTAGAGAAGCTCCTAAAAATGAGTGAACGACCAATTTCGTTATTGAAAAATTGAAATTGTATTATTGTAGTGATGGAGCAATATAATTACCCAAATTAAAAAACTCTAAAGTGAAACTGCATAGACTAATCCTTCGAGCCGGGTAAGACCACAATGAGCAGCAAAACTCTCCCTCAAGAGAACTCCAAAGTGAATCTTAAAATTGAAGATTTTGAATCACATTTATCTTTATACTATTTCGAGAAATAAATTGAAGAATTAAAAAACTATTGTAGTTAAGAATTTTCATTTTTATGGTATATTTTTAAACTATTAATAATCACACCACAAAAAATAGCTACATTTTTCTTCTTCCTCGTTGAAAATTAGATCACAAAATTTCCCCCAGAATGAAACCCTAACAAAATTAACAACAAATTAGAGACATGTTACCTTCAAAATTGGATAAGTAAACAAATGATGTTTTAGGTTGAGACAAGTCCTAGAAATGAGGATAATGAACTTACTCACCCATCTACAAAGCGAAACTGGACAATTTTTATTGTTTATTATGGAAGAACTTGATGAGGAGGGTTGTTAGGTTTATTTCTTTACTTCCCATGATGAGCTATAACAAGAACCACCTATTTTTTTTCATCTAGGGCAAATAGGGACCTTTTGAACACAATAGATTCGAAAAATAGAGGAAGAAATAATAGGAAATAAGATGGAGAAATTTAGAAAAAGCAACTGTTGTTGGCTCCTTCTAAGAAACACCTTCTAAGAAACACAAGCTAAATTTCAATTTAGTCCTCCAAATTTATATGACAAGTGACGGATTGATATACTTGAACCTCTTTTTTTCATTCCAGTCCATAACATTTACTAATGTGAACACGACACTTGCAGTTAATGTGATATGTCATCTCCATCAATACTTCTAATTGATAGTGGTTGACAGAGAAACTAACTTGAATAACATTTGCAAAAGTCGAACACTAAATTTAGTCCTCCAAATTTATATGATCAGTGGTAGACTGACATAGATGAACCTTTTTCAATTTGGTCTCTAACATTTACCAATGTGAACGCCACACTAGCCATTAATGTGACATGTCATCTTCGTCAATACTGTTAACCGACAATGGTTGACGGAAGGCCTAACTTGAATAACGTTTGCGAAAATTGGACACTAAATAGAAATACCGAAAATGTGAGAGACTAAATTAAATTTTCATGAATTTGAGAGAGGAATAGGCTATTAACTAAGTGATTTTGGTAATCGACTCACCTAGAAACAAATGAATGAATTTATCAGCGGCTATAGCATTGGACTTCTCTTTTTCAATTTCATCATATCTCTGTGTCCTCCTCTCCGTGCAAGTTTTGGGATAACCTAATCGTTCAAAAATGGATTCTGGGTCAAATGGGGAGGAACCGACTTTGTGGGATGAACTATATAACATCAATTTGATGCCTTCGGAGTTATTTCTCAAGTTCCGAAAAGAAGTTCAGGGTATTCGAGTTGCTCTCAATATGGAGGTTTTTCTTCTAATTCAATTTCCTCCCAAAATTCACACATGCTTATCATTCCACATACACTTGTTTGGTGCATGCAAGTTAATGTTTTCATACACATATATAGACCATTGATAAGCAATTGTAATGATACCATGCTGTGAAGTTATTTATGCGAGATAATTTTGACTGAAAAATTTATAGGTGGTATATACAAATATGCTAAGTGCTAGCAAAACTAAGCACTGGAAGAAATTGTCACTTTTAAACCAGAGGGAGACGAACTGTAATTTATTCCCCTAACAATACACCTGTTTTTTTTTTTTTTTTTTAATTTCACGTATTCTGCTTTTTTTTGGAGTACCTGTTAGTTGTTTATCAAAATATCAGGTAAGAGATCCAAATTGTCAAAAAAAAGAGTAGGAGATCAAAAATTGTTCCCTCAAAATTAATGTTCAAAGAGTTACCTTGTTAGATAGTTCTGGAATTTTGGCGGTGGTGAAGTGGAGTGTCGCTGTAATAGCAGTCTGTTGTCAGCAAATCCTCAATTAAAGAGTGGCGTAAGGCTCCGTCGAATAGTTAGTTAGTTAGTCAGAAAGAGGGAGATGAGGGGGATGTTTTGGCTGAGGAGTGGAATTTATAGGAAACCCCAAATCTCTCCATTACCTGCAAGATTTGCAATTGTTACTCTGCATCTATACTCTCTTTTTCTTATTCATTGGCTGGGTACCAGATTGGTATAGGCACTGAGGAGAACTTCCGTCGATTGAACTTATTTGCATTCAAGGTCCAGAGGGGATCATGGTTCCTCCTCTCACTGGAGATAGATCAACTATTGACGGTGGAGGCGAAGGAGTGGGTACCAGCAAGCAAGATGGTGGATGTTGAGAGGAGTGAACAGTGGTGCTTCCCCTTCCTATATATTGAGATTGTGGTATCGTGCAAAGGGGCGGCTGCTTAAGACACGTCACCCACTATGCTTGTACCTTATTACTGGGGTTAGCTCCTGTTTGGCATTGGATCGTGCTTTTCTTTCCTCCTGGATTGGATGGCCAAGATAGCAAGGTTAATTGGGAGAATATCCATCGGAGATCTCTCTCCCTCTCTCTTTCGGTACAAGCGGGGATGGTGACAGAAAATGGGAAGGTTTGGGAAGTGGATCGTGAGGAGGAATTGGGCTGGTCCTTGATCCCGGCCAATTGCGCCAAGAACCGGGCTTGTGACTCTGCCCGGGGTATCAGTACCCCAGATCAGAATCAATATCTATCAGAGGGTCTGTAAGAATAAACACACTTCAATTCCTGCATGCTGACAGCTTTAGCTTTGAAACTTTGTAATGTGGTATAATTCAGATTACAGTTTTGCATCTTGAAGCCAACAAGCTAATAGTTGTTAAGAGATTATTAGAATTTCTGTGAATTTTGTGTGTCTAACAATTTGAATAGTACTTTATCAGTTCAACGCACAGATAAACTCGTTGGATATTATTTTTTATCAGCTACGCACAGTTAAACTCATCTGTTCCTTGAATACAAAAAGTGTCAAAGAGAACTCTAGGACTGCTTCTCTGTGAAATTTACTATTTATATAGTTGGATAGGTTCATAGGTTAATATTGTGGTGTTTTTTTTACTAAATGAATTATTTTCATATGATGACTACGTATTCAGGAGATCATTTTCTTGGATGCAGATATATAATGCCCCAATCAATGAATGTCGAGCAAAGCTTGTTTTTAAGCCTTTGACACCTGAATGGAAATGGAAGTTCATTTATGAGCCCATTGGTCACGATGTTCGTGTTCTCTCGAAAAAGATCCCAATTACCAAATTTCTAAATCTTCAGGTTTGGTTATGTCTAATTCTTTATTTTATTTTTTGGTTCAAAGGAGGCACAGTGGCCTGACACACTTACACTAGGGGATGAGGGAGTAGGTGCACTGCGGGTCGAACCCGCGCACCACAAATAATATCCCGCAGCTTATACCATTTGAGCTGCCTCGAGGGGACACCTTTATTTTTAAATTATGATGACATGATTATCATGTTTAATTTTAGCATTGCAAAATTGTTTAAAATAGTAATGAATGTGGCTTTGATTAAGTGCTTGTTTGTTTTAATCCCCGCTGTTATTAACAATGTCATGATAAGTTGATCTGCCACTTTCTGTAAAATTTCTTTTGAAGCAATTCACACTAACGTAGCAGCACAGGTTGGTGTAGGACACAATTTTACAATGCAAGCTACTGGTTGGAAATGGAAGCTCACCACATGTTTGGGTGGAGATGGCATATCTCGGATCCGAAATAAGACATCAGTTGGTTTGTGTCCCGGCTTTGATTTACGGTTTGGATGGAGGGCAGACTATGTTCTTCCTGAAATTAATGGGCAAGTTTCGAAATCTTGTAATATTTTTATCAGTGATTAGAAATTATGGACTAAGATCAATGATTTTTTGGGGAGCTATTCATTTACAGTCCCCTTTCATATTCTCCTTCAATTACATATTATATATTTGTTATGTCATGCAATCATTACATGACTGATTGATTAATTTTATCTATAATATAATCAGGGGCCTGGGTACTGGTGAGCCAATGTTCAAAATGCAATCAGGGCGGCTAGAAGCGTCGCTTGATAGAGTTGAAGCCATCTTAACTCACACTGATGCTGATTGATTTGGAGGAAAAAGAATAGAAGAGAATGTAAACAAGGTATAACTCTCGTTACCCTTCGGAAGAAGTTTTACAGGGTGGCTGAAAATATTAACATATGCAAACACTGTAATAAATATTTACAGAAAGGTGAAATTGTCATTCCTTATTTCAAATTGGCTGCCTTTTAAATTTGTCAAGAAAGATGCATTAAGATGAAGAAATGTATCCGAAATGATGATTTATCTGCACTGGAGTTTATAGATAAGTATGTTTTTCTAGTAGTTTATGACATTATTTTATTTTGTGGACACTGAATCCGAACTGTAATTGATAAAAAAAAATGCATATTACTGTTAAGAATTAAACCTTTTTTCAAGTTTATACAGATAATGCCGATTTCCATGTTCATTTTCTCAGTTTTTTTTATAATAGAATATTGCAATGGTGAGATTCAGTGACAGCAAATTACATAACTTCATAATGGACTTCTTGTGAGTTGAAAATGATGGCTCTAATTATCTGAGCTGCAGGATGTAAGTCAAATTTTGAAGTATGTCACTGAGACACTGACTGTTTGAAGTGCCTACAAGCCTCAAAGCGGAGTTAAGCTGATACCGGGAAACTTATTTGAAATTTGTGGCATGGCCCTCCTCCAGCATGAAATATAGAAAAGTTGGTAGGAGAAAAATTACCCATGTTGTCAAGTTACTTGCTTTGCTAGTATTTTTTTATCAGCTTAGATTTTAAATGATAAATAAACATCACACACATTATCTAGTGGACACACTCGGGTTCAAAAGCTGGCATCCTCATGTCATTGAAATTGACGATACAATCAGCGGTTGGGGACTTGCTTTGCTGGTTTGATAATGTATACATGTGATTGTAATATTTTTCTGATCCAAATTTTGAGATGTTACAAATTGCTTATTTTTTTGGTCAGAGTAGATTTGAGCGTATAATATCTATGATAATGTTCCTCGTGACCCAGCTATACGAAATGTTTACGTTATTATTATCATTATCACATTCATAACGTATCTGAGTTACTGTTATAACAAGGCTCCAAGTAATAAGTAAGATTTCTCAAAAGAAAAAAGGTAATGTACTCCTTCCTTATTTGAATGCCTGCGGAGGGAATATTGCACTATCCAAGAATTAGTAAAGTGGGGCCTAGACTAAACCTTTGTGCTAGCCGTTACAACCATTCTTTAACGGCACCATTTCACCTGGTTATAAATTCAAATTATACAATCTCAACTATCTTCAAAGAACAAATAGACGTTATTATATTCTTGAGGAATTAACACCAGAATGGCATCTTCTAAGCTTACAAGAAAGGCATGCTCCTTCACAATCCTCCTCCTTTGTTGTTTAAATTTTGCACTGTTTATCCTTTCTGTTGCCTCATTTGCACCAACTATTCTCCTCAAAATGCCTCCAACTTCCTTTGGAATGGCATTCCTCATGGTTTCTAGCATCTCACTTCTCTCATCTTTTATAGGCTTCTACTCTCAGCTCACATACTTATGTTTTCTCACTCACATTTCACTTACACTTGCTTCATTAGTAGGACAAATACTTACCATATTTGCCTTGTTTACCAAAGAGAAAGCAAGCCTCTCTATGCTAAAGTCGACACGCGATCCGAAAGAAGCTAAAGTATTGATTAGGCTTGAATGTGGGGCTTTGATGGCTATGTGTTTGTTGCAGTTTGTTGTGTTGATGTTGAGTTGTGCAGTGCATAGTTGTTGGGTTAAAGATTATGAGGAATTGGAAGCTGAGAAAGAGATGATAGCAAGGAAGAGGAGTAGAAAGATTTTTAAAGTTCAAGAGGAATCTATGGCCAATGCAACTAAGATTGCTGAAGTCAAAGATAAGGAGTTTGATGAGAAAATGAAAAGCAAATATGGTCAGTGGGTTAAGACTGATTTTGAAGGCTGAAACTAACTTCACAGCAATCAAGAACTTCTGCTCTATTTTCCTTCTGCCTTGTACTAGTACAGTGCAGATATTTGCATGATTGATTTTCTGTTACTTCTTCAGTTACTTGTTGTTGTTTGTTTGGGTCACTATGGTGTGGCCATTGAATTTCAATGTGTGAGCATTCGAGGTAGAAATAACCTAGGAAAATTTGTAATGTTTTGTAAGGATCCATCATGTTGTTGAATAACAATTTGCATGTTCATGTTCTTGTTTTTTTTTTGACTGAATGTAGTAATTAAATGGATAAGTTTATTTCTCTAAAATATTCAAAAGTACATTTCCCCAATTTTCCATTACTTCTGAACATTGATCATAATTTACCTTGCTAAGCCAAGGATTTACACTAACCTAAACGCCAGCAATCGTGGTGGTTGCTAAATAATGTTTTTGAAATTTGGAGAATCATATGGGCCCAAAAAAAGAATAGAGAAATAGTTAAGATGCCTCCTACCAAAGGTTGTCCTTAACTGTTTTTTAGTCCACCAATAATTAGGTTGCATGTTACAGAAGAAGCCAGATAGCCAACCGAATAATGCATAGGTTGCATGTTACAGAAGAAGCCAGATAGGCAAAACACGTCATTGTTCATTGTACCTGATGTAAGCTAGGCCATAAGTCCATGTCGGGTTTTGAGCTATTTTGAGTTTCCTGTTTCGGACTTATGAGCTATTTTGAGTTTCCTGTTCTGCAATTATTAAACTTTTCACGATGGCTGCTGCTGGCAGCCCTCAAATCTTTCAAATCTAGTTTTTAGGGTTCCGTTTATTTTATTACTCTTTTTTAATTTTAATTTAATTACACAAAAGGAATGTGAAAATAACTAAAAATGAAAATAAAATGTGGCATAGCCGGGGTGGATTTTTGTTAGAGAGCATTTGACTAAGGGAAGGACCATAATGAAAAGTTTAATAATTGCAGAGATTTTTTTTTTAAATTTTTTTTACAGGACTAAAATCGAATGACCCTATATTTATAGTGAATAAAATAATTATTATTACAATAAGAGTATTTTTATCAGAAAAATCTGACACTAAAATAACAATTTTTTTTAGAATTCCCTTTATTAATAGTTATGGTGTGGTTGTAGCAAACAATTAATATCAGTTTGCTTGCGTGGGAATCTAAACTCCAGTCCCAATCATCATTATCAAATGGTATTGTATCATATTCGTCATAATATTATATTTAAAATAAATAAAACTTTTCAAACTTCTCATTTTGTTCGTCAAATTCTTCACTTTTTCTCCCTGCTTCTTCAACATTCAATAAAAAGCATTTTCATTTGGAATTGGGCACAAACAATAGTAGCCTCTCTTGAAATCGAATCATGGTTTCCATTTCCATATCATCGACCACAATCCATCAACCAGAATTCCAGACTTCGTTCTTCCATAGCTGTTCCACTCGTTGCAAATGTTCCAGAATCGTTATGTAAGTTTCAAAATTGTCTCGCCTTTTTTATTTTTATTTTTTTAATGTAACTGTTTTTTTGTTTCTGTTAGGACTATGGATTCGGATTCCTTCTCACCAATGAAGAATTGGAAGAAGAAAGAAGCTCCATTGCAGCTTTCAAGTCCAGCGCCACTCGTCCATAGGGTAGAAATTTCAAGGTTCTGCGATCTTCGTTTTGATAGATTGCAGCCTTCCGATCATGAATTGGATCAACACAGAAGATTTGAGTTTGGCCAATTTGTTGCACGAGAAGCCCTCTTTGATGAAGAGTATTGGGTAAGCCACCTTAACACAATTACAATAAGAAAAGCAAAATTTATTTTCTTGTTTCGTAGTAGGGTAAACAGTCTTTTTGGTCTTGAATAAGTGAGGCACTGTCATTATAGTCTTGGAATGTATCGAAATTGCAAGCATGTCGTTGAGTGTCTCTTATTTTGCAATTCTAGGGACTAAATTGACCATTAAAAAACACAATTGAGGACCAAAATGACTAACAAAAAAACATATTTAAGAACCAAAATACCTTACTGAAGAGATACTTGGAGTGTGTTTGCAATTTCGATATATTCAGGGACTATAATCATAGCGCCTCACACATTCAGATACAAAAATGGTTGTGTGGTACTGGCCCAATATTTTCTATATTTAGTAATTTATTAATTAATGTTGTGATAGACTGCAGCATGGCTAAGGGTAGAAAATTTGTGGGAAATTGGAACATGTGAAAGGTATGTATGACACACAGAGACAGTACATCAGATCAGATTAATTCTTTCGTTAGTGTGCTCAAATTTCCTTCATTTCTGAATTGAGATCATTAACTAGGGTAAAACAATTTTATTGCTTGCTCACATCTATGGAACTCTGATTGTGTAATTTTATTGCTTGCTCACCATTTTTCAATGTTTTCTCCAGACATATTGATCACTACAAAAAGAAATTTGTAGATCAGGTAAGAGTTGATGCTAATTACTTTTCTCACTGTGTATCCTGTATGTAATGTTGAGTATGTTTTGTGAAAATTTTAATAAGAATTCATATTACTTAGGAGTTTAATGCAATAAAAAGGCGGTGCCAGGCACAAAATGGGGAAAGTTATGCATGCATTATCACGGTAAAGCATTGTTTTCAGATCAAAATGTATAATTCATTTCAAAACTCGGGTTTTATGATAAAACATATGATTAGTTCCTTTACTTGTTTGTCAATTGTCTATGTATTTGTATTTGTTTCCCCTTATGGTGTATGGTGTCAAGTTTATCAGGTGAGAAAGGAGCAGAAGAATGTAAAACGCACAATATTAAAAAGTGTGGTAGGAACCCTTGATTTGAGTACCAGATATTTGCTGCTAGGGGAGACCTTTCCTGGGGTATGTCACCTTCATTCTGGTTTAAATGCAAATGTAAAGGCTGCTCAGTCTAGTAGCCTGTTGGTTTTCACTGCTTTTCGAATTAATAATTTCTGCAGGAAAGGCCGAAGGCACCTCCTTTTTGCAGCCTCATAAGAACACCATCAAGCAGATATGGCTATATTGCAAACTTATGTGTTACCAAATCAGCTCGTCGCCAGCGTATTGCAAGCAACATGTTGTATTTTGCTGTTGAATCTGCCAAATCTATTGGTAATATGAACATTGAAGCGACAGCAACTTAAAATTTTAAGTATGAGAGCTTGACATCTATTTCCTTATTTGTTTAGCAGGTGTTGGACGTATATACGTGCATGTGGACAGAAATAATAGACCTGCACAGACATTGTACCAAAACTTGGGCTTTGAGGTAATACTGATACAGTTGTTAGTTCATCTTCATTTCCCGCATTCTTTAATGGATTGTTTCTCTTCATGAAATGCAAAAATTCAGATAGCTTCCATGTCCTTATCACTTTTTCAGATGGTTGAAATGGCAAACTCATTGTTGTTAAATGATCAGAAATACTTGCTTCTTTTAAAGACATAAAGCACAGAAAGGCATTAATACTGCTATGCTTTGATTGGATAGGTTCTGAATAGTTGTAGTTGATGTAAATGCATGTATAGTTCATGTTATACCAATGTTACAATTTTTTTTTTAATTTCTTTTTGAAAGAAATATTGCACTTTTCTCACTGCAATATTTTTTTTAAAAGACAAGCAAAGATCCGCTTTTAAGGGTCTTTATTCTTAGGACAGTGTGTTTTTACAATATACCAAACTTTGATGTATGGATGTTTGAAGATTGATGAAACTGGACAGTGTTTGTGGGTAGTTTTGGATGCATTTTAATGATCAAATGATCATATTCCATGATTTTTATAAAATGATGACAAAAAACAAAAAGCTGAAGCTAGGATCAAGAGAAAATAAATTAGGTGTGAAGATAATTGGTGTTGGATTTTGATTTTCTAGATTTAACTAAAGGTGATGTAGTCTACTTTTCCTATGTTTTGATGAGGCAAAAAAAGGGGAAGAAAGGAGAAAAACGAGGTTGCAAAAAAAAAAAAAAACAGTAAAAGAAAAAAGAAGAAACATTGCGATGGAAACCTGTCTTCTATAGTTGTGAAAATGACTGCGGGAAGTGCACTTCAAATTTGAGGTTTGTAAACTTCTAAAATGAATTTACAAGCTTGTTTAATAAAACAAATTACATGTTAGATTATCATTATATATCTGCAGAGATGCGTTGTCCATGTGGTTCTTAACAAAGCAAAAATACATCTGAAGACCAAAACTCTGCCAAAAATAACCACATACAAAGAGAAAATCAATTTGCTGTCGCCATGGATTTTAGACCCCATAATTGATTTTTGATGGGAAAGGAAAACCCAAACATCCATATGGCCTATTGAAATTGCGTTCGACATGGACAACGCATCTCTATTAACTGATGACCCCAAACCAAACATAGGCTCTAATGCTATTGAGTGTCAGCTAACCACCCATTTTTCGTGACACTTATAAGTTAATGTGTTACTATATAAAGGCACGATATTACTCTGGTTTGATAGCAGAAAACACTCGTTTGGGGTTCTCCACCGTCGTAGAAGACTCCCTCCCTCTTCCATTGCTCAAAGTCAGATTGATCGTTATCTCCAACGATCCGCATTTAAAGAGAGGAGCTCAACACCATGTTACCAATTGATCACAAACTATATGCTTAATTTGTAGCTATAAATATTAGCAGTTTTTCAATCATTGCTATACTCAAATTCAAAGCTAAACATCTGTCAAGTTAACAAAAGTTCAAAACTAACCATGAAATTCCCAACTTTTATGAGTTGCTAGTATACAGAAGAATCTGCTAATGATTCTACCCTGAGTGTTGGATTTGAATGCTTCCAACAAGGAAAAATACTATTCTCCTGTAACGACTAGGCTAATACAGCCAATCAACAAAAATACCACTAATAGTCTAAAACAAAAGGTGAAAGCGAGAGACAAAAAGGTGCTTCTACTATAAATAATGACAAGTTACGCCAAATCTCACTATCTATGATTCTATATATTTCGTTTCTGTTTCTAATTTATATCAGAATCTATTGAGACTGGTGAGTAACGCAAAGCACCTTGATGATGATGATTAAACACCCTCACATATTGCGTTAGAGGAGACAACTTTATCCCAATGGTCTGAATCTCTGGTTTAAGGTGCCCGTTCAGAAAAACATCTGTCACCTGCAAAAGTACATTGCATTCAAAACCTTTTTCCATCAAATCGTCTAATTTCTTTATGACTACAGGAAATTCGTCCCTTGAAATGCTTTAGTCGTGGGTATTGTAAATGATAGATATATGTACCTGTGTGCATCCAAAAAGTTTAAGTAATCTTAGCGAGGAGCAGCTATCCACAATTAAACCCAAGTCATTGTCTGTCAAATTTCGACACCATGATAGATCTAGAGTATGCAAATTTTTGCCATGCCTTGCAAGTGATAAGGCTGTCTGTTGGTCAACCTGGATTAAACCAAATGTGATAGGCATTCAGAAAATTAATGACTATAACTTAGATTTATCTGGCTGCAACAGCTAAAAAACTAACTGAAAATCAAATAGACGAAAGATTAACAACAGCCTCAACTAGCAAAGTAATATTCAAGAGTTGTTGAGTCAACGGTGTCTTACTCCAACAGTAGAACAGAACTTTGTTTAATGAAATTCCATATAAGAAAACCATACAAATATCCTTCTAGATTGTAACACACACGTCAATCAACTTTCCTAATATAATTTATAAATTATATAGTTTATAATTATCGTAAGCAAGGGTTATGAACTCAATCTTTGAAGACAATGATAAAAATAAACTGGCAAGCACAGTACATATTAAGGTTTAAGAGTCTGCAAGCCAATTGAGACTTGAGAGACAGTGGGGAAGACAGTATTAATGGTGTACCTTCTTAATGTTATTAAGCGAAAGTTCTGTCAAGGACTCTCCAGTTGTCTCCAAAAATGCAGCAATTGCTTCATCGCTGTAGTGGAGAAAAAGTTAAGTTATTCAGCTATTGGAATTTAGAAAAGATCAAGATTACATTCAGTAAGGACTCTGAAACACCATACAAGGACACATGAAGCATATCACGCATACGTACATACACTTGGTAATAAGATATATGGAGTGATGTTCTAAATCCCTGAAAACAGGATATATTTGATTATTTGTAGTTCAAGGAGCCGACTGATACAGACAAGTATCTAGTAAAAGCAATAAGGGAAAGTATAGTGAGACAAAGAAAATCACAGAAAACAAGAGCATGCCTGAAGGGACTGCGGCAGAGCTTCAATGTACGAAGTTGTCGGCAACTATTTGTAAGATATCCTATGGAGAAATCCGTCAAATTGCTCAAGTTCATAAGATCTAGCGCTTGCAACCCAGGACAGTGCTCAGCAATGACTTTTATTGATGCGTCCGTCAATTTTCTGCACATTGAGAAATAGAAACAGATAGGTAAAATGAAAAATGATGAAAGAATAAGGAAAAATAATTTTCTCGTATGAATCAGATTCTGCTCAAATAGTACTTACATACAGTCCTTTAAAACAAGATCCTTTATTCTGTGACCACACGCAATGATGTAATCCTTGATAAATCCATCACAAACAGTTTGAATGCCAGCCAGTGATAATACTTCTAAATGTTCAAGTCGCTTCAGTGGTAGCACAATCAGTGCAGCATCAATGAGTAAGCAATCATCAAGATATAACTCTTTCAGAATTGGTCCTAATATATCAGCCAAATTGCTGAGACTGGCATATGTGAGAAGAGAGCACTGGCTTAGATTTATGGATCTAAGTACTGGGGTAGAGGCAACTAGTGCATGTAACCCCTTATCAGTAAGACGGCATGCACCACTGAGGGATAGATTAATCAATCTAGGCAAGCAACTTGGTGAGTGAACCAAAGTATCGAGTATCGTATAATCTGTTATACATCGTCCACATTGATCAAGCTGTAGCACCTATTCAAAATAAACATATAACCTGAATTCATATCGTTTGGTATTTAAAACTAAGACCTTAACAGATACTGCTAATCAAATACCTCTATTCAAAAAGCAAACAAAGCTTACAAAAACCAAAAGCTAGCATATATAGAGCTAGCTAGTCAATTAAGATGCTATATGGTCTTCAACATTCAATTAAAGGGATGAGTTTAAAACTTAAAACTGTCATGCCACAGCAATAAAAGCATCATAACTCCTCATTAACTAATGTCTATTGACACAAAATAAATGAATTAAAATAAGGAGAAAACTCAGATGTGTGTTAAATTTCATACTGCTATGAAACAATGTGAAGAAGATACCTCCAATCTAGCAGTATCACAGGCACGAAAAGAGTTAGTAAACTGTTCCTCTGTCAACCAAGAGCAATCTCTTAAACGAATATCAGTAGGAGAGCCACTGAGAAGAAGTTGAAGAAAACGAGCATCTCCTTTTCTAGAGTCACAGAGCAACTTACTAATCCTATGTCTCAACTCATCAGGAACACCATCAAGAGAAACAATTTCATCACTATGCTTAGCAAGATTTCTAAGAGACAATTCTAACAAAGAAGGAACCCAAACCTTTCCTCCCTCATTTTCTTCTCTTTTCCTTTTCTTAACACGTGAAACAGATTCAGCAACAACACATTCCCTAATTTTCATTGATTTGGTAATTCGTTCTTGAATACCTTTCAATGCCTCAGAAAAAGGACCGTCAATTTCATTTTCCAATTGAACCACAGCAGGAGCTGAAGAAGACGATTCACCACCGTGTTTAGTTTCCGGTGAAGGACATGCAAAGTGAACTGCTTGTTTCCTCCGATTTTGTTGCCAATAATTAACGGTTACATTTACTGGAGCAGGAGCAGGTACATGATCATTATCACTATCAATATCAATATAAACAGGTTCCAATTCCAAATCATGATCACCGTCATTTTGTAAATTCAAATAATCGAGTTCATTTTGTTCCTCCTTCCTCTGATTATCGTCGTCATCGTCACTTTCACTAATGGTGATGTAATCATCAACCTTTCTCTTACCTTTGCGATCAAAAGGATTTTGATCATCGGAGTAAAGAGGAAAATTGTTGATATAATCTTGGAGGGGTAAGAAACCCATAAAATAATCATCTGTATCATCAACAACTTGTTTCTTGCCTTTTCTTCTTTCATCATCTTCTTCTTCTTGTTCTTGTGCCGTGTTTGGGATATCCTGAATTGCAAGAGCTGCCGCAATTTCTTTGTTGGAATAATAATTGGGGGGAGGGGGAGGTGTATGAGAAGGAAGGGAGGTGTCTTTAGTAGTGATCATGAGTTGTGAAGAAGAAGAAGAAGAAGAAGAAGAAGAAGAAAGGGATTTGGGATTTGGCGTCGTTTCGTTGCTTGGAACCATTGTGTAAATTGCCACACGAAATCAACCGACCTGTTAGTCACAATCACAATGGGAATGATACGTTATACTCAATCGCTTTGTTTTTGTTGTTTTAAATAGAGGGAAAAAAGGAGAGATTAAAAACGTAATAGTACCAATCTCCATTCCCAACGGGGATTTCGTGTAAAATCTTAAACGAACAAAAACAAAAGGGAAAGGAAATTCCGACAAAGAAACAGTGTGATGTGATTTGTGTGTGTGTGTGAGTTAGAGAGAGGGGAAAGGTTATTTTATTGCCTGTTTGAGGAGGAGAATTGAAACGTCTTATGTACTTGCTCTATGGCTTTAATCTTCTTTTCCGCTAATATTATTATAATAATCTAGTTTCACTTTTTTAAATTATTATTTTTAAAAGACCAACAACATGTTTTCTTCCATTTAACTTCTTGGTGCCTAAAAGCAAATATTCTGTCACAGTTTAAAACCTCCATCCATCAATTGAAGAATTAGGGGAAGGGAAAAAAACCATGCGGGGGCAAAAAAAAAAATTATTTACTAAAATAATGTACTTTGTGGGTTATTTATTAAAG
The DNA here is from genome assembly GCA_963573325.1 of Astragalus glycyphyllos. Lineage (NCBI taxonomy): Eukaryota > Viridiplantae > Streptophyta > Magnoliopsida > Fabales > Fabaceae > Astragalus > Astragalus glycyphyllos. Next base: position 66,938,979 of record OY754308.1, read on the forward strand.
TGGGCAAATTTTTTTTATAATTCAGAAGTCGCCCCCCCCCCCCTCCCAGGGTGACTTCTGAACTGTTTTTTGCAATTTTTTTTTAAAATGCAGTTCAGAAGTCGCCCCCCCCAGGGTGACTTCTGAACTGTGTTTCGCAATTTTTTTTTAAAATACAGTTCAGAAGTCCCCCCCAGGGTGACTTCTGAACTGTGTTTTGCAATTTTTTTTAAATACAGTTCAGAAGTCGCTCCCCCAGGGTGACTTCTGAACTGTGTTTTTTTAATTTTTCGATAATTATATATTAAAATGATAAAAATTAAATTAATTTATTTTAAATAAAACAATAGTATTTAGATAATTAATAATTGTAATCCAAATTTCCTAATTTAATTGAATAGTCAGAAAGAAATATTACAACACAATAATTTATTTAAAAGACCAACCGAAAATTACAATAGTTATTTAAAAGAGTAATCCGAAATATTACAACACATTAATTGCAGTTAGGACAGTTGTTTCTGTTGTGACTCTCATTTCTACAAATTCCGCATCTTCTGGTGCGTGTACCCCTTTCTCTTTGATCCATCTCTGTACGAATACGGGTAGACTGTGGACGACCCTTTTTATCTCTCCGTTTAGTGGGATCATGCTTTAGTTCTAAAGTATTGAAATAAGGCCATGGCGTCTCAGTTGGCAATGGTGGGAACTCGACAATGTAAGTATTGAAAACATTCTCCATTGTGTACGGTGGATCCACGAATTGCATGTGGTCGTAATTGCATTTTGAGCATGCTGCGATGACATGTGAACAAGGGTAGTGAAGTGCCTGGAATTCCCCACACTCACACGTTTTTGCTCTGAAGTTCACCACGAATGTTCGCGCAGGTCTACCACTTTGTGGTCGTACAAGTTCTTCAACTCGGAACAATTGTTGGGCACGATCGTGAACCGCGACGTTATGGGTTTTTGAGACATTTATGTTCCTGGCAATATTTTCCAACAATTTTTCAGAGTACATAGTTCCGGACGTCAACATTGCCTGTGCCTGTGTTCCCCTTTTGACGAAAACCTCGTTCATTCTGAAATATGTTGCATCTATCAATGAACGAATAGGGAGATTCCGCACCCCCTTAAGAACATTGTTGATGCACTCTGCAAGGTTTGTTGTCATGTGCCCCCAACGGGAACCTCCATCGCACCACTGCAACAATTGTTCTGCGGTTATGTCTTCAACCCAAGCCACCCCCTCAGGACCTACTTCCCGACCAATTTTTTGTTTGTAGTGATCGGCCGATTCTTCCGTCATTGAATATGCTGAAGAAAAAAAAGAAGATGTTGGTAAGTATGGAATGGAAATTTGAAACTAATTAATTTAAAAAAATGTTAAAAATACTCACCCATATTGATGACATGTTTCCTGGCAGGAGTGTTTTTGAAGTGTCTCATGAAGTTTTGTGCTATGTGGCGAACACAGAAGACGTGTTTCCAATTGGTGTTTAGTTGCGTAACAGCACTTTTGATAGACTCGTGTCTATCTGATATCAAACAAATACCCTCCTGTGGTGTCACATAGTGTCTTAAACGAGATAGGAAGAAAAACCAAGCCTCCTTTGTCTCACCCTCGACCACTGCATATGCAATTGGGAAGGTGTTGTTTCTTCCATCTTGTGCGATTGCCAAAAGAAGACACCCTTTGTACCTACCGTACAACTATGTTCCATCAACAGAGACAACTGGTTTGCAAAATTGAAAGCCTTTAATGCACGGGCCGAAACTCCAAAAGATGCGGTGGAATACACCTTTGTCGGCAACTAGTTGTCCATTCTCATAGAATGGTTTGTACTGCCAGTCGTGAACTGTGTCTGGAATATAGTAAGAGAAAGCATGTAGCCACCTGGTTACTTCATTGTAAGAGTCCTCCCAATTACCGAAGATAAGCTCGATTGCTTTTTGTTTAGCAATCCAAGCCTTTCTGTAGGAACTCTGGTACGTGAACTGCTCCTTGATGTGTGCAATCAACACAGCCACTGATATTGTCGGGTCCTTCCTTACAAGTGGAAGTATATGAGTACACATGAGGGAGGAGGTCAGTTGGCGGTGATCTTGGGAAATAGTAGATGTTGTACATGTGTGTGGGTGAGTCAACTGTGTAATCTCCCAATATCCAGTTTTTGCTCCTACTCTCACTACACACCTCCACAAACAGGTTTCATGAACACAACAAACGGTCCATGTGTGTGGTTTAGACTCACAGACTTTGTATGCAACTGAATGGTTTAGGTGATATGTTTGGATGAATTGTTGGGCTATTTCTTTTGTGGGAAATTTCATTTTGAGTTTGAGTTCGTTTGGGTCTTCGTTGGATAAGAGTTGGTTCCTGTCCATGGAATGGCCAAACTCTACATCATAAGGTTCTGGGTTATCAGCCGTGACGTTTTGAAAGTGTGGTACAGGCTCGCGGAATGCAACACCTATGTTGGGGTTAGCTTCAATTGGTTCCTCATCGACGTCACGCTGAAGAATTTCATCTTCATCTTCGCTATAGTCCCCAACGTCTTCATTATGGACACCAACAAACATACTAAACGGTGGGGTATTAGTTTGAGTATGTAGAGGGTGGCTTGTGTTAAGGTCAATGGGTGTGTTTGAGGATGATGGTGCAGAGTGATGGTGAGGTGTTGAAGGACTGTAATGCATGTCAGTTTGGGATGATGAAGGATTGAATTGAGGGTAAACAGGTGGAATGAAGTCAGTGTATGGTATTTCTGTTTGTTGAGAAAAACGTAAGTTTTGTTGTGATGAAGATGGAATAGAGTGGCCGTGACTTACCTGGGTGTAGTTAGAAGGAGCCTCAACCAAATCTGCGTAATGACTATCAAGACTGACAAATACGTCCGACAGATGTTTCAGCAGCATGAGATGTTTCAACCTCATACTCGGAGTCCTATCGAATTGTGCGTCGAAACAACTATTTCCACCGATGAGATCATCCGTCGGGTTATCCCTCCAGCGGTCCAATGGCCACTACCATAAAATGTTTGCTGGAAGTAGTTTCGATCATGTTTTCCTCTCGTTTCGTTTTTTATTTTCTATTCTTGTATTTCTGAAAATTTTGTTGTTTATTTCAGTCTTTTTTCTATATTATATTATGTTCCAATTTTTAATGTCTTAATTTTTTCCCTAAATATTAACGTAATTAAATTATAAATATGTATAATCATTTTTATAAATTTATTTTAATTTATTTAGGTATTTATATATTAATATATAATTATTGAAAAATTAAAAAAACACAGTTCAGAAGTCACCCTGGGGGGCGACTTCTGAACTGTATTTAAAAAAAAATTGCAAAACACAGTTCAGAAGTCACCCTGGGGGGGCGACTTCTGAACTGTATTTTAAAAAAAATTGCGAAACACAGTTCAGAAGTCACCCTGGGGGGGGGGGGGGGGGGGGGGGGGGGGGGGGGGGGGGGGCGACTTCTGAATTGCATTATAAAAAAAATTGCAAAAAACAGTTCAGAAGTCACCCTGGGGGGGGCGACTTCTGAACTATAAAAAAATTTTGCCCACTTTGGTAAATAACCCACAAAGTGCATTATTTTGGTAAATAATTTTTTTTTGCCCCCACATGGTTTTTTTCCCTTAGGGGAACAACAAATTAAAATCTCCACCAAAGAATTAGAGAGAGATTTTAGGGAACCCTAATTTTTCTTCTTTTCTATTCTATTTCTATTGTTACTTCTGATTCTTGCTTTATGTGAAATATATTTCTACTTTTTATTTTCTACTACTTTTGATTTTAACTCTTTATCTTTTATTTAATTCATTTATATGCTCGGCTCAGATTTACTTCTCTACATCAACAAACAAATTATTTTTTAGTTTCTACTTATTTAACTCTTCATATTTTATGTTCATCGATCTTTTCTTTCCATTTCAGGATTAGGATTAAGGTTGGAAAACTTGCTCACCAAGGAGAGGAGAGTTAGCTGAAGGCAGGCGCTTTGCCACTGATGACAAATACTGACGTGTTCCCCTTTTTTCTTATTTTTTGTAATTCTTTTTTTTTTGTAAATTTTTGTAATTATTTTTGTGTAATTGTAATTATAGTTTTGTAATATTATTTTTATTTTTGTGATATTGTAAATAAAATTTATTTTTTGTAATCTTTTGTTATTTATATTTATTTTTATGGTTTTTTGGTTAAATGAAATAGGACTAAATTGGGCCAAACCCAATCTAGAAATATATTAAACATTGGGCCAATCACAAAAATTGTTGGCCCATACTTCGTCCAACCCCCTAGCTACTCAGTAGACACCCCTAACACGCATGAAAAGGCCAAAATACCATTAATAAGTCTTGTGATCCAACGATGGTTCGTAGCACGGTCGTCCGAACCAGTTCGGACGTGGTGCCACCGAACCAGAAACAAACACACAGACACCCCTTTTTAACTGGTTCGGCAGCACCACGTCCGAACCGGTTCGGACGATCGTGCTCTGAACTTGTTAAAGTGCAGTGTGAGAGAGTTTTCCACGTGAGGGTATTTTGGGAATATTTAAGGATTAGGGGTGTCCACTGAGTAGAGGGGGGTTGGACGAAGCATGACCCAAATTGTAGGCCCAATCAAGAAAATAGTATCTAAACGAGTCCAAATACTAATCTCGCTGTTATTGGGCCTGAGGCTCACAATTTCTATCTACTATGTATTATTGTGCTAAAAAAAGGACACACAAAGTTGATAAAAAATAACTAGTAAATTTAAAAAACCGTAATAATAAAAGAATGCGGACAAATTTGGGGTATAACAATGTATTAATCATTTGTAGTGTATGTTTGTCGCTCTTTCTACTACTTGATACAAAAGTACTATTTGTGAGAATCAAAACTTGTTTAAGACCTAGAATACTTGCACATGTCAATGAAAACATTCAATCAAACGAACACGTAAATGAGTATTTCAATTTGTATTCACCAAACCAAATTCATTTTGTCTCAAACCTAAATTACGGTGCAGCAAACCTGCTTTTAATAAACTTAATTTTGAAAACATTCATCCAAACAAACACGTAAATGAGCTCATTGAATTTAGTAAGTGTCTATAGCTAAAATATTCATAAAATAACCTCATTGAATTTGGTTCATAAAGTAAATGAGTTGAGCTAGAGTTTAAAATCGAGCTCGTTAAATAAATGAATTAAACTCTAGCTACATATAGTTGACCTAGTTTAGCTCATGAATCAGTTTGATTATATTTATATTTATATAGCTCATGATTTCCTGGGACCTATAAGTGGAATCTATACTATGGTTACGTTGGGAATTCAAGTGTGAGTAGTTAGTCCTACATTGATTATGAATAAGCTAAAAGAAGGACATATAAGTGAGGGAATCCATATATCCATTAATTGCCTTAAGATCTTGGATGGAGATGTGACGTACAAGTCTCTTAGTAGTTTGGTTCATTAGCTCGTTATTGCTCTCAATGTTGTCCTAGATTCCCCAACCAATTACCCATTGGAGGTTGGTTGGAAGGTTGATTGATGGTGGTGGAATAAAGGGGAAAGTTGGGGATTTTCACACAAAAGTAACATCAAATGATAACAAACTGTAAGATGAAAGATTGAACAAAATGAAGTTGTGAGATTAAAATTTAGTTTAAATTTGTTTGTATGTTGACTCAATTTATAGATAATTATTTTTTGATTGTTGGGTATTTTATATCTCACACAAAAGTAGCGTCAAATGGTAACAAACACTAATTATTATTTTTATTTGGAAAACAGCAATGCTATACATCGCGAGAAGTTGATGTGTTTCTTTTCTAACAGACAAGGACACAATTTGCGATAGATGACAAAATGATGGGTGGTTGAGTCAAACGAGTGATTTGACCCACCAATCAGGGGGTTCACAATGGTGTTCGTGGAAATTTCTCACTAGATCTAGCATTTTTCTTTGGAAAAAGTTAAGCAAAACGCTTCTAGATTTCTCCATCCAAGTTGAATTTGTGTGCCTCATTTGATTAAAAAAAAACTTGTGTGTCTCTAGATTTCTCTTGAGACAGAATTCTCAATCTCATCTTCCAACTTCATCCTCCGAGGCCTCCCTCCACATCTAGTTTCCATTCTTACCATGTTTCCCACCGATCTCATTTCCCTCAAATCTCACCATGCATCGCTTTAGCGACACTGAACTCATCTCCAAGGAATTCTAGCTCAGATCTCACACGGTATCTCAGATTTGGGTCAAATCCGAGAGATCTATGACCAAATCTAAGAGATCTTCCTCTTTTCTGGTCTCGTCTCTCCTCCTAATTATACTCCATGAAAGAGGAATGTACTTGGATCTCTTCCACTCAGATCTGCCTCTTCTCCTGTCTCCCACTGATCTATAATATTGTAATATTTTTTAAAATTTTGTTGTATCAGTTATTGTCTTAACATTGTAATTTTTGTACTTCTTTGAATGATTGTATCAGTTCATTTTCAATTTTTTAAAATCATTGTTGTATCAATTTTAAGTAATTTTTAGGTTTCAAATAATGTCGCGAACCGAGGTTGCATGGGGCAACCTGGTTCGCATGGGTCTTGCCGGCTGGAGCCCTCCAACTATGAACTCGCCAAAAGGGAGTTCGATTGGGTGGCACACTAGCGAATTGTAGTTTTTGAAAGTTTCGTTGGAGGTGCTCTTAGTACACGCGGCTATAAACTAATTTGATATAAAAAATATATCTCGTCTTTATTCATGTTTTATTACTGACAAACCTAGTTGAAGATTGTGAAGTCTATCTAGCAAACTTAAATCAACAAAGAAAATGACACCAGCAAAAACATGAGATGCCAAACAAACTAACAAAGCTGAAAAAATATATGGAAACAAATACCTTCCTAGACCGTTGAAGAAAAATAATGTGAATTAGTATGAATCACCTGATAAAGAATAATCTAAACATGAACAAACATAAATCCATGGATAATGAAGAAACAAACCAACACAAGATAAAGAAAATTCCCAAAAAAGACAGTTTATGTATTTATTCTAACCTTAGCAGAGACCATGAAGAAGGCAACAAACAACACTCGCAAAATGTGATCGGAAAAACCTTCAAAGCATACAATTCATAAAAATGAAAATCCTTCATGATAAGCGAAGAAACTCTTAGACAAGACAATCCTCTTACTTTTATACCCGCAAGACAATCCTTAAAGTGGGTGGATTTTAATGACACACTTCACTAGATACATTTTACGGAAAATTTAATGTAAAATATTAAATACATTTAATACTCATTATTAATATTACAATAAATTTGTCGTTTTAAGATAGAAAAAAAAGTGGGTGGACTTGTGTGCCGCCTGTAGATGATAAGGTTCTTGTGCCGCCTGTAGATGATGATTTTTTACTTGTTTTCACAAGTTATATAATTTAGCTTTCTAGTCCCACTGTCCCAATTACAGCCAAATGCAACAACAATTGTGAAAATTGGTCAAACCTATTCTTGAACCTTAACACTATGCTTGGTGTGACATTCGTGGTTGACGAGGGCAGATAGTGATCGTTGGTGTCCAAAACTTGGCACGACAAAGAGCGACTCTTGGAAGCTTCAAAGTAAAGGGGCGCGCGAATTAACCGAATATGCGCCGGAATGAGAGAGATCCTGAGAATGTGGAAGTGTGAGACTGTACAGTTGAAAGAAGACTTAAAAGAATTGATTTGGACTACCTATATCAACAAGATGCATCTTCTTTTTGAGAGCCCTTCCTATTAGAACTCCATAGTTAAGTGTGTTTGACTTGTAGTGGGATGGGTGACCTTCTGGGAAGTTTCCTAGAAAATATGCAAATGAGAACGCATGCTGAAAAGACACATATTTGTTTGTGGGGGTAGTTGACAGTTCTGTAAGCAGTCTGGGATGTTACACTTGATTCTTGGGAAACTATGAGAAAAGAAAGAGAGGGGTGGGGGGATAAAGGTGGAGAAATAGGGTAAACAGTCATTTTAATTTTAATTTCTGAATGTGTGAAGCGATGTCATTATAGTTCTTGAATGAAAAGCAATTGCAAACACACCCTCAAATGTTTCTTTAGTAAGTCATTTTAGTCCTCAAATGTATTTTTTGTTAGTCATTTGGTCCTAAAATGTATTTTTTATTAGTCAATTTAATTCCTAAAATTATGATAAAAGAACTAATTAACAATTTTGATAATTCAAAGACTATAATCACAGGGTCTCACATATACCCTCAAATGTTTTTTTAGTAACTCATTTTAGTCCTGCCAATTGGTTATTGTGGATGGAAATGTAAAGGGGGATCAAGTTGCAAATTTCATTTACATATAGACTTATTAGTTCAACAGGCTGGCTGTTTGGCATCTTCACCGCTGATTTTTTAAATATTATATCTAACTTATATATAGTCATGGTGTATAACTGTACTAGTCCTAAGTCCCATGCGTTGCACATGGCAGACGAACCTATAAGTTAATTACATTAATACATCAATTAAAGGAATAAATTATGAACATATGACTATGATATAAACATATAAAAGTAAATTTTCTTAATCCAAAAGCAAGATAAAAATACAAGACAACACAAATATAAACCGAAACACATAGGTAAATGTGGCTAAAGTCCCTGTGGCCGTGCGAGAAAAATATACACACCAGCTTAAGTATGCTCTAATACCTGTTGGTGCGAAATAACCAAAATAAAAAAGACAACACAAATAAAAAATGGAACACGTGGGTATCATTCATGATGGAGAAAGTAGAGACCAGGCGGCCAGAAATAAGGGGGTGAGCAACAATGGTGTTCCATGAATTTGTTATCTCTAAACATTCGAGGGTGGGGCGATCGTGCCAAACGTCGCCAGCTTGCATCACTTATCAATTCAGGTAATTTTGATTTTATTTGTGTGCAAGGGACTAAAAGGGAAGTGTTAGAGGAGAGAGAGGTGAAGTCTTTGTGGGGTAATCAAAAGTCCAGTTGGGTGGTTCAGCCTTCACAGGGTCTGTCTGGGGGGTTATTAAGTTCTTGGCTTGTTGATTCATGGCATATTTCTTTCACGTTTAAAGGTGTTGGTTTTGTGGGGGGATGTGTTGTTTTTCAAGATACTCTTATCTACATTGTGAATGTGTATGCTCCGTGTTCTTTAGTTGCAAAGCGAAGAGTTTGGGAGGAAATTAAAAGTCTTAAACAAAATTATGCTTCAGGAGAATGGTGTTTGGTCGGAGATTTTAATGTGACTTGTGCAGAGGAAAGAAAAGGGAGGAGTGGTGGTGGTGGTGGTTCACCGCAGGAATCCGTAGAGTTCAACAATTTCATAGCTGATATGGAGTTATTTGATGTTCCAGTGTCGGGAAAGAAATTTTCTTGGTTTTGCTCGGATGGTATCTCGTGATATTTCAGACCATCGTCCTATTTGGTTGCTTAGATCTACCAAGGATTGGGGTCCTAAGCCTTTTCGTGTTTTTAATGGTTGGTTCGATCATGAAAATTTCTTACCTTTTGTGAAGGAATGCTGGGCTAGTTTTGACGTTTCAGGTAACAAGGCTTTTGTAGTTAAAGAGAAGTTTAAGATGCTTAAAGAAAAACTGTGCAAGTGGAACAAAGAGGTGTTTGGATGGCTTGACTTGAATATAGAAGTTTTTGTTAAGGATTTAAATGTTTTGGACCAACAACTTTGTGAGACTTGGGATATTGAGGCACTGACGCGAAGGAAGGAAATTTCCGCAAAGTTTTGGAAGGATATTCACTTGAAAGAGTCTATGTTATTTCAAAAATCTAGAGCCCAATGGGTCAAAGATGGAGACATGAACTCAAAATATTTCCATTCTCTATTGAAATAGAGGAGACGGAGGGGTAATGTGGTGATTTTGGATGAGAGTGGTGGAATTTTGGAAGATGTAGGGGTTGTTAAGGAAAGTATTAAGAAGCATTTTGAATCTTGTTACAATGAACCCATTTATAACAGGTCCACTCTTGGGGGCCTTGATTTTAAGAAGTCTCTGGAGTGGACAATGAATTCTTATTAAATCCTTTTTTGGAAGAAGAGATTAGATCGGAAGTGTGGAATTGTGATGGCGACAAAAGTCCGGGGCCGGACGATTTTAACTTTAAGTTCATTAAGGAATTCTGGGATACGTTGAAAGCGGATGTGATCGGTTTTTGCAACGAGTTTCATGAGAGAGCCCATCTTATTACTAAAGCAATATCAGCGTCTTTTATTGCGCTTATCCCCAAGAATGAAAATCCACAAGGCTTGGGGGAGTATAGACCTATAAGTCTGATTGGTTGTCTGTATAAGATCTTGGCAAAGGTGCTGGCTAATAGACTCAAGAGAGTCCTTCCCAATATTATCTCTAGTTGTCAATCTGCCTTTCTAGGAGGTCGACAAATTCTGGATGGGGTGGTGGTGATCAATGAAGTAATTGATTTTGCAAAAGGAAGAAAGGAAGAATGCCTCTTGTTTAAAGTGGATTTCGAGAAGGCTTATGACTCTATATCTTGGGATTTTCTGTGTTAGTAAATGGAAGCCCTACTAATGACTTTATTGTTCAAAGAGGTTTGAGACAAGGCGACCCTCTATCTCCATTTCTCTTTCTCATTGTTGCTGAAGGGTTGTCTGCCTTGGTGTACAAAGCGAAGGAAAATGGATCTTTTCATTGTTACAACATCAATGAAAGATTACGCTTTCCTATTATGCAATTTGCTGACGATACAATTTTGATGGGGAAAGCATCTTGAAATAATCTATGGAGTATCAAAACGATCCTCAAATCTTTCAAACTTGTCTCGGGCTTGAAGGTTAACTTCCATAAAAGCAAGATTATAGGTGTCAATCTCACGGCAGAATTTTTAGACACAGCCTCCACGTTTCTTCATTGCAAAACGGAGTCCATTTTGTTTAAATTTTTTGGGGATCCCGGTTGGCGCCAATCCTAGGAGGGCAGCGACTTGGAAGCCGGTTTTGGAGCTCCTACGTAAGAGACTCTCTTCTTGGAAGGGACTCACATTTTCTATTGGAGGCCGGGTAACTCTTATTAATTCGGTTATGAATAGTATCCCCTCTATTTTTTTCTTTTTATAAAGCCCCGAAGGTGGTCCTTAATTCAATGACTAAAATTCAAAAGGACTTTCTATGAGGTGTTAATGAAGGAGATAAAGGTATGTATTGGGTGGCGTGGGATAAGGTGTGCAAACCGAAGAAGGATGGAGGTCTTGCTATCGAAAACTTGGAGGTCTTTAATGTTGCTTTATTGAGTAAATGGAAATGGAGGGCTTTTGTGGAGGATAATGTAATATGGAGGGACTTGCTATTATTAAGATATGGTGATTTTTCAGATGCGTTTATTTATGGAACAGGCGTTGGATATGGTAGAGGATCTAAGTTCTCTTTATGGTGGCGTGATATTCTTAGTTTGGACTCCTTTTGTTCAGCTACAGGGTGGTTCAGCTCTTGCATTAGAAGAGTCTTGGGCAATGAACAATAGACTTTCGGCACGACCATTGGTTAGGACATTCGCCTTTGAATCTGGTATTTCCTTTGCTGTTTGCAGGTTGTAATGCCCAGTCTGATATAGGTGACTGGATCCAAAACAGTTGGCACTGGCTTCTCCCTTGGACGACCACGACAGATTTTTCAAGCTATGAAGAAGCTGCCAATTTACAGGTGATTTTGAAGGAGATTCATCCAGTTCGAGACAGCGATGATTCGTGGACTTGGACGTTGAACCCTTCAAAAACGTACTGAGTTCGGTCTTGTTATAATTATCTGCTTGACTTCTTTGTGGACAGTGGCTCCGGCAGTGGGCTGGATGGTATTTTTTCCGGCGATCTGGAGTACAGCAGTACCTTCTAAAATTCTCATCTTTGGATGGCGATTGTTTCGTAATTGTCTACCCACTCGTAGTTTACTGTTGCACCAAAATGTTTTAGCAACTGAAGAAGAGGCAGCATGTCCATTTTGTCATCAACCAACCGAAGATGTGCAGCATTTATTCTTTGATTGCCATTTTGCAAGTGAGGTATGGCTTGAAGTTATTTCCTACATGGGGTTGAATTGCACTGATTATCTTACTGTTAGTGACCATTTTCAATGGTTTCGTGATTTATACAAAGGAAAGAAAGCAAAGAAGACTAAATTCTTGGTTTAGTTGACAAGTTGTTGGTGTATATGGTTGTCTAGGAATAATCTTGTTTTTAAGAATGTAGAGGCGAATGTTGCAAATACGGTTAATCACATCAAGAGCCTATCATGGAGCTGGTTTATTTATAAAGTGGGTTGTCGGTCTAGTTGTCCGGTTACTTCTTGGTGGGATAATCCCCTTTTGTGCCTAAACAATGTATAAGACTTCAATGTTGTTTGGATTTGAGCACCCCTAGTGCTCATTGAATGAAATATTGTTTATCTAAAAAAAATGGTTGGGTGAAAACCAACTAATAAAATAGAAATATCTATACAAATTTGAAGAAAATGATGGGGTTCTATTGTAAACATGACTGAAGTTCATGTAGGTTAACCTATAACTTGAATGCAAATAAGACAACACAATTAGAAAGTGGAACACACTGGTATCATGTAGGGTTGAATAAAAACCACTAATAAAGTAGACCCACTTATGCAAAGTGGAAAGAAAATGATGGGGTTCAATTGTAAATATGGCTGAAGTTCCCGCGGAGTAAATGCTGCAAGTTTCTGCGAGAGTAAATGTTGCAACACGGTTCTTGAATATAAATGGAATATAAAATTGTAAACACCAATTTAAATATCCTTTTAATACTTGTAGGTGTGAAATGATCAAAATAAAAAGACAACACAAATAAAAAGTGAAGTAAGTGGTATCATGTAGGGTTGGGTGAGAACCACCAATAAAATCGAAACTCCTATAGAAAGTTGAAAGAATATAATGTGGAATTATATTGTAATTGCGTCTGAAGTTCATGTGAATTAAAATTAATTTATAACTATAAATTAAATAAGAATATTATAAAATTAAAAAAAAACATTAACAAAGAGAATAAGTATAAAAAGAAATTGATTTTGTAAATACTATTTAAATCAAAGACTAAAATAAAAATATAAAAATATAAATACTAATTTAGTATGTTTGCAATACTTGTTGAAGGGAAATGACCAAAATAAGGGTCATAAAAAATGGGGTTCGTTGAAGTACTCAATAAAGAAAGAAAGGGGATGGGGGTTGGGGCGAGTAATAACAAAAATAAATATAAGTAGAAATGTAAATAACACCAAATATAAGAAGATTAGAATGAAAAATAATAATAAGGTCTCAACTATTTAAATTTAGGTGTGTAAGATAATTTTTTCTGAACAATAATAATAGTACATTAAATAATTTTTTATTGGGTAAAACAATCATTAAAACATGAAGAAAAACTCAAGAAATTCATTTAATTTTTTTTTGTTCAGACTATTGCAGAAATCAAACTTCTCATTGACCAACACCGAGTTTGCTCACCGCGAAAATCGAATCCGAGTAGATTAAACCACTGAACTAATCATGTTGGTTATTTAAATCATCACTGCTCTAAATAGTACAGGTAAGAAACATATTAAGTGTTTTTTTTAAAAGTGCGGCATCACAACACATATAGAGGTTATAAAAAAGCTTCGTATTTGAACATAGCGGATTTACGTATTTTGTTCTCAAATTAATTGTTTTAACCTAACCAATTTTAGAAAAACGTACTTCTCATATTTGAACATCAAATTTTTTTAGACCCTAAAGTACTCCAAAATTTCCTTTTTAGCATCAAACTTTATGTATTTTATCAGGTTTTTTTTTTCTTGAACAAAGTAGTTATTGAGAAATAAACTACGCGTATTTGAACAATTAATTTTTTCTAAACACTAAAATACCTCAAAACACACCACTGAAAATATGAAAAAGGAAAAAAATGATGCACTGCGTGCAAAGAATCAAAGCATCAAAACTATAAGAATTATAAATGAGAATAATTATTTCTAATTTTATTTCTCTATAAGAGATGGAAAGAATTAATTTAAACAGGGGGTATTATTAAACAGGGGGTGCAAAAAGCGACCCAGTGCGATTTTTTGGAACTGGTCTGCGTTAAAAAAAGGGCTTGCATGGGAGGGGGTGTAAAATGGAACTGGTGGGGTTTGAATAGTAATATGTTTTTTTAAAAAGAAAAATTAAAATTAAAATAAAATAGTAATCTAGACTATATAAGACATCAACTAAAAGTTAAACCTAATTTTCACTTCTTCTTCTCATGTGCAGCCAACCCTTTTAGAGGAGAGAGAAAGAGGGATTTCGAAGAGAGAAAATGAGAGGGAGAGAGAAGACGAGAAAAAGAGAGGGAGAAAAAGGGTGGCGCGAGAGGGAGAGCCACGCCGGTGAGAGAGAGAGAGTGAACGAATGTGAGTGAGCGATTTGCGACGGTGATCGGCAACATCTCCGGTGGGGATGAAAACGACAACGATGTTGTTTTTGGACGAACCGACCACGACAGAGCGTTTGCGGAGAACCACGACGACGAGTTCGCGGTGAGCCTCAGGGCGGTTCTGGGTGAACGACCACCGTATACGGTGGTCAGATCTAGTAAGTTTTGGATCTGATCTTTTTTTTTTCTGTATATTTCTTTTCTATTCTTCTCTTCTACTCTATTTTTTACTCTGATTTTTGAAAACATTTCTATTCACTGCTTCTCATTCCCTCTCTCTGTTTCCCTCTTTGTAATTTTTTCTCCAAAGTTTTAATTTTTTTGATGGATTGTGCTTATTTTTGAATCAGGAGCGCGATAGGTGCTGTGGTTTGCAAGATTTTTGGATCGTGAAGATTTGAGTGCTCCTATTTTTGATGGATTCTGCTAATTTTATTTCATGTTTTTCATTCAGTTTCATTATAATACTTTGTCAATATTTTTTTCAAGTTTTTTTTTTTGTAATTTCTGTGTTAAATGATAGAAAAATAATATATATATATATATATATATATATATATATATAAAGTTCATATAAAAAATTAAATTTAACTTTATATAGTAAAATATTTTTCTGATTTGTTATGCAGTTGTTTATATCTATGATTACAATTACAGACAAATTAAAAGAATTCTTATTACAGTTACTACATAAAGAATATTTATATATCTATATTTACATAATTAAATATCACTAAGTACTGCTAATATTAAATTTATTATTGATTAGATTAAATATATTTAACTCAATCAAACAAAATTAAATATATTTAATGAAAAAAATTGACTGGAATTTAATGAAATTTATATTACTGTAGTTTTCAAACAAAATTAAATATATTTAATGAATTTTGTTTTACTAGAACTTAATCAAATTTACTTGATGTTATATTAAATAATTTTTTTTTGACAAATATTAAATAATACCATTAAGTATTTTTTGATACAAGGAGAGAAAGAAAATGTTTATCAGCTACGACCTAAAAGTAAAACAATTGACTCAAAAGAAAAAAGAGAGTGTGTGTATATATATACCAGTGCGTATGACCTATGCGTTGCGCGGGTATACATTACATTTTGATAATGATAATGTTCAATTTGATAATGTTCAATTACAAATGATTAAAATAGAGGGTTTCAATTTATCTAAGTTAAAATTCATATAAGATATTAAAGTATTATAAATAAAATTATTATCAACATTATATATATAAAATAAAATATTAATATTATATTATTCTATATTATACATATCTCTACACATATGTATATTGATATGATATAGTGGTTCTATTTGGCTCGAGTGATTAATTTCTACAGTTGCGCACAGAGGATATTCGATTTATAACAAAAGTATATTGATATGATAAGTTATAGATATAAAATAAATAAAAATTAGTTTAATGAATGAAATAATATTTGTCATTACTTCAGAGACTTATTTCATGTTATAGAAAATATATTATAGATTCTTTTTTTTGTATATAAGGAAAAAATCAGTTGGGCCGCTCATTTCTATTTCCTATATTTTTATAATATTAATAAAAAATATAATTTTTCATAATATTCTACAAAATATAGCTTTCTCAATTTAGAATTGAAAATAAAGTCCCTTATGATTCTAATATCAATTTGTTTTTTAAAATCCTGTATAAATATTTGTGTCTTATTAACCATTATCTTTAGTCGAATGTATCATTCCAAGCATTTGTTTGATAAGTGTGCTAAACATGTTTATTAGAAAAATTAATTGGCTGAATGCTTGGATTAAAATGTCAGTTAGAGTGTTACTCAAATTGTTCAAATGATTGTAAGTTGCTTAATGGAAGTTTATGCCATTGATTCCTTCATTGTGTTTCTTGTTAATGGGAGTTTGTGTTTATTGTTATGGAAATAATGATAAAAGGATTGTGTGTTTCATACCATCTGGAATGAAACATTTAGTAATTCATTAAAAAGTATTAATCTGGATGTATCATCAACTTTTAAAAATTTCAATAAAAACTTTTCAATCTCTATTTTTATAATATTAATCTGCATATAAGGAAAAATCAGTTGGGCCGCTCATTGCTATTTCCTATATTTTTATAATATTAATAAAAAATATATTTTTCATAATATTCTACAAAATATGGCTTCCTTAATTTAGAATTGAAAATAAAGCCCATTATAATTCTAATATCAATTTGTTTTTTGAAATCCTGTGTAAATATTTGTGTCTTATTAACCATTATCTTTATATTGAACACTGAAATGTCTCTTAGTCGAATGTATCATTCCAAGCATTTGTTTGATAAATGTGACTAAACATGTTCATTAGAAAAATTAATTGGCTGAATGCTTGGATTAAAATGTCAGTTAGAGTGTTACTCAAATTGTTCAAATGATTGTAAATTGCTTAATGGAAGTTCGTGCCATTGATTTCTTCATTGTGTTTCTTGTTAATGGGAGTTTGTGTTTATTGTTACGGAAATAATGATAAAAGGATTGTGTGTTTCATACCATCTGGAATGAAACATTTAGTAATTCATTAAAAAGTATTAATCTGTATCATCAACTTTTAAAAATTTCAAAAAGAACTTTTCAATCTCTATTTTTTTATTTGACACATTCATACAACGAATTATAAGTGAATGGTGTAACTTCCCAACAAATTATAGGATGGAATATTATATTCATCATGTGTTTAGTACTTTAGCCATAAATTAATTTTTGTCATGAGTGGATGAGTATTGAAAAACCTTAATATATAATGATAAAAAGTATGAGTGAATAATGTTATTTTTACTGTAAAAAAAAATCTGTTATTTTGGGTATACAAAATCTTGTTAGTAGTTCAATTAATAATAAAATACTTGATGTATATAGAATTTTTATAAATAGATATATTAGTATGTTGTATTGTATTCTGTCTAAGTATTTAATCATTATCGTTTTTAAATATGCATTTAAAAAACAGTAATGTATTTTAAAGTTTTGAGTGTGGACAATTTACAATGTCTGAATTATGTAAACCATTTTTATGCTTAAAAATAGAGTTGTTTACAACCTACATATGTGTATAGCAACGACAAATAAATTTAATTGAACATAACCTAGCCAAAACACAACGTAAATGGTCAATGGAGGGATAATGCTAAATGAGTTTCTTTTACAAATTAGTATTTTTAATTAGAGTAATTATTAATATATTTTTGCGTATAAAAAATAATATAAAATATTGACTACTATCTCTATTGACCTCTGTCTCCTTAAGAATGAAACTCCCGCAACATCAGCTTCCAAAATAGAAAATAAAACAGAAGGGGGTACTTGCAGCAATACCAGACCGCATCCTGAATTGGCTCCCGTCTTAGCAAGAAATTCAACACATTGATTTCCCTCTCTACAATTGTGACTTAGGCAACACACCCAACTTCTACCCATACATTGGCGAATGACATCTATCTCAATGCCATATTTATGCAACAGAGAAACACCTTGAGTAATATACTAATGTGTTATCTCTTAAAAAATATTTATCTACTAACCATTCTCACCAGTAAGATGATTTGTATTACACAGGTTAATTTCATAATATTTTTTATTTTTTTAAGTATGTAATTTCTATTAACCTGTTCATATAGTGTTTTTTAAATACTAATATAGTACTTCATGTGAAACAACCAATACCTGTATGATAAGTTAATTCTATATTCACGTTTACGTATTAACATATTTTATGTAAAATAGTGATATTGTTTTCACAAAAAATGTAAAATAGTAATATCTATATGATTTAATTTTTACTTATAGTTAGTGATAGAAAATATGAAATCCACCTTTAATTGTCTCACTATATTTTAAGACGTCAACAATTGCGACAAAGTTAATTTTTTTGTGACTAATTTTGGTCACAAAATTAGATACGTTTAGCAGTATTTATTACTTAAATAAATGATATAATGGTCAATATATTTTAATTACTGAGTTGTGAATGAAATTCAAAATAGGTCAATCGGTTTTGGAAATAAATTGAAAAAAAAATTGGAATTAGAATTAATGTGATGTATTTGAACTTGGACCAACACTTTAAGTTTAATCTCAAAATATAAAAAACGTAGTATACCGCCGGGTTAATAACGTTTGTTTATTGAGTTATTAATTTACTATAAAATTATATTTAAATTGATAGTTTGAAATTGTCGTTCCATTAAGTTTGAAAACGTAGTATTAGGTATACCTTCCATTTTAGTTTTGTTTTTTTTTTTCATTCTTTTTTTCAATGCTAATATGGTTGACTAAAAAAATTATAGCTAATTTATAGCTAATAGTGGAATCCGATTAATTGGGTAAGATATGGTCCTATTTCATATTTGTTATAATTTTGGGAAGTTTTATTTTGTCTAACATTAATGGGAATGATTTGATATTTATCAATTAATTATTGATTATTGATTTTTGATTTATTTTTAAAGCAAAATAACACTTGGCAATGATGTGTCATTTGAGAAGGTTAGGTGGACCAATAAGAATTAATCTTATATTTGTTTCCTTTCCGAGTATATCCGTAAATGTATTATATATAGATATAGATATAGATATATATATATATATATATATATATATATATATATATATATATGTATATGTATATGTATATGACTATTGTGACTCAAAAGCAAAACAATTATCGATAAAATTTAATTTTTAAAACTAGATGCATGAATAGTTGGGCAATTTAAACAACCCTCTTTTTTCACGTATCCGTGTGACTCAAGCAAAACAATCATCGATAAATATTAATAGGTAAATTGGTAATTTAAACAACCCTATTTTGGCTTTTTTTGTACCCCCATCATCATACCCTATACCCCCGAAATATGCCAAAAGGGCAATTTTACCCTTGATTTTCAAAAAACTTTCCGGAATTACATATTAAGTCATGAATCTGGAACACTTTTGTTTAAGGATTTTCGGAATTATATGAAAATTTCCGGAATTATGTTAAAAAGGGTATTTCCGGAAATTCCAAAAAAGTGGCTTCCGGAATTATGTTAAAAAGGGGTATTTCCGAAAATTGAAAATGTTTTCGGAATTTCGGAAATACCATTTTTTTATGATTCCGGAAGCCGTTTTTCACATATTTCCGGAAATTTTCACTTAATTCCAGAAATCCTTCGAAAAATCAATTATGGAAATGCCTTTAATTCCGGAAATTTTTAAAAAATAGTTTTTTTTTTTAAAATAAGGGGTATTTTTGGGTTTTAGAACAATATGGGGTATAGGGGAGAAGGAGGGGGTAAAAAAAAAGAAAAACCGTATTTTTTTCATGTATAGAAGATAGATAGATATAGGACCCGTTTGGATGAGCTTATGGAAAATAACTTATAGAGATAAATAAGTTTTTATGTTAATTCATAAGTTCTCACTAACAAAAATTATATCTCTATAAATTATTTTTCCATAAACTACATTGACAAGCTTATGAGTATTACAAAAAAACTTATTTATTTCTATAAACTGTTTTTCATAGGCTCTATCCAAACGCCCATAGATAGATAGATTCTCCCACACCTTGCTTATAAACTGTCCCACTAATAACGGAATAAGACAATAGACGCGTGAGAAGAAACAAAGCTCTTCCTCTTTCCATTCCATGAATATTCTCCTCTATTAATACTTAAATAAATTTTTTTTATATAATTGCTTGTATTAGTACTACTTTTAAAAACAAAAGTTGCACAATCATTATTAGCAAAGAAAGAAACTGTACAGCTATTTTTGGTTCCGAATGCGGCGTTTAGCTGGAATATCAATTACCACCGCCTTGAAGTTTAACACCAATCATTATCATCATTATCATCAAATTTGAGTCTTTCTCTCTTTCCTCAATTTTTATCTAATTTTATTTACTATCAGTAAGAGGGAACATTATCTATATATAGAAATAGAGAAAGAGAAAATGGAGTAGAATTTAAGTAGAAGAGTAAGAATTAAAGAAGCAGAGGTAAAAAAGTACATAGAAGAGTAGAAAAGCTTGTTGTATTGTGAATCTGAAACTCTAATGGCGACATTTTCTGAATCCAATCATCATCACAATACTTCCGATGGAGTTCCACAGCGAGTCAATAGTCCACGTTTCTCAGGTCCAATGACTCGCCGAGCTCATTCCTTCAAACGACACGGCGGCGGCGCCGGTAACAGTGAGGTTGAACTTCAAATCAACTCTCCTAGATCGGAAGAAGGATTGGAACCTATTCTTGAAAGGAAACACGGTCACCATCATCATCATAGCGTGACTCAGAGAACTCATGGTGGAGTTATGAAGGGATTTCTTAAGAGACCACTTGAATCTATTGTTGTTGATTTGGGATTGAGGGAGAAGAAAAAAATTGGGCATTGGATGTTCTTGGTTTTTTGTGGTGTGTGTTTTTTCATGGGTGTTCTTAAGATTTGTGCTACTGGTTGGCTTGGATCTGCTATAGAAAAAGCTCAATCTAATAAGGTTAGTATCAAATTTATGTGATCAATGATCATGCCATGTGTTTATTAAGTTTTTGGGAGTTACTGAGTTTTGTAATTAGTGTGTGGCAGTTTCTCCAAATTTGGAAGTTTTATGCTTTCTAGGGATCTATTTTTATTTATTAATTCTGTAACTTTGTTGTATTAATAGTTTCTTGGTTTATTGCATCTGATCTAGACATCTGGTTGCTGTTTTTGTTTTTGGCTTTTGAGTATTTTGGATAAGTAAAGTAGCCAAACTTGCTCTTTCAGGTGTGAAATTTGTCTTTTCTTAATGCAGATATGATACAATACAAGGTTGCATCTGCATCTTAAAAAATGTAGAATTTTTTCTTATTCAGTTTTTTATTTGAGTCAACTTGCTAGTACTAATGGCTATCATCTTAAACTGGCCAATCATGCCTTTCATTTGCATCTTCTTCTGAGTATTGGTAATTAATGGTAATTATTTTGGTTGTTTGAAATTATCTATTTTTATGTTAGCAATGGAACAAAAAACGTAGAAATTATTTAAGTTTCTTAACTTTTGGAGTATATTGTATCATCTGTATCCCATAGCTACCTTGCCAACTATAATGTGGTGGAGAACTCAATCAAGAGTTATTGTTTTCATTTTTTATGTACTGCTGTTTACTTAACATAGCTAACTTAACATACTAAGTAGATTATTTCAATTTATTATATCAGGAACTATCTGACTCCGTTGGCATTGCTAATCTAAATGTAATGGACCATAGCTCTCTTGGATATACACATAGGAGTGGAGCAGGTGATGTTGAACGCAGTCTAAAGACAGTAGCAAAAGGAGAAGTTGGCAGACAAACTGCTGAAGTAAGTCTATAATCTATATCTCAAGTTTGTGGACTTTATTTTGTTTCCATACCAATTTAGGCTTATTCAAAATTGTCTGTCTTTTCATTTTTCAAAGTTTGCTTTTTTGTTCAGGAATCAGATATCTGGGATAAACCAAACAGTGAAAATTTCACCCAATGCGTAGACTTGTCGAAAAATCATAAAAGTATGAAAAAGTTGTATGGAGTTTACTATTCCTGTTATGTTGTTGATTTCCCTTCTCTCACTTTCTACATTTTTTTTGACAGAGCTAGATGCAAAGACCAATGGCTACATTATTGTAAATGCGAATGGTGGCCTGAATCAGATGAGATTTGGGGTCTGTCTGACTATTGATTTCTGATGGTATATTATGGAAAGTTAGGCAGTAAGCATAATCTAATGTTGAAATATATTTTGATTGCAGATATGTGATATGGTTGCTGTTGCTAAGATTATGAAGGCAACACTTGTTCTTCCTTCTCTTGATCATACCTCCTACTGGGCTGATCAGAGGTTGGTTTACATTCTTTTAACCTCCGACTATGGGTTTGGTTCATTGATTCTCTTAGCAAATGTATGAGCCATCGTCTGCATAAGTTGATTGCAGATTTCTCGCACTAGACCTCTTCAAAGCATGGCATAGCACATAACTATAGACTACTATATATGTGCAAGAAATGTCGCAGATATATAGCTTTATTCATATTTTCTCCCTTTTACTATCAAGCGATGAATTTCCACCTTCTAGCTTGATTGTTCCCTCATTTTGTGGTATCTTACTTTTGTTTTAATATATTTGCAGTGGCTTTAAGGATTTGTTTGACTGGAAGCATTTTATTGATACACTGAAGGATGATATCCACATAGTTGAGACCTTACCATCTGCCTATGCCGGAATTGAGCCTTTCTCAAAAACTCCAATTTCTTGGTCTAAGGTCAACATAACTTTTCTACTCAAATTACTTACCTTTTCAAATCTGAAAAGATATGTTTGATTAAGCGTTATTTCGTCGCTTTATGTCAATGCCAGAATATTTCAAACAGCATATTATTGCATTCCCTTTTAACAATGTTTCAACTACAGTCACTCGATGAATATACATAGTGCTTATTTACAGGTTCCTTATTACAAGACTGAGGTTCTTCCCCTCCTAAATCAGCACAAAGTGGTCTATTTCACCCATTCTGATTCTCGGCTTGCTAACAATGGCATTCCAAAATCCATCCAGAAACTAAGATGCCGTGTAAATTATAGAGCTTTGAAATATTCTGCTCCAATTGAAGAATTTGGAAACAAATTGGTATCTAGAATGCAGCAGAATGGAAATCCTTATCTTGCCCTTCATTTGAGGTAAGTTAAAATCACAATATTTTAATACAATTGAATCTACATGGATTTATAATAAGATCGATGTAAAATGACATGTTTCATAGTAAAGAATGCATTGCCATGGAAGTTTTCCTCATTTGATTATAAAAGTTTTGGACACTGCCAGACTTTATGTGAGGCTATAACTGATTCCATACTGAATTCTTTTCATTGAAAGTCAAAAACATTTGGTTGATTACATTCTCATCATTGTCTATTTAACCCAACATTTTCGCATATGATATGCAACTGTCACATTGAATCACATTCCACATGTTATCCCATGGAATTAGAATATCAAGTATTTCAAATTAGATATTTGTACTCCTGTCAAGAGCTTCAAATAAATGTTCCACTTCTAAACACTTCACTCAATCTCTTCTTTGTTATAGATATGAGAAGGATATGCTTGCATTTACTGGGTGCAGTCACAATTTGACTGCAGAAGAAGATGAAGATTTGAGACAGATGCGATATGAAGTCGGTCACTGGAAGGAGAAAGAGATTAATGGGACTGAAAGGAGATTGCTTGGAGGTTGTCCATTAACTCCAAGGGAAACTTCACTATTACTTAGAGCCCTTGGTTTTCCATCACACACTAGGATTTACTTGGTAGCTGGAGAAGCATATGGAAGAGGAAGTATGAAATATCTTGAGGATGATTTCTCCAACATTTTCTCTCATTCCTCTGTGTCTTCCGAAGAAGAGCTGGATCCTTTCAAGAATCATCAAAACATGTTAGCTGGTATTGACTATGTTGTCGCCCTTAAGAGCGACGTATTTCTTTACACTTACGATGGAAATATGGCGAAGGCTGTACAAGGTCATAGGCGCTTTGAAAACTTTAAGAAGACCATCAATCCTGACAAGTAATATTTTTGCTGTCCATTTCTTCTACATGACTTCAAACATGATGATTTCTTTATATGCATTTTAGATTCGTTGTGAAACAGTTTCTCAATGGCTCATTTTCAATGGTTGTTGCAGGATGAATTTTGTTAAGCTAGTTGATCAGTTGGATGAAGGAAAATTTTCTTGGAAAAAGTTCAGTTCCAAGGTAAGAAAACTTCACAGAGACCGAGTTGGTGCTCCATATCTAAGGGAGCCAGGAGAGTTTCCAAAGCTGGAAGAAAGTTTTTATGCAAATCCTCTGCCAGGATGTATTTGTGAAACAAGAAAGGAGTAGATACTCGGCTGAAGGCTGTCGTTCGTACGACGGTTTTAAGAGAGCTGCGATCACAAGGCATTGTCGCTGCCGGATATTTTTTCAATATGATAGTCCAAAAGCTGGGTTATCTTGTAAGGTGCCATAGATTCCATGGCTGTCGATATAAGATTATAAGTGGCCATGGTGGTGAGAAACTAAGTTACCCAGCTGCAGTTTTAAATTAAGGAACAGGCTCGAGCATGCCATAGTATACCACTGTCAATACACGCAATAGAAATTAAACACCATACCTTATTGACCAAACCACATTCTTAACCACACGTTTGAATAAATTATTTTCTGCCTTCACTATATATTTCCTCTTTGGATTTTTATGTATTCAATACTTGTATTAATATCAAGAAAAGGAGGTGGGATTGAATAAGTTGTATTTGTATCCATTTTCTGTTTATAAGATCTGGAATAGAAATCTAGCTTTCATTATCATCTTTTGTGCTCATCCTTTAAATTTCAGGTATTGTCCATTCTGCAGAATATTTTATTGTCCCATTTACTAAAGCAAATGGTAAGAAGTGCACTTGTTAACAAAGTAACAATAAATGCAAAGTAAATTTGATAAAAAAAATGTGTTATAAAGTACTATAAACATTACTGAAATTGGAGTCATTATTATCTTTTGTCCTCATGATTCAAATGTTTAAAAATGATTTAGTATATCATTGACTAGCAAAATTTCAATAACAGAATTGGTAAACTTTCTTTTAGCCACTTGGGGTTTGCTTTTTGATAGCCATATAGTATATGTGGTTGAAGTAAAATTACGGGGAATCTTCTATCTTTTGTAAAGGGGTAGAAGCATATTGTTCAACGAATCAAAACAGGGTTTCCCTCCAACAAAAGTAAGCCAACACAAAAATGGAGTGGCAAATGAATACATGCGTCGAACTCTTACAGAGAAAGAAACTAGTATTATATTTTCATGGTAGCTCATTGGATATTATTAGTTCCTACCTGGGGAAAAAAAGTAAAATGATATTTGCTTAAGTGATTGATGATACTGGAGCATAATTATCATGGAAAATTGGTAAAGTAATTCACAAATCATATCAGGGCTGCAACCTGCAGGCAGCATAGTTATACCTGAATATAAAAGCCAAAGGAACTCTGATGTGAATTATCATATTAGGCAAGCTTTTATAACATAAGCATCCACTTAAGATTCGGAGACCCCAATTGTACATATAACAATATCAAAATTAAAAAAAGACAGACATTACAATCAAAGGCGTGAACTTGGCTGTTTAGTCCTATCTCCTTTACCCAGGAAAGGATAATCAGTGTAGCCTATAACAGGATCCTGAGTGTAAAAAGTCTTCCTGTTATACTTAGTTAGAGGTTCATTAAGCTTAAACCTTAAGACTAAGTCTGGATTGGAGATGAATAGACGACCATATGATACCAAGTCAGCATCACCTTGAGCTACAGCTTCCATTCCTAACTTCCTAGTGAATCCACCACTGCACATGAATGTTCCTTCATAAGCATTTCTAAGATTCCGCATCAAATGCGCTTCTTCTACATCACTGCCAGGTCTGCCAGATTCAGTTTGGCCATAAGCTGTATATCTAGGTTGAGTGACATGCAGATAGGTGAGTTTTCTGCCAAATTCTCTCTGGAGATTGTTGAGTCTCTCAACCACTGCTAAGCCTAACTCAAGTGGGTTAGAGTCCATGGCATCAAGGTGATCAATTGCTGGTGAAATTCTCACAGCAACTCTTTCTGCTCCAATAGCAGAAACAACAGCTCGAACCACCTGAATTAAGAACCTGCACCTGTTTTCTAGTGATCCACCGTATTCATCTGTTCGATCATTGATTCCATCCTTCAAGAATTGATCGATGAGATACCCGTGTGCACCATGAATCTCAATTCCATCAAAACCTGTATGCCACATTTCATCATATATATGTCTTGTCTTTAAAAAGCACAACAATTTGACATGAATGATGATATAAAGCTTTGTCTTTAAACATGGTTATAGACTAATTTCATTCTACAAACCACAAGCACAACTTAGTAAGCTAAACAAATTCGATTGAGAGATCTAAACAGATTAATTAAAGTCTTGGCCCATTAGAAATAGTAAGTCGGTATTTCAAAACCTCAACACAAAGGTTAAACTTCTGATAGAGAGAAATACTCATTTCAATTGAAAAACTAACTATGAGTCAGAAACTAATTTAAACTAGACTAGACTCTACTCAGGTGTAGGAGAAAGTGTTGCAATAACTGGTCAAGTCAACATCTCGATATTTCTATAAATTTTCTACACATACACATTAATATATACATACAAGTATATACATATACAAGTGTGGAGGCCAGAATCTATCATGGAGCCCTTAAAAATGAGGTGCAAGTAACATGAAAGGCATCATCTGATCATCTGCTCTTTTTGTTTTGTTGGGAATTACAAGAAATCATATCAGTTAAGGGAAGCAGGTCTTATACACATTTATACAATGACAAACAGAAAGATAGAAAAGTATAGTTAAAATAATAACCTGCTCGAATTGCATTGATTGCTGCTTGGCGATAAAGGTGGACAATTTCTGGTATCTCAGATGGGGTAAGTGGTCGAGGCTCCGGGTATACACCATAGGAACCATCTGGCATGAGAATTCTCCACCTTGCTGAAATGGGCTTGTTGGTGGACGAAATGGGTGCAGCCCCACTAGGCTGATACACTGTTTCACAAGTAAAGCAGTCAGTGAAACTTCAAGTGCAAGGCACAAGTAGTAAATGTTAACAAACAAACATAGAAAACATTACCTGAATGAGATGCACGGCCTACATGCCATAGTTGACAAAAGATAACGCTTCCTTTGGCATGAACCGCATTCACTACATTTCTCCATGCCTCCACTTGTTCCTCTGTATATATTCCAGGTACATGAGGAAACCTGCATCAAATTCAACGACCACCGTAATAAAATCATTATTGCCTCCCACCAATATACCCCTTTCTTTTATGATACCAATATGAAAAGAAGGATATGCACTCTCAGGTAAATTAGTTTCACAGGAAATTCAGTTATAAAATTGGTTGTGGCACTATAGTGACTATTGGATGCAAGTGTAAAAAAACAATTTATACAAACAATGGATTAGTACTAAAACTCTACCAATATATATTAGTATTAAACTCCACTGATTTTAGTAACTTTTTTTTTAGACACCAACTGGTTTTAGTAACTTGAAGGGTCAATTATAATAATTAAATAAAAAAGATGCAAGTAAATAAATAAATAAATAAATAGGAAGGAATTATGTTGTATGAATGAATAGAGTAGAGGACTGACCCATGAGCAGTGGTAGAGATGGAGGTTCCTTCAGAGATGAGAAATCCACCTGGAGTTGATCTCTGAGCGTAGTACTCGGTAAGCGCTGCGTTTGGAATCTCATTCAATGCTCTGCATCTTGTCATCGGCGCCAGAACCACCCTGCACTCCAACATAATCAAATTAATCTTCATCTAAATCTATGATTGAAGATCGCATATTTTCTGGAATCTAATAATAATAATAATAATAATAATAATAATAATAATAAAATCATAAATTAAAATAGAAACAGCAATCAATCATCCAAGAAGGCGTTGAAAAGGGAAGAGAAAGTGACCTATGAGAGAGATTGAAGTTAGCCATCTTGTATGGAGAAAAGAGGGTGTTGCTGTTGATGTTGCCTCCTTGTGTTGAATTTTCTTCTCCCATGGCTGATCTATCTGCTAATTAGAACAATTTTCCAACTATGAGAATCTAAATTTGATAGATTGATGGATGTAGCGGAGAAGGGAAAGACTGTTTGTTTATACTAGTACTAGTACTTCAATTCAATTATTGAAGGGTCAATTTTCTTAGTGCTTCTCTGCTCTGCTATGCTATGCTTAAGTGAGTGGCCTAATGTAGAGATCTCTCTCTGTGTGTGCACCTTCTCCATGTGTTCAATAATTTTCCCCCTTTTTTTTGTGGGTTCACAACAATTCAATTCAACACGTGAGTCAATGTTTGAAATAGAGACTGAACTTGATGACACGTTGGATTGTGTTTTGGACGGTGGTGGTCACTGGTCGGAGCAAGTGGGAAACAGTAAATGCCACTAAGTTTTGGATTGGAGCTACAGCCAAGCTTGATGGGGTAACTCATAACTTTATTGGAGTATAGCATATTCTCCTTGTCTAACAAGTTAGGAAAATGCTAGATGTTAGGATAGATTTTTGCAAGAAACAAAAGAATGATATAAGGCACTATGTAACACTCACAAATTATATCTATTCACTCTCTCATGTATTGTTAGTCGGTCGTTGATAGGTCAAATGTCATATTTTTATGCATTCTTCTTCTCTTTCTTGCAAAAACCTCTCGTAACAAATAGCAATACTCAATAAGTTCTGATGTTCGTGTCGCCTTCTTTTCTCGTGTTTGGTTTATAAGATAAATTGTGAACAAAAAGTACTTTTTAATCATTTTACTATTTAGAGACTTGAAAAACTCAATCAACTGATAAGATAATTGATCTGACTGAATTAACTTAATGGGGGAAATTATTTTCTCACTCTCCCTTTGCACTCTTTCACTCCCAGACACATTCAATACCTTAGTATCAAGTGTCTAATTTAGTCACTGAGTACTAAAATACAAAGTGTATCTAAGGAGTGAAAGAGTGTAAAGCGGAGTGGAAAAAAAACCTTATTTATTAGTAGTCTTTTCAAATGGCATACAACATTACACATAGACCACTAGCATAGTAGCATGGTAGGCTGATGAGTGTTATTAATAAATCTTATATTACAAGCAAAATTACTCTTATGTTACAAGTAAATTACTCTGATGAGTGTTATTAAGAAATCCACATACATTGGGCTTGAAATGATCAAAATACTCTTATGTTACAAGCAAAATTACTGCAATAAATAAATAAATAATGTGCATATCTGGACAAATTCTACTGTAAAAGTTCTAAGAGAATACAGAAAACAAAGAAGAACAATAGGGGAATCGACTGTGTCAAAAAAAAGGGGAATTGATATATAGAAAAGTGTGAAATAAAAATACGGGAATTGATATATAAGACATCGAATTGACGACTTTTAGGGCGAGACTGAATCTCATAGGTTTATAGTGAACCGATGTTTGGAAATAGTTTGAAACTCCAAGGAAGATTGACATCAGTCCCTACTAGTGGAAGTTCATGCTCTTCTGTATATGTCAGTTCGACAAAAAGCAAAAAAAACGACAATGACTCCCTTAAAACTCAATAGTCATTTTTTCTTGTTTTTTGTTAAATTAGCACCAATTAAATCATTGTACTAGCTTTGTATATGCGGAGAATCGTGAGCTTTTACTTCAGACGTTGTTGGAAATTCAAATTATTTTCAAGCATCAATCCACTAGAGACCATATTAATTATGTACTGGGCTCTCCCTAAGCCATTTCCCATCATATGAATTAGAGAATGAAAGAAAATATTCATAAATCAATGTTTCTTTTCCATACCCATGACCATGGGTATGTTTGTTTAGGATTGTGGACTGTGGACTAGGATTTTGATGTTCCAAATTCCTGACATTCACGTGTTTAATTATGGTGTGCTTTTTTCTACTATTTCACACGCGAAGTTAATAATTGCTATAAGTCACTAGGTTTGACATTTAATATTAATTTATCCTAACTCATTATCATAGCTAACAAAACGGGCTATCCAACCCATACCAAGTTCGAGTTTTATAGGGTTGTGTCAAAAAGCCTCTGATAAAATTTGGGGTCAAAATTTATGGCTTAAGCCCGACTATATGTGGGTTGCGGTCTTTTCAGGCTTGCCCGCAGTTTTTTACTCCCTCATCCTTCATTTGGCTATTATTATTGGTCCCTCCTTGAAAGAAAAGGAAAAATTAAGGAATTCACATTCTAGCTTAATGGATTGATAGTTTTTTTACTATATATAATTATTATGAAAATTGGTAAAGCAATACAAAAAATATTATCAAGGAGGGTTGCAGTTGCAATATATACTAGAACTAGCCGTCTGACCCGTGCTACGCACGGGGTTGACTAATTTTTAGTTAGCAAAATTAAAGTAAAATCGGAAGGGGAAAACCGAAAACCTCTTTAATAAACCAATCATTCAATACAACAGTTTGCTGTCCACTGCAGGAATCAAACTCGAGAGCACTAAGTCGACCCCGTGTCCCAAGGTAGCTTATGCCAGTGGACCAATGATGTTGGTTTGTAAAATATATAGTCAAATAATTGTGGATTGATATTAAATTATAGCTATAAATTAAATAAGAAGATTATAAAATTTAAAAAGAATATTGACAAAAAACGTTGAAATTAAACATCCATAGATAATGGGAAGAAAATGTCTAAAACTTTTAATAACATAATCCATATTTATCAAATGTAAATATAAAAACTTAGCCCATAATAAGAAAGAAAAGAAGACAACACAATTAAAAACTAAAACACGTGGGTATCATGCATGGTTGTATGAAAACTCATGATAAAATAGGAGCGGTTATACAAAGTTGAAA
Organism: Astragalus glycyphyllos; assembly: GCA_963573325.1. Lineage (NCBI taxonomy): Eukaryota > Viridiplantae > Streptophyta > Magnoliopsida > Fabales > Fabaceae > Astragalus > Astragalus glycyphyllos. The sequence goes on from OY754308.1 coordinate 66,969,908, forward strand.
GAAGATGGTGGAGGTTGTATTATAAATGTGGCTGAAGTTCCCGTTGAAAGGAGATAAAAATTTAAACACCAATTAAAGTATGTTTTTAATATCGTTTGATGTGAAAAGACAAAAATAAAGAAGACAACACAAATAGAAAGTGAAACACGTGGGTATCGTGCATGGTTAGATGAAAACCACAAATAAAATAGAATCACCTATAGAAAGTTGAAAGAGGGCGATGAGGGGATCTATTGTAAACGTGGCCGAAATTCCCGTAAATAAAAATTAAATTAAAAAACTATAAATTAAATAAAAATATCATAAAATTAAAAAAAAACATTAACAAAGACATTGAAATTCAACATCCATAGATAATAAGAAAAAAAAACGTAAAGAATATTAATAACAACAAATACATTGAAATTGAAAATCCATAGACAATTAGAAGAAAAAGTTTAAAAAACTTTAATAACGTTATCTATATTTATCAAATGTAAATATAAAAACTTAACACATAATTAAAGAGAAAATAAGACAACATAATTAGAAAGTGAAACACGTACGTATAGGTATCATGCAGAGTTTGATTTAAAATCACCAATAAAATAGAAGCACATATACAAAGTTGAAACTATTTTTGAAGAAAGAAGTTCGCATATTTGAATAAAATAGAAGCACATAGAAACACTATTTAGTATCGCACTACATATTTTGTCACAAATTTTTTCCACCAAACGGGTTTTTGGAATGAGCTTTGTGTATCCGAACATGTAAAAAAATTTGAATCCTAAAGTACCTCAACAAATTGTTTGGCATCACATTTTACGTATTTTGTCACGTATTTTTTTTATTTTTCGTCAAACAGGTTGTTGAAGAACAAACTTCAAGTATCTGAAGATTCTGAACATATAAAATTTGTTCTGGACCCTAAAGTACCCCAAAATTCAATGTTGGCATCACACTTTACCTATTTTGTCACAAATCTATTATTATTTTTTTGACCAAACCAGTTATTGAGGAAAAAACTTCGGGTGTTTGAATAGCTAATTTTTTTCTGAATCCTAAAGTGCCTCAACACACACTGGTTAACATCGTACTTTACGTATTTTGTTAAAAAAATATTTTTTTCACCATCAAGTATACCAAAGCACACTGTTTAGCATCTCATTTTATGTATTTTGTCATGAAATTAATTTTGTTTTCACCAAATCGATAATTGAAAAACAAAATTCGCATATTTAAACATCTAAAATTTTTCGAGACCGTAGAGTACTCGTTAAAATATTAAAAAGGAAAAAATGGAAAACATTAAAATAAAAAAGAGGACAAAACAAAAAAAAAGAAAAAAAAACTAAAGTAAAAAAAAAAAAGTGCGGCAATTCCCGCACGGGGTTGGCTAAATTCTATCGTATATCGAGTAATTAAATTTTTTCGAAAGACTAATATCTCATTGTGCTTGAATTCAAATTTTGCACTGGTCAACACTGAGTTTGTCAACTGTGAGAATCAAAATCAGGAGCACGGGATCGACTCTCGGGCCCCAGGGTAACCTATGTCATTGGCAAATGGTGTTAGTGTGCAAAATATAAAATCTAATAACTGTGAATAAAAATTAAATTATAAATTTAAATTTTAATAAAAAGATTATAAATTTTAAAAAGAACATTAACCTTTGATAAAATCAGAAGGTCTAAAAAAATTTAATAACATAATCCACATTCATCAAATGTAAATAAAAAATTAACCCATAATTAGAAAGAAAAAAAAAGACAACACAATTAAAAAGTGAAACACGCTGGATATCAAGCATGGTTGAAGGAAACCCGTGATAAAATAGGAGTAGTTATACAAAATTGAAAAAGATTTTGAAGATTTTATTGTAAATGCGACTGAAGTTCTCGTTGAAAGAAGATCATGAAGGTTGTATTGTAAATGTGGCTGAAGTTCCCACAGGAATCAATGCAGCAATGTTGTACTCGAATTTTAAAGAAAGATAAAAATATAAACACCAACTAAAGAATGGTTTAAATACCCGTTGGTGCGAAATGACCAAAACATAGAAGAAAACACAAATAGAAAGTGAAACACGTGGTATCGTGTAGGGTTGAATAGAAATTACAAATAAAATAGAAGCACCTATAGAAAGTTGAAAGAGTACGATTGAGGGACCTATTGTAAATGTGACTAAAGTTTATGTAAATAAAAATTAAATTAAAACATTAAATTAAATAATAAGATTATAAAATTAAAAACAAAAGGTTATTGAGGAACAAACTTCACAACATACAACTTGACATTTCACTTTATGCATTTCGTTACAAAATAGTTTTTTTATACCATCAAGTACACAAAAACACACTTTTTGACATCTCACTTTACCTAGTTTTTCATGAAATTAATTACTTTTTCAATGAATCAATTATTGAAGACCAAAATTTACATATTTAAACATCTAATTTTTCTCGAGACCATAAAGTACTCTTCAAAATATAAAAGAAGTAAAAACAAAAAAACACTGAACAAAAAATTGAAAGAAAAAAAAAAGAAACAAAAAAGGAAAAAAACTGAAAGCAAAAAAAAAAGAAGAGCGGGAGTTCCCGCGCGCGCATGACAAGCCGCATACAATTAATAGATATAAAGGCGAAAGGAATCCTCTGATAGGAAATATGAATTTATTATACCATGCAGTAGGTTTTCATAACAAAATCAATGACTTAAGAATTGGAAACTCCAATTATGCATATAACAAAAAAAAAAAACTATAATGAAAAGGCTTCCCCTTGGCCCTTCACTCTTGTTCTTCATTGTTGAGGAAAGGATAATCAGTGTATCCCACAACAGGATCCTGAATGTAAAATGTCTCCCTTTTATAGCTATTTAGAGGTGCATTAAGCTTAAACCTTAAAACCAAATCAGGATTAGATATAAAAACACGACCATATGATATCAAATCAGCATCTCCATTGGCTACAGCTTCCATTCCCAACTCCCTAGTAAATCCACCACTGCATATAAATGTTCCCTCATAAGCTTTTCTCATGTTCTTCATCAAAAGACTCCTTTCTTCTTCACTACAAGGTGTACCTGGCTTACTTTTACCATAAGATCTAAGTTGAGGTAAAAAACTCCCATGAAGATAAGCAAGTTTTCTACCAATCTCTTTTTGAAGATTGTTTAGTTTCTCAATTATTGCTAAGCCTAATGCAAGTGGATCAGAATCAGCAGCATCAAGGTGATCAAATGATGGTGAAATTCTTAAACCAACTTTTTCTGCTCCAACAGCAGAAATAACAGCTCGAACTACTTCAGTTAAGAATCTGCACCTGTTTTCTAGTGATCCACCATATTCATCTATTCTATCATTGATTCCATCTTTCAAGAATTGATCAATGAGATAGCCATGTGCTCCATGAATCTCTACTCCATCAAAACCCGCTCGAATTGCATTTATTGCTGCTTGGCGATAATGGTCTATAATTTTTGGTATTTCAGAAGTTTTAAGTGCTCTTGGCCTTGAGTGTTCTCCATAGGAACCATCTGGCATTAGAATTGTGCACCTTTCTGAAATGGGTTTGCTTGTGGATGAAATTGGTGCAGCTCCATCAGGCTGATACACTAGTAAATGTAACAAACAAATTAATTAACATATGAAATAGCAACAAATAAGAGTTGAATTTCTATGGAGTTATTTAAAGGAGGGTAAAAGGGTGATTACCTGTATGAGATGCACGACCAACATGCCATATTTGACAAAAGATAATGCCACCTTTAGCATGGACAGCATCAACAACATTTCTCCAAGCTCCAACTTGTTCATCAGAATAAATTCCAGGTACACAAGGAAACCCAGGACCAGTTGGAGAAATAATGGTTCCTTCAGTGATGAGAAGTCCACCAGGAGTTGCTCTTTGAGCATAGTATTCAGTAAGCCCTGCATTTGGAATCCAGTTTACTGCTCTACATCTAGTCATTGGGGCCAGAACGACTCTGTGAGAGAGGTTGAAGTTGGCCATCTTGTAAGGTGAGAAAAGGGTGGTGGTGGTGGTGGTGGTGGCCGTGGCTCCTTGTGTTGAATTTGCCGTCATCTTGTTAATCTCTGAGTTCAAGTTTGATCAGAATATATAAAAATATGTTGCAGAAATTTTAGAAGAGGGGGGAGTGCTTATATACATTGGATATAAAGATGTGTGTAATGTGAATCTGAGATTTGTTCCTTTAGGACGGTGGTGGTCAAAGTCGATTGCACCTAGAATTTGACTCGGTAATGTACTAGATTAAGTAGTGGGAGACGAGTACAACATTTATTTTCGTCTTTTATATGCTCAGCCAATTATTTTATTGCACCAGGTGTTTTTTTAACTTTATAACTAGCGATATGCCCGTGCATACGCACGGGTACGGTCGCATTCTTTATACGAATTGACTAAGTCAGAATTTAATTAGTCCGAATATATCAAAAACCAAAACTATAATTTTTTAAAACAACAAAATATAATGTTTATCGTTGGTAGTCAAAAACAATATAAACAAATATAAGAGAAAATATTTTCTTGTTATTCTTCAAATGATCTTTGACAAAATTATCTCTAACTCTAAAATATTTGCTTTCCTAAGACTTTGATACTATATCAACAAACTTGGTGGAAACCATTATATATATTCTCCGTCAAGACTCAAAAGTAAAATAATAATAGATTATTTGGCTCAATTATTGTCCCGTTTTAAATTTGTACAGTAAATTATATTTATAGTGACAAATACTTTTTGGGTTTTTTATACCCCCCATTATACCCCATACCCCCATAATTGACCAATCGGACGAAATTACCCCTAAAATCAAAAAAAATCCGGAATTACATCATAATAAGATAAATGCGGAAGCCAAAATGACTTCCGGAATTATCCTCCTATGAGATAAATGCGGAAGTCAAAAGAAAATTTTGGAAGCTAAAATGACTTCCGGAATTATCCTCCTATGAGATAAATAATTCCGGAAGCCAAATTTTCTTTTGGAAATACCTCTTTTTTGAGGAGTATCCGAAAATCTTAAAAACATTGCTTCCGTATTTAACTTTAATTCCGGAAATTTTAAAAAACCGTGTTTTTTTGGGGTATTTTGGGGTTTAATAGCAAAATGGGCGTATAGGGGAGAAGGAGGGGGTACATATAAAAAACCCATATTTTTTTCATGTTTTTTATGTATAAGGGACAATTATTTGTCCTATGTTTTTTATTTATAAGTCACAAAAATTTATCTTTTTTCCGTGTTTTTTATGTATAAGTGACAATTATTTGTCTCGTGTATTTTATTCATAAGCGAGAAAAGTTTATCACGTGTTTTTTAAGGTATTAGTGACAAACATTTCTCTCATATATGAGTATTTGTCCCTTTTTTATATCATGTCCAAAAAATTATCATTATCCATCCCAAATATTTGTCCCCTTTTTTATATTTCAGTTACAGTGATTTGTCCACTTTTCGGTACTAGCGACAAACATTGGTCATATGTTTTTCAATATTTATCAGTAGTTTGAATAGTCATTAAGTCTTTTTGGTTTTTCTAAGAGACTAAAAAGTTAGTTTGAAATTTTTGCTAGTGGTTAAATTGATTAGTTTTAGTAGATTATAATAAATAGTAGAAAATAGATAGTAGATTTACAATTGTGTTAAAATATTGTAATTATCAATGAAAATTATTTATGCCGTGTTTATATTAGTAATAGTAATTTGTCCTCTTTTCTGTATCCGTGATAAGTGTTTGTAGGTAGTTTAAATAGTCTTTAAGTTTTGTCATTTTTGCTAGTGTTAGACTCATTAGTTTTAGTAAATTATAGTAGATAGTAGAAAATAGATAGTAATATTGTAAAAAAAAATAGATAGTAGCTTTATGATAGTCTTCAAAAACTATAATTATCGATGACAATTATTTATCCCGTGTTTTTTTGATACATTAGTAATGGTTATTTATCCTCCTTTTAGGTATCAATAATAAATATTTGTCATGTGTATTTTACATATTTATCAGTAGTTTAAATAGTCATTAAGTTTCATCATTTTTTCTAAGAGACTAAAAAGTTAGTTTGGAATTATTACTACTAATTAAAAGATAGACACTAAATATTTACTAAAAAAAAGATAGACACTAAAATTTTTTTTGGTTACAAAAAGTTTCCTAACCAACTGAATCAACCTTTATTGGCAGACACTAATTCGTAAGCCTTCCTCCCCTCTCTTCTCTTTATGCATCCTTTTTTTTCATTTCTCTCTCCAGCATCAGCATGTTGACATTTACTTTTTTTTTAAATAATTTCCTTCCTTCCATTTCCATATGTCTGCTTATTTCTTTTATTTTTTTCTTTAGCAGTTTTTTTTTATATGTGTCGGTAACTTTTTACAGAAAGTAGGAAAGTTTTTTTAGTAATTTACTTATTTACCCTTAAAGTGTTTTTTGGATAAAATGTTCAGGTATGGGTATTTTAGTAAGTTTGATAGTGGGTATTTTGCTTAGAGTATAGTAGATAGTAGATAGATAGATAGAAAATAACTTTATATTTATATAAATATAATATCATATTTCTACGCGGAATTAGGGGGAGATGAGATATATGTAGCCATCCTAATTTTCACATGTTTTTGGGACTGATCCGCATGGACGGTCTCATTTGGGGATCTGCATTCTGGAAATTCTTTTATTAGGGAACACAGATGGTGAACAAAACCTCTCATTACACTATGTTTGGTAAGAAGAACAAACTTAGAGGAAAGAAAATGGAAGGAAACATTGCATAAAAGAACAATGAGAGGATTGTTTTCATTATTTGGTATGAGAGAAAGTAGAGATAAAAGTGTGAAGAAAGAAAGAGATGTATACTTAGGCTCTGTTTGGTAAAAAGTAGTAGATAGCAGATAAGCTAGCAGATAGCGGATGAGTAGTTGATAGCGGATGAACTAGCGGATAACAAATGATGTTTGGTAAAACTAGCTAGCGGTTAAAATAGCTGATAAATGTAAAATGACATAAAAGGATATTTAATTAATGTTACTTAAAGATGACAAAATGTTTAATGAGGAAAGAGAAGTAATTTAAGAAAAATAAAAAGGATAAAAATGTCAAACAAAAAAAAGTGAGACGCTATCCGCTAGCATTTGAAAAAATGCTACTTGAAGTAGAAAAATGCTAAATGCTAAATGCTAAACGCGTACTCTTCACCCACTAATTTCATCCGCTATCCGCTAGGGGATAGGACAAGTTTGCTTAACAAAAAAATAATACTGGTTTGCTTAAACAACTAAATAAGATCACTTCTATATTTAACAAGTTTATCTAACAATTTTTTTGTCTAGCTTAAACGAAATGCCAAATGAATATCACGGACACACGCCATCACATGATTACATATCCCACGTCCGAACTTAGGAGTCGGTGTCACGTATCGCATCATTGAAATTACCAATACAACTCGCTCTGGAGGACGTTCAAAAAGATTTGGAAAGAGGAGTGGGATTGAATTCAAATTTAATATTTAATTTTAAATTTAAATTAGCCAAATGGTTTTTCAAAAGATTAAATTGCCAAACGAGGGTACATTCAGGGTAGCATTTAGCACTATCTGAATGTACATTCAGATAGTGCTAACAAAACTCCTTCTATTTCTGTTGTTAAAAAAAATATTAAATGAAATAGTAAAATCCATTTGGATTCTATTGTGTCCAGAATCAAGTAACTTGTTTTTTTTTTTTGACAAATCAAATAACCAAATGATATCTCCTGTATTGGTATTTGTGTGGACATTAATGAAAAATATAAATTTACGACGACTTTATACAAAAAATGTTTTTGATAATTTAATTTACAATTTTACATATATTGATTTTTTATGACTTATGTTATTGTATTATGGAGTAGCTAGTATACAAGGTTTATAAATTGACCGTGTTGTTTTGTAGGGGAATGATTGTACAGAATTACATATATAGAAATTCACAATTGAAATTTTAAGTGTCATAAAACACACACATGCACCAAACAATATATGTCTCTTGACACAAGCATGAACTTGCCTCATATGTCCAATAGTCGTACCTTTTCATTTCTTCACATATGGAAATTCCAAGGGCATCACACAACACACACTCTCCCCTTCACTATTTATATGATAACAAATCAGTGCAAGTGAAAAACATTAGTGTTTGTTTGATTTAATGGATTATTCTTCTCTCTTCTCAGTTTCTCATGAAGAGTTCATTCTGTTCCACAAAATGGACAGAGAACTTTACACAATCCTCGTGACAATCCTTATTTGAGACCCAATAGAGTCTATGCAAACCCTTGCCATGTGGCTGTGGATGGAAAGGGTTGGGTTTCGCAACATAGTGAAGAAGATTATGTCTGTACCCATCATTTTGATCAATGAAGTCGCAGACGAAACAACTATATGCCTAACTTGTGTGAACAATAGTCTAGTAGCAACAACAACCTCTTTTGAAGCCAATGACATTCCTCTCCTTCAAAACCTAGTGGACAAGGAAATCTCTCTCCAATTCTTCAATGATAATAGAGTCCAAGTTATTCAAGGAATTGCAAAAGTGTGGCAAGAGGTGTGTCTAAGAGCATGTAGTGAAATCATGCAACAAGTTATGTTGAGGGACGCAACAGAGTGAATTATGGAAACTCAAAAAGTGGTGAGTTATGAGAACAACAATTTTTTGTTTGGTTCTACTGGACCTTCTAACACGAGGCTTGGTGGAGGAGGAGTACCAGCGGATGCTAGAACCTTGTTTGTGACATTCTCTAAAGGGTATCGTGTGGAGGAACAGGAAGTGAAAGAGTTCTTTACCATGACTTATGGAGATTCTATAGAGGCTTTGTACATGCAGGAAATGCAGCCAAATGAACAAGCACTATTTGCTCGTATTGTTTTTCATAACGTGTCTACTATTGACATGATACTAAGAGGGGCTAGTAAAGCCAAATTTTCCATCAATGGGAAGCACGCGTGGGCTAGAAAGTTTGTACCAAAACAGGTTGTTGTTGACAGGAAAAACTTGCTTCCATCATCACTTGGTGATCAGGCCTCTTGCTCTAGCCATAAAATCTAATGTAGTTTCCATTGACTCTTATTGTATTGGCATGTAAAAGTGGTTTGACAAAGAGTATTAGTTTTTAATATTGTTATGTTCTCGTAATTTATGAATAAAATAAAATTGCCTAGTTTTCATCAAATTTATCAAAGTTCTTGTGATCGGTCTCCAAATATTTTCAATGGGAATGGGTGCAACCAATACTCAAATCCCAAAGGTTTTTGAATTGGAATCTTGTTAGTGTTGGAACAAATTGAGCATCTAAGCATTCACTCACCTCACACACTCACTGTAATACACACACTCACCTCACACACTCACTGTAATACACACACCAATCTGCATCAAAATATCCTACCAAGCCCTCCTTATTCTTCTGTATAACAGCAGGAAACAATATACCATATCTCAGAGTCCCTTTTACATACTTTAGGATTCTGCAGGCAGCTTGATAGTGAGCTACTTTTGGCTTGCTCATAAATCTACTCACAGCTCCAACTGAGTAGTTTATGCCTGGTCTTGTATTACACAGGTATCTCAATGATCCCTCCAATTGTTTGAAGAGTGTAGGATCTACATCCTCCCCATCTTCATCAGCTTCAAGTTTGACATTTGGCTCTGCTGGTGTCACAGCAGCCTTGCAACTTTGCATCTTAAATCTCTTCAACAATTCAACTACATACTTCCTCTGATGTAGTACAATGCCCTTAGTGGTATGGTGAAATTCCATCCCTAAGAAATAGGTAACTTTACTCAAGTCAGTCATCTCAAATTCAGTCATCAATTTTTCTTTGAATTTCTGAATTTCAGACATGCTACTGCCTGTGATGAGCATGTCATCAACATACAGGCATACTAGTATCTTTTCACCCTTCTTTGAGTCATGCACATAGACTCCATACTCCACAGTACACTTCTTGAAACCCAGTTCCATGAAACAAGCATCAATCTTCTTGTTCTAGGCTCTTGGTGCTTGTTTAAGCCCATACAAAGCCTTATATAGTTTGTATACCATCTGCTCCTTTCCCTTTACTACAAAACCAGGTGGTTGCATCACATATACCTCTTATTCTAGAGGTCCATTGAGAAAGGCTGATTTAACATCTAAATGTGAAAGTGTCCAGCCCTTTTCACATGCCAAAGCTATCACCATTCGAATTGTTTCATGCCTTGCTACTGGTGCATACACCTAAAAGTAGTCAAGTCCAGCTTTTTGCAAAAAACCTCTTGCTACCAACCTTGCTTTATACTTGGCAATTGACCCATCAGGCTTCAACTTAGTCTTGAAAACCCACTTGACACTAATAGCACTCTTGTTCTTTGGCAGAAGAGTCAATTCCCAGCTCTTGTTTTTCTCTATTGCACTGAGTTCTTCTTTCATTGCAGCCACCCACACTTGTTTCTTCAATGCTTCTTCATGACTCGGTGGCTCAGCATCGGCTACCATGGCAAACGGTATCAATTCTCCTTCACTATCAATGTGATTATTAGGCACAAGTTCATAATCACTCAATCTGTTTGGTAGTGTCCTTTGTCTATGTGGTCTGTTCCCTGCTACTGGCTCTTCATCAGTGTCAGACTCAACATCACTTTCTTGCTGTAAAGGTGGTTGATCACCATATTCTTCAATCACAGGCTCATTTTCCACTGCAGGTGTCTCTGCATCAACACTGTCAATGATCACAGTCTCACTACTTGTGTCAATTGCTTTGTTCCAATTCCACATCTCTTCTTCTTTCACTATCACATCTCTGCTATACTCAGTTTTATTAGTCTCAGGACTGTATAGCTTGTATGCTCCTGTAGGATGGTATCCTATCAGAACCATAAGACAGCTTTTATCATCAAGTTTCTTTCTTCTTGCATCAGGGATATGCTTATAGCAGAGTGAGCCAGAAATCTTCAAATGCCCCACACTGGGCTTCCTGCCTGACCGCATCTCCATTGGAACTACATTCTTGAGCCTCTTAGTTGGACACCTGTTGAGGATATAGGCTGCAGTTGCTACAGCTTCACCCCACAGGTTGTTAGGCAAGGTCTTTTGCTTGAGCATGCACCTAGCCATGTCCATAATCATCCTGTTCCTCCTCTCAGCAACACCATTATGCTGAGGAGTGTAAGGTGCTGTCACCTCATGGTCTATGCCATTGTCTTCACAATACTTTTTAAAATCAGCAGAGTTATACTCTCCACCACCATCTGTTCTCAATATCTTCAGCTCACAGCCACTTTGTTTCTCAGCAAAGTTCTTAAACTTTCTGAACTGATCAAGCACATCACTCTTAGCTTTGATCAGATATATCCACAACATTCTTGTGTGTTCATCAATGAATGACACAAAATATCTATTACCAGCTAGAGTAGGTACCTCCACTGGACCACACACATCAGAATATACAACTTCTAGAGCCTGTGTTGCTCTAGTAGGCAATTCTACTATAAATGGAAGTCTGGATTGCTTGCTTTTCATACATATTTCACAGGCTTTGTCACTAGCACAAATCATAGGAATTCCTTGCACAAGGTCTTTGGACTTGAGGTGACCTAAACTCCTATAGTTTAGGTGTCCATACCTTTTGTGCCATAGAGCACTATCTCTATTTGTATGTGCAGCACTCAGGCACTATGAGTCAGTCATCTTGACATTCACCTTGAATGTCTCGTTCTTCTCAAGTTTGGACTTCAACACCAGTTTCTTCTCTTGATCATACAGCATCATCAATCCATCATCCATATTCACAGAGTATCCCTTCTCTAGTAATTGACCAACACTCATCAAATTGCTCCTCATGCCAGGAACATAACACACTTCTTCAATCAATACAGTGCTACCATCACTCATCTGCATCAGGATATCCCCCATTCCTTCTGCAGTCAAATACTCATCATCAGCACATCTAATTCTAGTTCTTTTGCTCTTGTCAAAGTTTATCAACCACTGTTTATTCCCTATCATATGATTGGAGCATCTTGTATCCATATACCACAGTCCTACTATCTCATTCTTACTGTTTGTGGTCACCATTAGTACCACAGCCTTATCACTGGAATCTCCCTGTGCTAGCTTGGCTTTTTCATCAGTTTTCTGTCCTTTCTCATCATTATTAGACCAGCACTCATCAGCAAAGTGACTATACTTGTCACAATTAAAACATTGAATCTTCCCCTTATCCTTCTTAGCATAATAGTTCTTCTTCCCTCCTTGGTTAGAAGACTCAGGTTTATCAGCCTTATTACCACTATTTTTCTGATTTTTCTTATTGAGCCATGCCTGCTTCTTTTCTTTCCACTTAGATTTATCATTGTTTCTGTTATTAACAATTTGTGCCTTAAGTGCCTGGGTTGATTCCTTCTCATTACCTCTCTCAATTACCAGCAATTCATGTGCCTCTAAGATACCTTGCAGTTCATCTATTTTCATAACACTAGTGTCCTTTGATTGTTGTACAGCAACCATAATATATAAAATCGAATTGAGGAGTGAGAGATCTCAATACCTTCTCAACAATCAACTGCTCTGTGATTGTCTCTCCGTTTGTCTTCATCTCATTCGTAACTGTAACAACACGAGAAATATAGTCACCAATTTTCTCATCACTATTCATTTGCAGATTCTCGTATTGTTTTAGCAATGCCTGGAGTTTCACCTTCTTCACCGTCGCGTCGCCGCCGTAACAACGAACCAGAGTATCCCACGTTGCCTTCGCTGTGGTTGCTTCAGCGATCTTCTCAAACACTTTCATATCTACACACTGATGGATGTAGAACAATGCCTTCTGATCCTTCTTCCTCGTCTCGCGTTGAGCGTTCCTCTGAGCTTCTGTGGCATTTTCAGCAACCGGAATGTAACCATCGTTCACCAGCTCAAGCACATCTTGAGCTCCGAACAAGACTCGCATCTGAATTGACCATCTGTTCCAATTCTTGCCGTCAAACACCGGAAGTTTCGTATTTAGGCCGCCGTTGCCACCGTTCATCTCCGATATGTGTGTGAATCACTCAATTCTCACTACCACTCGTGTTTACCCTTCCCTTAGAAATCAATTGTGATTTCTCTCGATTTCAATCTTCAATTCAATGCGAATTTCAGAGTTGAAATCACACACACCTCACGCAAAACTCGTGTTTCCCAGAATCACAAAGCTCTAGATACCAATCTGTTCGAACAAATTGAGCATCTAAGCATTCACTCACCTCACACACTCACTGTAATACACACACAGAATCTAGCAGAGAGAAAGAAGATCTAACAGAATGATTTTGGTGAGAATGAAAGATTGCATTCATCTTTGAGCCAATTATTACATGAGCAGAATTTATAGTACTGCTTTATTCAATGCCACATCATAATGAAAACTGTGTAACTGTAAACTAACTAACTCTATCTGCTGCCTAAGCAGCTATTAACTTTAATAAAAGACTCAATTAAATCACTAATTATCAAGTAAACTGTATAGAGGAAAATACAAGTATACCCTCATGAATTAGCCACAATAGTTAGATGGATTTTGTAATCAGAATTATAAACACCATATCTACCATATTTGTTAATGACATAGAATTATAAACACCATACTGAATGTTGTTTGACTAAAAGTCACGACGTATTTTTCAACTCTCACACCGTTTGACGATTAGATAAATTTAATTGGCAAATGGTATAAACCTGTAATTGTGAAACAGTGTTCCTCTGATTGATATATTTTTTTTTATAAGCAAAAATAAATTTGATTGATATTAATTATGTTAAATATTTCTGTTAAAAAAAATGTGTCTGCCACACCACAACAGGTCTCGGGTTGATTCCAAGTTCGAAGCTTCCACTATTTGGAAAGTAGATAAATGATGATTTTGATCACATGAAAAAATTGTCTCATAAGTTAAAATAATAAAATTCACTTACACGGTAAACCTTGAAAACCATTAATGTTATTTGGTCAAAGTTTTCTAGCAAAAAATAGACAAAAACCACGTTACAACACCAATTAACCAAGTTTTTTAAGTCATTAACCAAATTACTTTTTCATAGTTTTTTAGGTCATTGACTAAAAACTGTGAAAAAGTAGGTTAATTAATGACTTAAAAATCTTGATTAGTTGGTATTGTAGTGTGGTTTTTGGCTATTTTTAACTGAAAAAGTTTGGCTAAATGCCATTACTCAAACCATTATGGCTGCAATGTGACAAAACCCAAAAAGTGTTTGTGTAATTGTGCTGAACCTAGCTGCGTTGAGTTGCTTACTTCATCATTCTATCATGTTGATGCCCGTGCGATGCACGGGAAACATTTAGGGTTACATTAGTCAATAAAAAAATATAATTTTTTAAATTCTTAATTTAGTCATCCACACATATATACGTAGAATTGGTTAATTGATTTATGTTTGACATTTCCGTTTTTATATTTTGATATTAGTACAATATATCGTTTCATATTTTACGGTTATTAGTATTTGTCACTCGTGCCTTATTGGTTAATAACAACAATTATATATTTGTAGTATATAATATATATTTTTTTGAATTTGAAAAATCTAATGAGTATTCCAGATATTATGAATTAGTCGGGAAAAAAATATCTTTAATTTTTTTAAAAAAGTGTCAAAAAGAAGACACTACCAATATCCTAATATGTCAACGGATTATGAATAACAACTGATTCGTTATTAACAAAATTAAATTAGGTAGACTTCATTGACATTATGATTTGAAAATTATGTATTGACCCAAAATTATGTATTCTTTAATTTTATAATGTTGACCCGTGCGATTTTTCTAAAACTATTAATATTTAAATTGTTATTTTTGGGTTTGCATTAAAAGAGAAAAACAAACAGGCAATAATTCAATATAGACCATAGTTTAAGTAATTAAGTAAGTATAATTATTATTCTTCAATATAAAAATTCATCACTTTTTACAACATGTCATACAAAATGATTCACATGAACCAAACTCAGATTTCTTCGACTATTCATTGGGATGTCAATGGGGAGGAGCTGAGGCGGGGAATACTCTCCCACTCCCCGTCCCCGCCACCCAAACTATTCCCCATCCCCGTACCCAATCCCCATCTAAGGGGTTCCTCCCTCAAATCCCTACGGTTCATGTAGAGATGCCAAAAACTTATTGAAAATTAACAAAAATATGAATTGAAATATAATCATATGGGGAAAAAATATAAAAGTAAGACTAAAAAATTAAAAGTTTCACATTTTAATATAGAAAAAATAAAAGTTATTCCTTACTTTCATATTATTTTTTGTTACAGAGAAAAACAATTATTGCTTTGATATTTTAATATTTCAAAAGTATAAAAGTAAGAATAAAAGTATTAAATTCGGACAACTCAAATTTTTATTAATATTTTAATTAAAAACACATATAAAAAGACTAAAAAATCAATTACTTATAATAAAATATATATCTACAATAAGAATATTTATGTAACATATTCAGGGCAGAGATATGGACCTTGTCCCCAACCCCAATTTGATTGTGGGGGAATTTTCTCCCCCGTCCTCGTACCCACGGGAAAAATTTCCCCACCCTTGGAGCTCCTAATGGGACAATCACCGTAGAGATCCCACTAATAACTCTTTAAAATTAATTATTATATTTAAATATATGTAAATTATATTTCATAATCAAATAAATCTAATAATCACCTTAGTAATTAATAAAATAATAATGATTTTGTTAAAACTATTAATATTTCAATTTTTATGTTTGTGTTTGCATGAAAAGACAAAAATTCATTACTTTTTACACCTTGAAATTTCAAAATGGTTTACATGAACGAAACCTAGATTTCTTCGATTATTCATTGATATGGCAATGGGAAGGAGCTGAAGCGGGGAATACTCCCCCACCGGCCTTTCAAAATTTCCCCCGTCCTCGTCTCGGGGAGGGGTTCCTCCCTCATCCTCTTCCCTACAGATCCCCACAGTCCCTGCGGAGATTCCTTAAATTTATTAAAGATTTGAAAAAAAAATAGAATTGAAATACAATAAAATGAGAAAAATAATATAAAAGTAAGACTGAAAAAATTAAGAGTTTCACATTCTAATAGAGAAAATATAAAAATTACTTCTACTGTGATATTTTAATATTTAATAAGAAATATATAAAATTAGCATAATTCAATATTTTATTAATATTTTTAATTAAAAATTCATATAAAAAGACTAAAAAACCAATTACTTATAATATAAAATGTATCTATAGTAAGAATATTTACGTAATATATTCAAGGCAGGGATATGGCTCATGTCCCCAATGCCAAATTGATTGTGTGGAGCTTTTCTCCCCTGTCTTCGTACCCATGGGAAAATTCTGCACCTGTAGGACTCCTAATTGAACAGTCCCCGTAGGGATCCCACTAACAGGTAGAAATTGCCACCTCTAATTTTGCTCATATTTTAATCATTATTTAAGTAGATTTTCTTGTGTATAAATATTTATCACACCATTATTTTATACGATACAAACATAACTATATTATAATTATAAGATCAATTTTTAAAAAACATATTATAGGTATGACCAATGCTAATGCTAATAAATTGTATTTTTATGATAGGATCAACTTTCACGTTTTCTAATTCTATAATAATGTTACATAACTACATTCTATAACATTTTCTAAATCTATAACAATGTTAGGATCAATTTAAGGCCCATGCGGAGATGCCTTAAATTTATTAAAAATTTGAAAAAAATAGAATTGAAATACAATAAAATGGGGAAAATAATATAAAAGTAATACTGAAAAAATTAAGAGTTTCATATTTTAATATAGAAAATATAAAATTTACTCCTACTTTAATATTTTAATATTTAAGAAGAAAAATATAAAATTAGCATAGTTCAATATTTTACTAATATTTTTAATTAAAAATACATATAAAAGGACTAAAAAATCAATTACTTATAATATAAAATATATCTATAATAAGAATATTTACGTAATATATTTAAGACAGGGATGTGGTTCATGTCCCAAATGCCAAATTGATTGTGTGGAGATTTTCTCCCCCGTCTTCATACCCATGGGAAAATTCTCCACCTATAGGAATCCTAATGGAACAGTCCCCGTAGGGATCCCACTAACAGGTAGAAATTGTCACATCTAATTATGCCCATATTTTAATCATTATTCAAGTAGATTTTCTTGTGTATAAATACTTATCACACCATTATTTTATACGTTACAAACATAACTTCATTATAATTATAAGATCAATTTAAAAAAACATATTATAGGTATGACAATTTCTAATGCTAATAATTTGTATTTTTATGATAGGATCAATTTTCACGTTTTCTAATTCTATAACAATGTTACATAACTACATTCTATAATGTTTTCTAAATCTATAACAATATTAGGATCAATTTTTGGCCCCTGCCGTTATGCCTTAAATTTATTACAATTTTGAAAAAAATAGAATTAAAATACAATAAAATAGGAAAAATAATATAAAAGTAATACTGAAAAAATTAAGAGTTTCACATTTTAATATAGAAAATATAAAAGTTACTTCTACTTTGATATATTAATATTTAAGAAGAAAAATATAAAATTAGCATAGTTCAATATTTTATTAATATTTTTTATTAAAAAGTACATTTAAAATGACTAAAAAACAATTAGTTATAATATAATATATATATATATATAATAAGAATATTTACGTAATATATTTAAGGCGGGGATATGGTTCATTTCCCCAACGCCAAATTGATTGTGTGGAGATTTTCTCCCCCGCCTTCATACCCATGGGAAAAATTTTCACCTGTAGGACTCCTAATGGAACAGTCCCCCGTAGGGATCTCACTAACAGGTAAAAATTGCCACCTCTAATTATGCACATATTTTAATCATTACTAGTATACTTGACTCGTGTCATGCACGGGTATACATTATCTTTTTAAAAATTTAAATAATAAATAAAAATTCTATGTACAAATAATTATTTATAATTTTTGACTCTAGATATTAATTGTTAATTTTTGTTGTGTTAATATGTTTGACACAAATGAATTCAGGTATTTAATCATTCTATTTTTTGTTGGTGAAATATTTAATTAATCAATCTATTAGAATGATTAAATAATTGTTATTAAGTTATTGTACATGATTTGAATCTCTCGTGATATAGTGAACGACATAACGTAAGTTATGTACTTTGGAGCTTATGATCATGGTTTAGCTATTTGACTCAACTAAAATACATAGGAATGATATTATATTGAATTAAGAAGAAATCACCATAACTAAACACCTAAATACATGTCCAAAGTTATCATCTGAAAGTTTAAATAATAGCTAAACAACGATCACCTACATGTAGGGGTGGCAATTTCTACCTGCATGCATGTGGGGATCCCTGCGGGGGCTGCCCCATTCAAAGCTCCGCGGGCAAGAAATTTTTGCCCATGTGAATGGAGACGGGGATCATATCCCCTCCCCGGGGATTTTCCCTCCCCGTGGGGGCCCAACTCAAATATATTACATAAATTTATTCTTGTTATAAATGTATATTATATTATAAATAATTGTTTTTTAGTCCTTTTATGTGTTTTTAATAAAAAAAGTTATTAAAATAAATTCGGCAAGCTCATAACAATAATAAAAGTCTAAGCAAATCATATTTACTTGTGCCAAAAAATATAAAATAGTAATTTATATATATATATATGCAGGAAATTTTTAAAAATCAATAATGGGTTATTTTACTTCTGGCATATCAGGGCGTATAGCCTTGGCCTAACTCATCAAATCTCATGCAATATTTTAAAGTTGCTGATAGACACTCAAAAGGCAATGAAATTATATTATATGCATATCATATTAGTTAAATAAAACACAACAATACCACATTCTTGTCCAATAATTGACCATAAAAATGAAACACAATTAGCGGTTAAACCTTTTCCCATGAAACTTGGATTTCTACCAAATAGAGGAACTGTAGTAATATTAAGCCCATTCATACACTTTTAAAGAGATGAGGCAGAAACAAAGACGCTCACTTAACTGGAGATTAATATTATGATGTCTCTAAAAATGGAAGGTAAAAATGGTACAAATGAACATTTCAATTTACCCATATCAAAGCATGCAGATGAAAGTAATAAGAGGTATTGTTGTTCCTATCAAACCTTCCATTTACATCCACTTTTTTGGACTCAAAGTATTTGATACAATATCTGCAACTTCAAATCAAACAAAAAATAACATGAGTTCGAAATAAAATATAATGAATTCTATACATAATAATGAAATTGAAAGAAAAGTTGTGGATGCAAACAAAATCCACTATTTTTCACGATTGAAAAATAAAGTTGACAAATTGCTTAAATGAAAAACTCACCTAACATGTGATTTATCGCTATTACAATGATTTCATTTGTTAATTTAAAACAACAAAAAGAACGTGAGATGTCTCATATGCATAAGGCCACCAAACGGAAAAATTAACAAAAAATTGATAGGTAAATAATTAAGAATGTACCAATATTGGCATTTGGCAGCATAAATGGTCTTACATTTCCCTCACCTCCAGCCACATTGATTTCCCTCGCACTCTGCTGACTATAAGCATTAAGAAGCTAAACAGAATATGATTTTTCTGCAAAATCAATACTCAACATAACCTCTAAACGCAAAATTAACAAACCAGGCATATTGAGATGTTTGTTGGGATTGAAGCAAATAGTAAAAAGATATAACATAGCAGACAACTAAAAGAGTCAATAACCCGGAATACAATATCTGAATGATAAAAGTAGCTGATAAAGCCACCAATACAACAGTCACAAAAAGATGTAAATAATTACTCATCTAATTATCATGCATTAGTTAGCTTAATATAGTGAAAGTAAATAAATCAAAATACCATAGATATAGGTCCAAAAAAAAAATACCACTCCTTATGGTATCTAAATTCACAAACACCATTAAAAAAATACCACTCCGTATGGTATCCAATGTGAGTGCTACATACACCATTTTCGTCACCAAATATCTCATCCTCAGATTCATCCCTTCTAAGAGCATCAAATCCTTCAAAATCATCACCTTCCAAAAAATGAATACTCACTTTTGTCACTTAATTTCATGTTCAACCACAGATTCAACAACCACGAGTTAAGATAACAATCACTAATTCACAAATTGGAAAGTAAATATCAAGTTTAACGATAAAAGACTAATACCCGACGTTGGTGGTCGTACTCCTTCAACATCATCTTCTTCCTCTTTGATTTCTTGATGGTCAGAAGAACGGGCTAGGCTTACGCATTTAGGCTTCTCACCCAAAACGTCAAACCTCAAATTCAATATCAGATTGATTTGAAACGTTAATAATTTGATAAGAATATTTACGTAATATATTTAAGGCAGGGATATGGTTCATTTCCCCAACGCCAAATTGATTGTGTGGAGATTTTCTCCCCCGCCTTCATACCCATGGGAAAATTCTTCACCTGTAGGACTCTTAATGGAACAGTCCCCTGTAGGGATCTCACTAACAGGTAAAAATTGCCACCTCTAATTATGCCCATATTTTAATCATTATTCAAGTAGATTTTATTGTATATAAATATTTATCACACCATTATTTTATACGTTACAAACATAACTACATTATAATTATAAGATCAGTTTTAAAAAACACATTGTAGGTATGACCAATGCTAATGCTAATAATGTGCATAATATTAACCTCTCTATCAACCAAAACGATTTCGACTGAAAATGGGAGCCTGTTATTATTCAGATCGAGGACTTCCCATTTCCTAGTGATGCGCACGAGTAGGTTGCATTTGCCATTTCTGGTATTGATGTCAGATATCATGTCATACATGGGAGGCATTTTGTAAAATGAGAAAGGAATGATAAACAATATAGTTTTGGATTAGATATAGAGGAGTTTTTCGATTGGCTAATAGGAAAGTTGTTAGTGGAGAATGGTTGGTTGTAACCATCTTATTTATACATAGGTGAGTCTCATCATAAGAGGGAAATTTTAAAAATATTGAATTTAAATTTTTTTTTTCGAATTTTTGGATTAATTAGCTCACACACGTTACAATCTAGAAAAATGTTGGTTTTAATTGTAATCAAATAAAACCGTTACATGATATGTATTTATCACTTGGGATTACCTATAATAAACGTACGCTAATATCATGTGATATAGATGACCATTAAAAAACGTCACATGAATTAATAATGATCATTAGTTCAGCTATTGAGTTATGTATTGGTATTATAACTAATACAGAGTTGACAATTGGCATTAGAAGATAATCCTGTAAAGTAATTGTTCAAAATGATTTGGTTCAAAATAAACGTTAATATTGTTTTTACTGATACAATATAAATGATAAACGTGATTATTTTATTATATTATTTGCTTTGGTCATTTACACGAAATTATATTATTATATATTTTTTTATTTGGTGATAAACGTGATTATATTATTATATGTTAATTATTCATATGTAAATGAATTATTGTCAACTATCAAACCAATTAGCATATTGCACCGTTTATAAAAAATCAATCAATAATAACGCCAGTTTATTACCATTTAATTCGTAAGATGTGATGTTAAATAGAAAAACCATAACTATAAATTTTCTATTATTTTAAGTTACGTTACAAATTTAATTGGTATGATGATGGTTAAATATTAAAACCATAACTGATGAATAAAATATTGTAACTGTCATAATTATTAGATATGTTAAAGACCATATATTGTAACTATCAAAGTTATATAAAAATAAATTATATTTATTAATTAAGAGACGTTTTGAAAGTATAATTATTTTTAATTATGGTTTTGTTTAAATATTGTAACTGTCATGATTATTAGATATATTAAAGACCATATATTGTAACTATCATAGTTATATAAAAATAAATTATATTTATTGATTAAAGAACATTTTGAAATTATAAATTATATTTATTGATTAAGGGACATTTTGAAAGTATAATTATATTTTTTTATTCATCATTTAACTATTATTTGTACCAAAAATCAAACATTAGTTTAAATATTTATAACTTAAAATTCTAACATAAATTTATTTCGATTTTTTTCTATTAAAATAAAAAATATATAAAAATTTGATTTAGTTTTAGAGACTAAATTGGAGAGAGAATGTTAAATGAGGGAATGATTTGACGGCTTCTTGTATAACGTATAAATGAATATACTCTACACAAAAATAAAAGTACTAAATCTACAATCTACATATTCAATTAAAAATTAAAAATTTTATTTTTAAAATCAAACGACCTATAATTTATCAATTTGATTACATATTGTAACTGATCAAGGCACACACAAAACTCGGCCATTGCTATTTATTTTAGATTGTAACTATTCAAGGCATACACAAAACTCGACCATTGCTATTTATTTTTTTGTAACGTTTCACCATTATTATCAATTTGTCAGTTACGTCATTAGAGGGCATTAACATATCATAATTGGCGATAATTGCTTATTAACGTATCATCATACCTTTTTGATTCACATAACGTAACTGACATTACTTTATTATTAGACCATGCATTAATTGATTACTAACGTATCATCATAACCACAACATT
Source organism: Astragalus glycyphyllos (assembly GCA_963573325.1). Lineage (NCBI taxonomy): Eukaryota > Viridiplantae > Streptophyta > Magnoliopsida > Fabales > Fabaceae > Astragalus > Astragalus glycyphyllos. The sequence continues at coordinate 66,992,608 of OY754308.1, forward strand.
GCAAATAATATCCCAATTTGTAACTGACATAATTAATTGTCATCATAAAAATACTGACCATATCGTAACCGACATTTTCTAACAGAAATTAATGTAAATTATTAAATTAAAGGACATTTTTGAAAATATGAAAATTACATAATTATGGTTGAGTTTATATATATTGTGTAGAGTCCATTAAAAAATGACTAAATATATTATTGTGAATAAATTTTTTCATACATTTTTTATATTGTCAAAATAATCATTTAGAAACAAAAATAATCATTTGATCATCGTACTGTAAGTTAGGTTTGGTTAAGTATAAAAGCTAAAATATGTTTAGGATTAACATACTTTAAGTTTGCGAAACATTTATAGGGAATTTTCGATAATATGATAACTTAAAGGACTTAATGTATATTAATCGATTAAGGGTCTTTTTGAAAATACGATTTATTAATAAAGTATGTTATTTGTGGTAAATGTTATAATTATGAGAACCATTAAAGGCCTAATATAGTAACGAACATAGTTACATGAAATTTATTAATTTATTTGGTTAATGCACGTGGATAAAATAATATATAATTTAAAATATGCTTTTGTTTAAATTTTGTAACCATCATAAATATTAAATATCTTAATGTCATTATGTGGTGACAATAAGGTTGGCCATAATATAAATTTCGTAAATATTATATTATTTTCATATATTAAACACAATTTTTGTAATTTGATATTTGCTTAGACCAATGAAATTTAACATATAATCTAAATTTTAATGTGAAATTTACCAATTACAAAATTAACTGAACATGAATATCCATCACAGATGTAAGACACTTGTAAAGCAAGGTTGACGCTGGTACTGATTTCTATGGTACGTTCTGATCAATTCTTCGCACTATATTATTAAAATAAGGTACTTTTTGAAACTGACATTTTTATATGTATGGTTTTGTTGTATCCTTCGGAATTAATAGAAATATTGAAGGACACATATTGTAACTGACATAATTATGGGACTTTTTTGTAACTGACATAACAAATAGCCATATTAAAATAAAATATTAACGTAACTAATATAATTAACAGAAATTAATGGATGTTATTCAATTAATTGACCATTTTGAAAAGATGAAACTTATTAATTATGGTTGATTCATAATTATTTAACGTCCGTTACAAAATGTTAAAAATATCATATAACCATAAATATTTTCATATATTTTCTAAAGGGGATAATAAATCATTTACAAACAAAAATAAAATATTTGGTTAATGTAGGTGGATAAAATAATATATAATTAATTTATGTTTATGTTTAAAATTTGTAACTATCGTAATTATTAAATATCTTAATGTCGTTATGTGGTGACACTAAAGTTGGCCCTAATATAAATTTCGTAAATATTATATAATCTTCATATATCACACAAAATTTATTAGCAAAAGAGAATCTTATAAAAATATTAACTTAATCTGATATAAATTTCGTAGAGAGGTAGATACTCCCCTTTATTAACCTAACTCTTTTTATCCCTCTTTGTGATTAGTTTTTGCTATTTGATTTTTTGTTGATGAAATATCGGCTTTGTTGGAAAACAAAATTGGCCCGTTTGATTGAATACCTAATTCTATCAATGTATAGCATATGTATGTATATTTGAAGGTTATCTATCTATAACGCGTGATAATCAAATTATTTCCCAGTTAATTCCTTCTGCTTGAATAATATGTTACCTCTCGATTGCCTTATTAAAACATTACTTGCTTTCATAGTTCATACACATTTGAGACTTGAGAGGGTGAAACTCCTTATGTGCATTTTGGTTATACTTTTGTACTCCTTGATGCAGTGATGGATTTGTTGACGCGTTGTGGAGAGTGAATCAAACCTTTAACATTCGATGAAATGTGATTTGAGAAGATGATGACGTGTTGCGGAGAGTGAATCAAACCATTACCTTATTCAACACCATTCATTTACAATATGAAGATTTACATACAACCACTTATGGTATATTACAAATAGGAGGTACAATAGATTTGAACAAAACAAAACATTCTATAGAAAACCTAATTGACAACATGTCATATAACTATCTATTAGAAAAAACATGAAAGTATAGAAAAATAGAAATACATTCTTCAACACACTATAACCACATTACTATGATGAAACCTCCATGAAATGTGACAATAACAATGAAGCACAAATGAGTAGTTTGAGAAGATGAGGTAGTGGTGTGGAGGGTGAATCCAACCATCAACTAAAGTTGGCTATTTATAGGAGAATTTTATTAGAGACTTTTGAAGCAATACAAAACAAAACGTTTTTTTTCATTATGGCATTTAAGTGTATTCATGCAAAATTAGACGTTACACATCATATTAAATAATTGTTACATATAATATTTTAATATAATTATTTTATTTTATTAATATTTAAATTATTTAAATAGATGTATTTATTGCCAAATGGCTAGATGAGTGCCATGTGTGAGAATAATCAATGAGATTATTCTCAAATGTATAGTATATAGAATATAGAATATAGAATATAGAATATAGAATAGATGACTGGGACTACGGAAAAATGGACGTCTATTGTGTTTCATTATATGTACATGTATATTTTTTTACAACTAAAAGTATATTGGTGCATACAAATGGGTCATACCGTGTTACTTGATACAAATGATATTTTTTGTCACTTGATACAAATGATTTTAAAATTAAATTTGCATACAATAAGTAAAAATTTATGTAAAATATTTATCCATCTCAAGTCAAAACAAAGATAAAAAAGATTTCAAATATTGTTATGTACTTATGGAAATTAAATTATTCTGATCACTTATTATTATTATTATTATTATTATTATTATTATTATTATTACCGTTGTGACATAAGAGCAAAACAATCATTGGTAAATACTAAACTTTTTAAAAATAGAAGCAAGAGTCATTTGGTAATTTAAACAATCACCTGTTTTGTTAAATAGATAGTAAATATAAAAATGAAATTAAACCAATCACTTATTATGTTTGCCTATCATGATTCAAAAGCAAACTAATCATTAATAAATAGTAAACTTTTTAAAAATAGAAGGAAGGGCTGATAATTTAAATAACACTTTTTTTCTTCTTAAATAAATAGATAGTAGAATCCTCTACTATACAAATAGAACCTGCCTCTAACGTAAGAAATGACACACTTTTTAACTACTTTAAGCCATTACAAAAGGACAACAATTATTATCATTTTTTATATCCAAAAAAACAATTGTGTGGCAAATCAAAGATAAATTAAAACTGTGAAAAGTTTTTTTTTTTTAGATAAATTAAAACTGTGAAAAGTATGACACAGTCTCAAAGTATGACATGGTCTCGCTACATTTAAAAATAAAAACAAATGTAACTCATGTGCCTGCATATTTCCGGTACATGAGCATACTCCTATACTTCTATTTCCAATTTCAATTTCAAAATGGCTTGGATTTTCAAAAGATCTACAGGTGAATGTTTTTTAATCTCATCTATTTACTCAAGGTAACAATCCCTTTTACTCAATTTTTCTTTCTTTTTTCTATTCACTCATCTTTTTAAGTTTCTTTAGGTGCTTGGCTGCTTGCTCAATTCTTGTGTATGATTTCTCCATCTACCACTCTATTGTTTGTTTCTAAGTTGATCAAAGTTCATTTTAGGAGTCAGAGAAAAATGGCAGGATTGGGAGGAGTTACACTACCATCACAAGTCTCCCTCATTAGCATGAATTTTACTTCATTGGACCCTTTTTATTTGATTAAAACTTTATATTTTTTTTTACCCCATTTTCCATTTGGAAAATCTCATTTAGGGTGCGATTGGAATGAAGCACGGACCTTTGGAATTAATGGCATTTATGCATTTGATATTGAATCTTTAGTATAGTTTGTGACATAAACTTCCGGAAAAAATTATCTTCATAGTTTTTGGCTGATTGATGTTTTGCAAAAAAAATATCATCACCACGACTAAGTCATTATCCCTAGTTAGTTTATAACTAAGTTTAGTATCTCGCTAGAATCTAAAATTATTTTTAGATAATTTTATGTTGTTTAATATCTTTTAAATCATTTAAAAATCGGAAATAATGTTTTTAATTTATTTTATTTACGTGGAAAATATTCTGGATTTGTGGTGGACCAATTTATCATAGCCATTCTCCCTTAGTTACCATGGTTCACTCTCTTTGTGCATTCTATAAATTAAAAATGATTAATGTGAAACGATTTTTGAGCAAACGTACGTTGGGATTCTATTAGTGGAAGTGAGTGTACACCACCCTAGTGGGTCACTCATGGATATTAACGGGATTTTCTATGACATACAATATAAACTCCCATGTGGCCGGAGGATAAACCATATAAACAACAATGAAAAATTTCAACTTCACAAAAGGAATTTTAAATTGTAACGCATTCCCAATAAATCATGTTTCAAAAACAATTCATAATTCAATATCGGGTTGGTTTGGTTCGGATTTTATAGAAAAATACTCAAAATCCAAATCAATCCAAACCGAATAAACTTCATTGGTTCGGATATCAGATTTAGTCAAAATCCATCCAAACCAATCTGTGAATACCCCTAGTTGGCTGCAGAGACAAAAGTGACTGATTATGTAGACTTAACCGACATTTAAGAGGATTGATTATACTTTCCAAGTTGTTATTGTTAATTTAATATTTGCCACATCATTATTGCTAGATGAATATTTACCACGTGTCTCTTGTTACTTGAATATTTTTAATGTTGTTTTCTATTATATAATAGAATATTTCCATGTCATTATTGTTAGTTCAATATATTTGGGAAGACGGCAGTACCAATATCAACATCAGTAGGACATTTGGAAACCGCAACTCAATAGAATACAACAGATAGGTCTGATACTTTGATACCTCATGTATGTAGAGAATCAAACAACACAATCGGTTTTGTACCGTAAAATTGTATACTCGGTATCAGAGTGCCGAACCAATTCGATACGAAGGTACTGTACCAGACAGATCAAAATGCAGTGTGGGGTGGAATTGGGAGTGTGGAAGGATTAAGGGTATTTTTCGGATTTTGAAAATTTAGGGGGGTGGGAGTGTGATGAGGGGTGTGTTTGGTAAAAAGCCCTAGAATTATTGTGGGATGGGCCATCGCGACTTTCTTCTTTCTTCTCTTTCTCGCTTCTTCGTGCTTTTTTTTTTTGGGTGAAATTCTCGGTTCTTCGTGCTTATCTCTTCTTTCTTCGATTCTATTTTCTCTTTGAAGCAAGCTACAAGCTCAACACCCCAACATTGAACCAGCTCTCCCATCTCCTCTTCCTTTCCACTCAAAGCGACCAAGCTCTCCACTGAATCCAAATCGCCTCTTCGCTCCCTCTGCCATCGCAGCAGTTTCGGTCGCCATCGCCGCAGTTCACCGCCGTTCTCCGCCGTTAGCTGCTTTCGTTCGTGAATCTTACTGTGAGGCTTTTGTTCGTGAATCTGAGAGGCTTCCGTCGTGAATCTGACTGTGAGGCTTCCGTACGTGAGGATTTTCTCGCCATTGTTAGTGGTTTTAAGATCAGAAATTTATTTTCACTCAAAACTCTAAATCCCTAATTAGTTGAGCCTATTGAATCTGTTATTGTTCTCATGAATAGGTTGAATCAGTTCTTATTCTTGTTATCCTAATTTTGATTCTATTATTTTTATGTTGCAGCTGTTGAATCCCTAAAACCCTAAACCCCTAAATTTAATTTTATGAACCTAATTTGTTATCCCTGTTATTGAACCTAATTTGTTATCACTTTTATTCCTAATTTAATGAGAGAACTTGTTAGTGCTACTTAACTTGTGAACCTGTTATTGTTATCCTAACTCGTTAGTGCTATTTAATTTTTGTTGATTATGTTCGCTAATTTTATATATTTAAAATTAAACTCTTACTTTTATTACATTTTTAGCAATCTGTGTGTTTGAAAAAATTTGCACCCCCTTGTCTAGGGTCCTAGATCCACCACTACTAACAGAATCCTGCCAAGAATGCTTTCTAACTTTCAAAATATTGTTTCTCTTTTTTAACTAAGAATTTTATTTGAATATTAATTAGACAAATTTTATGTGTTACATTATGGTTGTATGGTGCCGTATTTATTTTTAAAATTTTTGTATCCCATCTCCATGTTGGCATATATTTGTTTCCCATGCCAAATATGCTTTCACGTTGGTACTTATATTTGATACAGTTACTGTGTGTTCACTTACTGATGCTTTGAATCAATGAATAAACTGTGTTTGCTTAATAATGCCTTGTTACTTCAGGTTAATGGTTTTACTGTTTTAAATTTTGACTGCTAAGACAAAGGCAATGACGAAGAAGAAGATACCACCTGTGTTTATGGATGTGTCTATTGATGGGGATCCTGTTGAAAGGATGGTTTTTGAGGTACTTTTTATTCAATGTTTAATTATTACTTGTGCTGCAAATTTTGCAATATTCAATCTTACGAGCGATCACTGTGATGTCACAGCTTTTCTACGATATTGCTTCCAAGACTGCAGAAAATTTTCGTGCCTTATGTACAGGTATTTAAAATTTATTTTGGATTAAGAATGTCTTCTATTTTAACTTGTTTACTGGACCTTTCCTTTTCCCTTTCAAAAGTTGCAATTTCTACCATCAAAGTTGCGGTTTATGTTTTAGATTGTAGTTGAATTTTAGTTTAAATATTGTCTACTTACTGGTTGATGCACTGATTTCTCCCTTTTTCTGTGAATTTTTCGTTGCGTTCAGGTGAAAGGGGTATCAGTCCAAATACCGGAAAACCACTGCACTATAAGGGTTCTTTCTTCCATCATATTATGAGGGGATCCATTGTGAAGGTATGTTGTTTTATCTCTTCTTATATAAATTGTTATACGGTTGTTTTATATATATATATATATATATATATATCTTCTCATTGTGGTTGAACATGGCTTAGTAGTGTTCCACACTACCCTTGTTTATGCTGTAGGATACACAGAGCTGATGGTCACGACTGGTTTTCTTGTGATATAGTTTTAAGGTTGTACTTACTAAGTTGTTCGTTACACTTAACAAAATTGTTCATTGCACTTGCAATGCTGTCCATCATCATAACTTTAATAAGCTTTTCGGTGCCTCAGGACACTTTATATCCATTATTGTAGTTTTATGATGTGTATTAAGTATTAACAAGTGTTTTACTTTTACAGGGTGGTGATTTTGTCAATCGAAATGGTATGTATTTTTTTTTTGGATATATTGCATCTCATATTATTAGTTGCCTATGCATTTTTTGAAGGTTGCAATTTGGTACAATATATGTAGTCACTTTCTTTGTGGTTTAATTATTTCATAATCATTCTGCTGTCATTTCTTTTCTAAGTCAATTGGGGAGCATCATTAACACAGTTCCTTTACTTGAACACAGATTGACCTGTAACTCAGTGTTTGGGTATGAAACTTTTTGATTTCATTTGGAATTTTAGATATAATTATGGTTTTGATATTTAAATGTTTGTGACTGTTAATTTTTGTAATAATTGGGTTCCCGACTTCCATATTTGTTAGCATCGAAAGTATTGCAGCTGATTAAGTACAGTATCTCATTGGTATTTTTGTAAATCCTTACTAATTGCCTCCACGACCTTTAGTTGTCTAGGTTCAAAAGCATCTTTTGTTAATTTCCTTGATATGTTGGTTTTGTCATCTAGGTCCATTCTCGATTTTCCTCTGATCTGTGCACTATGTTTTCAGGGACTGGTGGAGAAAGCATATATGGTTCAAAGTTCCCAGGTAAGAATACCTAGTCCTGCTCCAGAGCTGAACCGAGATACTATAGTGTGACAAGACATGTGCTATGTTATATATCAAAATTTATGTTTGTATTTTTCTTTTATTTTAGACGAGTCACCCAGGCTAAAGCATGACGCCCCTGGTCTTTTGTCGATGGCGATTGCTGACCGTGACACACATGGTTCTCATTTTATTATCACTTTGAATGCTGATCATCATCTTGATAGGTTTGTGAGTCTGATATATTCTTTGTGGTATTTTACTTGCTTGGATTTTATATTTTGTTAGAGGGTGAAAGTAGGTATTTGCCTGATTGTCCTGTTGTGGAGGTATTTTGCAGGAAGCATGTAGTGTTTGGGAAGCTTGTGCAAGGGCATCATGTATTGAAGAGAATTGAAGATGTGGGTGATGATGATGGGCATCCAACTGTAACTGTTAAAATTATTAATTGTGGTGAATATAATGAAGGTGTGAATTCCTTGGCTCATTTCGAATACTACTTTTTTCTACTCCTAATTTGAATGACGGTGAATCATCTTTTTGAAAATTGCGTATCCAATTATTTAAATAAATGTTATTAAACCGACCCGTTGATCGACCCGGTCAGGGCATTGGGTCACCGGGTCACTGTGTTAACCCGAGGGTCATTGATCGAATCGTGTGACCTGGTGTCTAATAAAATATAATGTATACTTAGAAAATTATTTTTCTTATTGTAATTATAAATAAGAAAATATAAAATATATGTAAAATCATAAATATCTGTAAAATCATAAATAAATTGTCTTGTATACTTTTGTTAATAAAAATATATCTATGTAAAGACTAGATATAAAACATTATGAAATATAATTAGCTATATTATTTTAATGGGCCATATAATTTTTCATTTGAGACATAAATATAAAAAGTAGTGTTAATATATATATAAATAATGCATGTATATACAAAGTTGTATCAAGCATGTGTTACGTATTTAATACACTTAAAATTTTTAATGGTCAACGTTTTAGTTTACAGTACATTATATAGCATATATGCAAGACTGTAACATCAACACTGAAGTGGCTCAGTGGTATTACATGGCTTGTTCACCAATGGTTCCCGAGTTCAACTCCTGTCTCAGATGTTTTTTAAAAATTAAAAAGATGCTTCCAGTGAAACCGGGTTACGGGCTGTACGGATTACCGAGTTGCACCGGTTTATATCGGCCCGACCGAAAAAGTGCCAGGTCAAGTGCACAAACGATCCGAAGCAATGACCGAACCGCGCCTATGGCTCCGGGAGAACCGGTCCGATCGACCGGGCCAGTCCGGGTTTAACAACACTGATTTAAAGGCTAGAGCATAGTGTATTTAGTGTTAATTTTTCCTCTTTAATTAAAGATGCTCACTCTGTTTTTATTTAGTTTATTAAGCCTTTTATTTGAATATGGATATCTGTAGATCTGAAGAAGGTAGGTAAATCAAAAAACAATACTCGTGAAACAAGGAGGAAGGGAAAGCACAAAAGATCTTCAAAAGACCAAAGGAAAAGGAGAAGACACTACTCCTCTGAATCCGAGAGTTCTTCAGATTCAGACTCGGAATCTTCGGAAACTGATAGTGATTCTGAGTCAGATATGTCCTCATCATCTTTTTTAAGTTCCTCCAGTGAAGACAGGCGAAGAAAGAGAAAGAGATCCAAGAAAGATAAATATAAACGTGGAAAAAGAAGTGATAAACGCCGTGACAAGAAGCGGAGGAAACGGGACAGGAAATCGAAACGCAGATCAAAAAGGTATTGAATAAATAATATCAGTTATTACTTAGAGATTTCAGATTTGAGTAATGTATCTTTCTTGTGATGAATTTACTATAGCAATTAGACCAAAATAGCTCGGTGCTATATATTTTCCCATTGTATGCAAATGCCCAGTGAAAGGGAAGCTTATTCTCTTGCATTGCGTATTCATGTGAATTTCTCACATTCTATATTTATAAAAATAGGGTTGGTATTGAATGAATTTTTATTTATCATTGCCCTTGACATGCACTTCGTGCGCTTCGAATAATCTTTAGCGCAGATTCTTTTCACCCATTCATTACGTCTTCATGTGAATGGTGTTTTCCCTACATCTTTCTCAGTTCCAATTTGTAGGTTGTTCGAAGTTTATCCATTAAATCTTTGATTTTTACTATCCCGTCCCTATCCATTGGCATTGTTGGATGCTTGGTTGATTTTTAATATAATGTTTTGTGAATCTGCACATATTCACCAGTTCAACATGTCATACTTAATTTACACATCTTCCATAGTCTCAAACTGAATCTGTCATATGTTATTAGGGGATCTGGAAGTGATTCAGATAGTGAGAGTAACCGTGACAGTAGCTCTGATGGTAAAAGTGTTGATACACCACAGGAGCAAAAGCGAAAAGATCGCTTGCAGAAAAAAGGTAGTGTTTGAAGTAATTTTGTTGTTTTTTCAAATAAATCCATGACTCGTAGTTATCTTCAATAAAACCTTCAATAAAACGAAATGCTGAAATATATAGTTTTTTTTTCTTTTCCTTTTTAGTATTTGGCTAATTTGTATATTTTTTTTTGTCTCCTATTTCACTTCCAGCTGAATTAATATCTCCCTCGGATGTGGAGAAAGATGTATCTACTGTGCAACATAAAAAGGAAGAAATGGGTATGCTTGAGAATGAGGACAAGTTCCTAAAGGAAAATGGAGAGCGGCATAGCAATGGTATTGGAGCTGATTATGGATCTGAGAGAAGTGAAGAAAGGCAGCCCGACGTTATGGACATTCATTTGGGCAAATCTAGGTATACTTCCCTCTCTTGTTACACCATGGTTATTTTTATGCTTACCATTTCTTCCACTTATCAAAAGTCAATGAGCAGGAGTCGAAGCATCAGTCCTAAGCGAGCCATGAGTAAGAGTATGAGTATTAGTCCCAGAAGGAGTAGGAGCAAGAGCCGAAGTCTTACCCCAAAAAAGAGATCGGGCAAGAGTCCAAGTGTTGGTAGAAGCCCTCCTCCTCCACCAAGGAGGAGTTTGAGCAGGAGCCCTGTTAGAAGCATCAGCCGAAGTCCAATGAGAGGCAGGATTGTTGAGAGAAGTATCAGTAGAAGCCCTGTGAGAAGACGTTCTCTTAAAAGTGTCAGCAAGAGCCCTGTAAGATCCCGATCTCGAAGCCATCGCAGCAGGAGTTCTCCCAGAGCACCATCACGAAAAACAATCAGCAGAAGTCCCATTAGGATGTCAAGGAAGAATGTAAGCCGCAGTCCAGTGAGATCTCCTGCACGAAGCTTAAGCAGAAGCCCTGTAAGAGTGTCAAGAAAGAGTGTAAGCCGTAGTCCAGTTAGATCACCTGCAAGAAGCTTAAGCAGAAGCTCTGGTAGGGTCCCTTCAAAAAGAAGCATTAGCCGGAGTCCTGTCAGAGCACCCAGTAGAAGTAATCGCCGCAGCTATTCTAGAAGTCTTAGTCCTGTACGAAGAAGGTCACCGCGTCGAAGGAGTTTGTCTAGGAGTGCTTCCCCTGATGCTTCCCCAAAGCGCATCAGAAGGGGAAGGGGTTTCAGCGAACGATACTCCTATGCAAGGAGGTACAGAACACCTTCTCGGTCTCCAGTGAGGTCATACCGGTTCAATGGAAGAAATGACCGTGACAGGTAAAGTTGAATACCGTTTCTAATTAGTCATAACACTGGTGGTGGTATTGATTGCAATTTGAGAGTTTAATGGCTGTGTATGTAAGCATTTCACATTTTCTGTCCACAGATATTCTGGTTACAGAAGGTATTCACCTAGGCGTTTCAGAAGCCCACCACCACGTGGAAGAACTCCCCCAAGGTTTTTTTCCCCTCATTACCTGTAACAAACTAACAATGATTTTATTATTTTTTTATAAATTACACTTGTTTATAGCTTATTTCTTATCGTGAATTGATGTATCTGTAGGTATCGAGGGAGGAGGAGCAGAACGCCATCTGTCTCACGCAGCCCGCGCTACCGAGCTCGACGATATAGCCGTAGCCCAGTTCGCAGTCGCTCTCCAGTCGAACCTAATCGATCTCGGTCCTCTCGTGTAGAGAGACACACATCATATTCTCGAAGCCGAAGCAGGAGTCCGTCGAAATCCAGGTCTTCCGCGGAATCACAATCTCCACGAAAACCAAGTAGAGACAGCAGGGCTGGGTCATTGTCCAGAAGCCCAGATGGAAAGAAAGGCTTGGTCTCATATGGGGATGGTTCCCCCTACTCGGACCAAAGGTGAAATATGCGTTCCGAGGGTTTTGGGTGCTGCCACCTTTTATGATCCGGGGGCTTCAAATTTTGAACTTCACCTTCTTTGTTGCTCTCATACTGGAATTCCCGGATGTCATACGTATTTCTTTATAGACCGCCATTGCTTGTGGAAAGATTCTAATTCTAATACTAGAATAACTTGAAGAGGGTGCTTGTGACGTGAGGATGCACCCTTTGCAGTGTAGGACTGTAGGGTCATTGCGGTATTTGATGGACTTAGGGAGGTATAGTTTGTTACCTGCAATGTCTTCGTTAGCAAAAACATTTGAGTTGAATTTGTTAAATTTTAGAAAGCGTTACTACTTACAATCTTTTTAAAAACTCGATATTCTAGATCTATACCTTAGTTGTTTTTTTTGCATTTTAATTGAATATACTGCCCTAATTTCATTCACCAGTCCCTGCCAAGGGGAAGGGATGCATAGATGGATTAAATGTGTTGAGACACCTGAGAATTAGACAAAGATCATATCGAGTGGAGGTGTCTCCGATGCTTGGTAAAACATTGAAACTATCAGCATACATTTGTGTTAACCTTTGCCTATTTCATACTTCATAGTATTAACAGAATGTTTTTAAAATCTAAAACTTCCGGGGTTCGGAATTGGAATGTAAAACAGCGGGACAAAGATCAAAAAAGATGTCAGCGTCTTTTTTTTTATACCATCAATGAATTTCAAAATGTAATATCCTAAATTTTAGATGTCATAAAGTCTAAAATGTTAACCATTTTAATACAATCAGAGTTGTAAGCCTATGGATTTAAATTTCTTAATTAGACAAAATTAGGGCTTGTTTGTTACAGATTAAAAAATAAATGATTTTGTTGTTAAATGATTAGTTTTTAGAGATTTTTAAGAAAATGAGAAGTTATTTTGTGTTTGTGTAACAGACTGAAAATCACTTATTTTAAAAAAATTCTTCTTTAAAAAATGATTTTATTGAGAAGCTACTCAAAACAGATTTTCGTTTTAAGGATAAAAATGATTTTTTTAAGAAAATAATTTTTCTGAAAAGCTAAAACAAACACAATCAAGATCGTTAGAAATGATTTTTCTCATTAAAAAACTTTAACAAACGGGCTCTTAATCTATCCCTTTTAAACTTCCAAAAGACATAAAAACTCATTGACTAACTATCCAGTAATATCTGAATTCAATGTACATAATCTTAATCCAAATCCAAATACGGTTTACATGGTATAATAATTTCTATTACAAACTTCTCTGGTATAACGAGGTATCCTTGAATCTGAAGAGAAATGTCTAAAACCACTGGCTGCCATCACCAGTGAGTCCCCCGAAAACGAACCTTACTTGCTCAAACAAAAAAGCAATCTCAACATCAGTCACACTTACAAGTTCTCCCTTTCCCATTATCCAAACTTTTTTCTTACTCGCCCTCTTTAACCTTTCACTTAATCCATATCTAAAGCAACTTCTTGCGGATATGGAAGTCATTTATCCCCTCATCATGTTCTTCCCTTGCATCCTCATTGATTTGCAGTTTAGCCATGTTTTATAAAAACAAAGTCAAATTTAGTGTAGCAGATACAATTAAGTTGCTAGTGAAGCTTATTGATGTCTCTTTTACTTTTGATGATGATAAATATCACCTTTTGAGTTCTTTAGCTGAACTTGTTCAGTTTCATCGAGACGTACTTTGGTTGTATGAGCTAGAGGTGTTTATTGTGCAACTTCAAGTTGTGAAGAGCACTAATAATGAAAACTTAGCTGGAACGTCTGTTATCGTTCTTGGTCTTCTTGTGAGGTTTGATGAAGGGTTAAATGCAGTGAGGAAACTAATGGGTTAATAAGTTCAATGTTTTTAGCATTACTTCTTCTCTATTTGCTTGGTCTTGCCCTGCTGATTTGAAAACACCACAATTTAAACAATGAGATACAATCTCAGTGAGTTCTTTCGAGACCTCTCACCTTATACTCTCGGTGTTTTACTTATATTTTCTCATCATCAATTATGAAGTACAAGATGCAAGAAACAGGTATGACAGAGATGATACTATTAGGGCATGGTTGATTCGTTTGAGAGCGAGAGAAAAATTAGAGAGATATTGAAAGACATAAATGACATACTTTGGAATGTGACTGAATATTGATAGGGACTTGTAAGAAATGGGCATACTTTGAAATGTGAGAATAATAATTAACTTCTTTAGGAAAATGAATAGTCAGTTCTTTTGAGTGTAGAATAATTAATTCAAATTTACCTTTAGAAAAATCAAATACACACACACAAACAAGAGGGGGTCGGAACCAGGAGAGGGGGATTAAATTAAAGAGACAGAGGGGAAGTAGGTAGCATACGGAATGCAACAAATAAATAAATTAAACAAAGATAAAACTCACGAGATAGTTTAGGAGGTAAAACCTTCCATGTACTATCTATGAGTTACTTAGATTGATTGAGATAGTTAAGAACTATCTATGATTTACAATATTGAAGATTGAAGAAGAGAAGAAGAAGATTACAAGAGCTCTGGCTTCTCACTAGAACTTAGGGAGAGAAGTAGAGAATTGTGTGTCGAAGTCTGTTCCTAATACAAGGCTAAGACATGATTAAATAGATTGAAAATTGAATAGTAACCGGTTACTAAACCGGTACTGTGCACTAAGTGACCTGCACTGTAGAGGATCCAAGAAAATCTGACTTGAACTGTGCAGCAACAGGGATAAGTACACGTGGTCTGAGCAAAAGGAGCCTTGGATTCCAAATGCCAGAAGATAGTGGGAGACAAGGGGTCCCCATGGATTGACCACATCGATTTGTGGGAAAGCAAGAATCTTCGCCAGTGAAGACAAAGTAGTGGGTGGGACGTCCACTAAGACTTGCAAAGGAGAACCTTATCGTGTTCCTGCAAAAAGGAAACAACAGTGCTTGTCGAATAACAACAGAGCAAGTCGAAAGGTTAGATTTTTAATATGAACAGTTTTTCATGTCCATAAGGACACTACAATCACCATGTTCAAGGGTGGTTCAACAGAGCTTGTCGAAAGACAGCAGAGCCTGTCGAAAGTTTAGATTTTGAGATTCGAACAGTTTTTCATGTCCATAAGGACACTACAATCACCATGTTCGAGGGTGGTTCAACAGAGCTTGTCGAAAGACAACAGAGCTTGTCGAAAGGTTTTGGATTTGAAATCTGACCAGTTTTTCATGTCCATAAGGACACTACAATCACCATGATCCAGGGTGGTTTTAAGCAGTTTTTCCCACAAAGAGTGGTACAGTTATCGTGCTTAAGGATAGATGTTTCCCTGTAAATATTCACGAGTGAGGTAATCAGGAAGAGAATTGTCAGAACCTTTAAGATATTCGATGTCGAAATCAAATATACTTAAAATTGCTTGCCATCTGGCAAAAATTTGTTTAGATGCAAGATTTTTAACATCCTTTTGCAAAATATCTTTTGCAGATTTGCAATCAATACGAACAAGAAATTTTTGATTTAAAAGATCAGATTGGAATTTTGAAATAGATAGCACAATAGCTAAAACTTCTTTTTTGATAGTGGAATAATTCTGCTGGGCAGGATTCCAATGTTTAGAAGTGAAAGCAATGACTTGTTCTTTACCAGAAATTTTCTGTTTTAAAATTCCGCCGTAACCAATATCAGAAGCATCAGTTTCGACAATTTTGAAGGCTTCAGGATTAGGTAGGTAAAGGCAGGGTAGCACTTTAACCTGGGCTTTGATTTGTATGACAATTTTGGTGTGATCATCCGTCCAAGGAGGAGGATCCTTTTTTAGACGATCATGAAGGGGTTTGATGAGATTACTTAGTTGTGGAAAGAAGTCTGAGACATAATTTAGACAACCAAGGAACCTTTGTAGTTGGGTTTTGTCAATAATTTGATTTGGGAATTTATCTGAGAACTCAATAGCCCTAGTGATAGGAGTAATAGTTCCGTGATGGATATTGTGACCCAAAAATCTGATTTTTGTTTGGAACAAATTGATTTTTGTTTTCGACACAGCAAGACCATTTTTCTTTATGATAGAAATAAAGGTATTGATATGCCTGACATGTTGGTCGAAAGATTGTGAAAAAATGAGCACATCATCAATATAGACAATGGCGAAATTTGCATAATCATTGAATATATCATTCATGATTCTCTGAAATTCAGAAGGAGCGTTTTTCAAGCCAAAAGGCATAACGTTCCATTCATATTGACCAAAAGGGACAGTGAAGGCAGTTTTGTATCTGTCCTTCTCTTTGATCTGGATTTGCCAAAATCCAGATTTCATGTCAAATTTTGAAAATATTTTTGCGTCATGAAGACGTTTGAGAAGGTCCTTTTTGTTAGGAATAGGATACCTAATCCAACAAAGAGCTTGGTTGAGAGGTTTGTAATTGATAACCAATCTGGGAGTTCCCCTTTCTATTTCTGCTTGTTTGTTAACATAAAAGGCAGAGCAAGACCAGGAACTCTTACTTTTGCGAATAAGACCTTTTTTCAGAAGATCATTTATTTCCTTCTGACAGACCAGGAGGAGATCTTGATTCATCTGGATAGGTCTAGCTTTGGTGGGAATTTGTCTTTCATGAAAATCCTTTTCATAAGGAAGTTCCACAACATGACGTTTTCTTTCCCAGAAAGCATTAGGAAGATCAGAACAAATAGTGGATTGTATTTGTTCTAAAAGACTCTTAATTTTGAATTGATTTTCTTTTTTGAGTAACTGGTGATCAATATTTCTAAAAGTAATTTCATCTTTCAAAAAGTTGATTTGATTTTCTTTGTAAGAAATTGGATTTAAGTTTCTAACAAAAGGTTTTCTTAAAAACTTAAATATGATTGGTTGTCCCAAATGCTGGGCTATGATACCTTCTTCAGTAATTTGAAAAGGAAAAAGTGATCTTATGAATGGAGTTCCTAAAATCACCTGATTTTTCAAACCTTTGACAAGAAGAAAAGAGGTATCAATTTTGAAATTGTTGTTTTCAATGATAGCTGAAGACAATTTGTAATTGATTCTTAACTTAGTACCATTCGCAGCACTAAGTTGTTCAGAGGTTTTTTCAAAGTATTTTGTTGGGATAAGACCCTCTAAAATACAATTCGAATCTGCTCCTGTGTCAAACAAGGCAACAGTTTCAAAAATAAAATCTTTGATAATAATTTTGACATTTATGTAAAATTTTTGAATTTTCACATAATTGATCAGCCCTAGGAAATCTGAATCTACTTCCTTATCAGAGTCAGGGACACTCGAAGAGGAACTGGTTTCATGATTATTCCAATGGTCAATAATGGACTGGTGATTGGCCTGTTTTTCTTTTAGTTTGTTGATCTCAACTTTTAAGTTGTTGATCTCAAACTGAAGATCTTGGATAGTAACGGGTTTGATGCTGGTTTTTTCTAACCTTTTGAAAGTATCCTTGAGGTTATACTTATTGGTTACTAAAGGGCTTTTGGGAGGTTTAGTCTCAAGAGTAGACTTAAGCTTCTTGAGATATTTTTCTCTTTCCTGGGGGTCAGGAATGGCATTTATGGCTTCTAGAAGAAGATCTTGTTCCTTGGTAAGAACATTGATGCTATTGGAGGAATCAGAATTAGATAAATCATCATTCTGAATTTGGTTTATTTTTTCAGAAGGTTGATCCGAGGATTCTTCTGAAGATTGGGCTAATAAATTGTTAATCTTGCTTTCAATGTCTGAACCAAGATTAAGGATTTTGAGTTTGTTTATAACTCTACAATTTCTACTAATATGGCCTGGTTTGCCACATTTGAAGCAGATGATGGGTTTTTTATCATTATTCTCATAATGATTTTTGATAAATTGACCAGTAACCTTTGGCCTAGGTTTCCTATCATGCCTTTCCTTATAATAGTCAGGCCTGGGTAAGGTGTTGATAGGTTTTGGTCTAGCTTTGGCCTTTTTGGTGCAAGGAAGGCCAAATTGTTCGCAGAAGGTTCCTAAGTCTTTGCGATTTTGAGCCTTTTCTCTGGATAATTGTTGCTGAATTTTGTCGTCTTGACAAATTTTTAAAGCAACTCTTTGGATGATAGCAATAAGCTGACCATAGCTTAATTGCTGATAGGGGATATTCCCATTGGGGTCCTGATTACGTAGTTTGTCTCTAACCTTATCACCTAAAGACTTAGGGAGACCTGCAAGGAATTTCTCCTTCCAGAAGGCTTGTTGGCTATCCTCTCTGGTATAGACTCTTGTAAGGAATGTGTCCTTATACCATCTAAAATCACCGAGGGTTTTGCACCTAAGATTAGATAACAGTTCTGCAGATCTATCCTTAATTAAGGAAGGGTCTCCTACAAAGTGTTGGGCAATGGTAAAGATCAAGGTGTTAACTTGATCAGGAATTTGGATCCCATTTTCAAGGATGGGTTCTCCGTTTGGTTCCCTTTTGATGGCAGTAAGGATAGATTGTTTATCCTCATCATTGAGGTAATTATCCCACCAGCCTTTGAGCTGACCACAGAATCCTGCAATGAGGATTTCTACGATCATGTCATCTGAGCAGTTGTTGGAGGTTTCATAAGCAGTGGCAACCATAGTCATATTTTGGAGGATTTTGGTTATGCCATACTCATTTTCTCCATCGATGTTCCACTCATAAACGTTGTTGGCACTGAAACTTTTGAAATTGGATTCCTTTTCTTCTAAGAGAAGGTCAGGAGCAGTGGCCCTAGGGTAATAAAGCTTGGTTTCCCTACGCCATTTGTTTTTAGGATTGTAAATGATTGGGCTGACTTTATTCCTAGGAGAGGCATCTTCTGAATCATCAGAAGAGGTCTCATTTATCATATTGATGCTTTTCCTAGGGGTATGAGGAGAAGGAGTATCAGGGATAGTTGTTTTGAGGAGAGTTAAATGTTCGTTGATTTTTTCCAGGATTTCATCACTGGTTTCATCAACCTCTCTTTTGATGTGACCTTCTTGCCTGAAGGCCTTTTTAAAGGTTTTGGATACCCTATAGGGATTGAATAGAGGTTTCTCTATCTTAGCAGAAGATGACTCAGTTTTAGGGGAGGCATCATTGTTTCTACTAGACTTGGAGTCTCCTAGTGCTTGGAGGTATTTGTTTGTATAGTTAGATTGTTCCATGAGATCTCTGATATCCCTGGCTGTTATGGGTTCATTGTCAGGTCTAGCTTTAAAGGGGGCAGCTAAGACAGGGGCAGATTGGTTTTGAATATTGAGGGTAAAAGGGCCTTTAGGAGGTAATTCCGATTGGACCTTTTGACCATCTTTTAGATGCCATATAGTGATGACATCCACGATTTTCCTTCCAATAATGTCATCCTGGAAGGGATAATTGATATTTTTCTTGATGGTATACGCATGAAACCAATCAAAAAAAGGAATATTGTATTTGACATTTTCAAGAAATTTATAGAATTTTTCCTGAATGGATTTTCTATTTTTCCCTTGATAATGTTTGAAGAACCATTCTCTGTGAAGAGACCATTCTTCAGAATAAAATTCCTTTTTGAGGGAAATTTTATCTATGACAAAAGAAGTTTGATTGTTGATAAGATCTTTGCAAAGATCTTGATTGGTAAGATCTTTACTAAGATCTTGATTGTTATTTTCAGAAAATTGATTTTCTAAAGAAGGCATAGTAATAAGAGACATGAGAAAGTGAGGAAAGCAGTATAAAAGTAACAGAGGTTTTTCCAGAATATTTTGTATAATTCCTCACCCATAAGCATCATCGCCTTCACTTGGGTTCATTAGAAATATAAATATTAAAATATGAACTAGCAACTACTCTCTAGATTATGCTGGGGATATAAACCTGTTTTGTTTAAAAATCATCACAAGGCCAAGTGCAGGATATTAAAATCTGGATAAAAGAATTATTTTCTAATTTATACTTCAGAGAGAAATCCTTTTACTCAGAAAACAACAAGTAAAGTAAATACTGAAATACATTTAATTTAAACTATTTGAATTATATCTTGAGTTTGATTCTGACATGCAAGTGATCAATAAACAAACTGTTTTCTATTTTACTTTCTTTCAAACACCAAGATGTTTCCAGAATACAACATCTCTCTGGGCGGCAAGGTAGCTGCTCTATCACTCGCGAGTCTTACGCATTCGTTATGCCGTTCGTCGTTAGCGAGATTCCCAAATACTCTTTCAAAATCCTATAATGTCGAAAGTAAGTAGAACATGGTTTTGAAAATGTTATAGATGTTCTTGATCAAAAGCAGAGAATACGTTTACAAAATATAACTCAGGGAAAGTTCAATTTAAACATATAACAACACACTTTAGCAAACTGTTTTAAGATCAAAAGTAAATCTTTGTAAAATATAAACACAGATGAATAATTTTCTTATTCAATCACCTTTTATGTTTATGTGTTATAAAATAGTAGGCTGATTGACTATGGGATTTCTCAGACATCTGGTACTGCTCACAACAGACATTGGCCACGTTTGTGAGGCTCCCAGAACATTCTTTGAAAATACACCAGTAAACTGGCCTGAACTCGGCTAGCCATAGTCAAGGAGTATACTAATAGTGTAACACTTAGAAATATTTTAACTTTGAATTAATATCCATAACAGGCACTTATATGATTATGAACAAAATAAGTAACTGCTAAGCATAATCCAGATAAGTAACCAACAGTTCAAAGTTAATATCTACATTCCTACTTCCACCATCTGGCTCTTTAATTTAATCCCCCTCTCCTGGTTCCGACCCCCTCTTGGTATCAGAGCCAGATGGTGGAAGTAGGAATGTAGATATTAACTTTGAACTGTTGGTTACTTATCTGGATTATGCTTAGCAGTTACTTATTTTGTTCATAATCATATAAGTGCCTGTTATGGATATTAATTCAAAGTTAAAATATTTCTAAGTGTTACACTATTAGTATACTCCTTGACTATGGCTAGCCGAGTTCAGGCCAGTTTACTGGTGTATTTTCAAAGAATGTTCTGGGAGCCTCACAAACGTGGCCAATGTCTGTTGTGAGCAGTACCAGATGTCTGAGAAATCCCATAGTCAATCAGCTTACTATTTTATAACACATAAACATAAAAGTGATTGAATAAGAAAATTATTCATCTGAGTTTATATTTTACAAAGATTCACTTTTGATCTTAAAACAGTTTGTTAAAGTGTGTTGTCATATGTTTAAATTGGACTTTCCCTGAATTATATTTTGTAAACGTATTCTCTGCTTTTGATCAAGAACATCTATAACATTTTCAAAACCATGTTCTACTTACTTTCGACATTATAGGATTTTGAAAGAGTACTTGGGAATCTCGCTAACGACGAACGGCATAACGAATGCGTAAGACTCGCGAGTGATAGAGCAGCTACCTTGCCGCCCAGAGAGATGTTGTATTCTGGAAACATCTTGGTGTTTGAAAGAAAGTAAAATAGAAAACAGTTTGTTTATTGATCACTTGCATGTCAGAATCAAACTCAAGATATAATTCAAATGGTTTAAATTAAATGTATTTCAGTATTTACTTTACTTGTTGTTTTCTGAGTAAAAGGATTTCTCTCTGAAGTATAAATTAGAAAATAATTCTTTTATCCAGGTTTTAATATCCTGCACTTGGCCTTGTGATGATTTTTAAACAAAACAGGTTTATATCCCCAGCATAATCTAGAGAGTAGTTGCTAGTTCATATTTTAATATTTATATTTCTAATGAACCCAAGTGAAGGCGATGATGCTTATGGGTGAGGAATTATACAAAATATTCTGGAAAAACCTCTGTTACTTTTATACTGCTTTCCTCACTTTCTCATATCTCTTATTACTATGCCTTCTTTAGAAAATCAATTTTCTGAAAATAACAATCAAGATCTTAGTAAAGATCTTACCAATCAAGATCTTTGCAAAGATCTTATCAACAATCAAACTTCTTTTGTCATAGATAAAATTTCCCTCAAAAAGGAATTTTATTCTGAAGAATGGTCTCTTCACAGAGAATGGTTCTTCAAACATTATCAAGGGAAAAATAGAAAATCCATTCAGGAAAAATTCTATAAATTTCTTGAAAATGTCAAATACAATATTCCTTTTTTTGATTGGTTTCATGCGTATACCATCAAGAAAAATATCAATTATCCCTTCCAGGATGACATTATTGGAAGGAAAATCGTGGATGTCATCACTATATGGCATCTAAAAGATGGTCAAAAGGTCCAATCGGAATTACCTCCTAAAGGCCCTTTTACCCTCAATATTCAAAACCAATCTGCCCCTGTCTTAGCTGCCCCCTTTAAAGCTAGACCTGACAATGAACCCATAACAGCCAGGGATATCAGAGATCTCATGGAACAATCTAACTATACAAACAAATACCTCCAAGCACTAGGAGACTCCAAGTCTAGTAGAAACAATGATGCCTCCCCTAAAACTGAGTCATCTTCTGCTAAGATAGAGAAACCTCTATTCAATCCCTATAGGGTATCCAAAACCTTTAAAAAGGCCTTCAGGCAAGAAGGTCACATCAAAAGAGAGGTTGATGAAACCAGTGATGAAATCCTGGAAAAAATCAACGAACATTTAACTCTCCTCAAAACAACTATCCCTGATACTCCTTCTCCTCATACCCCTAGGAAAAGCATCAATATGATAAATGAGACCTCTTCTGATGATTCAGAAGATGCCTCTCCTAGGAATAAAGTCAGCCCAATCATTTACAATCCTAAAAACAAATGGCGTAGGGAAACCAAGCTTTATTACCCTAGGGCCACTGCTCCTGACCTTCTCTTAGAAGAAAAGGAATCCAATTTCAAAAGTTTCAGTGCCAACAACGTTTATGAGTGGAACATCGATGGAGAAAATGAGTATGGCATAACCAAAATCCTCCAAAATATGACTATGGTTGCCACTGCTTATGAAACCTCCAACAACTGCTCAGATGACATGATCGTAGAAATCCTCATTGCAGGATTCTGTGGTCAGCTCAAAGGCTGGTGGGATAATTACCTCAATGATGAGGATAAACAATCTATCCTTACTGCCATCAAAAGGGAACCAAACGGAGAACCCATCCTTGAAAATGGGATCCAAATTCCTGATCAAGTTAACACCTTGATCTTTACCATTGCCCAACACTTTGTAGGAGACCCTTCCTTAATTAAGGATAGATCTGCAGAACTGTTATCTAATCTTAGGTGCAAAACCCTCGGTGATTTTAGATGGTATAAGGACACATTCCTTACAAGAGTCTATACCAGAGAGGATAGCCAACAAGCCTTCTGGAAGGAGAAATTCCTTGCAGGTCTCCCTAAGTCTTTAGGTGATAAGGTTAGAGACAAACTACGTAATCAGGACCCCAATGGGAATATCCCCTATCAGCAATTAAGCTATGGTCAGCTTATTGCTATCATCCAAAGAGTTGCTTTAAAAATTTGTCAAGACGACAAAATTCAGCAACAATTATCCAGAGAAAAGGCTCAAAATCGCAAAGACTTAGGAACCTTCTGCGAACAATTTGGCCTTCCTTGCACCAAAAAGGCCAAAGCTAGACCAAAACCTATCAACACCTTACCCAGGCCTGACTATTATAAGGAAAGGCATGATAGGAAACCTAGGCCAAAGGTTACTGGTCAATTTATCAAAAATCATTATGAGAATAATGATAAAAAACCCATCATCTGCTTCAAATGTGGCAAACCAGGCCATATTAGTAGAAATTGTAGAGTTATAAACAAACTCAAAATCCTTAATCTTGGTTCAGACATTGAAAGCAAGATTAACAATTTATTAGCCCAATCTTCAGAAGAATCCTCGGATCAACCTTCTGAAAAAATAAACCAAATTCAGAATGATGATTTATCTAATTCTGATTCCTCCAATAGCATCAATGTTCTTACCAAGGAACAAGATCTTCTTCTAGAAGCCATAAATGCCATTCCTGACCCCCAGGAAAGAGAAAAATATCTCAAGAAGCTTAAGTCTACTCTTGAGACTAAACCTCCCAAAAGCCCTTTAGTAACCAATAAGTATAACCTCAAGGATACTTTCAAAAGGTTAGAAAAAACCAGCATCAAACCCGTTACTATCCAAGATCTTCAGTTTGAGATCAACAACTTAAAAGTTGAGATCAACAAACTAAAAGAAAAACAGGCCAATCACCAGTCCATTATTGACCATTGGAATAATCATGAAACCAGTTCCTCTTCGAGTGTCCCTGACTCTGATAAGGAAGTAGATTCAGATTTCCTAGGGCTGATCAATTATGTGAAAATTCAAAAATTTTACATAAATGTCAAAATTATTATCAAAGATTTTATTTTTGAAACTGTTGCCTTGTTTGACACAGGAGCAGATTCGAATTGTATTTTAGAGGGTCTTATCCCAACAAAATACTTTGAAAAAACCTCTGAACAACTTAGTGCTGCGAATGGTACTAAGTTAAGAATCAATTACAAATTGTCTTCAGCTATCATTGAAAACAACAATTTCAAAATTGATACCTCTTTTCTTCTTGTCAAAGGTTTGAAAAATCAGGTGATTTTAGGAACTCCATTCATAAGATCACTTTTTCCTTTTCAAATTACTGAAGAAGGTATCATAGCCCAGCATTTGGGACAACCAATCATATTTAAGTTTTTAAGAAAACCTTTTGTTAGAAACTTAAATCCAATTTCTTACAAAGAAAATCAAATCAACTTT
This sequence comes from Astragalus glycyphyllos, assembly GCA_963573325.1. Classification (NCBI taxonomy): domain Eukaryota; kingdom Viridiplantae; phylum Streptophyta; class Magnoliopsida; order Fabales; family Fabaceae; genus Astragalus; species Astragalus glycyphyllos. Next base: position 67,017,383 of record OY754308.1, read on the forward strand.
TTGAAAGATGAAATTACTTTTAGAAATATTGATCACCAGTTACTCAAAAAAGAAAATCAATTCAAAATTAAGAGTCTTTTAGAACAAATACAATCCACTATTTGTTCTGATCTTCCTAATGCTTTCTGGGAAAGAAAACGTCATGTTGTGGAACTTCCTTATGAAAAGGATTTTCATGAAAGACAAATTCCCACCAAAGCTAGACCTATCCAGATGAATCAAGATCTCCTCCTGGTCTGTCAGAAGGAAATAAATGATCTTCTGAAAAAAGGTCTTATTCGCAAAAGTAAGAGTTCCTGGTCTTGCTCTGCCTTTTATGTTAACAAACAAGCAGAAATAGAAAGGGGAACTCCCAGATTGGTTATCAATTACAAACCTCTCAACCAAGCTCTTTGTTGGATTAGGTATCCTATTCCTAACAAAAAGGACCTTCTCAAACGTCTTCATGACGCAAAAATATTTTCAAAATTTGACATGAAATCTGGATTTTGGCAAATCCAGATCAAAGAGAAGGACAGATACAAAACTGCCTTCACTGTCCCTTTTGGTCAATATGAATGGAACGTTATGCCTTTTGGCTTGAAAAACGCTCCTTCTGAATTTCAGAGAATCATGAATGATATATTCAATGATTATGCAAATTTCGCCATTGTCTATATTGATGATGTGCTCATTTTTTCACAATCTTTCGACCAACATGTCAGGCATATCAATACCTTTATTTCTATCATAAAGAAAAATGGTCTTGCTGTGTCGAAAACAAAAATCAATTTGTTCCAAACAAAAATCAGATTTTTGGGTCACAATATCCATCACGGAACTATTACTCCTATCACTAGGGCTATTGAGTTCTCAGATAAATTCCCAAATCAAATTATTGACAAAACCCAACTACAAAGGTTCCTTGGTTGTCTAAATTATGTCTCAGACTTCTTTCCACAACTAAGTAATCTCATCAAACCCCTTCATGATCGTCTAAAAAAGGATCCTCCTCCTTGGACGGATGATCACACCAAAATTGTCATACAAATCAAAGCCCAGGTTAAAGTGCTACCCTGCCTTTACCTACCTAATCCTGAAGCCTTCAAAATTGTCGAAACTGATGCTTCTGATATTGGTTACGGCGGAATTTTAAAACAGAAAATTTCTGGTAAAGAACAAGTCATTGCTTTCACTTCTAAACATTGGAATCCTGCCCAGCAGAATTATTCCACTATCAAAAAAGAAGTTTTAGCTATTGTGCTATCTATTTCAAAATTCCAATCTGATCTTTTAAATCAAAAATTTCTTGTTCGTATTGATTGCAAATCTGCAAAAGATATTTTGCAAAAGGATGTTAAAAATCTTGCATCTAAACAAATTTTTGCCAGATGGCAAGCAATTTTAAGTATATTTGATTTCGACATCGAATATCTTAAAGGTTCTGACAATTCTCTTCCTGATTACCTCACTCGTGAATATTTACAGGGAAACATCTATCCTTAAGCACGATAACTGTACCACTCTTTGTGGGAAAAACTGCTTAAAACCACCCTGGATCATGGTGATTGTAGTGTCCTTATGGACATGAAAAACTGGTCAGATTTCAAATCCAAAACCTTTCGACAAGCTCTGTTGTCTTTCGACAAGCTCTGTTGAACCACCCTCGAACATGGTGATTGTAGTGTCCTTATGGACATGAAAAACTGTTCGAATCTCAAAATCTAAACTTTCGACAGGCTCTGCTGTCTTTCGACAAGCTCTGTTGAACCACCCTTGAACATGGTGATTGTAGTGTCCTTATGGACATGAAAAACTGTTCATATTAAAAATCTAACCTTTCGACTTGCTCTGTTGTTATTCGACAAGCACTGTTGTTTCCTTTTTGCAGGAACACGATAAGGTTCTCCTTTGCAAGTCTTAGTGGACGTCCCACCCACTACTTTGTCTTCACTGGCGAAGATTCTTGCTTTCCCACAAATCGATGTGGTCAATCCATGGGGACCCCTTGTCTCCCACTATCTTCTGGCATTTGGATTCCAAGGCTCCTTTTGCTCAGACCACGTGTACTTATCCCTGTTGCTGCACAGTTCAAGTCAGATTTTCTTGGATCCTCTACAGTGCAGGTCACTTAGTGCACAGTACCGGTTTAGTAACCGGTTACTATTCAATTTTCAATCTATTTAATCATGTCTTAGCCTTGTATTAGGGACAGACTTCGACACACAATTCTCTACTTCTCTCCCTAAGTTCTAGTGAGAAGCCAGAGCTCTTGTAATCTTCTTCTTCTCTTCTTCAATCTTCAATATTGTAAATCATAGATAGTTCTTAACTATCTCAATCAATCTAAGTAACTCATAGATAGTACATGGAAGGTTTTACCTCCTAAACTATCTCGTGAGTTTTATCTTTGTTTAATTTATTTATTTGGTGCATTCCGTATGCTACCTACTTCCCCTCTGTCTCTTTAATTTAATCCCCCTCTCCTGGTTCCGACCCCCTCTTGGTATCAGAGCCAGATGGTGGAAGTAGGAATGTAGATATTAACTTTGAACTGTTGGTTACTTATCTGGATTATGCTTAGCAGTTACTTATTTTGTTCATAATCATATAAGCGCCTGTTATGGATATTAATTCAAAGTTAAAATATTTCTAAGTGTTACACTATTAGTATACTCCTTGACTATGGCTAGCCGAGTTCAGGCCAGTTTACTGGTGTATTTTCAAAGAATGTTCTGGGAGCCTCACAAACGTGGCCAATGTCTGTTGTGAGCAGTACCAGATGTCTGAGAAATCCCATAGTCAATCAGCTTACTATTTTATAACACATAAACATAAAAGTGATTGAATAAGAAAATTATTCATCTGAGTTTATATTTTACAAAGATTCACTTTTGATCTTAAAACAGTTTGTTAAAGTGTGTTGTCATATGTTTAAATTGGACTTTCCCTGAGTTATATTTTGTAAACGTATTCTCTGCTTTTGATCAAGAACATCTATAACATTTTCAAAACCATGTTCTACTTACTTTCGACATTATAGGATTTTGAAAGAGTACTTGGGAATCTCGCTAACGACGAACGGCATAACGAATGCGTAAGACTCGCGAGTGATAGAGCAGCTACCTTGCCGCCCAGAGAGATGTTGTATTCTGGAAACATCTTGGTGTTTGAAAGAAAGTAAAATAGAAAACAGTTTGTTTATTGATCACTTGCATGTCAGAATCAAACTCAAGATATAATTCAAATGGTTTAAATTAAATGTATTTCAGTATTTACTTTACTTGTTGTTTTCTGAGTAAAAGGATTTCTCTCTGAAGTATAAATTAGAAAATAATTCTTTTATCCAGGTTTTAATATCCTGCACTTGGCCTTGTGATGATTTTTAAACAAAACAGGTTTATATCCCCAGCATAATCTAGAGAGTAGTTACTAGTTCATATTTTAATATTTATATTTCTAATGAACCCAAGTGAAGGCTATGATGCTTACGGGTGAGGAAGAAATTTTTCTAAACATGTTTAAAAGCTTTTCTTCTCGTTTCTCTTGCAGCCCCTCATCCTCATCCTCATCTTCCAATCAATCTTTATCAAACAAAATCTTCAAAGAAGAAATACGTTTTGAAGATATCAATCAAGATCTTGATAATTGGGATATCCCAAAAATATCTCATAAAGATCTTTATCAAAATCAAAAATCTTTCTTTTCAAAAACTGATTTTATTGTCAGAACAGTTGAACAGAAAATCATACTCCGCAAAGATGATGAAGAATTTCATCTTCTCTCCGAAAAGAGTATGAAAGATCATAAGGCTAAGAACTTCAACTACCTACACATTGGAAGTGTTCAGGTAGGTATGAAGCCTCTTACCAGAGAATCTCTTAACGTTGCAGTCTTGCTCTGTTTAAGAGATGCTCGCCATAATCAGTTTCACGACTCCTTATTAGGAACTGTTGAAACTAGCCTTATTCATGGGCCAATCTTTTTCAATTGTTTCCCAGATTTAACTGTCAGTCTGGATGATAAGAACATCCTTGATGTTCTTTACCTTAATGTCAAGTGTCATGGCTATGACATGAAGGAAGGATCTGTCCCTATCACTTTGATATACAGAATTCATTACAAAGTAATGAACTCTATCAGATCCAATTTCCTTAAAACCAAATGCCACAAATCAGGAGAAACAACTTTGTTTCTTACTGACCAATCTAAGGCCAATATTATGGTACCTAAAACCATACAATGGAGTGATATTACACTTCCTGAAACCTGGACCCTAGATAAAGCTGCCCCTACAGCACCTAGGATAACACCAGAATTCCAGGATGTTATTCAGCATCAATCTGGAAGAGTTGATCTTGTCTTTAACAGAAGCAACTCCTTCACTATCCCTAGGTCCCTCAGGTCTGAAGAAGACTTCAGAACGGCTATGTCCAGAGGATCTTTCTCTAGGAGATCCTTCTCTGTAGCTAGAGAGCCCTCCAAACCTCAGATAGGAGCCTCCCATGATGGTTCCACTATCCATTTACAGGGTTTTGAGACCACAACCCCTGTAAAAACCTCCTATCAGAAAGAGGAGGAAGACCTTAGGTCTATTCAATCTCCAACCTATTCCTCCCTTAACAATCCTTATGATGAAGTCTAAGTTCTTCATAGATAAGGAAACCCTAAGAAAAGAATTTTATTCTGAGGATTGGTCTCCTCATAGGAAGTGGTTCTTTTCTCAGTATCAGGGACACAATCGTAAAGCAATCCAAGAGGAATTCTATGAATTTCTCAGAAAGACCAAACGTAATATCCCTTTCTTTAAATGGTTTAGAAAGTATGCTTCTAAGAAAGGTATCAATTATCCTTTTCAGTCCATTTTATCTGATAGGAAACAAGATGTCTTAGAACAAACTAACAATGTTTTAGGTATCCCTACCCAGTTAGAGAAACCTATTACCAAACCAGTTCTTCGACAAACCAATTATGAAAGACTTTTAGCCAGAGTCAATGAGCAATTAAACCTTCTTAAAGGTATGGCTCTTAATCCTAAAACCAATGGCTCTATAAACACGATAACCAAAGTTCCTTTTGATGAAAGAAAGGTTATCTGCTTCAAATGTGACAATTTTGGCCATATTGCCAGAAAATGTCCTAACCAACCCAAACCTGGTTATATACCAAAACCCTACATTAGGAAAAAGGACAAAAAACCCAAGGATAAATCTCAAATCACAGATATTTGTTGCACTTGCAATAAAAGAAATCCTGAGGTTTCTCCCATCAACCAACCTGCTAAGGAGGTTCATAATAGACCTAGTAAGCAGGTTACCTGCTCTGTTTGCAGTAGAACAGGTCACAAAACCAAGAGCTGCTGGGTTATTAGAAAACTCAGTACTTTCAAAATTGATCCTAGTACCAAAAGGAATATTAAGCTCATCTGCAGAGATGAAAAACCCCATAGGTACAACAGGATTTTGTCTGAGCTTAAGAACCTTGAGCTCAAACCTAAGATTAAATCTAGAATTTACAATTGGTTAGGTTATTATTTCGATAAACCTGAATCTAGGTTTATTGACCTAGCTTCCTCCATTTGCAGATTCAATATCTCCATTTTATCCATTATTACCAACTTTGAAAATAGAGTCATCTGGGAATCCCCAGCTCTACTTTTTTCTTTTCATATCAATAATTTTGGTATTAATGTTTATTATCTGGGGCAACCCTTCATGATTAATCATCCAGGCAAATCTTTTGACAATGTTCAAAATATTTGCTCCAACACCAATCTTAATTCTGGTATAAGCGTCAGAACAAAAACCCAGGAGGATTTGATTGTCGATATGATAGTTTCGACCATATCTTTATGGCCTTACCTCTTGGTAATTTCGACCATGGTCGAACTCCTCTTATGGCCATATTTTACGCAAGATTGGGGACCCCCACCCCTTGGGAATTTCGACTATGGTCGAAACCCTCTTGCTTCCATTATTGTCTTTAATCTTTTTATGTCTAAAAACCAAATGGTGGGAATTTTAGGCAATTTATTTTATAATCATATTAACTATGTCTTTACAATCAAAGTTTTACTAACTGAATCATCTTTGACTCTCAGGGCTTCTATCAAGATGTCCACCAGGGCTTCCTCCTCGAGAGGAAGAGGAAGAGGAAAAGGTAAAAATCCAATAATCTCTACAGGGCCTTCCACCCTAAACCAATCTGGAAACCAATCTGGGCATTCCTCTCAGAATACCCAAAGCCAAATCAAACAGGCAAAGTCTGACTATGCCTTTCCAATCCAAACCCTCCTGACTTTCCAGGAACAAGGGTTAACCAATCTCCCCTCCAGAACTTGGGCTAGTATAGCTGAGGATAGTGACCAAGATCTCCCTTCCTTGGACCTAGCCATTCAAACCCAAAAATCCCAACAATTGCAGATTAACCCAAAACCCCAGGTTACCTCTGCCCAAAACCAGTCAAACTTGGCAATTAGAACCAACCCAATTGCCCCTGCTCAAACCCAGTATGTCCCAAAGGAAAGTTATTTCTTTGTGGCTCATATTGAACCAGAATTCTGGGATGAAAATCCCAACAAGATCCCTCCAAAGATCTTTCCACCTCAATCCCATTTCTTACCTCTTACTCCAAACAAAACCCAGAAATTTTATGAGTTTATTCTCATAGATACTGAGTCAATATCCCTCAAACACTATAGGGATCCTAAGGATGATGCTGTCATCACCCATTCAACCCTTCAAATTCTAAATGTTCTGACACCCTCAGCATTTGGACCAAATCCAAACAAAGCAAAGAAATTTTCCCAGCTCTTTGACCCTATGGGTTATAATTATTGGGATTATATCAAAGCTTGGGATTATGTTATCCTAGGCTTACAAAACAAAATTTTCAAACATTCTTGGTTGATCTACTTCAAAAAGAAAACCAAGTATTCCTTCCCCAACTGGTTCCTTCAATGGTGGGATTTCTTTGGCCCTTGCCCAGAAATCTTTCCCACTGAAGTCCAAGAAGGATTTCAAATGTTTTCAAAAAGATTCAACAAAGATCTTACCAATTATCCAATCATTTTAAATTTTTATGCCATTTTTTCATTATCATGGATTTTTTCATGGCAATATAAAACTGGGCATTTCCATCACCCAAAGACCTTGTTGTCTTTTTACAAACAAGGGTCTATCAAATGGTGGCCTCGTTTTGATGCCTCTGCTGCATCTCCTGCGGGTGTGACCAATTGGTTTAAGACCAACCCAAAAGCTTTGCAAGTTGCTGACCCAGAAACTTGTAAATTTTTAAATCAAAAGGCTAGAATTTCTGCAGCTCTTGCAGCTTCTACCTCTGAAGATGATATTCTGGAAAAGCTTCAGAATGTCATGAAACTTCTTCAAAACCAATCTGAGGCCAAAGATGTCCCTTCATCCTCTGGAAAGGACAATAAGATGAAACAGATCCTTGTCTCATCTTCTTCCTCCTCCCCAAAAGATTTCTCTGAGGATGATGGCTTTGATTATTATTCTGATAATCTTTGCTGATCCCCTTGGGATTTTTTATCTTATTTTACAAAATTCCTTTCTTGATGATCTCTTTTGATCACTCTTGAAAGCTTCAATTTTATTATCAAGTTATCCTTAAGCATGATAATTGTACCACTCTTTGTGGGAAAAACTGCTTATAACACCCTGAACATGGTGATCGTAGTGTCTACATCAGGCACGAAAAACTGTCCAATTTTTCAAAAATCCAAACCTTTCGACAAGCTCTGTTATCTTTCGACAAGCTCTGTTGAACCACCCTTGAACATGGTGATTGTAATGTCCTTATGGACATGAAAAACTGTTCAAATTTCAAATCTTTCGACAAGCTCTGATTGTCTTTCAACGAGCTCTGTTGAACCACCCTTGAACATGGTGATTGTAGTGTCCTTATGGACATGAAAAACTGTTCAAACTCCAAATCTAACCTTTCGACATGCTCTGTTGTCTTTCGACAAATTTGTTGTTTTTCGACAAGCACTGTTGTTTCCTTTTTGCAGGAACACGATAAGGTTCATCATTGCAAGACTTAGTGGACGTCCCACCCAATTCTTTGTCTTCGTAATCAAAGATTCTTGCTTTCCCACAAATCGATGTGGTCAATCCATGGGGACCCCTTGTCTCCCACTATCTTCTGGCTTTTGGAATCCAAGGCTCCTTTTGCTCAGACCACGTGTACTTATCCCTGTTGCTGCACAGTTCAAGTCAGATTTTCTTGGATCCTCTACAGTGCAGGTCACTTAGTGCACAGTACCGGTTTAGTAACCGGTTACTATTCAATTTTCAATCTATTTAATCATGTCTTAGCCTTGTTTTAGGAACGGACTTCGACACACAATTCTCTACTTCTCTCCCTAAGTTCTAGTGAGAAGCGAGAGCTCTTGTAATCTTCTTCTCCTCTTCTTCAAACTTCAATCTTGTAAATCATAGATAGTTTTTAACTATCTCAATCAATAATAAGTAACTCATAGATAGTACATGGAAGGTTTTACCTCCTAAACTATCTCGTGAGTTTTATCTTTGTTTAATTTATTTATTTGTTGCATTCCGTATGCTACCTACTTCCCCTCTGTCTCTTTAATTTAATCCCCCTCTCCTGGTTTCGACCCCCTCTTGGTATCAGAGCCAGATGGTGGAAGTAGGAATGTAGATATTAACTTTGAACTGTTGGTTACTTATCTGGATTATGCTTAGCAGTTACTTATTTTGTTCATAATCATATAAGCGCCTGTTATGGATATTAATTCAAAGTTAAAATATTTCTAAGTGTTACACTATTAGTATACTCCTTGACTATGGCTAGCCGAGTTCAGGCCAGTTTACTGGTGTATTTTCAAAGAATGTTCTGGGAGCCTCACAAACGTGGCCAATGTCTGTTGTGAGCAGTACCAGATGTCTGAGAAATCCCATAGTCAATCAGCTTACTATTTTATAACACATAAACATAAAAGTGATTGAATAAGAAAATTATTCATCTGAGTTTATATTTTACAAAGATTCACTTTTGATCTTAAAACAGTTTGTTAAAGTGTGTTGTCATATGTTTAAATTGGACTTTCCCTGAGTTATATTTTGTAAACGTATTCTCTGCTTTTGATCAAGAACATCTATAACATTTTCAAAACCATGTTCTACTTACTTTCGACATTATAGGATTTTGAAAGAGTACTTGGGAATCTCGCTAACGACGAACGGCATAACGAATGCGTAAGACTCGCGAGTGATAGAGCAGCTACCTTGCCGCCCAGAGAGATGTTGTATTCTGGAAACATCTTGGTGTTTGAAAGAAAGTAAAATAGAAAACAGTTTGTTTATTGATCACTTGCATGTCAGAATCAAACTCAAGATATAATTCAAATGGTTTAAATTAAATGTATTTCAGTATTTACTTTACTTGTTGTTTTCTGAGTAAAAGGATTTCTCTCTGAAGTATAAATTAGAAAATAATTCTTTTATCCAGGTTTTAATATCCTGCACTTGGCCTTGTGATGATTTTTAAACAAAACAGGTTTATATCCCCAGCATAATCTAGAGAGTAGTTACTAGTTCATATTTTAATATTTATATTTCTAATGAACCCAAGTGAAGGCTATGATGCTTACGGGTGAGGAAGAAATTTTTCTAAACATGTTTAAAAGCTTTTCTTCTCGTTTCTCTTGCAGCCCCTCATCCTCATCCTCATCTTCCAATCAATCTTTATCAAACAAAATCTTCAAAGAAGAAATACGTTTTGAAGATATCAATCAAGATCTTGATAATTGGGATATCCCAAAAATATCTCATAAAGATCTTTATCAAAATCAAAAATCTTTCTTTTCAAAAACTGATTTTATTGTCAGAACAGTTGAACAGAAAATCATACTCCGCAAAGATGATGAAGAATTTCATCTTCTCTCCGAAAAGAGTATGAAAGATCATAAGGCTAAGAACTTCAACTACCTACACATTGGAAGTGTTCAGGTAGGTATGAAGCCTCTTACCAGAGAATCTCTTAACGTTGCAGTCTTGCTCTGTTTAAGAGATGCTCGCCATAATCAGTTTCACGACTCCTTATTAGGAACTGTTGAAACTAGCCTTATTCATGGGCCAATCTTTTTCAATTGTTTCCCAGATTTAACTGTCAGTCTGGATGATAAGAACATCCTTGATGTTCTTTACCTTAATGTCAAGTGTCATGGCTATGACATGAAGGAAGGATCTGTCCCTATCACTTTGATATACAGAATTCATTACAAAGTAATGAACTCTATCAGATCCAATTTCCTTAAAACCAAATGCCACAAATCAGGAGAAACAACTTTGTTTCTTACTGACCAATCTAAGGCCAATATTATGGTACCTAAAACCATACAATGGAGTGATATTACACTTCCTGAAACCTGGACCCTAGATAAAGCTGCCCCTACAGCACCTAGGATAACACCAGAATTCCAGGATGTTATTCAGCATCAATCTGGAAGAGTTGATCTTGTCTTTAACAGAAGCAACTCCTTCACTATCCCTAGGTCCCTCAGGTCTGAAGAAGACTTCAGAACGGCTATGTCCAGAGGATCTTTCTCTAGGAGATCCTTCTCTGTAGCTAGAGAGCCCTCCAAACCTCAGATAGGAGCCTCCCATGATGGTTCCACTATCCATTTACAGGGTTTTGAGACCACAACCCCTGTAAAAACCTCCTATCAGAAAGAGGAGGAAGACCTTAGGTCTATTCAATCTCCAACCTATTCCTCCCTTAACAATCCTTATGATGAAGTCTAAGTTCTTCATAGATAAGGAAACCCTAAGAAAAGAATTTTATTCTGAGGATTGGTCTCCTCATAGGAAGTGGTTCTTTTCTCAGTATCAGGGACACAATCGTAAAGCAATCCAAGAGGAATTCTATGAATTTCTCAGAAAGACCAAACGTAATATCCCTTTCTTTAAATGGTTTAGAAAGTATGCTTCTAAGAAAGGTATCAATTATCCTTTTCAGTCCATTTTATCTGATAGGAAACAAGATGTCTTAGAACAAACTAACAATGTTTTAGGTATCCCTACCCAGTTAGAGAAACCTATTACCAAACCAGTTCTTCGACAAACCAATTATGAAAGACTTTTAGCCAGAGTCAATGAGCAATTAAACCTTCTTAAAGGTATGGCTCTTAATCCTAAAACCAATGGCTCTATAAACACGATAACCAAAGTTCCTTTTGATGAAAGAAAGGTTATCTGCTTCAAATGTGACAATTTTGGCCATATTGCCAGAAAATGTCCTAACCAACCCAAACCTGGTTATATACCAAAACCCTACATTAGGAAAAAGGACAAAAAACCCAAGGATAAATCTCAAATCACAGATATTTGTTGCACTTGCAATAAAAGAAATCCTGAGGTTTCTCCCATCAACCAACCTGCTAAGGAGGTTCATAATAGACCTAGTAAGCAGGTTACCTGCTCTGTTTGCAGTAGAACAGGTCACAAAACCAAGAGCTGCTGGGTTATTAGAAAACTCAGTACTTTCAAAATTGATCCTAGTACCAAAAGGAATATTAAGCTCATCTGCAGAGATGAAAAACCCCATAGGTACAACAGGATTTTGTCTGAGCTTAAGAACCTTGAGCTCAAACCTAAGATTAAATCTAGAATTTACAATTGGTTAGGTTATTATTTCGATAAACCTGAATCTAGGTTTATTGACCTAGCTTCCTCCATTTGCAGATTCAATATCTCCATTTTATCCATTATTACCAACTTTGAAAATAGAGTCATCTGGGAATCCCCAGCTCTACTTTTTTCTTTTCATATCAATAATTTTGGTATTAATGTTTATTATCTGGGGCAACCCTTCATGATTAATCATCCAGGCAAATCTTTTGACAATGTTCAAAATATTTGCTCCAACACCAATCTTAATTCTGGTATAAGCGTCAGAACAAAAACCCAGGAGGATTTGATTGTCGATATGATAGTTTCGACCATATCTTTATGGCCTTACCTCTTGGTAATTTCGACCATGGTCGAACTCCTCTTATGGCCATATTTTACGCAAGATTGGGGACCCCCACCCCTTGGGAATTTCGACTATGGTCGAAACCCTCTTGCTTCCATTATTGTCTTTAATCTTTTTATGTCTAAAAACCAAATGGTGGGAATTTTAGGCAATTTATTTTATAATCATATTAACTATGTCTTTACAATCAAAGTTTTACTAACTGAATCATCTTTGACTCTCAGGGCTTCTATCAAGATGTCCACCAGGGCTTCCTCCTCGAGAGGAAGAGGAAGAGGAAAAGGTAAAAATCCAATAATCTCTACAGGGCCTTCCACCCTAAACCAATCTGGAAACCAATCTGGGCATTCCTCTCAGAATACCCAAAGCCAAATCAAACAGGCAAAGTCTGACTATGCCTTTCCAATCCAAACCCTCCTGACTTTCCAGGAACAAGGGCTAACCAATCTCCCCTCCAGAACTTGGGCTAGTATAGCTGAGGATAGTGACCAAGATCTCCCTTCCTTGGACCTAGCCATTCAAACCCAAAAATCCCAACAATTGCAGATTAACCCAAAACCCCAGGTTACCTCTGCCCAAAACCAGTCAAACTTGGCAATTAGAACCAACCCAATTGCCCCTGCTCAAACCCAGTATGTCCCAAAGGAAAGTTATTTCTTTGTGGCTCATATTGAACCAGAATTCTGGGATGAAAATCCCAACAAGATCCCTCCAAAGATCTTTCCACCTCAATCCCATTTCTTACCTCTTACTCCAAACAAAACCCAGAAATTTTATGAGTTTATTCTCATAGATACTGAGTCAATATCCCTCAAACACTATAGGGATCCTAAGGATGATGCTGTCATCACCCATTCAACCCTTCAAATTCTAAATGTTCTGACACCCTCAGCATTTGGACCAAATCCAAACAAAGCAAAGAAATTTTCCCAGCTCTTTGACCCTATGGGTTATAATTATTGGGATTATATCAAAGCTTGGGATTATGTTATCCTAGGCTTACAAAACAAAATTTTCAAACATTCTTGGTTGATCTACTTCAAAAAGAAAACCAAGTATTCCTTCCCCAACTGGTTCCTTCAATGGTGGGATTTCTTTGGCCCTTGCCCAGAAATCTTTCCCACTGAAGTCCAAGAAGGATTTCAAATGTTTTCAAAAAGATTCAACAAAGATCTTACCAATTATCCAATCATTTTAAATTTTTATGCCATTTTTTCATTATCATGGATTTTTTCATGGCAATATAAAACTGGGCATTTCCATCACCCAAAGACCTTGTTGTCTTTTTACAAACAAGGGTCTATCAAATGGTGGCCTCGTTTTGATGCCTCTGCTGCATCTCCTGCGGGTGTGACCAATTGGTTTAAGACCAACCCAAAAGCTTTGCAAGTTGCTGACCCAGAAACTTGTAAATTTTTAAATCAAAAGGCTAGAATTTCTGCAGCTCTTGCAGCTTCTACCTCTGAAGATGATATTCTGGAAAAGCTTCAGAATGTCATGAAACTTCTTCAAAACCAATCTGAGGCCAAAGATGTCCCTTCATCCTCTGGAAAGGACAATAAGATGAAACAGATCCTTGTCTCATCTTCTTCCTCCTCCCCAAAAGATTTCTCTGAGGATGATGGCTTTGATTATTATTCTGATAATCTTTGCTGATCCCCTTGGGATTTTTTATCTTATTTTACAAAATTCCTTTCTTGATGATCTCTTTTGATCACTCTTGAAAGCTTCAATTTTATTATCAAGTTATCCTTAAGCATGATAATTGTACCACTCTTTGTGGGAAAAACTGCTTATAACACCCTGAACATGGTGATCGTAGTGTCTACATCAGGCACGAAAAACTGTCCAATTTTTCAAAAATCCAAACCTTTCGACAAGCTCTGTTATCTTTCGACAAGCTCTGTTGAACCACCCTTGAACATGGTGATTGTAATGTCCTTATGGACATGAAAAACTGTTCAAATTTCAAATCTTTCGACAAGCTCTGATTGTCTTTCAACGAGCTCTGTTGAACCACCCTTGAACATGGTGATTGTAGTGTCCTTATGGACATGAAAAACTGTTCAAACTCCAAATCTAACCTTTCGACATGCTCTGTTGTCTTTCGACAAATTTGTTGTTTTTCGACAAGCACTGTTGTTTCCTTTTTGCAGGAACACGATAAGGTTCATCATTGCAAGACTTAGTGGACGTCCCACCCAATTCTTTGTCTTCGTAATCAAAGATTCTTGCTTTCCCACAAATCGATGTGGTCAATCCATGGGGACCCCTTGTCTCCCACTATCTTCTGGCTTTTGGAATCCAAGGCTCCTTTTGCTCAGACCACGTGTACTTATCCCTGTTGCTGCACAGTTCAAGTCAGATTTTCTTGGATCCTCTACAGTGCAGGTCACTTAGTGCACAGTACCGGTTTAGTAACCGGTTACTATTCAATTTTCAATCTATTTAATCATGTCTTAGCCTTGTTTTAGGAACAGACTTCGACACACAATTCTCTACTTCTCTCCCTAAGTTCTAGTGAGAAGCCAGAGCTCTTGTAATCTTCTTCTTCTCTTCTTCAATCTTCAATATTGTAAATCATAGATAGTTCTTAACTATCTCAATCAATCTAAGTAACTCATAGATAGTATATATATATGCAATTCCTTCACCACTTCCATATCTGGAATATGTATATGCAATTCCTTCATCACGTCCAAATTTGGAAGAAAATACCTTACACCGGGTGCTCCATATGAAGGAAGCAAGCAGTGGGCTAAGAGAGGTAAGGGGGTGATGTGGCCCTACCTCTACGGGTATGAAGGTCAAGAGAGATGAGGAGGAGGAAATAAGAAGCTGTGCGGGAGATAATCGATCTGTGTGTGCATGCGGAGATGAGAGAGATCAATTAAGAGACGGAGTTGAAAGGATCATAGGTGATGGTGAGAGATGAAGTTTTAGAGTCAGAGAAGAAATGAGTGATTGATTGGGAGAGGGCAATCTTAGAGATGAAAGGCAATTGTGGATGTTACTTCTTGAGAGGCTACAGGGCGAGAGAAAAATTAAGGATTGTGGTTGTTACTTCTTGAGAGATGAAGAATGAATAGATGAAAGAAACTAAAATGATAGAGATGAAACTATTAGGGCCTGGTTGATTCGTTTGAAAGTGAGAGAAAAATTAGAGAGATATCGAAAGAAATAAATGACATACTTTGGAATGTGACTGAATATTGACAGAGATTTGTGAGAAATGGATGACATACTTTGAAATGTGAGAATAATAATTAACTTCTTCAGGAATACGTCAAATAGGGTGTTGGCCAGCAAAATGATTAAGAGCTCCAAGTAGCGAGCGCAGATTAGTCATTCGTTGACAGCGTTGGGACACTGCGTGGGTCGCCCGCGAGGATCCGATACAAGAAAAAACGAATAGTTAATTCTTTTGAGTGTAGAATAATTGATTAAGATTTTTTGGGAAAAAAAAAATAATTATTTGTATTTGTTAGGTTAAGATTAGAAAAATATGGTTGTCGAGTTTATTGTTGGATTGAAAATTATATCCGTTGGAAATAAAAAAAAAACTATTTTTGTCATTGTTGCAAAAGTTTTATACTTAATTTTTATCTTTCACTTCATTTCTTTCAATCTTTTATCTGATTTTTAAAAAATCTCAATGGATCATCTATGCATTAATTAATTTCAATGTATTAGGATCTTTGGCGCAAATTAGTAAATTTGCAACCCAAAAGAACCACACGTGACTTGGAAGCATACACCCACGTGAGGCACAAAACAACACTCGCGAAAGTGTTGTTCCCACTCTATACTACAATCAGAACACGCGAAAGGGAACAGCAGAGAGGGCTAGGGTTTCGAAGCTCTATTCAATGGAGGCACTGATGCGTGAAGGAGGAAGAAGAAAATAGCAAAACAAAAGCAAAGAACGCAAGGAAGTTTAGGTATTTTCTCCCAAATTTCTTATTTCATCTTCTTCTCTGTTACGAGGGCTTTGCCCCTTCAAAACCCAAGTCAATTTCTCAACTGAATTTGTGTACAAAATACAACAACAATCCCTAACTGATTTTACTAACAGAAGGCTTAAACTCTATTGTAGCACTAATCAGAATTACACTGTCAACAATTTTGGTTTTGAACGCTTCTCTAGTTCTCTTCCTTCAATTTTCTTTAGAAGGTTAACCCTAGCATCTGTTATTCATTTGAACTTCCATTTCATTCCCTTTCAGCGTTAGAAGCTTTGTATCCGGTATCTAGATGATAAAATGCAACCATTGAGATGAATATGTGTAGCTACTAGCTATTATGGAGGTAGCCAAAATGGAAACGTAACTGAATCCTGCCTAGAATGTTTGTTAACTTCCTAAATGTTGTTTCTCTTTTTTATCTAAGAAATTTGTTTGAATATGAATTAGACAAATTTTATGTGTTATATTATTGCTGTATGGTACTGTTTTTTATACACAGGTACTGTTTGTTCACTTAGTGATGTTTGCTTTGAATCAATGAATAAACAGTGTTTGCTTAATAATGCTTTGTTTACTTCAGGTCACTGGTTTTGCTGTTTTAAATTTTGACCGATAAGACAAAGGCAATGACAAAGAGGATACCACCGGTGTTTATGGATGTTTCTATTGATGGGGATCCTGCTGAAAGGATGGTTTTTGAGGTACTTTTTATTGTATGTTTATTTGCTACTTGTGCTGCAACTTTTGCAATATTCAATCTTACGAGTGATCATTTGACATCTCAGCTTTTCTACGATGTTGCTTCCAAGACTGCAGAAAATTTTCGTGCATTATGTACAGGTATTTTAAATTTGATTTGGATTAAGAAGGTCTTCTATTTTAACTTGTTTACTGGACCTTTCCTTTTCCGTTTCAAAAGTTGCAACTTCTACTGCCAAAGTTACGGTTTATGTTTTTTATTGCAGTTGAATTTTTGTTTAAATATTGTCTACTTAATGGATGATGCACTGATTCCTCCCTTTTTCTGTGGATTTTTCGTTGTGTTCAGGTGAAATGGGTATCAGTCCAAATACCGGAAAACCACTGCACTATAAGGGTTCTTTCTTCCATCATATTATGAAAGGATCCATTGTGAAGGTATGCGGTTTTATCTGTTTTTATATATAAATTGTTCTACGGTTGTTTTATGTAAATCTTTTCATTGTCGTTGAACATGGCTTAGTAGTGTTCCCCATTACCCTTGTTTATGCTGTAGGATACACAGGGCTGATGGTCACGACTGGTTTTCTTGTGATATAGTTTTAAGGTTGTACTTACTAAGTTGTTTGTTGCACTTACAAAATTGTTCATTGCACTTGCAATGCTGTCCATCATCATAACTTTAATAAGCTTTTCGGTGCCCCAGGACACTTTGTATGCATTATCGTAGTTTTATTATGTGTACTAACAACTGGTTTTACTTTTACAGGGTGGTGATTTTGTCAATCGAAATGGTATGTATTTTTTTTATACATTGCATCCCATTATGAGTTGCCTATGCATATTTTGAAGGTTGCAATTTGGTACAATATATGTAGTCACTTTTTTTGAGGTTTAATTATTTAATAATCATTCAGTTGTCATTTCTTTTGTAAGTCAATTGGGAGCATCATTAACACAGTTCCTTTACTTGAACACAGATTGACCTGTATTTCAGTGTTGGGGTATGAAACATTTTGATTTGATTTGGAATTTTAGATTAGTTTTTGATAATTATGGTTTTGGTATTTATATGTTTGTGAATTGTGACTGTTAATTTTTGTAATAATTGGGTTCGGGGACTTCCATATTTTTTAGCATCAAAAGTATTGCAGGTGATTAAGTAAAGTATCTCATTGGCATTTTGTAAATCCTTACTAATTGCCTCCACGACCTTTAGTTGTCTAGGTTTTTGTTAATTTCCTTGATATGTTGGTTTTGTCATCTCGGTCCATTCTTGATTTTCCTCTTATCTGTGCGCTATGTTTTCAGGGACTGGTGGAGAGAGCATATATGGTTCAAAGTTCCCAGGTAATAATGCCTAGTACTGCTCCAGAGCTTAGCTGAGATACTACAATGTAACTTGTGCTATGTTATATTTCAAAATTAATGTTTGTATTTTTCATTTACTTTAGACGAGTCACCTCGGCTAAAGCATGACACCCCTGGTCTTTTGTCGATGGCGATTGCTGACCGTGACACACTTGGTTCTCATTTTATTATCACTTTGAAAGCTGATCATCATCTTGATAGGTTTGTGAATCTGATATTCTTTGTGATCTTTTACATGCTTGGATTTTATATTTTGTTCGAGGGTGAAAAGAGGTAAATTGCCCGATTGTCCTGTTCTGGGGATACTTTGCAGGAAGCATGTCGTCTTTGGGAAGCTTGTGCAAGGGCATGATGTATTGAAGAGAATTGAAGATGTGGGTGATGATGATGATGGGCTTCCCACTGTAACTGTTAAAATTATTAATTGTGGTGAATATAATGAAGGTGTGAATTCCTTAGCTCATGTTGAATAATACTTTTTTCTACTCCTAATTTGAACGACTGCGAATCATCTTTTTGAAAATTGTGTATCCAGTTATTTAAATGCTAGAGCATAGTGTATTTAGTGTTAATTTCTCCACTTTAATTATAGATACTGTGTTCTTATCCAGTATTTAATCTTTAGTTTATTAAGCCTTTGATTTGAGTATGGATGGATATCTGTAGATCTGAAGAAGGTTAGTAAATCAAAAGACAATACTCGTGAAACACGGAAGAAGGGAAAGCACAAAAGATCTTCAAAAGACCGAAGGAAAAGGAGAAGACACTACTCCTCTGAATCCGAGAGTTCTTCAGATTCAAACTCGGAATCTTCAGAAACTGATAGTGATTCTGAGTCAGATATGTCCTCATCATCTTATTTAAGTTCCTCCAGTGATGACAGGCGAAGAAAGAGAAAGAGATCCAAGAAAGATAAATATAAACGTGGAAAAAGAAGTGATAAGCGCCGTGACAAGAAGCGGAGGAAACGGGACAGGAAGTCGAAACGCAGATCAAAAAGGTATTGAATAAATAATATCAGTTATTTCATAGAGATTTCAGATTTGAGTAATGTATTTTTCTTGTGATGAATTTACTATAGCAATTAGACCAAAATATTTTGCTATTGTATGCAAATGATAGTGAACGAGGAAGGTTATTCTCTTGCATTGCATATTTCATGTGAATTTCTCACATTCTATATTTATAGAGATACGGTTTTTACTGTGCATTTTTTTCATCATCGCTCTTGACATGCACTTCGTGTGCTTTGAATAATCTTTAGCACAGATTTTTCTCACCCATTTTTTACGTCTTCATGTGAATGATGCTTTCCTTGCATCTTTCTCAGTCAGAATTTGTAGGTTGTTCGAAGTATATGCATTAATTTGCACATCTTTCATGGTCTCAAACTGAATCTGTCATATGTTATTAGGGAATCAGGAAGTGATTCAGATAGTGAGAATAACGGTGACAAAAGCCCTGATGGTAAAAGTGTTGATGCACAAAAGGAGCAAAAGCGAAAAGATCGCCTGCAGAAAAAAGGTAGTTTTTGAAGTAATTTAATTGTTTTTCCTAATAAATCCCCGACTTAGTTATCTTCCATAAAACGGAATGTTGAAATATGAAGTTATTTTTCTTTCTCTTTTCAGTATTTGGGTAATCTTTATGACTCGTAGTTATCTTCAATAAAACGAACTGTTGAAATATGTAGTTTTTTTTCTTTTCCTTTTCAGTATTTGGCTAATTTGTAAAAAATTTTTATCTCCGATTTCACTTCCAGCTGAATTAATATCTCCCTCGGTTGTGGAGAAAGATGTATCTACTGCGCATCATGAAAAGGAAGAAGTGGGTATGCCAGAAAATGAGGACAAGTTCGTAAAGGAAAATGGAGAGCGGCATAGCAATGGTATTGGAGCTGATTATGGATCTGACAGAAGTGAAGAAAGGCAGCCTGACATTATGGATGTTCATTTGGGCAAATCTAGGTATACTTCCCTCTCTTGTTACACCATGGTCATTTTTTATGCTTACCATTTCTTCCACTTATCAAAAGTGAATGAGCAGGAGTCGAAGCATCAGTCCTAAGCGAGCCATGAGTAAGAGTATGAGTATCAGTCCCAGAAGGAGTAGGAGCAAGAGCCGAAGCCTTACCCCAAAAAGGAGATCGGGCAAAAGTCCAAGTGTTAGTAGAAGCCCTCCTCCTCCTTCTTCAAGGAGAAGTTTGAGCAGGAGCCCTGTTAGAAGCATCAGCAGGAGTCCAAGCAGAAGCATCAGCCGGAGCCCAGTGAGAGGCAGGATTGTTGAAAGAAGTATCAGTAGAAGCCCTGTGAGAAGACATTCTCTTAAAAGTGTCAGCAAGAGCCCTGTAAGATCCCGATCTCGAAGCCATCGCAGCAGGAGTTCTCCCAGAGCACCATCACGAAAAACAATCAGCAGAAGTCCCATTAGGATGTCAAGGAAGAGTGTAAGCCGCAGTCCAGTGAGATCTCCTGCACGAAGCTTAAGCAGAAGCCCTGTAAGAGTGTCAAGAAAGAGTGTAAGCCGTAGTCCAGTTAGATCACCTGCAAGAAGCTTAAGCAGAAGCTCTGGCAGGGTCCCTTCAAAGAGAAGCATTAGCCGGAGTCCCGTCAGAGCACCCAGTAGAAGTAATCGCCGCAGCTATTCTAGGAGTCTTAGTCCTGTACGAAGAAGGACACCGCGTCGAAGGAGTTTGTCTAGGAGTGCTTCACCTGATGCTTCCCCAAAGCGCATCAGAAGGGGGAGAGGTTTCAGCGATCGATACTCCTATGCAAGGAGGTACAGAACACCTTCTCGGTCTCCGGTGAGGTCATACCGGTTCAATGGAAGAAATGACCGTGACAGGTAAAGTTGAATGTCGTTTCTAATTTGTTTCTAACTTGCCATAAGTCATAACACTCGTGGTATTGATTGCATTTTGAGAGTTGAATGGTTGAGCAAGTATTTCACGTTTTCTGTCCATAGATATTCTGGTCACAGAAGGTATTCCCCTAGGCGTTTCAGAAGCCCACCACCACGTGGAAGAACTCCCCCAAGGTTTTTTTCCTCATTACCTATAGCAATGATTTTTTTAATAAATTACACTAGTGTATTGTGTATCTTGTTTGGATGCTTAACTCAAATCCTATCATGAATTGATGCATCTGTAGGTATCGAGGCAGGAGGAGCAGGACGCCATCTGTCTCACCCAGCCCACGCTACCGAGCTCGTAGATATAGCCGTAGCCCAGTTCGCAGTCGCTCTCCAGTTGAGCCGTCTCGATCTCGTCTCTCTCCTCGTGTAGAGAGACATGCATCATATTCTCGAAGCCGAAGCAGGAGTCCATCGAAATCCAGATCTTCCGTGGAATCTCAATCTCCTCGAAAAGCAAGTAAAGACAGCAGGGCAGGGTCATCGTCCAGAAGCCCAGATGGGAAGACAGGCTTGGTCTCATATGACGACGGTTCCCCCTACTCGGGCCAAAGGTGAAATACATGTTCAGAGGATTTTGGGTATTGCTGTCACCTTTGATGAACCGGGGGCTTCAATTTTTGAACTTCACCTTCTGTGTTGCTTGCATGCCTGAATTCCTGGATGTAATACTTATTTCTTTATAGACCGCCATTACATGTTGAAAGATTCTAATTATAGTACTAGAATTTGTAAGAGGGTACTTGTGACGTGAGGATGCAGCCTTAGTAGTGCGTAGTTATTGCGGTATTTTGATAGATTTAGGGAGGACCAGTATGTTGCCTGCCATGTCTTTGTTAGCAAAAACTCAATATTCTTGATCTATAACTTGGTTGATTTTTGCATTTTATTGCCTTATTCTCATTCACCGATCCCTGCCAAGGGGAAGGGACAGATAGATGTATTAAATGTGCTAAAGACGCCTAAGAAGTAGACAAAGATCATACGAAGTGGTGGAGTCGCCAATGCTTAGTAAAACCTTGAAACTCATTGACTCAGTACGTTGCCTGCCATACCTTGGTTGTTTTTTACATTTTAATTTAATATATTTCCTTCATCTCATTCACCAATTCCTGCCAAGGGGAATTGACGAATAGATCGATTAAATGTGCTAGGACACCTAAGATGTAGACAAAGATCATATGAAGTGGAGGAGTCTCCAATGCTTAGTATAACATTGAAAATATCAATATACATTTTCCCTAACCTTTTGCCTTTGCCTATTTCATATATTTCATAGTAATAATGGAACGCTTTCAAAAGTCCACAACTTCTATTATTCGAAGTAGGAATTCGAAACACAGAGGGACACTTAAAGATTAGAAAAGATGTCTGCATCTCGTTTTGTTGACACCATCAATGAATGTGTTTTCCTCGTACAATCAGGTTCCGATGAATCTGTAGAGAAAGTTCTACAAACCCTGGCTGCCATCACCAAAGTGAATCCCCAAAATAGAACCTTGCTCGCACAAACAAAAGGAGCAATCTCAACATTAGCCACACTCACAAGTTCTCCCTCTCCCATTATCCAAACCCTTTCCTTGCTCACCCTCTTTAACCTTTCACTTAACCCTGATCTAAAGCAACATCTTGCAAATATGGAAGCCATTTATCACCTCAATTCCCTTATTACCTCATCATGTTCCTCCCTTGCCTCCTCACTGATTTGCAGTTTGGCCATGTTTGATAAAAACAAAGCCAAATTTGGTGTAGCAGGTACAGTTCAATTCCTAGTGAAGGCTATTGAAGGCTCTTTTACCTCTGATGATGATGCCTATCACCTGTTGAGTGCTTTAGCTGAACTTGTTCAGTTTCATGGAAATTGTACTTTGGCTGTACGAGCTGGAGCAGTTAATGTGCTTCTTCAAGTTGTGAAGAGCACTGATAATGAAGACTTATCTGGAACATCTCTTACCGTTCTTGGTCTTCTCGTGAGGTTTGACGAAGGGTTAAATGTAGTGAAGAAAACTAATGGGATAATAAGTTCAGTGTTAAGTGTGTTGAAAGGGAGGTCCATGTTGAGTAAGGAAGGTGCAGCTGATATTCTTATTCGCCTTTTTGATGATAGTGAAGAGTGTGTGAAAGAGAGTTTGATGTTGCCAGAATTTTCAAGTGTATTGGCTGAACTTTGTGTGAGGGGTTCTGCAAGGGTTAGAGATAAGGCTGAATTGTTAATGACCAAGATTGCAAAGGTGAGCTTAGAAGCTAACATGGAACTAGAAGCAAGCTCCCCATATGTTTAGAAGGCAAAAAGAAGAATTTGAACCGCATGACCTAGTAACAATTAAAATGTTGAGTTTTTTAAATATAATTTTATTTTTGTATTGTAATATTATGGTGTGTAGGCTTGGACCGCATTTATTTCTAAAACTTTAAGGTGATAGGTTAAAAGATATAACTTCTTGTATACTTTTTATCTTGTTCAGTACTTAGCTTTCTCACGCTTGAGATACTCAACATGTCCAACATCTCCCCGTCAAATGTGAGTCTTTGCCCATATATGTGCTACAACCCGTCATGGGACAATTTTTCCTTAATCTGAATGGACAATATTTTTTAATTATTTATCCCAACTCTTGGGACTGAATAATAGTGTTTATTTCATTTTTTATCAAAGATTTTTTTTAAATAGTATTATTTGTTTAATTAAATTCAACCAAGTTGAATGGATTTTGTTTAATACAATAATCACCACTTTTTTTTGGCATAAATTTAAGAGACATTATGGTCTATTTAATACACTAACTTGACCTACATTTTTATTTTCTAGATAAAATATTGAAACATAATTAACAGTCACCTACTAAAAAGAGAATTTTAATTAACTACGAAAAAGTAAAAGATGTAAACGAATATATTTAAAAAGATAAATGACGAAAAAGAAAAAACATATAATAGTGTCATAACAATTTCTACTTACATGGCCAATATCTTAAGTAGGTAGTTCAGTTGGCGAGTTAAGGGATACCGAAGGAGTGCACTAAATGAGTGCAAAAACGAGGTCTCGCGTTCAAACACGGGAAACTAATAGTTCCTCCTTCCCCACTAACATTACTTAAAAAAAACTTTCATGGCCAACTTTGAAGATAAAAGATGTAAACTAAAAAAATGAATGACAAATGACCAAAACTCTATTTTAGCTGAAATAATAAATACGGGAATCATGTGTAAAAAAATAGGGGATTAAAATTTAGCAAAAAAAAATGATAGTACTATCTTGTCTTGCAAAAATCTATTAATAATACAAAAGAATAGGCTCCTCAATGCCAATTTTCTGATGTGTCACAACCAGAGTGATTCAAGGGAAAATTCATTAATGCTAATTACATTTTGTTTGAATTTATAAACACAGTCAAATCACATAATTAACCGAATTAAAAACTTGGCCAACAATTAAAAGCTAAATTAATTCAAAGGTTGCAAACAATATCACCAAGACTTTAATTCCTACAGCTATTTCACATTTAATCTATTTTACAATATCCATATTTTCAGCTAAAATTATAGACGGTTTATCTTACCTCTCACAAAAA
The DNA here is from genome assembly GCA_963573325.1 of Astragalus glycyphyllos. NCBI lineage: Eukaryota > Viridiplantae > Streptophyta > Magnoliopsida > Fabales > Fabaceae > Astragalus > Astragalus glycyphyllos. The sequence goes on from OY754308.1 coordinate 67,041,897, forward strand.
GATAAAACCACTATATTTTTTATTTAATTTTACAATTATCATATAACTTAAAAAAAAGTAAATAACGCATGGATACCCAATGCAATTAAGTTGCACATATGTTTCACTATTAAATAAAAAAATCAAAATAGTATATTATTGCTACTGTAGGTTGCCATTTTAATTAAAAACTAATTTTCTACCAGATATTTTGTATATTAATTATGATATATAAATATAAATATAAATATAAATATAAATTGTTAATATAACATAAATTAGCAATAATGAAACCAACTAATTTTCAAACACAAATTCCTTAACCATTATATAAACACAAATATATTTTATACACTTTACATTTTACAGTTGCACATACATAAATTTGTTTAAAAAAAATAAAAATATATTATGAAATTATATATTTTTTCAATATTGCTAATTTATATCTTTATATGAATTTTTATAAGTTTATACATCATATGTTACGGAATAATTTATATGTCTAATCGAATCTAATATAATACAAAAGAAAAAATAACCATGTTTGCACAAGAATAAATTTATTAGTGATTTCTATTTTTAACAATCATTAAAATCATAACCGAATTTGCTAATATTAAATACCATTGATGTTAATTCCCTCTCTTATTTTTGAAATGGAAAATTTTAAAATGGAACATTTCCCTCTTTTATTTTTAAGAATAGAAATGTTCAACCACTTTTTTTTTGATAAGCAAATGTTAGTGGGGGTGGGGGAATGTTAGTTTCCGGGGATTGATCCCTGGACCTCCTTCTTGCAACTTTGCAACTCCTTCATGTCCCTTAGCTCGCCAACTGAGCTACCTTCCTGGGACAAATGTTCAACCACTTTATTTACACTTGACTTGGGAAAAATTTTCAAAATAATATTCAATATAAATGATTGAATTTTTTCTTCCTAATCTCTGTAGATCTTATTTCTATCAAATTGTTTTTCTATGGTTTGTTGATCATGTCTCAGCTGATTGATTTTTTTCCTCTTTTTTTTTGTGTGTTTTGTGTGTAGGGATTGGTATGAGGACAATTAGTGGTTAGACAACAAAGGAGATCGATGCATGCTTCTGGGTGAGATAATTTATCGAGAGGTTTATGGTTGATGGAGTTTGGTGAATGTTTGAGACGGTGAGACCATTTTGCTCCTCTTTTTATTGGATCCTTTTTTGTTTTTGCTTGAATTGATGAATACAAAGGAGATCTAATTATTTCTGTAATGTCTTTCTAGACAATTGATGGTTTTTCAATGTAGATCATTCCAATTTGATAGAATGTGTGGTTGTTCTCCGAATCTCTTGAGTTATGTTAGAGTGAAAGAGAAGAAATATAATGGTGACATATTGCATCCATGTTTATGCTATCTCCTCCGATTTTGTTTTTTGTTCATTCCCTCTACATATTCATTTTATGCCCTTTAATTGTCTTAGAATTAATAGATCTCTACTACCTCTTCTGATTTTGTTTTAGGGTTCAATCTCTCTGCATATTTATTTGGTATGAACACCCTATCCACCTCAAATAAAATATAGTCATATTTTGGTTATTTTGATATATATAATTTCTAAGTTGAAATGAATGTTTTTTTGCATATTTCTTTTTGACTTTACAGGTTTAAAAACATATTTGATTTAATGAAATTCTCTCGATTTGATTTTGTGAGTACCTTTTCCTTCTCCATTTTTTATAGATGTTGTTAATTTGTTAATTGATAATCTTTTTCTCTTGGTAACAAGCATTTGGGAGACACTAACAACAAGTTAGGTAAATCTCATGCTTCCTCTCCGTCACTTTGTTCAATGTTAAGTTTTCTTAAGTTACCCTACTACTATTGCATGAGGTCTGTGTATTGTTGTATATTTTTGGTACTTGAAGTTGACGTATTGGACAAATTCGAAGGTCAACGGGCATTGGAGGTTAACTGTCTATGTTTGTTTTTTCAAATTTTTAAATGTAAATTAAACCTTTTTTTGAGAAAAATGGTCTCAGTTGCATATCTTTACTTTCAAATTCGCAAGCAGGATGCAGATAATTTTGAGGGTATTAATGGGTGATGCATATCTTTACCCCTAATAGTATGGTTCATGCATAAAATATTTGAATTTACTATAGTTTAGTACATTATGGATTTACCATTAAGACTTATAATTGTAGGACCTTATTGGCAAGTCTTTTAACATTGTTAGTGATTCTGCTTAGGATTTTATTAAACTTAGGAAGGATTTAGAGGAATGGATTAGGCCATTGGATGTAGGTAATGGTTATTCTACTTTAATCGCTTCCCGAAGGTTCTCAGAGTTGTTATCAAGGTTGAGAAAGAGTAGTCAGATGTTGTTTCGAGTTTTCCATCTGCGTACTTGCATAATCCCAATTTTTAATGGGATTGACTTTTTCGTTTTGTTGCCACCACCAATTTATGTTTTTTTTTCTTTATCAAACACCGCCAATTCGTGTTTGATTCAAAATCAAACAGATATTTATTATAGGGTTAAATATGTTTTTAGTCCCTACAAAATTTCACTATTTTGTTTTTAGTCCCTATAAAAATTTTCATCGACTTTTAGTCCCTATAAAATTTCAAAATTTCGTTTTTAGCCCTATAAATGCCAACTAGTGTATATCCATTGAATTTTTGAGTGATGTTTTGCATACATGTTGAGGACATTATAAACATCTCTTCCAGAAAAACTTTGAATTTTTTAACAACGCATAAATTAAATCTAAATTTTTTAAGTGCAAAAGATTCGATAAACAAATTAAAGGAAATACTAACTTAGAAATCAAATTTTGAGTTTATTTTTTGTGAGGGAGATATTTTTAATATCTTTAACGTGTATGCAAAATATCATTCAAAAATTCTAAAGGTATACACGAGTTTACATTTTATAGGGACTTAAAACAAAATTGTGAAATTTTATAGGGACTTAAAACAAAATTGTGAAATTTTATAGGGACTAAAAGTTGACGAAATTTTTTATAGGGACTAAAAACAAAATAGTGAAATTTTGTAGGGACTAAAAACATATTTAACCATTTATTATATTACCTTTTAGTTATCTAATTTTGCTAAAAAAATAATAGTTTAAAATTGAAAATGTTATTTTGATAGAAAATTAGTGTTTAATTAATCATATTTGTAATAAATAATTAAATAAATGATTATACACATTTTATTATTCATACCAATGTCTTATTATGCAAATGCAAAGATTAAAATTTATATTTTTAATTTTTAAGTTTTTTCCATTTTAAAAAATTTGAATTCTTTTAAACTGTAATTTTAAATTAAAAATAAAAGTTCAATGAATATACCGCTTTTATTCAAGAGACCATTAAATTCTTATTGAAATGCAGAAACTCAAATCTAAAATTCCAGTCTAAATGAATACATTAAATACTAAGATTCAAAATTCGATGGGGACATATGTGTTCTTTGTATTATAAAAAATACTAATTCAAATACAAAATAATTAAATAATTTGTTGAAAAAAACACATCTCTAACAGATTTGAAATATTTTTATGGCTATTTCAAATCATTTATACATAGACCGATTTCCATTTTTTGCAGACGTAGTATTAAAAAATTATAGTATATATATATATATATAAATAGTTATTATGAAATACTTATAGGTGAGTGCACGAATAAGTACATGTCATCATTGAAACATTGTCAGAGTCACTTATATTCTCTATACACAATGCATAATACATGTCAATATTATGTGAAGTTAAATAATATTTTAAAATAATACTTATTAAGTGCTCAAAAAAGAAGAAGACTTATAAATTCTCAAAGGGTATATACTTATGTCACATAAAAATGAGAATTTTATTTGAAGAAACATTTTTTATGATTACAAAAGATAAAGATGTTTGAAAAAAATAATATTATTGAAGGCGCGCACATAAATATAAATAAAAATATGATAACTTAAATGCAAAATAAATAAAAGACAAACCAAAAGGATGATTACATAAAATACATATATTATATGAAAAAAATATTCAAATTAGAGTCAAAGACCACACCGGATTCAGTATTTTACAAGAAAGTATATTAAAATCTAAATTACTAAAATAAATATTAAACTTTGGTTGAAGGTTTTCTATTACATATTAATACGTAAAATATTCAAATTCCATTCTATCAAAATTTACCATTAAAAATTCGAGCTTTTGGATTACATTTTATAGATTCCAAGAAGACTTATTAAAACTCGAAGGGTAAATACTCATGTCACAGAAAAATGAGAATTTTATTAGAAAAAACATTTTTTTGGTAACAAAAGAGAGAGATATTTGAAAAATATTGTTATTGAAGACATGCTCATAAATATATGATAAACTAAGAGTAAAAGAAATGATAGACATATTAAAAGGATGATTACATGATATATATATATATATATTACGAATAATAATAATAATAATAATAATATATTTATGTCTAACTCATTATTAAATAATGAAAAATAATAATATTTGAATTAGAAGAATACCACACGGGATTAAATATTTTACAAAAAAGTATATTAATGTGTAATAACTCATTAAAATAAATATTTTTTTGAAGCACATTAGAATAAATATTAAACTTTACTTGAGTGTCTTTTAATATATTTTAATCTTTAGAATAAACTTTCTTTTGTTTATGGTTCTATTTTTTTAAAGAAAAATTTAATAAAACCGATGAATCTTTTAAAATGAATTACAATATTAAATATTATCAATAAGTACTTTTATAATTAATGTTTAATCGAGTGGGTTTGGGGCTTGCGGGTATCAACTTCCCCAATTGTACATTGCACAGGTTGTATAGTATTTCATATAACCCTTATAACTATATATAATTTAACATGTAAATAATATACTATGATTTCTAATTACTTTTGGTCGAGACTAGGGTACTTACCGCTGAACGTAGTGACTAATTCCCTCGCTGGATTGGAGGCACCTCGAAGGGTGGAACAGTTGGTCTTGGGATTTAAAGCTTCTTCATACCCAAAGTGAGGATCGAACACTCGAAACTTTATTTATATACTAATAATATTATTTCCAATTTATTAAATTAAGATACATTTTAACCGTACCCTTTTTATGTTTTAATAATCATTTTTTTTTCACATAAGCTATTTTGTTTGATATAATTTGGAAATTGCTTCCCGTGGTTACATACTTGTAAAATTAAAAAGAACAAAAAGAGAGTCAGTATAAGGATAACCACGCAAATCGTCCTGAGCCGTTGATAAACTTTAATCCAACAGTCGACGTTTCGTTTGATGCAAATCCCACGCGGATCGCTACGGTGTCTGAGGAACTATAAAATCGTCCTAGCGCTGCTTCAACTCTTCAAGCTCCAAAATCACTTTCACACCTATACTCTCTTCTACAATCCAGTTTAGCGTTAAGGGATTCGCAATGGAAGCCACCGGAAAGATCAAGAAAGGTGCCGGAGGAAGAAAAGGAGGAGGTCCAAAGAAGAAGCCGGTAACAAGATCCGTCAGAGCTGGTCTTCAATTCCCCGTCGGAAGAATCGGCCGTTATCTGAAGAAAGGAAGGTATGCTCAGCGTGTTGGTACCGGTGCTCCGGTATACCTAGCCGCTGTTCTTGAGTACCTTGCTGCTGAGGTACTTGAATTAGCTGGAAATGCTGCTCGTGATAACAAGAAGAACAGAATCATCCCTAGGCATGTTCTTCTTGCTGTTAGGAATGATGAGGAATTGGGGAAATTGCTTTCTGGTGTTACAATTGCTCATGGTGGTGTTCTTCCTAATATTAACCCTATTCTTTTGCCTAAGAAAACTGCTGAAAAGGCTGTGAAAGAACCTAAATCTCCCTTTAAGGCTAAGAAATCTCCCAAAAAAGCTTAGACTATTAGTTGATGGTTTTAGTTTATTGTATGTTCCTTTTGGTGTGTAGATCTGCGTTTAGGGTTCCTTTTGTTTTAGAATGATTTTGTGTTTGAAACAATGTAATTTCTGATTTATCAGTTTACATACCAGTTCATTCTCTTTTTCTGTGTATCTTCAGATTTGTCCATTTCTTACTTGGGTTTTTAATGTATGGTTGTGAAAATAAACTGGAGCATATAAATTATAATGACTTGGAAACTAAACCGGGATTGAATTCATATTTATAATCTTAATTTTGAAATAGTCAAACGGTTTTGCAGAAGATAAAATAGGCAAACAAGTGTACATTGAGATAGAATGTTTTTTGGTAAAAGACATAAAAAAAAGCAACCTCAGAAGAGTCAGCTGCTAACAGATCCATAATGCCTCTAGGAAGAGACTATCAAAATAGTGAAAAGACAATACCCCTAAGTTCTTATTAGTATACTTTCCTAGATAGTTTGCACTGCTTTTGGCTTCATGAGGCACTTGCACAGTTCCACCACTTTTATAATACCTTTCCAAGAGAAACATTCCTACTATTGTTAACACACCAGCAGAGTCTTTTTGAAGGTATTTGTGAGTTAGCACCCTCACCCAAAGCTTATTAGTGTCATGTAATAAGCTCTACAGTAGCTTACCAAGCAAAGCCAGAACCATCATTGGAAACATGAATCAGCCTCCATACACCTTGATCAACCTTGCTTTGGATACTCAATGCAAGCTTTTCCATACATTTGATAAGTCAGGAAGAAGAAAGAGGGTCCCATTGTCTCCCCGTTAAACGTCTCAATTTTCGCCCCATTCCAAAGAATTGAGAGATTACTAGCACGAACACAACTCATAATAAGGCAAACCGTAGATGTTGAAAACTCAAACTCCTGCAAGGTTAGCTCAAGAAAATTTCAATCCAATCTATCATAAGCTTTTTCCAAGTCAATTTTATAAGCCAATGTACCTTTTTTAGAGCGGGAGTTATCAGTTATGCATGTAGTGGATCACCTCATGAGCCAGAATAGCATTATCAGATGTGCATCTTTTAGGGATGAAGTTAGTCTGGAACGTGCCAATTAACTCATCAAGGAAAGGCCCGATACGGTTTACTAGCACTTTAGTAATAACTTTGAAGATCGCATTACAAAGGCTGATATGCCTAAAATTCATAAGGCTTGTGGGGTTAATCTTCTTAGGAATAAGAACCAGTAAGGTGTCGACAATATGCTCATTAAGTCATGAGATAGAATGAATGTACATTCAGAAAACCGAAAAAATAATAAATGAAATAAAATCCATTTGAATTATATTGTGTCCAAAATCAAAGAATCAAGTATTGGTATTTGTGTGGACATTAATCTCTTTAGTGATTCGGTGCTTGCAAGTAGTATGGTTTTGCTCTCTACCTAAAATGCCTAACCATTTGATCAAGGGTTCGATCCTTGGCCGGTGTGTATGGAAAAATGCTTGGTGGGAGAGGTCAACCCCTTAAATGGATCTAAATACCTCAGGGAATTAATCTCTGCAGTTGCGCGCGCAGGGGATACTTTGGTTTTAAAAAAAATGCCTAAAGCATATTTTCACTTAATTCAGTGACATCAAGTCCTCTTTTGTTCTTTTCACTTCATATTATTATTATTATTATTATTATTATTATTATAAAAATATAAATTTATATTGACTTTATATAAAAAATGCTTTCAATAATATTAATTTACAATTTTGCATACATTGTTTTTTATTTTATTTTTTAAGATTTTATGCTATTCTATTACTTAATAGCTAGTCAATATCTGAATTTGGAATTTAAAAGGAATGTAAAGTGAGAGAGAATTCGAGTAATATATAGAAGGATGTATACGAGGTATTGCCTATAAATTGACCGTGTTGCTTTGTAGGGGCACGATAGTACAAAATTACATATATAGAAATAGAAATTCATAACAAAAATTTTAAGTGTCATAAAACACACATGCACCAAACAATATGTCTCTTGACACAAGGATGGACTTGCCTCATATGCCCAATGGTCGTACCTTTTCATTTTTCCACATATGGAAATTCCAAGGGCCTCCTTTCACAACACACACTCTCCCCCTCACTATTTATATGATAACAAATCAGTGTAAGTAACAAAATCAGTGTAAGTGAAAAACACCATTGTGCTTGTTTGACTTAATGGATCATTCTTCTCCCTTCTCTGTCTCTCATGAAGAGTTCATTCTGTTCCACAAAATGGACAGAGAACTTTACACAATCCTTGTGACAATCCTTTTTCGAGACCCAGTAGAGTCGATGCAAACTCTTGCCTTGTGGCTCTGGTTGGAGAGAGTTGGGTTTCGCAACGTGGTGAAGAAGATTATGTCTTTGCCCATCATTTTGATCAATGAAGTCGTAGATGAAACAGTTATATGCCTAACTTTTGTGAACAATGACTCATTAGCAGCAACCACCTCTTCAGAAGCCAATGACATTCCTCTCCTTCAAAGCCTAATGGATAAGGAATTCTCTCTCCAATTCTTCAAAGAAAATAAGGTCCAAGTGATTCAAGGAATGGCGAAAGTGTGGCAAGAGGTGTGTCTAAGAGCATGTAGTGACATCATGCAGCAAGTTATGTTGAGAAATGCAGCTGAGAAGATTATGGAAACTCAAAAGGTGGTGAGTTTTGAGAACAATTTTTTGTTTGGTTCAAATATTGGACCCTCTAACACGATTCTTGGTGGTGGAGGAGGAGTACTAGCGGATGCTAGAACCTTGTTCGTGACATTCTCCAAAGGGTATCGTGTGGAGGAACGAGAAGTGAGAGAGTTTTTTACTATGACATATGGAGATTGTATAGAGGCTCTGTACATGCAGGAAATGCAACCAAATGAACAAGCACTATTTGCTCGTATTGTTTTTCACAAAGTGTCTACTATTGACATGATACTAGGAGGGGCCACTAAAGTCAAATTTTCCATCAATGGGAAGCACGTGTGCGCTCGAAAGTTTGTGCCAAAGTAAACTCTTGTTGACAAGAAAAACTTGCTTCCATCATCACTTGGTGATCAGGCCTCTAGCTCTGGCTTTGGCCAAATATGAATTGATGTATTTTTCATTGACTCTTCTTGTATTGGCATGTAAAAGTGGTTGGAAAAGAGTATTGGTTTTTAATATTGTTATGTTCTCATAATTTTATGAATAAAATAAATTGTCTAGTTTGCATCAAATTTATCCAAGTTATTGTGATCAATCTTCAAAGATTTTCAATATGGGAAAGGGTGAAACCAATACTCTAAATCCCAAAGATTTTTGAATTCAAATCTTGTTTAATGGATTTTGTGATAAGAATTATAAACACCACATGTAACAAATGTGTTAATGGCATAGAAACAATTGAATGTCGTTTGACTAAATATCACGACGTACTATTTTTCAACTCACACCGTTTGACGATTACATAAATCAAAGTGGCAAATGGTATTGAACGTTTCTGATTGGTGGGATTCCCTGTTGCATTGCTTCTAGTTTTCTTTTCTTGGTTTTTTGCAGGGGGAGTGATGGTGTGCAGCATTGGCCTTTGTTGGTGTCCTGCATTGGCGTTGTCACTTGGCCGTTTTTGTTGTGTTACTGTTTGGATGGTCTTTGCAGGAATCATGCTATGTTGCTGCCAGCTGTGTTGTCAGTGTTGTGTGGTATTTTGGTGTCGTCAGTCTGCTGTCATGCTGCTGTTATCATGCTATTGCGGTTTGGAATGACTTTTGGGGTTGACACCTTTGTCGGAGCAACCACTGCTGGGCTGAAAATGATGGCTTTATTTTGCTTTATTTTATTTTAGTTTCTAGTTTTCAGTGTTGTTCTATGGTTGGTGTCATGGCTTAAGTGATTGGTACTAAACCAGGTTGTATATTTTAAGTTTAAGCTGTGTTGGTATGCCTCCCTTTCTGTATGGGAGATCTTACCATTATACCGCAAGACAGATGGTGTAATTATTTTGGTCTAGTTCTTCTAGCATATGATTGCTTGTGCCCTTTGCAACCCTTCATAGAAGGTGGGTAGAGATCGCACATATGATGCTGGAACTAGATTTTTGTTAATAAAATTATTTTTCTTATAAAAAAAGTTCCTCTGACTATTGATTATGCAAATATATTTGTCAAGAAACCATATTCACCACAACAGGTTTGTGCTTAATTTCAAGATCGAGAAGATAAATGATTTTGGTCACATGAAAACATTGTCTCAGGAGATAAGATGATAAAATTACCACCGTAAACCTTGAAAACTATTATTATATATGCTGCAATAAGAGATTACTACTTGGAAAAATACTTTACGGGACGAAACGAAATGTACAACCCGTGTAAAAACAACCAATTTTACTCCCGACTCTTCAAACAAATTTCCAGATTTACCTCTTAACACGTAACTTTCGGATTTACCTCTTAACATCTAATTTCGTAATTCATTTTTTGATTTTTTAAAAAATTAACTTTTAACCACAGACAGAAACCGTATGTAAAAGTAAGTCAATTTTTTTTTTTATAAAAACCTTCAAGAATTATGTTTTGATAGGTAAATCCGAAAAATATCAAAAAATGAGTTCTGAAATTACGTGTTAAGAGGTAAATCCGGAACAATTCTATTAAACTTGTAACTATTTTAAAAAAGGTTGACTTTTACCTACGAACAGAACTCGTAGGTAAAAGTCAATGTTTTTTGTAACATAGATATGTATATAATAGGGGCAAAAGTTATTTTTTTTAAAATTGACTTTTATCTACGGTTTCTCTTCGTAGGTAAAAGTTATTTTTTTAAAATTTTTTCCACCTTTTGGAATATACCTTTTGAATAATATTCCGAAACGTATTTGTAGTTTTGAAAATACCTTTTGAATGATAATTATGGAATCTTTTTACGAATTCAATTTCCAATTAAATTTTAGTGAATTTTAGAGGGGTATGAGATATAAGAGGGGGGTAAGAAAAAAAAAACCAAACAGTTTTAAGCATTCACTTCTTATAGAAAAACAATTTTGTGTTGGGTTTAATTAATATACAATAATTTTTTCAAAATTATTGCACTATCAGAGTAAAAATACATGGTAAGAATGACACATCAGGTGATTACTAATTAAGTAGCTTTTTTTTAATAAAGTATCAACTTACTTCATGAGTAACTCTTGAAAGAGTTTTTCCATCCTAATATCACTTTGTACATATTAAATTTTACTGATCCACATGTTAAATTAATAGTTTTAATAGTGTATATATACAAAATTTCACAAATTTTTTAAAATGTTTGATCTTTGATCAAATAAATTCAATTTAACATATATTGTACTTTTCAAAATACAAGTAAAGTTGTACTATATGATTCAATTACTACATATATATTCAATTTCCGTAATTTTTAGTATGTATGATCATTAAGATAATATAAAATTATTAAACGGTTGAATTGATGAAGTTTAATATGTATAAAAGTATATTAAGTGGAATAATTCTAAGAGAGTTACTCTTGGAGTAAGTTAATTCCCACTCTAATTATATATATATACAGGGACGGAGCCACGTTAACAGCTCCCATGGCTCCAGCCCCCCCTGATAATACGTTGCTAACCTCTATACTATGTGCAAGGCCATTGATGATGGTGAGGGAGTGGGATTAGTTGCCGAATGAAAATCTTGCCACGTTCAATGACTAACTTCTATGTTACGTGTTTTTGTCAACACCATGATAAATATAGTGATTTTATTAATACTATTAGAAACATATATTTTTTAAAAAATAAGTACTACTTTTACAAAAGTTTTTTGATAAAATAATTTAATAGTTCGCCCCCGCAACTTTGTGTTTCTGGCTCCGTCCCTATATATATATATATATATATATATATATATATATATATATATATATATATATATATATATATATATACACCCACACACTAATTTAATATTTGATTAAGTAACTGTACTATTTCTAACTGTATTTTATTAGAAGACAAACAAATTACTATTATTATTATTTAAATTAAGTAGTAAATAATGCAACAAATTACTATGCAGTACTTAAAAAGGATAGAGGGTTAGTTGTTCATTTTATTTGACAATACAAGTAGAAATATAGCTAAAAAATTTAGGAGGAGCATGTGTTGTAGATGCTGGTGGTAAAGAATGAGTTAGTCGAGCGGGAATTTGTTTCAGATATCATTATATAGTTCTGAGTTCAAATTTTCAAGTGATGAAAACTTTATTTAAAGAGAAGAATCATATATACCAACAAAGTAAATTACTTGGCGTAAATTAGTCACCACCGCGTAGTCGGTGAATATGACACTCCAATAACACCATAAAAAAGAGAAGACCATTTTTGGTCAAAAAAAAGAAGAAGAGAAGACCATTGCATTGATTGGATGGAATCGTTACGAAACAATAGCAATCAAGGAGCAAAATATCAAAGATGGAGAAGACAGTAAGCAGCAGCGGCCAAACCAAAAATTCAAAGAAAGAAGGAGTGCTTAATAAGCAACTCACTTCAATTTCCCGTCTTTACCTTTACTCTCCTGTTTCGAGGTGCGGTTACTTTTCCTTTTTTCTTTATATTTTTTTTGTTACTTTCATGATGATTAGTTGGGGGTATTCCTAAATCATAATTAATACTAGTAATTATTGTTTATCTGATTCATTAATCAATTATCATGTTTTAGGAAGGATCAATCAAATGACTGGAATGGGAAAAGAAGAAGAATCAGCTGTTCATGGTGCTGCTAACTCTTCAATTCCAATGGCAAAAGATGATAACAGTGGTAGCCAACTTCAAAGACTGCAAAATCAGGTTACGAAATTGTTAAATGGCTTTTCAAGCTCACCTCATGATGTTGAAAACACAAATTACAATCCTGAAATCTTTACTAGCCTGAAGCGTCAATGGGCTGCAAATTTTCAGTTGCAGCACATGGTATGCATGATTCAATGTTATTCTTAATGTGCCAGAGTTATATGTTCATTCTAATATTATCAGTATAAATTGTCAATAAATCTTAAGCTGCTTGCTTTTTATTGTATGATCTTTGGCACTTGGTTTTGGTTTTAAATGTTTCTCTTCCTTAAATTTTCTTTAAGTTTGGTCCTGACATCTGTTACTTATTTGAACTTTCATCTCATTCCCTTTCAGCTTTAGAAGCTTTGTATATGTGTTCATGTTTCTTCACTCTGCATTTCATTACCAGTTTTTGAGATCCATACATTTTCTTCATGCCTTATAACACATTCCATGAACTTTGTTGTCCGTTTGTGTTTTTCATACACTCCCTCTTATATCGGTTTACTCAGGATCATAGGTCTTGGAAGGAACCCTCGCGATTGTTTGAGAGCATGGTAGTTGTTGGACTTCATCCTAATTGTGATATTCATGCACTGCAAAGGCAATATGTTGATAGAAAATTTGAAGGATCTGGTAAATTGAGAAGTGCACTTGGTCATCAGAATCAATCTCGTGTAGAACCCAATATTGAACCTCAGGTTGTGATCTTTGGTAGCAGAAACTGAACAATTTTAATTATTATTCTTATCGCCAATGATACAACTTAGTACTAGTACTTTTATTGATTACCGTCTTTAATATTATTTTTGCCTTCAAATATATCCATATCTATATTATGAACACTGCGTATTCAATTGTTTTTCTTCAGGTCCTATTTGTTTATCCTCCAGAAAAACAGCTGCCTCTGAAATGCAAGGATCTTCTTTCTTTCTGCTTCCCTGGAGGCTTGGAGGTTAGGTGTATGTTTATTGCTTAATGAACTTCAATTCCTCCCCATAATTTTTACATCAATGTTATTCAGCTAGATGAAAATGAAAATAGAAATGACCTCAAGTATTGAGAATTTGCTTTGATATTGGAAAAAAATGCCAACTAGCTCCTAGCTAAATTGACACCGGCTCCACTGTTAAGATGGGATTTTGCTTCTCTAAAGTGAGTGGAAAGTAAAGTGTCTCAACCATTAATGAAAAAATAGGGTTGGTATTCCAACTCATCCATGATTTACTATGCATGTATTTGTAATATCAGTTGTTGATTTATTCATCAATGACTTAAATTTTTTACTTTACTCTCTAAAATGAGTTGCCCTTGCCCATTTTAGAGGAGCCAAATCCATTAAGACTCGGGTTGTGATAATGAAATCCGAGGTTTGATCTTCTAGGGTGAATAAGAGAACATTACTTGTGTTTGTGTAATATATTGAATATTGAATTATGTTCATTCACCTTGAATGGGTAACCACTGTTGATGAAGTATACTAACTGAAATATCAGAGTGATCAATAGTGACCACATTACTCCTACACATATTTAATTTATTGGCATCAATAGTGGTTTACGTGTCTATGTGAAATTGTGCATATATATGGTAAATAGGATGCATGGTCAGTCATCTACTTGTCTGTCATGTCCTACATTTATATTTTTTCATTTGTGAGTAACTTATGCGGAGCTTTTGTTTCTTCTTGGATAAATTTTTAGGTTCGAGCTGTTGAAAGAACCCCTTCCATGAGTGAGTTGAATGAAATGTTTTTTGGGCAGGTAATTTTGAAATGACATACTTCCGTTAAAATTAATTTATGCAAAATATCAATTAATTTTTGATCAATGTGTGATCATGTTCTTCCTTCCCTTCTCCAGTGATTGACCAATTATTAACTTACTACCCGAATTGATATGTCTATCTTTGTCAATCTGGTTATCCTTTATGTTTTCATAGATCGTAAACTAGGAGCATCTAACAGACATTTAGTTCTAGCAGATTGCTTTTTTCTGGAATATGTTTCATGTTTACATGAAGTTGTCATATTGCAGTTATTCAAAAATCAAAAATTCTACATAGTTATCACTTGTCTTTCAGATCCATATTTCCTCAATATGGTTATCATGGTTTACGAATTCCCTTAGTCTCCAGTAACATTTTTCAGATTCTGGTTCCTCCATTTATGCTTTCATCCAGGAAAGGTTGCCTTCTCTAGGCCTTATAACTTTCTGTGTCAATAAATAACAAACTATTTAGGGTTGTTCTCACTTACTTTTTATATTATTTTAACTATGTTAAATCTTTATCATCAACTTTTGTTTACTCTGAAATGTTGACTACCTTTTTATTTGATACAGTTAGAGATCTAAAGAATTAAACACTGATGACTAACAGTCTGTTTGTATATTTCAGGAACACCTTAAACAAATGGATCTGTCATTTGTATTCAGGTTACAGGTACCTGTAGCAACCTTACTGTTCCTTTCTTGCCACTTTCTTACATTTTTTGCTTTTGCTAGTGCTAATTGTGTTATTCTTTTGTTCCATCCTAATAATAAAACATCAAACTCTTTCGCGTGATAAAACAATTTTCTTTCAATTAGCGTACTTTCTTTTTGTAGTTTTTCTTTCAATTTTCTTTCAATAATACGTTGTTTGGATTATTATGACCTTTTTATAGTGCTTTGGAGGTCTAAGATCTAGTATGCACGGATATTATATGCTAAAGTGCAGGCCAAGAAGTAGCCTAGGTGATTCCTTGGATCAAGTAGTCCCCAAAGTCTCTTGTTGTCACTTGAGCTATGGCTCCTGAACTAGAGGTATACTTTATATGCATCAGACATTTCTATTTTTTTCTTTCCAAAACTACCGAAGTCACTTGAGCTACGGCTCTTGTATAGCCGGGCATAC
Source organism: Astragalus glycyphyllos (assembly GCA_963573325.1). Classification (NCBI taxonomy): domain Eukaryota; kingdom Viridiplantae; phylum Streptophyta; class Magnoliopsida; order Fabales; family Fabaceae; genus Astragalus; species Astragalus glycyphyllos. The sequence goes on from OY754308.1 coordinate 67,057,499, forward strand.
TTTATATGCATCAACCATTTCTTTTCTTTTTTTCTTTCCCAATCTTCCCTACCAAAAATGGCTTATTTGTTTTTTAGCATTTAGATTGTTCTAGTTCCTGCACTCAGAATGTTACTTTATTTTGTTTAACTTCATAGGGTGCTGACAACTCAATGCTCTATGGGTGTTGTGTTTTGGTTGAAGAACTGGTGCAAAAGCCCTCTGGATTGCTGTCTCTGATTTCTAATAACCGGTCATCTTGCTCTTCTTTGAGACGTCACATACTAACCACTAAGAGATGTTATTGCATTCTTTCAAGGCTTCCATTTTTTGAATTGCACTTTGGTGTATTAAATAGGTAGGTATTTGTATTCATGAGCCATCTGATGAAAGTGGGATGCAGAAGATATTTGCAATTTCTGTCTTTACTAAATATGCATTAAATTTTGAATGGACTGTTGTTTTGTTCTCCTTGTATGCTTCAAAACAACAAATCTCAAACAAACATTTTTGATGTGGAGAGGATTTACTGAGACTAATCTGTAGTACTTTGTGAAATGTGTATGATATTGTGAAATTGAATTGTCATCAGCCAAGCATACTGATCTGAACATATTTCTGTTTCAAATGGAGACGGATAAAAGAATATTTGCATTTCATCAAATCAATGCATTATAAACTAGGTGGGTGTTGAAAAATGCTCCTAACGAGTAATGTTCAATAGACAGTCAACTTAAGTATTTGCCTACTTGGCAGAATACACACATGGACATGTACCACACACACATCACAACATAGGTTTCTGCAGGGACAAATACCGATTCATTAAAGTCCAAAGATTAGGTGAGGCAAATAAGGCTTAAACATGTTTTTAGTCCCCAAAATATGATATTTTTTGCTTTTGGTTCCCTGAATTTTCATCTCATTTTAGTCTCTCATTTCTGAAAGTGTGTTAATTTTTGTCCTTGTACCCCAAATCCGTCGGTCAAAGACCTTATGTAAAAGCTACTGAGTCTTGGTGATAGAAATCCTTGCTTACAACCATCCAAGCATTTGTAATGTAACCTACTGCTAATTCTCAGTAGTTTTCACATTGGTTCTCTTACTAATGGAGTTAGCTACAGCCTACAAGAATCAAACTTGACACTTTTTCAGGAATGGGAGACCAAAATGAGACAAAAAATGATTATGGGAGACTAAAAGCAAAAAATAATATTTTAGAGGACTGAAAATATATTGGTGGAAATAATTAACATGGTACAAGCTTCCGAAGAACATAGTTTGTTGTGACAACTTTTTCTTCTGTCATGAGGAGTAAACTTAAAAACTGAGGAGCTTTATCTGTTTATTTTCTTTCTCCTGCCCTACAGTGTCACATATCAAGTGCTCCAGATTATTTCAGACTCTCTTTTTGTGGATTTTCTTAGATGGTGTTGGTTTTTACATTGGAATTTGGAAGATTAAGTTCTAGATATTGTGGAATATGAAGTGAAAAAACTTTTATCCTGACTTTTGTGTGTGTGTGTGTAGATGGGATGCTGTTTATTAACTTTCTATTTGGCTGAAACAACTTTAACTATAGATCATATATGCTCACACATTGTTTTCTTACGCATGAACGTAAACCTGATTTCTTGCTGGTTTGCTAGGTTATGTTATGGTTTTTGAATTTTGTTTTTTGCTCATTTTATTCTGCTGTTATTTCTGTAGCATCTTCACTCAAGAAAGGCTAGAGCAGTTGACAAAAAACGTTGGGGATTTAAGTTTAGAATTTGTTGATGGTAGCGATGAGGAAGAAAACTCAAGGGGTGATTCAGAAAGTGTGTTGGTGAGCTATAGACCAACAGGTGACAGATTTGATGAAAATCCATTAATTTCTCAATCACGAGTAAAAAAGTCTACATCTGAAAACATTGTTGGTGATGGTCACCCAGAGAACCTAATGGTTGATGGGGAGCAGGAGTTATATAAGGAGAGAAACAATAATGACAGTGTTGTGCCTACTGAACCTGAAACTGATAGAACAACAGCCAACGAAGATTCTGGCCCTACAATTTCTGAAAATGGTGATCAGCATGGAGATGCTTTTGATACCAACAAACAATCAGAAGATAGGAATTTACCCAGGGCTACTTTTCCCCTCCCACACTATTGGCAGTGCGAAAGTTCTGAATCATCCTGCAGGTAGTGCATGGCTCTTAAGCTTCATTGTGCTATCACTAAGTATATGCTGTTTTAAGTCTCGTGTTTACTCTCTTTTTTCCCTGGATACTGTGTTTGCTTTTTGATGGAATGAAATGCTCAGAGTTAAGGAAAATATTTGAACACATTGCTTGCTTTCATAAAACCCCTCTTTGGGGTTCCTATGTTTCTTTCTAGGAGTTTCCTTGCTAGAGGTGCAGAGGGATTCAAGTGATCTCTTTTATTAATATCTTTGCCTTGTTATGTTGTTTTTTGTCTTGTCATTTGGTTGGTTTATCTACCGAAAATATTCTCCTTTTTCATTTGTATTCTTTATTTATTCCATTTGCAATTTTTTTCTTCTAAATTTATCCATATATAAGTTTTGATGTTTTTGGACCTATCTTTATAGGGAAATATTTTTCCTCAAATTGTTTTCCCTTTCTTCTAAGTGATGAATCTTAGACATAGTTTATGCAGTTTTCAAGGCTCACCCTCTGAAGACAAAAATTTCAGGAGTGACATTGATGATAATAAGACAGAAGATGCATCTTGTTCTGGCCAAGAGGATTTAGATGACTTAAATGATATTCTTGAATGGGCTGTGGTTTGTAGTTTAAGAAGCACCTATGACTGTTATTTATCTTGTCTTTTGTGACAATGTTTATAGTTGCACTTTACCAATTTGCAGGAAAATAACTGTGGACAATTACAAATTATATGCGGGTATTACGGGCTTGGTTATCCTGCCAGGGGTTTGCCACTTACATTTCGTCCTTTGGAGCACCTGCATCCGTTGGAATATTGTAGACCACCTGAGGCAGTTATAAGTTCTGCTGGTTCAACAGCTGAATTGAAAAGTTGCAGTACCGGTCTGGAATTAGCTGATGTATGCTTTCATAGGAACTTTTGAATGGATGAGCTTGCTTTTGTGTCACTTAGATTTAAAATTTGATTCTTCTGGCAGCATTCAGTTTGATAGTCATATGCTTGTAGCCAACAAAGTACTTCATTGTTGTTTGTTCTTCTCAGGTACAGAATGCTCTTATGGTGGAAGAGGCAACTTCATTATCTGTATGGACTGTAGCTTGCTTATGTGGTACCTTGAGACTTGAAAATGTATGTTTTAAACTTTGCTCTCTTATTCTATAAATTGTTTTTTCTATATGTTTTTAATATCATGCTTGATCTTCCATGTATATGAATTGTGTTTATTTTTTTCAATGGAAGATTTGGCTGCATTATTTTGAAATAAAGCTTATGTACTGGTGGATTCATTTTGTTTTACTCTTAGAAGGGTTTTCTTTTCTTTTTTTGTTATTGGGGTGGTGCACTTCTGCTCTAGCTGTACCATGAGTGGTGCCGCATGATTTGAGGATTTATGAAGCATAAAATGCTGAATTCTTTTACTTCTTGGATACAGATTGGCTATAAGTGAGATCTGTTAATTATGGAGATATTACTTTATTATTAGGTTTTGCTTCTGCATTTAAAATGAAGATCAGATATGAATCATTAATTTAGTCATGGTAGTTTTCTCCTGAAGTTGAAATGCTGTAGTGATAGGATATTTTTTTCTGTTCTTGACTCTACAGGTTTTAACATTCTTTGCCGGAGTTATGCTGGAGAAGCAGATAACTGTTGTCTCGTCTAATTTGGTATGTTGTGCCCCTTAAACTAAGTCTGTAATGATTATGGTGACAGTGAATAATCTGTTATATTCTATAATGATGCTGATGATTTGAGGATTTATTTTGATTTCTTCTCATGCCCAGCTCGTGCTTTTATGTGTTTTTTTACTTTTCATGATAGATTGGCTAAATATAAACCAAGGAAATATAAAAAAGAAATAGCATTGAACCACATTTTTATTGACCAATTAGATTTGCCTGCCAGGAAGTGTAATTGTCTCAATAAGTCCAATATACATGAATAATTGGAACTTTTGAAGAAGTGTTAAGAAGGCCTTGTGAAAGTTAAATATTTTGCGTAGAAGATGTAAAATGTTTATTAAACATTTCACAAATCTAAAAGCTTTTTGCATAAAATTGCATCTGATCAGTCTTGTGCTGTGATGTTCATGTTTTGCATAACTTGCAACTGCCATATCCTCAAATTTTACAAGTTTGTCATTCTCATGCCGGCATATCTATACCTATAATCATTTTTTTTAGTGATATGGATGCCTGTGCTTCACGCCCTATCCTCAGGGGGACAATTCAGTCAATTTAACTACAAATATCGTCAATACCATTTGGCGTCTGATTTATTTTAAATCTTCAGGGAGACAATTCGGTCAATTTAACTGCAAATATCATCAATACCATTGCCGGTGTCCGTGATTTGTTTTGAGGTTTATAAATTTTCTTTCATGACCAGGGAATCCTAGCTGCTTCAGTTTTATCGGTTATTCCGTTAATCCAGCCTTACCGATGGCAAAGCCTGCTAATGCCAGTTTGATTTCTTTCTCTTTTTACTATTAAAGTGAATGACTTTATGCACGCTATTAATTTATATTTTCCACCTTATGATGTTTGATAAGAACATTTTCTTCCAGGTTTTACCAAATAACATGCTTGAATTTTTAGATGCACCTGTCCCTTATATTGTGAGTATTCATATCTTCTTGATTTAGCTGTTAAAAATATTACCTGCTTGAAGTCAGTCCAGGAGGTTATTTTTGCATTTTGGATTATTTTGTTCTTGTAAATACTTGCTTAGTGTCTGCACTTGCACATGTTCAGTGACAGTTATTACTTAGATATTGATATTTCTTTGGAGCTGAACAAAATTTTAATATTGACCTTCATGCATTGGAAGATGAAATTAGATATGCTACCATTGCTGGTTTCGAGTTCAACTGATTTTAGCTTAACCCGTCAGTTGATAGTACCATTGCTGGTGTCTCTGATTGCTTACAAAACTATTGCTCTAGGTGGGTATCAAGAACAAGACCAGTGAAGTCCAGTCAAAGTTTACCAATGTAATTGTAGTTGATGCCAATAGAAACCAGGTTTGTGATTTTTTTATGCAGCTCTTTAATGCTAATAAAAATCAACTCTTTTACCCCCGCAATTTACTGAGCATTAGTATGTCTGACCTTCTCTTTCCTTTTATAATTGTGAAGTTATGGTTCCATATCATTGATTTTGTACTACTGCATTGTATTATTTTTTCCATTTTTTTTAGTAATATTTTTCCCTTTTTGTTAAGAAAGGATAATTTTATAATTTAATCTATAAGATTGATTAATTTGTCAGATGATACTTGATGACTGTGACACTTAGCCAACACTCCTACGTGGCTGGACATTTAGAAGACAATATTAAAATTGAAAAATAATAAAAACCAGTTAGAAAAGTCAAAACTTCTCCTAGATGTAAAAAGTTCTCTGTGCTTGTGTCTATGCTTTATTGCAGAAGAGCAAAATAATTGAGATTAGCTAAAATAATTTTAAACGGGGGTGTAGGTTTTGCTTTGTTATGTCTTCTATGATTCTGAGACTAGTAACCATTTATTTTTACACCGTACAACTGTTAAATATTTGTGGTTCATTGTGTGTTCATGTTAGTGTACAGATGTTCGTTTAATCAGTTAACCCTCCCCAGAAAATAAATGGAACTAAGCTCCCACTATTATATGCTTTCCATGTGCTTATCTGCTAAGTTGTTGCAATAGGTGAAGTCACCAACAATACCGTCACTGCCAAGACAGAAAGAGCTGATCTCTTCTTTACGCCCTTATCATGCAACTCTTGTAGGAGAAAGTTACTTGGGAAGGAGAAGGCCGGTGTATGAATGCACAGAAGTGCAGGTGTGCCTTTCGTAATGAAATCATCATTCTTAACTACCCTATCTGGTGTTAATCATGCTTGCATGTATTATATCAAGTGATTCAATCGCCTTTTTGTGAAATTTTATCTTCATCATTATATTGTGCATGTGCATCCTCAGAAAAAATCAAGTAGTATCTCCAATTTTTCAGTTATTTTCCGGCCAACTGTTATAAACAAGCCTCAATATATCATCTGTTGTTCTTATGAGTGTTGGTGTCCATACAGATTGAAGCTGCAAAGGGTTTCCTTTCGGTTATAAGGTCTTATTTGGATTCTCTTTGCTATAACATCCGTTCTCACACAATTACCAATGTACAATCAAATGACGACAAGGTATGTATTTTATTCCCAGCAGAAAAACAAGTTAGGTGTTTTGATTTTTGCCTAATGTTATTACCTCTTTGAAAATAATAGTTTGTAATCGAGAACCAACTTGGATGTTGACATAGTTTTACCCCAAAAAAAGGATCAATTCCTAATGTGCGGTTAATTCATGATATGGATAATGTTTAAGTAACTTCGAAGTTATAAATCTTTGCTGAATAAAATAACAGCATAGTCCTTTCAGAGTGAAATTGTTTCGTATTTGCCACCTTAATTTACTGACAAATTTCTGTTGGTGATCATTTATAGTCCAGTGATATGAGTGACACAAGTACTACAGTATTTCAAGACAGATAAGCTTAGGTGTAGTCTTTGGGCTAATGCATCTAATGCGCAACCTATAATACCATCCCCTTTAGTTTTTCTACAAATTGATGCTAAATTGCTAATATACATGGCTTTACCTTCTGCTCAAGTGGCAGTCAATCATCAATGAGAGGTAGATGATTATATCCTATGGCGATCAGAATTACATAAATTAAAAACAGTAATGGAAACAAGATTGTGTGGTAAGGGAGTCTTGGTGCAACAATTGGAGTTTCTGCCATTGACTAGCTGCCTACAATAAATCACAATAGGTTTGACCCTTCCCTGAAGTCTGCTGTGCTGGGCTGGGAGCTCAGCTTGCCTTTTTAATTGAAACTAGATAGTGTATAATTTAAAAATTTGTAGCTGAAAAGGTTTGGATTGAAGTGTACCGTCATTTTTAAATAATTAAATTGTAAATATTGACTTGTTTGTAAAGAGCATATTTCAGTAAATATTGTGAAGATCTGAGATGGGGTTGTACCTTCAGGTATCTTTGCTGTTGAAGGAGAGTTTCATTGGCTCATTCCCTTATCACGATCAGCCTTTTATGAAGGTTTATTTCTTGAGCTTACATCATACCTTATGCTAACTATGCAAACCATCTTTACTTGTATTTTATTGATCCGAATTGATTTGCAAACTATCTCTAACATTTTCATTGTTAAATACAACTCCAAAATCTGCATTTAGTATGTAAATATTATCCAAAATTTTAAATACAATTAAAGCCACAGCAGACACTATGTAAGCAGTAAAAAGCCATTAGCCATTTCTTTCTAGTCAGTAAAAAGCCATTATTCACCCATAAATAATATCCCTCCTTTTAAACTCTTCTTTCTATGAGCATGTGAAATGTGAAGGAAAAAAAAGAAATCTATGTGGGGTCTGACTGTATTTTTCAAACGTTAAGTCTGTTTGTTGGTCAATATTTCTTCTTAGTTATTTGTTTTTCCAGTGCTTGAAAAATGAAAATCATAAGGCATTGACAAGCTTCATTTCCTGGCATCAAGTCAAGCTTCAAAGCGTCTCAAGTGAATTTTTGGAAAACTAGTGTAGATGCTCATAATTTTTTAGCTCACAGCATGCGCAAATCGGCTCTTTTGTCTAATTTGTGTGTTTGGGAATGAGATGGAAAATATTTATCTATTAACAGCTTTTTCTGTTCTGGTATAATATTCAGACTACTAATGCAGATTTATTATACTTTGCTGCCTTGTGCTAAACAGCTTTTCGTGGATACACAACTTTTTTCTGTACACACAGACCTTCTCCTTTCTTTCTTACAAAAGGAATAGGGCTTCCGTGCAAAACATTATTGGAAGATTGTCTTATTTCAAGCTTGAAAGTAAGTTCAGTGTTGTATTATTTTCCTATTTCCTATATTGAGTTATGATTTTCTCCCTTTGAGGTCTCTTTTTTGTCCTTTAGGCCCTTTGTGGCACCTGTAAATAAGTAGTTAATTATTAACTATTGAAATGAAATTACGTGTTCAAGCCTACATGTGTTATAGGGTTTTATTCTGTCTAGTTGTCTTTTTTCCTGAATGTAAATATTGCAACACATTTTATGCTCATAGGAGAGCATCTTAGTGGTGTGTCAACTAAAGAGACTTTCTTAGTTTTACTTCACCTAATTTCTACTTTCTCCCCATTGTAATTGACCTACGTGGTAGTTGATCAATTAAAATCTTTAGGAAACTATATAGTTTACATTAACTAAACATTAAAATATAATTACTTCTCTCTCAACAAGACATGTGGAGTCGAATATAAATATGTAGGGTCAAGTATGCGTTGCTTATATACAAACACTATAGGAGTAAAAATCACTTAGGTTGTTTATGAATTGCTTAAATTCTATGTGGCAGTTTGAGTCCGCAAATATCAGTTTAACGAACTCATTTAGTTGCCCCATTAAAGATGCTCTAAGACTACTGGATAACTAATACCTCTCCCTATGGAAAATGGTGTTTTAGATTGAGCCTTTATTTGGTTTCGTTTGTTGAGCTGATAGACACACGTTGGCTGTGTGAAAAAACAATTGGACTCTTATGAAAAACCAATTTTGCTGTCCAAAATTGAGTTTAGGTGAGGCAAGAAATAGTAGCTTCCACGGTGAAAAGCTAATTGATTTTAATTTTACGCATTGTATATCGAGATCTTCCATAACTATCCTTAAATATATTTACCCTTGTTACCTAATTTTAAATGAGGAGTGATAGTAATACATTCTTTAATACTCATTTTTCATTGGTCAAAAAAAAAATACTCATTTTTCAAAATGCTCTTTTTTATTGACTGGAACTCAAATGGATGATGTTAGAGCCGTACATTCTCTAATACTCATTTTTCAAAATGTTCTTCTTTATTGACTGAATGGATCTTGTTTAATAATGTACGTCCCATATAAATTTAGTGAGATTCATATGTATTTAAACCAATAGAAGAGATTGCTTTTAAAAAAATAAGTGTCCGAGAATATTTTACAAACATTTATGATAAATCTGTTTTTACTGGAACTTTTCTTGTGCCTAATGTATTTGCTTGTAAGTGGTGGTGTCGATGATTGATGGAGAATCAAAATGATCAAACTCTTCTCTTCTAACTTTCTGCTCGATAAAGTTAAAGGATCTAGAAACTACAACAAGAAATAGTTATAATTAGATATTCTCATATTCTTATTTCTCACAACTTGTTCAAACCTTCAAATTACTAGGTTTTGCATAACGAAATACTACTACATTCAAGTCTTTTGTTTTTTGAGTTGAATAATCTGCAAAGTCTTCAAATTGTACTAATTACTATAAGATTTTGACCTCCAATTGGCATTGCAAAGACATAAAAAAAATTGGGGATATGATCACTATTCAGTAAGTGTGTGTTTTTGTGTGGATGCAAGACTGTGGTAATGTGGTCCAAGATGTGGCAGTAGTTCTGCTTCATTCAAAACCAGAATGCTACAGCAAAGATACCGGGATTTGCCTTTCTGGCTGTTACATTATTAGAAACATGTTTGATGTGTCTTTCCTATCTGGGACCTTTTACTTCTTAATTGAGCCACTTTTTTTGAGTAACTTGGTAGTTTTGTTGAGCTTTGATTAAGCTTTTGTACTTTAATTGATAATAATGAATTTATGACCATGAGTGCCAAAACATAAAAGATGTGTATACCATGCTAAAGAGACCATTGGCTTCATGTTTTCATAAAGTGAAACAAATAATAGAAAGTGTACAGCTGTTTCACTTCTTTTCTCATTTATGAACCATTTTAACCATAATTATATTGGATGCATAATTATAAGCAAAGTGGTTAGAAATTAGTGTGTTAGTAGTTAGCGGGGAGCGGGGTTCGAACCTCGTACACCTATATTTTCACCAATAATGTCCCTTTCACTCAACCACGTGAGCTACCCTTCCAGGACATGCATTTTGTAAAGTTAATTGCTTCCTCTTTATTTGATATATTTGTTTTTTGGTGAATTCTTCTTTACTACCTCTGTCTCGAAATATAAGCACCAAAATACATGTATTTAGACTAAAATTTGTATTTAGTTAAGATATGTAATTTTAGTGTTTATATTTTGGGACAATTATAATCAAAATACATGTACTTTTGGTGCTTATATTTTGGGAGGAGTTAGGATTTCATATATATATATATATATATATATATATATATATATATATATATATATATATATATATATATTAGGGTGAAAGAAGGGGGATTTGACAGAGTTGATTTGAAACAATTCATTCTACTTCTTTTTTTATTTGAGAAAATGTTTTTGAAAACGGGGGAAAAGAAGAATCTTTTTATTATTTTTTAAAAGTGTGCTTGACGGGATGTGACCCGCTCCTACGTATCTCCCGGTGCGATGGAGAATTCAAAGCTTACGTAGTTCTCCTTAGTTGAGAAACTTTGTGTTGGTGTTTTTTATTGTAGGGGTTTTCGGTCCTAGACTGTACAGTCCACTAGACCTCGAACAAAGACAACCCCGCCTGTACAGACGACGTGCCCCCTACTTATCGAAAATGTTTTTTGATTAGGGAAGAAAAAGATTTGTTGTGAGGTTGGTTGCTTTTATTTGAGCAAGTATCTTAGGCTCGCACGAACTGTACAGCTCGCTAACCCTAAGACGCTAACCAATACCGGATGTACATCCGACTCGATTCCTTACTCATTTTTGAAATAGGGTTCAAGTTGTTAATTACTTGTTTTGACTCTCATAAGTATCCCAAGATGTTTGAGCTGTACAGCTCCGATCTTAGGACGCTAGACAACACCGGCCGTACGTCCGACTTGCCTCCTTATGAGTTTTCAAAGAGGTTTATTGTTGATCTTAGAAAGAATTTGATTGTCTTATGAAAACGATTTGAGAAAAGATTGAGTTTGGAAAAGCTTTAGAAAATGATTGATTTGAGGAAAGGAGAAGGGAGTTTGAGGGTGACATTGGTCACAAAAGATTTGTTGGGATGGAGTGGCATCCAAAAGGAAAAGAAAGTAGAACATTCAATCAATTTCCAAGTCAAGAACCAAAGCGCAACATTTATCAAATTGCAAGCAAAACAATCAACAATGCAAGCATAAGCATAAACATTACCGATTACAACATTTGAGCGCAAGAATGACACTTAGTCATCAACATCTAATGGCATGCATATGTAAGATCAACATTAACCAAATAGATTGCAAGAATAGGCACACAAATAGATAATGCAAAGGTTTAATTCAATTAAGTGTCAACACAAGATAAAGCACAAGGTTGAATCCCTTTTGGTAATCCTTGACACTTGAGACAATGCACAAGTGCATAAGTGTCTAGTCCTTTTACCAAATCATCAACATTAAAGCCTAACATTGACCTAGAAAGAACATCACATTTGCAAGACCAAAAGTGACCAAAAGAGGGCATTAACAAGTCATTTTTATAACCAAAATTGATTAATCAAGTTAGAAACTAGCATTTGCATTTTCAAGCAAGAATTGCACAAAGAAAATTGAATCATCTTGGGCAATCCTCATCACTTAAAATGAAGTGCCTAAGGCACAAGTGAGAGTCCTCTTGCCAATCATCAACATAGAATAATTTTGCAAGCAAGTCACTAACAAGTAAACCAAAGTTTACAATCAAAGCACAAGGTTGTGTTGAATCATCTTAGGCAATCCTCAACACTTAAAGTTAAGTGCTCAAAGGCACAAGTGTGAGTCCTCTTGCCAATCATCAACATAGAGTAATTTTGCAAGCAAGTACATAACAACCAAACCAAAGTTTACAATCAAAGCACAAGGTTGTGTTGAATCATCTTAGGCAATCCTCAACACTTAAAGTTAAGTGCTCAAAGGCACAAGTGTGAGTCCTCTTGCCAATCATCAACATAGAGTAATTTTGCAAGCAAAGTACATAACAACCAAACCAAAACAACTTGAGAAATCATTCTACCCAATATTGCAAACCCATTTCACAAGAAAATTAACAAACCCTAATTCTAATCATGATTTGCGAAGCATCACATCATTTTATTCAACAAAATGCAAAATTATAGTGAAAACAAGCATAAATCACAATTTATTCAAGGGTGAGAAGCATCTCAAACACCCAAGCCTCCCTAAGTGCTTGTCAAAATGTTTGAGACACCTCTCACCAACAACTATCAACAAATCAACAATATAACAACACTAAAATGCATGAATATGGTAGGATGCAAAATTAGAAACATGATATCTACATTTTGATGCAAAAAAGTTGAAGATGATGCTAGGTTTTAAGAAGTTTACCTCAAATCCAAGCTAAGGAATGACTAATATGAAGAACAAGACCACAAATCAACTTGAATCTTCACCAAACTTCAATGGAACCCACGAAATGCTTGCTTAAAAATGCCCTTTGATGATGCAAGTTTGAATCAAATTAGGAGAGAAGGAAGATGTATGAAGTAGGAATGGAAATGAGGTGAGAAAATGGAAGTGAAATGAAGAAAAATGGAGGAGGGAATGGAGAGGAAATTCGGCCAAGGGAGGAGAGGAGAGGAGAGGTTTGTGTGCTAGGGTTTTGTGAATGGAAATGAGGCCAAAAGTTCTTTTTGAGGTGAGGTTTCTAAGGTATATATAGAGAGCAACTAGGTTTAAGGGTATTTAGGACATTGTGCTTTTGCAAACCATTGAGATTTGAGCTAGAATTTGAATCAAAGGCCAAGATTGCAATGCACATGGATTAGGGACAAGGAGAAAACACAAATGAGTGAGGAATAGCTGGTCATACACAAAAATTATGAGTTTTTGTTGCACAAAAATTGTTGAGGGCACCTAGGTCATTCTACACAAAGTTGTAGCCTAGGATTTGATCTAGAATTTTAATCAATGGCTAGGAATACAATTCACATGGATCAAGGGCATGAGGAAACACAAAATGAGGTGAAAAGAGAGGGTGAAATTCGGAGCAAATGAGGCCTTGGTGCCCAAGTTTTGCAAGCTTTGTCAAGAAAAATAGTACATTTTGTCTTATTGGGGACACTTCCTTATTTTCACCATTTTTGATTATTCTTTTCTAGATAATTCCATAAAAATCATGCCACTTTGGGCCATATCCTAGGAATCAATGATTGGGCCCAAAATTCCATGATATCACCCTTCCCAAAATTGATTTGAGACCTCACCTTGATGGAAATTCCCATTTTGCCCTTTTGCTTAAAATTTGAATTTTATGCCAAAAATCATGCATGCATGCGCACAAAAATTCATAACCCAAATCATCTAGATCCAAATAAATTCCTCTGAGATTGAACAATGATTTTTGGTGAGAAATTGCTTAATTTTGGAAATGACCAAAATACCCTTTTGCCCTAAAAACATTGTTTTTTTACAACAAATGCATTTCCACTCTAACAATGAATTTAAAAGCCCTAGAATGACTTTTAAAAACCCAAAAATGCATGCACAATGCTCTTCACTCTTCAAAATAAAACCACACTTCTCAATTTATTTATTTTTTTGTTGAGAATTAGGGTTTTGACCTAGGCGGACAAAATTAGGGTATGACACCCACGTGGTAGTGGTGCAGTGAATGATCGAGAAGAAGCACCAACTAGGCAAACAAGTCAATCTCAACATCGCAGCCGTAGTCGACATGCAACACCTACTCGGCCAACTTTTGAACAGAGCGAAGAGCCTATGCCTCACCGCCACTCTGTCTCCTTCCCACCAACATATCAACATTATGAGGCGGCCAACCAGTCAGTAGAATACACGCCAGTCCAAGATCATCATAAGTATTCTACGGCTTCTTACGACCAGGATTTTTTAGGTCCTTTGCTTAGTCTCGATTATAATACACCGGAACCATATAGATATTATCAATCTATTTTGGAATCTGGACCAACATGGAACCCCGACCAGGCAGGACCTAGTTCATCAACAGGGTACCAATATGAACAACCACCTGCCCCTGCACCTGCCCCCACTGAATAAGAAATACCAGCACGACGTCCACATCGTAACCGTCGACCGCCACGTTGTGGGACTGGGCACCATCTAGGACAATAAAACTTTGTCTTTCAATTTAATTGTACAACTCTTGTAATCATTTGTAATATATAATTTAATAAATGAGTTTATTTGATCAATTAAAATAAATGTTTCAATTATATTTAGTGTTACATATTTATTTTTTTAATAAATAAATATGTTGCTCTTGTCAAAAAAAATAAATAAATATGTTGCAAATTATTAAAATAAATACGAAATTTTTAATTAATTTTCATTTTATATAAATTGGTATTATTATTAAAATAAATTATAAATTATAATTGGTATTATTATTAAAATTGAATTTTTTAAAAAAAAACCTGTTGAGAAGTTGTTATGGGGGTGACGACTTCTCAACTGAAAAAAAACCAAATTTTTAAAAAAACACGTTGAGAAGTCGTTATGGGGGGTGACGACTTCTCAACTGAAAAAAACCAAATTTTAAAAAAAACACGTTGAGAAGTCGTTATGGGGGGTGACGACTTCTCAACTGAAAAAAACCAAATTTTTGAAAAATCACGTTGATAAGTCGTTATGGGGGGTGACGACTTCTCAACTGAAAAAAACCAAATTTTTGAAAAATCACGTTGAGAAGTCGGTTTGGGGGGTGACAACTTCTCAACTGAAAAAATCAATTTTTTTTTAAAATCACGTTGAGAAGTCGGTTTGGGGGGTGACGACTTCTCAACTAAAAAAAAAGTGTGCTACTTTGGTAAATAATTAAAAAAGTGTGTTATTTTAGAATTTTTTTTTGTGGTGTTACAACGTAACAAGCAAAAGAACAAAAAGAAAAAAGAAAGGAAAAATGAATCTAAGTCCCTAGCTTATCCATCAGGATAAGAGATTCCAACCCAGGAGGTGGGGAGTCCCAATGGGTAGAGCAAGAAGAATGGGCTCCTTCTTTGGCCAGGAAGTCGGCACACTTGTTTGTCTCTCGCACAACATGCCGCCAAGAGTCAACCTCGCACTTGGCCATGAGCTCGGTAATCTGCAATCTTAGAATTTTTTTTTAATTGTGCTATGACCGTGCAATCTTAGAATTTTTTTTTTAATTGTGCTATGACCGTTTTTTTGTCGACTTAAAATCCACCAATGATGAGATGTGACTCTTCGTTAATGGTTAGTCCTTAGTATGGTTTGGGTGAAAAAGTAATCCAATACTTGAAGGATGTGATAATAACTCACGAAAGACACCAACCAGCATCTAATTACTTTCTTTGAATTTAATAAATGTATTTCTATCAAAAATTTCATTTCATTTGCTAGGAAAAATACTATGGATCCCTCCCCTTTTCCCCATTCTACTACATTACAAAGGAGAGTGATGCAGAAGATCTAAATCCAAAAGCAAAGAAAAAAGAAAAAAGAAAAAATAAGGACAATAAGTACATAATGAATCTATGGCATTGGCATCCAAATGCCCTAGTTAAAAAAAAAATCATGTATATTTCGCTCCATGCTAAACGAATTTATTATGTGAGTATCAAGGTTATGTTTAGTTTTGGTTTTTTCTTTTTTTTGTTACAAGAAGTTTAAATGAGTTGGACTCCGGGAATTCACTAGGGTCAGGGCAGACCTAGAGTTGGACTCATGCGCTTGTGGAAAATGAGTCCACTTCTTACCAACTAAGTCAACCTTCATCCGCAGTTTTTTTTTGTTTTTTTCTAATAATTATAAAACTTACCTTTCTTTTTTTAATTTCTTATTTTTAATATTTATAGAGAAAAAATAATTAAAAAAACAAAAGAAAATATTTAAAAATATAAAATAAGTAAAAAGTAAAGTAGTATTCCAGTTAAAAAAAATTCACCTTTTTTCAAATCAATCATAACCTTAATTTTTAATTTCAAAATTGAAAACAGTTTGAGTCCCTAAGCATAGTGATAAAAAGGGTAAGTGGCCTCTCAAAGGCCAAATATGTTTGTCTATCTACAAATTTAAACCACCAAAAAAAGGGGACATAGATTATGTGTGGTCGATAAAGTTGTGTAATCATGTATTCAGTAAAACTGGAAAGTTAAGTCTTTGATCAAATAATCTAGATTTTTAATATTATAAAAATAGATATAAAACATAAAGTTATATTCTAGGCAATCTATTCAAAATTGAACGGGCAAAATCTGCCAAATATACAATATGGCGGCCGCAAATGATATACTTTCCAAAAAGTTGTGCATGTATCTAAACAACTAGAAAAAAGTAAAAAGGGAAAGTGTGGCTTAGGGAAAAGTGGGGAGGGGATCAATCCAAACGAAAAATCTCTTCAATCATTGAAATCTTAGTTGCCCACTCAAAATTAAGAGTGAAAGTTAAGAAAACAAAAAATATAACAATTAAAAGATTTTAGGGTTATTTGTCAAAAAAAAAGATTTTAGGGTTGAGATTAAAACCGGCAAAAATTGAAGAAAAAAATTATTACAGAGAATTCTCTCCCAAAAAAGAGACATGTTTGGATTAAATTAATTTTAAAGGCAACAGTGAACGTTAGTCATTTTTTATTATGCTTACCATGACTTTTATTTATTAAAAAAATAATAACTAACTTCTTTTTTTTGGTACAATAATAATAATAATAATAATAATAACTAACTTCTACTCCAAGCTTTTAGGCAATACCAAGTTTTTATCACTCTCATTTTGCTAATTTCATATGAGCTATAATATCGAGACATTGTTGGTGAAAAAACGTTGTCGGGGTTCAAACCTCAATTCTATAGCTCCTTTAACAACTAACAAATAGTAATTACTAACTACTTTATATATAAAAAAATGACTCAGGACCCCTTTGTGGTAAAATTAGTTCCTTTGGCTACGATAACACAAGTGACCCAACTTGTCGTTACCATCAATTCAGGTTGTAGTGTTCCACTTTTCTTCTATATTGCTAACTAAAGACTAGCTGCGCAAATGGTTGCCACGTGCTAACTACAATTTATTATTGATTAATTTATATTTTTTTTCAAACTCAAACCACCACAGATTCTATCATTTTCTGTTTGATGTTTCTTCACAAAACAGAAAAAGTGTACGAGTATTATATTGATATTGACAAGCATGTGAGGGGTGTTTCATTTTAGTACAGCTCTAGTCTAGTCTAGCTAAAGTTTGGTGTTTAAGGTGTTTCTATAGGAAAGGAATGATCTTCAACCTCCAGGGTAAACAGAGGATCAAGTTCTTTTGCCAAAGTCACTGAATAAAGGTTACACACTATCTCAGCGCTAACCACTATATATAAGTACAGCATTTCAATTACTTTACTTAGATTACCTAAGTAGCCTTGCTTTGAGTCAGAACTCATAGCATATTTCAATTAACCCCATTTAAATATTCACATAAAGTAAATAGTAAATCTAATAGGATATTTTCTAGAACTCCACATGATCTATAAGGCTAAAACGTAAAAGTATGTTGGGTTGCGTCAGCCCAATTGTTTACTTAGCTATGTTTTTTTTATAGTTTAGCTCAAAATATTCGACCAACGAATCGTTAGGCACAGTCCAACTCTTAATAAAAGAAACTACACAAAATGTTTTCGTAAGCGTAAAAAAGCAGACATAATCTAGCCTATAAATCATAACGATCCAATTCTTTTTTAACGAGTCGAGTCCAAAATACTTGGCCATCAAAACTATGAAAAGTGGGATGAAGCCTTATATTCTGGGACGGAGGAAATATAAGTAAGTTAAAGTTTTTTTAATTAGTGTACAACATTTACCTCTATTAAACGCTCACTTTTCTCTTTTTTTTCAATGCAAGCAATTTTGGTTTCTCAATTTTTTCCTTCATTTTTCACGGTGTTGGAAAAATGTTAATAAAGGTCATTTAGGAATGATACTAGTATTAATTTTAACTTTTCTTAAAAAACGTGTGTAATGTATTTTGCTTATACTACCTCCATCTCATATTATATGTCTTTGTAGGTAAAAAAATTTGTCCCATAATAAATGACTTTTTAAAATATCAATGCAACATTAATTTTCTTTTTCAGTCATACCGTTCATTATTTAATACGTACTACATCTCTTTTTACAATTCTATTTTTTATGTTTCCAATATCATTAATAAATGATAATTTTGTAAACTAATTCACAATTTCTTTCTTTTACAAAAAATTAACTACTTTTTTTAATTTCTATGTAAAAAAAATATTAAATGACATGTAATATGTGAGGGAGGGTGTAATTGAAAATGAAAAAAACAGTAGTAATTCTGAAATAGAAAAAGGTAAAATTGTAAGTGGGGTGGGGGTTGGGGGTGGTGTCTGTCTGAGTCTGATGGTAAAGAAAGAGAAAAAAGTAAAATAAGTTAGTAATAGCAGTAAAAGCTGAAACCGTACAATCTTTTCACTCAGACAGCAGACAGCAGACACCAACTCTTTAAATAGTTTTCATATTACTACAACTATTTCCTCTTTTGTCTTTTCTTTAATAGGAACTTTTTTACTTTCTCTCTCTTCTTTAGTTTATGGATTTCCGTAAATATGTCAGAGACAAGAGTTGTCAGAGATGCAGCAGCAGTAGCTACTAGCAAGTCAGTCATAATAATCATGCAGCTGCAGCAGAGAGAGCAGCACTGTAATCACAACCATTAGTTCATCCATCTACAGAAGAAGATTCTGTATTTGTATAACATAGTGGTCCCTCCAATAAATATACCTACTTCCAATTCCAAACACCAACTATTAACCCTTCAATTCAACACTCATCCTCTTCTGAAGAACAAGTTATCTGTTTCATTTGATATGATGAATCATGGAAGGCACAGATTCCCTTTTACTCCATCACAGTGGCAAGAACTTGAACATCAAGCACTTATCTACAAATACATGGCTTCAGGTATCTCCATTCCATCTGAACTTCTTTTCACCTTCAAAAGAAGCTACTTGGACTCTCCTCTCTCTTCAAGACTTTTACCTCATCAATCTCAACAACACTGTAAGTTTAAGTTAACTCCTATAATATATGTTTGACCAAAATGGAGTTCGTTGACTAACTAATTTTGGTACATGCAGTTGGGTGGAACTATTTACCAATGGGTTTGGGAAGAAAGATAGACCCAGAGCCAGGGAGGTGTAGAAGAACAGATGGAAAGAAATGGAGATGTTCAAAAGAAGCATATCCAGATTCGAAGTACTGTGAAAGACACATGCATAGAGGTAAAAACCGTTCAAGAAAGCCTGTGGAAGATGTTTTGAAAACAACAACAACAACAACACCGACAACATCAACAAACATAGATGCTGCTGCTTCAACTATCTTATCAACCCCAACCACTCATTCTCTTACAACATCTTTGTCATCTCATTCTCATGACACTTATAACCATTCTCCTTATGCTTCTTCTCATCTTCACCACTCATTTCTCTACCATCACCCTCCACAACCTTCTTCAAGAGCTTCTTCTTCTGGTGTTGGAAGTTTCTCATTTCAAGACAACAACACTGCTCCCATGTTTCTTGATAATAACAACACTAGTACTGACTGCAGGTTGTTTATTTAACTTAACTTTCCTTCTTTTCACAAGATATTTTCTTTTTGTTGCTTTAAATAACTTTTTGAGAAACAGGTATGTTTATGGACTGAAAGAAGAGGTGGATGAGCATGCTTTCTTTACTGAACCTTCTGGAACAATGAGAAGTTTATCTGCTTCTTCTATGGATGATTCATGGCAAGTCACACCACTCACTATAAGCTCTTCATCTTCTTCTAAACAGAGGAGTTGCTCTGTTTTGTCCAATGATAATAACAATGACAATGAGTACTCTTACTTGCAACTTCAGAGCCTCAGTGACCACAGTTCAAAACAATCACATCAAGATCAAGATTTCTACATGAGACATGGGAAAGATGAACCTCAAAAGACTATTCATCGTTTCTTTGATGAATGGCCACACAAAAGTAGAAGCTCATCATCATGGCTTGATTTGGATGATAAATCATCCACTACTCAGCTTTCTATTTCTATTCCCACGTCTTCTCATGATTTCACAACTTTCACTTCCACAACCCAACCAGCTGGTAATGAAAGTTCCACATTTTATATCATGTTTCATTTTTCATTATTAATATCATTTATTTATTGAAGTGGATTTTGTTTTGCAGATGGTTGAGCTGAGATTTCAATAATGGATTTGTTGAAGTGGTCCCTCTCCCTCCCCTTTTTTTCTTTCTACATCAGTTGTATAATATTACATGTGTTGTTGAAGTGGATTAGTGTGTGTCTCCATGGAGGGATCCAATGTCTAGTTATGTGTTTTTTGTATTGTTTTCAAAGTTTCTTCTGTTATGTTATGTTTATTCTGCCAAAACATCCTTTCAGACTCTCCCCTCCAAGTGATTTTGCCTTGTCTGTTTATGTGGTTTGAGCATTATTTCGTTAAGTTAAGAAGGACACAACATGACACATATGTTTTTGTTCTCATTCAATCATCCTTTTCTCTCTCTGCTTCTGGTGTGAGTACATTATTGGATGCTTCTTTCTATGTCACTTCTGAACTCCCAAAACCTAAACTGTACTGGTTAGACTAGAAGTAGTAGAACACTCTCCTTTGAATTAAACCAAAGGGAACAAAAATATCTTCGATTACTAGTTACTATAGTTACTGCTGGTTAACAAAACTAGTATGTACTTGCATTATATTGTGTAACTAATAAGGGGAAACACACCTGATTAAGAAACTAAAGCTTGTTAATTAGTACTAAAACAAAAGGCTTGTCCGAACCAAAGTGATTTTCATAAAACTATTTTATTATTTCTTTTTGGTTACAAAATTCAAACTATTTTATTGATTTTATCAGTACGATAATATATATGCAACTTCACAAAGCCAAACCTAAAGATGACAAGGTTGGTTTGGTGCCACCGTTTTCCGAGCATCACGGGTAAAATTTGGCTCATACGAAATTTTATAATAATTAATTAGATCAACAAGATTTTATATCTATAAGAAAATCAGTAAGATTTTATCTTCTCGGGTGCATTAAAACTACATTTTATTTGATATTTGTTTTTTGGAAACACAGGGCTAGAAGGAGTATTTTAAATACCAACTCTTCATGCATGAACCGGTATCGTCTGTGCTTCGGTTATTTAAGCAGTTTAAAACGTTAGGGTAAAACTAGGGACATACTTTTAATTCAGGGTAAAATCTGTAAAGTGTAGATTAAAATAGATTTTTTTGTTACGATGTTATTGGTGCATAGTATTTACCCGTTTTGCCAATGTTTTTGCCACACCCAATATTAAAATAGAATATGACAATGGTTTTGTGACTAATGTTTTTGCAAGTGAGGTGATTATTTTGTGACTAGGGGAGTATAGTTTATCATGTTTTGAGAAAATTAATTTACTTTATTTTTTTTAACAATCCTCTCCAAGGATTTGCAAACTTAATATGGGTTCTTAGGTGTGCAGAGGATATGAAGCAAGCACTAAAGTTGCTACCTACATATCTGGGGTATGAACACTTTTATCAAATGTGAATATGTCTAGAGGGTGCTTGTTGTCATTATTCATACAACAAATTCAATCTGAGGATAAGACCAAATAATCTTATGTGGCAATCCACGACCCTCATGCAGTTACTTGAGCATATTTCCCGCCAGAGTTCATCTTCTCAACTTCAAGTTAGTGTTTGCATATCCCTACAATCTCCACGTTGACCATAATGACTAACTTGATGAGCACGAATCAAGAGGTTGGCTCTTAAACTTCTCTGAATGTGGGTAGTTAGGAGAGCACCAAATAGTTATAAATAGGGTAAGGGAACATGGAATAGGCATCTCGCTCAAGATTATATAGATATCATGTAGAACACTTTTACATTTTGTATTGGGATTTTACTAGTAGTACTAGATGTTACTGCATTGAGCATTGTCCCCTCATTTTTTTGGCCCGATTTTGAGGGCTGGTAAAACTCTCATGTGACATACCCTCAGTACTAGCGTGCCATGGCGAAATCCAAAAAGTTTTATAAATGGAGTTGAGCACCTCAAGACAAAGTCAAATCGTGAGATCTCAATGGAGCAGCGTCATTCTCTCTCTTTTTTTGGTCAAAATGGAGCGTCATTCTTAAACAACTGCCCTCGATCAGACCAAACATATTTCAGGCAAAAAGCTTGTGAACTAGAAGAGAATCGGAGAGACCCATCACAGCCAAATCCCAACAACTCTGCACAAAAGTCCAAGTCGGCGGAGGAACACCTAATTTCTATTGCTGAAGCTTTGATGGTCAAACCCCTTCCCAACCATATCAAACCATCACCCATCAAAAAAATACAACGAAACCTCTAACCTCTAACCACCTAGCCTATCCCATGTATTTGACATAGTGATTTGTCGAGCCTTCATCAAAACTCTCATAGACGTAGCACTTATATAGTTCACAATCTACCGATCGGTTCAATCGATAATTTTTACTCGGCACAAACTAAAGAGAAGAAAAAAAAGTCTACCATCCATCAACTTGTGCCTTCTTCATATTGCATAAGACTAGTTTTACCACATTGCATTTCAAATCGCTTCAACATGTATTAAATTTTCTGAAGTCAACATCACATTTGCACTATCATAAATGATAATTTGGTCTTTTCATAATGTTAAGTATCTCACTTTATTCTCTCTCTCTTACCAACTCTAGAGAATCATGGTCCCAATTTCCTATATTCATTTTTTATTTTCCTTCTTATTTTTTAATTTTTTTTTATCGAAATTATTTTTAATTTATAATTAATAATTTTTTGGTCACAGTAGTTTAAACAAACCGACACAAACAAACAAGAGGCCCATCCCCTACTCAGCAGCGCACCATACACCAAGAGAACACAAGCTGCACCACGGAGCTAACAACCAACAAGCCAAATCTAGAGAAACTCACCGGCGATAGGAAAAACCCCAACTAAACAGCTCAGCGTTGAATGGGTATCATACTGAAACGACAACGTTGAAGGGCTTCGCGTGGCATTGCAAGGCGGTTCAACCACCTTCGTCGTTTAGCAGTGGCAATCTCTTCCGGCGCGGAACGAGAACCCAATCAAAATGCCCGTCAGATGGTATCACCAAATTCAATCCCATATATTTATCTATATTCCACATAATTTTGAAATCATCAATTTCTTTTTTATTTGGGATTTAGGGTTCTGCACTGGCAACCCAGCCAAGGAGTGTTAGTGAACAGCCATATACTGAATGAAATCTCACAGTGCGTCGATAACATGAATGGCGTCAAAGATGGAAGATGGAAAGCCACCCTCACTTTCTACAGACCTAATTTGCGAGGTTACCATCTTCTTTTTTATATGTAATTTTTTTTGTTTAAATATCAAAACTTTATGAAACCTTTTTCATTTTGATTTTCCATGGTTCGCAGACCAGTCTGTTGCTGCTGAATATCCTCGCGATTTTATGGGGGTATCGCTGATGGAGCAGCCAAATAAATACTATTTCATTATTCGCAGCCATAAGATTGTTATTGAGGCTGATTCTTCAATCTTGACTATCATGGAAAAACTGCAGTCCTACAAATCTAAAGTCACTCTTAATTTTGAGGTTTTTTTTTTGTTGTTGTTTGTTACTTGGATTTTGTTTATTTATAGTTTTTTTGTATTTTTTGCTAAACTTTTTTGTGCTGATGGTGCAGGGAGCGCAGTATAAATTGGGTGACTTTATGGTGAGATTGATTAAAGTTGTTCCGAATCAAGCTGAAAATCTTAGAGGAATTTTAATGGAGGTAAACCATCATTGTGTTCTTGCTCCATTGGTGTTTTGTATGCTGATATTTTTGTGATACTTGTTCTTGGTATGCTTGTGATTAAGACAAGTTTAAGGTCTAAATGTTTTCTCTGACTCTTCAAACTTTGGAAATGAAATGGCACATAACCTATTTTTAGCATTGTTTTTCCCTTCGAAGTTGTTAGCTTTCTTATAAACTGCAACTTGCAAAGGAGGTTTTCTACTTCCCTCTTTCAAGTATCACCTGCATATTGAGATAGCTTACTTTTCCTTTATAATAAGCCAGATTGGCCAGGGTCAAAGTTTGTTATTCCACAATTGATTGCATGACTAATCATATAATCCTGCATGTAGTTAGAGGTTTTTTTTCTTAATTTCCTTTTCAGGAATTGCTTCTTAATAATTAATATAATTAAATGAGTTTGTATATCGTGTTTTTGTTGAATAACATATTTTTAGACAGTAAATACGAGGTCCTTGAAATCATTACTTTTAAGCTACCTCCAACTGATTTTTTTTCCTTTATCTCCTCACCCAGTTAGTCCCCTCAGATGTCGTGAGAAAAGTGAGTGTTATTTGGTGTTGATCATTCTTCCTTCAACATAATTGAAGCTAAGATATATTGCTTTCATTATTCACTTCTAGGATTCAAAATGGAATGGTTGATTTTCTTGACATTTCATCCTAAACTTCTGAGATTTACATTGGCCAGAGTAATAGTTTCTGTATGTGATACAATTATATTTCAATAATGTTATTTAGCCAAATTTTTCTGGCCAAAAACCATATTACAATACCAATTCACCAACCTACTTTTTCATAGTTTTCTAGGCCATTGACTAAAAACTGTGAAAAAGTAGGTTGGTTATTGGCTTAAAAAATTTGGTGAATTGGTATTGTAATATGGTTTTTGGCTATTTTTTGCTGGAAAAATTTGGCTAAATAACATTACTCATTATATTTACTTTGTGCCTTTTTAGTAAAGTACAAATGTATTAATAACAGCTCTGTGTAAGGTGTACCACTATCGAAATGATACAATGTGAGGTGCTTATTAATTATAGTTAGATATAGTTATTAGAGTATATATACTCTGGTGGAAACTGTGCTTGCAATTCGCAATGCACCGGATTTCTTCCTTCATTAAAAACTCATTTAGGTACATTGTGCCCCTGCCGCTACCTTTGCCTTGCCATCTACCAGACTCTAGTGAGATCGTAAAAATTAACAATGGGAAGCAATTCCCGGATAAGGAGCACTGATGCGGTGTACCACCTACTTTACTATCCCACCATAGACTTCACCATTGATAACTATAATTTGCACTTTCTACTGTGTTGTAGTGTAATTGTTATATTCAAAAACTGGAGCATTTTCCCACTATCATGGACCGTGCCTATAGATAAACCATTTGATTTTATATCTCTTTTCAAGGTTTTTTTTGGTTTCCCTCTTCCTCTAAATATCTGGCCATATCCTCCATCTCGTCTTTATGTGTGGATTGAAAAGTTTTAAAAGATTATGAAGATAGGGATGAGAATACTGAATATTTATTAATTCTTTTTAAATCTTTTATGTAACGGCGTTAAGATGAGAAGACCTTATATTGATCTGCTTGATCTAGTCTCAAAGGTCTCTTCCCTTTAAAAGATTCGGTCATTGTTACTCCTTCCCTTAAAATAAATTCGACCTTGTTGTAGGGGAGGGTGTAGCTGGCTTAGTTTTGCTTTTGTTAGTTTTATTTTCACACTGAATTTAAGCATTAAATGCTCTTAGTATGCATGGCATCGTTATAGTTAAGTTCGAAAGTAACCATTATTCAGTAGATTAATGTTTTCAAGTTTGGTTTAACTTCTCTGCAGGTTGAGTATCTCCCTATTTCATCAGTTGAAAAAGCCAAGCCAATTATGGAAGAGTTCATTGATATATGGCGAGAAGTCCTGTCTAAGAAATCCATACCCGGTCAGTTCATGCGTGCGGAACCAGGCTTCGCAGATTTTGGGCTCTCTGACAATTATACTTGGCAACACACAGCTGTTCAGTATGCTGCTGCATTGACTCAGTTAATTGCATCAGTGCAGCTAAGGAGTTAGGTGCATTGAAGGTTTTCCCTTCTCATCTCATACTTGAAACACCACAACTTTATCATAAGGTGAACAGCCAACTGTCTGGGTTCAGTAATATGTCGTTACAAGTGTCTACTTTCATTATATTTAGGTATCTGCAGCTGATTTATCAACTTATATACGGAATTTCGGGTTCATTCCCTGGGGGACGACGGATGGGGAGTTGTTGTGCCGATAGTTGTTCTGCATTTTTGTTTTCTGTCTCCGGAAGTATTATATAGATATATTTAAATAGTATATTTCTTAGGATTTTTGTTTTATTTAATGAGAAGTTTAGGTGAGATGTTTCTTCATGCCCCATCGAGGTTAGGAAAAATTTCAAGATTCAAATAGTATTCATCAACGAGGTCATCATCAGATTAACAGTGAGATTTGAATTTAAAGTCGCATCCTTTGTTAATGAGTCAAATTCAATATAAAAAAAAAAGTCAAATTCTTACCGATTCGACTAATCTCCGTTAGCTATATTTTTTAGGATCTTAATCCTTGTTTTATATACAATGATAAGTATTACTCTAAAAAAAGCTTCCATATTAGTCTATACATGCTAAAAAGGAGCGTTGGGTAATGATTAAGTATAAGCAGTAGCGTAAAGATCAAATAAAGACCATATAAAATTACAAATCATAAAGAAGAGTTGTGTGTGTCTTTTTTGTTGACAAACGAAGAGCTGTATGATAAACAATATAAAACCAGTAAAATCGAAAGCAAACATAGGGGAAATTGTCTCCTGTAAAATGTATAATATTTGTAAAAGTTAGGAAAAGTTTGTTTGCATATTTGCAAGTGTTTTATGGGTGGGTATTGTTTACGAATTTGTGATAAACTTAAATTCAGGAATATCTAAATTTATTTAGTTAACAGTTGTTATTTTAACAATACTTAAAATATATAAAATACAAAAATACTTATGCCTAATATTTTTTATTCTAGAAAATCACAAGTTTATCTATGAAAGATAAGTATTTTATTGTAAACATACAGATTTTTTTTTCAAAAATGAGAGAATCCACTCCAAAGTAAAAGAGACTGTAAATTTATGAAAAGATGATAGTTTATGGTGTAAATTAAGGATTTACCTAACTCCTAGGGGATAGCTTAAAGGAGCATGACAATATTTGTATATGGCATGTTGTGGGTTTAAATCTTCCCTATTCTTATTGGGATGGGGTTAATGCAATTCGCTTCATAAGTAGTCAAAGAGTCTGATGTTTTTTCTGTTTTAGATTGAGGCGTCATTCTCTCACCTAAATTTTTTGTTATAAAAGAAATTAAGGATTTACCTCAAAAATTAAATAATATAATAATTTAAAACACTATAACAAGTAATTATCCCATACACCACTTGTGGTGTCCAGATTGTTTCCTCTAATCTCAATTAGAAATATCAATTGTTGGATTAGTCCGACGACTCAAGATTAAAAGAAACGGAAATAATAAAACCAGAATTCATTTTGTATGTATAGGTTGGCCTTTAATTTTTGTGTTAAGACCCATTTTAGACCCCGATGGACAAGTCGGTTCCTGACAATTTTTTGGCGACAAATTATTTCTTCATAGTTCAAGAGAGGGACAAATTAATTCCCAATATTGGATGGACGAAGAACTAACTTGTCTCTATTTTTAAAAAAATGTCGGGAATTAATTTGTCTTAAAAATGAGTGATGCTAGTTAGTACAAGGGAATTCTTTAGAGAAACACAAGAATGTTGACATGTCTCATTTTATTAAAAGCCGGTCAAAAATTCATTCCCATACTTGACGAAAAACATGGGTGAAAAAATAGCAATTTCAAAATAAGAGAGAAAATGATAATTGAGGGACTAGTTTGATGAATTTAACATAATTTAGGGACGATTTATTATATTTCTATAATTTATGGACTAAATTAGAAAGAGAGTGATAGTAGAGAGATGAATTTGAAGGTTTAATTTTTTCTTATTATTATATAATAATATTATATATTATTATTAGATTTAATTTATATTATTATACATGTTTTACACTATCTACCATTTACATGTTGACACATATTAAAAAGAAATTGGTCAATTGGTAAACACTAATAAGTCAATTGGTAACCAAACCACTCTATGAATTGTGATTGGACACGATATTTGTTTAATATACAAAGTCTATACACGATATGTGTATATAAATTAAACTGATTATTAATTTTTTTTAAGCATAAACTGATTATTATTATTATTATTATTATTATTATTATTATTATTATTATTATTACTAGCGGGGAAAGACGGACTCTTCGGGCCCGTCTTCCATGTGTTAGTGTGTTAGTGGGTGGTTATAGAAATTATAGATAAATAATATATAAATAATAAATAATAATATAGTGAAATAGTGAATCAGGAATTTAGGGGTAAAATGGGTAAGAAAATCTGACACCAAAAAATAGTGATTACAAAATGAAGCCCCTTTATATATAGGTATAGATTATTTTGAAGCATTACTATTATTATTATTTTGATACAAGAGGGAAAAGAAAAAAAACAAAAAGGAAAAAACAAAAACAAAACTAAGGACGAATAAACTCTACTCCTTGCGCATCGGCCTGAAGGAGAGAGGAGATGCCAGGAGGGGGAGCATCAAACACAATCCATTTATCATCGGCAGCAACTCCAAACTTCGCTAGATAATCAGTGCAAACATTTCCTTCTCGAAGCATGTGAACTAACTGAACATGCCAACTCCTCTAGAGCATGATCTTAATCTTCTGAATAAGAGGAGCAAATCTATTCCACCTGTTATAATTAGCAGCTACCAGTTGTAATACATTCTGGGAGTCTGAATAGAGCAGACTAAGGATCGATAGCCTCTATTCCGAGCAAAGAGAAACCCATTGTATAAAGCTGACAGTTCCGCGTGGAGCATTACTATTACTATTATTGTTATTATTATTATTATTATTGCTGTCGTTGTTGTTTATTTTATTATTGAGCCGTTGGATTAATCCAATGGCTGATATCGAAGGAGAGAAACCTATAAAGGAGACAATCCGGATCCGTCATTAAACAGCGCGTGCTGAAAAGGAAGGAAGCATAACTGCCGAAAAACCTCAGCGCCGAACATCACACACAGGTTTTCTTCCTCTTTTTCTCTTCTTCTACTACTCCCTCCTTCCTCTCTCCAACTGCGCCGCTGTATCACTCAAAAACGGTAACTTCTGGCCGCCATTGTGGCCGCTCTAACCGCATCCTTAGACAACGACGCCATAGCCGAAGAGTAGCGTCGCACCGCACTACTCTGACGCGGTAGCGTCGCCGTTGGCAACTATGAATAACTCCCCGTCCCTTATTTACAGTTTTGTTATTCTTTTCTAATACTTATTTCTCCTTATAAACACTCTCCTAATCATAAACCTCCTATCATTCCCATGGTTAAAACACATCCTCTGTCAATCTTTCAATGATCTAACCGTTTTTTATTTATTTGAAAGGATATATTGTATATCTTTTATAGTTATTTATCTTTGTCATTAGCATTAGTATTTGTAAATACCGGCTTTGGCAATATAATACAAACGTCTATTTTTTTCATTTTAACTTGTGGTTTAAGTGAAGAATTCTTAGTATAATAGTCATTGGAAATTGATGTTATGTGCTTTAACTCTTTGATCGGGCTTATGAATTTAGCCAAAGATATTAATTTCTTTATGAAATTTTAAACCAAACAAATGAATATGATCTATTTGTGTTTATGTCAGTGACCAGTATTTGGATGTGAAGACTTGTTTCTTTAGGGGGTGTTTGTTTCAAGTGTAGAATTAGCATTCTTGGGAATACATAGGTGGTAGGAAATGACTATTCCCAAAGTTTGAAAAAAAAAATTCTCAGGTATAAAGATTCCTATGAGTGAAATAACTTCTATCATTTCCAAGGATTTATTCCCAAGGAAAAGGGTGGGAAAATAGTTCCCATGGATATGTGAATAATTACCTATATTCCAACTCTTAAAATAATTCTTGGGAATGTTATAAATATTTACCAAACACGACTTTAACTAATACCTTTGAATAAGATTTCTATCATTTTGTTCCTAGGGAATTCATTCCCAGGAATGAAATTACTAAACTTGAAACAAACGCCACTTTAGTAAGCAGGGTATTAATCTGCTAACTGGTATTCTTTGACATTGGAGACTACTAATTTATTAACAAAATTTTGCAGCATAATGAAATAAGAAATAACATTGAAGGTTTTGATACTGTTTTATTCACGCATGGTTTTTTCATTATATTCCCCTTCAATTATATGATGTCGGAGCAACATTTTATTTTCTCTTCTTTCTCGCATTGAAGTTCTGATTGTCATGTGTTTTTTAAGGTTTTAACAATATCTCATTTAGAATTCATTTTCCTCTGTTGGTTTAAGATCAACGTTCAACTGTAATGGATATCGATCCTCCAAAGGACGGTGCCGCCCAAAGAAAGGTTTGATTTGAATCTGTTGAATATATTAGTTACTTATTGTCAATCCTATTCATACACTCTTATACCATATAGTCAAATTATGTTGTTCTGTTGTCATTCATTTGGCGAATTGGCAAATGACCTGACCACCTTTTGCAGGTAAGATTTAAACCAAAAGCTCCACCGCGTCGAGTGCCTAAGGTTGAAGTTAAAAGGTATGTATTATTCGGTTTGACAATAGTTTGTGTTATGTTCCTTTAATTTATTCCTCTTCTTACTGTTCTGTTTTTGCAGTGAAGTGGACGAGGATGTTGATGCCATTCAGGCTAAGGATCTCCTTCGGCGTTTCAATGTACATTTCAGATTTCAGTTTCATTGATATCCCCTATTCAACTTTTCTACGACTTATTGAAATTTTATTTATTACTATGTCGCAGGAGGGTGCTATGAAAGCAAGGAAGGTTGAAAAAAAAGGTTAGTATAAGCAATGATTTTCTGTTTCCATTTTCATAAGTCATATTCATGTCAAAATTTATCTTGAAAGCATAACCTACTTTTCTGATATATCCTCAAAAAGTAAAGGTACTTAGAGATGTTTCAATCCATTTTATGGCTTGCAGTGAAAGCTTCACAAATTGCTTTTGGTTGTGGAGGTGAACAAACTTCTCTGAAGTCATATCGTCTTTCCAAATGTGGGAGCAGTACTAATGGCAATCAAAATTTAGGAGTCAATGGTATGTAATCATCATGGCATTCTCATTTAATAGACTACCACAAGATGTTTTGCCCTTGTTGCATGATCCTTTTTTCTATTAACTATATTTAGTCCATGCTTAAACCAGGTGCTACAGAGAAAGAATACAAAGAACCATGGGTAAGTTTACCGAGTGAAATAAATATCTTGTCTCATTGATCTACTCTTTTTATCTGTGTTTCCCATGTATGTGTAATTGTTCATGTTTGTTTCATCCTAATTGGTTGTTGGATGATACTTCAGGACTATCAATACACTAATTATCCAACAACTCTTCCCTTGAGGAAACCATATTCAGGGAACCCAGGTAAATTCCAAGAATCATTTTGATAGAAAGCAAAATAGAAACAAAACTTATTTAGCCTATTTACATAATTTTGAGGTTTTAGTTACATTCATGTAGAGAATCAGTACACTGCTATTAGTTAAGTTGCAAAATATAATACATTTTATTTTATACTATGATATATCATGTGGCTTTAACTTTGCACTTTGGTCTGATAGCAATTCTGGATGAGTTTGAATTTGGGGAGGCTGCAGAATCCATAGTTTATAATGAAAATTTAGCAAATTCAGCAAAGGAGCTTGGCCTTTTGGTAACCAACTGAACTTTTAGGAAATCAAATTTATTAGGTTCAACTTTTTTTCATTAATATAACAGTTTTTTGACCAAATTTTTTGTAGGAGGAAAATCCAGAGCCAAGTTTTTTCTTGGTTCATTTGCCACCACATTTGCCTATGATTAACCAATCAGCTACTGCTGGTGGCAAAAATGTTAATGAGAACAATAAACGTTCTGGAGGTGCAAAAAATGTGCCGAAGGCCACTAAGTTGAACGATTTACCAGCTGGCTTAATGGGAAAAATGCTTGTATACAAGAGTGGTAAAATCAAGCTGAAGCTTGGCAACACCCTTTATGATGTAAGTAGTGAATTTATATGATGCATATTTGATTATTATATTAATTTTCATTTTTGAGATAATCAATAGTCAACACTAAGGGGAATGATGTGTGTTAGACAAAACCAATTTCACAAGGTCATTCTTAGAAAATTTCACTAGTACAAGAATTAGTGGAAAGGTTGTTTTAACAATATTGGTTTCTCTTTAAGCTAAATTTGTGTACGTTTTTCCTTCAATGGCCACAGGTTTCCTCAGGTATGAATACTTCATTTGCCGAAGACGTGGTTGCTATCAACACTGCTGAAAAGAATTATTGCACAATTGGGAACATAAGCAAGCATGCTACTATAACCCCAGACGTAGATGCCATAGTTGATTGTTTGGCTAATTTATGATATTTCAAAGCATTTTTGTTAAATTTAGTTTTAATTTTTTTTATGAAGTTGTCTTTTTTTTTCATTCTTGGTTCTTTGTTTCTTAATATCACGTTAGAAAATTTTTGAACTACATAAGTTTATTGAATAATGAAGTTCATTTATTATGATTGTTTTCATAGGGTGTGAATGCGTGATTTATTTCTTGTTTAACTTGCATGCGTTGTAGCTTAAAAAGTTAAATTCCTTGTACTATTTCTATTGGCAATCTCAATCAAAAAATTCAATTCCTCACTTGTTAAGTCATTTAGGCATTG
Source organism: Astragalus glycyphyllos (assembly GCA_963573325.1). Lineage (NCBI taxonomy): Eukaryota > Viridiplantae > Streptophyta > Magnoliopsida > Fabales > Fabaceae > Astragalus > Astragalus glycyphyllos. The sequence goes on from OY754308.1 coordinate 67,090,342, forward strand.
CTGTCAAAAAAAAAGAGTCATTTAGGCATTAAAGAAGAATGTGTGTTTCGATTGTAACTTTAGGGCGGAAATAGGTTTGAGTTTGGAGACCGTAGTTTCGTTTGTTTTGGTGGTTTTAGACTCGAAACTACCCAAAACCAACAGGTATCCAAGCCTAGATCTTAAAGCATCCAAACTCAAGCGGTCCACTTGTCGCCGTAGAGGATGAGAAGTGACAACTAAGACCATCCCCAATGGTAGGTGGGATTTAAAATGCTTCTTTACTAATTAGTGAGAGTATCCTATAAGAATTACCATTGGAGATACACAATACACAATTTTCCTTTTTTTGCATTAAGAATATAAAATAATATATTTAATTATTTCTGATCTGATTTTAGTTTGACAGATAATATCGATTAAAACCTTGAACTGGTGTCTTCTCCGATTCAATGACCCGTCCGATTTTGATTACGTTTCTTTTCTGTTAATCCAAACAATATCTCATTTCTACTCTATTTCCCATTTCTGTATCTCTTTTCACTCTTTTGTATCTCTTTCCAGCCATCAAGAATTGTTTTTCTGGTGTAGTGTCTCTTCCAAACCCGCCTAGATTGGTTTCCTGGCACCCCTTTAGGGACAATGAAATCATTTTGACTGTTGATGATAGCATCCTTGACTAACCTGGGAGGTCTTGTCTTGGCGGTCTTTTGCGGAATAACAATGGAGAATGGATTGGTGGTTTTGTGGGCTACATTGGCATCTCTAATAACCTCAATGTTGAACTCCTTGCCTTGTACCACAGTCTCTTATTTGTGTGGGATAGAGGATATCGTTCATTGGTGTGCTACTCAGACTCTCAGAATGCTTTGCAGCTTGTCACTTCTCCCCTCAACACGTGGAGCAAGTATGTGCCTATTGTTCAGAACATTAAAGACCTTCTTCATAGAAATTGGCAAGTGCAAATGATTCATATGTGCTTCGGGAAGGAAATGTTTGTGCTGACTTTTTAGCTAAATCAGGAGCTTCTAACAATGATCATTGAATTGTCTTAAAGTCTCCTCTCTCTGGGCTCTCCTCGCACTTGCTGGCTGATGCCACTATTGAGTTTGTCTGTGCTTAGATTTGTTGTCTCTTTTTTTTTTCTTCCATTTTTTTTGATAGATTCTTTTCCATTTGTTACAAAAAAAAATCTCTCTGTTTTTTCTATACGAAATTTAATTGCTGGCTATAATATAAAGAAGTCGACCAAACAAACGCCTGGAGCAATTGTACCACACACACAAGAAAACCAAAATCTTGGGCACACGATTTCCCCTCTCTTGAAGGCTGAAACCATTCACTGTGCGTTCGCAAAATTGGCGCATCGATATCTAAGGTATTATCTTTCTCTCTTACAATAGAATCCCTAATTCCGTTTCTCATCTCTGATTCTGAACACTGTCAATCGAATCGTTTATACCTCATTGCTCTATTTAACCATTCATTGAACAATGCGAATCATGCAAGTTTTATTTCAGGGATTCGTCTTATGCTGGTTCTTTGCAGTTATAGAGATAGTTGCATTCTTTGTCTTCTATTCAGTTATGGATCAAGCCGAGGTTTTGGTTTACATATCATGCTTTATTCTCCTTGCTTGTTTACTGATATTATGTGAAGTCTTGAATTTTAACGAGCTCCAAAGGTTTAACTGAATTTTGTATCTTCTTTCTTTCATGAACATGAAAATCTTCCAAATTATGAATAAGGAAACTGGACTTAAAATAAATAGGGGTGTGAATAAAGAAGTTAATGGATTGGCTCATGAATTTTTTGCTGGAGAGTTGACATAACACTTATCCAGCAATTGAGGAGAAGCTAGACTTTGTGAATAAACATCTTTCAATAAAGAAATAGTAGCATGATTGTCTAGTAACTAGTGATATTTTTTGTACCATGTTCTATTTGAAATCAATCATTTTGTTTTTCGGCTCACTTTTTTTTTTTGTTACTCTTGTCCTCTCATTTGAGTAATTAAAGAATAATATCAATTTCTTATCATAAAAAAAGAATATCAATTTCCTCCTGATATTTATGATACTGATGAAACAGACAAAAAGACCCTCTTTGCAGAATCACCCTACTTCTTCTGCTGCTGGCCGCCGTGACTTGAATACAAATAGCTATGTTGGCAGCGGTTCGGAGAATCAGCACAGTGGCAGAAGAAACTACACGCCTCACCAGATTTTCTCTTCATGCCCCAAAATACGTATGCTTCTTCCCTCTTCATTGCTTTTTATCTTTTATTATTTTTAAAAATAAAAATAATGTTCATCGAGTCTATTGATTTAACCAAAATATACACATGTTTATGTTGCAATAGATTGAGATGTCTTTGAAGCATGCCTGAATTGATGGAAAAATTATATCAATAATTGCTTTTATACATAAATAATCCACCAAGCGATTTTAGAACAAAAACTGTCTATACTCTTTAGCAACCTATATTCAGGTTGAAATTTTAGTTGGTTTTTCACTGGAGATCGGAGTTTATGTAATAGCCATTTCATTCATCTGCTGTTTTTCTTACTTAATGGATCTCCTTGAACATTATTGCTTCAGGTAGAGGTGGAATTTTCCAATGGTAGCGCATTCAAGTTGTCCGCTGAATTTCTCAGAATAAATAGCCCTGCAGTTGATGGAAAAATCAGATCAATTGGAGGTGAAAAGGTAACCTCGTCATTTTTAAGTTATTTGTTGAATATTCATTAACAAAACACTATTTAACATCATATTAGAAATAGTAGGTTATACTTACTATAATCACACATTTTCTGAAAATTTTGATTGGAATTTAGTTGATTCCTTTCTAATGATACTTCCTCTGTTAATGATTCTACTTAACTAGGTTATATCGGGTAGACGCCATGTGGGAATTATGTCTGCTGAACCAGTAGGAAACTATGGGGTAAGGTACTACAATTTCAGACAATAGAAATAAAATTCAGTGCCAACATCTCATTTACTCTCTAAGTTAAAACATGAATGTTGAATTGGATGGTGCAGGCTCAATTTTGATGACTTGCATAAAACTGGAATTTATTCCTGGGATTATCTGTATCATCTAGGAGGCAACAAGTTTACCCTTATGAGAAATTACATTATGACATTGAAGAAATACAAGCTTAGTCGGGATCCACGGGGAAGAAAATGATCCAGGCTAAGGTGTAATCGTCCAAATCTAGTTTGAGATTTGGTGGCAGTTGCCATTTAACATGACCCTCTGGTAACTTGATTTGTTGAAACTGAAGCCTGTAATGTTGTTGTAGATTGTGTTGAATGAAATTTGAATGAATGGGTATCAATGCAATAAGTGTACATTTAGAAGGGAAGGAAAAGAAATAGAATATAGTGTGTTTTGCATTCTATTATTTTAACTTTCTTCTTTAGCGAGGGATGTGGAAAAAAAAATCATCTAACTATCTGCTAAGTTCTGTATTTTCTTTGAAACATGCAATTGCTGCTCAGCAGCTACAGTGGTACTTTTTAGGACACTCAATTCACGTTTCCGAACATGAATAGTTTCACTTGCATGCAACCCATGTCACTTGCAATGACTAAAGCAGAACCTAACACTTCTAGAACAATCGTACAAGAATTTCTTGTTTCTAGTTCATACAATCTTTCCACAAAGAAAATTGCTTGGAAGAAAAAGTAAGTTATTGTAGTAACTTGGTACAGTACATGTCCTCATAGGAGTAAATCTTTGCTCAAGCTTGATATAGTTCTTTTTATAAACCGTTGGATAACAATTTGACACATTTTAAAGTCTCAGATTGTTTACACCTCTATATACGGAGTGAGATAATCGTTGTCCTTCACCATGGATACTGGCCAGGGTCACTGGGTCAGCATAAAACTTATTTAAGGAGGAAAAGAAAAACATGTGTTTGGTTTGAAGAGAAATGAGAGGGAGAGGGAGGGAGAGTGAGAATAAATGGAAGAGAATGATTTAATATTTGTCGATTTGCTTTTATACCCCCGCTTTTAATTATTAAAATCAACTTTATAGATTAGACATGAATTTTTTTGCGTTTTTTTTTTGACAAGAACAAACTTAATTCATTTCATTAAACAGAATTGTTTCAATACAGGTTGGAATGAAATCAAAAACGTGGGAACTAGCAAACAATCTTGATGCCCGTGCTAACGTATGAGCAACAAGATTAGCTTGTCTCCGAATATAGCTAACCTCAAAGCTAGGAAAAAGACGTAATCTATTACGACAATACAATAAAATAGTACCAAGCTCGGTATTCGGCAAAGGCTCTACCTTCAAGCCATTTACAACTGGAGCACAGTCCAGTTCAATGAAAACAGAAGATAGCCCCAAAGCTTCCAACCAAGCCAATGCTTCCTTAAGACCAATTGCCTCCGCTTCTTGCGGTGTTGGGACTCCATGGAACCACATAGTTTTGCCTCTATAGAAATCACCTGTGGACGTTCGAATACACAAACCAATACCATATTTGTTGTCTTCCGCAAAAATTGCCGCATCGACGTTACATTTTAAAGCTCCTGCTGCTGGCCGAACTCACCTCAATACCCGTGGCAGCTGCTGGCCCGAGAGCACAGGAGGATGGTGTTGTTGCTGGCGCGCTCCAAACCAAGCGTCAAACATATCCTTCACGGTGTGAACGACTTGCTCAACCGGTTGTAACACCCCAGCCCAAACCTTGTCATTACGGCGACGCCAAAGAGCCCAAATACCCATTAAAAACCTGTTTCTACTAGTCACGGACAACGAACCCAGCATCGAAAAAATGGCATCACGCAGAGTTGCTGCGTTTTCTGCTGCAACCCGAAAGGGCAGCAACAAGTCCAGCTTCTGCCACACTTCCTGTACAGCGCTACACTCCAAAAAAACATGACTATCTGTTTCCTCTTCTTGTTCGCAAAAAGGACACAAAACGGTGCAATCAACATGTCTCTTAACCAAGTTACTACGAGTAGGAAGACACCCCCTAGCAAGCCTCCAAATTAATAATTTAACTTTCGGTGGAACGCCCGCTTTCCAAATGGACATCCAATCACCGTCAATTCTAGCATGTGAATTATTAATAATTTCCGGAGTATCCATAAGCGCATAGTAAGCCGAGCGAACCGAATAAAGACCGGACCGACTCCGCCACCAAGATAATTTATCTTCCTCCAAGTCACTGTACCTTGGCATGCTTTTGATGAGCATAGCCTCTTCTTGACAAAAAAGTTGATCAATTAAGCCATAATTCCAACCACTATTGTCTTGGTTCATCAAGTCCTTAACCCTCATTTCTTCCATCCCTTGAGCCATAGGTGATCTAACAAAGCTATCACTACGTCCCTTCAACCACGGATCTCTCCAAACTGAAATTTTGTCGCCATTCCCAATTCTCCAACGTGCCCCCAAATTCACAACTACCCGGGAAGAGAAGATACTACGCCAAACAAAGCTGGGATTATGGCCCAAGCGAGCCCCCATAAAGTCATCATTAGGATAATATTTAGCTTTAAAGATTCTACTTACAATAGTATCTGTACGAGTAGCAAGATGCCATGCCTGCTTCCTCAGCATTGCCAAAATGAAGCCATGAAGATGACGGAAGCCCATACCTCCAAACTCCTTTCTAACCGACAGCTTCTCCCAACTCAACCAATGAATACCCCTCCTCGTGCCACGGTTCGTACCCCACCAAAATGAATTCATCATTCTTTCAAGCTCCTCACCCAGTGTAGATGGAAGCATGAAGGTGCTCATACAATAAGTTGGAATGGATTGAGCAACTGACTTGATTAAGACTTCCCTGCCAGCCTTAGATAAGTGCTTCCCCGACCAATGATGTATCTTCCTCCAAATCTGATCCCTCAGGTAGCCAAAGAGTTGTTTCTTGTTTCTTCCAATCATAGACGGAAGTCCCAAATATTTGCCCGTTCCAAGACATTCTGTGACTCCCAATATAGCTGTAACATCAAAGCGAGCCTCCTGTGAAGTATTCCTGCTAAAATAAATTTCAGATTTTTGTAAGTTAATAGCTTGCCCCGATGCTCTCTCAAAGGTGTTAAGAATATCCTTGAGATGCCTACTCTCTCTAGCATCGGCTCTGCAAAACAAGAAACAATCGTCAGCAAAAAGGAGGTGTGAGAGAGAAGGAGCCCCTCTGCACACCTTCACACCATGAATATCCCCTCTGCTCTCAGCTCTCTGTAGTAAAGTAGTGAGACCCTCTGCACGCAATATAAATAGGTAAGGTGACAGTGGGTCACCCTGCCTCAGTCCTCTCCCTGGAATGATAGGTCCCACTTTTTCACCGTTTATCATAACTGAGTAAGTAACTGTTTCCAAACACATTTGCATCCACCGAACCCATTGGTCATCAAATCCCATCTTCACAAGAATACGCTGCAAGTAGACCCAATCCACTCTATCATAAGCCTTACTAATATCAATTTTTAGCGCCAGCTCCCCCTTCTTCCCCGTTGTTTTGCACTTCAAATGATGTAATGTTTCAAACGCCACCAACACATTATCAAGAATAGATCGATTTTCCACAAAGGCAGATTGTTCAAGAGCAATAAACTTTGGAAGTAGAGGTTTTAATCTATTAGCAAGTACCTTCGAGATAATCTTGTAAATGACGTTGCAAAGAGAAATGGGCCGAAGATCTTTCATAGACGTAGGATTCTCCACCTTTGGAATTAGCACAATATTAGCATCATTTATATTAGGGGGGAATTCGCCCATGACCAGCCACTCCCTACCAATGTTAAACAACTCCACTCCACATAAATTCCAGAACCTCTTGAAGAAAGCCGGATTTAACCCATCCGGTCCTGGCGCTTTGTCGGAATGCATTTGAAAAAGAGCTTGTTTGAATTCTTCAATCTCAAGAGAACGCACCAATAAGTGATTATCATTATCCGATACCCGTGGCTGAACATGATCAATAACGCTCCCATAATCACCTCCCCCACCATGAAAAAGATTTGCGAAATAACCCCTAGCCACTGCGCAAATATCCTGCTGGTCCGTCACTTCCACACCATCCTCTGTAACTAGCTTTGAAATGTGATTCCTTCTCCGCCGTGCACTAGCCATCGCATGAAAGAAGCGAGAGTTAGTGTCCCCGTCACGCAACCAATATACCTTAGCACGTTGTCTCCAAAAAGCCTCCTCTTGCGCTAACAAAGTGCTTAGACGATTCTTGGTCTCTATAACCATCGGATCCTCACCCCCACCAGGCATGACACGCAATTCATCAATTAAGCGACGGCATTCATTGATCTCATCCCGGTACCTTGATCTAAGCTTCTTACCCCAAGCATCCACCGCCGATGTACAATGATTTAATTTATCAAGGAAGCCCAACCCGTCACTACGACTCCAACTCTCCTCAACCACCAAGGGAAGCTCATTTTCTTCAAGCCAACTATTCTCGAACCGAAACTCACGCCTCCTCAAGATTCTCTCCAAGTAATTCAACCTCAACCACAAAGGACTATGATCCGACTTATCCGAGACTCCATTCACAAATCTATTATTTGGGAAAGTATCCAACCAAGATTGAGTAGCAAAAATACGATCAAGTCTCCCTTCCTTTACTTCCGACGTACCCAAACTCTTAGTCCACGTGAATCTATGACCCTCCATGGGAAGGTCCACTAAATGGCTCTCTTGAATAGCTTCTTGGAAACCACGAATTACCCACGGTTGACGATCTTGTTGTCCTCTAATCTCGTCATTGGAAAGAATGTCATTGAAGTCTCCCATAACACACCATGGCAAATCGTTGTCCCTAGATAACGTCTTCAAAAGATCCCAAGAGTCTCTCCTTCTTCCACTTTCCGGATACCCATAAAAACCCGTAAGCCGCCAAAGAGGACGGCCCACAGAACTAACCTCCACATTAATAAAATTCGAAGAATAATTCAAGATACGACAATCAAACGGATGCTTCCAAAGCAAAGCAAGACCCCCGCTTCTACCAACTCTATCCACAGCAAAAGCATTATCAAAACCCAGCCTAACACGAATGTCTTCAATTCTATTAGCATGTACCAAAGTTTCACACAAAAAGATTACGTCCGGATGGTACGCCCGAACGAGGTCACGGATGGACGAAACTGCACTCGGGTTGCCCAGGCCCCGGCAGTTCCAACTAATGAAACTCATTTGTCCTGGCAGGCCTGCTTGCCAGGACCTGCCTCTAAAAAATTTTGTCTACCATGCAGCATATTCACGTCACCCAAAGTCTCCACCGTTGGCTCCTCACTAGCATTTTCCAATTCTGACTCATTCCCCTTTTTTCGTTTGCGATCCTGGTCAATAACCATAACATCCTCAGTAGCATTTTTGTTAGTAACCGTGACCAAGTTCAATGTATCATTAGCACCAGTTTTTTTGATAGGGAAAAAAGATTGAGGATCCTTGAATATTGCAACCATATTACTAGATACTTTTGCGTTAGAAAAATTTGCCTTATTAATAGGAGAACTTTCGGCCTCATTAATAGGAGAATTATAACTTCCTTGATTTGCTCCTTGATTTTCGCGCCCCTCACTCCTTGGATCACGCCTAGCATTGAATGATTGGCTAGGGTTCACCCATCCACCGTCGCCGGCATCACGCAGCCACCGAGACCTTGTGATGGCAGCCCCCCTACGCATTTCAGCACGAAGTTCAGGCCCCCATCCCCTCACGCCGTCATCCACACCCATAACAAAACGCTGCTCGCATGAACTCTCACCATGCCCTAGCCTCCCACAAATATAGCAAAATACCTCCAACCTCTCGTACTTAAACGACACCATTCTCGCCTCCCCACCTTGCTTCCGTATCTTCTTTGATCTCATTAACGGAAATGTAACATCGACCATCACCCTTATACGCATAAAAGACCGCAGGAAATTTGAAGAGTTCTTCTCATCATATTCTAAGAAGACGCCTATGGAGTTTCCCAAACCCTTACCAACCGACTCAGACATGAAGCCAAAAGGAAGATCATGCACTTGTATCCAAAAAGGGACTTGGTAGAGAGGAACATCTTGTGGAGGCACCCCTTCTTGGATCACACTGAGAACAAGTAAATTTTTATCAAAGTACCATGGACCTTGTTTAAGAACCTTTTGGACATCCAACTCATGATAGAATTGAAAAGCAAATATCCCTGGCTGTATCTCGTTGATCGTAACTCCACGCCCTGGCCGCCAGATCTCCGCCATCTTGTCCTTCATCATCGCAACCCTAACACTCCTATCAGTATGGAATCTCCCCACCAAACAAAGAGGCTGCGCCGCCAACCCTTCCTCCACCCCTTCATCACCAAACTCAATCTCATCACTTTCACGAATTGACAAATTCTCCATTGTGTCTGGAAACAGAAAAACGTTACTCAGTTTGAAAACTAGAAGAAAAACTGGGAACTCTCACACCGTCGGAGAGAAGACCTCACTCACGCTCTCACACTTGGGAGAGAAGACTTGCTTTATTCATTCTTAATTTTTTTATAAATATTCAATATCCCTATATTTTCTATTTCTCTTTTTTCTCTTGTTTTAAACAACACCCTAATGTATTTTATTTCTCACATCTTTCTCTCTTCCCTTACTCTTTCTTACCTATTTCTCTCTTCACAACTTCTCTTCTAAACCAAACACACATGGCAAATAGTCTTGTACCAACAAAATGTAAACATTGTTTCTAAAAGTTAAGTTTTAGCCATGGGTATTGGAGGAAGAATGGTGCTTCTATATCATATGAATTTCAGGTTGTGAAATTTAACTAAATAATATATATATATATATATATATATATATATATATATATATATATATATATATATATATATATATATCTTTTTAAAAACAAACATGTATTTGATAGGATTTTACAAAAGTGCTCTATTTTTTTCCCACTAAAATCATTTTGATACGTTTATGGAGAATACACTTCCTTATAAATAGTATTTTCCTTGAGGAAAAAGGATGAAACTACTTGGTCTGTACTAGTAATAAATCGGTGAAAATAGCAACCCCTCTGCGACATGGGGAGCAGTGGAGCCCAGACCATAATTGGCACAATAAAAAAAAGATTCTTTTGACAAAAAAAAAAGATTCTTCTATTTTTATTTTTTATTATTTTTGATAAAAGTGAACCGTACATTGAGATGATCTGCGGAGACGGATGATCTGCGGAGACGGTCAAGGGACGGATCGTCTGATACTGTAGGCTAAGGAGGACCTGAACGAGCGGGGGGGTGTACCTGCAAGAACACTCCGACGCCCAAGTCAGCTATATCGAGCTACAATAATATCTAGTGAATGAATTGCGTACCTGACATCTGGTGACTGGAGGTATTTATAGTGAATAGTCTGGATCGTTGGCGTCGGATAGCCTATTTGCGATGGGGGCCCAAGTATCAGTGGAGCTGACCACTTCGTTATTGGGCTGGTCGATTAGCTGTTGTATCAGGTCCAGCGAAGCTGGCCCTTCCCTTGCTGGGTTGGGTCGTTGCTACTGGATTGGGCCTGACGACTGGCCCAGTCCAAAACAATTGCCCCCCAAGCCAAGGTCGATCGCTGAGCGGGCGTAGGCTTGAAGCGCAGTCATGCTAGTCGTACTCGATCGGTAGTTAGATAGGTCTTGCCCCAGTTCACGACTTGTGAATTTTCGGCGGTCGATATCGTATCGGGTCGATCGAAAATTGATAGTCACTCTCCTGGTTGCCCAATTCTGGTGAATATTTCGAATATAAAAAGTGTTTTAAACAAAATAAAAGAAAAATTTTTATTCTTTGTCGGGCCTATTTTCGTGGGCTTATATATATATGTTAGTGTGAGGGGTCTCTTCTTTCTCACCACTCATTCACGAAATCAGAATTTCAATTCTCTCTTCCCAACGAAAAGGGGCGACCTGCTCTCCTCTTTGGCGCAACCGGAAAGGGGCGATCCTCTTGGTGCTGACGGGAAGGAGGGCGACCTGCTGTGACGCGCCTGCGACGGTGCGATCTGAGGGAAGATTGGGAGCGAGGGCGTCCTGCTCCAATCCCTGTGAGAGGCGACCCGAAAGGGGGCGACCCGAAGAAGAAGAAGGGGCGACTTGCACGCTCACGAACGGTGCGAGAGGAAGAAAAGGGGCGACTTGCACGCTCACCTTCGGGGCGAGAGGAAGAAAAAGGGGCGATCCGTTGTTCTTCTAAAAAAGAGGCGACCTGAAAAGGAAGAAAAGGGGCGACCCGTTGTTACAAAAGGGGCGACCCGACCCTAGAGTAGGAGGTGACCTTGCGCTTCACGGAAAGGAGGCGACCTGCTTCCCTACTTTTTCAAGGCCAGTTCCTTTCCCTTCTTCTCTCCTTCTCGTTATCTGGTTGTAAGTTCTTTATTTTTATTCACATTAGATCTCGCGGGCCGCTATCTTAATTTGGTTCCTCGGATTTGCCATGAACGTTGTATTGTACAAGTTCTGATATCTGTTGGTGTATGATCTACAGGTTGTGTCTAAAGGCGGGCAACTTTCCCTCCTGCCAACTCGTATCATGGGTGATCACTATCACAAGCGCCCACACTGCTTTACTCTAGGTATTTCCCTTATAGCTTTACCACCTTCGTTTCGTAATTGCGAGGTGAGCGTGGTCTTGATGCGGTAACGTAGAAATTTGACTTCTTGTCTTTTATGCCTTTTGAAGATTTCGAGGGTGATCTTACCTCTCTCCAACTTGGTGATTCGATCTTTTGGGTTCTTCGACTTTCTGCCAAGATACACGGCCTCAAACTTCATTGTTGGAAATTTATGGAGATAGTTGTTGGTGTGGTTTTGATTATAAGCTACTTCGTTTTTCTTTGAGTCTGATCGATCTTTTTATTTTTATATCCAGTGCGTTGTTTTGACCATCCTAGGAGGCGACTTGGCCTTCTTTATCGGCAAATCTTGATCCAAAGGTATTCTCCCTTTCTTTGGTATTTATTCTTTTTGTCGCGTTTACCTTTGGTTTGGCGGGGAGGGGCGATCAGGCTTGGGGTGAGACAATCGCCCCTCATCCACAAGCCTAAGTACTCGTTTAACGAGTGATCGCCCCTTCCTGCAGATTTGCATCGTGGCGAGGACCAAGCAGACTCGACGCCAGTCTCCATCCTCCGATCCTCACGTTGCTACGTCGAAAAAGGGAAGACCTCTCGAGATGTCAGATGGTGAGGGGGATACGAGCTCTTCTGAGTCTAGTCGTTCTATGGGGGATAGGTCGTCCGGCTCTTCTTCCCAGAGTGCCGAGTCGTCTAAACCCGCCAGGCTTAGGTCATCTTTCGGGGGCCAAACGGACATTGATTATTCTTGGATTTCTTCCACCATTCTGAATGAAGTATCGAAAGTGACAAAAAGGGAGTTGGATTTGGCGGCCCAGTGCGTGGGCAATGACGACCAGGAGTGGCAGGTCGAGAGCATGGGGATTGGTGAGCACATTGCTACCTTCCCAACGGAGCTGAAGTTCACTATGTACATGAGGGTTCTCAACATCATGAAGATACGACCACCCTTTACTCCCTTTGAGCGTGGGGTCCTTCGTTTCTTGGATGTCGCCCCATCACAACTTCATCCCAACTCTTGGGGCTTCGTCAAGGCATTTGAGGTTCTGTTATGCACGCTGAATAGGCCGGTTTCTCAGAAGCTCTTCTTCACTATCTTTGATACTAACCGGCGTGGAAAGAAGCATAGTCACAAAACTAGGTGGGAGTTTCTCAGTTTGAAGGCTGTTACTGGTTTCAAACTTTTTGTGCCTTATATGGATTCTGTGAAGAAGTGGAAGAGCAAGTTTCTTTGGGTTGCCCCGACCACCCATGGTGATCAAGACTTGGTGAGATGTCTAAACGACTACGGGGAGGCCATCGATTTCGTGTTTCCTATTTCTTGGTCACAGCGACACTACCTTCGGGAGCCACATACTTACCAGTTCACCTTAAAGCAGCTGGGTGCCACTGATAGAGAGACCTTGAGATTGCTCAGGAATTTGGCCTCCCATTTACCCTCTAAAGAGAAGCTGATTCCCTGCAAGCCACTTGTTCTGTCCGACTCCCCTGACAAGTTGGCTGTAGCCTTAGGTCGGCTGGCTTTCTTATTCGTGTATTAGTTTTTATCCATGTGTAATGGTCTCGTTTGTTTTCTTTTGACTACCTTATCACTTATTTGTCGCCTTGCTTGTTTTCTAACACCTATGTTTGTTTTCTTGCAGACGATATGGCAGGCGGACAGTTGACTTTTGCTGAGCTAGTTGCTGGTGCCAAACAGGGGCCTCCGAAGCGTAGAACATCGGTTCGTGCTGAGGGTTCTACCCCTATTCCTTCCCCACCACATCCCGAGGCGCATCCACAAACTCCTCCGGTTCATCCACATCCTGGGGGCGACCCTGAAGGTCCTCAGAAAACAAAGAGGAGGCGGGCTGATGATGTTGTGTCTGATGGAGCGGGCCACCATTCCGCGGGCGTACCTGATCAACCTGGGAAGAAGAAGCATGGTCGTGGCAAGTCTCCTAAGTGATGTTGGACCAGCTGGGTGCTGCTTACCGGGACCGCTTCGTGGAAGACCCTATCGACACCGCTATTGACGTTTTGAAGGCTGCTTCCAAGCAGCTGAAGAGGACTCAGAATGAGGAGGATGAGCGGTTTGCAGGTAAATTCTTTTGGCTTAGCTTGACCGGTCGACATATCTTGCTTTTGGATTTCCTTACATTACTTCTTTCTTTTTGTAGAGTTGACCGCGAAGAGGGACATGTCTCTGGATCAAGCAAAGAACGCCAAAGATGCCCTGGAGGGATCTGAGAGGAAGGTTAGCATGTTGAAGGAAGAGCTGCAAAAGTTGAAGTCCGCCAAAGAAGTTTCTGAAGCTAAGATGAAGGAAGAGCTGCAAGAGCTGAAGTTGGCCAAGGAGGCTTCTGAGGCTAAGATGAGGGAAGAGTTTGAGAAATCGGTTTCCGCGCTCAAGGATGAGGTCGAAGCATTGAAGAAAGAGAGAGATGAGAATGAGAAGGCACTGGAGGAGGCTAAAGATTGGGGTGACAGGGTTACCCGTGATGCCGTTGAGATCGTAAAGGAGCAGTTTGCTAATGCTCTGAAGCAAGTTCAGCTTCGTTATCCCGAGGTGGTGGTTGACACGGCTGTTTTCGATCCCAACCATGTCGTCCTAGGTGACCAGATTGTGAAGCCCACCGGCAGGCCTGATGGGACCAACCTGGTCATCTATCAGCGGCGATGAGGGTGGTTGGGTCTTTCTTACACACCCTTTTGTAGTTCTGATATTACTTTATCCTGACTTACGCTTTAACTTTCTAGCTTTGGAGTTTATTTGATTTCGTTGTAACCCATACTCGATGTGTTCATACTCCGACATTTTGTTGCATGGTTTATTTTGCCTAAACTCTTTGCGCATGTGTGACACTCAAACTCTTTGACGATATATCTGATATGTTCGACATGCGTTCTCGTTTTTCTAAACGTTTGTTACACGGGCAACGTCATGGAAATTTATACTTGGCCATATTTGGTCTCCCCTGGTCAGGTCGTACTTGGCCAATCATGATCGTCCCTGGCAGGCACGATCGTCCCTGGCAGGCATGATCGTCCCTGGCAGGCATGATCGCCTTAGGCAGGCATGATCGTCCCTGGCAAGCATGATCGCCTCTGGCAGGGATGATCGCCTTAGGCAGGCATGATCGCCCCTGGCAGGCATGATCGTCCCTGGCGGGCATGATCGTCCCTTGTATTGCCAAGTCACGATCGTCCCATGATCGTCATAAGGGAGGAGCGGCCACGCCCGCTAAATGATTCGTTTATCTGGTTTATATTATCGTATAAACCGCTAAGTTCGTTTGGTTTACTTAGTTATTTGATAGCCTTACGTGTTAGACTTGTTGATCTCGCGTTATCTGTATGTTCCACCTGTTTCGTTTGAGTGGGATCGATATTAGCCCGCGGACAGTTTACCGGGCTCCTACCCAGATTTAACTCGCCCTTGGGAATGCGCCTGTTCGTTCGGCCGCTTCGTTTTACTTAAATTCGTTTAAGTTTTTCCCCACCTTGCAGTTTATCAAACTCGGTTTAATTCTAACTCGCGTGGTGGGGTGAACCATCGTTGGTTCGCTCGTGATAGATCATTTGTGAATAAAAAGATTAATGCACACATCAATAAAAGAAAATGCCTCGTCTTTATTGACGGACGGGCGGGCCTCGATAAAAAACCCTGTGGGAAAAAGAGCGTCCCGCCCGTTTATTCGTTCGCATAGTTTAACATAAAATTCATTGGTAGAAATACAAAAGGACTAATCAAATGTAATATCTCCTCAGGTTGATGGCGTTCCACGTCTTGGGAATCAGTCCACCATTCATGGTCTGCAGCATGTAAGCACCTTTGCCTGTTTTGGATATGACACGGTAGGGGCCTTCCCAGTTGGGGGCGAGCTTGCCCATGGCTGCGTTCCTCTGTCCAATATCTGCTCTCCTCAACACCAGCTGTCCGACACTGAAATCCCTGGGGACGACCTTGGCGTTATGCCTCGTGGTCATCCCTTGCTTGATCAAAGTTTCTTTAAGTGCCGCCTTGCTGCGGAGCTCTTCTACTAAGTCCAACTCCTCCTGGATGGCCTGGTCGTTCTCACTGGGCGGCTTGGGGTTGCTCGTCCTCCAGCTTAATTCTCCGATCTTGACCGGGATAAGAGCATCGGTCCCGTAGACCATCTTAAAGGGGGACTCCCCAGTGGTGGAGTGTGGGGTTGTTCGATACGCCCATAGCACATACGGGAGTTCTTCCGCCCATCTTCCCTTTGCTTCATCCAACCGCCTTCTGAGGCCACGCAAGATCACTCGGTTTGCAGCCTCGGCTTGTCCATTGGTCTGCGGGTGTTCAACTGAAGAGAAGCGCTGCTTCACCCCAAATTCGATCAAAGCTTCCTGAAACTTCTTGTCTGTGAATTGTGTCCCATTGTCGGACACGACCACTTCTGGAATTCCGAAACGGACCAGGATATTCCTCTTGAAAAATCGAAGGCAGTTCTTGGATGTTATCGTAGCTAAAGGCTCTGCCTTGATCCATTTCGAAAAATATTCTACTGCTACCACAAGATATTTGAGCTGCCTAGCAGCAACCGTGAAGGGACCCAAGAGGTCGATTCCCCACCAGGCAAACGGCCATGGCGCAGTCATGCTGTTCAGTTCGACTGGGGGAGCGAGGTGGACATCAGCGTGTCTTTGGCACTTGTCACATTTTTTAACCAAGAGATTCACATCCTCATCCATAGTAGGCCAATAGTATCCTGCCCTGAGCGCCTTCTTCGCCAATGCTCTTCCCCCTAAGTGATTTCCGCATATCCCTTCGTGAATTTCTCTAAGTACATAGTTGGCTTCCTCGGGGGGAAGACACTTTAGAAGTGGCATGGATAATCCCCTTCGATAGAGCTGTCCGTTGATAATTGAATAGGAGGATGCTCGCCTGCGTATAAGAGCAGCCTTTTTGGGATCCTCTGGCTCCTCCCCATCCCTGATATATTTAACGATGGGATCGATCCAACTCCCGTCTAGGTTGATCATGCATATATCAGGGTCCATAACTATCTGTTCAAGTTGCACGCTGGGCTGCGTGAGTACCTTCTGAATTACGCTCCTGTGGTTCCCTGGACTCTTTGTGCTCGCAAGCTTTGCCAGTACATCTGCTCTTACGTTCTCCGTCCTAGGGACATGCTTGAATTCTGCGTGATCAAAGTGTTCCAATAACCCTCTTACTTTAGTTAAGTACCTTTGCAAGACCTCATCCTTTGCATTGAAGGTCTCTTTGATCTGAGATACCATCAGCAAAGAATCTGAGTACAACTCCACTCGTTTGACGTTAAACTCGATCGCAAGCAGCAGTCCGGCAATGCAAGCCTCGTACTCTGCTTGGTTGTTGGAGGTAGAGAACGAGAATGTTAAGGAGACCTCGATCTTCGTCCCCTTTTCACTTTCTAAGATTAGACCTGCCCCACTGCCCTTGCTGTTAGACCACTACAAAAAAAACGCTTATTTGCGAGGGACATTAGCGAGGGAATAACATTCCCTCGCTAAAACTGACTTTAGCGAGGGAATTAGCGAAGGAATGTGATTCCCTCGCTAAAACTGACATTAGCGAGGGAATTAGCGAGGGAATTTGAAAATTTGACCGTTAGCGAGGGATTTAGCGAGGGAATTTGAAAATTTTCCGTCGCTAATTGTTTGGAGGGAAAATTCAGTCAAATTCACGCGAATCAAGGAAATTAGCGACGGAATTAGCGAGGGAATTAAAATCCCTCGCTAATTAAAGTGGTTTTTAGCGACGGAAAATAGTTCCCTCGCAAATTTTTTTAATTTTTTTTACTTAAATCTGTCACTCACTCACTCACTCTTCTTCTCTCCTCTTCACCCTTCCTCTACTCTCCACCACCACCACCATCACCACCACACAACCAACCAACCACCCCTACTCTTCTTCTCTCCTCTTCACCCTTCCCTTCCTCTTCCTCTACTCTATCTCTCTCACCTATAAACCCTAACCCACCACCACACAACAACAACCACCACCACACAACCACCACACAACAACCACCACCACAAAACAACCACCACTCGCGACACCACCACCACCACCACCACCTTCTTTCCTCTTCCTCTCTTCTCTCTCTCTCTCTCTCTCTCTCTCTCTCTCTCTTACACAATTTCCACTTTCACTCTTCTTCTCTCCACCTTCTTCCACCACCACCACACCACCACCACCCACGAGACCACCACCACACCACCACCACCCACGAGACCACCACCACCACCACCACCTACGAATTTCTTTCCTCTTTCTCTCCACCTTTCACCATCACCACCACCACCACCACAACAACAACCACAAAATTAGTAATATATTATAATAAAAAACTGATTTTAAAAATAACATAATAATAAATATAAAAAACAAACCATTTAAATTAAGACACGTGTCAGTCAGAATTTGAAAAATTGCACAAATTTTGAGGCAACATTAGCGAGGGAATTAGCGAGGGAAATGTCCCTCGCTAATTAGCGAGGGATGGAAGGTATTAGCGAGGGAACCGGTCCCTCGCTAATTCCCTCGCAAATGACCATTAGCGAGGGATTTTGGTCAGTTTGCGAGGGAAATTTCCCTCGCTAATCCCTGATTTTTTTGTAGTGGACGAGCCATCCACGTGCAATATCCAAAGTGGATGCATCGGGTTTTCAGGGATGGGGGTCATCTCAGCTACAAAGTCGGCCAACACTTGAGCCTTGATCGCTGATCTTGCCTCATACTTTATTCCAAATTCTGACAATTCGACTGCCCACTTGATCATCCTGCCAGCCAGGTCAGTGTAAGATTTGTCTGATGGGTTGGTCAGTCCGTAGGACGACCTGATGAGCCACAAAATAAGGCCTTAGTCTTCGAGCAGCCACAATAAGCGCCAATGCCAGCTTCTCAATCTTTTGATATCTTAACTCTGCCCCCTGGAACGCTTTGCTAACAAAGTATACAGGATTTTGGTTGGATCCTGCCTCTCGTACCAATACTGCCGCCAATGCCTCGTCAGTGATGGAGAGATATAAGTAAAGTGTTTCTCCTTGCTCTGGTGTGGTTAGTATTGGAGGTCGTAATAGAGCTGTCTTCAACTGATCGAGAGCCTGTTCACACTCAGGCGTCCACTGAAACTGAACTTCTTTCTTCAACAATTTGAACAGGGGAAGTGACTTGTTCGCAGCTTTGGCTATGAAACGCGAGAGAGCGGTCACCATCCCATTTAGCTTTTGTATTTCTTTTTTAGTGGTGGGCGACTTCATCTCTGTTACCGCCCTACATTTGTCCGGATTGGCCTCGATTCCCCTCTCTGTGAGGTAGAAGCCTAAGAACTTGCCTGCTCTGACCCCGAAAGTGCATTTCTCAGGGTTGAACCTGAGGGAGTTTTTTCGAGCTTCTGCAAACACTTCTCTCAGATCTAACACATGTATTGGATCCTCCCTGCTCTTAACTATCATGTCGTCTAAGTATACTTCCACCACCTTGCCTATCTGCTCCCGGAAAACTATGTTCATCATTCGCTGGTAAGTCGCACCAGCATTTTTCAATCCAAAGGGCATGACCCGGTAACAGTAATTGCCCTTATCTGTCATAAAAGCTGTTTTTTCTTGGTCAGGTGGGTGCATGGCGATTTGATTGTAGCCCGAGTATGCATCTAGAAACGACAACAATCGGAACCCACTCGCATTGTCGACCAGTCTATCCACGCTGGGCACTGGGAATGCGTCTTTTGGGCATGCTTTGTTAAGGTCCGTGTAATCCACGCACATCCGCCATTTACCGTTTGCTTTCTTTACTAGGACTACGTTGGACAGCCATGTCGTATACTTGATCTCTTTGATGAATCCTGCTTTGATGAGGTCGTCAACTGCCTTGGCTGCGGCCTACGACTTCTCTTCTTTCTGCACCCGTCGTCGTTGAACAACCCATCTTACCTCAGGATCTACGGCCAGGTGGTGGCAAGCGACCTCTGGGGGAATTCCAGGCATATCTGCTGCACTCCACGCAAATAAGTCGGAGTGTTATTTCAAGCATAGTATAAGTTGATCTTTCACGCTAGTGAGGAGATCGTTCCCTATCCTAATCGTCTTTTCCGGGTCGTCCCCCAACTGTACATGCATAAATTCTCCATCTGGTTCTGGCCTCTTTATCCTCTTCTTGAGTTCCCTGGTCAGGAGGTCGTCCCCCTATTCTTCTTCACTGTCAGGGTCGTATCGAGCGTCCAGGTCGGCCACATTAACTTGTTCTCCGCCTTTTATTACATCTTCTATTTCTCTTCTCACTTGCTCACCTTGCTCCTTGAGACTTAGGAAGAAAGCTCGTTTTGCTGAAAGTAGGTCAGCGTTGACTGTTGCTATCTCTCCTTCTTTAGTGTAAAACTTCATTTTGAGATGAACAGTAGATGGGACTGCTTCTAGTCGTGCTAGTGTTGGACGGCCGATGAGGCACTGGTAGATTGACTTACATGGGAGCACTATGAAGTCCGTCCTTACCGTTCTGCACAAAGGTCTCTCCATGGTGTCATCCCCGAAAGTGACCATTAACTCAATGCGCCCGATCGGGGTGGTGGTCGTCCCATTGAATCCGGTTAGGACTGTTCCTCTGTAAGGTCTCAAATCTTCTCTTGATATTTTTAGTACATCCAGGAGGTCTTCGAAGATGATATCTGCAGAGCTTCCCTGATCGACCAGGATCCTCTTGACATCCATGTTAGCCATGACTGCAGACACGACTAGTGGGACTTCGTGATTGGGCGTTCCATCAAGAAGGTCCTCGTCCCCAAATGAGATGGACGGCCTCTTCGTGAGGATCCTTGGGGTGGACGTTGACGCAACGCTTAGGATCTGGTTCCATCTTCTCTTCATTGACTTGTTCGTTTCCCTCCTATTAGTGGGAAGACCTCCCATTATTACCATCGCAACGGCTCTTCCCTTGGATTTTCTTGTGTCCAAGACTTCATCGTCTCTGTAACACCCCAATTCTACCCAATAATACTATAAATCAGAGTGCGGAATTTTCAACATAAATATTGGAGTGCTACACTTACTTCCCAACACAAACAATATAATTCATTCATGGTAAATTCAATTTGAAGCAATCTTAACAATCCTTGTCCATTTGACAACTCAAAATCAACAATTTGCTTAATAGAAATAACTTCGAGTTCAACAAATATTGCAACCTAAATGATAAAGGAAAAAAAACAGCGTTCAATCCCCCCGAGTGTTACGTATCAGAGTGACGACACCGACTCAACTAAGGAAGGATCACCGCCTTCATTCGCGACTACCTGCACGTTACCACATAGGGGTAACATTCAAACAGAAGGGGTGAGATATCGAACTATATAAGAGCATGTATGAAGAACAATATGATAGGTCAGGTACTATAGAATTACACATATCATCAATAAAATCCTCAATAGAGTCATCGAAGTGCAATGCGGAATGCGACTCAACTGTGCATATGCATGTGGTACCATTGGAGCAAAACTCCCGTCGTAAAAATCGTCGTTGCCAGTAAATAGTGGCTCACAGGGCATAGCCCTCATCGTTCACGTCGTAAAGCAAATGCAAAGGTATGCGACACAATGTGAATGTACAAGTAACGCTAATCACAGTCACGCAATCGCACGACAACAACACCAAAACGTCATGGCGGCCATAGGCCTACAATTTACTATCTTTGCCAATAAATAGAGGCAAATCAACTTTTACAACTTCACCTGCAATTTACCACATTTTCGACAAGGTATTCAACGCAACAATTAACCACAACAGCAACTGTGGCAACAATATTGACAAAGCAGCAACATCAACAGCGCAAAACAGCAAGAATAGCAACAACACAGCAGCAAAACGTAACAGCAATGACAACAATAACAGCAAAACCGCAACAGCTTTAACAGCAAAACATCAACAGCATTAACAGCAAAACAGCAACAGCATTATCAGCAAAACAGCAACAGCATTAACAGCAAAACAACAACAGCATTAAATCAAAACAGTAACAGCATTAATGTAACCATCAATTCAATTACGAAAATTATTTATAATTCTTACTAACGAGTTATCTATATTCCTATCATTTTTTTTATTATAATAGTGAAAACCTTAATCCAACAAAATTACAATTCGATTTAATTAGAACTAACGACATAGGAATTCAAGCACACACGGTCAATTCATCAAACATTTCTCATACAATATATATATATATATATATATAACTACGCAACATACATAGAGGCAATCTATAATAAACCCCAAACCCCGCATACGATCCCTCATATACGCTATTATAGAATTCGAACCCACCCTTACCTCAACTATGGTGGCGCAAACTCCCTCCTAGCCTCGTTCCTCGATTCTCCGAATACGGCGACTCCCCTGCGATAGTAACGACGCGTGACGATCACGAACGTAGAGAATTGCAATGAAAATCAACCCTCCCAATCCAATCCTAGGGTAGAGCTCTTGAAAATTGAGGCTTTTGTGTAACTTAGAAGTGAGAGGAAGAAGGAGAAGAAGGGAAAAGAGGGCGGCTGCGCAAAAAGACCAGCCCTAGCGCATATTTGCGCTATATTTATAAGGAGGAGTGGCGCACAAGCGCCTTCCTGCGCAAGTTGCGCACTGGACACGCTGCTAGGGTTGCGTGAGCACTGCGCACTCGCGGTGCTAAGCCCAATGCTATTTTTAACTGGCCCACGATACGTGATTATCATCTAACTCATTTTCAACATAGCTACTACGCCCATAATTTCAATTCTTACAATTATCCTACGGCAATCCAACTTCGAAGTAATTTGATTAAATTTTAGGGCGTTACAGTCTCCATCCTCGTCCTCTTCTCTTATCTTAGCTACCTCATTAGCTGGTGCCTTTCCCTTTCTAGGTGACCGGACGAGCTTCGTGTCGTCCCTTCCGTTAGACTGGTCTTTCTTCACGTATTGGGACAGCTTGCCTTTTCTAATCAACTCTTCGATGTCATCCTTAAGTGCCATGCAATCGTTGGTATCATGCCCGTTGCTCTTGTGGTAGCGACAGTATTTTTTAGATGGGCGCTGCCCTTCCTTTAAGACGAGAGGTTCTGGTCTTCTTACCTCCCTGAGTTCCGCGTTTGCACATTCTGCCAGGATCTTTGCGTATGAGGTGTTAAGTTTTGTCCGGTCAGCGAACTTCCTGATCTTGGGATCTCTCTGCTGTGCGGTCTGGTCTCTCCGCTGTCTCTGGTCGCGCTCTTCGCGAGGTTGTCTATTCATCCCTGCTTCGGCAGCTTCTATGGCCATTGTTTTTTCTTCGTAATTCATAAACCTCTGAGACCTTCGGAGGAAGGTTTCTAAGTCCCTTGGTATGTGTAGGCCAACCTCGACCTCAAATCTGCTCCCTCGAAGAAGTCCTGTTCTTAGGAAATACAACCTTTGGTTATCGTCCAGGTTCCTCACCTGGTCTGCCTCCCGATTGAACCGCTCTACATAACTCCGGAGAGATTCATGGGGCCCTTGGCGGATTGCGATCAAGACGTCCTGAGATTTAGGCTTTATCCTTGATGTTGTGAAACGCGCAAGAAACACTCTGGCCATTTGATCCCAGGAAGAGATAGAGTTTGGGCGTAGCTCGGTGAACCACTCCAAGGCTGATCCTTCCAATGTTAAGGGGAAGATCTTGCATTTGATAGGCCCTGATGCCCCCCTATATTGCATCATAACATCGAAGTGCTTCAGATGGGCGTCAGGATCTTGCACGCCGCTATACATTTTGAGCCCGGAAGGGGTTTTTTGTAAAGAGCGTGGGATAGGGTGCTCGTCTATCCGTCTGGTGAAGGGACCCAAACCCGTGTGCGTTGCACCTCTGCGAGGTCTTCCTCCTTCCGGTTCGTTTCTTAGTCGGTTACGCGGGCGTGTTTCGTAAGAGCGACTACGCGATCGATGGCGGCGTGGAGGCGTTTCATAAGATTGGATGTATGATCGAGTGGGCGAGCCGCGTGATCCGGATGAATCATACGAGGATTCCTGTGGTGAAGATTCCTCCTGCCAGTAAGTGTAATCTGAAGCGGAGGGTGTGATGATCGGCGGGGTTGGTCCTCCTCCTCGTCCCCTTCGGCTGGGTGGAGATCTATGGACCAGGCGTCTTCTAGGAGGCGAGAGGTGTCTCCTAGACAGGTTGTCCCGACGATGAAGTTCGGGCGCAGTATTTGCCCGTCTGGATGTCACCTGATCTTCCATCTGGGTGATGAGGTCGTTCTGTCGGGCGATCTGCCGATCTTGGTTTCAAAGTTGTTCCCTGAGCTTCTGAACCAAGTCTGCCGGAAGGGTGACGTTGACCTGCTGGGTCGTGCCTGGATGGGAACCAGGGGCGACGACCTCAGTGTTGGTCATCGTTCCTCCCAGTGCGAGGGGTGGACAGACTGGTATCGAGGCCACCGTCGACTGTGGTCTGCCACGAGTTGCTTTTGCCTTTGGAGGCATTTGAAATGTCGGTGGGATAGTGGAATTCTCCCACTGAGGTCGCCAATGAACCGTACCTTGAGATGATCTGCGGAGACGGATGATCTGCGGAGATGGTCAAGGGACGGATCGTCTGATACTGTAGGCTGAGGAGGACCTGAACGCGCGGGGGGGTGTACCTGCAAGAACACTCCGACGCCCAAGTCAGCTATATCGAGCTACAGTAATATCTAGTGAATGAATTGCGTACCTGACATTTGGTGACTGGAGGTATTTATAGTGAATAGTCTGGATCGTTGGCGTCAAATAGCCCATTTGCGATGGGGCCCAAGTATCAATGGAGCTGACCATTTCGTTATTGGGCTGGTCGATTAGCTGTTGTATCAGGTCCAGCGAAGCTGACCCTTCCCTTGCTGGGTTGGGTCGTTGCTACCGGATTGAGCCTGACGACTGGCCCATTCCAGAACAAAAAGCATCAAGATTCAAGAAGCAACAGCTTGAGCTTCACTTGCTGAGTTGTTTCACTCTCTTCTCTACTCTTCTACTCTCGTCGTCTCGTTTTGACTGTTAATTTCAGATCTCCAATCATCTTCGACGGCGTGTTTGGCTATGGCGGCGGAGGAAGGGTGGTGCGTTGTTACCGGAGGTCGAGGCTTTGCGGCTCGACATTTAGTTGAAATGCTAATCCGATACAACACTTACTACGTTCGCATCGCCGATTTAGGACATACCATTGAACTCGAACCCGCCGAACAGTTAGGGCTTCTCGGCCAAGCTCTTCACTCTGGTCGTGCTCAATACATCTCCATTGATCTTCGTGATAAGGCACAAGTCTTAAAAGGTAACCTCATCAACCTCAAAAATCAATACCAAAATAACCATATGTGAAATATAGATGAATATTGATTTTTCTTTTTTTGAATCTTTGCAGCATTTGAAGGAGCCGAGGTTGTGTTCCACATGGCTGCTCCGAATTCTTCTATTAACAATTACAAGCTGCATTATTCTGTCAATGTGGAAGGAACAAAGAATGTTATCGATGCATGTGTGGAGTTAAAAGTGAAGCGACTCATTTACACTAGTTCTCCTAGCGTAGTTTTTGATGGAGTTCATGGAATTCATAACGGAAACGAGTTGTTGCCATATCCTCCATCGGTACTCACTTTTACAATTTTCCATTTTGCTTGAATTACAGCTTACACATGTTTCTTCATATATTTGGATATTGGATAGGGGTTTTATATTATAATAATAATAATAAATAATAATAATAATCTAGCAATTGGGATCGATGGGAATAGATTTGAAATGCTTGTGTATTTTCTTGTTAAACCAATTGTCATGGTCCTGTGCTGAATTATAATACTATTTACAGCATAATGATCATTATTCAGCTACTAAAGCTGAGGGGGAGGCATTGGTTATTAAGGCTAATGGGAATCATGGACTCCTAACATGCTGCATACGCCCTAGCAGTATTTTTGGGCCTGGTGATAAACTCTTGGTGCCTTCAGTAGTTGATGCTGCCAGGGCAGGAAAATCTAAGGTAAACGTTGTTCTTTCTTTATCAAACAGGGATTTATATATATATATATATATATATATATATATATATATATATATATATATATATATATCAGTGTCTCTAAGTTCATTAATTTTATCTTGCATTCAACAAAAAATTAAAGAAAAAGTTCAAATAAAAATGAAAATAATTTTGATTAGTTCTAAAAGACCTTGTCTTCGAATTTACTTTAGGGTTAACATTGGCTCACTCCTGACCTCAATGTAGCCAGCAGAAGACATAAAACAGAATTGAGCAAAATAATGTAAATTAGCCATTTGGTAGGCTGCTTTTTTGTTCTAGTAACTGATGTTATGGTTTACCCAGTCACATCACACTGACTCCCAGTTTGTGCTGAAGATTATATTTTGTTACGTTTGTAGGAGTCTTGGTAAATGTTTGCTGCATTTTACTGCTTAAATAACTAATCAAACACCCGTGACAAGGTAATCTTGACTTGAGTAGGTCATTAGGCCCCATCCTATTGAAATCTGAAATTAACCTCAAGCAGTTACTGATAAAAGAATTAATTTTCTCTTCATGATATTAAGATGGATATGAAGAAAAGAGTTGGGGGACCAATATGCGTGTGTAACTACTTATCTTCAACCGTTCTTTCGTTCTCTAATTTATATTTTTCTCTTGATCAGTTCATTATTGGTGATGGCAATAACGTTTATGATTTCACTTATGTTGAAAATGTGGCTCACGCTCATATATGTGCTGATCGAGCTCTAGCTTCAGAGGGAACCATTTCAGAAAAAGCTGCTGGAGAGGTAACCATACTACTTTCTCAGTATGTTTTATTTGTGTGTAGATGAAAATTAAAGGACGGACTTAAAAGAAGGTTTGATGACATCTATGAAGGTTTGATCAATGCAGCTCATTGTTAAACAACCGCTGATCCTTCACAGATGTACACCCTTTAAGAAGTAAATTATTGATAGAAGGATGATTATATGTTGAAGGGTAGAATCTGTTTATTTGGGCAAATGCGATAGCATTAAAAACATACCTGTTAGCAGAGCAATTAGTTTAGATATTAAGTCTTGAGCTTCGCAACTGCTGTAGTGTTTTCTTGCTGATGCATATTTGTTTGTAGGCATATTTCATCACAAATATGGAACCTATAAAGTTTTGGGAGTTCATGTCGCTGATTTTGGAAGGTCTTGGATATCAAAGGTGGTTTCTTTTGAATTGTTAACCATTAGTTCTTTCCTGCTCTGATTATTTAGCCTCTCGTTTATAATTTGTGATTCCCTTGATGCAAAACCAAGGGTTCAAATTTCCACTGAAATAAAGGTATAAAAGATGCTGACTTGAAACATTCAAAAGGAGTATTTTTAACATTGAAGTATACTTGTAGCCAAATTCTAATCCAATACTGAAGTTAAAATAAAATAATTTATCAAGAGATAAGGGAAACATTCTTAGATTGAAAAAAAAATGTAAGTGCATAAATTATCTTCAATTATGCGATTCATTTACTGACATGGTGTGTGACTATGCTAAGGCTGACCTCAAGATTAGGCTGAAAGTGTGAGTTTAAGTTGGACTTTGACCTCAAGATTAGGCTGAAATTTATGTCGATTCCACATTGGATTATTTCCGAACAATATTTCTTCATGCGAATGAGGATATTGGCTTTTAATTATAAGTTATAATATAACCAATCAGTTGTTTGTAATTATATTTCTTGCTTTTCGTTTTAAAAGAATACAGTTTGGGTATTTTTTCTAAAATCAAATATGGTGCTGCCAATGCCTTTCCTTTCTTATCTGAGTTATGTTGCTTGCAGGCCAAGAATAAAGATCCCAGCCTGTGTTATCATGCCAATCGCACATTTAGTAGAGTGGATATATAGGCTGCTTGGCCCATATGGGATGAAGGTGCCTCAGCTGATCCCTTCAAGAGTAAGACTCCTGTCTTGCAGCAGATCTTTCGATTGCTCAAAAGCAAAGGATCGCCTCAGCTATGCACCCGTCATAACTCTACAGGTTCTGACATTTCAGAAAAGTATTTGTACTCTGTATCTACACTGATATTCACGTCTCTGAATTGTGTTGAGAGTTGAGATGGTAAACTGCTTATTATAATAAAAGTTTCTAAGAAACTTCACTGAAGTTGGGCATTTCATGCATGAACCATGTGACAACATCATTGCTCATGTTTTGATAGAAAAAAATGATGAGAAGTCGACTAATGCTAATCCCACAGAATTACTTATATTATGGAGTTAGGATTTATGTAAGTATATTCGGAAATCAAGTATGAGCGGGGTTCTAATGTGGATGATATTTTTGTGCACAAAGGTTTTTACTTCTATTGCATTGAGATATGCCTATCCTTACTTCTTGCATGGGTGCTTTAATTGTAATAAAGGATTATAAATATTTTCTTGCAGGAGGGTCTGCGGAGGACAATTGAATCATACCCACACTTGAGGGCCGAAAATCAACCTAAAACTAAAAGAGAAGGCCCCTCAAAAGCTTCTGTATATCTTGGAAGTGGAAGAGGCATGAATCACTGACTATACTCATCTAATTTTTTGTTTAGTGTTGGTCCGGGTTTGTTGTAAAGGAGAATTAAACTCTTTAGTAGCCATTTAAAAATAGGCACAAGACTGCTACCCTTCAATGAATGTACCGTTTGGCTGAGTGTCTTTGATTGTCTTATGAGTCTGGCTAGATCATGGACAAGAATGTACTGGTAGACATGCAAAAGGCACTTTGATTTTCCAAGACAAATACAATAGGTAAAAATTGCGAAGATGATGCAGGAAGTTGTAGTTTAGGCTCCCAATCATGTCATAGTCATACTACCCTACCTATTCCATATATCTTCTCATCTTGTTTTGAAGAATTGCATTTTGAAATTGTAATAAAACATGCATGCGGTTGATATGCAAGCTCTAAGAAGCCTTAAACATTTGAACTCAAGTTCAAATTTTGGAGTTGATATTTCTAACTTAATCTATTATCCTTAATTTTTAACTGGCGATCACCTATTTGCGTAGTCAACTTTATCAGATCCCTTCTATTTTACTAACACATCAGTGTGACCAGCTAATGCTGGGAATTGTTTTGTAGTTTTCATTTGTTTATCTATTAGTTCTAATTGATCCGATTTGCAGTTACTGACACGTTGCTTTGGAAGGATAAAAAGCAAACTTTCACTACATTGCTTGTCTTGATTGCAATATATGTCAGCTTCATTGCATCTGAGAATACCCTTGTCACTGCTCTTGCGAAGCTTCTCTTGTACACAGTGATACTTTTATTCATTCACGGCATTCTACCTGCAAAATTGTAAGTACACTATTTACTGTTGAATATACCCATTTGTCAATTAACATTTTACGGTACCGTTAACTGGTCCAATAATGTATTACTAATATAATAACTATTGTTGGATAGATATCTAATGTAGTGAGAATGTGATAAGCACCCAAGCACTTGGAAACTCTCCCTTAAAAGCTAGTTGTTCAGGAGGAAGTACCAAGCCACTTAAGTACTCCACGGAACATCTCATGCTACTTGATGTGAGACTTAGGCACCCCATAGTACCCAAGTCCGTATTAGAATATAATCTATTTAGCGTTGTTTGTATTTTATTGTTATTTGTATAGTCGTTATATATTTATTTTTCTTGTTCTCGACAGTTTTCGTATTAACATATTTTCCAATATTCAAGATTTTAACCTTGTATGTGCATAATTGGATATGCTGAGGTATTCCTCAAGCAAATCAAGTAAGTTATTTCCCCAGCTTAAGATGGCACTAGAGCTTGTTGCATTCTAGGCCTGAGCCCTAACACATGAACCTTTGCTCAATAGCCGCCACTGCCATATAGGTTAAAACGTCCATCCAGCAACCTCACCACCAGGGGTCCTTATACAGCTCAGGACAATGGGAAACTATAGCAAACTAGCTCCAGGTTAGGGGAGCCTTATTAAGATCCTGGTAGGTAGGTACAGATTACAGAATGTTAGTGGGAAAATTGAACCATCTTACAACAACTAGATCAAATATTTTATTTGAAGTCAATATGGTGAGTCATTTCATGCAATCGCCACATGTTGATCATTGGGATATAGCAATTCGAAATTTATGATATATTGAGAATGTTCCAAGTCAAGGGTTCTTACATGAAGATAAAGGTAACACTCATGTGGAATATTTAGGTTCGTATTGGGCCGGTTCACCTATTGGTAAGCGATTTGTTGGTGGTAACCTTGTATCCTAGAAAAGTAAAAAGCATAGGTTACTTGTGAGCTTATATGGGTGAAATGGTTACTTCGTGAGTTGAAATTTGGCAGTATTGATTAAATGAAACTTATTGTGATAATCAAGCAACTTTTCACATTAAGAGAAACCCATTCTCCATGAAAGAACTAGGCTTATAGAAATTGATTGTCACTTTATTAGACAAAAAATTCTCGATAAGGAAATCACTATTGAGTTTGTCAGCTCTAGTGATCAACTTGTAGGCATCCTCACGAAATATTTTTCAGGTCTTTGGATTCACTTCATTTGTATGCACCAGCTATTCTATTTAGTGCAGTATTTTTTTTGTTTTTGTTTGTGTGACTCATAATTAGTGTCCATAGTTTTTTATTTTATTTTATGTAGTTTCCAATATTAACGATTGTAAATTTTGTATGTATATATAATATATAATTTACTGGCTGAGGGATTCCTCAAGAAATTCAAGAAATTATATGCCCATCACAAGAACTATAAAGATGATCTAGCTGCTAGAAATATTGCAGCTTTTACTGTGAAGAGAATGCTAACTTAAGATGCACTTTATGCTTGTTCAGATTGGGGTGCACTCTTGAGAAAATCCCAAAATCATGGTTTCACTCATCAGAAGACATGTCGCATCAAATTGCTCTCTCAATAGCTTCATCATGGAATTTTGCTGTGAATGGTTTGAAATCCCTTGCAGAAGGGAATAATTGGGAGTTATTCTTGAAGGTATACACATTGCATTGTATTTCCTTGTCATTGCTTACTGTGATGCCTATGGAATATATAAGATGCGCAGATGCATCTATTGATTTTTACTTGAGTTGTAAAATTCTTTTGAATATTGCAAAAATATTTTGAAACCCGTAGTTTTGGAACAGTCATTTTAAAACTGTAAAATTTTGATTATAGAAAATCCTAAGTATTCAGACATTTTATTGGGTATACAGTTTAAGTATCAGATATGCTAACACATCTCTCCCTTGCTGATCAATAGGTTGTTTTCTTTCTAGTCACTCTTAGCTTCCTGGGAGCCTTTTCACTTCAGAACTTATATACTATAGGTTCTCTCTCTCTCTCACACACACACACACTATGTACAGGTATCTATAATAGAGTTGTGACATCTGTAGAATTCTGTTTTATATTTGATAAGTTTCTTGTCTTGTTTGCAGGACTTGCCTTTGCGTTTATAGCCTTCTACGTTTATGAAAAGAAGGAGGAAGACATTGACAGCATATTGATAAAAACATATTCTTTTGGATGCAAATTGAAATCTGATTTGACCAGGAAGTTTCTTTCTTCAAAGAAGATTGATTGATGGCGTTTTCTTAGTCGTAAGATTGATTGATAGCTTGTAGCACTAGTTTTTTTCTCTGACCAGGATGGAGCTCAGTGTATGATTGTACAATTGTTGTAATGTAATTTTCCTCTCTTGATATGTATATTATAATTTAATTTGATATTCAGTCTACTAACAAAAAGTCTTTTTTTCTCTGATAATTTTGAAGTTACTTTGACAAAGTTGCACTCATTACTTATTGGAATTTTAAAAGAGTAAGTCTTCAATTTGGTTTCTATATTATCACACTTTCCAATTTGGTCTACTCACGGGAATTTCAAAATCAATTATTTCAGGTTAGTTCTTTTAAAATCAACTAGACAGAGCTACCTACCTGTCAATGAGCTTTCGCAAGCTGCAGAACATAAAAGTTTAGCCGGCATTTGGTAAACTGATGAAAAAAAATTTGTGACACACGTATCAGCTCTTTAGCTATACACATACCCTAGTAGTATTCTTTTTTGTCTATTCAGATGAAATGGTAAATAAGCATCACGCACACACATTACATATGCAACAACGCTCGTGATATCATGACACTAAATTGAAATTAAAAGGTAGCTAGATTTAGCAGTTAATTTTATTGGGTAAAATAAATAATGTATACTATTAATATTAATTAACACAACATCACTGATCTCCTAATATATCGTCATTGGATTCAAGGAAAGAATGAAAGTTGTTGTTGGAGTCATCATCATCAGCGAAATTACAATCCTTGAGAATGTCAGCAGAGAAGATAGGATGGTGGTTGGAAGAAGGGTCGTTGTCATTATTAATGTAACTGAAATTGCACATGTTTGAGAAATCTGAGTTGAGAAGTTCAGATAAACAAACATCTCCCACGTTAAAATCAATATTGAGCAAATCCTCCTCCGTGGAAACTTCTTTTCCTTCATCTGGAAATGATGACATAAACTCATTACCATTATTACCAAGTTGTTCCATTTGGTTACTCATTGACTCACAGTACTTCACATTCACAAGCAATGGCTTTGTCTCTGTCTCTGACTTTGCTTCGGACTTGTTCTGCAAATGCATTGATGATGATTGTGGGATGAAGATTACCTTTGAGCACTTTGTAGCCTTTGTACGGACAACTTGGGAGTTTGTGATTGGATTAGGAGGAGGAATAGGAACAGGAACAGAGTGCTGCTTAGTTTGTTGTTGTTGTTGTTGTTTAAGCTTTTTACCTAAATTAGTGTTCCAGTAGTTTTTTATTTCATTGTCTGTTCGCCCTGGAAGCCTTCCTGCTATTAGTGACCATCTACATTACAAAATACTATATTAGACTAGACAGACACTAATTTCATTTAAAGGTGCATCGCACATAGTGGAATTGTCCAGTAACTGAAGAGGATCTGAACCCGTGAAATAGGTACCTGTTTCCGAGGAGGTTGTGAAGTCTGATGATAAGCTCTTCTTCGTCTGAAGATATGTTCCCTCTCTTAATATCTGGTCTCAGATAATTTAACCATCGTAGTCTACAGCTTTTTCCACATCTCTTCAAACCTACATGGCATGACCAGCACATAAGTGGAAGGAGGCAGAAAAAAAAAAAGCAGAAATTGTTTGTTTTGTAACACAGTGAAATAAACCTGCTATTTTAGGAAGGCTTCTCCATTTTCCTTCGCCGTGGATCCTAATGTAGTCGCTTAGGATTTTGTCTTCGTGAGCTGTCCAAGCACCTCTATTCAACCCTTCCTTTGAACAACCCCTTCTCCCCATTTCCAATTCCTTCCAACTCTCTCTCTCTCTTGTGGAGTCTTTGGCCGTATTAAATAACTCGCAAGAGTTTTGTATCTATATATACACACTACCCGCACATGCCATTTACGATGAATTATATATAGAGAGAGGTTTTAGGTTCCATATAGAATTGCAAAAATTTATTGTCACGGAAAGGTGGTGAATTGTGTTAAAAACAATTTTTCAAAAAGAATTTTACTTTAAGTCGGAAAGATTAGTATAATGTGACAACATATGTCATGTCAATGTCATTTCGAATCAGTCGTGTCTAACACTCAAAAGAAGAAATTGAAATTGGTCGTTAGATATAATACTCGTTCAAAGCAAAATTATGTATCTGTCTCCTTTTGATCTGATTTTGTATTCCCTTTTACTGCTTTCACTTAGTTTCTTTTCTTGCCAAGAGTTTTGGTCTAGTCCCCCTTGGTCTCTCTTTTTTTGGTCAAGACCGGGGTATCCACCGCCGAATGTAGTGACTAGTCCCCTAGCTGGATTGGAGGCACCTCGAAGGGTGAGACAGCTGGCTCGGGGATTTAAAGTTGCTTTATACCGAAGGCGAAGATCGAACCCTCGACACTTGGTTAAGGGAGGATGAACCCCAACCACTCAACCACAACCCCTGGTCTCCCTTGGTCTCTCTTCTGTCTTCTTTCATTTTTCCTTTTTTAATAAAATCAAGAGTAAGTACTCTTTTTACTTCTTTATTTTTTTTAACATTGGAAGGTTTTAACATTTATAATGGATTTTGCAACAAAAAAAAATCTGTCATCTCAAGTGGTGTATGCTTAAGGTTGGGTCTTTTAATTTTGCACGTATGTTGGATCATTTTCCATTATAATTATAAATGTTACTGTGCTTTGGGTTAGACATTTTTATTAATTAATGTCCCGTTTTATAAAATTAGTACTAAATAAATTATTTTGTTTTTGTTTTTGACAAAAAAATAAATTATTTTGTTGGTGTACCTTTATTAACTCCAATTCTGGTCGATCTCGTGGTTCAATGATTTTGTAATGTAAAATATACGAATTAGGATTTATGGTGAGTGAAAAGTGAGTTGAATATAACGTGATCATGAATAATTAGTAGGGACTCATCACATAGAGCCAATGCCCAATTTCTAACAATTTGGTATGCAAGAGAGGTAGGAAAGTTAGACACCTTATTTGGATTATTACTTGTTGGTGCATTTAATGCTCTATATAAATGATGAAATTTTTAATTGGAAACTCTCGGATATCACTTACTCTAATACACAAATTATTATCTTGGAGGGGGGGTCAAGGGTTAGAAATCTTGCTAGCCGTTTGAGGATTGATGTTTGTTTGAAAATGGTGTGATCAATGTGTAATTGGTTGAGTCCCCTTGTACTCAATATTGGTTTTTTTTATAATAAGGGTAACTTGAATTATGTTCGGATGCATTTAAGAAAAAAGTGATTGTTCTTGAGCAGAAGTTCATGCTTTGATCGCGTAGTAGTACTTATGTGTTTTTGTATATCTAATGTTTGTGACAATCTTCTGGATGTTAACGAGAGCGGTTTCTTTTTCCACTTAATTGCTTGGGTTCCCTCTTCTCTTGCTCGGATGGGCCTTGCTCATCCTCCTTGGGTCATGGGCCGATTAGTTTGACCTACGAGTCATATGAGTCAAGTCTGTGTAGGCAGAGAAGAAATATTGTAGGGCTATCATTATTGTTGGGTCTTTCTCTCTCCAAATGGAATCCTCAATTTTTTTTTTGAGAAATGGAGAGGATTCTCATCCCTGTTAGTTGGTTGTAGGTTCCAATATATTAGTAACTCATCATGTGACTCATGAATGTGATTTATAAATATCATAGTACTATAGTATAATATTGTTTACATTAATATAAGATAGCAAAGGTACATAAAAACGGAAACAAGATGATAAAAGAGAAGGGAAGACCTAAAAATAATGATGCTACGTACATGGGAAAAGGACACTTAATTGGAGTCAAGAAGGGAATGAATAAATGGGGAGGAAATGTGACATTTCCATGGTACAAATTGCTATAAAGGCGAGAGAAGGGACCATATTAGGGAGGATGATTTTTGAGGTTGAAAAGGGCCCATTTATAACTAGTTTGCCTGCCTCCAACGTGTATAATTTAGAATGTGAATCTAAAATAGTTCATATTATACGGTTGCTTTCAAGCAGTGAAATTTTAGTATCTTCTGCTTCTTTTTTATTCAACTTCCATTCATTGATTGAGGTTGAAAGTTAGATGGAATTTCTGTCCAAGTAAAGGTACGTTTTATTTTTTTTTTTTAAAAATCTCTAGGTTGATTAGTTTGAAGCTAGAGATCACACCAAGTTTATATAATTTGATTTAAGTTCACGGTTATGTTAAGCTAGAGTTATCAGGTCACTTTCAGTAGGATGTCCTATAATAAATACTTCCTAAGTTCATTTTTACATGTTGTTTAACTTTGTTTTGTAAAAACTAAAGAAATTATTAAATTTATAATTTTTGATAAAATTGTAAGTTTTTTTCTTTAGATATCTTTTACTTTTCATTCGTACATTGCAAATATTTTTCTCTACAATAATATATGGGTATAATTTATAAAAAAAGAAAATGAGACATTAAACTTTGAAAACGGAAAAAAAAAAGATATTTTATTACTCACCATTGCCTTTTATTATTTTCTCTTTCAAACTTGTATGATAAAAATTCAATTCAACTTATATACGCTCTCAATGTAAACATATTTTACAAATGCTTCTAAATGTTTGGGTGAGCAAAACCCGTCTCAACCTTAAGATCTAGTCTCGTCTTTGTCCCATTTAACCTGCAAAATATCGAGTTTATTCAGGCTTAAAAACAGGTATGGTCTAAAGAATTGGCCCGACCAAAATTTAGGGAGGAGATAGGGTTAGGTATAACTCGTCCCTTACTCGCTCTTCACCCCTATTTATTAACTCTATTATATTGGCAATGAGACTTTTATAAATAAATTATTCAATTTAAAATCTATGGTAGTTTAAGTAGAAAATTGTTCAACCAACACCGTTGGCCCAGTGGCTTAATCTACCCTGGGACACGGGGGTCGACCTAGTGCTCCCGGGTTCGATTTTCACAGTGAATAAACTCGGTGTTGGTCAGTGCAAAATTTGATACTAAGCACGAACAGAGATTCATCTTGTCGGGACACTCTATCGATGGCCAGCAATGATTCGAAAAAAAGAGTAGAAATTTGTTGTAAAATACCATAGTAAAAAGTCATCTTTTAAGTCTAAACACATAGTAAATTATTAAAATAAATAAATAATAACCTTTCACCTCTAACTTTAAGCATACAATATAAGTGATACTTTAAAACAAAATATTAGACCGGCCCTAGGGTCCTAGTGTCTTGTTTTCTCTTATCATTCTGTTTTGTTTTATTCTGAAAACAGACACCTATATTTACTACTACCTCCACAATATAAGAGAAAAAACACATCACACAGATCAAGGGATAACATTAAAATCAATTATTTTTATTTAATAAGACTAAAATTTTACCTTCTTTCCAAGATTGTCTTTTTCATTAAATGATAATTTCCACTACTAATTAATGACATTATTTTTAATCGCATCACTTAAATAGGGGCATATTTGGGATTGCTCATTTAATACACCTTAAAATTTGTACTTGTTTTTTATATTGTGGACCAACAAAACACACTTTTTTTTCTCTTATATTGCAGATCGAAGGGAATATGTATGAAACGAGGCCTAATTAAGTAAAGTATAAAATTAAAATGAATGTTTTTTGCTTTCGCTTTCTGTCAATTAAAATGAATATTTTTAACTAATGTTGTTGTAGTAGATTTACTTACCATAATAAGTCCGGTTATGACTCAAATCCATTTATGAAATCGGTTATTACTCAAACCTGTTTACGTGGGTTTTTTTTTTACCCCCACACTTTGACCATATACCCCCACATAATTTGATAAACCGAAAATACCCCATGAAAAAGTTCCAAACGGATTTATCTCCCATGGAGGTAAATCCGCTTTGTATTTTACAAAGTGGATTTACCTTCATAGGAGATAAATTCGATTTGCATTTTTTACAAAGCGGATTTATCTTCCCATGAGGTAAATCCGCTTTGCATTTCTTCAAAGAGGATTTACCTCATGCGAGATAAATCTGCTTTGAAAAAATGCAAAGCGGATTTATCTCCTATGGAGGTAAATCCGCTTTGTAAAATACAAAGTGGATTTACCTCCATGGGAAATAAATCCGATTGAGTCAATTTGGTGGGGAGTATTTTTTGATATTCATATTTTGTGGAGGTATATGGTCAAAGTGTGGGCATAAAAAAAACCCTAGTTTTTTTGTCTATAAAAATCAGGTTTTCAGTATCGGGCTTTAGGCCCTCTTTAATGCCAAAAAAAAAACCAGCTTTCAATATCAAATTTTGACTCTAAAAATTCGATTTTAATAACTGATTTTAAACATCGAAAATTGGATATAAACCGTTTTACTTTTCAAACTGGTTATTAAAATTTAGGCTAAATACTACTTTTGGTCCTTTACCTTTCCTCGAAGTTTCACTTTGGTCCTTTATCTTTTTTTTGGTCCGTTTTGGTCCTTTATCTTTCATTTTCGTTTCATTTTGGTCCCTGCCGTTCGTTTAAGTTAACGGACGCCACGTTGGCAGTTAACTGCTGACGTGGCGTCTCAAATTCATTAAATGACGTGGTAAAATATATAGTATTTAATTCCAAATCATTTTACACATAAGCAAATAACTAAAAACGCAAAGAACTAAAAACAGATCCAGAAATTCCATTGCTGATTGAAGAACATCAACAACTTAAATCTTTCTCCCTCTTCCAACTTAAATCAACAGACCCATGAAAAACAGACCCAGAAATTCCATTCTTTTTTTTTTGAAAATAGAAATTCCATTCTTGATTGAAGAACATCAATAACTTAAATCGTCCTCTTTCTCTTCCAACTTAAATCAACAGACCCATAAAAAACTAAAAACAGACCCAGAAATTCCAAGGTTGATTGAAGAACATCAACAACTTAAATCTTCCTCTTCCTCTTCCAAGAAATCCCAATGTATTGCAGAAACCCAAGAAACCCATGAACACAAACCCGTTTTGATCTAAAAAAGAAGGTTAAAAACCAATTAAAACAAAAAAAGTCATCTTCAACCTTCTCTGGAACGCAAAAATGGTGGAAATCTTAGAAATGAAATTCCAGATCCTACTCACACGCACAAGAGTATGTTTATCCTACTCAAACGAAAATCATCTCGGAAATGAAGAGAGAAATATGGGTTTCGATTTTATTTTCGATTTTCGTTTTCAATCTGGATTTTCATTTTTGATTTTCGTTCTCAAACCCAGATTTCATTTCGTGTTCGATTTTGGGTTTCAACTCAAATCTGGGTTTATGTTTCTGTATTTGTGGGTTCTGGGGTTTCGATTTCATTCACAGATCTGGGATTTTCTTGTTTCTGTATTCGTGGGTTCTGGGTTTCGCCATTACAACATAGATTGTGTGAAACGTAGAGATGTGGTTGGCGACGTAGAGATGTGGTTGGCGGCAACGATGTGGTTATTGATGAAAGGGGATTTGAAGAATAAGAGGATGATGCTGGGATTTGATTCTGGAAATCACATTCAGATTTATTGTTGTTGATGTTTTCTAATGAATTCATGTTTCTAATTGTTTTATTGATTTTAAAGTTTAGTTTTTGTTGATTTATGTTTTATGTAATTTTATCAAATAAAAATGTTAAATGCTTATGTGTAATTTCATTTACAATTAAATAATATATTTTTGCTACGTCATTTAATGAATGTAAGACGCCACGTCAGCAGTTAACTACCAGCGTGGCGTCCGTTAACAAAAACTAACGGCAGGGACCAAAATGAAACGAAAATGAAAGATAAAGGACCAAAACGGACCAGAAAAAAGATAAAGGACCAAAGTGAAACTTAGAGCAAAGATAAATGACCAAAAGTGGTATTTAGCCTAAAATTTATATTTAACTTTATCTCTATATATAACGCGAAGCAAGTCCTGCCGCTGGACTGACGCACTTTCCTCCTCCTCCTTTTTTTGCTTTGTTTATTATTTTTTTGTTTTGTCTTATTTTAATTTTTAATTTTTTGTTTTGTTTTTATTCTTTTTGAGTAGTTTAATTAATGTCGTTGGCTCAGTGGCATAAGTTATCTTTAGACATATGGAGTCGACTAGATGCTTTGAGTTTGATTTTTGTAGTAGATAAGTTTGTTGTTAGTTAGCACAAAATTGCTCTTAAGCACGAGTAAATATTAATCTTTCAATAAAAGTGTTAGATGATTCTATGGGTAGCCAGCAATAGCCCAAACCAAAAAAAAATATCTTGATTGGTTTTTTGGTTAGTTTTTTTTATTATAATTAGTTTAAGTTGAAAAATAATAATTTATATTTACACATTTCCTCTTTATTTATTTAAAATCATGTTTTTCTTAAGCATAAGTAGAAATTAGTATTTCGTTGAAATTCTTGGTTAGTGTTTGTTTTGTGTTTTTTTTCCTAAAATCTCTATGTATATTTTAAATTTGTTAATTATGGTAACATTTTGATCATGAGATTTAGTCCATATTTTATTATTTTTATAAAATTAATTTAAGTTGAAAAATAATAATTTATATTTAAATATTTTCTCTTTATTTTTGTAAAATCACACTTTTCTTCACTCAAAATCACGAAGTTAATGACTACAACTGCTCTGCAATTGGTTTAGCCAATGCAAAAGTTTTTTTCGTAAAATTTAAAAAGTAATGACCGAATATTTTGTAAATTATCCTTATTAAAAAACCAAAATAAACGACAAAAAATACTGGCTGGATATTGTCTTAAAAAAGTTCCCAATTAAACTCATAATATACAACTCCAATACCATTTAATTCTTTGTGGACAAAAATTAAGTCTGACACCTCCACAACAGCTTCTTTTCCAAAACGGTACAATCTACTACAAGCAAACATTAATAATCCGTAAATGTTTACTTAATCACGTTCATTTATTATTGTTAAATACTTTCATTCTTTTGGAATCGAGCTCCGAGCACTACCCTGAGTGGATCTCTTAGAAGCTGAGCCCTTATCTCAAAAGGGGAGGTCGATACCAAACCGACATCTATTTCACAACATGCCTGAAAACGCAATGGCATCATTAATAGCCAAGATATCACCACGATCACAATTATTGTGGGATCAGATAATTACACCTAAATTAGCGGAGACCACTATTGTCAGGAGTTTGCGTAACTACACTTAGGGTTTGTTGAATAATTAATTGTTTGTAGAATAATTCGGTTGTCATATACTTCACTTGGCCACTTTAAGATACATATGTCAGTGTTGGGTTATCGTATTCCTCATAGATTCATTAATACTAGTGTTCCCCATACATCGCACGAGTAATGACGCTAGTTATTATAGACTTGGCAGGTTAGTTTAAGTGGAAGCAGAATGAAACATTCTTCAACTCGTTTTTCCAAAACAAAACAAAGAACACAACACAAGGAACAGTTCTTATCAACAGAACTTGTACACAAGCAATTCAATAACAATAACAATCAAAATATCCCCAATGTCAAAGCTTATTATTACTACATTTACTAGATAAGCAATCTCATTTGATTTCATCGCACCACCACCACATCATAATTCACAAAAAAAAAAAAAAAGAACAACCTGGTCGTGATCAAGAGTGGGCTTCTGGAACATAATCAAAGACCAATACACTCTCCAAATGCTCCTTAATCACATCAAATTTTCCGAATTCTTGTTCGCCGTCGTGAGGTGCCTGCAAATCGGAAAAAACCGCAAGGGAAGCAATGGAGAAGCCTTTGGATCTACCGGGAGAGAAATTTTCCCCACAAGTGAATTGAATGGCATGTTGATCATGTTGAGTTACCCTTATAGCCTTCAACACCTCATCTTTAACTTGTTCTCCCAAACCATCCTTCAACTTGAAGAACGTAACTCGCAAGGCGGAGCCCGGTGGCGGAACCAAGGCGGCGTCACCGTGAGCCTCGACGACCCAATCAAGTGCCATGCTGTCAGCGATCAAAGGTATGTTGGCGTTGATTACTGCCACGTGGCTTGGGTGGACGGCGTAGGCGTGGAGATTATCCTTGGAGCTGAAACGAGTATGGAGGATGTGGGTGAAATTGAGGGAGGAGGAGGGTCGGATGCGGAGCAATGGTCCCATGGTAAGGTGAAGGAGATGTTGAAGAGAGACAAGGGAATTGACTCGTTCCACCATGGAATTGATCTCTGATTTTGAAGCATCCTCACTCACTTTCAACAACACCACATGCTCGATCATCGAAACCATTCTTTCGGATTTACCACAAAACAACCCTCGCTACAACCAATTATATATAATAAAAACTTTACTCTCAAATCTAGTATCTTTTGGGTCAATTTGTCTGTTTACCCTTAATCAAAACTACTTTTTAGATTCATCTCTACCTCCTCTATCTTATAAATCATACATAAATTTTTCGATTAATCTTAAAAGTGTTTTTGAGGCAAAATAAGTATTATAATATAATATACCAAAAAAAAAGTATTATAATATACTCTTTTTTTTTTGACGTGATTATAATATACTCTTTATTTTATCTTTTATAACTTCCTAGTTTTTACATATATATCTTAAAAAATATTTTATGAGGACAACATGATTTTTTATGGGGTAAACTAAACTTATTTAGAAAAATAAAACTAAAAAAACTTTGTTAGTTAGGCATGTTAGCTTTCGGTTAGACTTATTAATTAGGTTTGTAAGCTATTGCTAGGCTTGTTAGCTATTGGTTAGACACTTTATCAAGCATCATAAATACTTCTTGTACATGTGCAGTTACATTCAGACAACAGAAAATGAAAAATGTGTTCTATTTTATCAAGCATTATAAATATAAATACTCTTTGTACATGTACAGTTACATTCAAACAACAGAAAAGACAACAAAAAATGAAAAATTATGTTTCCCCAAATAATTCTATTTATTACGTTGTTGATATGATATCGTAAGTGCTCCAGCTTATACATTTCTCTCTCCTTGGTGATTCCTCTATCGTCTTCTCGCGAATTTCTTCTTCTGCTTTGTGATTCATGAACAATGGTGCTCATGTATGAAAGAAGTCATGTTTTACTTTCTTTTTCCCTTATTGTGTGTGTTTAAGAAGTTCAATGAAGTTTCTTCCTCGATAATCCTAAAGAGAATCTTTCTTAAATCTAAGCAATTTTTTCATAGGAGTTCGTCCCAATCCAATCGGGGAATCAAATCGATTATTAGTCGACAGGGAAAAATATTATCTCGAATCAGCTTTATCATCTTTGCTTCCTTTTTATCTCTTGCTTCTTCCTGGTCAAGCTGTGTAGCTATGGAAGAACTAATGAATCATCAATTTTTTCGAAAGAAGTCATGTTTCGCTTTCTTTCTCCCTTCTTGCGTGTGTTCAAGAAGTTACCGAAGCTTCTTCCTCGATCATCCCTCGAGCCAGCATCATCATCTTTTATGCAATTTCTTTCCTCGTGTTTCTCAATTGTCCAACTATATAGCTATGGAAGAACAAATAAAACCAGCAAAAAAATATTTTCTCAATTCAGCGCAAGAGAGAGGGTCCATCTTGCGGTTTCTGAAGACGACCCTATGTTCTTCCATTGACATGTAGTTTTTTTCAAATATTCAGCTGCCGTCAACATAGTAGCCTTGTTGTTTGGCTTTATAAAATGAGAATTCATTTTCTTAACCTTCCCGATGCATCTACGAGGGTTGGTGAACGGCGTTCATATTCACATGATTTGTGTATATTATATGGTCAGTTAGTTAGGCTTGTTAGCTTTTAGTTAAGTTTGCTAGTTAGCTATTGGTTAGACATTTTATCAAATATTATAAATACTCTTTATACATGTATATGGTTACATTCAAAGAACAGAAAATGGAAAATTATTTTTCCCCAAATTCTCTTTGTTAAGTTCTTAATAGTAACTCCGAAGTATCGGCGTAATCTTAAAGTTGATACTTTGTTAAAATTTTAAAATTTAGGCTAAATACTACTTTTGGTACTTTATTTTTGGGCGAAGTTTCACTTTTGTCCTTTATCTTTTTTTTGGTCCGTTTTGGTCCTTTATGTTTCATTTTGGTTTCACTTTCGTCCCTGCCGTCAGTTTAAACTAACGGACGCCACGCTGGCAGTTAGCTGCTCACGTGGCGTCCATTTTCATTAATTGACGTGACAAATCTAATATTATTTTATTAAAATCACATTTTACACATCAGCATTACAATATTTAAATAACTAAAACAAATAAAAAACAAATTGAAATTAAAAGAAGAAAGAAAAACATCAGAATTTCAAAATGAAACCAACACTGAGGACTACAAATTGAAATTAAAAAGT
Source organism: Astragalus glycyphyllos (assembly GCA_963573325.1). NCBI lineage: Eukaryota > Viridiplantae > Streptophyta > Magnoliopsida > Fabales > Fabaceae > Astragalus > Astragalus glycyphyllos. The sequence continues at coordinate 67,133,688 of OY754308.1, forward strand.
TTATCCTTAAAACTAAAAACTAATTTTGTTTTTGTTGAAAAAACTAAAAACTAATTAATTTCATCAAAATCACTTCCTCTTCTTAAATCTTCCTCTTCTTACAACTGAATCCCATTTCACTTCAGCAAATTCATTCTCTGCTTGAAATCCCAAATCTTTCTCTTCTTCAATCAGCGTGAAATGAAACCAATAATCTGGAATAAAAACTAACCCATGAACGAAATCAAGCACAAATCTGGAACTAATTGAGAACTGGAACCTATGAACCCATGAACGAAATCAAGCACAATCAGATCTGGAACATTAAAACATTTAAAAATTGGAACCATGAACCCACAAAAGATCTGGAAACGGAAATGAAACCCATTAACTCATCTTCATCTTCATTTTTCTTCATCATCACAGATCTGGAAACGGAAATGAAACCCACAAATCGTTTTGCTGTTTGGTGGCATTTGATGTCTCTGCATTTCATGTTTCTGTATTCGTGTGAAACGTAGAGATGTGTGGTTGGCGACGACGGAGAAGATAATCGTTGTTGTTGTTTTTGATGGAAGGGGATTTGAAGAAGAAGAGGATGATGATGGAATCAGATTCTGGAAATCAGATTCCGATTTGTTGTTGTTGTTGTTATTGTTGTTTTCTAACGAATTCATGTTATTGATGGAAGGGGATTTGAAGAAGAGGATGATGATGAGATTTGATTCTGGAAATCAGATTCAGATTTATTGTTGTTGTTTTCTAATTCATGTTTCTAATTGTTTTATTGATTTTAATGTTTTTAGTTTTTGTTGATTTATGTTTTCTATTTTTATCAAATAAAAAAGTTAAATGCGTATGTGTAATTTCATTTACAATTAAATAATATTTTTTGTCACGTTATTTAATGAATTTAAGACGCCACATCAGCAGTTAATTGCCAGTGTGGCGTCCGTTAGTTTAAACTGACGGCAGGGACGAAAGTGAAACCAAAATGAAACATAAAGGACCAAAACGGACCAAAAAAAAGATAAAAGACGAAAGTGAAACTTCGCCCAAAAATAAAGGACCAAAAGTGGTATTTAGCCTAAAATTTAGGTTTATATATTTGATCCCCCTGCAAATATCTCATTTTTCTATTTACCCCCTGTAAAAAAAAATTTAAGGTTACCTCCTGCAAATATAAACAGTTTTCGGTCACCCCCTCTGTTAGATTATGTAGTGTATAATGGGTAAAAACCATGTACGTTACCCCTCTGCAAAATATAAAAAGTTTACAGTTAACTAGAACACTTATTATTTGCAAGGTTGATTTTAAAACTTTTTTTTACAAGGGGTAAATGGAAAAATGGGATATTTTCAGGGGATCAAATATTTAAGCCTAAAATTTATTATACATGTAAAAGCTTTTAATTTTATGAGACTTTCTTCTTGGTGTGATAGTTGTGGGATCATGGGAGATCTAAAGTCATTTGTGGAATCATGGGAGATGCATTAATTAACGACAATACACAAAACACTCCCAGAACTAAATCACTAATTGTAACCACCCCAATTCAAAATCCAAGTTGTATTATTCCAATAGCTACTTTAAATCCTTATGCCATCAAGCCAAGAGTAAATGCAAAAGGGAATATGCGTCGCTATGATAATGCTCAGGGAAATTGGAAGGTCTTCTCATTTGATCTCCTTGATTTGATTCTAATGGAGGTGAAAAAAGAGTAATATATATGTGCTTCTATTCTATGCAGTTGTTGAATTTACTTCAACCATTTGAAGAATGCATGCATGGGAAATCTTATAGGATTTTACATCAACTGTTGAACCTTTCTCTGATAAAGATGGTGGTTCTATACCTAGACATAAATTCTTCTTTAGGAAGAACCACATGAAAACTGAGAAAAGAGTATTGAATTTGAATCTAAAGGACTATTATGGTATGATGCGCGAACATCGAAACCACATATTAAGAATAGTTAAGAAGAAGAGTTATAAGAGTCATAAATTACACACAACAGAGAGAGTTCATTGATTACTGAAGAACAATAGAGAAAGTTATACATACAGATACATATGTATCAAGATAAGAGAAAATCTAAAAAAACCCAACCTGAGTGGTTTCACTCAGTTACGCTTAACAGGATCGAAATTGGAGACACCAATAACAGCACCAAGAATTGCTACAGCAACAACACCACCAGCTGCAATGCTAAGCAAGAAGTTCTTCAAAGAAGGTGAAACAGTAGCAGCTTCAGCTACATCAGGAACAACCATTGAAGCTGTTAAAGCAGCTGCTGTCAATCCACTCACAACTTTCTCTTTCATCGATGAAGCTCTCACTTGAAACCTTTTGTTTGATTTTGATGCTACTAAAGCCTTTGAAGAACGTAGAGGCAATATTGGTGCCTTGAGAAATGCATCAGAGCTTGGCTTCTGGCTGGCGTATGTTAGTGGCATGGACATTGAAACTACAGAAGTTGAAGCCATTCCTTTCTTCTCTTCTGATTCTTCTTGCCCTGATACTTTCTTACTTTGGGTGAATGGGGAAATGGGTATGGTGCGTGTGATGCGAGAATTTGAGGTTGAAATTTTTGGAATATAGTAGTATTTGCTTCTGTCTGACGTGGTAGCTTCTCCAATGGAAATCTATGGATAAGGTTATCTTATTCCTCCAATCAACACTCGTTGCGCAGAATCAATAATCACAACAGATACTTCATTGGGCTTTGACTTTTGTTCGGTTGTAAAGCGCTGAATCTAAAAACTTTCAAATAATGGGGTGTGTCACTATTTTTCTGCCCCGGAAACCAACCACCATACAAGTTCGGTTACTTGTTATCGAACCTTTCAAACACAAAAAAAGGAGGCGCGTTGAGAACATTTTTATTCATTAAAGATATTTTTGAGATTTCACATGTTTTGAGACTGTTTTGCACGGCCCAAATTTTATTGGGCTCATGGTAGTTTGCCACTATCCACAACCCGATCCGATGTTGACAAAAAAAGACCACCGCCAAAAAAACCATACTCAAGTAAATTTAACTATTTCCCTAAAAGAGTGCTTTTAAAATAACGGGGGGAAAGACGGGCACTCCATGTGAGTGTGTTAGTGGGTGGTTATCATTCTTAGAAATGTCTTGGTGTGTTAGTGGGTGGTTATCGTTTATTAGAAAGTTGTACTTACTTAAAGCAATGACATTTTGGTCAGAAAAATCTGACAATGACAGTTTTTTTAGAATCCCCTTTATTAATAGTTATCTATATATTAAACAATTGAGAAGGCATCTCAATTAATGACATTCCAAGTGTCATCTTATTATGCATTTGTTAATTAATATTCTTCAAGGTCCCACACACTAATGCATCTAGCCTTTATGGAATGTTATATAAAAGTAAAATTTCTAAAACAATAATTGTCAACAAAAAAATATTAGCTAAATTAGCAAAATATAAATAAGATAGCAAGTAAGGACAATCATCCTAACTTCTAAACAAAACATAATATTAGTCCAAAATAATTTTAACCTTATTTTGGTAAAATAAAGAATTTTAAATTTTCCATGTTCAAATAGCTGTAAAGTTTCCATTAATATATTAATATATTTTCACGAATAAATTGATACAGATTTACTCACATATTTTAACTAAAATTTTCCTGTATTTATATATTTATAATCTATATCTATATAATAATAAAACAAAGTAGAGTGTTTTTAAAGTCATTTATCTAATGTGTCGTTCATACATGCATTTGAGAAGAAAACCAAAATTGCTAATCCTATTAGGCACACCTATGAGCTTAGTTGGACAATTATGTTGTCATGTTGATGCTGATGTGGCGCATTAAACATTAGGCTAACATTATTATCATTCATCTTATTTAGAAAGATTTCAAAAACATGCCTTATATATAGGGGTGTTCGCAGTGCGGTTTTGTTCTGTTTTGAGACAAAAAGTGAACCGAACCGCAAGGTAAAATTACATGCGGTTTGGATTGGTTCGGTTTTTCCAATACAAAACATAACTCAAAACGAAGTTAAAATTAAGTAATGTAAAAAATGGCTAACATAAATCTTTAAGAAAAAATCTACTCAAATATATGTAGTATATAAATTACTCTCTTTTAATTCTTTTAAGATAGCTAAGACATTGTTTAAAAGAATTTGAATTAAATATTTTATTGTAATTTTTAAATATAGCATAACAATATGAATTGTTTGTAAGTGAGTCAAAGAATTAATTGGATTTGAGCTAGTAAGTGAGTGAGAGTTGGGTTTTAGTTGCATTTGGGCTAGTAAGTTAGTAAGGAAGGTTGTAATTCAACAAGCCTTAGTGTTACTTGCGGTTTGGTTTGGTTTGGTTCGGTTTCTGAAATCAAAACCGCGAACCGAACCGAACCGCGCGGTGCAATAAAAAAAGAACCGAACAAATCCGATTATAAGCGATTTTTTTTCGGTTTTCAGTTTGGTTTGGTTCGGTTTGCAGTTTTCTATTGGTTTGGTTCGGTTTTGAACACCCCTACTTAAATACACACATTGTAATTTTTGAATTTGTTAACATAACACTACCTACCACTTTATTCCTAATTAAAATTTGCATTAAAAAATTGGTTAAAAACAATTTTAATGGTATCAAAATGTGCTCCACGTTAAACCAATATAAATAACAAATTGAAAATTTTGATATTAATTAAAACAATTGCAAATTTATGCACATTGTACAATTTGCAATTCATTAAAAACTTTTTTTTTTTGACAAGAGCAATTCATTAAAAACTTAAAATCAATTTAAATTGGTATTTGGGGCCAACTATTTTAAATTGGTATTTTTTTTTGAACCAGGTATTTTTTAAATTTTAGTCTAATGGTTGTTAACATATTTTATTTTTTTTGTCAAAAAAAAACATAATTTATTTTAGGGCCTACTTTTTTGAGTTACTAATATTAAACAAATTACTAATATCAAACATTTTACTAATCTTTTAACAATTTCAAATTAATTAACATAATAAAGTCCCACAATTAAAATTAAAATATTTCAATTTTATTTTAGAAACAAAAAAAATGATTCATAAAAACATTAATAGATTTGTTACTTTCAAATAGATTTGTCAAAGTATACTGACTATTTGGTTGGTAAGTAAAAATATGCAAACAATAATGGTTCAATTCCCATTTACATGTATCTCTTCTTTTATTTTTTTCTTCAATTGTTGTTGCATTGGTTATATTTTCTATTTATTCTATTTATTCTATAGGGATTGCTGCATTGGTTACATGAGTAGACTTTTTGGTATGAATGAATGAGTATATCGTTCTTCATTCATGTTTTAAAGTCCTGATTTTATTGTGTGGCTTTAGAATGATTTACATACCCAATTCTATTGTTTTTTTTTCGTTATTAGATTTGTTAGTCTTTTGCTGACTTGGCTCACAGGTTTGTCTAGCTTTCCTAGACGTTTACTATGACAATGAGAGCATTCAAGGTGCATTTATCATAAGTGGAAGTTTCCAAATGGCTATCCAATTTTTTGATTTTTGTAGGACTACTGTCAAGTAAGTATATGCAACTTTTCTTTTAGCCTGCCTGCAAGGAATAGTGCTTACGGATTCTCAATTTTAGCTCTTGTGTTGTAAGATTTTGTAATTGAATAAAACTTCAATAAAAATGAATTTAGTGGATTTTGACCGTGTATCCTCGATCAGAAGAGAATACTCCAAATATAAGATGGATAAATATTTGACACGTTCTCAGCTAAGTTGATATTGAGTCAGTTTAATGCGCACAAGTATGAGTTTTGCATAATTTATATTGTGACTAAGAGGGCTTCCAATTTAATCAATTAAGTTTTATTACGAACTACTATGCAACTGGGTTATTGATTAATATGGTGAAAGGTGTTCTATTACTTTCCCTAATGCTATTTTTGATGCTGCATTATGGAGTTCACTTGCTATTCTTTCAAAAATACTTAATAGGCCTTATTTTACATATGACAGCTTAATGTATCAATTGTTATGTGTGTGTGTGTGTATATATATATATATATATTCCTTCTTTCATTATGCTTTCTTCACATATAGTATCTCAGTGACAATATTGTATGAATAATCATTAAATTCTGTTGTTGTAAAAATTAGCGAAATCCATTTCTGATCAATTGGATAATTTTCTCCTACGTTTAGTTGGTTATCAACGGGATGTTATACATACATGCTATTTTGCAGCTACAGGAAGGAATTAGTGACAAGTTAATGAAATTGGGAGGTTATTGCATTGCATGACTAATTTATACGAGTGTTGCTAATATTGTTTTGAAGACAATGAGCCAAAGATTTATCTTGCTGAAATTCAAGGTACATCCCTGAGGGAGCTTTTGAATTTGTTAATTGTCTATGGTGGTTGCTGCAATATTTGATATAAAAGTTGTAGGATGAGTGAAAAATGATAGATAGATGAAATGTAAAAGGTGAAGGAACTCAAAAACATGTAAGGTTGATATTAGAAATCTCCATTACAAACACTATTCCGCAAACTTCAAATTTCTTACCCAGTCTTGACTTGAGGTTCCGCAAAACAAGCCATGCAAATAGAGCAAGTAAAGAACATGAGACTGGGAGGTAGACGACTCAAATGTTGTACAATGCCTTGATCGACATGACCATGTCATGCTATATATGCTCATTATTATTGTTATTATTTAGAGATAGAGTGAAGAACTCTATTAACCATAATACATATCGTTTGTGCTTAAAAAATACATATCAACATGAAATTTTGATAGTTTAAAACTTTAAATATAAATTTAGTGGATGGATCACATCCATCCACAAAACAAGTGGATGAATCCAATCCAATCCATTAAATTTTATTTTTTTGTAATGGATGGATTGGATGGATTTTACTATGGATGGATTGGATATCCAATTGACAAATGGATCCTTTTGACACCCCTAGTTTAAATATAATTTTCAAATCAAAAAAATTCCACTATTTACTTATACATGCATTTTGCTCTCCGTGCAAGGCACGGGTACTGGCGGATCTTAGTTAGGACCGGGGAGGGCCACGGCCCGTCCTAGATTTTTAAAATTTATCTTTATACACATATTTTTGACTAAGGATTATTAGCTTATATATATTAAGATTAAGATGACCACCAACTTTTGAATCTGTGTGTGTAGTCTAGCGGTAAAGCCCATCCGTGTGTCTGTTTTGCCCGCGATTCGTATCCCGCCTAAGACTTTTTCTAAAAAAAATTCCGCTGGGGTTTGAGCTTGGTATCAGGTACTTTGTGAAAGTGTAATTTAACCAACTCACCAACTTGACTCTTCGAAGAAATTAAGACCATTATTAATATATATTATTTGCAAAATTGGCCCTCCCAAACATTTCTCTCAAGATCCGTCACTGGGCACGGGTTAAAAATTCTAGTAGATAATACACTCACAATTTTTGGTAAATTATTTCACCTACATTTAACATTTGAAGGGAAAATGTTATATTTTTTTTTTTGGTAAGAAGGGAAAATGTTATCTAACACGTAAATTATTGGTTTGATTAATGAGTAATGTTACTTAGCCAAAACTTTTCAGTTAAAAATAGCTAAAAATCACGTTACAATACCAATTAACCAAGTTTTTAAGGCCATTAATTAATCAACTTATATTTTTACAGTTTTCTTGGTTATTAACTAAAAAACTTAGTAAATTAATTAATAACCTAAAAAATTTGATTAACGGTGTTATAAAGGAGTTTTTTACTATTTTTCGCTGGAAATTTTTTGACTAGATAACATTACGGTTGATTAATTTATCATTTTCTTGTGTGACCCAAACCGAATATTTCTAAAGAAACAGCCAAAACTAACTCCCTGAAAGTATTCCCGACAGTAACACCACGCTTAGCCGTGCCGTGGTGAATTGATTGACATTGACGAATTATTCATCTTAATTAAGCAATGTGTAAAACAGATTGCTTGGACTTTGGAGCATATCCAATTATATATATTTTGTTTTTAGTATATCTAAACTAAATCCCTGTGTGAAGAGACAATTTTCAATATCTTTCATAAGAATAAAATTTCAGGAAGAAAGGAGGGTGGGGATAGTACCGAAATTCTCTTCATTTTATATCTATAAAAACTAAAAAAATAGAAGCATTGTTTGTTTTCCGATTATGCATGTTGTGGAAAATATAACACAGCTTTTGTTATCTTTCACAATTTTATATCTTCTTAGTAGTGAACGTGATATTAATTTTTTTACTGGCCATTCCATGTAGTGCCTCCTAAGTCCTAACTAATCTTCTCCAAAGTGTTAGACTTCAAATTTTGGGTGTGGCAAAAATTCTATTGGGATGAAAGAACCACACAGGACGACCGACAAAAGTTGGGTACTCGTGTGGCCAAATAGATTCCCCGACAAAGATTAGTCATCAACAAAGATGGTGGATACTAGACATAAAAACATGGAAACAAAAAATGTCCTCATTGTTCTTTACTAAAAAAAAGAAAGAATTGAATAAAAGAGAATTTTCTCCCATATATAATCAACACGTTTCTATTGTAAATAGAAAATATTATTGTTTTGAACCGGATCATTAGGCCCAATTCCAGCATTGGACCCCCGATCAGCACAACTCAGTTCATCCATGCCTATCAGACATCAACTGCTGGGATTCGTCCTGACGATCCAACAGACCAGGGCAGTTCTGATGTCTATAAATATGGGTTCATCTATACACTGACTTGAGCGTCGAAGTGGCTTTGCATGTACCACACCCGAGGTAGATTTCCAAGTCCCGACATCGCGCCAGTTTAGTGGTGAATAAAAACAATTTTGCTTTCTCAATGGATACTTATGTAAAACCAGTTTTATATATGTATTATCAAAGCCGCAGGTGATGAAAAAGAATGTGCAAAAGGGACAGCAAACTTATCTAGAATTGTGGTCGTTCTCACCCATCTCGTATTCATTTACGTTTCTTTTCTTCTTATCTCTCCCAAAGTATTACATGACATATATTGATGATGACTTAGAAAACTCATTATTTTCTCCGGATAGAAAAAAAAAATCATATAACAACACAACCTACCCGCCACGGCAATATGGATTAACTTAGTAACATTAAATTAATGTAACAAAAAATGTCTACACTATCATTTAAGCTATAGCTAGGATTTGCGTTGCTAATTCTTTAGTTGTCTACTACAACATTTCCTCCAATTAACTTGTTCTTTTCTGGATTTGCTCTGCCTATTTCATTCACACCATAATCCATAAATGGGTGATTTTCAACGCTCCTTTATAGTATCACCCCCTCCTACACCTTCCTCAAATAAATATAGCCTACCAATGTTATATTATGGTCTAGTAATTGTGGGATTTGCAGCCACAGCATTAGCCTTATACAATCTCATCATCATGAAACGGGACAGACAAGAGCAAAATGAGTTGAGTGAAGTGGTAATAACAACAAGTGGCATTGGGAATGAGAATTCCCAAATGAATTTGTTGTCAAGCTTCAAGTATAAGAAAGAAAGAGGAAAAGAAGTTGGTGGGGAAGATTATGAATGTCCAATATGCTTATCAAATTATGAAGAAGGGGAAGATGTGAGGAAACTACCAAGATGTAATCATTCATTTCATGCTCCATGCATAGACATGTGGCTTTACTCTCATTTTGATTGTCCAGTTTGTCGAACACCTGTACGCTCTTTGTGTCATCGTCACGCGCTGCCGGAGACTTCTCGTCCGGCCGGATTGCTGCAATATTCTAGTGGCGTTCAGGTTTGATTTGTTTGGACCATCCTTATAAACTTTCTCAACAAGGAAAAGAAGTTAAACAACCAACATTGGTTACCATGAGATGTAGCCAAATTTATTTTAAGCTGGGAGAGCATATGAATAGAAGATGCATCTCATAATGGATAAATCTCTTGTCTCTCTTTATTGTCGCATTTTCTCTTCTCGGACCTTTGATCAATTGGAGATTGTAAAACACTATTTTTTGGGACATGTTTGTTCCCTCTTGATAAATGGTGCTAGTTAATGCTTTTTTATGTCGAAGTTTTGTACATGTTATGTGTACCATCTCCAAAGAGTCTTGTTCCCATGTTTATTCTATTTAGAGTGATGCTATTTAGTACGGATACGAATGATACAAATAGTTAATATTTAATATGAACCGGAGGAAAAGAAGGGCCGACTAATCCATCTCACAGTCGCACATTTCGTTTTCGTAACAATCATCATTTTCCTTCTATTTATTCATCTGTACTTTTATCGTGAAAAACTATATGACATACATGTGTAAACTACTTGATACAATTTTTGCACGAGTATAGATTATGATAAGTCAACAAAAAATCAATTATAAGTTGTTATTTTGAATGTTAAATTAGTAAGTAAGATAGTTGTTCATCCAGCGTGGCAAACCTGTTGTACTCCACAAGTAGAGTCTCTCTTAGTTAGTTATTTAATTCCTTGTAATCACATTTATACCTCTGTCAATTTAAATTTGTTTTTGATTCCGCATTTATCTATTGGGTTAGAACTCAATAGTTATTTTATTCTAACAATAGTCTTAAAGAATCAATCACTAGTGTAGATTAGAGTTTTAATGTAAAAAAATACACATTTTAAAGCGGAACGGAAAATTACAACCACCAAAATATACATTGGGTAGACATCATAAGTAAAATATAATCTTAGCATTTCATAAGTAAAATGAAAGTTACCTATATTGAGGGACGGGGACCTTAATTAGCATTTGACAAGATCTTTTGCCAAATTACTCTAACAGCTCCATGGAAATAAACACATCATAAGTAAAACATAATCTGATATCACTCTCCTCTCGTCGAGGCATAACTATGAAATCACTGACATAATCAAGATATGTTTTAGAAATCTAAGTTCATTGTTCAAACTTTTACCAAACTATATATACATTACCTGAATACACCAAATTGCTTATATTGGAAAAATACAAGTTCATCGTGTGAAGCCAGTTTCAATCAACTTGCAATAAACACAGGGACTTTCCAATTCCATTCGACACTTAAACAAAAAAAAAGGACAAGTAGAGTGACACAGTAACAAAATGACAGATTTAATTGCTTGTAAGTTGTTTAAAAATAGAGAACATTGAACAGCAAAGTTTTTAGTGATGGAATTTCAAAGCAAAGTTCATAAAATAGAGTTTTTTTTTTTAATTTTCCTGAATTCAAATATAATGAAAGTATTGAATTAGAGGGAATGTAGATGAAATAAGATGTCGGAGCTAACAAATTTTTTTTTAAAAAATAGAGTTCGTTTAAAGGTAAAGATGATTTATTAACTAAACCAATTATGTTAATAAATAGAGTTTCAAAGCAAAGTTCATAAAATAGAGTTGATTTATTAAGAAACCTGTAGAAGATGAACTTTGCTCGGAGATGAAATAAGATGTCGGAGCTAACAAAAATTTGATAAAAAATAAAACAAAGAGAGGGCCCAACCGGGTTCGAACCGGTGACCTCTTGATCTGCAGTCAAATGCTCTACCACTGAGCTATGGACCCAAGTTGTTTGTTTAAAGGTAAAGATTATTTATTAACTAAACCAATTATGTTAAAATATTTACTTAGAATAAACATTCATTTTTACATTTTTTTTTTGACCAAATTCATTTTTACATTTTTACGAGTAACTATTAACGGCAACTAGTTTAAAAAATTATTATTTTTCCAAAAAAAAATGGTTAAAACATTGTGAACAAGTAGGGTCAATTATGGTTAAAGAAATTTTTGAAGAAGGATGATGTAATTCACTGGCTGTCCATCGCATTCCTCTAATTTTATGTACGCAACAAAAGATTAAAACTGAACTATATATGAAACTTATTATTTTAGATACAATTTTGCTCCCGTTTACCATTTTTTTTTTTTGACAAAACCATTTTCTATTTTTAAAAATACAAATATGTAAAATTATTAACTCTTCAAACTGCCTTGCTGCCATCGGTAAATACGCTTTGCTGAAGCATATGTTAAGCTCTCTTTTTATTAGCTAGGTTTCCCTTTAGTTTTGTTTTAGTTTTTTCTCTCCTTTTTTGTCCTTGTTGTTTGGTTTTAACCTGTATTGCTTATCAGGTGTAGTTTTCCTCCTTGTGGAATGCATACAAAAACATTGGGTGTATTTTTTCTAGCTTTTGTAGCAAATGATAGCGTGTCCTTTGCAACCCTTCTTAGAATGTGGGTAGAATGGTTTCACGGTAATGCTCAAGCTAGTTTATTATAATGAAATTCTACTTATCGAAAAAAAATTAACTCTTTAAACTGCAGCCAAAGGCTCCACAGCCCACAGCCCACAGCCAAGGTACCCTGCTGTACGTACCAACTAATTATCATTATCATTTTGTTTTTGTGGCTAAATTCGAATAACTTAGAATTCTTGCCACCTTCATCCATTGCTATATTCCAATAATTTCCACGTGATTAATCATACAAAACGTTAGTCTTAATAATTGTACATCAAATAAAAATGTTGCAAAAAAGATGTGATGAATATTCCTTGAAAATAATTAAATTTTTAGAATAACCAAATGAAGGTAACACAGGCTACTGCATGATACCTTAAAAAGCATTGATGCATAAAACTGTTTCTAAAGATTAATTTCATTTAAAAAAAAACAATTTTTTACAGGATTGTACAAAATAGATGTTAAAAAGAGGATTGTACAAAATAATTTCTTGAATATATAGAAGTATTTTCTTTAAACCTAGTTTGAAGTATTTTATATACAAAACCAAAAAAGGACGTGTGTGGTGTTTAATTATCTTTTCGTTTAAGCTAAAAAAACAACCAAATTACTAATTAGAAACAAGACATTTGGTAAAAAAATTTATGAAAGTTTACTAAAACTCTTTTAAATATGTTGTAAACCAAAGTAAATAAAGCGATTTAAGGACTGTATCATTCTCATAATTGAGCCTGATCTCCCACAATGTGGTGAATCAAAGTTCAAATATCTACCGAGAGATGTGTCCATATTTAGTGTCTCATAGTGACTCAAGCATTACCTGCAATCAGAGGCGGATTCAGGGGGTGTTCCCCGTGTCTCCGGGAACACCCAAACATCCTGCCTTGGGGGTAATAGATCATGCTTTAGTGTCACTAAAGAAACATCGTCATGCCTTGGTGGTAATACATCATGTCTTAGTATTATTGAGGGAATGTGGGAGTTTTTTTTTGAAAAAAAAGGTTATCCATATATGACATATCTTATGTGCTAATTATTGATTCATTCAAATCCAAACAAAATTAAATATTGTATGCTTGTGACTTGCATTGGCCTCCCAGCATATCACGTTCCTGTGATTATTACAATCTTCAAAACACCAACACCAGCACCCGCAGCAATAAAGCTATATAGTATATACATACATACATACATATATATATATATATATATAATTTCTAGACCATGCGTATGACAAATTGCTTATAAGTGTGCACCCGTTTGTTGCTATAAAATGCCAAAGAAATCATACATGTATGTATGCTATGCAGGCATATATATAGCTGGTTTTGTGGTCCTAATGGCTTCAGCGATGGATGATGTGATGCTGCTTCCACATGAACTTGCAATGCATTAATAATAATTAATAATCTTGAATGAAGTACATATATGGCACAATGGCACGGGTTGTGTTTGGTTGGTGAGAGACATCCCAATTCTGTTCACTGCTGATATGTGCTGTGTACGTAATTGCTTGGTTGCAAGGTTTTAACTTCATCATTAACCACCAATAACCATACATTAAAATACGAATTTTTATTAGAGCATTTTAACTTCCAAATCGAAAGCTTTCACAATGCAAGATTGACATGACACGCAAGATGGCAATTATGGCATACAAGAGGACTCAAATAATGTCCTTTTATCCTTTGACATATTTGTTTCCTCTTTCATATTTTCATGTAGATTTTAGATCTACTTCATCTTAATTTATAAAATTGACTTATGAATTTAGGATACTTCTTTATAACTCTTGTAAGGTGTTATTTTAGTTGATGCAAGAATTGAGTTTTTTCAAATATAGTTTAGTTTGGTGTTTCATAATGCGGTGATCGGTGGCCTATCACAAAAGAGATGGCAAAACAAGCTCGGTTCGATGCGCTGAAAAGTCAGATTAGATTGGTTATTTCACCCCCGACCTAATGTAGCCTACTCTGCCAACATGGTGGGCCACGAGCGGGTCGAGATGTACCATCCCGCTAAGTTTGAATTTTTTATTTTTATTTGTTTCTTTTGATTACATTTTATAATTTATTTATTTAATGGTGAGCTAGCCCCCAAGGGGTGGGGCGGGCCCTACTTCTCAACCAACTGCTCTTTGGCAAACCTAACGGCCTGCAAAATATTCGGCAAGTTCACAGCGCAGCGGGACGAGCCGACCCATTTTACCATCCCTAGTCAGGAGTCTAAAATAGGCTTGAATTTCACAGTCAAGTTTTGGGTCTAAACCATCTTTACAAAATAAGCTTGTAAAATAAAGAGTGTCCCTTAATTATATACTAATGAAATCTTACCTATAGTCGAAGCTTTTCCTAATAATTTTGCTCAATAATATAAATAATGTATTTTGTAATTTGTTAGTTTTTCATTTTAAATTTTTTCAATTTATAAGGATAAGCGGGGTAATGGTTTTTGGTCAACCATGGTGGCCACTAGTGTCTCATTATTATCAACTATCAACAACAGTTTTAGTCGCTGTCTTTTGTTTTTCTCCCATTGTGTGAAAAGTAAGTTTGGGTGTAAGCTATTATCCATGATGATATATTATATCATACTTTCACTTCCCCAAATCTTAGTGAAGATTGAAGGCCCTACTCTCTCTTATGTGTGCAATGCTACCTTTCAAGGTGTACCACTAAAAAATTAGCCATGTTTAGATAATTTAAAACAGAACGAAATAGACTGGAAGTGAAACGCAATGAAGTGGAATAAAGTTTTAGTCAATTGTTTGAGTATTTTATGACGAAAATGAGCAAAATTCTTGTTTCATTATTGTTTGGAAAGTAAATGAAATGAGCACAATAGGAATAGTTCGATACATTCCACTCATTTTTTTTAAAAAAAATCTAAACAATGGAACATAACTCAATTTCATTCATTTCCACCACATTTCATCAATCCAAACAAAGCCTTAGGTATCATTACTCAATGGGGTTGTTTTTGTTGTCACTTATCTAGCCTCTATGTCAAATCGTCTTACCCTTGACCCTTGAGTTGCCCCACGTCATCATGGCACCACCATGTTTCTGTTCCCCTAGTTTCTCTTAAACCTTCCCCTACTCGATCAACCTTCTCCGGTGGCCCATGCCTCCGCGAAAACCACCCTCATATGTCCTACCAAAGCGGCCGATCGAATAGACTCCTTTTCCAATCACTGTGATAGCCTCCGTTTTTGGACTATTATTGTGCACCCTACCATAAAAGGCATACATGCATATATCTCTTCTCTTCAACTTATGTTTGTCCTGATCAAATTACCTTGAATTCTGGCTTTACAACCCAAGAATATCAATTTGGAATCTCACAGGAAATTGCGAATTTTCAAACGGGCAAAAAAGTCATGACTTGTAATCATTTATTTAAATCTCCTATACGTTAAAGTGGTGGAAATTTTTACTATGTCTCACCAAGCCCATGTGCTTAGCCAGTGCAAAAGTGTAAACTTTTTTAACTTTTCAATTCTCACCGTGTAGAAAATTAAAAATTGAATCTGCTTTTTCTTTTCTCTTTTCAGCTTGGTAGTTTGCTTTGACAAATTGTGCCACTGAACGTACACATATCCAATTAATTCAACCCAAAGAGGGGAAAAAATCACTATTAGCATGTCAATGATAAAAGAACTTAAGATGAAAATTAAGACTAGCTTACAATGAATTTAAAGAAAACAATAAATTGTTTACAGATTAATCTCCAAAACTAGGGAAATATTAATTACAATTGATAAAGATTACAAAAGCCAAACCAACATTGTTGGCCCCGTGGCATATGCTATCGAGGACATGTGTCGACCTGCCAACTTAGACTCTTGTAGTGATAAATCTTGTCGATGCGAATTTGCTTCTAAACATGAGCCGACTTTAATCTTTTGTTGAAAGTATTGAGATTTGAGAAAGTGATGAGTAACCAACCATTACTGGAGTGAAAAATATTAGAAACGCATACCATTAGCAATGGCTTTATTTGTTTCTAAACTGGTAGTTTCATAAACTGGAAGCTCTTCTTGATACCTTTGACCTCCAATAAGATGATCTAGCTCAAACAACTCCGAACTCGAACAACTCAGATTATCATCTTCATCTTCACCACTATCATAGAGTTCTCTAAAATCAACTCTATTTTTTTCTTTTGACATAACACTGTTCTTCTTCTTCTTATTCTTCAACTCCATTATTGAACAATTTCTACTTCGAACAGTAGAAGACAATGGCAACGGTTCATTAATGTGATGATGACTAAATTGTTGCTTAGAAGAATTATCCTCACCAAGGATAACACTAACAGGGTAGAATCTAACAGATCTTTTAACACCATTATTATTCCGTGAAGAAGGTGTTTTTGTCATACAAGACCTTCTAGAAAATGAAGAAACAGAGGAAGAGAAACAAGGAGACTTATTGGACTTATTATTACTATGGGATTCAAATCTAACATCTTCAACAGTACCAACGTAACACATTTTGGCTTTCTTCACATTCTCTGAACTGAAAATAGAACTAAGAAAATTAGCTATTTTACTACCTGGTGAAATTGGTTGCCTCACTTTCTGATTCAATTCACCGTATATTTTCAATGCTCTCAACTTTGTTCTTGCAAAACCACCCTCACGCGCCTGATGTTGAGGTTGAGGATGAGGTTTCTCTTGTTTCTGTTGCTTACTATGAATCTGTGGTTTGTATCTTTGTTTGTCGTAGGTTGTTGTGTCTGTTTCTGAGGATGAAAAGATTGATTCAGAAGAGCTTGAAGTAGTGGAATGTTTTTCCATCCAATCTTCTATCATTACGGCTTGGCGAAGATTCATTCTCTCTTTGACATTGCCATTGACACTTTTTTCGTTGAAGGTGTGTTTGAGATTGAGAGACGGTTGTTGATTTACATGAAGATCGGTTTTTGATTCGTCGATGGAATTGTATATGGCATCAAGAAGAGTGGAGGAGAAAGAAGGAGTTCTTCTCCTTTGTGGGTATGAGGCTTCTTCTCGCATTGAATTCTCTCTTCTGTGCATTTTTTGCAACACTTTCTTCTGCTTAATTCAGCAGGGGGAAGAGGAAATTTATACTATGAAAATGTAAACAAGGGGAATAATGGAGAAGGGTGCGTGTGAGCGTGTGTGTGTGTGTGTGTAATGAAAGGAGAGAGAAGAGAGGAGAAAGAATGAAGGTTAGTTTAAGTAAAAAAGCTGTGGTAATGTCTACCCATGAGAGGCTTTCAAGGTTGATTAAAAAAGAATGTAATGCAAGTTGATGGTGTGTGAAAAACAGAGAAAGATGCGTTTTTGAGGTTAGAGAGAGAGAGAGAGAGAGAGAGAGAGAGAGAGAGAGAGAGAGAATTTTAATGACACAGGTGACAGTGTTGGTTGGGATTGTGTTTTCATGTGTTTGTACACAAGCATGTTTAGTTGTATGCGGTGTAGTATTAGTGTACACCTTTCGGTTAACACAGCATTATACTTGATTAATTAAAATAAGAGTAATGATATTTAGCCAAAATGTTCCGACCAAAAATAGCCAAAAACCAAATTACAACACCAATTAATCAAGTTTTATAGGCCACTAACCAATCTATTTTTTCACAGTTTTAAGTCAATGGCCTAGAAAATTGTGAAAAAGTAGGTTCGTTGACCTATAAAGCTTGGTTAATTAGTGTTGTAACTTGGTTTTTGTCTATTTTTTGCTGGAACATTTTGGCTAAATAACATTATTGTTAAAAGAATAAGGTTAAATAAATGGGGGATCGGGATTGATTGGTGTGTATGGTTGTGATTGACAAGCTCAATCCGTTAGCTTATAGTGGATAAGTTCTTTGTAGGCTAAATTATACTAGAGGCTTTTTAAGTTATTTATTTGTAATAAGTTGGTCATTAAGTTTTTCTTGTCAAAAAATAAAGTTACGTGTTCGTCGTTGACTTATTTTCAAACTTCCGTTCCAAAAATGTCTAGTTGGCGTTAACGTCGTTGATGTTTCAATTACAGTGCTGACGTGTAGGTCCAAGTAGACTTTTAAATTGATAATTATATTTATTATTTGGTTTTTATTTAAAAAAATCCATGAACAACCAACCAAACCCAGAAACCAAAAAATTGGGAATCAAACACAATGACCTAAACCATTCAAATTGAATTGGGAATCAAAGATGGAGAAAGGACAAATGGTGTTCGATGGTGTTTGAAGAGGGTGAGGAGAAGAAACAGTGCTTGAAGATGGTGTTTGAACACTCACGTTCATCTTCAATAGAACTTATGGTGTTTGATGGTTCATGTGGAGAACAAATTCGAACAGATCTGGGTAATAGACTTCTGTGTTTTGAATATACTGGGCAATAGATTTCTGGGTGTTCAATAGATTTTCAGAAGTAGAAGTTGAAGTTAGGGTTTTTAATTTTTAGGGATTTGACTAAAAACAAAAATCCAAATAAGAAATTCAGATCTGTTCTTTAATTTTTATGTGCTTCAAACTAGATCCGTTCTATTTTTAATTTCAATTTTTTTTTTGAGTTTTTGTGCAAAGATCGTGAAAGATGAAGATGGTGTTCTTGAGATTGAAGATGACTAGTCAGCAAAAAATACTGCCATGTCAGCTCGTTACAGCCACGTCAGCGTCGTTTATGCTAATTAGGTTTTTTTTGTAACTGAAATACTAAAAAAGGTTAACGGTGAACACGTTAAGCAACGTAAATGACCAATTTGTTACAAAATAAGAACTTAAAGGACAAATTTGCTATAAATAAATAAGTTAAAAAACCTCTAGTGTAATTTAGCCTTCTTTGTAAGTGTCTCAAACAACTAATTTATAGTATTTTTTGAAATGCTACTTTTTTTTGTCGAGACCAGGGTATCCACCGTCTGATGCAGTGACTAATCCCTCGCTGGATTGGAGGCACCTCGAATGGCGGGACAGCTACCCAGGGATTTAAAGCTGCTCGATACCTTTTTGAAACACTTGAAGTATTGTTCGAATTTATAACATTTTATTTTTATCTCATTTTTATTCTTATCATTTTAATTAAATTTCTCATTTATCACCATTAAGCGAATCATCTCTATCATTGTTAAGCATCGCATTTTTTTTTGAAAATTTTAAGCATCGGTTACAAATGTCTATTTGTGTTGTTTTATATTTATAAATTATTAGGTTAACTGCTAATTTTATCCAATATTTTAAATTTAATCCGCTATCTACTATCCGATATCAACTCATCTGATATAAACTATCGGCTTTTATGCTAGTATCAACTAGTTTATTCGCTATATCTGATAATTTTAAATAAAATAAAAAAACCTAAATGAGGAGTGTGTATGACAGACACGGTTGGTTGGTTACTAAAAAGACGCACTAGTAGTAGTAACGCAGCAGTGCAGATGCAGAGTGAGTAAAAACTAAAAAGTTGAAAGTGATTCCCGCGCGTGCGTGCGGGTGTTTTCTTCAGACAATTCATTCACATCACACCCACCCTCACTGACTCTCGGTGGCTTTTAAGTTGCACAAATTGATGTTTTTGTGTATGTTACCCAAGTGGACTTTTACTTAGTATAGCAAGTTCCATTCTTCTACATCCGGTTGTGTACTATTTAAGATTTCCTCCCAAAAATTTTAATAATACACAGTGAAGCCCCACCTCATTTTTATGTTACCTTTATCTTTGTCCTTTCTTCGTAGTTTGATTTTTTATTTGTTGGTCCGAACTGGAAACTGAACAAAGAAGAAGACATTCATCCATTAAGATGTTTGGTTCACCGTAGTGTTATAGATCGAAAGAAATTGATGATAGGTACTGTTATGGAATGGCTTTTTGCCATATACACCCCATTTTTGGTGTCTATTCACACCCCCTGTAGGCCCAATGTCAATAGGGCCCAACCCAAACATCAAGGGCTCAGATCAAACCCCCAGATCGGACGGACCTGATTCATTGGAATCAACCCCACCCCACTCTATAAATACAACATTCATTGCCTCATTAAAGGTAAGCATTCTCATATTTATTGCTCACTTAACACCATTCCTCTGACTACAGCATCGGAGTGACTTTGCAGGTACCACACCAGCTAGGATCGGATACAGTCATTTAACTATGGATATCAACCACTAACTACCTCGGACCATCCTTTAAAGGTCGGAAGTACAGTGCAGAACATTGGCGACCTCAGTGGGAGATCCTCAACTCAAGATCCTCTCCCCTCGACTTAGTAGATGACAACTCGAAATCTCCGTTCTAACGCTCAGCGACTCGGGATCGGCATCCATCTAGAACCGACGCATATCGAAAGGACGACTTTCGAAAGACTAGCCGAACCCCAATCAACCTCAGAAGGATTTGTGGAAGACCTTCCAAACTCTACACAAGCACAAATCCAAAACCTCCCTCCACCTCCACTTCCGACCGCAGTCGACGCTGTCCAACAGCTCGTCCTGCTGCTCAACCAACATGAGGCGGCCAACCGAGAAAGAAGCCACCGATTTACGAACCCCGAAGGACGGGTGGCAGAACTCGGGGCTCGAAATATCCGAGATCAGGAATCCCCCGATTCCATTTCATCTGAAAGGAGAAATCATATCAGGAGACGCCACCGATCTCCGCCCAGAAGACACCACTACCATCGATCCCCTCCAAGAAGACGCCAAGGGAATGGATCCCGTTCCCCCCGAGCCGATTCCTACGACGATGAAACAGAGATCAACTCTTCTCTAGCATCTTCTTCTTCAAGGCGACGTTCGAAAAGCAGGGAAAATTCGCCCCCAAAACATCCCAATCAAAGGCACTCCGATCCCCATCATCGGAGTCGACCTTCACGAAAAGCCCAACCAGGAGAAACAAAGGGACCTTTCACCAAGAGGATCGACCAATACCCGGTACCCAGGTATCTAGAAAAACCATCGGAAGGCTTAAAAACTTATGACGGGACGGGCGATCCAGACAGGCACCTGAGTTATTTTGACACGATAATGAGATATCGAAATGTCCCAATGGAAATGAAATGCCGTATTTTCCCCCTAACATTGGAAAGAATCGCCTCGGAATGGTTTGAAGTCCTTAAAACAAACACAATCTCCTCTTGGGACCACTTAGCCGAATTATTCTCAGCCAACTTCTCCCATTCCAAAAGCAAACCAAAAAACAAGAATGTCTTAGCATCCATCAACCAAGGGAGCTCCGAGTCTTTAAGAGAATACATAGAAAGATTTAATAAAGAAGCAGTTCAAGTTCGAAACCTCGACGATTCTTTCCGAGTTTACTTTATGGGGATGGGCTTACGCCCTGGGAGCCCATTCAAGAAACACATAAATACTTGGGAACCAGAAAACCTCCAAGATTTCCTTCAACTATCCCAGTGTTTCATCAATGAAGAAGAAAGTACCATGACCGGAAAAGAACAAACACCTCCAAACCCCTAATTGAACGATCCGACAACCGAAATGAAAAGGATCAAAGGGGCGGCGGCCGAGGTAACAGGGATCCCCGACCTCGAAACCGTCATCAATTCTATACCGAACTCAACGTCGATCAGTCCCAGATATTGGGCGAGTGCTAAAAAGCTATTACGTTTAAAACCGCTGTTTGAAAAATCTATGTAAAACGTACGCTTTTCTTTTTCAATCTATGTAATCCACGCACTTATCTTTTTCGATCCCATCAAAAATATAAGTGTTGCCTTTCTTATCCCAACAAAATTAGAAAGCAAAATATGACCGCCTAAATGTCTCCTTCTTCAGAAGAAACTTCTTGGGATCGATCTTTCATAATCTCCCAACACGGCCAAAACAGTCACAAGATCGGAACAGCGTAACTACCTGCGTTCCACGCTTATGATTTTTGATCCAATCAAAATTATGATCGGAACCGCGTAACTACCTACGTTCCACGCTTATGATCGGAACAGCGTAACTACCTACGTTCCACGCTTATAATTTTTGATCCAATCAAAATTATGATCGGAACCGCGTAACTACCTACGTTCCACACTTATGATCGGAACAGCGTAACTACCTGCGTTCCACGCTTATGATTTTTGATCCAATCAAAATTATGATCGGAACCGCGTAACTACCTACGTTCCACGCTTATAATCGGAACAGCGTAACTACCTGCGTTCCACGCTTATGATTTTTGATCCAATCAAAATTATGATCGGAACCGCGTAACTACCTACGTTCCACGCTTATGATCGGAACAGCGTAACTACCTGCGTTCCACGCTTATGATTTTTTGATCCAATCAAAATTATGATCGGAACCGCGTAACTACCTACGTTCCACGCTTATGATCGGAACAGCGTAACTACCTGCGTTCCACGCTTATGATTTTTGATCCAATCAAGATTACGAAATATAAACTCCTTGCAGGACATAAACAAAGAAATAAATTCATTACAAATATTTCATTACAAAAATCATCAGAGATAAGATCAGGCGGGCTTAGGAAAAACAACAGTCTTCACATTAGTGCCGAGGTCAACCTTTATGATCCGATCTCCCTCAATCTCATGATCCACATTCAGAACGGCCCTGTCAAGATTAAGGGAAGGGTAGACGAGAGCAATCTGACCAAGTGCAAGATCAAAACCATCTCCCGCCATTTCCAGAGCAAGGTCGGTTGCAGTGCGCGCATCCTTCTTAGATTTTTCCAGCTCCACACGGGTTTTGGCGAGCTCTCTCTCCAACACTGCACATCGATCTACAGGAGAAGAACTGGTCTCGGCCTTATTCTCTTCGAATTTTTTCAACTTAGCCATCAGCTCTTGAATTTGACCCTCCAACCTTCCAATTGTCTCTTCAGCACTCTTCCTTTCTTCTTCAAGGGCCGTGATCCGATCGTTCAGCTGACCGATGCGGGCAGTGCTATCTTCAACTTGCAACTTAGCAGAATTATGGGACTTTTCAAGATCGTCCGCATAAGCCTTCAAAGTCTTCAAGTCGTTCAAAGTATTACCCAAGACTTTATTCTTTTCGGCCAGTTCTTTCAGAGCATTGAACAACTTGGCCCTCTCAGTGGTCACCAACTCTGAAAAACAAATAAAATTTAAAGTCAATAAGGTAGGCAAAAAGAACAACAAAATGAACTCCAGAAAGAAAACCTCACCTTCATGACGACGTTCCATCTCATCCCTCTGAAATTTGGCAACATCGGCCAAGTGAACAAACAGCTTTGCTGCCGCACTGACAGGATCGCTGAGATATTCCTCCACGTTCTTTTCCATAAAACTCGCATCCACAGGAACGGAAGTCGCCTTCTTAGAAGATTTGTGCCCCTTAGAAGTCTTCGGATCTGTTGGGATCGCCACTTTCTTCTTCTCCTCAGTCCTCCGGGCCACCTTCACTTGCTTTGTAGAAACACCCTCATTCGCTAGTTTCCTCTTCCGATGTTGGAGATCATCCACAGGATTCTCCGGCTGTTCCTCATGGACGGTCCTAATCGGGGAAACATGGACGGCAGCGCTAAGATCGGGAGCATTCTCTGCAAGCTCACCTTCCTCGACACCCAGATTCTGCAACGCCATCCTCTTTAACTGAGCAATCCTACTCCCTGCCATCGTATCTGAAAACAAAGAAAAAACAGGATAAGTTAACCAAAAATGATAAATTAACAATTCCCGATCGAAAGATAATTTGACAAACCAACAAAAAGACCCTACCTAGAACCCCCATAACCTTTCTTCGGGTAGCACACTTAACCAATCGATCAACAGGAATACCTCGGTATTTATGCTTGGTATAAGGTATTTGAGAGGAAATAAACAACAAAATATCCCTGGTCAGGATATCAGCACGGCAAAGATAAGATTCACCAACATGGTAGGATCTTGGAGATCGGTTATAGTGACCGAGTCCCCGTCCTATGGGAAACTTAGTGGACACCAAATCTCGCCCGTCCGAATCAAATTTCCCCACATAGTCAATCGCCTCGCTATTCACCGGCTCCACGAAATAGAAAAGCTCCTTCCACCTCCCCTTCAACGAATCTGAATAAGCCCGGAAAATCTTAGCACCTTTCAGAGATCGAAGACTCACATGCTCCCAAGCATTTCCTTCCTCACCTTTTTCACTATTCCTATTAACCTCAAACAAATGAAGGAACAGATCGGCAGACACTGGACGTTTAAGTTCGAGGCATATCAATTCAAAGGCTCGAAGAAACGCCCAACCATTGGGGTGAAGTTGCGAAGGTGCCAATTCCAATCTTGCCAAAACTGTCTGTTGAAGATTAGTAAAAGGGGGACGGATATGCATATCCGATACCAACACGTCATACATGACGAATTTCAAGGTTCCTGGCCAAGTCGCTGCATGCTCGTCGGATCTCATACCCTCGACATTCCAAAGTCGGCCCCTTATCGACAACCTATCCACAATAACGCTCATATCCTCCCCTGCTTCATACAAAGACCTTGTCTCGGTAACAGAAGAAGTGACCCAATTTAGAATACGAGGAATATTCACGTCATAAGGCACCGGCAGGTCGATTCGTCCCGGACCAGTGCTGGAATAACCATCGGTCAAAGCTGAAACACGATCATCAGCCTCAGAAACTCCAACATCAGCAACCTCATCACCTCTTCGCTGCGAGTAACCCTGCCCATCCTCGACTTCCTCAACAGGTCTTTTACCCTTATCAACCTCGGATCCCGTATGACTCCTTTCCCCTGTTTCGGTACTAAACTCAGACTTCGTCTCAGAGCCCCCCACTTCCTGGGTATGCGAAGACCCCTGCTTATCATCGGAGTGCGTCTGTTCAGAAGATGTCGTCTCCACGACGACAACGTCCATCTCGGTATCTTTCACGCCAACGACAACCACATCCTCGGAAAGCTCCTCCCCAACTTCAGGATCATCGGAAGAATCTTCAGGAACATGGCGATTAACTTCAGCATCATCCTCCACCTGTTCGCTGGTCGGCACTACAAAAAAATCAGGGATTAGCGAGGGAAATTTCCCTCGCAAACTGACCAAAATCCCTCGCTAATGGTCATTTGCGAGGGAATTAGCGAGGGACCGGTTCCCTCGCTAATACCTTCCTCGCTAATGAAAATTAGCGAGGGAATTTGAATCCCTCGCTAATTAGCGAGGGACATTTCCCTCGCTAATTCCCTCACTAATGTTGCCTCAAAATTTGTGCAAATTTTCAAATTCTGACTGACACGTGTCTTAATTTAAATGGTTTGTTTTTTATATTTATTATTATATTATTTTTAAAATCAGTTTTTTATTATATTATATTATTAATTTTGTGGTTGTTGTTGTGGTGGTGGTGGTGGTGGTGGTGGTGGTGAAAGGTGGAGAGAAAGAGGAAAGAAATTCGTAGGTGGTGGTGGTGGTGGTCTCGTGGGTGGTGGTGGTGTGGTGGTGGTCTCGTGGGTGGTGGTGGTGTGGTGGTGGTGGAAGAAGGTGGAGAGAAGAAGAGTGAAAGTGGAAATTGTGTAAGAGAGAGAGAGAGAGAGAGAGAGAGAAGAGAGGAAGAGGAAAGAAGGTGGTGGTGGTGGTGGTGGTGGTGGTGTCGCGAGTGGTGGTTGTTGTGTGGTGGTGGTTGTTGTGTGGTGGTTGTGTGGTGGTGGTTGTTGTTGTGTGGTGGTGGGTTAGGGTTTATAGGTGAGAGAGATAGAGTAGAGGAAGAGGAAGGGAAGGGTGAAGAGGAGAGAAGAAGAGTGAGGGTGGTTTGTTGGTTGTGTGGTGGTGATGGTGGTGGTGGTGGAGAGTAGAGGAAGGGTGAAGAGGAGAGAAGAAGAGTGAGAAAGAAGAGTGAGTGAGTGAGTGAGTGGCAGATTTAAGTAAAAAAAATTAAAAAAATTAGCGAGGGAACTACTTTCCGTCGCTAAAAACCACTTTAATTAGCGAGGGAACTCAAATTCCGTCGCTAAAACCACTTTAATTAGCGAGGGAACTCAAATTCCGTCGCTAAAACCACTTTAATTAGCGAGGGATTTTAATTCCCTCGCTAATTCCGTCGCTAATTTCCTTGATTCGCGTGAATTTGACTGAATTTTCCCTCCAAACAATTAGCGACGGAAATTTTTCAAATTCCCTCGCTAAATCCCTCGCTAACGGTCAAATTTTCAAATTCCCTCGCTAATTCCCTCGCTAATGTCAGTTTTAGCGAGGGAATCACATTCCCTCGCTAATTCCCTCGCTAAAGTCAGTTTTAGAGAGGGAATGTTATTCCCTCGCTAATGTCCCTCGCAAATAAGCGTTTTTTTTGTAGTGCGGGGCTGAATCGGGATGATCTTGAACCTCGGGAATAACGGGGGGGCTTCAGAAGTACGACCCTCGGCATTTTCTCCTCCAGAAGCCATCACTTTCGCAAGTTGCGGGGGTTGTTGGGAAATTTGCCTACGAGTTTGTTTAGTAACCGCCAGTTCTAAAAACCTGCAGGAATGGGGGCATGGGGAAGTCAGGAATAACGACCTAACGGGTCCTTACCAATTTTGAGACCCGACCTGACGACCCCCACCCTGCGACAACTAAAGAAATGGGGGCAAAACTGACTATTTAAACAGAAGAAAACAAAAGAGAAATTGAAAACAGAACTAACCTCGCTCAAACGAAGCTCCCGCTGATGATCTTTTGCGGAAGTCAAGCACTTGGACCCACTGGAATGGCAAAACCCTAGCCACTATCCCACCGATCGACAAACTTTAACTCGGATATGACGGACTTAAACTTGAAAATGAAGATCGGTATGCAGAGCAAATTGAAAATCAGGAATAAATGAGGGGAACTAAGCCCCTATTTATAGTGGGCCTCGCAGAATTGGATTGGGCCCGAATCCAATCGACACATCCCATCAATAGCTTCCAACGCACGCTCACACCTACCAAAGTGTCACCACCATTAGCCGCCATTGGGAAACGCGCTCTGACAGACGCAATAAATGCAAAGGCGCCAATTCAAAATTTCAAATTTATTATGATCGGCGAAAACTTCGTCACCATCAGAAACCAAGTTCTAACGTCGGCAAAAACTTCATCACCATTAGAGACAAGTTTTAACGTCGGTAAAACTTCGCCACTATCAGAAACCATGCTTAAACATCGGTAAAAAGAAAGCTTCATATCCGAACAAGTCAAGATCGCCTCTAAAGACGACCTGACTTGGGGGGCAACTGTTATAGAATGGCTTTTTGCCATATACACCCCCTTTTTGGTGTCTATTCACACCCCCTGTAGGCCCAATGTCAATAGGGCCCAACCCAAACATCAAGGGCTCAGATCAAACCCCCAGATCGGACGGACCTGATTCATTGGAATCAACCCCACCCCACTCTATAAATACAACGTTCATTGCCTCATTAAAGGTAAGCATTCTCATATTTATTGCTCACTTAACACCATTCCTCTGACTTCAGCATCGGAGTGACTTTGCAGGTACCACACCAGCTAGGATCGGATACAGTCATTTAACTATGGATATCAACCACTAACTACCTCGGACCATCCTTTAAAGGTCGGAAGTACAGTGCAGAACAGGTGCCTAAAACTTGTTTGTTTACGGAACATTTCCTTCGTCTTCGAGAAGCCCCACCGCCAAGGTGCCGCCATTTCAGCGCCGCTACAAAACATGGTGCCTTGGGTAACATACACAAAAACATTAATTTGTGCAACTTAAAATCCACCCTGACTCTGACTCACGTTCTTGCTTTTTTAACACGTTCGTTACACACTTGTACACAAATCATTACATTATCTTGATTGTACCTCACAATTCGTACATACATCAAGTAGTAACATGGATTGACATAATAAATTTGATTATAAATAAGTATCGTGGATTCTTTTTTTACAATTTTAGTATCATGTATGTTGTTCGGCCTAAAGCCCAAATCCATTTGTGCACATAAGTTTCAGTCCAATGTCAGTCCGGGAACAGCGTGTCTTCAGTTGCCCATAACCGAACACGTTCGGCTACCCTAGACCGAATGTGTTCGGATCTCAGTTGCCGAGTAAACAATGAAAATGAACGCCCCCTAATGCATTTACAACGTTCGGTTGGGCCTAACCGAACCCGTTCGGTTGAGGGAAACTAAACCGAGCGCGACTTCTGGAAAAAAAAAAAAAACAAATGCAGCAACTAAAAGAGATAAAAACGAAAAAAATTTGGTAGGGATAATACCTAGTAATGGTTGCCAATGTTGAGAAGATGATTAGAAGGGTAATGATGTAGGAATTGTGGATAGGGTTTGGAGTGGAGATGGGAGGTTTGGGGTGTTTGAGGGGAGTGTGTAGGAGATGGAAGAGAAGAAGGGGGATGAAGGATATGGGGGAATTTTTTAGAATGGTAAGGTTAAGTTGGTAATTTCATAGGTTAAAGGGGTGTGTGGGGAGTAGGAGGGGATGTGGGAAAAGCCAAGCCCCTTGATAATGGCTAGCTAGCAAAGCCTACTAACAAAATGGTGTTTTCTTTTTGTGAATGTTGAGAAAATTACAAAAGGAAAAGGGGGAAAAAGCCAAAACGACACCGAACAGACAACAAACTAAAAACCAAGGTTTTAGGGTTCGTGAAGCATCGGCGATGAGAATACTGTCGATCCCAAGCGACAGATTGAGGAGCACGGACCACGAATCAGTCAAATCCACTCCAATCTGCAACAGTGTTGCCTTCGCGAAGCGTGTGTTGAAGGTGGACCTCCCACGGCAAGGCGAGCATATCTTGGATATTTTGAATGGTGGCGGTGGAACTTTGGGGGAGGCGTCGTGGAGAGCGTGACAGCCAAGAGGGAAACAGAGTAGACGAAGAGCTTTTGAACACCCTTTTGGTGAGCAAGGTGAATACCATGAAGAAGAGTCATGAGCTCCACGAAGAGATTGTCATGGGTACCAAGGTGACCAGAGTAATCGATGATCCATTTACCTTCGCTAAAATGGTGTCAATATTACATTTTGATTATGTTTTAATTTAAGTTTGTTCATTAGGACTTAAGTTGTTTCAGGTGCTGCTCATTTGCTTAATGTTATTTTTAAGAGTTTCGGCTATACCAGATTTGGTTGTTTTCCGTTTAAAGACCTTTGAATCACATGAAATTCTTGAGAATGAGAAAGGTTTGAAAAAAAAAAAGAATAGACCACAAAAAAAGACCAAGAATTTGTCGGAACCTAACGAGGTTGGAGCTGATGTAATGTAGATTCTTAACCCTTCATCACCTTCCTTCGAGAAAAAAATATGGTATAACCTTATTCATAACCTTATGGTGGAGATTCATTCGCAAGGTCCTCAAGCTTTGGCTGGGAATGTCATTCCTCAATTCAACAATTATGTTTCCATTCATAGAATGGATATTGGGATGAATCTCCTAGTGACTGATGCTATCAGACCACCATATCCCGATGTAGATGGTGCTGATTGGAACATGGTTGACTGTAAAAGTAATTAGAATGATGCTATAGAGGAGAGGGTTGCAGTGTGTCTTTGTTTAATATTTTCAGACAATTTACTTGCCTGGAATTATCGAGGTGTTGGTGGCCATTTCTTCTTGGGTCCCAGATTAATTCGAACTAGAACTGCTGGAGCCATTGCTAGATGTGGAGTTGATGATGGTTTTAGAGTTGATACTATAGGGTTTTCAAGGGCATTTGGTGTTTGTGGAGACAAAATTATATTGCTATTGACGCCATTTCTTCTTTTGCTGATTGTATTTTGCTCAAAGTTGATCGGAGAGGTGATAAACATCAGTTATTTGTTGTGGTTTATGGACATCTGACAAAGTATTAGAGGCATAATCTTTCGAATGACCTTATCAGTATCAAACAAGCATTTGATTAGCCTTATTGTGCTCTGGGTGATTTCGACACTATTTTATATGAAAATGATGAGAAAAAGGGTTACCCTGATTTTTACCTTGGAGCATGATAGTAACACAAATGAAGAACTAGAAGAGGGTTCTACTATGGGAGAAGATGCTGAACCATCCAAGTTCCCCAAATAAGGGCCAAACACAATACGATCAGGCCCAAATGGATAAAGGACTACGCGTTGGTTTGACAAGGGCCAACTCAGTTGTGCTGAGATATTTTTGTGTGTTTACTAGTATTTTAACTTTCAAGTTTTTTTATTAGAATAAGATGTTATTAGTTATGCATTAGAGGAGAAATTCTCCCCTTAATGTGGATGGATGCCTGACAAAATATATGTAATTCTGGTACTGGAACCAAAAATAATGAAAGTAAGTTCATTCTCTGTATCCAATTTGAATAGTAACAAAATGTACACCCACCAGATGTTTAACCTCTTAAGTAAACTACTACTGCTCTTGATCCACCAATATCTTTTAACTAAAACTATATACTATATATATACCACCCACATCCAAGAGAATTACCTGCATCGATCAGCCGCACAAAAACGAGATAAGAAGTGCGAGTAGAGATATAAATTGGCTCAAAATAGGGAAGGTGCAAGACGCACCTCTTCTAACATCTGCTGCAACTAGACTTAGTAGTATTGGGAAACAAATATGGAACCGTTTATTAAGCAACTCACCACATCCACACTGTGTAAAGCATGAGCAGCCACACCCTCCTTTGTAAAAAAATATCTCACAAGTATTGTTCATGTATTCTGGCACGGTTCTCCTCCCACCATAGTCTTGCATGCACCTCCCCAAATTTTTCTCGGCTGCATAACTCGACAGAACACACAAAAATAAATTCCATAGAGTTAGATATTAAAATGCAACCATTAAAAACAAACACACACTATAAATGGAAACATGCATGAGAAAAGGATATGAGATGAGCTAATTTCAGTCATACAATTGTGCTTGGATAGTCAAGATACATTTTCCTTAAAATTGCAAGGAAGCGTACCTGAATCTAACTCGTCTGAGCTCCCTCTTGCCACCTGGCAATGCTCTGATCGTGATGTAAACCCCAGGTTCATCCTGCTCAACCCATTCAGTCTCCAAATCACTTGCATTGCTGATTGATAAATCACAAGAGCGGTCGGCATCTCTAGATGAGCTACTTCTGATAGAAGCATCCATGGATGATATCTCTGTTTTGGCAGCACTGATGGTGGAAACTTTTGGGGTTGAGTTCATACCATTAGAGTCATAGAAATGTTTGGATTGCATTGATCGATGATCAAAGGAATCTGAGGATGAGTATCCCATTGTCATGCCTGGTTGACGAAACATGTTTCGAGGTAATCGTTCCCTGCTTAGTGGAGGTGTTATAGGACTGTCCTCAACTGATTCAAGCTTTGAGCTCTGCCATCAACCCAAGTAAGAATTTTTAATAGTGTAAATTTGGAGAAAACTCACTATATTTAAGAAAACAAAACCAATGCTTTTAGATTTATTTTACTTTTTGTTGTAGACTAACTAGAAGTCACTGCCCAAAATAAACAAGGTCAAATAAATGTTTGACTAAGATTACCTCATCTTCAGACCTTTTTGTTTTTTGATAGGCAAACAAAATTTATTGATCAAGTTGAAGATTACCTCATCTTCAGACCTTGGTGGTGTTGGAAGAGGGAACGCTTGGCGGTTAAACCTTTGCACATTGTAAAGTTCCATGACCTTGTCATAGTTTTCTGTCCACCACTTTTGAGCTTGCCATTTGTTGAACATCTCTCGACTATACATGTAAAATAAACAAAAATTCAATTCACGTCACTTTCGTCCTGATATTATCAAATGAATTATATACAAGAACAAAGTCCAATGGAATGTGCCATGTAGCATTTAAATTTTTTAAAAGAGCAATTCAACTATGTTAGAACATTTCTATAATTGTTCTTAGTCTTGCTTTTAAGTATGATAATGGAGTTAGGTGATGTGTGTTGACATGTGTAGTACAAGTTATTGCATGTTCTCACTTCACAACTTGCAATAACTGTCTTTGCTGCACATTGTGTTCCTCTCTCTATCAGGCAATTGTCACCAAAGTGTAAAATTCATTATTCTTAACTTTTTTCCATTGGACTAAAGTGTTCTTATATTATGTGGCAAGGTATGGCCCACCAATTCATGGTTCTTAAATTTCTTGGCTAAAACTTTCTAGTCAGTTTTGTTCTCTCCCAGCTCATCTTCTTTGCCCTGTTTGGGAGTTTTAGACAGCCTTTCATTTCCCTCTATAAGAGAGGAAAATGAAAGGAGAGGCTAATTAGTAATTTTGGTAAAAATGACTCTATGAAATTTTTTTCTATTTCATTTGTTAAGTTGTCCCAAATTAAAGGGGTTTAGCCTAATAAAGAAAAAAAAAATCCATGCGAAGTGGGGAGATCCTCCCTTCCTCTCCCTTTTTTTGTTGAAAAACTCTTTCCCTTCCAACTCCAAAGTCCAAACATGGGTTATTTTTTTACTTTTTTTAGTTGTTGTGTGGGGTAGACTGTGGAAAAATTATTATTTCATATTAGAAGATAATCAAGCTTTTTTAACCAGATTGTTGCTGCTATTATTATGTTATTTTGTTGACCAACTGGCTTGTTACTCTTCTAGTGGTTTGTTGCACTGTAGTCGATCATGCCAAACTACTCAACTGATACTTTTTGACAAAGAGTTCTCTCAGATAAATAATAAAAGCAAAACCGGACCTTCGATGAGTGGAGTGAAGTTGTTCTACCTCAAATTTGACTTTACAATTGGGGTTTGTCTTGATAATAGAAAGCAGGTGGGTCCAAACTTAATTAGTGTCAACTATGGTGTATAACTAAGCGCACCAATACATGAATTGATTTAGATGATTAGATAGATTTAATATCAGCATTAAGATATGTGTTAAATTTGATAAAGAAGAAAACAAAACAAAAAAGAGAAAGTTATGTGTACAATGTACATGGTCATAGACCCACCAACTAGTACCATATAAGTTAATGGTTAGGATTGCATCACAAGTCACCAAGTAGGACCAACACACATAAGACACTAACTTATATTAATATCCTTAACTTTATATCGTGCCTACCTAGTAAAGAATCAACGCATCAAAAAAACCTAGTAAAGAATCATATTTTGTCTTCGTATCTGTTTCTGGGGTGGAAGATGATGGGAGTCTTCCCCAGCATATTGCAGATTAAAAGGAAGAAAAAATGTATTACCCGAAGACAAAGTCACGAAGAATCAGGCATGACACATTGAAAAATTTGAGACTAAAAGGAAGCATAAGAGTTTCCTCCGACCACTCGACAAACTCGGGGAAAAGGTTCCAACACAATCAACAACGACCCACCATGGCCACCACCACTTACAAAGCCACAATGAGTTCTCTTTTGGATACCTTTTTTGATAGCTTTTGGCAAAGGCGTGAAATTTTACTGAGGAGTGTGGAGCCCAGACCTACACTCTTCATATTTACGGAGAAGGATTCATGCGTCATTTTCTAGCGTTGAGATATATGGACTTTGGATACTTAAAAGGCTATAGAGACAACTGAGCCTAACTTTAATCGAGCTCAAACCAGTTCGCACCATTCTTATCCAATTTCACTTTTTGACCCTAAATAAAATAGACAAGAATGTGTGAATGGTCTGAAGTTCCAAAATTTGGATGCTATTCTGGAAACGGTATTAATGATCAACAATAGGATCATCACCTACCACATTCAAAACTGAAAATCATGTTGCCACGATATAGAAATTAAATTGCTGCAGTACCACTCTTCTTTGGTGAAATGCTGCAGTACCACTTTATTCGAAAAACAAGTCACATATTACGGGTTTATAAACTTTGGGCATTTTCGTATATTGTCTGAATTAAAAAGAAACAAAGAAAATGATGCCATGCGTGATGCGTATTCAAAATTTAATTCTTGTCTAGCGTGAGGTTTATCTTAATTTTTTTGAGAGAAGGTTTATCTTTATTTTGATATTCTAGTTATTTTATTTTAAATTAAAACATAAACTTTTGATCAAAAAAATAATAACATAAACTTGTTAGTTAATGATGCTACACATAAAATTGCACAAATCATTTTTTTTTGACCAAGGACAAATCCTTTTTTAATTCAGTTTTGTTGAATGAATTTAATTTTAGGTGTGTCAAACATCACACAACAGTTTTTTGCATAGATAAAATTCACCAACAATTTGATAATATAAATTTTGACAGCCCCCAAAAATTTGAGATGATATAATTAGCAGTTTTTTTTTTTTGACACAAACACAATTAGTGCATTTCATTCATAATAAAAGTTTCAATACAAGTTGGACCGAAATCGAAAACTTGGGAGCTAGCATACAATCTTGATGCCCTTGCAAGGGTATGAGCAACTAGATTGGTTTACCTCCTAACATAACTAATCTTATAGCTTCTTAAAAATTGAAGTAACGAATTACAGTAAATAAGAATAGTGCCTAAATCTGTGTTGGGATGGTTGGTGCTTCGCAATCCATTCACCACCCGTAAAGAATCCAGTTCATTGGTAATTTATTGAATTCCAATTAACAGTTTTATTTAAAAATAAATCATGAAATGTTTTTGCAAAATCCAGAAGGCCCAGACAAGAGACAC
Organism: Astragalus glycyphyllos; assembly: GCA_963573325.1. Classification (NCBI taxonomy): domain Eukaryota; kingdom Viridiplantae; phylum Streptophyta; class Magnoliopsida; order Fabales; family Fabaceae; genus Astragalus; species Astragalus glycyphyllos. The sequence continues at coordinate 67,168,380 of OY754308.1, forward strand.
AGAGATGGGGAAGGGACCACGCAGTCCACCGTACCAAAAGGCATTCATTGTCATCATCACTATTCACTATTGGTGGCGAATGATTATCAAACAGAATCACCGTCCGATCAAAACTCTAAACGGCAATGAAAACAACCACACAAAGACCATTGCCGGCCAAATTTAAGTCGTTCGTACGTACCTGAATCGTATGCGTTTCAGATCGTTCCCGCCACGGGGCAGCGACACGAATGTAATCAAAACGCCAGGCTCCACCTGCGCCACCCACTCCTTCGGCTCCTTTTCTTCTACAAACAGCACCACCGGCTCCACCCGCCGCCCGCTGGCGGAATTCGGTGTTCCCTCCCCGCTCGAAATCCCTTTCAGCCTTGCCTCCATCTCCTTCCCCCACGTCCTCGTCGTCGTCGACCTTGAACTCCCCGTTCTCCGGTACGACCATCGGAACCGATCCGAGTCCGCGTCCGACTCGGTCATGTTGCTCCTGATTCTACCCTGCGCCGGTGGCCCTGTGCACGGAGCACAATGCTTATACGCTCCCGATGCCTTCAACGCCATATCCTTTATCTGAAAATGAAAACACACTCTAACACGTTAAACAATTAGACAACTAAATTAACCACGTTTCCGAGTTTTTTTATTTTCGATTTTCAATTTTCAACTTACAAAAAATAATTCATCTCTTCAACTGATACCTGAGTAGTGAGGGATTTGACGGCTTGATTTTTAGCGGCGTTGTTAGGATCAGAATCATCTGACTTGCTCACTGAGTCGTTTCCAGGTTTCTTTGGACGAGCTATGCATGTAAGCATTTTCGGTTCGATTCGAATAACTCTGCGAAAATAAATTAAAAGATGGATTGAATTGAACACAGAATGTAGAATCGGATGGAAGAAGAGAATGCCACGGTGTACCTGAGAGTGACGGGTCGGGAACTACAAATAGTAACGGGAAAGAGGAAGATTATGAAAGCAGCAAAATCGAGATGCCATTGCGAGGATGGCCATGTGCACAAACTTTAATGCACAAGTTTAATTATGAGATCAGAGATTCTCGGAGTGGAACACGGAATATTGTTATAAAGGAGGGAAAGCGAATTTTTGGAAAATAAATTCAGAGGAGTATGGGACCGGAGTTAATGGTGGATTCCGGTGGCGGTGTCTGTTTTGTTTGCTACTAGTGGCGTGGCTATAATGGTGCGAGAGAGGGTTGTCTGCTACTGTGGATTTTGCTTTTTTGTCTTCCGCTCTTTTACTAAACGAGTCTTTACCTGTTACCGGATATCAGCTGGTCATGGCATCTTTAGCTTGCTGTGTTTTTAAGTCGCGCATACTTGTTTGCCCGGTGTTCAAGCAACTTGTTCCTTCCGGTCAACTGTTTGGGCTTGCCTCATAAACCTAGTGTTCTGTATAGTGAGGCCTAATACCCTCATTAGTTACTCTTCCACTCCCCATATCAAATGACCAAAATATCCCTAACTCTCACCACTTCCATCTCACAGCACCACCTCCCTTTCTCTTATTTTCTTCCTTAATCTGTTTTCTGCAACAAATAAATTGCATTTGGGTATCGTCTAATACTTTAGTACCGGACAGTTTATATACTTTGATATTGGATGTGTATAGGAAAGTTCAAAAAATACATGTCTGGTACTTTGGTACCAAAACTATTCGGTAATAAGGTATCAGACGTGTATATTTTTAGTATGTCTTATACACATTCAGCATCTAAGTACCAAAATTGTCCAATACAAATATACAAGACAATATCCTGTTTGCGAAAAAATGCATAACATAGAGAAAGAGAATGAGAAGGATAAGAAAATAAGGGAGAAGGAGGAAGTTGTGGGGATGGTGGTGGTGAGAGGCAGGGCCGGCCCAAGGCCCAAGCAACTAAAGCAAGGGCTTTGGGCCTCAAATTTTTTCCTATAAAAAAAGGGCCTCAAATTTTATTACAATGTAATATGTACAAAAAAGTTCGAACAATTTGTTGTTGATAGCTGTAGCTTAACCGGTGAAAAGTGCCTCATTAATTTCAATGAACACGGTTCAAACCCCCCTAGTCACCACTTTTTGTTTTGTTTTTTATTTATCCAGTATTTTTTGGCCCCATAACATGCGTTTATTAGTTGTAAAAAAACATGTCATTAGTTACCGTCCTCTTGGAGCTTCATGTGGAAATAAAAAATGCCATTGATATATATAATCTATATCTAACATAATTATTTTTGTTGGCTAAACATAATCAATTTGTAATCATCCCTTAACTACCTTGTTCCATGTTTCTTTTTGTTATCATGTCATTGGTGCGTAGTTTTCACCGACAAAGTCGGTGACTAATCTACACCGGAGAACCAAGTTAGCCACGAGGTGTGGTTCTCCCCTCCCAACAGAGTTTTTGCCATACCTAAGATTCGAACTCGAGATCTTGGGATGGGATCCAAGTCTAGTTACCACTTGGACCAACCGTTGTTTGTACCTTATTCTATGTTTGTTCTTTCCTTATCAAGAAAATGTTTATTCTCTTCGGTATCTGTTTTTAATTATTTTTTAATTGAGTTTTTTTATTTTCACAAATTTTAATTGAATTGATCCTCTCAATATATTTTGTTTAGCTGCTAGATTTTCTTCTTTTTAAATCAGTATATTAAGATGTTTTATGTGCATAAAATTAAACCAAAATTCAGCATATAAAAATTGTTTATTATTCAAATTTTCTTACAACATTGGATTTTTGTGTATCACAAAAAGCTAAAAATAGTTTATTATTTAACTTTTCTTGCAATATTCAAATTTTGATGTAATTTTATCAATAGTTTTTTACAAAGAAAAGCTCAAAAACTTTTAGATAAGAATGTAATATTTTTACAAAATATTATTATTAAAATATAAAAGGGTCCCATTTTTAAGCTCGCTTTAGGCCTCATTTCGTGTTGGACCTGCCCTGGTGAGAGGGAGGAAGAGGTGGTGGTGGTGGTGGTGGTGGTGGTAATTGGTAGGTGGTGATGGTGATGAAGTGAGGAAGAAGAGGAACGAAAAGTGAAAGAATGAAAGTGCGGTATTTTGGGTTTTTTAGAAAATTAGGGAGTGGAAAAGTAAGTGGCGGAGTGAGAAAAATTGCCCTAATACAATCTAAATAACTTTCATTTATACTTGTTTTCCATTTTTTAAAACAAAACTTATGTCTCGATGTTTAGATTCAAATTTTCATATTCCCCACACAAAAAACAAATATTTCTCATGAACAAATGCAACGAAACAAGTGCACAATTTATCATTTGATAAATTTTTTGACAACTTCAGTTATTTTTAGTACGAAACGAAACAAACTAGATGTGACCAGTAAGACATAAGTTGTGTCCTTTTTTCAAACAATTAATTTTTTTGAAAGAGGAAGGCCTCAACACATGCAAAATAAACACAGATTTTGTTCATTCGACCTCTGATGATTCTAAGATTTTCTAAATCACTTAGTTGCTTTCCAAATGAGATTTACATTATTACGTAATGTCGTTTGAGTAATTGTCTCCCAATGTTGGTGCTCTCACTCTTTGTTAGCAGGGACGTGGGAAAGTCAACGAATAAGTTCTATTATATTAGTCTAAAGGGCTAAATAAGGTTTGTAACGACTGTGAGTGCTTTTAGATATTCATCGACTGCTAAACAATCATGAGTCTTTTTAGTGTGTGTTTGGTAACATGGTAGAGACCCGTAAACGTACGTTTAGTGTTGCTGGACGCGGTTTTTCTTGATTTCAGTATGTTTGGATGTTCTGAAAGCAAATCGATTGTGGCCTTAAACGTGCGGCAAATCGAAAGCTACTATTTGGAGCTTTCACGGCAAGCAAATCGCTTCTAAACATACATGGATTTTCCTCTTCCTTTAATACCCCTTCTCCGTACTTGCTGTTGTTGGCTTCTCTGTAAACGACTCTGGTTTGCATTTCAGGGAAGTATATTCTAGGTTAGGGATGATGGCAATTGGGCTTGAAGGCCCATTTATTTAATAAAGACCTTTGTTTTTCGGGATTTTATTTTGTACCCCCACACTTTTTTTTGGACAAAAATACCCCTGGCTATTTTTGGCTCAATCGGATATAGGTTTTGAAGACATAAATACTATTTGTTTTTTACAAATCGTATGTACCTATAGGTGGGTACATACGATAATCCTGAATATATTCCAATCGTATTTACCTAGGCTGAGGTAAATACGATAGAAGTAAGAAAACAAAGCGTATTTACGTTGGGGTGAGGTAAATACGATTCAATTAAAATAAAAATCGTATTTACCTAAGGGTGGGGGTACATACGCTTTGTAAAATACAAATCGTATTTACCCTCACCCTAGGTAAATACGATTTGTATTTTAATCGACGGCCAGATTTACTCCGCTGGCTCAACGGCTATTTATTCAACGGTGTAGATTACACGGATAGTATCAACAGTTGATATTCATTCACGAATTCTATAAATACCCACCCCCGCCCTCATTCATTTCACACCAAAATTTCACTCTCAACTACATTTCTCACACATCCAGAATGCAGATTTGCCTAACACAACGGTCTGCTGAAGACGTGGCGACCATGTTCGACATTCATGACAGGCTTATGGGGTATAAGCCTTTGGAGCTGTACGTGGAAACACAACGCAGCGTCAATGAGATATTACGTCGTCTGCGAGCACCGGAGTATTAGGATTAGGGTTTACTTTGTTATGTTTTATCTTTTATGTAAATTTCTTTTATCGAATCAATAAAATGAATGAAATAGAAATTTTAAGTAAACTCGTAAGAAATAGTAATCAACTGATATAAAATAAAAGAGTTAAAAATAAATCCATAAAGTACAGACATAAAATAAAAGTAATAATATAAAATGTCATAGTCATATCTCTATCTCTAGCATCTGCATCAACTGGTAGAGGCGAGCGTACGTCGGAGTGGCCATACGAATATGGCCGCGACGAAGCCCCTCCTGTACCGCACCTATCACACTCTGTACCCACTCAGGATCGCGCTGTGGGGGTGGTGCAGCTGCCTGCTCTGGTGGTGGTGGTGCAACCGGCAACAGCCTGGGAATAGATACTCTGACGTACGTCTTCAAGCAGCAGCAGCCACTTGGCCTCAGCCCTGTCATACGTCTTCACTGTGAAGATGCTCCAACTCAAAACCAGAAGGATCATCGCCCTAACACCAAGAGACATGTCAGCAGACATGGACGATGCAACAACTATGTCCAGGAGCCAGCTAAAACGGTAATACGGCCCCTGACCAAGTAGACACTCAGCACGGGCCTCCTCCTCAGTAACCCTGAGATATGCCACAACAACCTAAACTTCCTGATCAGCGGTGACACTAGTGGGTGGTGCTCTGTAGTATCTGCCTGAGAGCGGAATGTGCAGCAAACAGGAGATGTCATCCAAAGTAATGGTCATTTCACCGAATGGTAGGTGAAATGACGAAGTGTCCTGGTGCCATCTCTCAACAAAAGCGAACAGCAGCTCGTGGTCCACAGTAGTATGTCCTGTCGATATGAGGGGGGCCAAACTTGAAGCTGTGAACCTCTCCCAAAACTGGTGGTTCTGGGAATAGACCAATAGTCTCTTAGCTAACTTGTTACCATGGTTTGTAGCCTTCACTTTACGCTCATAGATCTATATTTAAAAAAAAAATTAAAAAAATTACGCTATGTAAAATGATGAATTTAAATACAAACACAACGTAAAAAAATAAATTTCACTAACCGGGTTAAGCCGAACACGGTAGCAGACAGAGACTCCAGCCCAGTGAATAGAGAATGCTCCTCCTGATCGTGGTGGTCCTGGTCCTGATAGAACTGCTGCCGAGGCTCGCCCATATACTGATCCTGCTCATACTGCTGAGGCTCACCCATATGCTGGTCCTCCTGCTCCTCATACGGGTGGTGCTGTTGGCCCGGCTCGTACTCAAACTCTGGGGACTCCGGCTGCGGGGGCTGTCTGGCCTCAGCGCGCCTACGCCTAGTGGAGGCGTGTCCCGCAACTCTCCGGCGGGTGCATGTGCTGGGAGCGAAAGACGACAACGCCTGGTCAGTCCGTCGAGAAGAAGACACTGAATTAAAAAAAAACAGATTAGTTAAAAAAAAAAAAAAGGAAATCGTCTTTACCCTAAAAAGAGGTAAATACGATGCGAACTTTTAAAAGGAAATGGTATTTATCAAAAAAAAGGTAAATACGACTTACTTGTTTTTGAAGCTTCTGGAGGAAATCGTATATAGCTAGATATGATGCGAATTTTTGGTGGAAATCGTATTTATCTCTCAGGAGGTAAATACGATGAGCTCTGAAATTTGACTGGTCAAATCGTAAGTGCCAAATGGTAAATATTTTGTAAATTTGTAAAAATTTTAGGGGTATTTTTGACTTTTCACTCACTCCGTGGGGGTATGGAGTCAATGAGTGGGGATAAAAAAAATCCCTTATTTTTCTTTACTGTTGGTCTGTTTATTTACTTTTTACAATATTGATAGTCTCCATTTATTTTATATAATCGGTAGTCCATTTCCATTTGTTATTATGAAATCTTTCTTCTTCTTTTTTTTATAAAACTATAAAGTCCCTTTTGCTAGGTTAGTGTTGTTTGATCTACGTCGTAGTTAGGTTCGTCCTAATACCATTTGTAATAATTTAGACTACTTTCAAGATTGTTGACTATCCCGATAACTAGTGTGAGTTTTTCCTCGCTCGCACACTTTTTGGAAAGCTTCAAAGAAAGTATCTTACTTCACACCGGCCCCAAGTTAAGCATGTTTTATTATGAAGCTCTTGTGTTGTGGGCCCTCTTAAATAAGACAAATCTTGTTGGTATAGTACTAATCGATTCATAAGTCGTTCTTCAACACAGAACTTAGTCAAATTTTCTTACTTTATGTGCCTAAAAATAATAAATCACCCACATAACCCTTCAAGATCTGCGAATTGTACAGTGCAAAACAATATTTGGGTAGCCCATGTTTTAAACAAAGTTAAAATTTTCCTTTGCGGCCTTTAAAGGAAAATACTCCCAACAAAAATCAATTTGAGTAAAAAAAAGGCATAACCTTGGACAGGGCATGTCCTTTGTGTAGCCTAGAAATTGAGAGCATTGAGCATTTGATCTTGGAGAAGCCAAATCATGAAACTACTGGTGTTTTCGTCCCAACTTGGAACTCGTATCCCCTAATATGTGAAACCAGACACCTAGGTCCAAAAATAGCTAACACGAGAAGAAAATTTTGGTACCAAATTATTTTCTATAATTCTCTAAAATTAGTAGCTAGAAACCAAGTTGAATTCTAAAACCAGCGCCGTAACCTTGTTTTGATTTCCAAATCTTACCAAAACAAGATTGACTTTGTTGAATGCTAGTTGCTTCTCAAATGTTGTGATTGGTTGGGTAAGACCAACAATGAACCAAACCAACTCATCTACCAACTCAGTTTTGTCATTGTGTGTATACATATTTTGTAATTAAATAATATATTTTCATTAAAAACTTAAATAATTAATGTATTTTTTTTCTGGTCGAAATTGCCTGATTTTATTGCTAATGAGCAAGACCCAAACCAGTACAATCACAATATTAACAAGAGGGACAACTAGAACCCAATAAACAGTCCAATGATCAATGGCACGCAGGCCCAATAACACATTAACTAAAGAGCCCACCAAGAGCTTCCTATAGTCCGCCAAGGACTTTAATTTGCCCAGCTACCCAAATTAAATTCCTACCCGAAGCTCATAACTCAGACCAACTAATTTCACGGAAGAGGAAAGAAAAACAAACACTCCCGCACGCGACTAATCCAGAGAAGACCTAATTCAGCAAATTTCACAATTCAATTGCCTAAATTGCTACACAGGGAAGAATCAAGCACGCTGGAGCAGGTCACGAAGCAACACCAGAATTCAACAATTCGAACAATCTGTTATTCAGGAATCACGCGAAGACCAGTGATCAGTGCATTTTGATGCACATTCTTCTACTATTGTACTTAGGCATTTCTTTAGTTTGTTTTATTATTTTTACTGTTTTATTGTGTTTTTATGTTTTAGTTTATTTTTGCCTTTATTTAATTTTCGTATTTTATTTTCAGCATTCGCGGTTATTTGATACCTGTCCACTGTGCAGACCATAACTTGAGCTACGGTAATCGGATTGACGCATTCTGAGATGCGTTGGAAAGCTAAGAGAAAGAGCTACAAGTTTCCTGTTGAAGCCAAAAGCTGATTAGGAGTTCAGAAGTCTCAAATAATTCGTTGAAGTTCCAGACTTAATAAATATTTAGTTTTGGGCCGGTTTTTTTAATGTTTTTCGACCCGGTTGGGTTAAACCCGAATTCTTTGTTTTGCCTATACCTAATAGCCGCGAGTACTGTTCATATCTCGTTTTTACTGTTCACAAATTATTTTTTGGGAGCTTGGTACGAAAATCGATGGAGAACTAATCACCTGGTTGATCTGCTGTATTCAGGTTCCGATACTTGAGATTAATATAACCTTGCAATTTAATTATATGTCTATCGTTTGCTTAATTCGATTTGTCATAGAATAGTTTTGTTTGGTTCGATTGATTTATGTTCCCTAATTTTGATTGCGTGTTACCGTTTGCTTAATCCGTTAATTCGCTTTATTCTTAACCGTTTGCTTAATTCGGTAAACAGGAAACATACTTCTTATAATATCATTCTCGCTTGTTGAATGTTGTTGTGATCGAACAGGAATAGGATCCGCTTAGGATAGTGAAGTTATAACAATCGATGATAGGTAGGAACCGAATCAGTAGATTAGCTTATTTTATAATCACTTAATTTATAATCACTTTCTGTTAATTGTTTTCTGAATCAAAACCTAAAACCCCCCATTTTTCCAGTCAGTTGGTTAATTCATACAAGAATCCTTGAGAAATGATACTCGAGTTGTCGTTACCGTAAACTACATTTTAAAATTACTCGTTTTGATCCGTGCGCGACAGCGGACCAAATTGGCGTCGTTGCTGGGGACTCTTGTTGTTATTAACTGATTTTAGAGTCATAGGTTTAGTGTTCTTGCGTTTAGGCCCTAGTTTCCTCACGGTTTTGGCCAATTCGCGGCTTAGTGTCAAAAATCCGGTTTCCGGGAAAATTGTGTCCGTTTCAAAATCTGTTCCGTGCAATTTGAGCAGAAAAATCGTGCGATCATTAGTCCCCTACTCTTGGAAAGAGTACGGGATTTCACCCTCAAATTGCCAAATTCCTCTATCATGAGCGAGAGCTTTTCGCACTTCCGACGGAGGATTGAACGACCAGTTACCACGCAAGATCCCATTCTTCGCTGAATTGGCAATCTGGTGAGCTACAGAGTTGCCTGACCGACAGATCCAGGTAAACGAGCATTGTTCAAAGCATGATTTAAGGAATGAAATATCGTTAACAATTGCTCTGATTTCCTCTCTAACACTGTTGTTTTTGCATACCTCAATGAGGATCTGACTGTCAGACTCAAAATTCACCAGCTGGATGTTGAGGTTTCTAGCAACAGACATGGCTTGCCTGAGAGAGAGTGCTTCAGCCATCAATGGGGAGCTCGCGAAGAAATTGCTGGAAGTCATTGTAAGTATATAACCCTTATCATCTCTAATGACAATTCCTGCGAAACCTTTGCCATCGTCGTGATTAAATGACGCATCACAATTAACTTTAAGGTATGGAGGGTGTGGAGGCCTCCAAACCTTGTTGTTCCAGTTAGGCATATCTTGTTAGCCAAGAGGGGGCCTATCAACTGAAGTGAGAGAGGACCAGTATTCTTGAACTTGAGCCTTGATCTGATGGAAAAGTACCATAGGGTTAGGCAGAACCCCATTGAAGACAAATTCATTCCGAGCTTTCCACACCCACCAGAGAGTGTAGAATATAGTAGAGATACTCCCATGATCCCCCGTGGTGAAGATGCCCATGAGCCATTGAGCTAAGGATGACAACCCATATACTGAGGGAACAGAGCATACTTGGATGGCAAACCACAATGGTCTAGTCCACTCACATAATAGGAGCATGCGCTCCACAGTTTCCGGGCCTTTTTTGCAAACACTACAAGAATTTCGGTAATTTCCGGCGGACAAAATCCGTCGGTAATGGCCAAAATCCGCCGGAAAATGGGCATTACCAGCGGATTTTTTCCGCCGGTAATTCACTCGTAGGTAATGGTTACCGGCGGAATTTCCGCCAGTAATTACCGGCGGATTTTTCATATTACCGGCGGATTTTTCCGCCGATTTTTCACATTACCGGCGGATTTTTTTTTAATTTTTTTTTTAATTTTAAAATTTTAAATAAGAATTTCGTTTTTAAAATTTAAATGTTACTGTATCTAAATTTTGTCCAATTTCAAATTTTCCCTTGTATTTGTACTGGTTGGGGTGAGAATCAAGAAATATGAAGGAATGAAAGAGAATATGTGAGAATAAGAATGAAGTGAGAAGAATGAAGGAGTGAGAATGAGGAATAAAGAATGAAGGAGAGATGAGAAGTATTAAAATTGGAGAGAATGGGCAAAAAGAAATAAGAATGAAGAAAAAAGGAGAGAGTATAGAGAAATTTATGTAGATTGGAGAGTGTCAGGAAGAGGAAGAAGAAGAAATATAAGATAGAGAAAATGTATAAGAGAAAGAGAAGGAAATAGAGAGTGAAATGAGAGAATGAGAGGAGTGTAGGAGAAAGTTTTATTTATAGGTGATTTTTTGAAATTACCGGCGGATTTTTTTCCCTCCGAATTTTTCCGGCGGATTTTTGAAATTACCGGCGGACTTTTTTCCCTCCAAATTTTACCGGCGAATTTTAAAAAAAAAAAAAACTTTCTTTTTTTTTTTGCAAAATCCGCCGGTAATTTTCCAGCGGATTTTTGAAACTACCGGCGGATTTTGAAAAAAAAATGTTTTTTTTTTGCAAAGTTTTTCGGCGATTTTTACCGGCGGATTTTGATTTTTTTTTTTACGAAATCCGCTGGTAATTTCAAAAATCCGCCGGTAATTTTCTGGCAGAATAAATCCGCCAGAAATGTACCGACGGAAAAAATCCGCCGGAAATTCATGTTTTTCTTGTAGTGAGATAGGACATAATGGATCGACATTCAATCTTTTCCTATGCAAAGCCTCCTTGGTGGAAAGGGCATTATGGCACGATCTCCATATAAAATGCTTCACCTTTTCTGGGGTATAGGCACCCCAGATACCATTCCACAGGTCTGGTGGAATCACATTGGACGAAGAGGCAGAGACTGTGGCCGAATAATGTTCATTAATTAGCACCTAGTACCCAGATTTGACTTCATAAACACCACTTTTAGAGAATGGCCAGAAAAGATTCTCTTCATTAGAAGTCCATGAGATTGGAGTCTTGAGAATGTCAAAGGCACAGCTGTGGTCAATATTGTCCCTAATAACCTGCAAATCCCATTCATGCTGAGAGTTGATGAGCTGATGAACCTTAGTAACAGAAGCAGTAGGAGATAGGATAATGGATTTCCCCGTAGCCACCCAATTATCTTCCTTGATGTCAATATTAACTCCTGAACCAATTGTCCACCTCCCAGATTTCTTAAGAAGTTCTCTCCCTTGGAGAAGGCTTCTCCAAACCCAAGATGCTCTCCTTTTGCAGGAGGCAGACCAAAAATCAGAATTGTTGAAGTAAATACCCTTTAGAGTGGAGGCCCAATATGAATTAGGTTCCTTGATTAGTCTCCAAGCCTGCTTGGTCAACAGGGCAGTGTTCACTGTTCAGCTTGTTGAAATCCTTAAAACCCAATCCCCCCCAACTTATTTGGAAAGCAGATAATCTTCATGTTTTTCCAATGAATACCTTTATGTTGACCTGAGGAGCTCCACCAAAACTTAGCCACACTTGACGTGAGACTAGTATAGAAGGATTTTGGGAGGCATAGGATTGACATGATATAGGTGGGAAGAGCTTGAACAATTGATTTGATTAGTACTTCCTTACCAGCGGGTGAGAGTAAATTGCCTTTCCACCCTTGGAGTTTAGATAGGATTCTCTCCTTCAGCCAACTTAGACCCTAGACTTTGGAGCCACCCCACTCAGCTGGAATTCCAACATACTTGCCTGGGGAATCCCAAATAGGGATATGAGTGATGGAGTAGATATTGTTCCGGAGGGAAGGATCCACCTTTGCACCACAAATCACCCCTGACTTGTTTAAGTTGATTTTCTGCCCCGAAGCATTGGTGAATAAATTGAGGACTGAAACAATATGATATAGATCGCTACTGGAGTCCTTAGAGAAAACAAGTGCATCATCAGCGAATAATAAGTGAGTAAGAGGAGGGGCATTGTCTGCTCGCTTGATACCTTGGAAGGGGCTATCATAGTGAGCCTGAGAGATGAGTCTGGAAAGGACATCAAACACCAAAACAAATAGGTATGGAGAGAGGGGGTCCCCTTGTCTGATACCCCTTCTGGGAGCTACTATGTCAGATGAAAATCCATTGATTTTGTAGGTATACTTTACTGATGTAACTAGAGCCATAACCCAATCCACCCAGACAGGAGAGAAACCATACGCTAGAAAAACACGATGAAGGAAGTCCCAATTTACCCTGTCATATGCCTTATTCATATCCAGCTTGATAGCAACACCCCTACCACACTTCCCCTGCTTGCCGTTGAGAAAATGGAAAGCTTCATGTGCTATGACGAGGTTGTCTTGAATCATGCGCCCTCCAACAAACGCACTCTGTTGCGGAGTGATGATATTCACTAGGAGGGGTTTTAGCCTTTTAACAAATATTTTGGCAATGATTTTATAGATGAAGGAACAACAGCTAATTGGTCTCAAGTCAGATATAGATTCCGGTTGGGGACTTTTGGAATGAGACATACCGAAGTGAGGTTAGCATCAGGCCCAAGAGCTTGGGAGTCAAAGAACGCTCTTACCACTAGATTAACATCCTCCTTGATAGCCTCCCAATTAGATTGATAAAAGAGACCATTTAGCCCGTCATGACCAGGGGCTTTATGGGCATCCATAACAAAGACAGCAGCTTTAATTTCTGCATCAGAGACTGGTGCAGTAAGATGAGAGTTCATATCAGCAAAAATACAATTAGGAACCACCTGCAAGCATCTATCAATATCCATAGCAGGTTCAGGGGTGTAGAGATTTGAATAGAATTCAGTGACACAGTTCATAACTTCATGGTGGCCTTCAATCCATTCACCTGCTGGATTTTTAATTCTAAATAGCTGTTTCTATCCCTTCTTTGGATGGTAGATGCATGGAAGAATTTAGTATTCCTATCTCCACATTTTAGCCATTTTACCCGGGATCTCTGCCCCCAATACTGTTCCTCCTGTTTCCACAAGCTGTCAATTTGTTTCCTAAGATAAAAAACCCGATCCCAATCAATCAATTCCTGGTCCTTATTAAGTAAACTGAGGAGTTCCCTTTTGTTCTTCTCAATCTCTTTTGCAGCATTCCGGAAAGTAGCCCCGTGCCATTTAGTCAATGAACTTTTACAAGCCTCCACCTTGCTAACCCACTGGTGCCAAGGGTCAGAATGGTTCCCCTTCCAACCTCTAGCCACAACATTCCTACAGTCTTCATGGTTATCCCAAAAGGATTCATATTTAAAGGACTTGCCACTAGTGAGAGGTGGCTTTGGTTTGAGCAGAATGGGAGCATGATCAGAGTTGACTATAGGTAATGCCAAAGCCAGGGCATAGGGGAATAGATCTCTCCAAGCCCAGTTCGCAAGAACCCTATCAATACGCTCTCTAGTAACAAAACCGTCTCTTGGATTGCTAAGCCAAGTGAATCTACACCCTTGTAGCTCAAAGTCAATGAGTTTGCTTTCATCAAGGAAATTCTTAAAAAGGCATAGTCTGATTGGTTCAACACCCCGAAGCCCATCTTTTTCCAAACTGGAAGTGACTTCATTAAAATCAGCCATACAACACCACAGTTTATTTTCGCTAGGCTTGAGCCTTAAAATTTTGTCTCAGAGATGCCTCTTATTAGCAAGCGTAGGATTACCATAAATAAAGGAGATACATCAATTTTTTTACATGTTTAAAATTATTATTGTAAAACAAAATTTAAATTGGATGTCATATTAAAAATAAAACTTATTCTCACTAACTTATTCTCACTCACAAGTTGTTGTAAGCTTTGGTAAGAAAAATAGTGAAATAGACTTTCAAACATTGTGAGACTTTCAAAAAGGCTAAGCTAGGCCTAAGAATTTGGTCAACGACAAGTCACAAGCCAGACTTAGACCTAATACTTTCATCACAGGCCAAATTCAGGCCTTACAAAACCCAACTTCGCCCAACCTATTCTCACCCTAGTGGAGAACAAAAAGTTGGTGATTTGTGGGATCTCTAGTTGTTCTCTTTATTATCTTGTATCCTTTTCCAATAAGAAAAAAATCTCGCATTGATAGAAACAAAATAATCATCAATTTGTTAATATGAAATTATTGTAGGCAGAGAATATCACGTGTTTAATTTTCAATATATTAGTACTATCATTTTCCAGATGAAATCTCTCATTGAAGCAAATAATATAGTAATAATCAACATTTTTTAATATTTAAAAGGCTGTTCATTGAAAATGTCACTCCTATTTTGCTTTAAGACCATTATAGTTAATCAATTTCTTAATTGAATACTTACTATGTATATTCTTTGAGAGTAAACTTACTATATACATACATACACACATTATTTATTTAGGGTAAAATATACACACATTTTTTTTTTATACCTGGTTTATGAAAATTCAACATTTTATTTTTACTTGCCAAAGAAGAAAAATTAAAGTAAAGAATAAATTTGCTAAATGTGTAGCCGCTAGAAACTACGAGAGTCCTTTTGCTTTTGTGTAGCATTTCAAGGAACTGACCAGAAAGAAAACTTTTCTCCGTAAAAGCCAAACATTTTTTCTTTTCAAATACGGTGTGCGCTTGTCTGCACCTGATTGCGTCACCGATGCTTCTCCACCGTTGATATCCACTCTCACTGACTCTCTTTCCTCCAATTCTTAGAACATCGTCAACGCATCCAAGCTGACAAAATTTGTCGTAGCTCATGATCACGCCACGTGTCCGAATCTAAAACCCTTTCCCTCCCTGTTCTGTACCGGCACTTCAAGCGCGCGACAAAAACAAATACGAGCCACCTGAAATGGCCAACCAATTGCTTCCACGGTGAAGCGACAATTCTTTTTCATTCCCGTCACCGGCGGTTAGGGTTCCGACATGAATTTAATTCGAAACTTCGCAATCATTGTCTGAGCAATTCTCAGAACCTTAGCCTCCATTAATAAGGAAATTCCTGAAATTCCAGAGCATTTAAAGCTTCTTTTATTTATTTATTTATTTATTCATTTTTATTTTGACACTCTCTGGTTTCTCCGAGAAAAACGATGTCGTTTCTAAGACGACGAAAGGGCGTTGTAAATTCTCCGAAACGTGATTCAGATCGCGGCGGCGACGACGACGAGGAAGAGGAGAAGAAGAAGGAGAAAAAAGGAGAGAAGATTAAGAATGGCGAAAGCAAGAGGATAAAGAAATGGTCGTGCATTGATAGTTGTTGTTGGTTCGTGGGATTCATTTGCTCGGTTTGGTGGTTTTTGCTTTTTTTATACAATGCAATGCCGGCGTCGTTTCCTCAGTATGTGACGGAGGCGATTACGGGACCGATGCCGGACCCTCCCGGCGTGAAGTTGAGGAAGGAAGGTTTGTCGGCGAAGCACCCGGTGGTTTTTGTGCCAGGTATTGTTACCGGTGGGTTGGAACTATGGGAAGGTCGTCAGTGTGCGGATGGATTGTTCAGGAAGAGATTATGGGGTGGCACGTTTGGGGAATTATATAAAAGGTACTTTTTATTTTTTGTGAATTTGTTGTTGCGTATTATTTATGGTTTTGCATGTGCTTCAGTTGAGTGGTTTGGTTGAAACTTGATATATAAGGAAATCACTAGAAAAGCTAAAATGGCTGTTTCCACAATTTGGAAAAAGCTACTTAAAATGTTTATTTTCTTTGATTGGGAATATAATCAAGTGGCGTTTACACTAGAGATAAATTTGTGTTAGTTAGATGAATTCAGTTAAACACCATTTCTTACTGGGAGTGGTGAAACTGAGTTGAAATGAAACTGGGATTGTATCATTTTTCAACTGCATATTTCTTACTGTTGAAAAGTAAAGAACACTTGAAACATCAGTTGTGTTTAAACTGCCAATGCTTTTGTTGATGGATCCTTTTTTAGTTATGACTTATAACTCAAGAAGATAAAGTAGAAAGTAATTAGGATGTTCTTTGTTGTATTCTTCTGTCAAAGTCTACTGAATTTTTATCTACTAACATGATGGCATAAATAGCAACTCATTATCTACAGTTACCCGTTTTTCATTTTGGAATGATATTACTTGACATTTCCTCTTGGTTTGTAGTTTGTACTTTTCCTTTGCATATTCTTGTTACAATATATACATTCATCATTTGGAGTAGCTAGTTATATGGCATAGTTCCAATCCACTGGTCAATGAAGTTCAACATAGCTAATATACAATTTAATTTTGAGGTGAACGTTTTACTAGCATAGTAGTACTCGTTGAAGTCGACCTATCTATGTGGCAGATTTTCAGGAGTTTGATGTCATATGTTCAGTGATGAAATAGCCGTTCAAACATTTGTGTTGCCGTGTCTTTTTAAATGGCGAATTATATTTCAATCTAGTTCATTTATTTTATGGCTGTTTCATGACATTTTTTACAATTTATGTATGATGGCATACTAAGGTTGTTTTTTTCTACCTTCTACAGACCATTGTGCTGGGTTGAGCACATGTCACTAGATAATGAAACAGGACTAGACCGACCAGGCATAAGAGTTAGACCTGTATCTGGACTTGTAGCAGCTGATTATTTTGCACCTGGTTATTTTGTCTGGGCTGTTCTAATTGCTAATTTAGCTCGCATAGGGTATGAGGAGAAAAACATGTATATGGCTGCATATGATTGGAGAATCTCATTTCAGAATACAGAGGTATTCCTCATTTGCCTAGAGTGATTCACAATTTTCTGTGCTCCCATGTACTTCTATTGTCATATTCATTTATGGTACACTCTCAGACAAGGCTTGTCTTTTTCTGCTTTATTTGACCAGGTGAGGGATCGAACTTTGAGCAGAATAAAAAATAACATAGAGCTCATGGTAGCTACAAATGGTGGTAAAAAGGTGGTTGTTATTCCACATTCAATGGGTGTTCTGTACTTTCTGCATTTTATGAAATGGGTTGAGGCCCCAGCACCAATGGGTGGAGGGGGTGGGTCAGATTGGTGTGCCAAGCATATTAAAGCAGTGATGAACATTGGGGGGCCTTTTCTTGGTGTTCCGAAATCTGTTGCCGGACTTTTTTCTATAGAAGCCAGGGACATTGCTGTTGCCAGGTATTTATTTTTACAACTATAATGTGAATTCTTGCTCCTGTATTAAAATTTTTTTAATTGGAAGTTTAGCCATGTCTCTCGACAAGTAGGTTTTTGGATGATGTTTTGAACATATTTTTAAATTATAAGTCTGTAAAAAATTGTTTATTAATTTCTATCCCTTTTGAAAGAACAATAAGTCTCTGTTTGAGCGTCTCTATTTTGCTGCGCCTTGAAAGCTTTCACCGAAATGTTCTACTAGTACTTTTTTCTTTTGACTGAACAGAAATATTCTACTTAATAAGTTAACTATCAGTAAATTTTGTACTAACTCCTTCCAATCTTCCGAAAACTAATTTATAATGATATTGATCAGTTTCTAAGATTTCCAAAATTATCTTCTTTCCCTAGGAAATTGGAGTCAAATTTCTGCAATTGTGATTGATGATATTATTGATCTAATTATGAATTATTTTAACTGTGAATACGTAATATATTTAATAAACTCCTTATTCATGAATCTCTAATCCTCATACAGGACTTTCGCACCAGGTGTTTTGGATAAGGATGTTTTTGGTCTTCAAACTTTACAACATCTAATGCGGATGACCCGAACATGGGATTCAACCATGTCAATGATACCAAAAGGCGGGGATACTATATGGGGTGGCCTTGATTGGTCGCCTGAAGGACACTATAACTGCAGTGCAAAGAAGCACAAGAACAATAATACTTCCGGTGCATTTAATTTTGACAAAGAGAACCTTGACAAGAAAAATATCAATTATGGGAGACTCATATCATTTGGGAAAGACATTGCCGAGTTACATTCGTCCAAGCTTGAGAGGTTGGATTTTAGGGTAATGTTCCTAATTTGTACATTTAGTATTTTATTTATCATCTCTTTCCCTGATATTACTGTTTGGATAATATAGTATTTGCATTTTGCAGTCAATCTGCATGGGTTGGCACCTGACTTGTCCTTTTGAATATCTGTAATTCAGATGTATAATCTTTTAAGTATTTAGTTAAACAGATGACCTTTTAGTTTGTCTATCAAAGTTGTTCAACTTTTCATCATTTACCATTTTATAGATTCTAAATTGGTCCTTCATGCCTGCAAAAACTGACTTTTGATTTGCCCTCAAGTGGAAGTGAAACTTCTCTCCTTTATCAATTGCATTACTGATGGGGATTTCTCTATATCTATCTCCTTTTAGTCTCAAATTCTGGATATTTCTGAACCACGCGCAATTGGCATCACATGCTTTTCTACTTGGCAATGTTCTGATTTTCATGTTTTGTCTGTTGTTATAATTTACAGGGTTCTATTAAGGGTAGGAGCTTTGTGAACACATCTTACTGTGATGTCTGGACAGAGTATCATGAAATGGGTGTTGAGGGTATCAAAGCTGTTCTAGATTACAAAGCTTATACAGCTGATTCAATGTTAGATCTGCTTCATTTTGTTGCCCCTAAGATGATGAAACGTGGAGGAGGTCATTTTTCGTATGGGATTGCCGATAATTTGGATGATCCAAAATACAACCATTACAAATATTGGTCTAACCCCTTAGAAACAAAGTGAGATCCTCTACTTCAATTTTGTTATTTTGGTTCATTCCTTAGGCTTAATTTATTGTTATTTATTTTCCTACAAATAAGCCTTTGTGAACATTTTTTATGTTAAATAAATAAAAGAACGCACCGATCTAGTTCAATAAATCAGGTGGTGGGTAAAGAGTTATTTACTGTGTAGGATTTAATGATAATATTATTATTATTATTATTATTATTATTATTATTATTACTACTACTACTACTACTATTATAATCAGATGCCCTGGATTGTTGAAACCAATGGATTTTGATTTTTTTTTCCTTATGCTGCTATCTGCAATGACCTATCGGGATGATTGGAATACACCGTTTCTGTTAATCCTGCCTGTGGTTTGTGTTATTTTTAATCTTCCGTTCCTGCTGCTGCAGATTACCAAATGCTCCAGGTATGGAGATTTACTCTATGTATGGTGTTGGTATTCCTACAGAAAGAGCCTACGTCTACAAGTTAACACCTCAATCTGAATGCCACATTCCCTTTCAGATTGACACATCAGCAAATGGTGGAAATGGGCACACATGTTTAAGGGATGGAGTTTATAGTTCCGATGGTGATGAAACTGTTCCTGTTTTAAGTTCTGGTTTCATGTGTGCAAAAGCTTGGCGGGGAAGAACCCGCTTTAATCCTTCAGGAATCCGTACATACATAAGGGAGTATGATCACGCCCCTCCAGCTAATCTTCTCGAAGGCAGGGGAACCCAGAGTGGTGCTCATGTTGATATACTGGGGAACTTTGCATTAATTGAAGATATTATAAGAGTAGCAGCTGGAGCCTCTGGCGAGGACTTAGGTGGAGACAGAGTGCACTCTGATATTTTCAAATGGTCTGAAAATATCAATTTAAAGCTCTAAATTGACACAGTAAGCTCACCCCTCTAACTCCTGCCATTAAATTGGTCCTCGGCATAAGTATAGCACAGTTTGATCAACTTTCATATCCTATCTTAAGGGAAAATATCCAGTCTTATAAATGTTAAAAAATCAGGGTTATAATTTGATGCTTCTGATATTTCACTCACGCCTTCTTTGTTCCATATCATGTCACTAGATTACCAGTCCATAAAACGCAAGCTTTAAACCAAAGTTTTATAAGTGGAACCCGGTCAAGGTTATTGGTGCAAATATTTAACTTTGTAGTTTTGACTGTTGTAGAATCATATGATTAAACTGATAAGGTTCATGTTAGGATATCTCTCCACGTGCTTATAGAATCAAGGATCAAATTGAGTATTTACTCATTTGGTTCCAGTTACAGTCCAGCCTAGGTATCTGTTGTTGCGATTTGTCCCAAAATCCCAAAATTTTGTCCCAATTGCGTTTAGTCTCAACTTTCGTCTTAGATGTGGCCTGTTGTGTTAAGATGCAGTCTTTGCTTCGGTTTTTTTGTTCCAGACTTGATATGCCCCTGGTAATCTGCAATATCAAATTATATTTTTCTTTGTTTTGGTTTACAAAGATTTTATTTGTATCAAGCTTTAAGCTTAGTAAGCTTCAGTTTGAGAGAGTTCTGGGATGTTTGGAAAATATCTCTCCACATTGTTATGCTACATAAAATTTGTTAGAATATTTTAGAATTTTAATTTACCTTTAAAGATTAGCTTTCATATCTTTTATATGTAATGGTTTGTTTCTTATTTATTGAGAATAAACAGTCCATTAGTATGAATAACAATAAGTATTCTGTCTTCTGTAATAACATCTACTAACAACATCTACTAACATAGCCAATTCAACCTTTAAAACATTGTTTTCAGCTTTTAAAGTTCTTTATACTTGGATCTCTCTGCTAGTATTATAGATTTCATAAAATATTTGATCATGGGAGGAGAATCAATGTTTTAGCTCTCACTTATTGTGATCAGTAGGCCTGTTGACTTGTCTTCGGTGGTTAAATTCCTCTTGGCAACTATTTTCTGAGTCCATATACCACACTGTATTGATAGTTGCTATTTTCTGACCAGATTACTCTCTTGATATATGTTATGGTGAGCCTTTTGACCACATACACCCCCTTCTTTCGCTTCTATTCACACCACACAAAAGCCCAATACCAAAGGGCCCAGTCAGAACATCAAGGGCTCAGATCAAACCACCAGATCGGACGGTCCTGATTCATTGGAATCAACCCCACCTCACTCTATAAATACAATATTCATTGCCTCATTAATGGTAAGCATTCTCTTATTTATCACTTCGTTATGACTATCCCGCTAACTTTAGCATCGGAGTGACTTTGCAGGTACAACACCAGCAGGATCGGATACGGTCATTGACTAAGGATATTAACCACTAACTACCTCGGATCGCTCTTCAAGGTCGGAAGTACAGTGCAGAACATTGGCGACCACAGTGGGAGATCTCAGAACCAAGATCTTCTCCCCTCACCTTAATCAATGACGACTCAAAATCTTCGTTCCAAGGCAAACAACCACACAATGGGAATCCATCCCGACCCGATCCTGAGACCGGTCATGCCCCATTTGGCCGAACCCCAGGCGACCCCGGACGGATTCGTTCAAAACCTTCCAAACTCCGATCAAGGGCGAGCCCAACATCAGATTCCGGACCTCGTTTTGGTATCCGGAAGCTCCGCAAGGAACCGCGTACCTCCTCAAAATCAACTTTCTGTCCCGGCCGATGCTGTCCAACAACTCGTCCTACTGCTCAATCGACATGAAGTGGCAAACCAAGAGAGGAGTTATCGGTTTACGGATCTTGAAGCACAAGTGGCGGAGCTCCGAGCTCGGAATATTCCGGATCAGGCCTCGCCCGACCGAGATTCCCCCGAAAGAAGAAATCCGGCTCGAAAGCGCCATCGATCTCCACCCAGAAGGCGACACTACCATCGCTCTCCTCCTCGTAGGCTCGAAAGGAAAGTTTCCCGTTCGCCATGCGTCGGTAGGGAAGACGCCGATTCTTCACCCGAAGTTCATTCTTCTCTGGCATCCTCTTCTCCTAGGCAACGATCGAGGAGTAGAGAATATTCACCTCGAGGATATCGCCCTCATAACGGCAGGCACCCGCACCATCGGCACCGATCTCCGCCGCAGGATCAAACAACCGAGCGCAAAGGCCCTTTTACAGATAAAATCGACCGTTATCCGGTGCCCAGATATCTCGCAAAACCTCCAGAAGGATTGAAGACCTACGACGGAACGGGCGACCCAGACAGACATTTGAGTTACTTTGACACAGTAATGCAGTATCGGTAAATGGCGTATGTGCATCGATTATACTGACCTAAACAAAGCCTGTCCGAAAGACGCCTTTCCAGTCCCAAGCATTGATCGCCTCGTCGACAATGCCTCCGGTTTTCGCCTACTTTCTTTTATGGACGCTTACTCTGGTTACAATCAGATCGCCATGTTTCCTCCCGATCAAGAGAAGACTGCTTTTATGACAGACCAAGGTAACTTCGCCTACCGAGTTATGCCCTTCGGTTTAAAAAACGCCGGAGCCACTTATCAAAGAATGATGAACAAAGTTTTTCAAAAACAGATAGGCAAGACCGTTGAAGTCTATCTTGATGACATGATTGCAAAAAGTGAACGGGAAAACGACCACGTAAAAGACCTTCAAGAAATCTAAGCTGAAATCAGGAAAAATAACATGAGACTAAATCCAGAAAAATGCACTTTCGGGGTCCGAGCTGGAAAGTTCCTCGGTTTCTATTTAACAAGGAGGGGAATTGAAGCAAACCCCGACAAATGTCGATCTGTGATTGAAATGCGGACTCCAACTTCCAAAAAAGAGGTCCAAAAACTCAACGGAATGATCGCCGCTTTATCACGATTCCTGTCGAATGCGGCATTCAAATCTCTCCCTTTATTCAAGCTTTTGAAAAAAGAAAAGGAGGACGACGAAGGAAAGTTCAACTGGACAAATGAGCAAGACGAAGCCTTGCAACAACTCAAAAAAGCACTTTCAGAACCACCCATCCTAACTCGCCCGTACGAGGGAGAAACTCTGTACTTATACCTATCATATCCTATCAAAACTCGCCAGCACCAAGGTCGCCGGTAATCACCGGACGATCATCCAGGAACTACTTAGAAGACCCAGTATCTCCCTTAATCCGACTTATACTTCTACAATTTGTTCGATTGAGGAGGACCAAAGTTGGATCACTCCAATATTGGAGTACATCAAGACAGGAATCGAACCTCCAGGCTCGGTAGAAGCAAAAATCATCAGGAGAAAAGCCTCCGCCTTCTCAGTCATAGATAATACGTTGTACAGGAGAAGCCTCTCCTCACCATTATTAAAATGCATTGAAAGGGAGCAAGTACATTCCGTCCTAGCTGAAATTCATGAAGGAATATGTGGACAATATCTTGGCGCCCGTTCCCTAGCTCGAAAAGCCCTACGCACAGGATATTATTGGCCGACAATGGAAGGCGATGCCAAAAACTACGTCAGAAAGTGCAAAAAATGGCAGGTCTACGCCAACGTTTACGTCGCCCCACCATCCGAACTTCAAAATCTATCCTCCACATGGCCCTTTGCCCAATGGGGAATAGATCTCCTAGGTCCGTTCTCAACTGCTCCAGGCCAAAACAAATTTCTCATAGTGGCAATTGATTATTTTACCAAATGGATTGAAGCAGAGCCCTTGGCCGCCATAACTGCGAGGAACTGCTTGAGATTTTTCAAAAAGAACATCATGAGCAGATTCGGGATCCCCGAATCGATTATCACTGATAATGGGACTCAGTTCGCCGACAAAGGTTTCAGGAAAATGATGTCCGACTTCAAAATCAATCATCATTTTACTTCCGTAGAACACCCGCAAACTAACGGTCAAGTAGAAGCAGCCAACAAGATACTCCTTAACGGTTTGAGAAAAAGACTGAACGAGGCCAAAGGAAGTTGGGTAGAAGAACTCCCGTATGTTCTCTGGGCTTACAGAACAACCCCTCAAAGCTCAACGGGAGAAACGCCGTTCCGGCTATCCTATGGCAGCGAGGCGGTCATCCCAGTGGAAATCAGCGAGCTAAGTTGGAGAGTAGCGAATCCCAAAACACCCGCAGAAAATTACCGAGCTCTGAAAGAAAACCTCGATCTCATCGACGAAGTTCGAGGACAAGCCACACTTCGAGAAGCCATCGTCAAACAAAGCGTTGCAACTCGATACAATGCCAAGGTCATCCCCAGAGATTTCGAAATCGACGACTTAGTCCTTCGAAGAGCCGACATTGGTTTGAAAAATGCTTCGCAAGGAAAATTAGCACCCAATTGGGAAGGACCTTACCGTGTTAAAAGTAAGACCGGTACCGGGGCTTTCAAATTGGAAACACTTTGCAAAAAGGAGATCCCCCGAAGTTGGAACGCCACAAAGTTGAAAAGCTATTACATTTAAGGACACGACGGTTTTGCGTGTGCCATTTTCGTGTAACGGTAGTTCCTACCACTATAAATCTACAAACTCCTTCACAATAACTTCTTGGACCGATCTCATAAGATCTCCATACGTGGCCAAAGCAGTCACAACCCTTAGGGGCGAGTTCAGTCCGGGCCGAGTCCTGGTAAACTGCCCAAAAGGTACGAAAGATCCGTTAAGGATTTTTCCTTAAATCGATCATTGGCTTTAGTAGCCAAGAACCCTAATGGACGAGTTAAATCTGGGCCGAGTCCTGGTAAACTGTCCTTAGGCCCGATCTTACGAGAGTTCTCAACAGGTTTTCTCTAAATCGTTTGAAGAGCTCCTCTCAAACCTTTTTAAAACCTACGAGAATTCTCAACCGATCTCATAAGATCTCCATACGTGGCCAAAGCAGTCACAACCCTTAGGGGCGAGTTCAGTCCGGGCCGAGTCCTGGTAAACTGCCCAAAAGGTACAAAAGATCCGTTAAGGATTTTTCCTTAAATCGATCATTGGCCTTAGTAGCCAAGAACCCTAATGGACGAGTTAAATCTGGGCCGAGTCCTGGTAAACTGTCCTTAGGTCCGATCTTACGAGAGTTCTCAACAGGTTTTCTCTAAATCGTTTGAAGAGCTCCTCTCAAACCTTTTTAAAACCTACGAGAATTCTCAACAGGTCCTCTCTAAATCGTTTGAAGAGCTCCTCTCAAACCTTTTTATACCTACATCCCACACTTATCGTTTTTTGATCTTATCAAGAACTATAAAGTCAAGACTATGGAAATTGGTAATTACGGTGACGAATACAAAATTAATTTCATTACAACCACCTCGGAAACGGCCGAGACCTCAAGTTTTATAAACAAAAACTAAAAACTAAATCAACTTAAAGAAGTTCCGAGCTTATGCATGATTCTCTGTATAAACCCGGAACTCTTACAAAACTGGATCTGAACATAAATCAGGCAGACTTGGGATGAACCACGGTCTTCACATTAGTCTTGATATCGACCTTCACAATCTGGTCTCCCTCGATCTCATGATCCACGACGGCTCTGTCAAGATCAAGAGAGGGATAGACAAGAGCAATTTGATCAAGTGCAAGATCGAAACCATCTCCTGCCATTTCCAGAGCAAGATCGGCAGCAGTCCGCGCTTCCTTCTTAGATTTTACCAGCTCAGCACGGGTTTAGGCAAGCTCTTTCTCAAGCACTGCGCATCGATCTTCAGGAGTGGAACTAGTCCCAACCTTGTTCTCTTCAAATTTTTTCAGCGACGCCATCAGATCTTGAATCCGATCCTCCAACCTTTTAATTGTACCTTCTGCAATCTTCCTCTCTCCTTCAAGCACTTCGATCCGATCGTTCAGCTGACCGATGCGAACAGTGCCATCCTCGACCTGCGACTTAGCAGAATTATGGGATTTTTCAAGATCATCCACATAAGCCTTCAAAGTCTTCAAGTCACTCAAAGTGTTACCCAGGACTTTATTCTTTTCTGCCAGTTCTTTCAGAGCATTAAATAACTTGGCTCTCTCACTGGTTACCAACTCTGAAAAACAAATAAAGTCAGTAAGGTAGGTAAAAAGAACGGCAAACGAACTCCAGATAGAACACCTCACCTTCATGACGACGTTCCATCTCCTCCCTCTGCAATTTGGTAACATCGGCCAAGTGAACAAACAGCTTTGCGGCCGCACTAACTGGATCGGTAAGGTATTCCTCCATATTCTTCTCCATAAAATTAGCATCCACGGGAACAGGAGTTGCTTTCTTAGAAGATCTATGCCCCTTGGAAGACTTAGAATCTGTTGGAATCACCACCCTCTTCTTCTTCACCTGCTTTGAAGAGGCTACCTCATTTGCTGGTTTTCTCTTCCGATGCTGAAGATCTTCCACAGGATTCTCCAGCAGCTGTTCCTCATGGACGGTCCTGATTGGGGAAACGTGAACGGCACCGCTTAGATCGGGAATATCCTCTGGAACCTCTTGGCTCGCATGATCACCTTCCTCCGCCCCCAGGTTCTCCAACGCCATCCTTTTTAATTGAGCAATCCTACTCCCTGCCATCGTATCTGAAAACAAAGGAAAAATTGGACGAAATGGTCAAAATGGCATATTAACAATTCTCACCCAAAAGATAAATTGACAGATCAAAAAACGACCCTACCTAGAACCCCCATAACCTTTCTTCTGGTAGCACATTTAACCAGTCGATCGACAGGCATGCCTCGGTATTTATGCTTGGTATAAGGCACTTGAGATGAAATAAACAACAAGATATCTCTGGTCAGGATATCAGCACGGCAAAGATGAGATTCGCCGACATGATAGGATCTAGGAGATCGGTTGTAATGACCAAGTCCCCATCCTATGGGAAACTTAGTGGACACCAAAGTTTGCCCATCCGAATCAAATCTACCCACATGGTCAATTGCCTCGCTGTTCACCGGCTCCACGAAATAAAAAAGCTCCTTCCACCTCCCCTTCAGCGAATCTGAATAAGCCCGGAAAATCTTGGCACCTTTCAGAGACCGAAGGCTCACACGCTCCCACGCGTTTCCGTCCTCGCCTCTTTCACTATTCCTATTTACCTCAAACAAATGAAAAAACAGATCGGCGGACACTGGACGATCAAGTTCGAGGCATATCAATTCAAAGGCTCGAAGAAACGCCCAACCATTGGGGTGAAGTTGCGAAGGTGCCAGTTCCAGTCTCGCCAAAACAGTCTGTTGAAGATTGGTAAACGGTGGACGGATATGCATATCCGATACCAATACATCATACATGACAAATTTCAAAGATCCTGGCCAGGTCGCTGCATGCTCATCGGATCTCATACCCTCGACATTCCAAAATCGGCCCCGAATGGATAACTTATCTACAAAAGCGCTCATATCTTCCCCTGCTTCGTACAGAGACCTTGTTTCAGTAACAGAAGAAGCGACCCAATTAAGAATGCGAGGAACATTCACGTCATAA
Source organism: Astragalus glycyphyllos (assembly GCA_963573325.1). NCBI lineage: Eukaryota > Viridiplantae > Streptophyta > Magnoliopsida > Fabales > Fabaceae > Astragalus > Astragalus glycyphyllos. Next base: position 67,195,783 of record OY754308.1, read on the forward strand.
GGCATAGGAAGATCGACTCGCCCCGGACCAGTGCTAGAATAACCATCAGTCAAAGCAGATGTACGATCATCAACCTCGGCAGCCACGTCAACAGCAACCTCATCATTTCTTTGCTGTAAATAACCTTGCCTATCCTCAACTTCTTCGTCAAGCCTCTTGCTCTCACCAACCTCGTATCCCGCATGGCTTCCATCCCCTATCTCGGTTCTAGACTCCGATTTCGATTCAGAACCCCCCACTTCCTGAGTGTGCGAAGACCTTGCTCATCATCGGAACGCGTCGATTCAGAAGACGCCGTCTCCACCACGACGACATCGGTCTCAGTATTTTTTACACCAACGACAACCACATCCTCAGAAGACTGTTCCCCATCATCAGAAGTATGACGACCAACCTCAGGATCGTCCTCCACTTGTTCGCTGGTCGGGGCTGAATCAGGGTGATCCTGGACTTCGGGAATAACCGGGACAGTGTCAGAACGACGACCCTCGACATTCTCTCCACTAGAGGCCATCACGTTCGCAAGTTGCGGGGGTTGCTGGGAAATCTGCCTACGAGTTTTTTTGGTAACCGCCAGTTTTAAAACCTGCAGGAATGAGGGCATGGGAAAGTCAGGAGTAACGACCTAACGGGTCCGTACCGATCTTGAAACCGACCTGACGACCCCCACCCTGTGGCAACTAAAGAAATGGGGGCAAATCTGACTGTTCAAAGAAAAAACAATAGAGAAATTAAGAAAAGAACTAACCTCGCACAAACAAAGCTCTCGCTGATAATCTTCTGCGAAAGTCGAGCACTTGAACCCACTGGAATGGTGAAACTCTAGCCACTATCCTCTGATCGACGAACTTAAACTCGGATATGAAGATCGGTATGCAGAGCAAATTGGCAATCAGGAATAAAAGAGGGGACCTAACCCCTATTTATAGTGGGCCTCGCAGAACTGGATTGGGCCTGAATCGAATCGACCCATCCCATCAAAAGCTTTCAACACACGCACACGCCTACCAAAGCGTCACCATCATTAGCCACCATTGGGAAACGCGCTCTGACAAGCGCAATAAATGCAAAGGCGCCAATTCAAAATTCAAAATTATTATAACGGTCAAAATCACTTCATCACCATCTGAGACCATACTCAACATCGGTAAGAAAGAACACTTCATATCTCATCAAACATCGGACAGATAAGATCGCCTTCCCACCTCGTAACGTCTGAAAAATCACAGTTCGTTCGGAGATCGTGAAAACGCATCATAATCTCGTCAAGTCAAGATCGCCTCTAAGACGACCAGACTTGGGGGGCAACTGTTATGGTGAGCCTTTTGACCACATACACCCCCTTCTTTCGCTTCTATTCACACCACACAAAAGCCCAATACCAAAGGGCCCAGTCCGAACATCAAGGGCTCAGATCAAACCACCAGATCGGACGGTCCTAATTCATTGGAATCAACCCCACCTCACTCTATAAATACAACATTCATTGCCTCATTAATGGTAAACATTCTCTTATTTATCACTTCGTTAAGACTATCCCGCTAACTTTAGCATCGGAGTGACTTTGCAGGTACAACACCAGCAGGATCGGATACGGTCATTGACTAAGGATATTAACCACTAACTACCTCGGATCGCTCTTCAAGGTCGAAAGTACAGTGCAGAACAATATATATTCACATCGTTATTTTGGTATGAGGTTCAAGATAGAACTGATGGTAATGGTATACCAGTAGCCAAGGCCAACAATAACATACGATGTCGTATTATGGTATCTATACGGAGTATGTTAAAAATAACATGTCTGAATAAAGAATGGATCAACAATGGGATAAGAATGAAGTGGATTAGGGCGAGAGGAATGAAATGGAAACAAACTCATAATTTTAATTGCCTGTTTATTCTATTCCTTTCGATCATTACTTTCTATTTTAACAATTTAAACCATTGAAGTTTGTTTTAGTTTATCTCCTTCTATCAATCTAACCTCAGCCATCCATGTGGTTTATATTTTTTGGATTTTCTAATTTATACAGTTGACTTATAAAACCAAAGGCTTTTGCAACAAGAAAATTTTAATCATTTTAAAAAGAAAATGAAAATGATAGGCGACCTTTCATGATATTTTGCCTGTGTTGGTGGTCTAAATTTTTTGATGCCATCCTACCGACATTCCACTCTCTTTTTTTTCTTACTATGATTAAAAAAAAGAATATTAACTTTAGAATATATTCTTTTACACAGTGAGGCCTTATCCTCGACCAATTCAAATTAACTTAACTTAAAAAACTCAGTGAGAAATGAAACGTGGAAAAGTGATATCACCAAACATTAGATTAAGCCTATTAAAATAATAGTAAATATCATCGTAATCGTTTGAAGATAGACTTGAACAGAGTAATATAACATTTTGAAGATAAGCTTAATGCAAGATTCATTTATAAATTATCGGCATCCAATAAAGATTTCTTTGATCATTAGCCAAGTAATAATAATAATAATAAAAAGGACCAGTTTGGGTCATCCTACGCTTTTTTTGAGATTCCAATGAGCAGCCGCATTATAAAATACAATGTTAAAGAGGTGCGGATTTTACATTTAGAGAAAATATCTCCTAGATTAACATAGTTAAACAAAAAAATGTTAAAAGGGAGAATGATATTACCTTTTTAAAAGTTAAAGGACCTATGTGTTACAAAAAAAATAAAATTAATGAACTTATTCGTTACAAATAAATAACTTAAGGGATCTGGAGAGATATTTTGCATTACATTTATTATTTTCAAATTTAAGTTCAAATTGCTTATAAGTAGAATCTTAAGTGCTATTCCAGAATCCTTATGGAGAACAATTCTTATGTATTATTTGAGTCTCCTCCTGATATTGTTAGGCAGTATGTTGCTGATGATATTATTGGAGTTTCTACTCCTCGTTTAGTGTCTGTGTAATCGCAAGCTCATCGCCCTCTTTTTATATAAAAAAGGAATCTTAAGTAGACTTTGAATCCGGCTCTGAGAATAAATCAATATTAAAATTCTTCAAGGAGAGATTTTATGCTTATTGTAGTTCTACCTTTTGAGAGATTAATCTCTGTATTACGCATAGAGGAAATTCGATTTACATGAACAAAAAGTTAGTGGACATTTTACTTGAATTGAATGAAGGCGTGCCTCGCAAAACGACATTGTTTAAGGGGTACATGGCACATCACAATTCACAAAGCACCGTGAGGAAGGTGTGCATGAATAAAAGGGAAAAAGATTCGGGCCTTTATGTCATTTTATGTATATATCTCTTCAAAAACTTTTTCTCTCATCTTAATTCATTTTTCTCTCCAAAAATAACATAAAATTACCAAAGGTACTAAATCCTATTCCAAATTGAGAAATGTTTACGTCGCAAATTTGGATAATTACACAAGAAAAAATATAATGAAAGTTCTTAAGTAATTATAAAAAAAAAAAACCAAACCCGTCAAAAAGAAAAGAAATAAAAAATTATGTGTTAGAACTAAAAAATTGCTCAATACTTTTTTGATAATGTACTTCCTCCGGTCTTCACTTACAAGGAAAAATTACTTTTTAGGTTTTTTGAATAACTATAGAATCGAATATATCAATATATAAGTAATTCAATGAATATAAAAAGTGTTTTTTAGAGGTTATAGTATTTAACATTTTTTTATTGACATCAACTTTTTTGATAAATAAATGTACTAGTACTACGTAACATTTATGCTAACGAATACTTAAAAAATAAATTAAATGATTATTTAATTATTAGAACATACCCAACTCGAATGATTAGTCTCTACAGTTACTCAAGAGGATACCCAATTAATAAAAAAGATAGTATTGATTTTAAACAGATAAATTTGAAAATCACAAGTAACCTCAACCAAGAGGTGGTGGATTCCCTACGAGAGTATTTATTTATTTATTTATTTATTTATTGTCTAAGTGCTTCAATTTCAAGTTTTCAACTAGTAAGGAATAGGAAAGACAGAGAAAGTGAGAGCATTGTATTGTTGGAGTGGTAAGGTTAGAAACAGAGTAATTAGGTGTCAAGGGTTTTCAAAGGGGGAGACATGCTCAATTCGAACCCAACATCTCTGTTACCAATAGTTTCCTTCTTCGTGCTTTACCAGATCCCAAAAGGTATCCTCTTTCTCTCTCTCTGCTTTATCCTCTTTCCACTTCCCTCTAATTTCACTGTCTTGGATTATTTATTTTTCTCTCTAGGAATCTCAAATTTGTTGTCCGCATGTTGAGTTTGAGATCACCTTTTGTTTTCAAGGTCATTATTACTCACTAATATTTTTTTTTGATAACTTGTTTTGAGGTCAAGTTATTACTGTGCATGTTGTTTTACTCTTCTTCTCCTTATTATATCATTTTCAGTTTTTTTTTGTTGGTAATAGGGCATTGTGGATATGAACTAGGTTTGCAATTTCAGGGTTCATCTATTTTTTATTTTAGAAGCTTCTTTGTTGGCATGCTGTGTTTTTATAATCTGTTTTTGTCGTAATAGAGCTTTCTTTTCATGTTTTCTTTCCTCCTAAGAACGTCCTTTGAGTACTTTTTAATTGTTTGCATAATTTTAGGATGCTTGTTCTGTAGGATATGATTGAAGGTTTTGTAAATTAAAGCTGCAATACTGTGTACATTCTACTTAAGGAATGGTAAGCTTTGTTTTTACTAGAGTAATGTTCCTTGAAATTATCCTATTTATAGTTTTATAGATGTAAAATAACTCCCATGAAATTTGAGTAGCAGTAGGAACTAGGAACAGTGTAGTTGTGGCAATGGATAGAAGTTTGTTACAGACTCAGTCATCTGATGCTTTCTCTCTTATGGATACTGCATTGCATTTACACTTTCTTTTATAGAAATTTGATATTCTTCGTGTTACTTTGACTCTAGACTGGTCTAACTTAAAACTGTTCCTACCTCAGGTCAAGGTATTAGTATTAGCTATGTGCTAGATTAAATCAAGCCGCTCTCTTGTTGAACCTGATACCATGTACAATTGTTCACAAGCTGATTGTAGTCAACCAACAATGGTATTTGAACTTCTGTTTATGGCTTTGCTGCTTTCAGTTTTAGTTATTGACTAGTTTAATCCTCCCATTTCAGAATCGTGCTCCTTGTCCGTATGGTGATCCTTTTTCTGGTGGTTCGTTAGTCGCTTATGGACCACATGCTATTGTAAGTTGTCAAGTACGTTTTGTTATGCATGGTGTTTATATTTAGATTTCTATTACACTTTCATTTCTTAGTACAATAATTTAATATGAAGTCGCTTTCTTTTTTAAATTGACTAGAATCAACCCCTGATGCTAGGCTTAGCATCCACTAGAATTGCATTACCACCTGACCTAGAAGAAGATGGGCCCATTTATGTTAATGCAAAACAATACCATGGTATACTGAGAAGGCGACAGTCACGAGCAAAGCTTGAGGCTCAAAACAAACTCATAAGAAGTCGTAAGGTATGTTTCATAGTTACAGTTATACGTGGTCAAAGGTCACCTGTTTATCTGACCTATTTATAATTTATCCTATGACCTACGCTTGTGTGGCGATGGATAACTTTTTTAGGATTTTGGAGCTGGATGTTCTTTTTTATACCACTGATTTTTCTCCTTTTCTAATTAATTGCAGCCATATCTTCATGAGTCCCGGCACCGCCACGCATTGAATAGGGTTAGGGGGTCAGGGGGACGCTTTCTCAGTGCCAAACAGCTGCAGTCAAATGCTGAATTTGTCACTGATACAAATTCCGGCTCGGATCCTGTCAACCATTATCAAAAGAACGGTGCATCAGAGGTGGAAAGTCTTCCCTCAAAAACAGGAGAAAATGCATCTTCTATAACAACTTGCTCTGGCCTAACAAGTATGTTCAGTAATACTGTCAATTTTAGGCAGCCTGAGTACAAGTTCTTTGGGAATTCCCCAAACATAGGTGGAGCATCACAATACAGCGGCGGTCTCACCTTTGATGGCGAAAATCAGCAATTCGCTTCGGTTGGCCGTTGAGAGGTGGAACCGAGCAAAATCAAGCTTGCCAGTCTGGCAAATCATCCTTGGCTAAGTTAAGTTACTGTTTGTGTTCTATATGCTACTGGAGTGTCTTTCTGTTCAGAGTGTCTGTTGGCTTTTGAGAGGCTCTGCAATGGTGCTCAGACATTTGCTAGTAGTTTACAATGCAATGGTGCTCAGACATTTTAAAGTTGTTATTGCTTCCTAGTCTATTGAACTGGATAGGGAAAGTTTGTGTTTGAAAATTTAACTTTTTATGGACTGCGTTTGCTTTAAATATAGTGACTGAAGACGTTATAATTGTAATATGTATAAAATGTCTCTCATATCTTCTTCCCAGTTTCTCTTTTGGGCATCTTGTTTACACTGTCTTGGTTCTCTTCATCTATTTTTGTTCTTCGTTGCATCAACAAAATAAGAGTTTGATTCAGCTGGTAGCATTTTATTTTTGGCCTAAAAGTATGGTGTCTAAATAAATGAGCTTATCCGGAGTTTGATTGAAAGGTAAATAAAGGGTGTCTCTAAATTATTCCATGTTGAACTCAGTATTAGCTGAATTTACAAAATATTCAAATATTCTGATTTTTTTTATTAACATGTTATGTATAAGTTTTAGTCCGATTAAAACGCTAGCTGAGACTTGTGGTATTGATTAGTTGATTAGATTAGACGATTTTTATTAATCTGAGTCAAAAAAAACTTTTATTAATCTATTCAATGCTAAATAATCCTACAGTGAACAATGTTCTGGAAATATCTGGTACATATATATTGGTTGATGGAAGTTGAATTGGGACCATATTCTTTTTTTGGCAAAAAATTGGGACCATATTCGAACATCAGTCTTAAATTGAAATTAATGTTGACCAATTGTGTTAATATCTGGTACATAGTACAGAGCCGCATGCTTTTTCTAAACCCATGTATCCCCTGTGTTGTGCATAACTAAGAGCAGTGTTATTAAAATTGGACCGTACCGGCCGGTCGGACCGGATTCCGATGGTACCCCGGTACGATATGCATACAGAAACGGAACTGCAACAAAACCGGTTGTGCCGGCTGGCACAACTCCAAAACCGGTGAACCGGCCCGGTTTGTGCGCATTTTTAAAAAAAGTTTTTTTTGCGTTTTTTTAATTAAAAAAAAGGTGAAACACTGTCGTTAAAAAAAAGTGAGATTGGGGATAGATGAATTGAATCTAAGTTGTTATTGTAGTGGCTTTGTACTTGTTATTTGTGGAATTTGTTTAGTAACTTTAGTTGAGTTTGAGACTTATTTGTGTGCTTTTGTTATGTTATGAATTTGGGTATGTTAAGACCTTTTATTATTTTGTTTAATTAAGTACTTATGGATGTGGTTGTGGACTTGTGGATTTGATTTGAACATTTAAATTTGAAGACTTGTGTTAATTTTGTGGTGAGATTTTTTTTGCACATTTTTAACTTATAAATTTATACGTATCATATCTATTTTTAGTACTTTTTAATAGCGTCCGGCTCATGCGGTCCGACCAAAGACCGGCCAGTCTGACCAAAGAACCAGTGATCCAGTGCCTTGACCGGTTCGATGACCGGTACGGTTCTGATAACATTGACTAAGAGATTAATCTCTCGAAGTATTAAGATTCATTTAAGGAGTTGATCTCTCTTACAAAATATTTTTCTATATACATCGGTCATGATGGAACTCTTAATCCTATACTCGAACATATCACTCGGACCAACCCTTATTAGTACCAAACTGAACTTTATTTAATATCATGTTTCAAAAATATCACTAGTTAATTCTCTTCATGTTTTGTAAGATCAATGCACAGTCCAAAAAATATCTCTTGTAGTAATTAAAAATATTTTTGATATAAAACAAGAAAATTAAACATACTCTACTAATTAGGTCCCTTATCTTTTTTTTATAACGCACAAGTCCCTTAACTTTTAAAAACGTAACGCATAGGTACCTTTTAACTTTTTTTATTAACACCGTTAATTAGTCACTGATGTGGCTATTTCACTGCTTAGCTGTCATGCCATATAGAATAATAAAAATAGGGGTAAATGTAATTTATTTGCTGAGTCATTATTTTTTATTAATTTAAATTAAAAATTAAAAATAAAAAACTGGTTCATCTTCTTCAATAGGCAAACCCAGATCTGAATTTCGTTTCTGTTCCACATATGAATTTCGTTTTCGTTTTGTTTGGGTTTCGTTTGGGCTTTCTACATATGGATATATTGTTTTGATTATTGTAGATGAATATTGAAGATTTGGGTTTAGATTTGGATGTGGTTTTTGTTTCGCTTTGAAGATTTGGGTTTAGATTTGCGTTGCTGGATATGCAACACAAACAAATCTGATCAAAGGGAAATGTAAATATGAGACTTTTTGATTTGTTTAGCTTTTGACAGTGACCGTGGAGTATATATGGCTTTAGCTTTTGTGGATTGAGTATATATGGCTTTTGCTCTTTTAGTTATTAAGTTGACACAACATTTGATTTGTTTCTTTATATTGCTTTTTTTCACTTTCGTTGCACCTACTTGGAAAGAAACGCAGAGAAAATCCAGAACTCAGGTCCCTATTACGACGCATTCAAAATCCAGAAACGCAGAGAAAATCCCAGGTCCCTATTTTTAGTAATCCCAATCCCAAATTTGTCCAGTGAAATTGAATCTGTTCATCCTTTTGCATTTAGGGATTTCGATTTCAGAAGTTGTTGGAAATTTAGTGAATCTGAGTGAATCCAAAAGTTGTAGGGCTGAGAGGGGATTGGGGAACATGAGAAGAGAGATAGAAGATCTAGGGTAGAAGATGATGAACAGTAATAGATGGGTATTTTGGGTTTTTTAGTTGTGAATAAAAAACTAATTTTTAATTAAAATATGCCACGTCATTACCGTTTAGCCACATTAACATCCACGTCAGCTCTATCAGCCACTTAAGTTTTTTTTTTAAACGGTGTTAACAAAAAAACTTTAAAAGGGACCTATGCGTTACGTTTTTAAAAGTTAAGGGACTTGTGCATTATAAAAAAAAGTTAAGGGACCTAATCGTTACAAATAAATAAGTTAAGGGATCTGGGGAGGTATTTTGCCTATTTTTTAAATTCCAAAATGTATTGCGGTTTTGGATATTAGTGGTATTTCCCATATTGTCAAGAACCGTTTATCACAAGCCGTTTCTTTCAAAGATTGCTTTTTAAGTTTGTTGGAATTGCTCATGCATGAACATCAAGTTACATTGCTATGATCTTTGGATCCTGTGGAAAACAAAGAATGAAAAGGTGTGGGAAAATATTTCCAAGACAGGCGTTGTTTCTATCCAATTGGCTATAGATAATTTACGTGAATGGCAACTAGTAAGAAAGAGGCTCAAGTGCTCAACCATCCACAAGAGCTCAATGGCAATTTAGATGTGCAAACGCGGTGGAAGAAACCCGAAGCAGGTATGGTAAAGTGCAATGTAACGCTGCTCTCTTTGTACCAGAAAATAAGTATGGTCTCAGAATGTGTATAAGGGATAAAAATGGGTGCTTCATGGAAATGGAAAGGAAAACAATGTGGTTTAGCAGAGTACCAGAACCTCAAGAAGGTGGAACAAAGGGATTATTGCAAGCATTGAAGTGGTTGAAAGACTTAGGCTTGAAAGCAATTATTATTGAGATGGATTGTATATCAGTCTTAAGGCGTTAACTAAAACAACACTCGACAACACAAATGTTTAAGCTAAGATTAACTATGTTAAGCTAAGATTAATATCTCATTGTAATCATTTAAGCTAAGTGGTTGAAGGACTTAGTATTTAATATCTCAATGGAATAAATGAATAACTTTGTTTGTGTCAAAAATAAATAAATAAATAAAGCAATAAGTAGTGTGGTAATCATTTTCTATGTTGTTATAGAACTACTAGTACAAAGTCAAGATCTGGGTTGCTTGACTTTTGGTATTTCGGCGAATGTTTGATGGTTGGATGATCCAACCCAAAATCCATCGAATCCAACTCTTACCCGATTCGAAGTGATGAAAGAACCTCGAGAAAGCGGCCCCAAACAAATCTAGTTACTAGACAGTTTTCCGCTTAACGCAAACGCTCTTAATTCTCCGTTCCGGTGCTTAATGGTTGCTACACACCGTTGAGATTCGAAATTAAGAAGAAAAACAAAAAAGAACACAGATCAGATCATTGAGAGAAAGAGAGAATGGCTTCTTACATGAACATCTTGTTGTATGGAGTTGGAGGGTTAGTGGTGACTGGAATGGCATTACTTGTTGCGTTTCAAGAAAAGCTCGTTTACGTTCCTGTGTTACCTGGTCTCAGTAAATCCTACGCTATCAATCCTTCTCGTCTCAGACTCACCTACGAAGACGTTTGGCTCTCTTCTTCCGATGGTGTTCGCCTTCACGCTTGGTTCATCAAACTCTTCCCTAATTCTCGAGGTTCCTTTTCCTTTCCACTCCTCAATTTCGATCTCCTTCATAATTGAATAATCTTACGCTTATTTAGCTTTTTCGTTTCTATTAATTGTTGCTTCAACTGATAAATACATAGATCGAAAGGCAAATTAAGGTTCATAATTCAAGAGTATAAAATATTTGTTGTGGTTGATGATTTGAATAATTTAAACATTCGTGTTTGACATGTGCTTTTTGCACTCTCTAATTCATATATTTTGTTCTAATACTTTCTTATGTTTCCTTGCCAGGTCCGACTATTCTGTTTTTTCAAGAAAATGCTGGAAGTATCCTGCTTGTAGATGTTAGGGTTTGGTTGTGATTTTTATTTCATTTATATATATGTGTGTGTGTATGTGTGTGATTATGTTCAATATGCTATTTTTGAAGGCCTTGACTACTGACTTATAGATATTGCTCATCGTCTTGAAATGGTTCGGATAATGTTGCAGCAGTTACAATGCAATGTTTTCATGCTTTCTTATCGAGGGTATGTTGTAATGTCCTCTTAATCTTAATATGTTACTATATAGCTGACTGTTTGTTGATTCATGTCTTTGAAATGCACATGCCACCTCTGATTGAATTGGTGCTAAGGTCTAAGGTATCATTTGATCATACAGTTATGGTGAAAGTGATGGCTCTCCTTCTCAGCATGGAATTACTAAGGATGCTCAGGTATGCTGTTTGGTTGATACCTTTGTTTGTTTTAGTCATCAAGTTTTTTTTTGTTTTTTTATCAAATTTCTCCAATTTTCTTTTCTCCTTGTGCCCAGGCTGCATTGGATCATCTTTGTCAGAGGTCTGATATTGACACATCTAGAATAGTTGTATTTGGACGATCACTTGGGGGTGCAGTTGGAGCTGTACTAACAAGAAATAACCCTGACAAGGTACTCCTGGCAATCTATGTATATTATTTTTCATGTCGTCCTTGGTGTAAATTGATAGTTTTTTGGATTTTAGTTACCATCCTGGATTATAGTAGCAGATAAACGTTCCTTTAGAATGACAATACTATATGCATTATAGCTAGCTATAAGAGAAAGGAGATAGCAATGACATATTACATAGCTTTAGATTAGTTTGCTAAAGTTTCTTTTATTGTAGATATAGATAGATTCATAACTCATCCAATGATTATAATATCATGTGAGAAATGAGAATAGAATATTGAGCTTGTCTATATCAATTCCTTAAATAGGAGGACGAATTTTTTTATTTGACGTATAAAAAGCTTCTGTTCGTTGCTTTTATGTGTTGCAAAATCATATATGAATCCCTCCCTTTAGTATCTTTTTCTTTGTCATGAAATATTTATCACAAAGTGTTTTACTTACTAGCATTTTTCTCTTGGGGCTTCCATAAAATAAATGAGAATGACTTATGTATGGACGCTAACCCTTTTTTTCTTAAAAAAAATCCAGATTTTTTCTGGCATATGTATGGAAAATCCTCTTTTATTGCTTTTTTCTGTATTTAATGAAGTGAGATTTCAAACCGAGGCTTTACCCTGCAGCATATTAAGAGCTTTCTCATTCTGACATTTTTTTCTGCAGAAATACTTGGGAAAATTGAAATTAAACTTAGAGCGAATAGTTTTAAATGACGACGGGTGCAATCTGCTATTTAGGAATTTAGCCTGGCATCTCCATATTGTTTTTATCAGCAACAGTTTTTGTGCGAACCTTTATTCCACAATCTCTATTGACCTACTTTCTGCATTTTAGGTTGCTGCCCTGATACTTGAGAACACATTCACCTCTATATTGGATATGGCTGGAGTTTTGTTACCTTTTTTGAAGTGGTTTATTGGAGGCAGCTGTTCAAAAGGTCCTAAACTACTCAATTTTGTTGTACGTTCTCCATGGAGTACTATTGATGTTGTTGGCGAGGTGAGGGGTGCTGGAATACTAATACTACTTTTTAGCTTTTATTTTTCTGATCCACTGATTAGGATTGGTCACTTGGGCATAGTGACTTGGCTTTACATAGATAATTCATTGTTGACTTTTAAGAAGTATATTAATTTTAAACTTCTAATAGTTTTTGTTGTCTCTTGCAAGGGAGTTTGTATGTGCGTCACCTTTTCATTATTGGTGTAATTGCAGATCAAGCAGCCTATCCTTTTTCTATCTGGATTGCAAGATGAGATGGTCCCCCCAGTACACATGCAAATGCTATATGCTAAGGCAGCTGCCCGTAATAACCAATGTCTCTTTGTGGAGTTCCCTACTGGCATGCATATGGATACTTGGCTGGCTGGTGGTGATCACTACTGGAGAACAATTCAACAGTTTCTTGAACAACACGCTCCAGAGAAAAAGGAAGACAGGTCATCCCAAAATGGAAACGGTATATTTTTATTTTTTTCAAAACTGAGATGGACGGGTTAAGAAAGTGAAAATTAATTGCATGAATTTTAAACAATTTTGCGTTTTTAGATGTGGATATTTTCTTGCTTTTTGTCTATTTCTTTTTTTAATGGGACTCTAGGTTTCTGATTTATCCTTTTTGTGTTATTCTCGCAAACTTCATCTAGCCATTGTTGCGATAGTTTCCGGTCCCCTTTTTTAGCACTAACTGCTAGCAGTCTTCTTTTGGTACTCTTTTTCACTTCTTAATTCCTGTTTTTTTAACACTGCTGCCAGATGTTGGGGCGAGGTGATTGGCTGACATTAGATTATTGCATACTAATTGGCTAACTAAGGATTCAAACAGTTTCTGCCCGTTGAAGTTGCAGCCCGTAGGAGCCCTCTATGAAAAGATGCTTCCTACTGGGACATGCCGGGGAGTCACTTCAGGCTATTTCATCGGACAATTTTTTTTGGATTGTTGTTTCCTGAACGTGGCAGATGCCCAGACAATTTGCAATTCCTTTTGCTATACTGTACGGCTACGGCATCTACATATTGGATGCCTCAAATTTGACAAAGGATATGTAGAGTAATAATTTATTAAAGCCACTGATGCATCTGTATGTACCATTACTTATTTATGTTGTTCTTAAAGAATGGCTCCCTGTCTTTCGTACTAATGCACACTGAGACAGTGATATCGATTTCTGTCTGTTGATGCCTAATTTTTTATTGTTATTTTTTTAATTCTTATAGAAAATTTGAATGCCCTACTTCATGCACGATCTTTTGCAATGAGGACTTGAGCTGCTATGTCATTCACATATTTGAGTTAGGAACTTAGGATCATGTTAAGTTATGTTGGAATTTTGATCAAGTTTAGATTTCCTGATAAGTATTGGCCATTTTTAAAAAAGAACTTGCTGATAAGTAGGGAGAGACATTAAAGCAGCAGTATGGCAGATTTTATTAATGACCATAGAATTTCATGGATTATTTACTTCCATGCAACTGACTCGAATTACTTTCTTGCAACTGATCTGAACCGAAGGCCTTTTCTCTATCTAGGCAATAGCACCGGCAATATTTATTCGTTTTTTCATTCAACTATCTCCCATGCATTGCACCAGCGAATGGTTCCTGTATATTTTCATTGCCGCATAAATTTGCCATATACATTTCGTGCAACGATATTCCACATACTGTGGACTGCAAAATTTAATTGATGTGTTCTCCATATTAATGCCACATCAAGGGGGCATATGCAATGTTGTCAAAAAAAGCGACATATCAACATATGCATGCTGAAATACATTGCAAAAGGTTTCACGAAAAAAATTGCCTACGGTATAATCCATCAAATTTTTATTTTTTAGATAGAATCACTAGTCAACTTATTCTTATAGTTTCATTTGGTATGATGATAGTAGGATTTCTTATATGTGGATTTAGTGCTACCAATTCCCTCCATTTTTCCCCAGTACCATAAACACGAGATGATATGCTCCACAATGTGTCCCCAGGTTGTACCTTTGTCGTAACCTTAGCACCAAATTTAGGTGCAACCTTTGACTTTATCATTGGTTTCTTATTATTCTTGCCCATTCCATTAGCAATCAACCAACGGGAACCAGATTGTTGCTGACTTGATGTGCCCCAAAGCTTCTTTCTGTGAGGTGAAACCTTTAGACCTGCAACATGAACTTCTGTAATTCTGAACTCAGCAATGCGTTTTTCTTTATTACTTCTCTCCTCTTTGTTGTCCTTTATCTCCACCTTTTCTATTGTTTCACACTCATCATCTTCTTCATTACTGCTCCCTACCTCAGACACAGCCATATAAATCTTTTGCTTTGGTGGGACAAATATTCTCTCAACTTGTATAAGAGCAAGCATTGGTGTTCCAACTGGCTCATAATTTCTCAGATGATCATGAAGTTGCACCATAAATGCTACTGTGAAATTGTTTCCCAGCAAACCACATTTTCTGCTATAGCCTTTGCCTTGTTTCTTCTTTCCCCTTGAACTCCCACGAATTACGTCGAAAGAGTTAGCATGGTGCGCAGCAAGAAGTTTGTAAGTATGCTCACCGATATTGTCTATATCATCAATCTCACCTGAATCAAGTTTCATCCATTCATCTAGAGTTAATGACAGTCCCATTATCCCATCAACTTCATTGGTACTGTCTTTGGTATCCAACAGCTGCAAAGAAGCAGCCCCATCTAGACAACAAGACCCTCTAATGTTAATCCCTTTGCCTTGGAGACATGAAATATCTCTAAAGGATTGTGCAATGATATTTGATGCCGCATCCTCCTCCGACATCTCAGATTGTATTTTCAAACCCTGTATTGATAATGCTTCAATCCTATCCATAGCCAAAGGAGCAAGATCTTCTAATGAAAACAGTCCTGAGTCTCTCTGGTTACCAACTAGAG
This sequence comes from Astragalus glycyphyllos, assembly GCA_963573325.1. Taxonomy (NCBI): domain Eukaryota; kingdom Viridiplantae; phylum Streptophyta; class Magnoliopsida; order Fabales; family Fabaceae; genus Astragalus; species Astragalus glycyphyllos. Next base: position 67,211,073 of record OY754308.1, read on the forward strand.
TTGAGCTAAACTTAACTGATTTTAGTCCAGCTGACACTCCCTTCAATCCCCTTTGCACGCAAGCAGAATCTTCCAATGTTGCCAAATCATGTTGCAAATGGCAATGCCTACAAAAAACAAAGTGGGGAGATTCAATCATTTAGCAAAACATTTCAATGGAGTTACATTAAAAATCAAACTTAGAAGTCTAGTGATAAAAAAAAGGATAGACAAACCTGTCTAAGCTTGGTATAGCTTCCCATGACATTTGTTGCATCGACTTCCCTGTAATATCTTCTAAAGGCATTAACTTTTTTGCCTGCATGGAAAGCTTTTCAATTCCGATGGAAGCCAAATACTGCAAGATCTCCATTATCCCTGAACCCATTTCTGCAGGCACCACAACAGGATTGGAAACCTGCATGATTAAGTTCCCACCACTTTTAGTATTACTAAAATAAGAGGGATTCATAGTCCGTATAAATCCTCCACCTTTTGTCTGAAGGAAAGGACCTAAGCCCTCTGCTAGAGGAGGTAATCTTGGAAACTCTTCAATTAGTTGATGTTTTGGACTTCCAAAACCAGCAAACCCTTTGGGTGGAGAATGCTGAAAGGCTTCCTCATTCAAACCCCATTCACGCATTAAGGCTTCTGTTTCTATCTCTTCTAGTATATGGCCTTTTGGTTTGCTCCTCACATCCTCAAACTCAATCACATGCCCCCCCTGCAGATCATGCAAGGAGGATGGTGGCTTAATACATGTAGAAAACATACACTGCTCAGATCCAAAAGAAGCCGCATCATAAACACCATCTTCTTTATCATCATAACCCATGTCAACATCAAATAAAGAGAATCCTTCAGACGCAACATCCTTCTCAAATTGTCGTAAAAGGCGCTCTCTCGGAGATTCAGGCTCACTTTCAGAGCTCAAAACTATTGGACTTTGGCCTATGCCTAACATACTTAAAAACTCATTGGCAACTGATTCAGTGACATCATCCAAGCTGTGTGACTCTCTTAACATATATTCAGAGTTGACTTCGATACCTTTGGGAGATTCCAGTGCCATTGTCTCCAACTCTGAGATACTGTTTAAAGCTGATTCAAGTTCTTGCATGAGAAGTTCTTTCGTGCACAACTCATCATTTATGTTAGAAAACTCACTTATCACAACACTTTCCTTAGAACTATCACCCAGATCATCCAGGAAATCTTGTGTAACACTATCTTGGAAAGGTATTTGTGTACCATCAGTATCAAGGATATGAATATTGTCAACAGTTTGACCATCTACAATAGCTTTTACAATGGATTCCTCGATTTTAATGTGTTCATTTGATGAGTATTCAATGCCCTTATCAACAACTAAAAATCCATTACCTTCGGATTCATGAGGATTCTCTTTGACTGAACTAGATAAAGGATAACCATCTGACTCAACAGTCTCCATGTTTTCTGGCAACACAACATATTCGGATTTGTCATGCACTGGACTACACGTTTTTCCTTCATTACACTCTTCTAGCTTTCCTCCTTCAGTATTAGGTGAACAACGACCATCCATTATGATTGGATTAAGATTTTCTTTTAGCACATCAAGTTCAGGTTTGTTGTTCAAGTGACTATATGTGTCTTCATCACAAAATTTCTTATACAAGACAACTATTGGACTAGACAATGCTGATTTTGATGATGGAAACACCTCATGGAGATCCTTCACCTCATCTACATTCTCAGCTGAATACTTATTATCGAATACGCTCGGCAAACTTTCAGTACGCCTAATGTTCCTATCCGACTGACAGGAATTTACATCTGTTTCCCTTAAAGACAGACAATTTTCTGTTGAAGACAATACATTAGGAGTAGTACAAAGGTTGTCTCTAAAGGTTTCACTAGTTTTATCATCACCAACCACCACATACCCAAAACTAACATTCATTACAGCACCTTTAGCCTTTCCTGATAATCTAAAACTTGTAGTCCATTTCCCTGAGTTTTTCTCCTCTTCAAGATCTTCCAATGCAAGAGGAAGCAATCTTGTGATATCTACCTTATGCTTTCCTAAATCAAGTTCAGGTGAACCAACCACAGTAGCATATAGCATAAAATGCTTAGCTTCATACTTTGCAGAATTGTGTGGTCCACTCTTACTTCCAACTATTGAACAAGTATAATTCAATATATCTTGAAACTCAACAACACCTTGAATCACTTTTGCAGGATTAGTCACCAAATGCTCATCACGCCTCTTCCAATGTACACAGAGGCTATAATCATTGAAACTTAAAGGTAAATCTTCAATCAAATGAACTTGGAGAGAAAAACAACAATTAAACTTCTTGTTTCGTGTGAGGGAAAGAGCCTTCAATGGCTTCCAATTCCATATGGATTTCTTTTCCTTTTTCAAAGCCTTTGATGTGGATGGTGTTGAATTCCCGGAGGAACTCTCTTCCGAGGATGAAGTTTTGCTAATAGTTTTAATATCTTTTAACAGATTTTTCTGATCTTCTTCTTCACCAATGCTCTTTTTATCAACTTTAACTTTCGGCAACATCATCTTTTGTCCGCAATCAAAAGGATTCAAAATCAAATAGAACAGAACACAAAATTCAAAATATCAATAAATTAAAAAACAATTCATCACCATGATAATGAAACAGAATTAAATATAGCATGTAAATAAATTCTTTGACGAAAGAAGGAACAAGGAGAGATAATGGATGGAGGATCTTACCAGTTGTTAATGGAAAACATGAGATGAGATGAGAAGAAGACGAAGCAAAATTCAAAATCCAAATTCTATAACCGAAATAATGATAAAGATACAAATGTGAGGGTAGAGAAAAGATTGTTGAGAAAATGTTGTTGGTTTTTCCTGTATCTATGCTTCTCTCAACTCTCAATTCAATTGCCGCTGTTTATTTCAAACGGAATATTATCATAACGGGCAACATTTTGTTTTCACCTTCAGCTTTTTTGTGTGCGCGTTTTCACCTTTTTCTAACTACCATCTATTCTTATTTTCATTTAGTTAGTTTAGTTAAAAAAAATCTATTATTATTTTGATATTCTGTAATTGTTTCTATTTATGCAAGACCTGCCTACCCAACTCACCTTTATCCTCATTTTTGCCAACCTATTTGCGGAGTTTTCTACTTATCTTACTTCCTATTTTTGCCTACCCAACTCACCTTTATCCTCAAGTTACTTATAAAGTTACTCTATATCCTAGTCTTTAATTTCGATCTCATCTAATGATCACAATGCATCATGCATTGTCACCCTTAGATTAGATTCAAATCAAAGTTATTATTGTAGAATAATTCAATTAAAATTATTTTTAGAGTAACTTGATCCCTACTAATTGTAATTAGAATTTAATTTACCTCAAAATTCATACATACCTTAATTTCTGATTTATTGACGGTACACATAAAAATTAAACTTTATAATTATCCGTGTAAAAGTTTGTTTGTAAAAAAATAAAAGTAAAATCTATGGACGACAACACGTGTTTTAAAACTCATTAAATAATTTGGTGAATTAAAGAAATATGATTATAAGGTGAATTATAGTATAAACGGATAATAAATCTAAAATAAAGCATGAAAATCATAACAACTAGAAATTTGTGGCCTTTTTTTGTTAGATTAAATGAAATGATAAACAAACATCACACATATACATACCATCACACCTAATTCAAATTCAAGAGCTGACGTCTACATGCCGCTGAAATTGTCAATACCATCAGTAGTGAGAGACATTCATAGCCAAATTTGGATTGCTTGCGTATAATCCTACATAAAAATTGAATTAAAAAAACAGCAAAAGTTAAAGAAAAAATGGCAGTAATTGAAAAAATATAAGAAGGAATAAATAACGATGAAACAATATCAAGAGAGACATTCTTTTATCAAACAATAGAGATAATGAGTCAGATAAAACTCAAGTCAAATACAATAGAAGCAATACTACAATTGAAATTAGGGTTAAGTGTAGTTTTTCTCCATATAAAATTTGGGTTTTTAGATTTTAAGTCTCTAAAAAAAATTCAACTTACTTTGGTCTTTCAATTTTTTTTCCATTTGTTTTAGTGCCTCATGATTTTTGATATAGTGTTTCATGACTTTTAATTATATAATTTTTTTATAAATTATATCATTTGTTTATACTTTTGGTCAAAAAAATAATAATAATTTGTTTATACTATCAACTAATTACAATTTGTCATGTCAGTACTAAAAATTGTCAACTTTTCTTCTAATTATTTAAAGGATTTAATTTATATCCTCATGAAAAAATTAAAATATCATTCAATTACGAAATAACACGTCACAAAAAATATTTATGTCAACTACCTTAAAATTCATTACTCATAGTTTCTTATTAGTTTTTTTTGATTGGTGGTTTCTTATTAGTCGGTAGTATGATTTTTTTTACACCAATAATGTATATTAATTAAACCATTCTTTAATAAGTCAACTACACTTTTTTTTTTTCGGATCATTGTTGGCTACCTACGGAGTGTGTGTCTCGACGCTTTTAACGAAAGACTAATTTTTACTGGCGCTCAAGATAGAATTTCGCACCGATAAACACCAAGTTTTTGATTGGTTATTAGTGTAAAAAAACTTTAACGTGGCTACAATTAAATTCATTTTTTTACATCAACAATTAAAGTCATTTAGTAAAGGCTTTAAGTGTCAGATTTTTTTGGTGTGTGATGGCCCTAAATTTTTTGCAATATAAAAAAGAAGAAAATTGGTGTAGTAACGAGTTAGTTCCAATTCATAACAGAAAGAACAGATTTTTGTGTGAAGCAAGTCGTCTTCTCTTCTGCAACGCAACGGAAGTTGGCAACTAACTCTGTGCAGTAATGAATTGAATGATGTCCGAAGAGAATAATGGCGAATCTTCTCCAAAACCCAAACAGAGGCTCAGGGACAGATCCAAGGTACTAAACCCCGCTCAAGCTTTTTAATTTCATTCTTTCGTTTCTTAACTCTCTTTTTCTTTGCATAATAATAAACAATTAAGGAGTTGCTATCCAAACAAGCCGTGCAGACCAAGCAAATTCTTTCAAAACATGCCATTAACATCGCCAAACAAGCTCAAGAACACGAAAAGTTTATCAATAAGGTCGCTTTTTCCTTTTTCCATTTCAATCTTTCTTTTATTTCTTTTCAATTCAATGGCCTTATTATAGTAACCTTTACCAATTGGATAGTTCTCTTCTGTGTTTCTGAAACAGACTTCAATTTTGATCATTCTTCTATGAATGTATCTTCAGGTGACGCATCTTTTGGGGGTTCTTGGATATGCTGGTTTCTGCTTCACCTTGGGGGCAAGTAAGTCAAAAGTTTCACTCTTGCATTTCCAATTTTTGGAATGTTCTTCTTTCATCTGTTCTTTATTCCATTCTTGTTTTCCTCTCAGGACCCCAAGACATTCCCCATGTATATTGTTTGTTCTTGTTCATCTTTGTTCCTCTTCGTTGGATATACTATAGGTTCAAGAAGTGGCATTACTACTTACTGGTGAGCTAGCATATCTGTAAATTTTGTTTTTCAACTGCACTGTTATGCATTAAACAGCATTTAGTAGGTTGCATTTTTTGTTAGCAATAAATAGGTCTATTTTCATTGAATCTTTTTGTTTTGTTTCCTTAACCAATGTCTTAAATAGTAATCATTATCATTGTCCTATTTGTTTCACGGATAAGTTTGAGTTTTGCTGTCACTACTTTTATATTGACATGTAGTTGTAGCTTTCATAGGCATGTTGTGATAAGAGATTAATCAACAACCTGTGATTGTCAAAATCAGAGTTGAAAACTGCCAACTGCTTTTTTATAGAGTACACTTTTAAAATTGAAAGAGGCCTAAAGGCAGAATCTACCAATGAAACAAAACCAGGTTGAGGTATCAGGCATATATCTAACCAAATATATACCCTTAGACAGAGATGGAGTTTACTGATTATTACGGATATGTCACGTTTATTCTCAAATAAATGAGTTGAAAGGTTAATTGCATTATAACAAGGTTGCCAAGCTCAAGAGTCTACGTAAACTTGTGGAGCTTATGTAGACTCGACTGGTACACTCATAAGATTTTACTGAATATTAAAGAAACCTATAAATGACATACATACATACATGTTTAACTCAACCTAGAGTAGTATCTCAGTGTTCTCATTAATCACCATCATAATTATAATATTTCACGAGTTGCCTCTCAAGAAATAAAGCCATTACATGTTTGCTTGTGTTTCAGGACTTTTGCTATTATGCAAATACAATATTCTTGGCTTATCTTCTTTTTTATCCAAGGAACGAAAAGCTTTTCATGGTTTGCTTTTCTTTTGCTGAGGTAGGAGTGCTATCCCTAGTAATATGACTCATTGGAGAAAAAATAATCATTGTCGACTTTGTGATTTATTCATGTTTATTTGCAGGGGCCATTAGCTTGGGCTTTAATTGTCTGGCGCTGCAGTTTGGTTTTTAGTTCTCTTGATAAACTTGTCAGTGTTCTTATCCATCTCTTACCTGGTAAATTAGACCTTCCTTATTAGAGTTTCTTTTTTTTTTTCAGCGAGAAAATAAAATTTTAGAAAACTTTAAGGCTTCTGCAATGATTTTTGCCTTCATCGATCAAAAATCAGGTCTTCTTTTTATCCAGGAAAGTATGTTTTGGGTTATGTTTAATCATTTATGCATGTACAGCTACAAATTTCTAGGAGATTGTACTTTGTGATAAAAAAATTCCTGATAAATAGTATTCTCCTACCTGTGTTCAAACTCTATTAGCTAGATGATATTTCTATCCAAAGATCAAAAGATTCTGGAGTGGTACTGGCCTTGTTTTCATTGACCGGTTTTCTGCATCTAGTTCCCCATGTTAGGAGAAGGAAATTTGAAGAGGAAATACTGTTCAAGAGCTGCATGCTAAACATAGAGGTTGTATGTAATCTTTGGTTAGCACTATGACGTGGCGAGGCATTCATAATTTGTTCAACTCGTGTTTGTTGATTAAATGAGCTTTCCTGGTCAGCAATGTAGGCACAGTATTTGTCTTGTCTTGTGTAGAGTTCACAGTCCTCATTGAGGCATTGATATCCACCATGCTAGATAATCCACGCTCATCCTATATTCTGTTAAGCAATGCCTTACCTATGTTGGGGTGTCTTCAGTTCTAATTATAAGTATATAGTTCCTAGATCCGTCTGAATTCACATCTTTATTCATACTTTACATTTTGAAGATATGAGATTTTAAAATTTGCTTATTTGAGGAACAGCTCGAACTTCTGCACAGATATCACATGTTCACGTTGTTAAATATAGAGTAAACAGCCATTTTGGTCCCTGAATGTGTGGAGCGTTGTAACTATAATCCCTAAATGTATCAAATTTGCAAAAAACACCCCTCGAATGTGCCTTTTATTAATCAGTTAGGTCTTTGATTTGAATGCGTCTTTTGTTAGTCAGTATAGCCCTCGATTGTGTAAAAGAAGACACATTCATGGATGGTTTTGAAATTTCGACACTTATAGGGACTCTAGTAAAAAAGCCTCATGCATATGGGGACCAAAATGACTATTTAGTGTTAAATATATGCAAAAAATAGATTGAACTTGTGATAGACATGCTAAATTTATGTTTTTTACTGTATCCATTTCCGCCTTTTTATGTCTTCAACTTCTTTTGAACTTGTACATAAATTTCGCATTGTCAAACAAGTGCAACCAGTGGAACATACATGTGATAGATATGCCAACTTTATGTTCGTTATTGTATTCATTTTGGTTTTATTATGTCTTTACGCTATAGTTCTTTCCAGGATTGGTTTTCTTTACCATTAGGTGGTGGAATCCTGCAACCTTTGAAGCTATGCATCCAGAGGGATCTGCTCGAAGAGCTACATGGCCTTATGTTGAAGATCAATCCTATCTCTGGACATGGCTGTTTCTAGTACCCTTAGTAGCTTACACTCTGTGGCAGGTTCTATACTTCCTCATTGTCAATGTCTTACGCCGACAAAGGCTTTTAAGAGATCCTGAAGTCATGACTTCCTACAGGTAATCAATGAGCATTCAAGTAAACATATTTCCCGGGTTCAAACTCGGGTGTGAATTGTGGTAGTGTGTGTGCGTGGTGTTTATATGCCATTTTATCTAAGTAGACCAAAAAAAACACTTAAGGACTATACTCGCTTGGGTAGCAAACTTTAATGCTCGTAACCTTATTCAATGAGTACTTGTATTTCTTCACCCAAACTTACTACTCACACTTGAGTATGGCCTGTTGTAATACCTTTGTTTGACAAACTAGTAAAGTATGAATACTTGCATTAACGGCATGCCCTTCACTTTACTTTCTCTTTGTTGACTTCAATGTTTCACAGGGAGCTCTCTAAAAAAGCTCAGAAAGCAAACAACATATGGTGGCGCTTAAGTGGGTTGCTTGGGGATCAAAATCGCATGCTGATGTACATTTTTCTTCAAGGCATGTTTACTGTGGCAACCTTGGCACTGACTGTCCCCATATTCTTGTCATATGAATTGCATGTGGTTTTCCAAATTTTTAAGGTTTCTGCATCAATATGGAATGGAGGGAGTTTTCTATTAGAAGTAATGCCTAGACAGGCAATTCTTAAGGAGAAAAAGAAATCAGAGATACAAGCTACTCAAGGTCAAATTGACCAACCTGCTCAAGTTCACCAATAGTGATTCCTGACTTACTCAACTAATATCCATGTATTTTGTTCAAGTTGTGAATGTCATTGTTTTACTGATTCATGGTATGTATTTGGTTAAAGGGAGGAGAAATAAAATTTTCCTTGTGTAGTTGAAAAGATGAGGGAAGATATTTTAAAACAATTATTTTTACACCATTATAATTTGGTATGTATAGTTTATGAATCATTGTGCTACATATTTTGTGTTCTGATTCCGACCAACAAGGGGTTGGTCTGAGCGGTAATTGGATTCAAATCCGACCAAAATCTATTAATATAGATACAAGAACGGATTGAATTGTCTTTAAATCAATATTACATCTTTTTGCAAATTCTAATATGGTATAATAACCTGAATGATTCCATTATTGAGCTAACTATTTAAATCATTATTACATCTTTTTGCAAATTCTAATATGGTATAATAACCTGAATGATTCCATTATTGAGCTAACTATTATCAAGTCACTCGAGTCACGATCCAAATGTTCAGTCCTAAACATGAGGGAGTGTGCTAGAAGTCCTAATCGAGGGTAACACTCACCCACAATATAACTTTTGGAGTAGATAACTATATTACAATTTCGGTTTGAGACTATCTTGTAAAAATAACACGATGCTACCCATGTGCATGTATGGGAATTTTGCTAGTTCTATTAACAACCAACCACAAATATCAATTGTTTTAACCTTGAGTTAACAGTGACAACGAGAAGTATCAAGGAAGTGACTGTTTTCTTAACTAGAATGATATTCCGCATAATGAATGAGTAAACTCAAGTTGCAAATTGCAATTTTGAATGATATTCCGCATTCTATTCCTCCAAATGGCTTTAACGTGAAATTTCAATATACAGTTAAAAAAATATAAATGCAACACAAATAAATGATCCCACGTCTGTACAGATGCACTGAGCTATCTCATTATAACTCAGGCGTTCAAAAAAAACTCTCTTACATTTTTAAATATGCACTGAACCACATAAAACAAATATGCACTGTATAAATACATGGAGTCACTAATTGCACCCACGTATAACACTTAAAAAAACCAACAATATGAGAAAAGAACCTCAGGCAGGTGTGACAGCAATGCCTGGACACCAGCCCGTACCTAGGATCGCCATTGTCACGTAACTTGTGACATGGCTTCTTAACAAAACCCCGTGTTGATGAAACTTGAAGGGTAAAAATGAATAAACCCAGGCAACAAACCAATATTAGAAACCTGAGTTGGCTAAATATACTATACACGTAATGACAATAAAATTATATGCACAGCTTGGCACCTGCATCTTTGTGCAGTGCACCGGGGATAGCCACAAGATGGCGCATCTGAGGCAATAATTATAGATTATTTGTATCACTCAGAGCGAGCCATTAAGAATCCGAATCCTGAGTTCTCACGTATCAATGGAGGAGGATCCACCTCAGCTACTTCTACTTGTTGCATAGATTTGGAAATGTCGTCCACCGAAAATGGAATGCTGCAACCATATCCAAAGGTTTAAGAAGAAATGCTATACAGCAATCATAAAAGACATGGAATGGTATATTAAATTGTTTCCTGAAGTTGGTACCATACCTCGAGTCATCATCTAATAGGAAAGAAGTGCTGACAGCATTATTAGAATCCTCAGACATCATAGCTCTCATGGTTGTTATCACCTGCAAAGAATCATCATTCATCAGTAAATGTGTTGAGATTTATTGTATTGCATATCTTGGGAATTGTACAAAATATGTGTAATTCAACCAGTAAAAATATTACAAACTGATCATTAATAACATACAAAAACCAGTAATGTTAACTTACATCCGTGGACACACTGTGTGTGCCGTATTTGTCATCCCAGTACATTGTACTTATCCTATATAACTGTTGTATACTGAGAACCTGCAACACCAAAATATTATCGTTAGTAAGAGAATCAGAGCGAATTGTGAGCTCGTGAAAAGTTAATAAGAATGAAAGCACCCACAGGGCAGAGCTCCTTAGTTATTTCATTCAGGGACTTTTTGGGTTTTTGATGTATCACCTGCAACAGAAGAATAGTTGATCGTTAATGCTATAAGTATACACATTGAATTGGATTTGAACTTGTATTAAAGTGACTCTTACTAAGAATCCAACAGCCTGCCTGATATGTTTCAGTTCCTCCCATGCTGAACCAGTATACTGTACAAAATAGATTGAGGTAAAGGTTTTTTCGACAAAAAATTGAAATTTAGATTTAAAAGTGGAAAAGTAGAACTAAAAATAGTTTATTCGTGCGCACCTCCTCTGTTGCCTCGACACACCACTGTTCTAATTCAGCTAAACCCGTCTTCACATACTCCCCGTTGCTGAACGAACAACACTCACGACGCAACAGAAGACTGCAAGTAATAATCAGATTAAGTCCATAAAAAACTCGATACTCTGCAATGTTACTTGCAATGCAAAGTGGGGGATAGAGATTACCTGTTGAATAGTTGAACATTGATGAATGAGAATATTTGAGTGAACACTTTACGTACTAAGAAAGGAGGCGCCTGTTAAACCAAACTTCTAACAGGTTAAGATCATATTCAAACATTGGAAATGCAGACATTGAAAGGGAAACTCACATAGTTTGCCTTCATTATCTTTAGATAATTATTTAAGCTTTTCACAATACTTTGCCAGTGAGCAATTAAAGCTTGCTGAGCAACTGCATTAGCATGCGAGCGTCCTTTCACTAAACCTTGACGTGAGGTCCTTGGTGCCTGCAGTTTAATCATAAAGGCAAGATGAAATAAACAAAATTAATACACCTGGAGAGTTGGGCTTATCAATCAATGGGTAGCCTAAACCTCTGGTGACTGCTGCCTATAGACAAAGAAGTGAAAGAACATGCACAAGGGATTTAGGGATTAGTTGTAAACAATTTATTTGGTATGAGAAAAGAAGGTTATCCAGGTGCAACAATTAACAGATGAAAACTTTCCCCTTTTATGAATTGCTTTGTGATTTATCGTGTAGAAAGAAAAAAGGTTATTTTTCAGTTATCATTATCCAGAAGTTACTATGGGCAAAGTGCCTCCTTACATATGTCCTGCATGTTTGATATTATTCTATAAAAAAATTATATTTAGTTTACTCTGCATAAATATTAGTAAAGATTCTTTTAAAATAACATAGAAAAACAGATGAAATTCATTTAGAATTCACATACGATTTATTAATTGTTAAAGCCAATGAGAAATTCTCAAAAATTTGATTGCCAATTACCCTAATGAAATGTAAGACATGTTTTACCTGTATACACAATCCAAGTAAAGGGGATATCTCCTTTTTCAGGTTGTCTCGTATCATCCCATATATTTTTTCAAGGAAGGCAGTAAGCTGTTGCTTAAACAGAAGTGCCGGATATTTGGCTTCTACTTGTCGTAAATCATCAAGTCTACTAAGACCTCTACCATTTATAAATGACATTCCAGCACTTTGAGGAGATGCCCTTAGCCCCTAAAATCACAGAAGGCAACCAAATTGTAAGAATATATATATATATATATATATATATGAAATCTAAAGAAACTTGTACACATTATTTAGAAAGGATAAGCAGTTGATCCATACTTGAGACATTCTTCCAAACAGAGAAGATGACGCCGCTCTCCGCCGTTGTGGTGTTAAGCTAGCAGCCCCACTTGCTTTGAGAGTGCGTTGGAGTAGCATCAACAAAGTTGATGTATTAGACAACCAATAGGCTAATACATCAATATTATCTTGGGCCTTGAATGGTGAAAAACATTGTTAGCAACATATGTTTGGCATTTCAGAAATTGAGTCATGTAATTTTAAATGCAAAAGCACTGCATCGTAAATAATATACAAGTAATCCAAAAGAGTCAAAGTTACCTCAACGGCTGAAGCTATTGTTTGAATGATACGGTCAAAAACACTTGTTCTTTCAACTTCAAATGACCTCCAATGTAGAAGGCATTTATATATGAGACATGCAGCGCCAGGTTTGCCCCCAGAAAATCCCAAATCTTGTGATATGCACTCGATCAACAAGTCCTGGTTTTCCTGAACCAGAAAGTGAAATTTTTAAAGGCGAATTAACAAGAAAATAGAAAAAATATTTCAATTGAAAAAAGTATTGATCAGAGATTCAGATTGTTATGTGCTTGTGTAGCAACTCACTTGCTGCTTCTCATTGAGAGATTTTTGTGGTTTTCCTTCAGATTCAGGCTCTCGCACATTTGATAACGCAAGAGTCATATCCTAAGACATAGAAAGCAAGAACTCAACAAATTAAATAAAAGGTTCCACTGCAAAAAATTAATTCTTGATGCATGTTCATCAAAAATCAAGGTGTCCTCTTACCGATCCAATCTTTGCTTCACCATTTCGAGCACTCCCATTTTCTGGTGTCCTCTGCATATCATGCACAAAATCTCATTGTGAATCTCTATTCATATACTACAGTGTTGAGCGATGGCCTCAAGTTTGTTCTCTTACCTGAATAATCACCGTCCTTGGTCTTGCAGATAGGGATTTTGCAGTTGGTGATACAGCCAGTGCTTGCTGGCGAAGAACTTGATTTTCCGACTCAGAATTGGAAATTTTATCTTCCAATCTGCATTGTGTAGATTATTCAATTAGATTTATATTAAGGCGGGTATGTATGGTAATTTATGGGGAATAGTTAAATATAAAACTGTATTAGGATCCAAAGACAAAAAAAACATTTTTAATCAATACGCGTGTCAACAATGGATGTGAGAAAATGGTTGATAATGATTGAAAGGAAAACTATGGCAGTATTCATTGTTGGATGCGTTGTATAGTTCAGGGATAGAAAATCAAGTAAGTTAGATATGAAATTTGATACAATCCGGATTGCTGTCATGAATGGTTTTACATCAACATGCATCCTCAGGCAAGAGCTCGAGCCTTGAAGCAGATATAATAAACAGGCTCACCTATCATGTGCGTAATTTCAATTTTAAACCGGTTGGTCATAGAGACTCTAATACCATATAATGAATCAATTATCTCAAGCTTACGCTATAAGGTGAAAGCAAATGAATGTTTTATAACTAACACTTAGGTTTTGGTTTTTAACATTTTGTAATTTGATGCATTTGCAGCATCGTTGTTAGAACCTGAAAACAGGTCATTCGCTCGTGTAATAATGTAAACAGCATATAGACGTAATGGAACTGGACTAGTATTCACTATTCAGTAACTGTTGGGATCTTTTTACTCCCCAAACATTACTAACCTCTGAACCAATTCTTGGAGCTGATCCGCTTTGTGGTCGGAATCCTCGACTTTTTTAATTAGCTCCTGATTTCTAGCTTCAGCCTCTGCCTGAGCTTTTTTGGCCTCTTCTTTAGCCTCTCTTTCCAATAGCAGCGATTTCTATATCATATATTAAATAAGGGGACTCAATAAGCACTCTTGATATGGTACCCCCAGAACAATTAATGCTAACTTCTTTTCCCTCTTTTCTACGTATAGAAAGAGGTTGAATGGTAAGTACAATATCAATCCTATATAATTCAATTATCAAGCTAGATATCCATCGTTTGTTAAACTAAGGTCAGGATGAGCTGTCAGCATATAATCGTGTAAATATAAATAATTACATCAACATCGTTGGAAAGATATAATGAAATCCAAGTGTTCCTTGGACATTAATTTAAGAGAATCAATCAGAGACGAAGTGTAAGGTTAAGGAACATAAATGTAAAAAAGTAGAAGCATCTATTTGCTGATTTAGATGAAGAGGCATACATTTGCCTTTTTGAACATTTTTCATGAGAGAAACTTACGAATTACTCGTATAAGAAAATGCCATGATGTATTATAATAATAGGGCATTATTTTAAATATAATCAAGATTACCTACTTTTAAACTATTGACTTCAGCCAATAAAGAATTAACCTGAAAATGCTATGAAGTATTTAAATAATAGTGAATTATGATAAATATAATAGATTACCTACCTTTAAACTATTGACTTCAGCCAATAAAGAATTAATCTTTTCAGTATCTTCAACTATAACAGGAGTCTCTTTAATGACTGGAGGTGCTTCTCTAATGGCTTTCTGCGCCGCCTCACGCTCCTTGATGACTCTGGCATTTGCTTCTTCAACTTGTACTTGCATTGCATGTAAAGCATCCTGTAACTTCAGCATTTCTTGTGCCTTTTCCTCTTCCAAATCATTCTGTAATCAATTTAAAAAAATGTAAGTTTATGGTAATAAAAGTTGCAACAGTTATATCAGCAATTAAAATGGTAATATATATATATATATGCTAATAAATTACTCTCAGTCGCTTCTCAATTTGCAAACGCCATGTAAGTTCTTCCACACGCTTTTCTAGTTTGTCTTTTGCCTCTTTAAGAGCCCCCGTGTCTCTTGCGGCCTAGATGCAATTAAACAAAATGTTACTCCCTTAGCAACTTACAACAAAGCAAGATGTAGTGCACCATATCACACAAACATCAGAAAAGAGAAAGTATCATCCAAACCATTTTAAGCATTCTAAGTTCCCTTCTAGCAACCCTACTTCTCCAACCACATTGAGTAACAACAGCAGCCTTTTGCAATCTTTTATAATATGAATATGCAACTTTCCGACGAAAATGAGCCTGGAGAGATTAACATATAATATCATTATGACAAGCAAAAAGCTCCCAGGCTTTCCTATTCTCAACTTAACAGTCTAAGAACAACAAGACTACCTGGATGTGAATTGCCGCCTTTGTTTGCTTTCTAAATCTAAACTCATCACGAGCCTTCATGGCTCTTAAACCTGTCTGTAATATAATTGCAGATGATCGTTGATTAAAGTAAGATTTCCTGGCAATGTATCCTTTGAAGTTTTTTTCTATTTTCAAAGCTGCTGCTTCACGTCGCAACTGCTCATAGAGCTTACGGGCCAATATTCCTATTTGTTATTGAAAATAACCATAAGAATCAATAGCATCATATTAACATACATAAATAGTTATACAAACCAAACCACAAGAAGAAAACCTACTTTGTAAGAAAGTCCCAACTGATTTAATGCTGCATGAATTCTAGAATGTCATGAACACGAAACCAACTCAAGGTAAATATGTCATAGGCTTGCAAAGAAGCAAGTCTTGTTTTCTATATTCATATTACCCTTTAATTCGTAAATTTTTCATACACAGGAATTTATGGATATTTGAAGACTCTACAAGTCTTTTTACTAATATTTAGTCTCACTTCAGCTTTGGTAGTAAATGTCCATGGTCCAACTCCTTTTACCCATGTTCATAGAGGGATAAGTTTACATAATATATTCAGACATGGGCTGCCAATTACAAAGGGGTAGAAGGGAGTTAATCTAACTACCAAATAACTACCCAACCAAAAATAACAAACTCCCCAACAACCAAACTAACTAGAACAACTTCCCTAACAACCAAAAAACTAATTAAACAACTAAAACTAACTTATAATTACAAGGGCCTATCAAGAAACCATGGACGCTTAAAATAATATTTGTACCTATATCTGGAACATCTTCATGTTTGACCACTCATAAAGACATATAAACACTTTGGATATTCCTAGCTGAACTTTACATTTTTTCCTATTTTTCCTTTTGAACTTTTATGCCAATATAAATAAAAATACCCTAACAATAATCAAAGTTTTATTGGGAAAAATTGAACAAAAAAACTTTTTTTTTGAAAATTAAGCTAATCTAAAAATTTAGTTGAGGTAAGAAATTACTAAACACAGTAGCAACAAAAATCAAAGCAAGCTTACTAAAAGAAGGGGGTACCTCGCAAATTAGATTGCAAACTAATTGCAGCTCGACGCAATTCAATGAATTCCTTGCGTGCAATATGGGTACGTGTTTGCCTCTGGATGACTCTAGCTGCATTTCCAAGGACCTCAGCTCTTCTTGCATCCAATTCAGCCATCTGGCCTGCTCGTAGAAAAACCTTCGCCTTGCCTATCTGGTAAACCATCAAAGACTTGCATGAGTTCGTAGTGTGTAAAATTCATTCATATATAAATATAACTAGACTTCTGTTTAGTTTAACAGATTACTAGATGAAAAAGCTAACAATCATGAATACAAGTAAAGTTTCAATTCAGAAGTTCAGGAGTTGCTGGAAGTCAAAAAGAAATTATGGAGATATTACAGAGTGGTTCAAACAAGCACATATGCTATAAGGTTTTACTTCTATTTGATCTTTTTTTATAATTTTTCCCCCTGGGATAGTCTGCAAGAACTAGCTTAAGGTTTTTTCAGAAGCTTCACAAGCCTATTAAGACATTTGGGTATTTTGAC
This sequence comes from Astragalus glycyphyllos, assembly GCA_963573325.1. Taxonomy (NCBI): domain Eukaryota; kingdom Viridiplantae; phylum Streptophyta; class Magnoliopsida; order Fabales; family Fabaceae; genus Astragalus; species Astragalus glycyphyllos. The sequence continues at coordinate 67,228,116 of OY754308.1, forward strand.
ACTTCAACATCATACCATACTCTTTCCCAATTAGCTAAATTATTATGGCTGCATATGCTTGGCAATGGATTGACTACTATCTGTATTAAAATTAAAACAAGAGAAATGCTAAGAACATTATTCCTAGAGTTCCAACTTACCATATATATTAAGAGTTTAAAACGAGAAATGCTAAGAACATTACTTTCAATACACTATTACTGGGTTAATTTTTTATTGGTCGCACTAAATAGATAGTAGATCCAGGTAATTTATTTAATGGGACCCACGCAAAACTCACCCAATAATAGTGTGTTTCAAAGAGTGTTTTACTAGCATTTCTCTAAAGAGCGATTTAAAGATTGCTACACGTATGCTTGGTACCATTTATTCAGGAAATAGTCTGACATGGTTCACAGGTTCTATTTTATAAAACTGACCCTCCCATGCACCATCACCAACATATTAAGTTATAAGGAATATCGAATCACCTGATAGCCTTTCATACCCATTTTATCCAAGATCATTTGGCATGCAACCTTATCATCGTAACTGAAAAGGAACAAGTAAAAACAATTAACAAGTAAACAAGGACAAAATACAAGCAAGGAAAGCCAATAGTCAATAGATAAAATAGTACTCACTCTGGACTCAATTATAAGGGAAAAAAACTACTTTCACACTTATTATTAAGAATGGTAGTTATGTGCATTTAACTTTCTTGATTTGATGTAGAAAAGAAATACATTTACTAAACTATTCCTAATTATAATTGTAATCTCTTCGCAACATTATGAATTAATTTAGGGGTAGTTTTGGAATAATAGCATTAAATAAGTATAGATTAGTTGACATCCGCTTATATTTGAGTCCACTAAAATTAGGCATTTTTTTCCTTGTAATTGGGTCTAGAGTAGTGCTCCGTCCGAAAACTTTGGTGTTTAAGGTTTTGGCACATTGGTTAAGAAATAACTAGTTGAGACAAATTTAGACTAAACTACCCTTAATTCGTTGTCTCTAATATCTTACAAATTCTGATAATATTCCACTATAGGTGCCATTTTTTAATGCAAAATCCACCACCATAGTTACCTAGTAAGTATAAAATATAGTTAATGTATATTCTTAATTAACCTAGGGGTATAGTGGGGAGGGGAGGGGGGGAGGATACATTGGTTTTCTAAAACAACTAAAGTTTTGGGACTGAATGCAAATGCTACAACACTCAAAGTTTTGAGATGGATGGAGTAATAGTTTAAGAAATCATAAATTGTTCTAGAAAACAGAGAAATATCAGACTAATAAGTTTTGCATAAAAAAAAAAGATGTTTGCAATTCAAATATAAGCCAGGGTAACAAGGAGATGAGCTTTACTTTCCGTCCAGAACTTCAGGGGAAAGAACACCAAATCGGTTAAGGAATTCATAAAAGGTCCTTCTCGTAGGATATCCAGCACAGCTGATTCTAATTGCCTCAAGAACACCCTAAAGCATACAACAATGAGACAAACACTCATCGAATGTAAACATATGCCAAAGCATTGTTCCTTCTATACTCAATTATATAAAAGCTAAAGAAGACAAAGAAAGAGTACAATATACTCACACCACAGCGCAATTGTTGGATAATGTTGAGATTTTCAAAAATAGCAGGCTTGAGAACATTATTTGGCTTCACACATCTAATATAGTGAGGTTCTGTCGAATTTAGGGTCTCCATCAAAGATTGAAGTTGTGACTGCATTTTCAGAAACATCTCATTGGTTACTTGTAAAACTCAAAAACAAAACCCCAGGTACCTTAAATACAATAGAACTCGGGAAAAGAGTGGTATGAATTAATAATACCTTAAACCGAGATCCTATTGAAGAGAACTTTGATGATTTAGAAGACTCCTCTGGAGAAGGGGGAAATAGACCTGCCACAAATGAGCATTTTGAGGCTATTAGCAGATCCTGATGTTCTGCCACCACATAATCCTTGTTTTTGTCAATAAACATATCAGCCTGATATGTCACCTGGAAAAGAAAAAATAATAAAAAAGATGGCAAACAAATTATTCAAGCAAAAGTTTATTAAATAGATAAAAAGGTCGTGAAAGGGAACATGGAAAAAAAAGACTGAAGATACCTCCCCTGCATAATGAGATATCGTAAAACTAGTCCGAGATAGTTTAGGTTTGATAAAGCGCTTGTTGCTTTTGAATGTCTGGTACAACTTCTGAGCGAATGTTTCATGTGTAGACTTAGGAAACATACTGTGTCACGAAACATGGCTAATATGAGTCCAACCAAAACTAGAGTTCAAGCCATACCTAATACTAAGTCTTGCATGTATGCTATTTTTAACAAACTGAAAATAGCATACAATCATAAAACTAAAATAGTGAACGTAAGTAGTTTCAGAAAATGTAATGCATCTAGCTTCAATCTAACTTAATATTACATTAACAGTGAAATAACCGTCAGACGCATACCAGGCTTCATCAAGAAGTGCAATTATTCCTCCAGGTTTCTGCAAAAGATTGAATATTAGAATCATCATTACCCTGAATTTATTGTGCGGGAAACAGGGAAAGTGTTCATAAAACTAAAAACAGCATCACCCTTCCATCACATTTGATACGTTACACGTTTCAAAAAACATACTACTCCAGACTTAAACATAATCAAAAAAATCTATGTACTTGGACCAAATATCGACCAAAATACATAGGCTTTTTTGCTTATATTTAAGTCCAGAGGTTGTACATTTTATCTATTTGGTCAAGAGGCTGCAAGCAGCAGTGAAATACCTTCTCAATTAAATCCAAAACATCTTGGTTATCAACAAATTCTATGTAACTCCAATTGATCTCCTCTTTGGTGTATTCTTCTTGTTCCATTTTGAAGACATGCTGTAACCATTCAGTAAAAAAAAACCATTATCTAGGGGGAAATTATAGAATATGGATCACAAATTGCACCGGAAATGACCGAACCTGATTAAAATGTTGTTGTAGCTTCTCATTTGTAAAATTAATACAGAACTGCTCAAAACTAAGAAAGAGAAATTAATCAGATAAAAAGGCTAAATACTAAACCATAAGTGCAAGATGAATCATTAGCATACCTGTTGAACTTAAAACTTTCAAAGCCATAGATATCAAGAACTCCAATGATGGATTTTGAATTTGGATCTTGCCCAATTGAATTGTTAATCTTGTCCACGAGCCTGAAAGCAATAATGAGAATTTGTCAAAATATAACACCTTGAAGTAAAGAAATCAGAACTTGTTTTTCCTGGAGATTGCTGATGGAAACACTGATTATTTCAACTTCAAATGTGATTACCATACTTCTAAAGTAATGCTCATATAACTGACAAACCAAATACACAATTCATATCCAAATTTAAATGTGAAAATTCCCTCCTACAGCAAGAACTAAGCAAACATTTGGATCCGCAGTGACATATCATGAACGTGTGGTGCATTGGAAGCTACAAGTTGTAGCTTTTGTGGTCAGGTTATAAATTGTTTAGGCCCTTCCATATAATACTTGATCTAGGACTTGCAATATTATACGTAAAAGTAGTGTTTAAGGTTCATTACCAGTCAAACAAACGAGAATAAATAGTTTTAGCAAATGCGTCCCTGCTACTGAGAGCTGCAATGGGATCAAGGGTTCTTGTAATAACCTCCTCAGGAGTTACCATCACACGCTGGATAAGGGCGTCTTCCAAGCTCTTAGCATCACACCTACAAGAATGTTATGTTAAAATATACAGAATATCATATAATCATAATACAGTAATGCATATAATATGCATAGAAGGATTATGTTGGGCATACTTGAGAAGTTCAGCAGTCGTATTTAGATGGAACCTAGACTTTTCATCCTTGAGAACAGAAGAGTCAATTTCCTCTCCTTTTGCAAATTCAACATTTCCAAGGTGCAAAACTGCTGCAACGACCCTAAAAATTGCTTCCTGAAACATGGGGCAATATCATTAAAGCAGCATGAAAAAATTCATTTTCTTAAAAAGCATTCAGGAAGACTAACCTGCTCCTCCTCACTGATTCCAACAATATCCATGGCCCTTCGAGTTGCAAGATATTCTTCTGCATCATCCACTCCATCCAGTACATAGCATTTGGATTGATTTAAGTAATGGAAGGAGCTAGGACTTCCCAGCTTATATTTCTCTTTTTCCTACAGAGTAAAAAATTATAATCATTAAATATGGCATATTAATATAGGACCCAAACTACGAAGATATAGGAGCATCTCAATATTAAGAAAGAATACTTTTACCTCAGCTGGTGCCGCACAAAGAAGGTAAAAACAGTGATAATTTCTTTCAGGATCTGAAACTTGACAAACGCGAGACCTCTCAAGCAAATAAGTCCGTATAGCTGCCCCAGAGATCCTTCCCTTGTTGTCAAATTGTATCTCAACGAATTTGCCAAAACGACTGCATCTCAAAATCAGGATGAAATTAAAAGGACATCTTATACCGAATTTAAATAAAAAACAGGATTTCCCTATTGTGTACTGACTAGGGCAACATTTTGCTAACAAAGAGAACCCAAAATTAAGAGTACATAGATTTAAGCCAATGACTGACTGAACAAGCCAAGCTCAGTTTCTTTTGTGAAATAAAATCTCTATGAAATAACAGCCATGATCACTTGCCTAACAGTTTCGTAACAATTTTGGTTATACTAGATATTCCGTGCAGCTGCAACACTCACCTTGAGTTATTGTTTCTTACTGTTTTGGCATTGCCAAATGCTTCGAGAACTGGATTAGACTGCAAAGTTAATAATATAGAAGCAAGAATGAGAGAACAGCTTCCGCAACTTTTGACACCCTATATATATATCTAACCAAATCTGAAATAATATGAAGGAAATAAAAGTTATACTTCTAAAACTTGTTGTTCAACTGTCCTCCCTTCTACTCCGGATCGGCCCCCAAGGTATGCAAGATATCGCATAAGCATTTTTGTGGTCTCTGTCTTACCAGCTCCACTCTCGCCACTAACCAGGATTGAGTTGCTTTTTCCTTCATTGATCATTGCCCTAACATAAACATAGAATGCACATAAACAAACCACACATAGAGGATACATTGGAAAAAAAAAATTATATTGGATTATTGACATCTATCAGTCACCTGTATGCCACATCTGCAACTGCAAAAACATGAGGACTCAACTCTCCGAATGCAGCTCCTTTGTATTGTTGCATCATGTGAGTATCATATAGATGAGGTAACCTTTGAAATGGGTTTATCGCAATCAGGATATTTCCGGTATATGTCTGCAATGATGATGGTGGAGTAGCAAAGTAGCACAATTATAGTATTCATAAGTTTCTATTCTATTCAACTTAAAAAATCTTACTATTGAATGAAATAATAGAAATTTTAAAATCTTACATAGATTTCATTAAGTTCATATCTAGTTGCCAAGTTATGCAGAACTCCAGGTTCATGCAAGTATGACAGTTTTGTCATGTCATCTACACCTCCAGGTGGGGCTTCATTATCCTTGGGGAAAACCTTTGAGATATTTTTTACAACCTGCAACCAGATTACCAGTGTGTTAAAATTATGATAGCTGCAAATTCTGTAAAGAAATATATAAAACAAGTATAGAAAACACAACTTGACAGATTACATCGCATATGAAAAAATTTACATAAAGACTGAAAGTGATTTATTCCTGCTAGAATCTTAGAGAAGTACTACTATGCTAGAGAACAGTTGCAATAACCCGAATATGGAAATAATTTTTCAGACACAGTACAGAAAGTTTGACTCACTGTTTTCCCATCTCCAGAGCGAACATGGACTTCTTCACCATTGATCTTAGTAACTTCTCCACCAATCCATGCTTGTGCTGGATCTTCAACCCAGACATGAGAACCCACAATAATGTTCACTGGTGCAGACTGCAAAGACAAGCATATTGAACATTCAAAGCAAGCATGTTAATTCAGAGAAACATACTGTCACTCCATGGTATCAGCCATAAACAATGAATTTATTTTGAAAATAAACATTTTAGATATAGGTAATTAAAAAATATATCATTTCCTAAAACTTATATACTTTCTCTGTGAGGAGGCTAATATTCACAGAAGAGTAAAAGACATACACTGAAACGAAGATAAAGTAGCTGTTCAAAGTAAATAAATATAGCTATTAAGTAGTTGTCCTTTAATCTTGATGAGAAATGAGGGTAAAATGAATGCAAGCAAATATGCTCCTGGGCCGTAAATATAGCTAAAAAGTAAAAAGTAGTTGTCCTCTTCATTTTAATCTAACAGAAATAATAATAATTTATGATTAAAAAAAAACGAAACCAAACATATTTTTGTACTTATGCAAAGGTGAACAATACTTCAATAGTAGTTCCCAACTTCCCCCCTATATGACTTGAACCCACAACGCTTTCTGGGTGTAGGTGAAGTGTCTTACTTACTAAGATGAGCTTCATAAATAAACAACATAGATAAAGTAACAAATGCTAGATCGTAAATAATGGCAAATGCTCACAGTAAGTGATAACAGAATATCAGGAAGAATATGCACAAATTGCTATAACATTTGTGGTATGGCTTTTCACTGTATGATGGTGATCAAGATGTAAAACGTCATCGATAGTGTTGGAGGTATAGGTTTCAAAATTTAGCAGTGTTAATGTCACTTTCTTTTAACTTTGTCAACAACTATGTGCAAAGACAAGCAACAGAGTTGGCATTCACCAAAGTTATTGTCATAGGCATGTCATGTAGCTGGGCAACATGCAGTTTTGACCTAGCATTGACAGACATTGACAGTCAAGTGCCAATGAAATGAAATAAAATAAGACCTATGTTTTTCCAATATAGTATAGTTTGAAACACCGCGAGTACACTTTCATGCAAATATATCCATAATTTCTAGTATACAACTGTATGTCAATTTTCTTTTTAGCTTGAGTATGATGGATGTGATAGTGTTATTCTTCCCTTGATATCAAATCACCCTTGCTAAGTTTATTCATTTATTTACCAAAAAAACCTGGTGTTTGCCGGGAGAGAATCCTCCTTTTATTACATAGTTCAAAACGCTTGCTAGTTGCTACAAGATTTTGGAAATGCCAAATTCCATACCAGACCTTCTTTCTTCTACCGCAAATGCCATGATAATTAGTATTGAATCAAGTATAATGGTCACCGGGAACAAAAGCAATTTGTAACTTTTGTGCAGGAATATTCCATTTTTCTCTTACCCTATGTTTGGATGAAGTGCTTTTTTAGGTAATGTAATTTTTGGGGGTAATTGAAATGTTTTAGTTCAAAATTTTGAATTCCCCCCTAAAATTACATTACCCCTACAAAATACTCCATCCAAACACAGTTTTTTCTCTTCTCATTATTATTTATGTTTCTCTTTCTCTTCTCACACATTCATGAAAATGAAAACTATCTCATACTAAGCAGCACAGCTCTTGAATCAAGACTAATCAGCTCTTCTGTAAATCAAACATTTAAAACTTATGCCCTTCTCCTCGTTTGGTTAAATATGATTAAGAACATGACAGTGCAAGCATAAGTATAGGGGAAATATGCCAAATAATAAGTACTCCTATTTTTCTTAATATTCAACTTCCCCTCCAATGACAAATCTATGGTGTAAGACTCAAGTACTTAAATTAATCAACTAGTATTTTCTTACTTCTAAACTATCAAAAATCAAACTAAGCGTATTGCCAGCCTACCTAAAAGTACCTCAAGCTTATCTATTATCACCCGTCCATGTTGCCAAACTTCATCTCACACGATCTTATTCTTATCTTAGTAAATACATGGATCGACTATCATAATTTTCAATGGGAAAATATCATCAAAATTCTATCTCAGAAAACTATACTAGAATCACAATATTACCATCCCCTAAATACATCGACCGTACAGAAGAATCTTAAAAAACATTTAAAAATTTAAATTTAAATTTAAATAAAATCAAAGTCCAATAGATTCAACGAAGCAGGTTCAAGAGTCAAAGAAAAAGCATCGAATCAAAGAGGTAATAATAAGAGGGAAATTACCATGGCGATTAATGCGGGGCGATCTTGCTCATCCGAGTGGAGCGGGAAAAGGGAACTCGGTGAGTCAGATCGGACAGTAAAGAACGTTAGTTTTGAAGTTTCAACGACAATTCAGAGAGAGAAGAAGCTAAAATTAGAAGCTGAAGAAAACGATAAAAAAGAAGAAAACAAAGGTATCCAGCGAATGACTTGGATTTGGGTCTGGTTTTCTCTTTCAATTTCAAAGCCTTTTTTGATTTTTGAAGAAATGAAATGAAAATCGTACTAATAATAAGAGGACAGCTACAGTATACGATTATTTCATTATATACGGAACCCAAAACAAAACACCTTTCTTTTCTGCTGCTTTTTCTCTCTCTCTCTGTAGAGAGCTGCCAAGTCTCTGTAATGTAAAATGTTCTTTTAATTATTATTTTTATTTTAATTTAATTCAAAATTTATTTTAAATGAATTAAAAAAAGAGGTTTCTTGTTTGCTGGGTGGGGTCACTGAGAAGGAGATGAATGTGATTGGCTGGCTGGCTGGCTGGCTGGCTGGCGATGAACATTTTCGTGGTGTGCACAACATACGTTACATAACGCTGGGTTTTTCTTTTTTCACGCATAAATGAAAATAAAAACAGTAATAATCGACGACAAAATTATGAATTTCGATTTTCCCTCCCACCTTACGGCACGCATTTGATGCTATTTACGAAACCACCATTGATCAGTTTTTTTGTCGTTCCCAAATTGTGAGTTTAAAAATACTTCCTCTCTCGTGTCAAAAAAAAATACTTAATTTAGATATATTTATTATTTTATTCTTTTTTTAAATATATCTCTTATTAATACTAGGTAATTTATTATTGTATGTGAAAAGTTAACATTAAATATTTGAGGTAATTTATAATTATAATACTTAAATTGTACATATTAACTATATTATCAACTTTTCTTAATATATGTGAAAAATGCGCAATAGGCCCAAAATTACTACTCCCTCTGTTTTTGATTTTTTGGTACTTTTGGCATTTTATTTTTGTTCCAAAATAATTGTACTTTTAAAAGTCTAATGTACAATTTTATTTAATTTCTTTTCTGTTTTTAACTCATCAAGTGAGCTATCTATTGAACCATTAAGTTTTCTCTTTTAAAAAATCGTCGATTAAGTTTGAATATTGTTTTTCGGTGATTTTTAAAAAAAACGTTAAGTTTCTTCTAATTTCCCATACTTTTAAAACAAATTGTTGCTTTTATTTGCTATTTGATTTGATAAAAATATGAGTCAAAGAAAAATATTTAAATGAAATTTAGATACAGTCTATCAAATAAGGAATTCCAAACATGAACTCAAGTCACCACTAGGGAACTCAACAGCACTTTGATGAGATAATAAGGTTTAAGAACTATTATTTGCACTCCCAAATGTGCTCGTTGCCCCCTCCCTTTTAAAACAGATTATAGACTTTGGTTTTAGACCTTGGGCCTTCATTGTTTTGGGCTCTACTATTTGTATCCCTTTTATTTCACTCAAACACCCCCCTCTTTTCGAAAATGGTTTTCATTACCTTACCATCCCTTTCTTTTTAGTATACTTTTATACCATGTTCATTTTCCCTAAATGAAAACCTTTCTCATAAAAGATAGGGATTGATTGAGATGTGACATATTGTCAATTCTGGTTTGAGATAACTAGTGTGTTTGACCCGTGTGATGCACGGGTATATATACACTACCTTGTTAAGTAATTAATTTGTAAAATAATTTAATGTAAGCACATTGTTTATGAACTTAGTTGCATTGTATATTAGTAGTTTAGAATATACTATAGAGTTTAATATTTCTAAATTAGTATTTAGAAATATTCAGATTTGAATAATTAAAATCGACGCTGTAACACCAACTATTAATGGTTTGATTGTCTTTTGAAAGTGAGGTTGATGATGATGTATCTTACAGTCTAACGAAGCTTACAGTAATCATAATAGTTAAAGGACTCAAAGTGGTGCAAATACCAATGTTGCACGTATTATGTCTACATCACACGATATAGAATATTATTCCATATTATACCTTATTTTGTTGAGAAATTTTCACTCAAATCCCCCATGTTTTGTGTAAAAGACACACACCCCATTTATTCTCTCTATAGTAACATAGTAGAGGGGGAGTTCTATGTCTTCTATAAAATAGAGGGGATGTACGTGTTATTTAGCTAGAACCGAGGGCTTTATTTGAATTAGATAGATAGATAGATTATTTGGGTTTGATATTTTGAAATTCATTAAATGTCAAATTCAATTAGTAGATAATAAGGTTTTTTAACTGATATTTTTGAATGAAAAAATTGACATCATAGGTACCAATTTGATTAGTTCGGTTTTTTAAATTTTATATGACAAAAATAGTAGAATACCTAATAAGAAATTGTGAATGAATTAACAATTAGAGCACAGAAAACTACATAATAATCTAACAGGGTGTTAACTCTAATAGTTATGAGAATATAACACAAATCAGAATTTGAATTTCATAGTAACAACATGTCAACCATTTCTATAAATTTGTGCATCTTTTAATTAACTATCCAATTTGTACATTTTTCTAAGGAAGATATTAGCATTAAACCAATAAAGTATATAGAACTGTCAAATAGTATCTTCAATTATGCAAAGAGATTACTACATATTATCTACTATCAATTGCAACTGCATCACCAAATCTCATATTTTAGATATCGCGCTTTTTTATTCATCGGGTGATGATCCAAAGCTTCAACATCATCATCATTCATCCAACTTGGCTTTATCCCTAACTTTTTCTTGACAGAAGTTGAAGGAGGCATAATTTGGCTTTTCTTCTTTACTTCAATGACAAAAACTGATATGTAGGAATGTTCTACATTACCCAAATAAAGGAGAATACAAATAAATAAATGTTAGCAATCAAATCAAAATAGAAGTCAAGAGTGTAATATAGAGAATTAATCACAAAAGTGATAACCCATCACAAAATTGATAACCCATTGAACAGACAACTCAATCGATTAATAAAAATATTGTGCTTAAACTGAAAAATCTATCACTACAATTTGCAAATATCATCATAAAGACTGTAACTTGTTGAAAGTAAGTTTTTTTTGTATGTACATCCTTTCTCAGTTTGAAATTCTACAAAAGATAGGCAAAAAAAACACAACACTAACCATGTTTTCGTTGTCTGAGTAGATGTACTAAAACTTGACCCAGAGGCAATGTGCCTTTACGTCTGTACAAAGATGGATGCCTAACTGCAAAATAGTGTAGTCAAAGAGAACTTAAATATACAAATCACATATATTAGAAGAGTGGGTGAGAAGAGAAAATTCATGAAATTTTGATGGTGTTCACGTCAAAAAAATAATATTCATGATGGTGAAATTCCAAATATTTTCATACCATTCCTATTTAGTCTTCACCATTACTTTAAAAGAAATCACGATTTGGCAATTGTATTGGTTTCATTGTATATACTAGAGGGGAAAGCCGGGCCCTCCGGCCCGTCTTTCATGTGTTGGTGTGTTGGTGTGTTAGTGGGTGGTTATTATTATTATTAGAAATTAGAAATAGAAATGTGTTGGATGTTAGTGGGTAGTTATTATTACAATAAGGGCATTTTGGTCAGAAAAATCTGACACCAAAATGACAGTTTTTTTTAGAATCCCCTTTATTAATAGTTATAGATTAATGATATTTATTGTTTGGTTTTTGAATTTGAATTATACTACTCCCTTATAATTATTTTGCTGAATCACGGTATTTATTGTCTTATTAATTGATTTCGGTTTTAAATTTATGAGATGAAGGTGTGCATAGCTGGAGGTCCATACACAGAACAAATAATCACTATATGAATGGTATTTATCTCTCACTTGATACAGCGAAATACTTGGATTTGTGCAGGGTGTAAAAAATTAAATGCTAATATCTGGTCCACTTTTTATGGGATTCTAATGATTGCTGATATGCCAATTAATACTGTGATTGCTGATTTGCTTCAAATGTAATGACTTGTAGCCAGTTTTTTTGTAAATTACATTTAATTTGAAATCGTATTCGTCCAAATTGCAGCCGCAATTTTGAGGACCCTCAACCGTTGATCAATGCCATGTGTAAGATGATGGGAGTGACTTGGTTGACGTGGAATTGAACAAAAACTGACGTCATTCTTTTGAATTAGTGACGTGAACTAAGCCATAGACTTTTCCATGGTTTAGTATGATAAAGATTGGGTTGTATAGCTTGATGATTTTAAACCCCTTCAGAAAAATTAAAATAAATCAATAAACAAACATTTTTCAAGTAGAACTACGCGACTTTTGAGTTTTTCATTCACTGGATGATACACATAGTAGCGAGGCTTCTCTATCAAGTCAATAAAAATTCTAAATTTTTTTGATACAAAATGATAAAAGGAAAGCAAAAAGAAAACATCCTTTCTCTCCAACGAGAGGTCAGGAAGCATCATTGGGAGAGATTTTGTCTAATTTATTTTTATTTTGACCTTAGTGAGTTTAAAATTTCGCATTCAGATCATTTGAACTCTTAAACTTATAGCTTCTTTTTTACTACATACTTTCTAAAATCGCCTTTCTTTTACTCTGCCCACCAAAAAAATGAGTTTAATTAGTAAACAAATTTTTCGTAAAGCTTATTACAAATTCTTTTACTCTGCCCACCAAAAAAATAGTTTAATTAGTATATCAATTCTTTGTAAAGGTTATTACACTATCCACCAATCACAATACATGATAGGGATGACCATTACTAATTTAGTAATTTCTTTTTAATGATGTGTCAGCTGATATGATAGATAGTGTAAAACATGTATACATATTACATACAGATAAATCTATATCTATATGATGATAATAATAATAATAATAATAATAATAATAATAATAATAATACAAAGCAACATGTTTCTCTACGCCAATTATCTTAGGTGTCATTCATGCATCAATTTGAGAAACAAATAATAAATGCTAATCCTATTAGTATAATAAAATAAAATGAGTTAATATATATTGGAAGATTAAAAAATAAATGAATTTCAAAACTTTTTATGACATTAAATTTGTAACCGACAATATTGAAAGGTTATGGTATAATTTATTATTTTGTTTTGCTTAAATAATAGAGTCTATATATGCTATTCAATTGTATCCAGAATATGAACTAAATAATTAATGGTATCCATATTTTTTCAAATCTAAATATTAAGTATGAAATAAAAAATAAAAATTAATACTAGAAATTCTCCTTTGTTGACCAGAAATAATAATTGCTCATTTTGTACATAATTATTTTGAAGACGCGAGAAAAAATAGAACAAATTAGACATATGTACAAAACAAACATTTGATATATATTTTTTTATCTAACTTTTGTAGCAAATGATAACATGTTCTCTGCAACCCTCCATAGAAGATGCGTCGAGTGATTTTATGGTGACACTCAAGCTAGATTATGTTAATTAAATTAATATTATAAAAACACATTTATGTACAAAATATTTTTTGCCATAAAAAGAAAATCTACTTATTTTTATTTGTCTTAATATATATATATATATATATATACATATTATTTAAAATTATATATCAACAAAATATGAGGAACTTTTTGATTTATTAGAAAGATTTACTTTCATAACTTATATCAAATAATACATATTTCATTGTGACGATCATAGTTTATTGACAATTATAATTTGTACCTCATTTTCCAATATAAATATATATTATATTCTATTTATATTGATTGTCTAGTTATCAGATTTAAATTATTTTTTTAGTACACAACTTAAGTTATTAATTTTCACTAATCAAACAATCTTTTTACTTTTTATGAGATATATAGTTTGTTAGATATTCTTTAACTCATTTATATATTTTTTATGTCATAGTTTTTTTACAAAATTATTTAAATTCAATATTATGCACGAAATTGATTCCCAACACGGGTTAATACTGGTTAAACTCCAAAAGAAACATTTTACTGAAATATTTTTGACACAACTTTTTACTGAATATAGACTTAATTACCGGTTATATGCATTGGTTTCTTAATTTCAACGTGTCGGGATACGCAAAAGGCACGTGCGTGAACTTGTACGTTACCAAAATTTCAGCTGTGAAAATGAAACCCTTTCTGATTCTCAATCCAAACATAAATAACAGCAGCCACAGGCACAGCTACCCATATACTACGCACTCCACCTCCACCTCCACCTCCACCACTCACTACTCCTCTAATCTCTCCTCACTCTTCTACCCTAATTATCTTTTCATTTTCAAAAAATAAAAATGTCGTCTTCTCTTTTCAACCCTTCTTTCTCCACCCTCATTCCTAACGTCAAACCAACTCCCAACAGAAATAACCGTCTCTTCTCCATCTCACCATCATCATCCGATCCCCTTTCTCCGATCACCATCTCCACCAACAATAACCACTCTCCTTCGCCGGACTCCGCCGCCGATAACATCAAAGACAAAGCCCGCCGCCATCCTGCCGTCGCCAACAACTTCACCGCCAAATATGTCCCTTTCAATGCCGGTTTCGATTCAACCGAATCCTACTCCCTCGATGAAATCGTTTACCGGAGCAAATCCGGCGGACTTCTCGACGTTCATCACGACATGGAAGCACTCGGAAAGTTCGACGGCGCGTACTGGCGTTCCCTTTTCGACTCACGCGTCGGAAAAACCACCTGGCCTTACGGCTCCGGCGTTTGGAGCAAAAAAGAATGGGTTCTCCCTGAGATACATCCCGATGACATCGTAAGCGCCTTTGAAGGTAATTCCAATCTCTTTTGGGCTGAACGTTTTGGCAAACAGTTCGTCGGCATGAACGATCTTTGGGTTAAACATTGTGGTATAAGCCACACCGGAAGTTTCAAAGATCTCGGCATGACCGTTCTCGTTAGTCAAGTCAACCGTCTCCGGAAAATGAACCGTCCACTCGTCGGCGTCGGTTGTGCTTCTACCGGTGACACGTCAGCAGCACTCTCCGCTTATTGCGCTTCCGCAGGTATTCCTTCCATTGTTTTCCTTCCCGCTAATAAAATCTCCACCGCACAGTTAATTCAACCGGTTTCTAACGGCGCATTGGTTTTAAGCATTGACACCGATTTCGATGGTTGCATGAAACTCATAAGAGAAATAACTTCCGAATTACCAATTTACTTAGCTAATTCGCTTAACAGTTTGAGACTCGAAGGACAGAAAACTGCTGCAATTGAAATTCTGCAGCAGTTCGATTGGCAAGTTCCCGATTGGGTAATTGTTCCCGGCGGAAACCTAGGAAACATTTACGCCTTTTACAAAGGTTTCAAAATGTGTCGTGATTTAGGTCTAGTTGATAAGATTCCAAGATTGGTTTGTGCACAAGCAGCGAATGCAAATCCTTTGTATTTGTATTATAAAGCTGGGTGGAAAGATTTTAAAGCTATTAAAGCTGAAACGACGTTTGCATCAGCTATTCAAATTGGTGATCCTGTTTCAATTGATAGGGCTGTGTTTGCTTTGAAGAATTCAAACGGGATTGTTGAGGAAGCTAGTGAAGAGGAATTAATGGATGCAATGGCACTTGCTGATTCAACTGGGATGTTTATATGTCCACATACTGGTGTGGCTTTAACAGCACTTCTTAAGCTTAGAAATTCTGGTGTTATAGGTGCAAATGAAAGGGTTGTGGTTGTTAACACTGCACATGGATTGAAGTTTACTCAAAGTAAGATTGATTATCATTCTGGTGATATTCTTGGAATGGGTCGTTATGCTAATCCACCTGTTACTGTTAAGGCTAATTTTGGTTCTGTTATGGATGTGTTGAAGGATTTTCTCTTGAGTAAAGCCCCAAAGTGAGTTGCTTTCTCTGTTATGTTTATGATTTTGTGTTGACTTTTGATCATTGGATTTTGTAAAATTTGGTCGGGTTTGACGAAACGTATTACTTGTGGGTTAACGTACGCATTGCTATTACGTAACCTCATTCGCTGCTTCATATGAAGAGTTGCTTACAAGAAAGTATAGCAGATTTCGAGTTTTTTTTTTGTAGTGTAATCGTAATCATATGAAATAAACTTTTTTTTATAAGCTCATATGAAATAAACGTTGAATTACTCCACATTAGCATGGCATGAAATGAAATGAACAGTAGGGGGCGGGCCCTCCACACCTCAGGTTGAGTGGATTTTGAGTTCCTGTTTTCGCTGGTTGTTCCATCATTTTGGGTATGTTTTTCTTAGTACCGGCAGCTGTCTCTCACTGATTTACTTAGTTTGATAGTGACAACCGTAGAGACTAATCCCCCGAGGTGCTAAGATCCATTTAAAGGGTTGACCTCTCACACCAAATATTTTTCCACACGTACTGATTAGAGATCGAACCCGTGACCAAATGGTTAAGGAGTTTGATAGTGAATTTCTTAAGATGATCAATGAGTACTTTAAAACCTAATTGGTCCGATATTTGGGCCGTGCACAGTTACCCTACTAATCGTGCATATAACACCTTATTATATTAGATGTTTTATTTTTTCAAAACTAAGGTATCTGAAGACTAATCTTTCGAAGAATTGAAGATTTATTTAAGGGATTTTAACTTAGGACCAAATGGTTAAAGAGCCTAAATATCTATCACTTGTCTCCATAATGTTGGTAGAAATGCTTTATTTTAGGGAAACCATTATAGGTGAAATTTGAAGTTATTGATATTATTGCTTCTTAAAGACCACATGGTCCATCAATCATCAATCATGCTACTAGTACTATGTTTTGACAGTGAAAGTTACGAAAAATGTAGTAACGAAAAAAATCAATAAAGATTGAGATACATAGTTCATGTTTTTCCCATAAGCTTTCGAGTCAAGGCAATCACCATTTGCAGGACAACAAAAAATTCTGCACGTTTTTTTGTTTATTCGCGTTTTAAACATTTGGAATGTGTGACTATAGTTCGCGAAGCAATCAATTTATTTGGTTATCCACGTTTAAACATTTCATCCCTATAATGATTTTTTCTTTTATGGTATGTTTGGTAGCCAAGAAAACCTAGAGAAAAGAAAGGAAAGAAAAGAAAAGTAGGGGAATATTCCATTTTCCTTTATTTGGTTGCCATATAAAATAAGAATGAATGAAAAGTTTTAATGGGTCCCATTTTGAGAAGAAAAGTAAGGGAAAACATTTTTTATGCAAATGACATGTTTAACCTTGCATTAAAATTAATGTATTGCAATGTAAAAAATATTTTACTTTTTTAATAAAGGTTAGTTTTGTCATTTCATACATATACACTTTTCTTTCCTCTTATTTTATCTCCTACCAAACAAGGAAAGAGAAACATCCCATTTTCTATTCTTTTTCTTTCCTTTCCCTTACCTTTCTTTCCTCTCATTTTCTTTTTTAACCAAACACACCCTTAGTCTTTACTGTTTTGCTTTATCGTTGTAATATGTTCGTGTTTGGTTTCAGAGATCCTAAAAGTAAAGATCATTTTGATTTTAATCTCTAAAACAATGACTAACTTCAAAAAAAAAATTTATATTTATCATAGGACA
Organism: Astragalus glycyphyllos; assembly: GCA_963573325.1. NCBI lineage: Eukaryota > Viridiplantae > Streptophyta > Magnoliopsida > Fabales > Fabaceae > Astragalus > Astragalus glycyphyllos. Next base: position 67,245,756 of record OY754308.1, read on the forward strand.
AAATATAATAAATTAATTTTACAAGGACCAAAAACAAAATTTAGCTAGGAAATTACAAGGATGTAAAACAAAAAATATTTTTCTAAGGATAAAAACATAAACTTCTTTTTTTGACAAAAAAAACATAAACTTATTTATAGGGATTGAAAATATAATTAAACCTTTTCTTTTTTATGAATAACTAAAATAATGTGAGATTTTATTTTTTATGGTCATGCAACAGACACATAGACTTTTCTAAAAAGGGCTTGACAGAAATCGAAAACGAATGCCGTTTTTTGGTCTAGGGTTTTTTGACCTAGGACTTGATCGGGAGATAACTAAAGTCTGATTCCAATTTGATCCACTGGTAAGTAAAGCGAATGCCTATGGTATTACCAAATTGAAACCTTAAATTAAGTTAAAGTACGTAGAAGGAAATTTTCCATATAAATTTTAGTAACAGTATCTTGCTAATATGTAACATCTAGTGATTCATAAATTATGGAATCGATCATATATTCACTAGCAGCATATTTGTGGATTTGATTTCAAACAAAGTGCGCTGCTATGATAGGAGAACAAAGGAATAATCATGTAATTCTTCTAGTGCTTTGGATACACAGCCACAAATCTAATATGGTTTCGGAATGGACTCGAGAATGATTATAGACATCACAAGTTAGCTGATCTATACATGCATAGAGGATCTTTTGAAAAACTAGTAAAGTCTAAACAATCTCTACATAGAGTAAAGGCTTCTAACTACCAAATATTCAATTGCCAAATCATCTATTCTTTTGAATCATGGTGATTACTTTTTTTTTTTGAATTTTGGTGATCTTTTTCTTGTGATTCACTTTGTTTGAATGCATAGACTTTTTTTATCAAAAAAAAGGGGAGAGGTGTCAATATGTAGGGAGCTGTATCAGAAACTTAGAACAAGGGATTAAATGTTTGTTCCCTCAATTTTCTAATTAAAGGGTGTTCATCAATATCTGTTGGTGCTAGAGTTTCATAATCAGCAACAACTGCTACAGATGAACTCTCCATCTCATTCTCTTGTTGTCAATCAAATTTTCAATCTTATCTCAATACGATATAAGTCACGGTTCAAAAGTTTAGAATCTACTAAATACATAGCTAAATGCAAGTATGGAAACATAAAAGAAAAAAAATTGAATGCAGAATAAAAAATCAAACCTAATTGGACATAAACATTTGTAGTTAAATAAACGAGGAACATCCATTAGGTGAAGAATATCTTTAGGGGTAGCATCTAAAAATTAAGAGAGAAAAAGAAAATAATAGTTATAACAAGCAACATTGTTTTTGTTTTTTTTTGACAACACAAGCAGCATTGTTCATGTTCAACCAAGAAACACTAAAGAAAAGACAAAAAATGGTTAAGAATAGTACTCTGAATTGCAATTTGATTCAAGGTCTCCGTGAATTTTTCTTGTATGTTTGGCATCAACAAGTTGCGGAGCTAGGATTTTTATAGAGTCTGGGCAAAATTTTTACCGCAAATTTACATGCGACATAATATATAAATAGTCATAAAGTGTGCTAAATAAGAGAGATGAAATCTAACCTGCCAATAGTGTGCTAAATAAAATTAGGAGGTAAATGCCCTTTCCGAGACTTCTTTGCGGTGAATGTTCGAATAATATCAACATCTTGAAGTGACTTGAATATCTCCCGCTCGGTGCAACATATCATCAAGTCATTGAACCACACATCGTTGATCTTGTTGCGTAATTTAGATACACTGTGGAGGCAGCAAAGAAACGTAACTTAATTCCCAGTTTTGGATACGAACAGTTTTGTTTTTTTTAATTCCCAGAGTTGGGTTGAGCCATGAATTGGGCTGGGCCACATACATGAATTGGGTTGGGTTGAGTTTTGTTTTGTTTTTTATTTCAAACCTTGTTTTTACTAGTTTTGCCCCTGGTTCTGTCTAAAAATCGGCTATTGGGTTGGGGGGATTACAAAGAAAGTAGGGGTTGAGCCCGGGCGCGTGCCCGGGCTAGCTGGGCTATGAAACCGCCCCTGGCATCAACTAAGGGTTGTCCAAAACAATTTTTAAGGTTTGTTCAAATCTTATATATTGGACCTTAATTATACTTTTATCAAATAAATCTCTAAAAACTCAAACTTTGTTATTTAAATTGTAAATAACATCTCAATACAATTTTAAACTAATATAATTTTATACCGTTGAAATGAAGAAGAAAAACGAAAACCCGCAATTTGGTTCCCCAATTAGAATTTGACATGCAAAAACCTAAAAACGAAATGGAAATCACTCTAATCAGAAAACGAAATGCATACGACCATAACCAAAAAACAAAATTAGAAAATTGAAAGGGAAATCACTCAAATCAGGAAACTTTTTATTTTGGTTACAAGAGATAAATAAAAGAAAAAGGCCGAGGCCTAACAAACGAAATGCCTAGCACATCCACATCAAGATGCGATAACAATCCTAAAGGAGGAGCATCTAATTGGATGAAATGATCTTCACAATTGGCGCTTAACTTGGCCAAAAAATTTGCACAAAAGTTTGACTCTCTATAAGCATGGTGAATCTGAATCTCCCACTGACAGCCCATTAACTCTTTGTGCAGAGCAATCTCGTTCCTTAGTTGATGATAAGTTGAATTACATTGAGATAAAAGGTGTAGAGTTTGTAAAGAAAGTGAAGTCTTTTTTTTGACGTGAAATAGAAAGTGAAGTCTAGAAAGGGACAAAGTTTATTAACAAAGGCATAAAAATCTATGCTCAATTTTTTAATCAATCCAATCCCAGTGGTGACTCTAAGCATGAATGAGAGGAGCAACCGCCTAAGACCCCAATTTATTAATTAAGGGCACTAAAAATTGTTTTAGTCAGTAGTATATGCATATATTTTAATAAAGTTTTTATGTTATTACAATTTTAATTTGTATATTTTAAGAATTAAAAATCAATAGAGAGATTCTAACAACTTAATTAAAATCGAGTTATATAAATATTAAATTGTTTTTAAATAGTTGCAGATGTATAACATAATGTTAAGTATTCCTGTTATTACAAAGATATTTTTCTAAATTGAAGTTGTTAAAAACTTATTAGCAACCTATAATATCGCAAGTTAGATTAAATAGCCTCACTTTAATTTCTATTGTAAATAATTCTTTAAAAAAAACTTTAATTATGAACAAATTATTAATGATTTTCAACCAAAATGCAACGAAAATGTTATTCAAATAATCATAAGGGCATCAGTTTATTGGTTTGTCCGGATACCAAAATCTCAGGATCAGGCCGTGAAAGAGCAACAATATACATAAAAATAACTTAGTGTTGAGTTCTCTATGTCATAATAAAATTAAAATTCTGCTACATTGTTTTTGACTTATCAACGTACTTTTTTATGAGTACTTATCAATGTAGTTTTTAAAAGCCTGATAAAACTAAAAAATGCTATCGATTAAGTTTCAATTAAAATGCCAAGTCACATTATTTCTTCATTTATTTTTTACTTTAAAAACTAGAACTTTAAAATTGCATGTTTACCGGACAACCAGTAACAACTTTTAAACGAAAAAACACAATAATGTTGCTGGATTGCAAACATGATTATGACATGATACTCATACATGATAACAAAGCCACTCTATCTTATAAAATATCATTCAGTCACATCTCCCTCATTAACTTGCTTAGTTTCTCTCTTCCTTCTATTCTCACGATTTTATATTAAAATTAGTGTGTGACTCGTGTATTGCATGTGTGTATATGGAATGTTATTTTCTATTTTTTTGGAAAACAAATATTTTTGAATAACAATGATGAATAGTTAATTTAAAAAATAGAATTCTAAAAATATATATTTTTGTATATCGAAATATGTATTTTAGACTAACGTATATTTTCAGTTCTCAAAACTTCGAACTTAGAGGCTTGTTGTGTGGTTGTGCTACACATCGATCAAGTCCTGCGGCCTCTGGGCCTCTGCAGTGCGCACTCTGCGGTGCGCACACTAGGTGAATGAATATAAAGACTTCTTTGCAAATGAAAATAGAGGTGATGCACGTTGACACACCCAGGAAGAAGACACACCTAGGAAGAAGTTGAACGATCTCAAACCCAATGTCCAATATGGGGTGACAACTCATTGATGGCAAAACAGAGGTTTGCAACGATAGCATGATGCTGCCTTATCAACTGTTATTAGTGATATTATCAATATCGCACCGTTAAACAAAGATTTGTAGTTTGCCATAAACGCCGGCATTAAGGCTTTTTTCCCGAATAAGAGCACCAAGATTATCATAATTGAAAGCAATATGGTAAGAACTTTTGGAAGGAATATGGGTATTTTCTTTGACGTTTGTTTGATGACGTTCCTTGATTCGAATCCAATGCACAACCATGAATATAGTTCCCATTACTCTTCAAATCGGTTTTGCTATCACTTTTCTTTTTGTAATGTTATATTCTGGAGTACCTGGATACACCGATGTAATTTTCTTGTCTATGGTGATTTTTTTTTCATAAAAAATTTTGTTTGGCTAATAGCACAGCCCACCCTAATTAGTTATGGTCTGATCTTTTGTAAAACTTCCGTATGTAAAAGTTTATTTCGAATAATCAAAAACAAGTTGTTTGATAGCACTTTTGTCGATATATCGTCATACATAACCGTAGAAAAAAGATAGCAGAATTAAAAATATTTAATTTCATTATAGTCTCATATGTGAATTAGTATGCATGCGTACGCTTGTTCTTGATTATTTGAACAAGGCTTGATGTACGCTTACCATTTTATTTTAATATGATGCTCCCGACTTGATACAAGAAGTAAGAGACGAGGTGCTCTCGGGATAAAATCATTAGAAGGCAAAATAGAAAAGAGAGTTTGTGAGTGGTAGCTAGGGTGAAATGAAATCGGTCTTGATTAGCAAATCATTAGTTGTTTAATTGGATTAATCTTTTATGGTGTTCCTCTTTAGCATTTTCGTAACCTAATAGTTTTGATTAGCAAATTGAATATTTTTTTTATAAGAAATATGTATATATTTATATTAGGTGGAGCACTGGGGGTATTCCAATCCTTTACAAATCGGTTCAGATAGATGACTTAACATGCTCAATACAAGAAATTGGGGAATTCCACCAATCAGAAATAGAAACATTCCCAGATACACCCACTTTCGCCATCAACCAACCCCAAGAGAAATACAAGAAATTGAATATTTTTTCTGTTTTTGCACTAAAATCCAAATCCATTTTCATTATTTGTTGCTCTCCTCAGATCATAAATGATAATCCAAGTCGGTATGTGCATTTGTTAAGTGGTTGAAAAAAATACAAGAAAATCTGAACAATTAAAATTACGATAAAGTGCAATTAAAAATAGGTTAAATATGTTCGCGGACCATATAAAATTTGGATTTTTTGTTTTAGTCCCTCAAAAACAATTTCATATGGTCCCAAAATTTTATTTTATTTTTATCAGTTTTAGTCGCTCATAATTTTTAATATATGCTTCATGACTTTTAGTAGCGCTTTTTTCACATTTTATAAGCGCTACTAACAATCGTGAGCGCTACTAAAAGCATTGTGGGACTAAAACAGATGAAAAAATTAAACTTAAATCAAAAGTAGGTGAAATTTTTTTAAGAAAATAAAAATACAAAACTCAAATTTTATAAGAACAAGAACATATATCTAATATAGTATCTATCTAATCTAATTGACATCTTACAAATTTGCTATTTGCCATTTTTTAGGGGCATTTTCGTCAAACAGACACTAAATTTGCTAACACTTAGTTTTACTATATTAGATAGATACAAAAAAAAAATCAGTTTTTTTTCAGACCGAAAAGGAGACTGGCGGGACTGGCAAGACAGGAAGTTCACATACAAAAAGCTGACCGAAAAAAGGAGAGGGAGAGCTGCTGACGCGCGCAGTTTTTAATTTTTTTTTTAAAAAAACTGTTTTTATTCTAATTAACTGTTTTAAATTAATAATCAGTTTTTTTGTTTTTCTTTTAAAATCAGTTTTTAAATTAATAAGTTTTTTAAATAAATTCAATAATTAAAGTAAAATTATTAAATTAATATTAAATCTTCTAAAATTTTCTATTTATTATAATCTACTCAAACTATTAAAATAATTAAATTATTAAATTATCAAAAAAAGCCATACCTCTAACAAAAGTTTCAAAATTATTTTTTCCAAAAAACAAATTATTATATGAACATTATACTCAATAATTAGCTAATTTAAAAGTTATTATGTACTATAATCTCCTTATTAAAACTACTAAAACCAATCAATTTAACTACTAAGAATTGTCAAAAAAATTAAGCACTACCAAAAATTACAAAATAACTTTTTTATAATTAAATTAAAAGAATATGATTAAATTAATATTAAATTATATAGAAAAAAAGGAGTAAACAAGTGGAAACAGAAGCGGCAATTTGATCAGCAACGAGAGTGCCAACGTAGGTGCATATTATTTTCGAAAAAATTTCAGAAAAATAAGTTTTTATATTAAATAACTGTTTTACATAATAGATTAAAGCTGTTTTAGTATAAATTAAATTGAAATAAGTTTTTCAAATAAAATCAATAATTAAATTAATATTAAAGCTTCGAGAATTTAATATTAAAGCAGCAATGGGATCAACAACGAGAGCAGCAATGGGAGTGTGTTAGCCTGCAATTTCGACAGGCTAAATTAAATGCAGTCCGAGGTTTGATTTGCTAGTTTCAGAGGAAAGTGTTAATTTCGACACTGAAGAATTGTGTCAGAAAGTAAGTTCGACGAGGCTCTGAACTTAACGAATATAAAGGATTGAAGAAAAGTCAGTTCGACAGGAAGGAAGCTAGAGTTTGGTGAAAGATCAGGAATTAAGTGCTCGTTGTTGAAATAGCCTAGCAGTTACCTTGGTCGAAAGGCGCACCAGTTACTGTTTTTTTTAAAATTCTCTGCAGTTAGTTGGTTATGTTTTCTCCCTCCTTGTATAAATAGTAGTTTTTCATAGGAAAAATGGGTCACAAACTCATTACAAAATTCTCACGCTCTAACTTCCAGCACATTACAGAGAAAACGAGTCAGAGAAGGATGTATGATCTGTGAACCAACTCTCTTTTCAATTAATGCATTTTAATTTGCTTTCTTTATTGCTTTTCTGCAATTTTTTCTTTGTTTTTCACTTCGTCCCTATCTGAAGAAATTCGACGGTTTCGCGTGAAACTGGCAGTTATCTTCATTCTTTTCTTTGAAAACCTCAAGAACACGCATAATTCTGGAAAAAACTTTAACACAAATGGTCTTAGGATTTACTAGTTGATCCTGCAAACAGAAGCAATTTCAAACTAGCGGTGTTTACCAAAAACCACGGTAAACAAATTGGCACGCCCGGTGGGACGTTTGTGCTAATTTGAAAGTTTTTTTTCGTTGAATTCTTAAACTTTGTGTTTATCTGTGCATGCAATTAAGGAGTGGTAAACATCTTACAGAGATGGCACGCTCTAGTACAAGTAATGCTTCTGCATCAAATGCACAAAGCACACAAGAACAAACTACAGTTAGTGACGTTAACGCTGCAAATGTCGCAGGCATAACCGTTGCTATGCCTTCTTCGACAACAATGGGAGTAACTGCTATAACTTCTCCCATAATTACCCCTGTGTCAATGATGACCACTGCAGCATTAACGAATGTTAATACAATGGCTTCTGTACCACCAATAGTAGGACCAACGAGTCCTTTGATGGCAAATCCAATGGTCGGAAACTTGCCATTTACTATGAGTGGTAGACCTTACACTTATGGCATGCCAACGGCTTTGATGGCGGGCCTTCGGACAAATTCGTCTACATTTGTAGAAAATGCAATCGCAGGCTATTCCCCTACTCATAGTTCATTAGAAGGCGTTTTTAGTCGAAATGCCCAACCCAATTTGACTACAACATCTTTGTTGGCATCGAGGCAACAAATGGATGATAGCAATCATGATATGGTCAATATGTTAACACAACAAATTGGTACAGTGTTTAAGCCTTTGATATAGAACACTAATAGCAGTTACCAAATGTTAGCAGCGCAAATGGGCAGAATTGCTGATTTCTTTGGTACTCCACCAGTCCATAACCAGCAAATTCCCCAAATTCATAATGTTAGGCCTGTCGAAGTACCTGTTGAAAGGCCTAACAATCCAATACCTATAAATCAGGGAAACCAAGGACAACAACAGGTTGTCGAAGAGCCTATGAGGGTAGAGGCAATCCCTGAAGTTGTGTTAGTAAATAGAAACCAAAATGCAGATGAAGTGGTCAGACAAGTGCAACAAAACAATTTTGGAGCACAAAATAATTTGGCAAATATGGTCGAAACTATTCTAGCCCAGAATGGCCTCAATTTAGGTTTACATAGGCCTAATTTTGTGTCGCCTTTGTCGGAATACACCTTACAAACGGAGTTGCCTAGGGGATGGAAAATCCCTAAGTTCACAAAATTTGCTGGAGAAACCAGTGTCGAACACGTGGCTCACTATTTGACTGAGGCTGGTGATATTGCGCATAACGAGAATTTAAGAATGAAATACTTTCCAAATTCTTTAACTAAGAATGCGTTTACATGGTTCACCACCCTGCCTCCTAATTCAATATTTAATTGGAGCCTGTTAGAGAAGGCCTTTCACGAACAATTCTATATGGGCCAATGTAAAATTAGTCTTAAGGAATTGGCTAGCGTTCGACGCAATGGGGCAGAATCTATTGATGATTATCTCAATAGATTTAGACTTCTCAAAGCAATGTGCTTTACTCAAGTGCCTGAACACGAGTTAGTCGAAATGGCTGCTGGTGGTCTAGATTACACTATAAGAAAGAAACTAGATACACTGCATTTAAGAGATATGGCACAATTGGCTGATAGAGTTCGACAAGTCGAAAGACTCAAAGCCGAAAAAGCCAAAACAGGTAGATTCCAAAGTAAGAAAGAAAAGGTTGCTTATGTCGAAGCTAATGACAGTGACCAAGAATACGACATATCTTATGAAGATGTCGGAGAAGAGGTTAACATTGCAGAACTAAAACCAGGACCTCCTTATACTTGCAAATTGTTGAAACCTTCTAATGGGAAAAATCCTGTTGAGCCTAAGAATGATAAATTTGTTGCAAAAACTTATATTTATGATGTTTCTAAATGTGATGTAATATTTGATCTGTTAGTGGCAGGTGGTCAAATTTTAGTGCCTAAAGGCCTGAAAATTCCACCATTGGAACAGCGACAGAAAAGAGGTTTTTGTAAATTTCATGGTTTCTTGGGCCATAACACTTCTCGTTGTGTTATTTTCAGGGATTTGGTGCAGAACGCCATCAATGAGGGAAGGCTGAAATTTGGTGACAAATCTAAGCCACCAATGAAGATTGATGCGGATCCTTTGCCAACAGCTGATGCCTTGCTTGTTGAAGTCGATCTCAATGTGGTTGAGGTCACAGAGGTTGTTGCTGAAAATGCTAAGGTAGAGAAAGCTGTCGACAAGGTTGATGTCGAAATGGTCACTGAAGACCAGTACGCTGTAAAAATGAAGATAGTGTATCCAAGGGCTGAAGAATAATTGATTGATTTTCTCAATCGCTGCAAAATCAACAATTCTGAAGTTATGCTTTGTCCAAGGTGTAGTTCTGTCTTCGACAAAGAGGCTGCCAAAAATCTGGAGGGATTTAAGCCTCAACTGAAACGTAAAGGAAAGTGGGTCGACAAAAGACCGAAGTTCAGCTACAACAATAGAGGTATTCAATATAAAGTCACTTCGACAAGAAATCCTCAAAAGGAACAGATCAAAACTTATGTTCCTCCAGCAAAGTCTCCTGTCGAGAAATGGGTGCACTCTGGTGGAAAAAGTACTGGATATTATCCAGTATATTATGCTGGAAAGAATGTTGGAAATCGACGGAAACCAGCAAAATTGGTTAAGGGCAGCACTAGTGCTACTAGCCAAAACAAGGCATTGGAGTCTAATAAATATGCCTATAATAATAACTACAAAGGGAAGAACCCTATGACAAGAACTCAGTGGCGTAGATATCAACGCCAGAAAAAGGTTGCTGCTGCAGGCAAGGTGGAAAATTCCAACAAAGAGAAAGGTAAACAAATACCATCAAAATCTCTTGAAATGGCTAGAAAGCCAGCTACTGAGAGGATATTTCCACCACTTTCAGTGATCAAAGAGGTCTCAACTTAGACGAAGAAATGGGCTCGGATTTCGCTGATTCTGGGTCAGAATTCGACGTCTTGTGTGGTGTAGTCTCAATTCTCCCAATTGAGTATGATGTGGTTTCTGATGTGAATGATGTCAAAGAAGATTTCGACGAAGAAACCACTTACAAACCAATTTGTTACTATGTGCTGAAAAATGGTTGCGTTGAAGAGCAACACGCTATGTTTGAAAAACCATACTGTGGAATGATGAACCATCTCAAACCTTTGTATATTCAAGCAAAGGTGAACAATATTGGCGTCAATAAAATTCTGGTTGACAGTGGTGCTGCTGTAAACCTGATGCCACAACATATGTTGAAAAAATTGGAAAGTGTGAGACTGACTTGAAAACACACAATGTAATTCTTACCAACTATGAAGGCAAAAGTGGCCACTCACTTGGAGCCATTGAAGTTGATTTTGCTGTTGGAAGCATCAGGAGACCAACGATGTTCATGGTAATTTCAACAAAGGCAAATTACAACATGCTGTTGGGAAGAGAATGGATCCATGGTGTGGGAGCAATACCTTCGACAGTTCACCAGAGGCTCATCATTTGGAGAGAAGATGGTCTAGTCGAAAATATTGAAGGTGATCAGAGTTACTTCAAGGCTGAGGTAAACACTATTACCAAGAAAACCTTTGATAAACAATTGGCGAACATTGCGCCATGTATTTCTTCTGAACATGGTTATGAAAGCCAAAACAATGTTAGATCTTCAGTGATACTTCATCCCAATTATGGATTCATTTGGGATAGAGAGGTTATAGATGAAGACAACTACCCACAAGGCTCTGTTAAGCCTACAGGGCGGGAAGGCCCATAAATAGTTATTTATGGGTAAGCCCACTGCATGGGATAGAACTACGGCCTACGTGGCCGAGACTAAGCAAAAAGAGGTTTTAGAAGCTGAATTACAACAACAATTAGTTGCTGAAGCTATTGAGGACAAAAATAGAGACAATGTTGTCGAAAACCAGAGGCTTGATTGTGTCTATGATGACGAGCCTTTAGGTTTTGAAAAAGATCCAATGGGTTCGACCGAAAGGATCCAAGCACAAGATCCCTTAGAAGAAATCGATTTGGGAGATGGCTCCTTGAAAAGGCCAACATATATAAGTGCTAAGATTGATCAAGCATTGAAGGTGCAGATTGTCGAATTGCTAAAGGAGTACAAAGATTGCTTTGCATGGGATTACAATGAAATGCCGGGGTTGAGTCGTGACGTTGTTGAGATAAGACTACCAATTCGACCAGGAAAGAAGCCAGTGAAGCAGACACCAAGAAGATTTGCACCGGAAATCCTGTTGAAGATCAAAGCAGAGATAGAAAGGTTACTAAAGAGCAAGTTCATCAGAACTTCCAGGTATGTCGAATGGCTTGCTAATATAGTTCCTGTAATTAAGAAAAATGGCACGCTTAGAGTGTGTATAGATTTTAGAGATTTAAATAATGCTACACCTAAGGATGAATATGCCATGCCAGTGGCAGAAATGCTAGTGGATTCAGCAGCAGGTTATGAATACCTAAGTATGCTTGATGGTTATTCTGGATATAACCAAATATATATTGCTGAAGAAGATACGTCGAAAACAGCATTTCGATGCCCCAGGTGCTTTAGGTGTCTATGAATGGGTTGTAACGCCATTTGGCCTAAAAAATGCTGGTGCAACGTACCAAAGGGCAATGAATTCTATGTTCCATGATTTTATTGAAAAATTTATGCAAGTGTACATAGATGATATTGTAATTAAGTCTTCTTCGGGAATTTGTCTTATAGACCATCTTCGACAATCATTTGAAAGAATGAGAAAATATGGATGTTAATGACGTCACTAGAGCAGTTAAGAGGAATTTCAAAAATGTCATTTTCTTCTTCACTTAAAAATGGCTTAAATATGTTTTAGGCCCCTGCAAATATAGGGTGTTTTGGTTTAAGCCCCTGCAAATTTTTTATTTACTTATAAACACTTGCAAAATGACACGTTTTGTTTTAAGCCCTTCTGTTAGCAAACTGTTAGTGAGACGTTAAAAATCCCTTCCACGTGTGTTTTTTATTTTATTTTAAGCTCCTACAAAAAGATATTTTATTTATTAGACCCTTGGAAAATATATTTTTTTTGGTTTAAGCCCCTGCAAATATACACGTAGAAGAGATTTTTAACGTCTCACTAACAGTTTGCTAACAGAAGGGCTTAAAACAAAACGTGTCATTTTGCAAGGGCTTATAAATAAATAAAAAAATTTGCAGGGGCTTAAACCAAAACACCCCATATTTGCAGGGGCCTAAAACATATTTAAGCCCTTAAAAATTCAGTCGAAAAAGACATTTTTGGGGGGCAATTTGTTAGCCTGCAATTTCGACAGGCTAAATTAAATGCAGTCAACGAGGTTTGATTTGCTAGTTTCAGAGGAAAGTGTTAATTTCGACACTGAAGAATTGTGTCAGAAAGTAAGTTCGACGAGGCTCTGAACTTAACGAATAAAGGATTGAAGAAAAGTCAGTTCGACAGGAAGGAAGCTAGAGTTTGGTGAAAGATCAGGAATTAAGTGCTCGTTGTCGAAATAGCCCAGCAGTTACTGTTTTTTTTTAAAAAATTCTCTGCAGTTAGTTGGTTATGTTTTCTCCCTCATTGTATAAATAGTAGTTTTTCATAGGAAAAACGGGTCACAAACTCATTACAGAATTCTCACGCTATAACTTCCAACACATTACAGAGAAAACGAGTCAGAGAAGGATGTATGATCTGTGAACCAACTCTCTTTTCAATTAATGCATTTTAATTTGCTTTCTTTATTGCTTTTCTGAAGTTTTTTCTTTGTTTTTCACTTCGTCCCTATCTGAAGAAATTCGACGGTTTCGCGTGAAACTGACAGTTATCTTCATTCTTTTCTTTGAAAACCGCAAGAACACGCATAATTCTGGAAAAAACTTTAACACAAATGGTCTTAGGATTTACTAGTTGATCCTGCAAACAGAAGCAATTTCAAACTAGCGGTGTTTACCAACCCAACTATTTTAATAAATTTGAAAATATAACTTATTATTGAGTTTTTCCTTATTCTTTTATCTACAATATCACCTATGCGTATGCACGGTAAAATACTAGTTTAACACTTAAAAATATAAGCATACCGAGCAATTCGCCGAAAACTCACAATTTTGATGTGCATCGTAATTCGTAACGTACAATCAACATACAAATTATGCAGAAACAGTAATTACTTGCCGATATCGTACTGCGAATATCGAGCTTGACTACAAATCAAGACAAATACGGATACAATCTGTCCAACCAAACATTTTTTTCGAATAAATTAGAAGAGAAAACACTAACGTTAATAACACACTCCAGAAAAAAAGTACAAATACAGCGTGTCCTCATTTCGTGCAATATCTAAATCAGGAATAATCATACAGTGATATGCTCTTATCATCTGATACACTAGCAAGCCGACCAGTTCGCACATCATTCCCTCCAGGTGGTCTAAATGCCACTCCCCATACTTGGTCTGTGTGGTTGCTCATTGTCTGCACCGACGCCCTCATCGTAAGATCCCATAGCCTAACAGTTCTATCACTTGAACCTGTGGCAATGGCCCCTCCATCTGGGCTCACATCTACACATAAGACCCAACTAGCATGACCTGACATGGTCCCAACTAAAGCTTTCCCTTCAGCATCATACATGTGGACATTACCATCATCCGAAGCAGAAAACAGTAGCCTTGGATCATAAGGAGAATACACAAGAGAACGCACAGGCATGAAATGGCCTTCAAGGTGGTGTAAAAATTTGGCTCGCGGCACATCAAAAACAGAAATGGTGCCATCCATTGAGCCACAAGCAAGCCGTTTTCCATCAGGGCTCCATGCAACAGACAGGACAAATTTCTTGCTGCCACTTTTGTCAGTGGGTTTGGGTCCTCCTTCTGGACGAGGAATTGATAGGGTGGTAACAAGTTCCCATGTGGAAGTGTCCCAAAGTTTGACTGATGCACTACCTCCACCAGCAACTGCTAGAATAGCACCCTGAAAGTAGAGAACAATTGCTGATTAAACAACTAATATTGCAAGGTTAAATCCGTAAAATTATAGATTCTGGATGAAATGCTCATTTTTACTAGTGACACAAGGAAACAAGAATGACATCTCCTATGCTGCAAACACACAATGGAACGGGTACCATAAAGGGACACTAACAATGAGTCAACAGAACAAGTTATTAAGAGTTCTAGACTTCTAGTAGCTTTCAGTGTTCCGAGTCTGAGTTTCATGCTTAGAGTTAATTTGAATACATACCAAAAGCGATGTGGCTGCAAAATACCAGGATGAGTTTTCACATATAAAATTTCACATAAGATTTGCTCCTAAATTTTTTATCCGATTTTAAGGATGTACCGAATATCCCAAACAATGGAGAAATAAATGGAAACGACATGCTAAAATGTAAAGCACCAAGTATATGAAATAAGAAACTCAAATGCTAAAATGTAAAGTACCGAGTATATGAACAATAAGAAACTCGAAGTATTGGGAAGAGTTGTAAACTTCAGAACATTTGTGGATAGCCAAATCATAGAAACTTTGCATCATAGAACATGATAGGTGTCTCATACAGTTATAAGGAAAAAAGAAACAGAGAGAACTTTGGTTCTAATATTATTGCAGAAAAGAAACATGATACAATCTCCATTTAATCAAAAGTCAAAACAACGTGGGTTCTAACTATATTATTGCAGAAAAGAAAGATGGTATAAATCTCCATTTAATCAAAACAACAAACAAAATAGGAAATCAGAGAATTAACCAATCAACTTGGAATGACGTGCTACAAATGTTGATGCACAAGTGTAGGACCAACAAAAGAAAATTTCAATAAGCATGCTACAAATGTTATATCACAAGAAAAATTCGACAAAAATGTGCAGTTGCTTTAGGCAGTTGCTATCTTTGTGTGTGTCTTATTAGCCATCAACACAAAGATGGTAAAAAGTGACTGGACTGAGCAAGATCTTTTTCAAAATAGAGATTTGTATATATGAGAATGAAAATATTACTTGTTGATTAAGAATTTACAAGTTTATTGTTTTTAAGTTTTAACAAACATCGCTTGATCCCTACGAGGGTAACATATGTGTTACAACTTTTTAAGAAAAAACTTGTATATAACAATAACGAACACAAATAATTTTGTAACGCGTATGTAGATTGTAAATACGTTGAGTCCTGATTTAGCAGACGGATCTTTCCCTCGAGTAATTTTGGCATGCGGACAATACAGAATGGAAGAGATGGTTAAGTTTTGTTCTGTTTTTTTATTCCACGAATTTAGTGGAACTATAATGTATAAATTTTAACTTCACCTTTTGTTTCATTCTATTTTTAAAATAGACCATAAAAATGAAAGTTCAAAGGTAATAACATGTTTATCAAATACTACCGTAAGTTAACAAATGATGCATCATCAATCTGAAAAAAAAAAAAAAAATGTAGGAACATTAGTAATTCTCTATGATCCTTAACATCAGAACTAATAATTTGATTAATTCCACAACAAAATTTGCAAGATTGTCTAGAATTTTGGTTTATTCAGCAAGCAAGTAAGCCAGAAGAATAATGAACACGGAGATAATTCAGATATGGTGTTTTTGTATATGATATTGATAGGCCAGTATTTCCAAACAAAGATTTTAGGTTTTAGCACCAAATGAATGCAACATGGCATTGGCATATGCTTCCTTCATCATATATAGTATAAAGCAACTAGGTTTATGTGCAACTAAAGCAAGCTCAGAAAACTTGGCAAAATTCAAGAATTCTATGAAATTTCAAGATAATGAGCAGTAAAGAAGAAGAAAATGCATCGCAATTACCTTAGGATCGAAACGCATTTGCCAGACTTCAGAAGGGGGAGCCTCGAGGGTGGCGATGGTGGCGTTGGAATCAACATCGAAGACACGAACAAAGCTATCAAGGGAAGAAGAAGCGGCAATTGAGCCGAGGGGATGAGCGGCGACGGAAGCGACGCCTAGACAGTGGCCGGTATTAGTGCGCTCCAGGAGAAGCTCATCGGACTTCCATATCCTCACCGTCTCGTCTAGGGAACCGGTAAGGAGGAGCGGTGGTCGAGTGGCGGTTGCGGGTGCCCAAGTCACCGCCCACACGGAATCATCGTGCGCGCTATCAACCGATTTGATTCCGCCTAGTTTCATTGCAATAGCGAACTCTCACTGCTCTGCTCTTTTTTCACTTCTTCGCCGTTTACTACATACAAACTCTCCTTGACTTGTATTGTATGGCCCTTTTTCTTTTTGCTTCCTCACTAGGAACTAGGCCCATTCACATTCCCTTTTTTATATTAAATATCGAGTTAGGGTTAGTTATAATTCGTCTCATCTCTATCCTAACAAATAATATGCATAGTCAGTCCCAAGCTTACACCAACATACTTTAGTGTGGTTATAAATTTAGGGTCATCAGGTTGATTAAGCATATCACGCGCTAGCCCATTTTACGACCTAGTATGCTTTCGAATCAAGTTGGGGGAAGCTAGGTTGTTTTTGGATTTCTACTTTGCTAGCCCAACTTGTCTATTTTATTGAGCACGACAGACCAGCCCACTAGGTTGGCCTCATGTAGACAACTAGTTTTTATCACTAAAAGTAAGGATAAAACCATGAATTCATGTGTTGGAAGCATTTAAAAATAGTTTCATAAATACATTTACGCTAAACAATCTATCATTTATTGGTTGAAAAATAAATCAACTCTAGTTATTAAGACTAAAAGCCTATTGTAGGCTAGTCCTAGATATTAAATGCTTTCATGACTACGAATTCGCTGCCTAAACCTTTAAATCCCTAAATCATCAACCAAGCCTCAATGAAATCCCAAAGTATCTTTAAATTATTAAGACCAGTCATTATTTCCAACCTCTAAACCCTAAACCCCTCATTGCTAGTGTTGCACGTTTCGTCTTTCATGTCCCTAAAAGCCCTCATTGCTGCCAAGCATAATGACTAAAGATAAGTCGTGTTGGGTTTGGTTTGCATAACCAAGTTACGCCTGGTTCCACGTCTTCTAACTATCTTATTTGCTCTAAGAATGCAATTGTATGTAAATGTCATAAAGCAAAAATAAGAAAGACATTGTTAGAGTTTCAATGGAGAAGGCTAGCAATGAAGAAGTTTGAGTAGTTTGAGGTTTTGTTTGTGTGTTTTTGTTTTATTAACAACCTTTGATTTTCAAATGATAATAACATGGTGGAGCAAAATAAAAGTACACATTATGGTTCCCATATTATGACCAACTCACGATTTTTTATAGAGGCAATTAGGCGAAGGCCGACAAAAGAACTTACATATCTTTTGTTTGTTATTACCAAAGACTATCTATCATATGACTGGCTTTGGTTTAGGATACTAAGGATTTCCTTAGTTTTTTTAATACTAAATTAGTATCAGCCATTAGATCTATATTTTTTTAATTAAATTTGATCAAAAGGCTGTCAATTAAAGAGAGTACCAATGTAATTTTACACATCCCAACCATCCATTAATAAAAAAAACATTTTTATTTATTAATTTTATATATATATATATATATATTATATGCTTAAATATGTTTTTAGTCCCTGTAAATATGGGTCTTTTAATTTTAGTCATTGCAAAATTATTATTTTTAAATAAATCCCTGCAAATACCAACATTTTGATTATAGTCCTTCTGTTAATAACTCTGTTAGATACTTGCTGAGTTGTCTAACAGAGTTTCTAGGTGGCATTTTTTATATATTTTAAAGCTCATTATTTGCCATCCAAGTTGGATTAAAATTACATGTAGGCTCTAAATCCCCAGTTCGAGAAATCTTCTTCTACCTTGAGAGACCTTCTTCAATGGCTACCAAAATCTTCTTCTACTTCTTCTTCTTCTTCCTCTTCTTCTTCTTCTTCTTCTTCTTACTGTTGTTTATGCAATGTTTAGTAACATTCATCATCGAAAACAAAAACAAAAAAGGGAGCAGAGGGAGCTCCTCGTTCCAAGGTTGAAGATGATCTAGACATTAGTGAAGACCTATTAAAGATATCACAACACCGAAACATTGAAAATATTTACGAAATTAATATTCGAATCAGAGGGAGCAATGGAATTGAAACTAGAAGCTATGCTCTTTTAAAGGAGGTGGCGTCGATGATTGATTGGGGGTGGGGGTGTGTGTTTAATATTTGCACAACATCTCAAACATGGGAATAGGAAATAAATTAACCAAAACCAATAACCTTGAGAGATTCCTCCCAACGAAAACAAATATTGTCTTCTCTCCCTCAACCTACCCTCTTCTCTTTCTCCCAATAACCTTGACAGATTTCTCCTTTGACTGGGAACCAAAAAGGAGACTCGAGAAACATTTCTTCTTTACACATTAATTTCTCCTTTTTTCTTTCTGGTTGTTTGGGTTTGGATGGTGCCATGGTGGGACCTTTGAAGAGAGCTTCATGGAGATGGAACAAATTTGTTTTTCTGGGTTTGGAATTTGGGGTTAGGTTTGATTTTAATTTTTTGGTACAAACAATGATTTTTTGTTCAAATCCAATGTGGAATTACACATATACAAGTTTAAAAAAAATAAAAATGTTAAAAAATGCCACATGTGATTTCTGTTAGACAACTCAGCAAGTGTCAAACGGAGTTACTAACAGAAGGACTATAATTAAAATGTTGGTATTTGCAGGGATTTATTTATAATTTTTTTTTGCAGGGACTAAAATCAAAAGACTCCATATTTGCAGGGACCAAAAACATATTTAAGCCTATATTATATATGATATAAATATATATATGTGGCGGTTGCAGGTGGCGGTCGGCGGCGGAACTCCGGCGATCGGCGCAGCGGCTGACTACGGAGCTCCAGTGACCGGCGACGGTGCTCCGGCGACTGACGACGATTGGTGGCGGCGGTCATGGTGGTGCCATTAACCACAGACTTCATATTTGTGGTTAATGACATCCAACTAGTGTTTTGGATTCCACTAACCACAAATATGAAGTA
Source organism: Astragalus glycyphyllos (assembly GCA_963573325.1). Classification (NCBI taxonomy): domain Eukaryota; kingdom Viridiplantae; phylum Streptophyta; class Magnoliopsida; order Fabales; family Fabaceae; genus Astragalus; species Astragalus glycyphyllos. Next base: position 67,265,061 of record OY754308.1, read on the forward strand.
TGTGGTTAGTGGCCACTAACCACAAACTTCATATTTGTGATTACCGAATTTTTTTAATTATTGTGGAAATGACTCATATACCCTTTAGTATTTGTTACTAAGCTTTTGGCTTAGTATCCTAAGTCAGACTCCATATGACTTACTAATTCTCAATGACCAAATTGAGCACCAAATTTTTTATATTAGATAAAAGAAAGTACTATTCACTAAAAAAAATTAAGGGGAAAAAGAGAAAAAGCAAAAAACAAAAGTCCTCCGTGGTAAATTCGTTAAAGTAATGACAAAAGTGAAGGAGCGCATTCCATTGGAGTTTCACTACAAGTGTACAATAGAAAACCCTAGCAGGCTTGGTCGGGTCCTCTCGAAGGCTTAAACCCCAAATTAGGTTAACACCAGTTGCAGAACGGAGCTATCATTCTACCATTTTCTTGATAGCATCGCAACCTTAAAAACCTAAAACTCAGATATGGTTTGGTTTCAATGCGAAGATTGTGGAGACAACCTCAAAAAACCCAAGTTGCCTGGTCACTTCCGAACTTGTTCCGCTTACAAGGTTTTTCTCGCTCAATTCTCCTTTACTTCTCAAATTGATGCAATGCGTATTTTAACGATAACTTATTTTATGCAGTTGTCGTGCATTGACTGTGGCGAAATATTCGGACGTGACACCGTTCAGGATCACACACAGTGTATTACAGAAGCGGTGCGTTTCACATTCTCATTTTCTTCTTAATTATTCGTTCTAATCTCTTACTTTTATTCGTTGTGTTTTGTTGTGAATGTCCGAATGAAGCATAGGTTTTCACGTTTGATCCCTTTTCTTTTCTTTCTTTGCGGTAAATAATCGATGTGTTGTTTATTTATTTAATTGAGTGTAGCTTCTTAAGTGCTGGGAATTTCATGAGAATGGGCACTCTCTATTTCAGCTTTGTTTCTGGGCTTTCTTTATGGCCAGGGAAGCTTCTTGAAAGTTTCCTTTAACTGACGATTCTCATTCTTTCTTTGTATCATCATTGTCACGGAGTTAGGGCAATTCATCCGCTTTTTTAGTACTTCATGGCTTCTACTAACAATAATGTTATACACTTCTTGATTAATGAAGTTCACAAGTCACGGTTAATGGTATATGGAGTTCGGTACATGTACATACACATACAGTAGATAAGTTTGGTTAATGATGTACAAAATATTGGTTAATGAGTAACTCTATCTTTAGTGTATCAATTGACCAAACTCAATACACTACTAAGTACTAACCCCGATTTTGAAGCTCATTAACCAAGTTGTCTTAAGTGTCCACTTATTCAGACGTACAAATAACATTGTTGTTCTACTAATGGGAATAAAAGTATTTCTCATATCTCGCTTTTCGTACTTGACTGCACTGTATGGGTCTGATTTACCTTTTATTTTTTTCAGTGTATTCAATTTTCATACACACACATATATAAAACATCTTATTTTCCCCGTTTCCTCATATTGCTTTGATTTCCAGGAAAAGTATGGTCCGAAGGGCCAAGGCAAAGCTTTGAATGCTGCTACTGCCAAGCCTAACAAAGATAGCAAGCAAAGGCCAGAAGTTGATATAAATGTGGGTTTATCTGAACGGCCTCCGTGGTTCTGTAGGTATATAGTATATACTTTGTGGGATACACTTTCTAGTACCATGGTAGTCACTAGTAGTCAGTTTATTTAAATTACAGAGTAAATGTTAATTTGGATGATGCATGTGCATCACATGTTTTGGAAGGTGTTGAGTGAGAGAAATCAATTATCACTGTCTTCATATCCTGTTGGAATGGGAATCAGAAGGCTTCTAAGTCCTTACTCCTTGCATTTGAATTGTCTTATTATTTCTTATGGTTCATGGGATCTTCTACGTGACAGGATCATTGTTTAAACCTTTTATTTTTATGTAATGTACACAGAAGATGCAAAAATTAGCTGAGCCTGTTGTAGAAAGTTCAAGGGAAGGGCACTGAATTGAATTTACACATGTATCTTGTTATTTACTGTTGAACAATGCAATGGGGATGGTTCAGTGCTTTAGTTTAACGTAAATTCATACACGCGCATGTCACTGCGATTTTTTTTAAACAAATCTGTGTCAAGGTATAATTCTGTCTAATAGGATACTTTCAGCTGATACTCACATAAGTCTTAATCAGTTAAGAAAACGTCGCAACTCTTTAGAAGTTTCTCTTGGGTCATGGTCGCTTTGTGAAAGTGCCTGCTAGTAGAGTTCAAGGACATGGTTCTCAGTTTAATTGGTTACATCAACTCCATGTAAATATTTTGCTCCACCTGCACACTGTTTATATTTACTCTTTTTCAAAACTTAGTTTGTGAATATTATGGGTGTCAACTACCAAAAACGACTCACTATAGAGTCTCAGATTATTTTATAATAAAAATGCAGATGATTTTCTTTATCTCTTTAGGGACAGTTAATTTTTCTTATATTTTTTGTCATCCTTATGGTCTTGTCTTATTCACAATGCTCTACTTAATTGTGGCTTTGCAGCCTTTGCAATACAAAGGCTACAAGTAAGCAAGCGCTTCTTCTCCATGCTGATGGAAAGAAACACAGGGCAAAAGCCCGAGGATTCCTTGCTTCACAACAACAACCAGTCCAGACAGACAAATCTGTCCCTGATGCAAATGGTGCAACAGAGAATACTCCTAATGATGACAAGGCAAAAGATGACAAAAATGCAGAGAAGCCAGGGGATGAAGTTCCTTCAGAAATGAAAAAGAGGAAGCTTGAAGCATTGGAGGGTGACCTTAGTAAAAAAAGCAGGAGTGACACTTCGATAGACACAGGAAATGGTGAAGTAATTCAGAGTGACAAGGTCATTCTAGAGAGCAAGTCAAAGGAAGACGATACAGCGGCACCTCACAGTAACAATAAAATAAAGTGGAAGAAGTTCATCAAAGCAGCCTTGAAATCTGTACGTGTTTTAAGTTTTAGAATGACATCCTATATTCTGCTCTTATTTTATACAGGCCATACTTATCTTTATGTATTTATGATCATAGGATGGTGATATAGAGTTAATGACTTATAAAATGGACTCATCTACTAGATCTTCTGCAATGGAATCTATAATGAGCGTTCCCAAAAATTGTATCGAGTTTTGGTCTATACATCTAATTTTCCAATGTGCTTATTGTTTTGCTTGTGGCAGCATCCTGATGGAATGTTGAAGATGAGGAAACTGAAAAAAATTGTCCACAAAGCACTACAGGAATCTGGCACGAAAGTAAATGAAACTGAATTGACTGAGGCACTTGAGCAGAAGGTAAGCCCATCTACTAAGTTGTATTTCTGTTAATTTGTGTCCTTTAATTTTAATAATAATAATGGATTTTCTTATGGGTAATTTGTGCTTACAGATCAATTCCAGTTCAAGATTTGCAGTTGAGAATAAGTATGTTCGATTAGCGGCCAAAGATTGAACACTGAAGTTAGAGTTGTCATGACCAAGAGTCCAAATTTTGTGAACATTCATCCCTCAAAAAGTATCCCTTATAGAAATTTTTTGTGAACAATTACTTTATTGTTGTGTCGTGCAAAAGTTCAAATTATCATGTAGAGAACCAAAGAAAATATTGAGACTGATTCGTTTGGTTAGTGTGCTGAATTACAAGCATACAGACAGAATTTTCTGAGCATGGATGTTAAGTGCCTTATTATCGGAAATTATGAATTCCTAACTCAAAAAAAAGGGACGATATGAACTTTGTCAATCAAGGTGTACTTTTAATTGATGGAGGGCGGATAATCTCCCACCTTGATTGGGGAAATCCTTTTTCTTGATTCTTAATAATACTATACTAAAATTCTCTAATATAGGGAACTCAAAATGTATTGAAGAGGGCTTAGAAAAATTCTTCAAATCCATTCATCCTTTGATAATACTCTTAAAATTAGAAATATATTATTCATAAACATCTTTCACTTCTCTTCAAAAATACTCTCTCAAATAAGATAGGAAATTTCTCTCTTTTCCTCCCTTTCTACCCCCAAAACCTTCCCTTCTCTGTGGTTAACTCCCAAATGGACCTTAAAGAAATAAGGTTTTGATAGAGCTTATGAAAATCAACTTATATAAATAAGTTTTTCGACCAAAAAAAAAAAAATTTATGTATTATTCATAAGGTTGTTAATGTAGTTTATGAAAAAATAATTTATGAAGATATAACTTTTGTTAGTGAGAACTTATTTTTTTTGGTCGAGACCAGAGTATCCACCGCCGAACGCAGTGACTAATCCTGTTAGTGAGAACTTAATTTTTCATAAGTTCTCTGTTAGTGAGATCTTACGAATTAACATAAAAATGTATTTATTTCTATAAATTATTTTTCATAAGCTCAAAAAATAAGCTAATCCAAACACCTCATATCACTTTTTAAAATGTGCCTTTTTCAGCTTTCAAAAATTTAGCAAAGAAATAGTCTCGAGGATATTTTAAACAAGTCATTTGATTTGGATGATGACTATGTAGATTATTTGGCAGGAAAGAAACAATAAGGTATTTGTTGGAAAACTCTGATATTTGTATTGTATTGAATAAGATTAAACAACTTTCTTGAAGTTGGTTTATGGTTAAAGTAGGCATTCCTTTTGTCTTGTATTAAGCATTTTCAGCGAAAATCATGAGGCATTTTGTATAGGGTTGGAGACTTGGCCTACCCTAATACTCCCTTGAATATAATTTTTTCTTATAAAAAAAATCATCTGAGCACAGAGGTTAAGAAATATCGATTTAAACAATTAAACTGAACCAGCATTTTTATCTTAAAAAACAAAAGAAAGAGAAAACAGGTCTAGCATCCCACCTGTTATTATATGATATAATAAAAGATAAAGAAAATTAGGAGATTCATAAATTCGTCTTACTATTTATTGTGATTTGTGAGTAACAATCCATTCGGAAAATAATTAAATACGGAATACAACGAATCACCCTTCTCTCTCAAAAATAAAATAAAATTGTGCTGTAGCCGACAGATTCAAATTTCTTGCCTTCAATTACTTCACCAATAATATATGCAAATTTTTTCCACCTATTTTGAAGTTCTTATATATTTATGTATGTCCAATTGTTCTGCTTTCAAATGTTTTTTCTTCTCAATTTACAGCTTCTCATAGAGGGATGACGATTTTAACAGAAGAATTGCTGCAATTATTATCAACGCTACAGAGCACACTAATGCCTGCAAGTTTATCACCATGCAAATTTAGACATTACTGAAGCAATGTGAAATAAATACAATAATATGCAGAAAACCAATTTTTTCCTCATTATTTATATTTATAGTTGTTCAAGTTCGTTATGCTTGATCAACTAAGTCAATTGGCTTGTCTACGGATTTGGATTAAATGCAATTAGAAAAGTGTGCAGTCATACAGTCGGTAAGTCTGGAGCCATTGATTAAGATCGGACAATCCAGATTTTAGGAGAAGTTTTCGATTTTTGCTTAACAAATAATTCTGACTTTGAAATCTAGACCATCTAATCAAAATCGGACGGTCCCGAACTTGTTGACTGTCCGGCTGCATGCAGTTCCAACTGCACACAACCTGGATCCATTGAAAGTATCACTTTCTCTCCTATTTGGTTAATAAACTATGAAAACCTATTAAATAGTCCTTAAAGCTTATCTACATCCATCAATTTAGCACCTAAAACTTGTAGTTTAGGGACTAAATTGATGAACGGAGATAAGATTAAGAAACTATTTAATAGGTTTTCATAGTTTAGGAACTAAAGAGAGAGAATTTAGAGTTTAATTGAGGATTTACTTCTACTTAAATGATTCATGTTTTACTATGTGTGTTTGATCCATGGAAACGTGGCCTGTAAACTGGAATTACTACTGGAGTCAGTTAAAACCAATCCTATTTAACAGCTCAAAATTTTAACATTTGAAATGCATGCATGAACAAAAATACAGACACACAAATGGAATGGAGTGGAGTGGAGAGAAAGGGAAGATAGATTACAGCAATTGCAGAGGCTCCTAGTCCTGCGCGTTCCCTAGGATCCTTCCTATAGTGATTTCCAAAATAGAGAAACGTCGCATAATACCACATAGGAGGGCATAGAAATCCAAAAAGAAATCTGCAATTTAACAAGAAATGCAGTGAGACAAAATGAGGAAAATGGGGAAGATTGTTGACTAAAATTACTTACGAGAACCATCCAATTCCACATCCAAAAAACGGAAGGGGCTTATCAAAGTTTCCTGTTTGGTAGTCCTCTGGATCTCTAATTAAGGCGTACTTTCCCTTTCCATGGCCTGTTGCTTCTGTTGCTGGTCCTGTCACGGGGATAAGAAGTGTAAGGTATTTATGGGGTAAAAAATTATTGAAACTTAAGAGACAAGTTTTCTGCAAGAAAAAGAAAATTGGACTCGCATTGTGGTATTAGTAAGCCAATACTGCACATTATTACCACTAAACTTGTTACCCATATCCAATTTGATAATAGTAAATAATGAAAGTAATGAATACTAGAAAACAGATAGAAAAGTTATTTGACATATGACCAAAAATGTTACCTCTGGAATTATTCCGAGCAAAGGGCCTTAAAAGACCAAAATGCTTATCAGAGGCGGGTCTCACCAATTCAGCACTGTTTCTCAAATCAACAGTCTCTTCCACCGTACCATCTGCAACAACAGAGGAAATCTCACGAAGAATTGAAAATGCTTATTGGAGATGGATCTCACCAACTCCAAACTCTCTCAAAGCTAGGAATTTGAACACTATCCCTTGGGACTGTCCACACAATCTCTGACGAATTTGAACACTATCCTTTGGGATTGCAGAGCTAGGCAGTGCACTAGCACCTTAGGATATAGTAATGATAATCTTATTCCAATTTTGACGTTTCAAACTGTTGGAAAATGACGATAAGAAAATATCATAGCTTATCTCTTAAGATTGGTTTTCGTACTTGGTTATGTTTGTGATTTGATTCCCTTTTGGATTAGAAAAGGAGGTTAGTTCTAGTATAAGTAAAGTTTAGTGCATAGTATTTTGTCGTCAACCATATTAGACCATATTAATAACAATTCAAAGCCTTCATTATTTCTCTTTCCTCTTTATATAAAACAGAAACCATATAACTTCAACTGAGTATCAGATTATATCACTCTCCATAACCTGTCCTATCTGTCTAGTTTTCCAAAGTATAAAACTCCACCTAGATATCTCTTAGGACTAGTCTCCATACTTCTTAGTTATTATCATGATTTGTTTCCCCTAGTTGATTGGAATTCTGAGTTTAGTTGTTGCATAAATAAGGTTAGTGTTTAATCTTTTGTATCATCCATCATATCAAACCATAATAACAATTCAACGTCTTTATTTTTTCTCTTCTCTCTTTATCTGAAACCCCATAAATCAAACAAGAACCTTAAAACCTAACAGTTCAATACCCAAACAATGATCAATGATAAACAATGTGATAGACATGAAACTTGAAGACTGGAACTGGATGTTGTTCAAAACACAATTTTCTCCTACATATGACACTCATATTTATTGATAAATATTACTTGAATAAATTCTATTAATGTGATAGCACACTAGGTTTGGGCCTAAGCCCAATAGAGGGGCTTAATAGGAAATTAGAAATGAGGTGCCAGTATTCAATTGGGAGGGGGTTATAAGAGAGAGGGGAGATGAGAATGAGGGTCACTGTGAAGTTTGTTAAGAAATTGGTTAAGAGATGTATTTCTCTGGTTAGGAGCCTAGTGCTCTGCTTAGGAGTCTTCGACTCTGACTCTGGTTTGTTCTTGCTGTAATTGAGCTTTTGCTCCATTTTGATTGAATCAAATACAGTTCATTGTTACTGAGGTTGCGGGTTCTACCATTATGAGTAATGACTTAACATTTTCTCTTTCCATTTGAAATTTAGTAGATGGAGGATCAATCTTCACAATTTGGCCATATAAAGAACAAAATATATCACAAAGCTTTTACATACTTTTGGCAGCTAGTTCATAGCTTGTCAAATGTTAACCATAGTTGAGATAATTTGATTCCAACTTTAACATTTAGAAACTTAAACTCTACTTGCTCAATCATCCAAACAGAAATAAATTTCAAAGCATGGAGATTGGATGCTGTTCCAGCATGCCACACAGGTGCTAATAAACATTTCTGAATAAACATCACTTGAATAAACTCTAGTACCAACTTAAATTATAACTTGGAAGGATCTCAGTATGTGAGACAGAATAGACAATTCATTACAGGATGTTGGGCATATTGGAAAGAAGAGACTGATAATTACAATCTAATAAGCATATGCAATTGTATTTACATCTATAGGAATTAGTCAGTTAATAATGCCGAAACTATTTCAGTACCTTTATCCATGGATTCTGGAGTCAATTTGCAGACAAAGCCTCCAGCTATTCGAACAACACTTGAAATCCCTGATTTCAAAACTAAATGTATAAGAAGATGACTTATGAGACAAGCACACAATGGTTGATGACTTTTGAAGGATCAATAAGTCTTCTGAATATTTTAACAAAATATGCATCAGTAGCAACTGACAGTAATAAGTCCTAATGAGGAAGCAAGGCTAAAGGCTTCCCATAATCTGAGAAATATCTGGTGTTTTCTACTACAATAATAAGTGAAATTACCAAACCTAGGTAAGTACACTAATCAATTCAGAATTTCATTCATTCTTAGGAATTGGGAAATTCTGATCATCCTTCAGACTGCATCAGAATTGTAATAATAATAATACACTAATACTACTATGTATAAGGTTTAATCATTTGAAACAATAAAACTATTCTCTTCAAAAAAACCAAACCTAAAAATCAAAGATACTAATCCTGCATTGTACTACAATGATATCAATTTTGGAAAACCTCACTGCAAAGCTAGTAAAAACACCTCCCAATTCATAATTTCAACTCACATAAAACGTATAGAAATTCCACCACATCAAATTGAATTGGACGATCAAAAATCAAAAAATATTAAACAACCAAAAGAAACAAAAATCTGTGAATCTACCACAATCATCAAAGGGGAAAATCATCTTAGATATGTCAAAGAAAAAAAGACAAATTATTTCAGAATCGAAAGGAAAATTGGAACACACACTCAGGAAAAATGTAAAAGGAATTGAAGAAACGGAAGAAAGAGAACTTGCCTTAGAAGAGCAACAAAGAGTCGCCACTGATGAGAAAGGAAGTGATGAAATGAAATGAAAATAATTAAAAAAAGAAGGGGCCCTATACTATGCGTTTGGTTTGGTAGGTATTGAAGCAATTGCAGTTTCTTTTATCACTATTGCGGCTTCTTTTCTAATTCAATCTGTTATTGGCGCAACGCAAAACCGAGCTTCAACGTTAATCAATTGAAAGCGGAAAGAAAGAAAAAAAGAACACAACTCAGCTGACTATCTTGTCTGTCCGTTTCGTACGTCTTTTTTTGATAATAATAAATCAATTTAAAACTAAAAAGAAAAAAGTGTCTTTATTTATTTTTTTGTGGCAAAAAAAGTATCTTCATAATTGTAAGATAACATTTTATTAAAAAAAAATTGCTTCAAATTTTTTGAACCCCATCGGTTTGTGATCCCCTATAGTTGATTTAAACTGCAGGGAAAACAAGCAAGCCGTTCAAAGTAAATATGGGAAAACAAAAAAATAAAAGGAAATATTTTTTTCAAGAGAAAACTAAAAGATCTTAAAATTTAGTGAAAAAGCATTAAACTAAAGAGAAAAATGATTGCAGAGGATTTCAATCAAATTTCATTTGAGAACGATAGTCTATTTCCATCTAAAAGCGTCACTAAATATAGTAACGTAACTGGTTAAGTGTTGATGTTCAATGAGTCAATTTTATTCTCTCTAATATAGAACATGGCGCACAAATTCAAAAAGGAACACATTATATGTTTTGAATTGTCGTAGAAATAGGGTTTATCGTAGACGCTTGAATAGGTAGCTTCAAAGCCATCAAACGTTGATTCAAGTGCACGACATCTCCAACAAATTCAAAAAGGGACAAAGTATATGTTTGGGATTGCGGTGGAAAGTGTTGGAATTGCCGTAGAAATGGGGCTTATCGTAAAAACTTGAATGAGTACCACCAAAACTATCACGCGTTAGGACAGCATCAAACACATTATACGTATTCTATACATCAATGAGTCCAAAACAGTTCCTCCCCCATCTTTATCTTCAACCTTATAACTTCTTTTGTAAACACCCTAACCTTTTATTGGTGTCTTTGGTCTTCTCTTCATAGCTCAAAGCAACAAGTAGCAAATAGATAGACATTTTGAGTCTTCACTTCAATTTTGTTTTCTTTGATACATGAACTACTTTATCCTTTTTTAGTATGTATTTTACGTTTTACCGTAAGACCTAAAATGGCCCAAAAGTTTGACATATCAATAACTGACAGCAGTTAACATCACACATTGAGCACTTAACTGGTTAGTGCTTTTGAAGTAAAATAGATGAAGCGACTAATGTGCCTAATCATAAAATCCTTGAAGACTTGTATGACTTTATTTCCTAAGGACAAAATTAGGTTGCATCTTTAAGGACCAATTTGTCCTTTTTTAGTTGTTTTAAAAAAAACTTAAATACATAATAACTTCATCCAATGATGAAATTTCACTTATTTCATAAATTCTTTGGCCGCTTTTACATATTTTTCTTAGTATTTGTAATTTATTATAATTCTTCAAGAAAGATAATTGAACATAAGTTGTAATGGACAAGTAAATCCCTGTTTTTACTTTTGGTTTGGCTCTGAATTTTTACTTCTTTCGATCAACGGTGTCTTTTGATGGCTACGCAGCTGGCTATTGCTTATTTTGGCGGTGAAATCATTTTTATTTACCTAGGCTTCTATTTGTGTACGAATAATTGACAACAACTAACTTACAAAATTATTTTTTATTTTTATAACAAAAATATCAATATTTTTTAAAAGAGAAAAAGATTGGCCAATTGCCGCCGGCAGCGACTACTGCATTTGGGCAAAAGACCAAATGGCCAAAAGGAAAGGTGCGTCAAAATTGACTGGTTTCTTTTAAGAGGAAGCTACGAAGAAGACGTGGCCTAATATATTTTAGTATAAATTAAGTATCCTCTTGTTTGCTGGTGTTTTTAGCAAACAATCACTAGTTTTATTAGAAGGTTTGTGAGATCAAACTAGAAAAATCTCAAAGCAATTGCCTTTGAATTGCAAAAGTTTTTGTTTCAGAAAATGTAGAAAATGGGACGATTTGCAGATGATTAACAGAATTGAAAAGAAAAGAAGCAGTAAATGGTGCAGGAATTGTAAAGAAAAGAAGAACAAATTGCATTGAATCATAAAAATGGTACACGATCACATACAGGGATTCTTCCACTCGTTTTTCGCTCTGGCTTGGAAGTTAGAGTTTCAGGAATCGGTTGTGTATTGTGATTTTCGCGACCCTTGTTTCTTCTCAGAAACAGTTATTTATACAAGGGAAAAAGGGGGGGAAATTCGAACTAGGTAACTGCCTAACAATTTGAAAATAAGTAACTGCTCCTACTTTCGGCCAAGTAACCGCTCCTACTTTCGACCGAAACTGCTCCGTCACGCTTCGACCAACTGCTAGTCTTCAACGCATAACTGCCCTGATTTCTGTCTGTCGAAAGCCTGTGTCGATTTTCCTCTCTCTTGCTTTTGCTTCCCTGGAAACTTGTCGAGTTTACCTTGCGCATGACCATTTTCTTTGTCGAAATAATATGGTCTTTGTGAAATAAATATAAATCAAGCCATGTTGACCATCTTTAATGAAGCCTGTCGAAATTACAGGCTAACAAATTGCCCCCCAAAAATGTCTTTTTCGACTGAACTTGAAGAGGAAGAAGAGAAAGACATTTTTTGAATTCACCATCGAAATAACTTTGCACTTGAGTAAAATAGCTGTATACCTGATGTCACCACTGTTAAGTGTTGTTTCCATATTCAAACCTTGAACTTGAACAGCCTGTAGTTTCGGCCTTTGACCATGTTTACCGATTCTCTGTTCTACCTTTGAATGGTTCCAACATTTTCTGTTACGTTAATAACGCCGTAATTAAAGTGATGCCTCACTTCTCGGAACGCCAAACTCGTAACCAACTGACGTTCTCTCATACTTCTCCTTATAAATAGAAGAATTTTGTTTCTCATCTTTACCACTCCATAATTTTCTTCTTTTGCCTTTCCCGTTCCAAGATCATTCCCTTTGCTTTGAGTCTTCCGCGTAATCTCATCCCTCATAATCGCGGTGAGGTTGCCTGAAGGTTCAAAGTGATGGTTTTTGATCTCTGCGTATTATGGCTTTACTCCTTTTTTCTTCATGTCACTTGATTTTGCAACTTTCTGGGTTTATGCGGAAGACTCAAAGTGGGAGCAGGAAGATTCATCAGGTGTTTTGCCTTGATGATGACTGTCTTCCTTGGGGCGTCAATATCTTCTCTCTGAAGGGCTTCCTGAGGTTTACCAAACAAGGAAACGCCCTGTTGAAAGACTTACAAGCCTAACGCGCAGACGAAAGAATGACCCCCTGAACGACGGGAAACGACAACGTGGTCGAAGAAGACCACCCAAAAGAGAAGTTACTTGGTCTTAAAAAACCAACTGCAATTCAGCGTTCATTTTATGCCTAGTTTATTTACCTTTTCGGCACTATGTAGCTCACGAATGCCTATCTTGGCACGTAACTTGGCAACATTATAATGAAATTTCTTTCATTTTATTCTTGGGCAATTTCTTATTCCGTGCTTTCGACAATGTTTTGGCAACTTAAATGCCATGTTTTTACGCTTTCTTTATATTTATTCCAGCGTTATTTTAACTTCGTGCAACGTTGGCTTATACTTTTTCAAGTATTTACCATTTATACGCAAAATTCTTCCATCAGCGCCAATCTCTTCGACCTCATATGCGCCGTTTGAATAAACTTGTAAAATTTTAAATGGTCCTTCCCAACTTGGGGACCATTTACCAAAGACTCTATCTTTTTTATCCATAGGCAATAGGACCTTCCACACTAGATCACCTGAATCAAAGGTTTTAGACTTAACCTTTTTGTTATAAGTTTTAGCTACCCTCTCTTTCTGTCGAATAAGCATATCTAAAGCTAATAACCTTTCTTCGTCTAAATCAACCAATTCATCAAGCATCATATTCCAATAATAATCAGAGGGAATCTCCCACTGTCTTTGAATTCTTGTTGATTGTAGACAAATTTCAACAGGCAACACTGCATCGTGTCCAAATGTTAGCCTATAAGGAGTAGTGTTGATAGATTCTTTAGGTGAATTTCGACAAGCCCATAACGCTTGATCAAGGGTATTATGCCAATTCTTGGGTTTCTGCCCAACATGCTTTTTAATCAAATTAATAATAACTTTATTGGCAGCTTCTACCTGTCCATTGGCTTGCGCATAATATGGTGTCGAAGTTAATAACTTAAAACCAATTTCGGAAGCAAACTCTACCATTTTTCTACCAGTAAAAACTGATCCCTGATCTGTAGTAATGGTTTCTGGAATTCCAAACCTATAAATGATATGATTTTGAATAAACCTTATCACTGCTTCCTGATCAACATTGGCTAAAGGTATAGCTTCAACCCATTTGGTGAAGTAATCAATTCCCACAAGGATATATCTATGCCCCTTCGACGAAGTTGGCTTTATCTCTCCAATCACATCTAGAGCCCAACCTCTAAATGGCCAAGGTTTGACTATGGCATGCAATTCATTTGCAGGTACATGTTGTATCCCAGCATGCTTTTGACACTCTTGGCATCCCTTAGCAAATTCTATGCAATCTTTCAGCATAGTTGGCCAATACATTCCTTGTCGAAACAATAACCACTTCATTTTCTGGCCTACTTGGTGTGAACCACACGCTCCACTATGTGTATCGGAAACTGCTAAATATGCCTCATTTTCACTAAGACATTTTAATAGTACTCCTTCAGGAGTCTTTTTAAACAATTCGTTTCCAATTATCACATAGCTCAAAGCTCTGTATTTTACTTTTTTATTGGTATTTCTTGTGGGATTTTGCAAATATTCCGCAATAGGCCTTCGCCAATCATTATTGGTCATATTGTCAAGAGCAAGAATTTCTGCTAAGTCAAAGTCACCAAAAAATTGACGTTTTTCGACAACAGCTAGTTCCTCGTTTGCATTTGTATCTGTTGCCCCCCCAGTTGTTGGTGTTGACAATAGTGACGAAGAATAGTCATTAGAAATGATTTTATCCTTTATTTCAATTAACTCCTCTAGGCTTCGCTTTGAAACTTTATAGCCTGAAGCGATTTGTGCCAATTCATTTGCCACTTGATTATCAATTCGTGGTAAATGTTCTAAGTGAACGGACTCAAATCTTTTTAACAAAGCATTGGCAACAACAAAGTATCTGATAAGGTGCTCTTTAATGCATTTGTACTCTCTTGTCAATTGTTTGACAACCAACTTAGAGTCACCTTTTATTTCGACGTGCCTTGCCCCCAGCTCAAGTAAAATTTCAAGGCCTACTATTAAAGCCTCATACTCAGCTTCATTATTGGAGCAAACATCTCGAATCTTAAACTTATACTTTGTTGGAATGTTAGTAGGAGATATTATTAAAATACCAATCCCAACTCCATGTTTATGGCTTGAGCCATCAAAATACAACCTCCAAGGATATACGTCTACAAAACTTACTGTTTCTTCAACAACAGAATGGTCCACTATAAAATCAGCAACCACTTGTCCTTTAATTGATTTTAGAGGTTGATAAGTTAAGTTGTATTCTGACAAAGCCAAAGCCCATTTACCAATTCGGCTATGCATTATTGGCTTCGACAACATATGCTTAATAACATCAAAATGCGAATAAACAGAAATATCAGGTGGTTTTATATATTGCTTTAACTTTGTACACGAGAAATACAAACAAAGGCACAACTTTTCTATAGGAGTGTACCTCGTTTCGGCATCATTTAGGACCCTACTGAGGTAATAAATGGCTCTTTCGATACCACTATCATCCTCTTGCGCTAACATGCTACCTATTGTTCTATCAGAAGCTGCTATATACAATTTGAGCACTTTGTGTTTAACAACAGGCAACAAAACTGGTGCTTTCATCAAATAAGACTTGATTTCGTCGAAGGCTGCTTGATGCATTGGTTCCCATTTGAACTCTTCTTCCTTCTTCAGTCTTAATAATGGCGAAAAAACTTGTGTTTTGCCACTTAGATTTGATATAAATCTTCGTAGGAAATTGATTTTTCCCAGCAACGACTGAAGCTCCTTTTTGGTCGAAGGGGCCTTCGTTTCCATAATTGCCTTAGTCTTATTTTGATTGATTTCAATGCCTTTTTTGTGCACTATAAAACCCAAGAAATCACCTGCACGCACACAAAAGGCACATTTTAATGGATTTAATTTCAATCCATATTTCCTCATTCTTTCAAAAGAACGGCGAAGATGGTCTAAATGACCACTTTCTGAGGAAGATTTAACCACCACATCATCTATGTATACTTGCATAAAATCATCAATGAAATCATGAAACATAGAATTCATGGCTCTCTGATATGTAGCACCAGCATTCTTTAAGCCAAAAGGCATTACTACCCATTCATAAACACCCAATGCCCCTGGACATCTAAAAGCAGTTTTCGACACATCCTCTTCAGCAATGAAGATTTGATTATACCCAGAATAACCATCGAGCATACTAAGATAATCAAATCCTGCTGCTGAATCTATTAGCATTTCTGCCACAGGCATTGCGTATTCATCCTTGGGAGATGCATTATTTAAATCCCTAAAATCTATGCAAACTCTAAGAGTCCCATTTTTCTTTATTACAGGAACTATATTGGCTAACCATTCGACATACCTGGCAGTTCTGATGAATTTGTTTCTGAATAGCCTTTCGATTTCCTCTTTGATCTTAGCCAACACTTGAGGAGCAAATCTTCTTGGCACTTGCTTCACTGGTTTCTTCCCTGGTCGAATTGGTAATTGCATTTCCACTACTTCTCGACTTAACCCAGGCATCTCGTCGTAATCCCAAGCAAAACAGTCTTTGAACTCCCTTAGCAATGTAATGACTTGGATTTTTAGAGAAACATCAATATTTGCACTAATATAAGTTGGCCTTTTTATTGAGCCATTTCCCAAATCAACTTCTTCTAACGGGTCTTGAGCTTGCATATGCTTTGTCAAATCTCTAGGATCCTTTTCAAAACCTAATGGATCATTATCATAGATACAGTCAAGTTTTTCATCTATGATTATGCCATTTTCTTCATGTAACTCACTGGCTTCGACAGCCATTGTTTGTTGAATAATTTCGGCCTCCATAGCCGCTTTAAACTTGTTTTCGGCCATATAAGCCGTAATTTTGTCCCATGCATTGGGCACTGACATAAGAACACTTTCAAGAACCAGTGTGCCACCCCGTTGGTCGAAAAACACCATCAGGATAGACACTATCATCTCCCATTATTTCTCTTTCCCAAACAAAACCATAATTTGGGTCAAGATGAACTGAGGCAAAAACATTATCCGCAGGGACATATGCCTCATTAGAAGATGAACATGGCGCAATCTTCGCCATTTGTTTCTCAAAGTTTTCCTTGGTAACTTGGTTCACATCAGCACGGAAGTAGTTCTGATCGGCTTCAACATACTCTACCAAACCATCTTCCTTCCACATCACTAAACGTTGATGCAAAGTTGAAGGGACAGCACCAACTCCATGGATCCACTCTCTACCAAGGAGTAAATTAAAATCGCTTTAGAGGCTATCACTAAGAACAATGTAGTCCTCTTTATGGAACCAACAATTAAGTCCACCTCAATGGCCCCCAAAGAGTGGCCAGTTTTGCCTTCATAGTTGCTTAAGACAATGTTATGTGGCCTGAGGTCAGTATCGAACTTACCAATCTTCTTCAAAAGACCATGCGGCATCAAATTCACTGCAGCTCCACCATCCACTAACACTTTGTTAATTCCAACACCATTGACCTTGGCTTGGACATACAGGGGTTTCAAGTGGTTTTGCATACTCATATCTGGCTTCTCGAAGGTAGCCATTTGGTCTTCGACACAACCATCGTTCATCACATAGTAACACATTGGCTTATGATGAGCCATGTCCTCTGTGAAATCTTCTTCAACGTCATTTGGTACCGTGATAACATCGTACTCAAGAGGCAGTATTGATACCACATTGCAAACAACGTCGAGGTCATCTTCAGAATCATTGAAATCAGACTCCATGTCTTCATCCATGTCAAAATCAGCATTTCTTTCTTTCACTGTTGACAATGGAGGAAATATTCTTTCAAGAGCAGGCCTTCTTGGCTTTTCTGTTACCACAGCCTTGCCTTTGGCCTTATTCGCTGCACACACATGACTAGCAACATCAGCATTCCTCTTTGTGGCAACTTCAGCTTTGTGAACCTCACTCTTTGCCACTATCATGCTGCGTGGAACTTGATTATTAGCCAAATGACTTGGAACCTGGTTAATGTCAAAGTGTGCCTTCTTCTTCTGCTGTCTTTGGTAACGACGCCACTGTGTTCTAGTCATAGGGTTCTTACCCTTATAGTTATTTTTATAATTAAACTTAATAGCATCAGTACCTGGCTTAACAGCTTTAGCACGTTGATTATTGGGTACCCACGCTTCGACAGGAGCATTAGCACTTGGGACAAAGGATTTACCTGTTGACAGCTTCAAATACCCTGTTGCTGAGGACTTCTCCTTAGCAATTTGTTGTTTACTTGTTGAAGGCTTTGCTGACACATTAGCCTCATAGCCAGGAAGATCTCCTTTTGCAAAGTCAAATCTTGGCCTGTTATCAAGCCATTTTCTTTTGCGTTGTTGTTGATCCTGATAACCTTCGACAGCTTTAGCTGCTTCTTTATCGAAGACAGCACTACACCTTGGGCAAAGCATAACTTCAGAGTTATTCCACTTACACCGATTGAGGAAATCTATCAACTCTTCCTCAGCCTTTGGATACACAGCATGTATCTTCCCATCATAATCTTTTAGGGTCACCTCCTGTTTCTTACCTTCAGCATACATAAAACCTTTTAATTTCTCGGTGGCAGTCTTGACACACTTAGGAGGGTCTGCCACTTGAGCATCCACCATTCCTACATCAGCTTCGACAGGTTCAGAGTACATAGCTTCAGCCTTAGGCAATGGATCAACATCAATCTGCATAGGAGCTTTCATTTTCTTATCAGCAAATTTGAGTCTTCCTTCGTCAATTGCTTTTTGCACAATATCCCTGAAGAGCACACAACGGTCAGTGTTATGCCCCAAAAAATTATGGAACTTACAATAACCCTTTTTCTTTCTTTGGTCAAGAGTTGGTATTTTAAGGCCTTTAGGCACTAATATTTGACCATCAGTTACTAAAAGATCAAAAATTTCATCACATTTAGTAACATCAAAAGTATAAGTCTTAGGCATAAATCTATCATTCTTAGGCTCTACGGGGTTATTCCCATTCGCAGGCCTTAATAATTTACAGGTATAAGGAGGACCAGGCTTAAGTTCAGCCACGTCTATCTCCTCCTCTTCGACATTACTATATGTAACGTCAAATTCTTCTTCGACATATGCCACTTTTTCTTTTTTATGATACCTATTCGCTCTAGATTTTTCCTCTCTAAGCCTTTCAACTTGTCGAACTCTATCAGCCAAATGAGCCATATCTCGCAAATGAGATGTGTCTAATTTCTTTCTAATTGAGTAATCAAGGCCACCAGCAGCCATTTCGACAAGCTCATGTTCAGGGACTTGTGTGAAGCAACGAGATTTCAACAGCCTGAATCTGTTTAAGTAATCATCAATAGTTTCAGGCATTGTGCGCCGAACACTAGCCAATTCTTTAAGACTAATCTTCGACTGGCCCATGTAAAACTGTGCATGGAATGCCTTTTCTAATTGCCCCCATGTGTACATAGAACCAGGGGGTAAGGTCGTGAACCAAGTGAAAGCATTTTTAGTTAGAGAATTTGGAAAGCATTTCATCTTCAAATTTTCATTTTGTGCTAAGTCCCCAGCCTCAGTCAAGAAACGAGCGATGTGTTCGACTGTGGACTCATTTGTATCACCACCAAACTTAGTAAACTTGGGAACTTTCCATCCCCTTGGTAACTCAGTTT
Organism: Astragalus glycyphyllos; assembly: GCA_963573325.1. Taxonomy (NCBI): domain Eukaryota; kingdom Viridiplantae; phylum Streptophyta; class Magnoliopsida; order Fabales; family Fabaceae; genus Astragalus; species Astragalus glycyphyllos. The sequence continues at coordinate 67,284,278 of OY754308.1, forward strand.
GTAATACATATTCACATAATGGTGATACGAAGTTAGGCCTTTGTAGACCTATGTTAAGGCCATTTTGCGCCAAAATAGTTTCGACTAAAGTAGCTATATTGTTTTCTGCGCCAACATTGTTTTGTTGCACTTGTCGAACGACTTCATCAGCGTTCTGGTTTCTATTTACCAAAACTACTTCAGGGACGTGGTTTACTGCCCCTTGTAGTTCGCCTACAACTGTCGACGCTTCGACTGCAACTGCTTCTTGGGGATTAACTGGCGACGCATTACCCGCAATAATAGGAACGTGCCTATTATTAACCGCTGGAACCCCAAAAAAGTCTGCAATCCTACTCATCTGATTTGCCAACATTTGGTAACTGTTATTAGTATTTTGAATCAATGGATTGAAAACTGTACCAATTTGTTGGGTAAGCATATTAACCATATCGTGATTACTCTCGTCTACTTGCTGTCTTAAGGCCAACAAAGACGTATTGGTTAATGCTGGGGGATTTCGACCAAATACGCTCTCAGAAGAGACATGTGTAGGGGAAAAGGTCGAAATACGTGGCATTCCAGTAGGCATGCCATACATTCCCAAAGGAAATGGGGGTAGATGCACGTTATTCAAACGTGAGTCTAAACCGTTTCCCATTGCCATGTAAGGGCTATGAAGCCCTGCACTTAACGGCAAAGACATAGGCAGAGATGCCATTTCTGACTGCGTTGAACCAACATTAGTCATTGATAATGAAGGAACGGCTATCGACGATGATGGTCCTGCGCTAATGTTTGCAGAATCCATTGTTGTTCCTTGCCCTTGTGAAACCACAGGGTTGGAACTAGATGCATTATTCGTACTGGACCGAACCATTTTACCACTTCTTAAGTGCATACAACAGCGAATACGAACAAGAACAAAATCAAAGGCAAAGTCCCACTGGGCGTGCCAATTTGTTTGCTGGTGTTTTTAGCAAACAATCACTAGTTTTATTAGAAGGTTTGTGAGATCAAACTAGAAAAATCTCAAAGCAATTGCCTTTGAATTGCAAAAGTTTTTGTTTCAGAAAATGTAGAAAAGGGGACGATTTGCAGATGATTAACAGAATTGAAAAGAAAAGAAGCAGTAAATGGTGCAGGAATTGTAAAGAAAAGAAGAACAAATTGCATTGAATCATAAAAATGGTACACGATCACATACAGGGATTCTTCCACTCGTTTTTCGCTCTGGCTTGGAAGTTAGAGTTTCAGGAATCGGTTGTGTATTGTGATTTTCGCGACCCTTGTTTCTTCTCAGAAACAGTTATTTATACAAGGGAAAAAGGGGGGAAAATTCGAACTAGGTAACGGCCTAACAATTTGAAAATAAGTAACTGCTCCTACTTTCGGCCAAGTAACCGCTCCTACTTTCGACCGAAACTGCTCCGTCACGCTTCGACCAACTGCTAGTCTTCAACGCATAACTGCCCTGATTTCTGTCTGTCGAAAGCCTGTGTCGATTTTCCTCTCTCTTGCTTTTGCTTCCCTGGAAACTTGTCGAGTTTACCTTGCGCATGACCATTTTCTTTGTCGAAATAATATGGTCTTTGTGAAATAAATATAAATCAAGCCATGTTGACCATCTTTAATGAAGCCTGTCGAAATTACAGGCTAACACCTCTGCGCGTAATTACAGAGAATAATCCATTGAGTTGGATAGGGCCACAATCGACAGCAAAGCTCTCTCTCATCCAAGTGTTACATGCCCAAGTCTGGATTCGAACCTAAGACATTGATTAAGTCGGAAGATACTTCTACCATCTCATCCAAGTGCTATTGAGTCGTGACCTAATAAATTTATCAACTTATTAATAATAATAATAATAATAATAATAATAATAATAATAATAATAATAAAGCAAGAGTGTGAACTATGTATTACAAATATATTATAGGTCCATGTACTTTTTATGCAAATTTATTATATTCCTACAACCACTATCAAATTCTTCAAGCATAACATGGTGAACTTATTAGTATTTATTTTATTTTATTTTATTGCAAATAGGAGACGCACAATTGTGGATCTCACCATCAAAGTCGGTTGCCTCACCACCTATCATCCCTCACTCAAAATAATAATTGCCATTAAAAACGAAACATTCAGTTTGTTATTGTATAAATATTAACTAATCGGTTCAAGCAGCATGATCCGTTGTAGTCTAGTTGGTCAGGATATTCGGCTCTCACCCGAAAGACCCGGGTTCAAGTCCCGGCAACGGAAATTTTTACCCCTCATTTTAAATTTTTAATGCTTTGCATCCATTTATACCAGAGTATCCTTTCTACCAGGTCAGAATCAAATAGAGTAGAACTTTATATACGATTGAAAAAGATAAAAGAATTCCATGAAGATGCAGGAACAAAAAGCCTTTTGTGTATAAAAAAAGGGATTATTGTTCTTTTCAATCTCCTTCGAACTATGTTGCGCTATGGATAAATATTTGTTTTTTTTTTCCTTCGAATTTTGACATTTATTTGTTGAACTTATAGCAGCATGATGCTTTATGTTGATTAATAATAATTGAACCATCTTTGGCTGTTTCCAGGTAGCAGCAACGATAGTGATTGAAAGGCTAATGATCTGGATAGTGGATGTGTAATAGATGAGAAATAGAGTATTTTAAATAAGTCATGATTCTTTCTACAGAGTTTTTATAACCACGTGTTTTCTCAGACTCTCAGTGGATCAGTGACTTCCTTGGAATAATATTAGGGTAAATAGTCAATTTGGTCCCTAAAGGTGTAACTCGCTATCAATTTGGTCCCTCAATCAAGTAAAAATGCAAAAAGGTCCCTCAATGTGTAATCCGTCTGTCACGTTAGTCCCTCTCGTTAATGTGTGTCGTGAACTCCGTTAATCCGTCCGTTACTGTCAGTTTAGTCCCTGAAAGATGTCACTTACTGTCAGTTTGGTCCCTGAAACATATACGCGAATTCATTTTAGTCTCTCGAATTTTAAGTTGCTTTTGCAGAATATTTCAATAACATACTAGCAGTGCAATCAGTTGATCTCACACTTCACATAAACCCGAATTTTAAACCAAAATATTTCAATAACATATTCAAAATATTCATTTTTGGTCCCTCAAGCAAGAGTCTCTCTACTTTCTTTGTTTGGATCCTTCGTATTCATTCTCACATAGTTAACAACCGTTCTATTATTTTATCACTGTAGATTACATTAGCTTCATATTGATTTAGTTTATATGTATTTTATAGTTGCTGCTCTATCTTGGAATATTTTTTAGCAAATAAGAAAAATATGATTTTAGTATTATGATTTAGGTCCTTTGATTTTTTGGCTACATTTTTAAACTTTTCAATGTGAGATCAACTGATTGCACTGCTAGTAAATTTTGGTTTAAAATTTTGCAAAAGTAATTTAAGATTCGAGTGACTAAAATGAATTCACATATATGTTTCAGGGACCAAACTGACAGTAAGTGACATCTTTCAGGTACTAAACTGACAGTAACGGACGAATTAACGGAGTTAACGACTCACATTAACGGGAGGGACTAACGTGACAGACGAATTACACATTGATGGACTTTTTTGCATTTTCGCTCGATTGAGGGACTAAATTGACAGCGAGTTACACTTCCAAGGACCAAATTGACTATTTACCCATAATATTATTTTGGCGATTTCAACCACCTTTCACACTACTGTTATCTTTTTTAGCCCTTGTAATGCCATGAAATTTGACTAAAAAAAACAGAATTGTAGAAAATGCATTTTGTAATAGATTATAGATAGTATTGACTAGATAGATAACAAGTTAGATTGAATAACAAGTGTGAAACGTGTCTAATCTTTTCCCTAGAGAGTATTTGGATAGGGTATTTTTAGGGGAGAATGTAATTTTTTAGGGGAATTAGAATATTTTAGTTCAAAATTTTGAACTAAAAATGTTTCAAATCTTCCCAAAAATTACATTACCCCCTGAAAGTACTACATCCAAACATAGGGCTAGGCATTATTATATGGGGCCTTCTACGGTACTGTCATCAAAAAGTGGGTATCATTATCGACTTAGACCAATAAATGGATCACTTGCTACTTCACTTATCCACATCATTTTTTAGTGGGTCCAACTAATGTTTTAACTTGCATTTCGATTTACTACCCTAAAACTAACAAATTTTGCAGTATAATCATTCTACTCATTTTAAGTATTAAAATAGAAAAATAACAATTAAACTATTGAAAGATACGGATGTATACAGATCACCATCACTTGGACCTCGCATCAAAACCGCCCCCGTCGCCGGATCCTTCACACGGAAAAAAAAAGTTGAAATTCAACAGAAACATTGTTAGTTTTGCAAAGTTTCTTGACAAAAATGAGGTTATGTTTTGCATGAGGAACACAAGGAACATTTTTGAGATTAAAATTAATGTTAGGTGTGGGAAGTATAGTGGAGCCAATATAAGATATTTTTACACTTGTACCATCACTAATTTGTACTTCTGCAGGACCATCATATGCTGAATGAATCTGCAAATTATTCAGACTTTTGGCAACGTGGTGACTAGCCCCTGTGTCAAGTACCCAGTTCGGGTTAGTGGGGTTGACAGATGGATAGTGAGCCACTGGAGGGTTGCTGGCTTTAGGAATTTCTGGACAGTAGCAGACAATATGTCCTGTTGCTGAGTAGAACTAGCAACATGGAGGTGGCCTATTTCCACGAGAGGGAAAACCCCTAGATTTACCTCGGTCATAGCCGCGGTATAGTTGGAGCTGCACGAAGGATGAGCTGAGAAGCCACGACCGTATGACGACATTGGTAAAAGACCATTGTTTATAGGGTGTTTTCGAGCAATGTTTGCAGTCAGAACTTGGGTTTCCACTTGAGATTCACGACGAATGTATTCATCATGGGCAAGTAGGTGGTTGTGAAGTTCTTCAAAAGTGAAAGAATGTTTGCGAGTCCGAATAGAGGCAGCAATGTCACGATCGTCAGGTCCAAGGCCACTGACAATATAGAGGGTAAGATCATCGTCAGAGATTTTGCTATCAATGACAGCGAGTTCATCTGCGAGACTTTTAACTGAGAAGACATGACTAGTGATGGATTTATCACCTTTGGTGCAGCGTTGAATCAGATTATTGATGGACATGACATGAGAGCGAGAGGTGTTCGCATATTGGGCTTCAATGGCAACCCAAAGTGTGCGAGTAGTGTCATATGAGGCAAAGCAGAGACTGTCTGTGTAACACCCCCCTTTTACTATTACAATTAAATAGACAATTATCAGAGTCACCTCGAAGGGCGCTACATTTTTCACCATTTTAAAAAAAAGAAAATCTCCAAAATAATTTATATAAAAGAAATCACCAAGCAGCGGAAATATTAACCAGTTTAAACATCTCCAGAATTAACAATTAAAGACATCTCCAAAATAAATTAAAACAATTTCCAATAACTAAAATAATAGTTCAAACGATAACTAACGACTCCCCGGTGCTACATATCAGAGCTGACACAGACCCAAACGAGAGAGGAAGCAAAACCTAGCAATTCCTCCACGAGCACTAGCGATCACCTGCAGCGTTGCCGCATGAGAGCAACATTCCAAGCAGAAGGGGTGAGTCTAACAGAGATAATAAGCAGATGATAAAAATATGCTAGCATCAGGTAACTACAGCAACACAATACAATTACACCATATCACAGCACCAGATACCAAAGGAAAAATCCATTTGACAGTGAACCACCAAAATTATAACATTCATAGACAATGGGATGATATGCAACCCCTCCAGTGGGCATATGCATGCGGTACCGATCACCAAAATGAGCCACGACGGGCATATCACCAATAAACACCAGAGGCAGAGCCTATATCACCAAAACATGCATATGACAATGCGACACCATGATTATGCACCAACTCACCATAACAAGTATTTAAAATAAATACTATATCACCAGAATCAAAACAAATGATTTCACCAAAAATAGCACCAAGTTGTAGCATCACAGCTACCACTAAACTCTCCTGAACATACCAGCACCGCACCTGAAATATTAACACCAGACGGCTCCACAACGCGGACATAACGCACGCACACCACGCACAAGACTGGCGCACAGCGCCTAGGCACATCGCACCTACTTCAGCGAATTAATTAAAATAGCAAACGACATCGGATTTCAACAAATAAATACTTGTTGGAAAGCCCTATGGGTCTGGTTATCATCCCTAAGTTCAGTTTTTGAAGGAGAGTGTCCAATAGGTACAGTTTTCGAAAAGCACACAGGCTAGTTGCAAAAGAGGACAGTTTCTGTCCTTCAAATTCAAGCAATTCCAAAGTGACCAAAACTCAATCAAATTGCATGAAACTTGTGCATAAACTGGGGCAAATTTTGTCTAGTTTTCAAAGAAATTGGATTCGTTCGAAAAGGAGTTCTTTTGAAAACGTGGTAACCAAAACACTGACCCTGTGTCCAGATTGTTTCCAGAATCTTACTCTAACTTGTGGAATTCATATCTCGAGCTACACAACTCTAAACGCAACCAAACCAGTGCCAAATTAACAAGCATTAAGTCTATTTTCCAGAAAAATAAACCACATAATTTTTCGGTCAATACAACGTTCCCAGTCACCGAAATACCGAATCTATACCCAAATCGTTTCCAGAATTTTAACCTAACTTGTATCGCCTATAACTCGAGCTATACAACTCCGAATTTAACGAAACCAGTGCCAAAACGACCGGCGTTAAGTCTATTTTCAAAAACAATCAACCTCATAATTTTTGGACCAACCAAACAGCGGCAGTTTTAGAAAAACCGAACCTGTGTCCAGAATCGCTAAATTGCCAAACACCAAACCCTAACGGCAACGACACCGCAACCACCACAACAAAAACGACAATTCGACAACGCGACAACAACAATCAACCACGCACAGCAACAACAAAAACACGAACAATAACAACACCATCATCGTGATACAACAATCACGCAACAACAAATAACGAAACAAATCACAATAACGTGCAATAATCATCAAAGCACCAATCTCAATGAAAACACGATATGCAACAACACGAACAATTCAACAAAACCCTAGACTACCCACACATAATTATCATCAACCCATTATCAAGGTTAAGCCCACCCTTACCTCGAATAACGTAAGCTCCGGAACACGACGAACGAGACACGAACAAAACCACAGCAACACGAACGATCTCCTTTTGAAATTCTTCGCGAAACCCTCCTCTTCTCTCCCTCTTTGCGCCGCGTGCTCTCTCTCTCACTCTCACTTTCGTTTTTCTTTTGCTTGCTGCGAATGAGGGTTTGGCTTAAACCCCCAGGGTTTAAGTTGAGGGCTCAGTAAACACTGGGCTCTCTACGTCACCACCTCCTTTACTCGTTTCACCTCCTACGCATATAAAATATTAACCTTTTAATTTATCTATATCCCGCCTCCAAATTATTTTAATAATTCAATCAACTATTTTAATTAAATTATTTCCGGGGTGTTACAACCCTCCCCCACTTAGAATCTTTCGTCCTCGAAAACATACCTGATTCAAACAGCTCCGGATAGGACTCTCGCATCTTGCTCTCCAACTCCCATGTCATGCTTTCACCAGCAGCTCCTAACCAGACCACTTTCACCAGGTTTATCTCTTTGCCACGTAAAGTCTTCACTTCACGATCTTCAATTCGCACAGGCATTGTCTCCACAGTGAGATTATCCCGCACATGCACATCATCCATCGGAATCACATGGGATGGATCCGAAATATACTTCCGAAGTTGCGACACATGAAATACATCGTGCAAATTCGAAAGATTAGGCGGCAAGGCCACCCTATAAGCAACATTACCAATTCTCTCAGTGATCTGATACGGTCCAATGAAACGAGGAGTCAACTTCTTTGTCTTCAATGCACGCCCAACACTAGCCATAGGCGTGACTCTCAAAAACACATGATCACCAGCTTGGATTGAGTTGTAATAGTTGCAGCCATTGTAGAAGGTGGATGATCAAATAAATGTTGTTAAGTAAAGGCTAAGCTGATACCATATAAGATTGAAAAATGCTTGAGTGATTTGCATTAAGCCACAATCCTCTATTTATACACTCGTGATAATAAGTACAATTTACAAGGAAATTAATGAACTTACAATTTTCTAGGTGCATGAATGATATTTCCTACAATATATCATGAATGTATGAATTAATGAACTTCATACATGGCTTGACTACATATATGAATGTATGAACTTACTATTTCCCAGGTGCACCAATGATTTTCCTGGGTACATGTCTTGATTACATACATGAATGTATTTACTACAATTTCTAATTCTAGTACTAATCACCTTTGACTTCTTCAACATTGGGTCTTCAAGTGGCTTGAAGGATGAAGTTCACTTAACTCATAGTTGAAAGTGACTGGAAAATTCTACTTGACATCGTAAATTTTTGTGACAATAACTCTGGTTCTTCTTATACGTTGATAAAGATGTTGGAACTTAAATGACAGGTTAAAATGATTCATACTTGAAGAGAGGGAACATGTGGGTAGATTGGTTAACAAATTACAGGCTGCAACGACATGATAATGACATTTTAGAGTTGGAGCAACCGTCGGAAGAGCTAAGAACATTTCTCTATGATGATTTGGTTGGGGCACCTATGTCTCGAAATGTTAGGCCCTCTTTGGAGTTTGGAGGGGAGGGCTTTGGAGTAAATAGAAAACTATAGAAATATTTCACCTTGATTGAGAGAGTAGTTTTGTAGATAATGATTATGATTAATATATTTTTAGTTTTATGACTATTATAGAAGGATGTAAATGATATGAAGAAAAATAAACTCCTACTTGAAGATGATCCTTCCATTTGTCTTTTATCATTCCTATTTTGTTCAAGTCCTCCCCTCCAAACTCGCAATTCCTCTGTCACAGTGGTTGACAATGGTGAATTGTGGGATACTTACACAAACTCGAATGTTGCCTAAGTGAGCATGAGAGAGAGAGAGAGAGAGAGAGAGAGAGAGAGAGAGAGAGAGAGAGAGAGAGAGAGAGAGAGAGAGAGAGAGAGAGAGAGAGAGAGAGAGAGAGAGAGATTGACAGCATACATTTACACAACGATTATATCAAGTGTATATAGAGGATATTCCCAACTGATGTGGATAGCCCACAAGATGTGCTTGAGGCACATAGGCGTCCGACGTGACAAGGCAATTATAGGCATTGGATCCTTACCGTTCGATGTAATTTGGGTCGATCTCGATCGTTGGATAATTCTAGGGCGCGAGGCCCATATGTGACGGTGGAGATTGGGCCTTTAGACTGGCCCAATCCAGACAGGATCTTGGTCTAGTCCGGAACAGTTTCTTAGTTTTTGCGAAAGCCCTCTTTATGTACCAAAAATAGAACAAAACAAAAAACTTTTAATTTGTTCAATTAATAATACTCTTTATCTTACCTAGTTTCTAAAAATATATAAATATAAATAATAGGTAGTTTAAATTTTTAATTCAGTCAAAATAATAATAAGTAGTTTAAAGTTTATAAAATACGTTTTATTAGTCTAAAAATCTTATGAAATCTGCGACATTAATCCCCACAAAGAACTATTTATAATTCAGTAATCAGTATAGACTAATTTAATGAAAGAAAAAATTAAAATGGGAAAATTGACGAGAAAATCTGAAAAGTCAAAAACAGTCTCCAATCCATTATTGAAGCGGTATGAAAACATAGAGAGGAAAGCTTATAAAAAAAAGGGAAGAGAGAAAGGTAAGTTACATACTCCCTTTCCAAGCTGTTTCTTTTAGTTCGTCAATGGTGACTGCTCTCTTTCTCAACCAATTACAAATTCAATTTTTTAGTACCTCCATCGTCAAATTAATCTATCATTTTTAACATTAATTAATACTATTTTTTGATAGAAGCATTAATACTAAGATTTTTCTGACTGAATTAATACTAATACTATATATATTTTATATTATATTATTATACTATGTTTTAGTCTACCAAAAGAAAATAGTCCAATACTATTTTGATTACCTATCTATATATAGATAGAGAGAGTGAGTTTTTCTCTCATTCATTTGTGTCAGAGATTGTAACCAATAATCATAATAATCATGAAGAAAGGAAATTTTGGTCTCGGTCTCAAACTCTCAGTACCTGCAACTGATCAGGTTGCTATTTCCAAGTTCCTGTGAGTCTTTCTCTCTCTATCTCTCTTTCTGTTTTTGTCAATGTGATTCTTTGTGATTGGCTTTTGATTAATTGAATTGAAAATTCGAAATTGGAAATTTTGGGTGTAGGACTGAAAGTGGAACCTTTAAGGATGGGGATCTGCTTGTCAATCGCGATGGAGTTCGTGTTGTTTCTCAGAGTGAAGTTGATGCTGTAATTTACTTCTTTCCTTTTTGCTTTCTTCTCCTTGCAATTGTTTAATTGTTTATTTCTATTATTTTTGGATCTGATGAAAGGGATTTCTGGTTTTTCTTATTTTGAGATTTCCTAACCCCTAATAGAGAATTTTTGTCAGAATTTCTCATCTTAAGTAAGTAAAATTGTTCTCAGCATAATTCATCCACTTCACGAGGCATTAAACAAATTGAATATTTAAATTCATTTCAATTCCTTGCAGGAATTTTAAAATGTTTGCACAAACGAAGTTTGTTGTAGAATTGTTTGCATTCTCAGATAGGTTTGTTCAAACAATGCCAATCATTATTAGATTAACCATTTCACTAAGCTACTTATAAATGGTTATACAGTTACGAAGTTGTTTAGTTAGGCAGTAAGAGGTTAAAGGTTTCTTGGTCGTTTTTGAATATGTGCATGTCCTTGCTTTCTTGATGGGTGTCAATGACTCTTGCAGTCAAGTAAAAAGTCAGATTCTGTTAATGGATCCTTGGCTACACAAGAGTAGACACGAATAGTAATTAGTGCTTCCAGTATTTCAACGGATTCGCAGATTGCTTTTGCTGTCCAATCTTCTGCTAATTCTAAGCAGAAAAACATCAAGATGGCCAAATTTGTGCTCATCGTGGCGTGCTTGGACATGTGAAGGATAAGTGCTTCAAGCTTCATGGCTTTCCCCCTAGATAAAAGAAAGGGAAGCTTCCTTCGGTAGCTGTAAATCAAGTTTCTAATTCTGCTTCTAGCTTGATGCCGATCCTCCCATAATGTGGCAACAATATAAGTAGCTTATAAGTTATAGCTTTCATTCAGAATCAAATGGCTCACACAGCAGTGTGTGATTCTTATCGAAAGGGCAACATTCATTTTTTGTGTTCCCACTTCACATGTCAATTCCAAATCTAGCTCATGGATCATCGATTCAGGGGCTAGTTTTTACATATGTTATAATATGTACCTTTTTAGTTGTTATGTCAGTCAATTTGTCCAGCAAATTTAGGTGTGCAATATGTGCTCTTTACATTCCTACTTTCAGTGTTACCTTGATTTCGGTTAGTTCACTGCTCAAGGACAAGGATTCTAATTACTCTTTTGTCATTAACTAATTCCGACTTCTTGGTTTAGGACAAGACTTAGCATAAGGTTATTGTCAAGGGTAGTTTAAGCCATGGATTATATTATATGTTTATCACAGCACTACACACTACACAGCCTACTCCCAGTCTCGCACACCATGTCTCACACTTTTTTTCCTGCCCATGTTGATTCTGTTAAAAATTCCCTTGTAATCTCCCATTCTAATTTTGTCAATAATTATGATGCTATATTATGGCACAGTAAGTTCAGTCACTTGTCACGCACAGTGTTAAAAATTATTAGCAATGAAGTTCTTTGGAATTTTCAATCTCATAACTCTGCTAATGTCCTCTAGTTAATTTTCACAAATTACCTTTCATTCACATAATAATCATGCTGAATTCCCATTTGATCTAGTCCACTGTAACATTTGTGGCCCCTTTTCATAGCCTACATATAATGAGAAACAATATTTTCTCACCATCGTAGATGACAATATGAGGTACAAATGGGAAGTTTAATGAGAAAGAAGGCATAAGCTCCGAAATGGATACAAGTTTTCTTCACCTTTGTCCAAACACAATTTGGCAAATCTATTAAGTCCATTACAATTGAATATGCTAAAGAACTGGACCTGTCCATATAGACCAAAATAGGGGCTAGGGCTACCACATCCTCTTCTTTTTCTACAACATGTAGGGGCTACTACTCTTCTTTTTCTACAAGATCCCTTACACTTCTGGGGCGATTGTTTGAGCACAGCTACATACCTCGTAAACCGGGTGCCTTCTGCTAGTCGTGATGATACCTCACCATTTGAATTGTTGTTTAAAAAGGTGCCAAATTACAACTCAACATTAAAGATGTTTGCATGCCTATGTTTTGCTGCCACCCTCCCAATGAAAGAGACAAACTCAGTCCTAGAGCAATTCAATATATTTTCCCAGGATACCCCTTGTGTTTATGACCCTACATCTAACAAATTTTTCATATACTGGGATGTTGTTTTTCCTGAGGACACATTTCCATTTCGTCACATCACACATACCTCCACCCCTCCTGACATATTTGGCGACACTGTCATCTCAAAACCTATCCTCGAACCACCCTCTCATACACAAAAAAAATGGTGCCATTGCTACTGTTCTTGTCCCAACTCCTCCGCCACCTGATATGCCAAGTTCAGTTTCCTTTGAGACAGTAAATCCCTCTCAAGTTGAAGCATCATCTCATCAACGTGTCCAAACAGAAGATCTATCCAAACTCTTATAGCACTTATCACCTATCCTATGCCGAACTTCCCCTACATACAGAGATTATGTCTGACAAGTAAGTAGCATATTTAAACCTCAAATTTTCCGTCAGGCCATCAAAATCCTGACTCCTTGGTGGCAGCATGCTATGGCAGAAGAGTTGACTGCTCTTGAAACCAACAACACCTGAACTCTTCAGTCCTCACCTCAAGGAAATAAGGCTATAGGGTGTAAGCGGGTCTATAAAGCAAAACTCAAGGTTGGTGGTTCCCTGGACATGTGTAAAACTCTTTTAATAGCCTAGGGATCCAGTCAGTAGCATGGGGTAAATTTTCTTGATACTTTTTTCCCTATGGCAGAATTAACTACTCTCAGGTTGTTATTGTCCATTGCTTCCTAGTTGAGATGGCATTTCCTTCAGCTTGTTATTCTCCAAGGTTTTTTATATTTCTTGGTCAATCATTGATTGCTTGGAAAACCAAGAAGCAACCAACTGTTGCTAGATCCTCACCTCAAGCAGAGTACATGACTCTAGCATCCCTTACTTCTGCATTAGTTTGGATCGAACAGTTACTGCAGGTATTTGTGGTTGCAAAGCCCTCGGTTATGGCTTTGTGTCGGTAAATCAGCTATACAATTAGGACGCAATCCACTGAGTCAGGAGTGTTCTAAGCATGAAGATATTGATGCTCATTTCATTGGGGAATATGTTCAGATAGGGTTCTTGAAGCTAGTCGACGTTACTTCCTCCTATCATTTAGCTGACGTACTTACAAAAGCTCTGCCTCAGTCATTTCCAAAATCTCATCATCAAGTTGGGTGTTCTTGATCTTTACCTATAAACTTGAGGGGGGCTATTAGATTAACCATTTCACAAAGTTAGTTATAGTTGGTTATATGGTTATTGATGGTTGTATGGTTATAGAGTTGTGAAGTCAATTGGCCAATAGTTAACCTTCATTTCAAGTCATTCTCTGTGTCTATATATACCGAACCTTATATTTAATGAATCAGAAAGAGCACATTGCCCGGTTCATTTCTGAGTTTGTCAATTACAATGATCATAGTAACAAAATAATCTAGCTGATCATGATGGAAAAGTTTCTATGCATACTCTTATATGGGTTAACAAAGTTAGTGGGGACCGAGAATTAATTCATGTGCACACTTTTATAAGTAACTATTTTAAAAAAAATCATGTAAGAACCCCAACCATTGTGGTTTTTGGTGTAAAAGCGTAATGGCAATTAGGTTTGAACGTTGGTTAGTATTGCTTGATTATTGGTTGATTTCTGACAATATGTCATATATGGATTTAACATCAGCTTTATTTTTTCAGCCACCACCAATCAAAGCAACGGATAACCAATTAAGTTTGGCGGACATAGACGTAATCAAAGTTGTTGGAAAGGGAAATGGAGGGGTGGTGCAATTGGTGCAACACAAGTGGACTAGTCAGTTTTTTGCATTAAAGGTATACTTGCTGCATACTGCACACCTTGCTTTTAATATGCTTGTCTTCTCCGCATGATTTGTATCACTAAAGTGCACATTATCTGTGTTTTAGAATATGATCTTTTTCCAAGTAGTTTTGGTGATATAACTTCATGAGGAGCTCTTCCATTTTATTCAAGTAGTTAGTTAATTGTTATTATATTTCAGAACATCATCTTTATTGATATGTTTGTCAACCTTAATACCATGTGCATCCATTCCACCTCGTTCTTTTATGACTTATGTATGCATTCTTCACAATTCAGACAGTTCATATGAATATCGAGGAGTCTGTGCGCAAGCAGATAGCACAAGAGCTGAAAATTAACCAATCAGCACAATGTCCTTATGTTGTTGTCTGCTACCAGTCATTCTATGACAATGGTATCATATCAATCATCTTAGAGTACATGGATGGAGGTTCCTTGGCTGATCTTTTGAAGAAAGTTAAAACAATTCCGGAGCCTTATCTTGCTGCCATGTGTAAGCAGGTATGGAGTAAGACATTCTACTTCAGTCTTACACCCATAATTTTTCACTGAAATCCAAACAATAGCTTATGCCTTTCTTTATTTCTTTCTTTAATGATGTAGGTGCTGATGGGTTTAGTGTATCTTCACCATGAGAGACATATTATCCACAGAGACTTAAAACCTTCTAACTTATTGATAAGTCATGTAGGCGAAGTAAAAATTACTGATTTTGGTGTGAGTGCAATTATGGAAAGTACATCTGGTCAAGCAAATACTTTCATTGGCACTTCCAACTATATGTCTGTAAGTAAAATATGCAAATATATCATTTACAACCAAAATGTACACTGGTGCCTGGAAACTAACATCCACCATGTCAATTTTACAGCCAGAGAGAATCGATGGAAGCCAGCAAGGTTACAACTACAAAAGTGATATATGGAGTTTGGGACTAATATTGCTTGAGTGCGCTTTGGGGCGGTTTCCATATACACCACCAGATCAAAGTGAAACATGGGAAAGTATATTTGAGCTTATTGAAATGATCGTCGATAAACCTCCTCCTAGTGCTCCAACTGGACAATTTTCTACAGAGTTTTGCTCATTTATCTCAGCATGGTAATTTTTAAGTTTTCTAACTAGTAATGTGCAGTTAAGAATCGTAACCCACCCAAAAAAATGGAAAACACACACACACACACTGGAAGGGAGGGTACTCTTTTAAATAATGCTAGCAGTTTCTTAAGGGTTATCCTGAAATTAGTTTCGATGTTTGAGGAGCCTTAATTTTGTAGAAGGTATAGGTGCACAACAATACTAAAAATGTAAAGCACGTGCCCTACCTACCTGTATTAATATCAACCTTATTTTCATGTATTATTTAAATTTTTAAGATAGATTCTTAATTTCATGAAACCAGCTTCTCTCTCTCTCTAACAAATCTCAAAAGTTGGCTGTTTTTCCACGAGCTCTATGTCACTGTCTGCTTTTTATGGGTCTTCTGATCCTCCCTTTTCAATCTTCTCTTTGTTTAGTCTACAGAAAGACCCGAAGGATAGACTGTCGGCTCAGGAACTTCTGGTATGTCTAAATCTTATCTATACACACACACACGCACACACCATATTCAATAGTCTTTCTGATGCTACATATCTGATTGAAACTCCAGAGACTTCCTTTCATCAGCATGTATGACGACTTACATGTGGATCTTTCGGCTTACTTCTCCAATGCAGGATCTCCCCTCGCAACCTTATAAAAGATGGTATGTTCCAATCTTGAACTTTGTTCTAAACTTAAGTATCAGGTTATTCCTTTGTTCTTTATTTGCCAATTTATTAGGTGTTCTTGAAGTACATCACTATATCAGCACAATGTATTGATCTGTCATTAGGATCTAAATGGTTATGTCTTGCAGCTCATGTTTTTCAACCAAAATGATCCATTCTGAAGAAAGCTTATCCTAGGTGTCCTTGTCCTTGGAGACTTTGAAAGCAATTTTATTCTGTGTGTTTCAGATACTAACATTTCTGGATACCTTTTTTCCTAAGTTGTTAACAGTTGGAATTATTGTACTCCATGGCATTTGATTCTTTTCTTTCTTTGTAATTGTAGAATACCGCTCGCTTGCATATGGGCAGCATTTGGGGATGATTCAGATGAACCAGCTCCTAGAGTTATGTCCGAGATACTGTATTTTATTTTTTAGCGATTGAGTTCAATAACTAGTGAGAAACTCAGAAAGATGCAAGGGTCGAGAAATTGCCATGATTGGAACTTTGTGGAGATTTTTAATGATGAAGATTGAGTATCAAAGGCCACTTGCAGCAAAATGTTTGAAACTTTATGATTGCAATCAGAATCACCACTCGGATTTGTCTAAGATGCTCTTGTATTATCCGTTGTAAAGTTTTATGATTTAAGAGTTAAAAGTTTTATCAGTCTGTCCCAAATGAACGTAAGAAAATATTAACAGCCCTTTAAATTGTGTTTCAGACTTTTTTATTTGGTTACAACTTGTCAAATTCCACCTTGTGAGAGCCTTATGCCTTTTTCTTTTTTATGAGTAGCTAATTTGAAAATTTCACTCTCTAATTTCTTTCAATATAAACTTTTGTGATACTTGGAAAGGTCTCAGAGTCAGAGCAATAACTCATCTAAGCTGAAGTAAAGTGGTAAACCTTGTACACTTTGAATATTAGCATAATAACTTACTTAGCCCTTGTGAAAAAGTGACGGGCTAAAAAGTTTATATGATTCTGAAATACAAACCATAAATCAAGAGAGAACATAAATTAAGATATTTCAACATGCTAAAACAGGTTATTTTATGTCTTCCTCTTCAATTTTCTCTGAGCCTTTAAGTCTATCACAATTACAGAAACGTTATCATTGCTTCCTCTATGAAGTGCAAGTTTAGATAGATACTCAGCAGCTGACTGAGCTGCAAGATCAACTCCTCCTTCTTTCTCTTGTCCTGTTGTTCCATTGTTGCCATACTTCTTGTGCCAAAGAAGGATTCTCTTCCTCGCGACATCGCAGGCTTCTTCATTTGTCACTACATCCCATAAACCATCACTTGCTAAAATAAGACACTCATCGTTTTTCTCTCTATGCATTATATTAACTTCTGGTTCTGGAATTATCCATGGTTTCAAGTATTTGTCACCTGTTGAGCAAGAAAGTAAAGAAAATTAATCTCAATTACTAATGTAGGGTGGCCTTATAACAGTGTTCAACTCAATCAAGTACTAAATCTATGTAGCAAATGATTTATGGCCTATCCAAAGGCAAAAATCACATTGAAGCAAGTGTGTTAAAGTTGTTTTCTGTTCCAAAACCTTGGGTTCTTGGGACACGAATAAAGTAAATTTCCTGCAAAAATGCTAAGTTACTTAAGACAAAAGGAAGTGATTATTTCATTCTTGAAACAAAATGCATTAGTGATCCTATTTCAGCAAAAACCATTGGATTCATATATGATAAAGAAACTTTAAACCCTTAACACCAAACTGATTAGAGTGACAAGCAAGCACTTAAGTTGCAAGAAAACCAATCCTGTTGTAGATACATACCTATGGACCTTGACATGGCCAAGACACCAAGAACTCGGTATCCTTTCCAATGTATGACTCTTCCTCCTGCTGCTTCTATTCTTTCTCTCTCGTCCTCTCGATTTGGCTGCAAACAGAAGCAATGATTCATGTATCAGACAACTTCAGCTTGTAATATAAATTCACCAAAAATATTGTGAAACAAGAATGAAATGTCTTACTTTGTGGTCAGAAGACAACGGAAGTGCCTCTTTCCCACGATACAAGACAGCTCTTGAATCCCCACAATTCGCAACTATTATGTGAGTTTGACTCAAAATGGCAACCACTGCAGTGGAGCCAGCAGTCTCAGGAGCAAGAGGTTCTATATTAGACTCAAATCCACCATTAACTGCACCAACTCCTCCAACCTCGTCATCTACTTTCTGAAAACAATTGGATAAAGCTTTCTTCCAATTGTCCTGCCAATCATTTCCCCCATTTGTTTCAGCCAAACTTGTCCGTTGTGCTTCGACTTCCTCAATCAACACCGAATGGAGACGTTCCCGGCAGTAATCAGCAACCTATGTAAAAAACAACACCCTCTCAGAGAAATAATTAAAATTCAACTATACAACTTGTACAATTTGATTAAGACATACCTGAAATCCTCCATGTCCATCATAGACACCAAAAAAATGGGCAAGTGAGTTATTTGTGCTTTTATTCACATGATCATCCATTAGCATCTGTGAAGGGACTTGAAAAAGTTGAGGTTTAACAGAAACAGCATCTTCCATCTCATGTCTACTTCCACATATTGATGAGAAACCCCATAGAGGACCACTACTCAATGCCAAAGTATTATGACTAGCTCTCAATGTTGTATTATTCTCCTTTGGCAGCTGATCAAGAATCATATCAGATAATTTTGGATCAGATTCACCAGATCTACTTCTATGTTCACTCTCAAGATCTATTTCAATAGAAACTATGTTCTTCTCTTGATTTAGTACCGGAAGTAGATCGTTTATACTGAACTTACCATGGATATTAATATTATCATCAACCTTGATAATAATTGGTGTATCTATTTCAGTTAACATAAATTCATCTACATCTCTTACCTGGTTATTGCTTCCACTCAACACCCAATTACTCTCACATTCAATCACCATCTCTGAGACAAGGGAAACTCCATCTTGATTCTCCTTAACCTCTGCAGAAACTGTAATCTGGTGTTGCAGACTAAGATCAGAATGGTTTTCAGTTCCAACAGAATAACCTTCACCAACAGATACAGCAGGATTTAGTATCAAAGCTGCTGCTGTATTTGCCATAAGCTTTAATCCAGTTATTTCCATGTGAGTTGCAACTGCAGATTCCTTTTGAATCAAATTTCCAAGTGTAAATGGTACTGCAACACTTGAAGATATTTCCTCCATTGGTTTTAGTTACTTTGTCTTGTAGCAACAATAGCCTTATTATTCTCTCCACCAACACTCTATAATTTAACCACTTTTATTTTCTCCCTTTTCCCTTAAGCCTCCTTTTCTATGATATATAGTTACAATCAGCATCAAATCACCAAGAAAGGCTCCTACGGCAAGAAACTCAAGACTTTTAGAATCAATCTCCTAAAAGAAGTCAATATTACAGTACAACAAAAGTCAATTTCAAAATTAGTAATCTTTTTGAACACCAAAATCCAAAATCTGCAATTTAAAAAAAAAAAAATAGCACATGAAATTTCCCTAGATCTGAGACAAATCACACAATCAACTGAAATTTTCCCTTCAATGGTTTCACCTATAAGTTTCTTTCATGTCAATTTCTACCTTCTATAAGCGCACTAAGATTAATCTCTAGAAAAAGCACAAAAATAATATATTGATTTGATTGCTGCTTACCTTTGCAAGATGAAAACACTAGCATGGGAAAGGAACAAGGAGGAACAGAAACCCTCAAGAAAGCGTATGAATTTTGGTTACTTGTATTTATTATCTCATTCAATGAATGAATGAACGAAGTCACGAACCTCAAGATTTCAACTTTTGAAAAAAATAAATTGATATAAGCAACAGATACAGATGACTTTGTTTTATTTAAAAAAATAAAAAAAGCAAAAAAGTAAATAAATAGTAGTATATTATTATCATCGAAGAGCACTTCTAATATTCTCCTTCAAAAAAGTAAATAAATAGTAGTATATTATTCTCCTTCAAAATTCTCCTTCAAAAGATTTAATACTACTACATATTAATACGGTAGAGATATTTTTCTGATTAACCAAGATTCTAACTTCGAATCTAGATTTAACATATAGTAGTATTAAATCTTTTGAAGGAGAATTTTGGTGTCTATTATCATCCTATCCTTCTTCACACGGAGGATGGTGCGAGGATTTGACACACAGCGTTTTCTTTGATTAAAAAAATATTAAATCGTTCGGTTGAGCTTGGTTATAGTTACATGGTTTATTAAGGAACTCTTTATTTACTTTATTCACGACCAATACAAGATTAAGACGTGAAAATCATTCTAATCTCTCTCTCTCATCCATTATGGAATGGACTTTCCTTCGTATCTTTTGCATATGTGCTTTATTATTAATATTATTAATTAATTAATAATGTTAATTTAATACTAATGATCCAACGTTGAATAACGAAAGATATAAAGTATTACTTATATTTTAATATTCTCTAATCATACACAGAAATGTAAAAGGCCAGTACGAGGAAGACACGTGGACGTGAGAATCGAGAGGAGCAACTTTAACGCTGGTAAACTAATCTTTAAACTATAAATCTTGAGGAGTCTCCATGTGGGCCCTCCTACCATTTTGGCGCCAAATCTCCCCCTCCCCCCTCATGATAAAATACGTAAAATGTAATGTTAAGCAGCGTATTTTTGGGTACTTTAGTGTTTGGAAAAAAAAATTACCGTTCAAGTACTCAGAGTCTATTTCTCAATAACCGATTTAGTGAGAAATAATAATTTCGTGACAAATATGTACACACTCTATTTTAGTTTTTAAGTCCGCAATTGCCTTTATTAAATAAATATTTTTTTAGTTTATACTTACCTTCAATTTAAACAAAGTTTTCTCATGTTGCAATTTACAAAACAAAATTTACCCAATAACAATTCTTTATTAACTAGAGCTTTTACCCCGTGCCAATGCCACCTATTTAAGATAAAGGTCAGCTATAAACCTATAAAACTTGGATATTTTCTCTAGCATGTGAATAGCTACGGCCTATAATAAGTTGACACTAACCAGAAAACTCTTTTGTTCATAGGATTACAATGTGGGTTGATGAAGATGAAGACAAAGTTAAAGCTACAGTGGACAAAAGTTTGCAGTATCATTCTTTGAGAGTAGAGTGATGACGTCTTATATCATTCTTTTTCTTGTGTTAAATTTGTAACGAGTAGAGTTTGATTTGTCTTCAGATTGTTTTCTTTGGGGCGAGTAAAGGGTTTGGTAGAGGTTAAATTTTGAAAGCCGTTGATTGGAATCATATTTAAATTTGTAAATAAGTTTGAATGGGTTTGTCATCAAGAAACCCACTTTGGGTCAGGCTCAGTAATTGGGAAGTTGATAAAATGTGTGTCACTTACTAAATGCTTGGCATTTTTAGTATTCTAAAATCACTTTCTTTATGTTTTGAGAAACATTTTATGTTGATGTATACTCTTTGTGTAAATAAGACTGGACAATCATACTTAAAGACCAAAATCACTGCTATAATGAATATTTTTGCTTGAAGGTCCTGCACTTTTTGATTTCACTTATGTATCTCAAGGGCATTCAATATTCATGTTCATTGACAACTATTGTTGATCGTCGTTGACGACGTGTTATGCGTAATCAATGACCTTCCATCCAAGTGGAGTATCTTAATCAAAATGCTTATGGTGGAAATGTTAACGGTGCTTATGCCGATGGTGGGTATGCTAACAACCTAATAGCAACACAACGTGTCTTATATTAAGACCAAGACTACTGAGATTATGAATCTCTTTGGTGTTGATGGTTTGATTGGAACACCTACTAGGAGTGATGTCGTTTTAACCTATGTTTCAAAGGGTTGCTTCAAATTCCATTGTCCGATGACTGCTGCACGTGTTCGTCTTAGAATAATGCGCAATTAGCCGCCTCCAATTTAGATGCTCTACCCTCATCGAGGCTGTCGTCCCATTCATAGGACTAACTATTCTCATCATGAAGAAGTTGGACAAAGTGCTCACAATCCTATTATTATGTAATAACTTTTTTTAGTGGTATGTACCTTCAAGACATTTTATCTTTGTTTTATTTATTTTGCTCTATCTTCAAACCTTTGTTGAAACTTTTATTGCTGTGGGAATGTAATATTTAGACATTTTGTGTTGCAACTTCTGTTTTTTTGCCCCCCGTGCACGACACGGGTAACACGGCTAGTGAATTATAAACTATAAGGTGCGTGTGTAATATGCAACTTGCGCTAAAGTTATCTTAGGTGGCATCAACTGTTGGCAACTTTTAGTTGCCGTGAAGAGAATAACACACCGTAAACTAAGATTATTTTATATTTCTTTCTTCTCAATTTCTCTCTCTCATTTTGCAGAATATTACATGGAACCAGAAGTGGTCAATATTACATAGAACATGGAAGAATGGAGATGAAGGGCGTGGAACATGGAAGCAATGAAAGTTCTTTGCACGATGGAGATGATGGATCTATGGGTGAGTGAGAGAAATATGGGAGAACGAGAGATGAGCTGGGGGTGAGGGGAGAGTAGTGAAAACGTTTTCCATAGACGGAGTTGAAAGGAAGAGTGCAAATAAAGTAGTGAGAATAAAAGAATGAAGTGTGAGAAACATGAAGTGGTGAGAATCTTCTAGAGTGGGTGAGTGCAACGGATGGAAAAATGGGTTTCAAAAATTAAACTGAAGATAAATAAAAAATTATAAATATGTGCGGGTAATGTATAGTTTCTTATAAATAACTAGCATCGGAGGAAAAACAACATTTGTCAACTAGGGATCAATTAAATCCTACAAAAATTAGTTTAGTTCACCCATTTAATACACTAACATCGAAGATGCTCTTAAGGGGAGATGAATGAAAGTAACTGAAAAATAATGATTTATAGCAATATAGTGATTGCGTCAAAAAAAAAAACAATATAGTGATGAAAATGGAAAAATGGAACAGAAACAGATATAGAAATAGATATAGAAAGATGCATGTACTGAATTGATGCAGACAACAAAGTTTATTAATCCAATAAAAATAAATATGATAATAAAAAAGAAAGAAAGAAAGCCGTGATAGTTGACGCGTACAACATGAGTATGCTCCAATATTATTATATTAGTATTTTAAATGTGTTAAAAGCTATGGATAAACTTAGAAGCATAGCAGCTACTAGAAAAAACAAACCTAATTCATGCTTGTTTAAAGTTCATTTCTTTAACAAACATCAAATAAAGTTGTGCTAGTTTTTTTGTGACCAAAATCACGATAGTCTTTATCCTGAACAGCTTCCAATTCAAAAATAGCAGATAATTGTTCCAGCTACACTATGATTCACCTTATCTTCTTGTGGAAGAAAGAAAAGGGAGACTGTTTAAAAATAACCATTATTTGATTTCTAATATTTGAATGATCAAAAGATATAGATATGAACCCTATTCATTAGAGTTACAAGTCTCAACAAAACCAATTTACAAAATAGAACAGCCCTAACTCTGCAAAACAAGACTCTTCTGCTTAATTAAAAGAAAACCAGCCCCTTAAAATAAAACCACAGAGCTTATAAGGCCAACGACCTGCCCCAACTCAGTACAACACAAAATGCACATTTTCTGCAATTGATAAACCAGCAGCATCAGGTGCTGCTAAATTAGCACAACCAACAACAACCAAATTCAAAAAAAAAAAAAACTAACAGCAAAACAAGCATCAAGCACTGCTAAATTAGAATCAATAGCAGCAACCAAAAATAAAAAACCAGCAGTTGCATAACAGATAACATTAAGGCAAGTCAAAGGAGAGGAGCCCCAATTAGCGAATGAAAGATTCAGAAATTTCTACACAATCTTCCAATAAACCATCCCAATGAAATCTTCAAAATACGATTAAACATAGTTGTCCCGTTGACTACACAACCTCTAAAGATAACCTCAGACCTTGCATTCCAAATTACCCAAATGGTAGTGAGCCAAATTAAATACCTCACCCTCACTTTTTTTTCGCACACAAAAGCACCATGAAGTAGAAAATTCTGATTTAAAATTAAAAGAATCACTAGGTATCAACCCAAACTGAAAAGCAAAGCCTCAAATCTTGTGTAGATGTAAACCCTAATTGCTACTCCCTCCGTTCCTAATCTTTGGTACTTTTGGCTTGTTACACACATATTAAGGTACCATTAATTTGTGTTGTTTAAGTACTAAAATGCCCCACTTGTAGTTGTATTGGGATAATTGAAGTTAAAGTAAAATAGTCTTAGGACAATTAATTCATGCGTTGGAACTCTAAAAGGATAAATAAATATAGAGGGTATATTAGGAAAAATTAAGTGAATTGTACATTGGATTTTTAAAAGTACCATTGTTTTGGAACAAAAATAAAAGGTCAAAAGTACCAAAGATCAGTAACGGAGGGAGTAGTATATATAAACAGAGAAAGCCTAACAAACTACTGTTCTTCAAATGTAGCTAGAAATAAATAAAAACGGAAAAGAGGGAAATAACATGGTTTAGAAACGAGAAAAAGTACACAAACATGATTAATTACAGAGCCATGGGTGTTAGACTTGCGGTGTGCCTATTGTTGCCAATGTCACACGTATACATGGTGTTAGTCTTCCCGTTCATAACATGATCAGAATCAAACACTTGATCAATAAAACAATACGATTAGAATCGATCACAATCATCGTCCATTAATAGTAACAACTTAGGATACCAATTGAAAACCTAAATAGCAATTCCAATAGTATTTCTAATCCTAAATTTGGAACATACCTCAGTAGGAAAATGAATTCATGATAGATGAGTTGATTATGGTTCATATGTGTGAGGAGAGAGAATAGTTGAGACAACACAAAATCCTATAATTCTTATAATATTATATAGAGGTGTCAAAATGGATGGATTGGATGGATATGGATTACAATGGATGGATTGGAAAAATCCATTCAACCATTTTGTATACATTAAAATTTTCCAATCAAATCTATCCATTGATAAAAAAAAGTCCATCCAATCCATCCATTAACAAGTTTTTATGGATGGATATCCAATCCATCCATTAATAATAATTAATAATTTTTAATTTTTTTTTAAAATAATAATTTTAAAAATAAATAATTTATTATTTATGAGAACCACTCCCAGCCACCTCCGGCCACCGCCCTCCGCCGCCGACCACCGCCCTCCGCCAGAATTTTCCCCTTTTTTTTCCTCTTTTTTCCCCTAGAATTTTTATCCCTACATTCTGTAAAATAAATAAATTGGTAGAACTAAAGATGCTAACATCCATAGTCTCCTTAATTCATTACTAATAATACCATAGTAATTTTAGTACTACATTCTGTACTACTTTCTCAAATACATAACAAAACAAAGACTTAAAAAGACTTGCAAGTAGTGCTCATTTTACAAGTTTCCAGATGAAATTAGAAGAACATGATACATAATGCTCCAAAGACTCGCATGTGTTTCTAAGAATCTTTCACTTGAAGTATCATAGGAGTTTGAAACTGAAAGCCATAATGCTCCAAAGGCATCTAGAGAACTTCAGCCTATCCTCAGATTGTTGAAGAGTTATTATAGAACTAACCAGCATGCTTGCACTATATCAACTTTTGAAACCATTGACAGAACTAACTTTGTTGTTACATGACAATACAGCAACTCATTAAATACTAATAACTGAAACAAAATCAAACACAATTTTCACAAAATCTCTTTGGATCACCAATTAAAGAACAACAGAAAAAGAAAGTTTGCTTTCACTTTGCTGTAATAGAATTGAAGTATAACAGGAGCAAGCAAAAGGACTTGACTCCATCCAATCCAACAAAATAAATATAATACCAAATATTCATTATACAGAATCAGCAGAATTACAAGGATTAAAACCATAATAAGGTTAGAAGAATTGGTGAAGATAGAGAAATGCTGAGCACCAAAAAAAAACTTACACACATCAAGTTATAGGTATGACAAGGGTTGAAAAGTCTTCGACGAGTTCTTTACTATCAAGATCAAGATCCGACTCAACTACAAAAGAAATCAAAGTGAAACGCTATTAAACATACGATAAATGAAAAAGAGTCGAAACCAAATTAAAAGTTCAAGATGGTGGATACTAACCCGGAGTTCCACAAAGCCAATCCTTTGTGCACAATAAGGCTTCAACATTTTCAGGCAAAAGAGAACTTCGATACTTATTAAGTAAACGACCACCGATGCTAAATGCCGATTCAGATGCTAAAGATGTTCTACTTCTTTTTGAACAAGGGGGTGCACTTTCACCTACTTCATCCCCCCCAATTTCATATTGATCACTAAACATAATACCTAATACAAAAAACATAAGAAATATTCACACATCACACAAAATATAACCCAATGTACAATAACATACTACTTTAGAAATGGGACAGAAACCAGAGAAATAACCCAATCTACACTAGTAGAAAGCTTTGTGCATACCGGTAGGCGTTGCTGAACTCATAGTTGTTTGGAAAGTTTAGCCAACCTCAAGAGAAGATTTGAATGGTCACTTGAGCAGAAGAAGCTTTGAGTCAATGTTTTGAAGCTGAAACTGAAAACTTAACAAAATTAATGGATTGATACATTTTGTACTACATTCTGTAATAAGCACATTATTAATGGATGGATACATAAGAACATTAAGTGGCTTTAAATGGCACTGCTGAACTCATAGCTATGTGCCTTCTTGAGCAGAAGAAGCTTTGAGTCAATGTTCTCAAGCTGAAACTTCACAAGGAACAGAAACCAGAGAAACACTCACAGAAGCTTTGAGTCAATGTTTGCATATGTTTTATACTCGAATATGGGTAACATATCATTATATGCATAGTTAACAATGAGCAGACTCACAAACTCTTTTAATCTATCTAAATTCAGAACCTGTGCATCAATTTGTTTACAACAACACACATAACTATTGGTCCTAACAAAGAACCACAGCTCAATATAGCAATAATTTTACTTGTCTAGCTTCTGATATTAACACTAACAGTAAAAGAAACAGAAACCAGAGAACCTATCTATATATTAAATAAGTCCCTACTTCTAGCTAGAAGTCCCTTTTGTAAAACATGGGCCTACTAACCTATTATAGTAAGCCCACTCAAAACATTCCACATCATACAATTATTCATAATCTATAATATTATATTAAATAATGACACAATTGGAGTTATTAATAATGATAACAATATGATCACAATATATAAACATCTTTTACTTTGAGTATTAGACAAAATTTACCTGATCATGCTAGTCCAAAAATAATCCAACATATATAGTATCCACATACTTTGTCGCGGTGGCTTTTAAGTTGCACAAATCAAAGTATTTGTGTATTGTGCCAAAGCTAGTCCACAGGTGGTCCAGTTGGGTTAAAAACCGTAGATGCAGGATAGGAAAACGTGGACG
Source organism: Astragalus glycyphyllos (assembly GCA_963573325.1). Lineage (NCBI taxonomy): Eukaryota > Viridiplantae > Streptophyta > Magnoliopsida > Fabales > Fabaceae > Astragalus > Astragalus glycyphyllos. Next base: position 67,311,740 of record OY754308.1, read on the forward strand.
GTTAAGATTATAGTGGCTTAACTTGTTGGGATATGATGGTAGTAGTAATTGCAAAAAAGCACTATTGTAAAATCTAATTTACGCTTGCAGTTTTTTAATTGTTTATTTGTTTTTAGTGTTTATTATTTATATGTCAGTTTTGCAGGCAAGTTGAAGAGGTGATGTTAAAGTATTTATTTTTTTTAACACATAAATATACGAAAACTGAATAAAAAGAAAAAAAGTTGTTTTTAGTATTCGTATATTATTTATCCATTTATTAAAAGCGAAAAATTAATAATTTTACCTTAAAGATGAATTGATATGATATTGAGGTTCAACTTTCCCAAACCTTGGAAGCAAAACAATTTCAGCTGTGACCCAAGGTATGAAGAACCTTACTCTACCAATGTCTAATATAATTTCACTTTAATTTCAATAGTTAACTGATGAATTTGTTTTGTTTGCATGTTCCGATTGTGGGCTTCGATTGTTGTATTTGCGATTTTAGTTTTTCTGTGAATCATGAGGTATCACCCCTTTAACAGAGACAATAAAAAATGGCAATTTGTTTTGGTATCTTTTAATGCTAAGAGTGATAAAACTAATATACAATAAAACAAACGCACAGAAAAAATAAATTCCAAACAAACTTAAAGTCAACAACTTAATAAAGTTGTCAGCTTTATACAGCTTTTGTATTATTATGGGTAGGGCTTCATTTTCTGTTTCCAAAACTTTTGGGCCAAATTTTCAATTAATTAACAACATGATGTAACTAGCTGAAATGAGGTGGACCACCCGTGGACCAGCTTTGGCACAATACACAAACATTTTGATTTGTGCAACTTAAAAGCCACCCTTTATCGCTGAGTACACGAGGGAACCTGGCTAGCCACGCGCATACCCGCCTTTATCGGTCTATGGGATTCAAACCCAATTACCACTCGAACGAATCCTTATTGGACTAAATGTGTGATTTGTTTGTGGTGTTCTTCTGCAAAGAAATCACATTCGACTTCACATACATATTTGATATCATTTGATCCTTTAGCGATTACATGTCTTAACTATTTGATTATTTGTGACGCGCGAGCATAGTTGATTGACAATTGAATGCATCTACACTAATGATGTAGGTTTTATTTCTTAAAAAAAAAACTCCAAAGCAAGAAGCCCTAACACCATGATTATGCAATATTAATTATTGTTTGTTTGGCTGATTTGAAAGTAATTGCATGATCACCAAATATTACGTTTATATATATATATATATATATCAACTACTACTAGACAGTTAATTATATTTTATTTGTATAGATATTTTCTTTTGGTTGAGAAAGCATCTTACTCCATTTTGGTAGAAATTAAAGATGCAATACAAAGAAGTATGAGGGTGGAGTTAATTCAAGCAGCCAAAATATGGTTTACCTTATACTTTAAACTAGCGTTAAGCCTGTGCGTTGCACGAGTTGTTATAATGTTAATTTTTTGTTGAATTTTATAGAATTTATACATAAAAATATATAAGTTGCTAATATAAACTATGTATATTAAAAACATAGTATTATATAAATGTGGTGTTTGGTTATACATCCCTAGAAATAACTTACAAATATAATTAAATTACATAAATATAAGATTTGAAATGGTGTTTTTCTTGAATTTTTTTTTTGTGATAATGAGGAGAAGCTCCCTAGAAGTGTCATCCAAGCAAAGCTCAAGCTCCTCTTACATAACTAAAAGAAAATATTAAATGATTATTTTTTGATAAAATTAATAAATCAAAACTTAATAATTGTAATTATAGATCAAAAAAAGCAGGGAGCAATCTGGAGGTATAACCCAAGCTTTCTCTACATATAGATAAGATTTAGATTAGAATATAGATATGCATACCTCGTCATGTGAAAGTTTAGGAGAGTGATAATTATTATGAGGAGACATTTGAAGATGATATGAAAGTCAATTATTCTTTGTTTTGGCTAATAATATTTTATGATTTTTGTAATTGAATATTACTATCCTCTTTAATCATTTAGTGGGTAAATCTATGTTAGTTACATAGTAGCATATTACAAACATTTTTTAGTGTATTTAGTAAACCTTCTATATGAATGAATTATTATGCAGTTATGTTATGATTCCAAATTGTCTAGATATTGAAATTTAAATTATTTGTCTTTGCAATTATATAATTATAAAACTCTACCTCTTCTACTCATATTCTACAAACTCATAAGTTTATTATCAATCAAAAGAACAATTTATATTAATGGAAACTCTTTGTTTTCAATCCATAACTATAACATCAAAAAGAATTTCAAATGTCACTAATTATTGATTATTTTAAAAATAATTTAGGTTAAGTGTGATTAAAAAGGAAAATGCATGCATTACTGTGATTTAAAAGAATTTCAAAGGTCACTAAATATTTAAATGTTTAGAAACTTTAATAATAATAATAATAATATAATTTGACACTAAACAAATATAATTTCAAATAACCTATTGAGATTTAACACAATATATGTTTTCCAAACTAAAAACCAAGAAATAAATAAAAACTTCATGACTATTTCACTACATAATATATATTAATTCGGAAATATGTTGTTACAAACAGAGGGATTTTTGTTAAAAAAAACAAACATGAGGAGGGTAAATTTATTATTATAATTATGTCAATATGTTGTTAGGAAATATGAAGAATCAGTATTAATTGCTATTAATATTTTTTTGTTAAAAAGCATTAGGTGAGTTAGGCTCATTACTATCAATATAGTATAATTGATTCTTTTATTAGCTTTATTTATTTATTTTGAGGATTTATTAGCTTTTTATTTAATGGTCTATTTTGATTTGTTTCAAAAGGATAAACTGCATTTTTAAATTATAACGGAACATACATGATGATATATTGGAGAATTATTAGACATTAGTGGCTATGGATGTTTATTGAACCAATACCATTTGGATTTTCTTTGGTAAATTATACCATTTGGTTTTTTATTGATTAACTTTTCCACTTAAATATTTAGTAATACAAAAAGCGAGTAAAATTAAAATTTATTGTCAACTGTTTTTATTTATTTTTCCTCTTGGATTTTTAACAATAATTTACCACTACTTACTTTTTAGGTTGATATTAAGTTTTCCTTTTTTACAAAAGGTTGACCGTTGACTATATTTGATATTCAAGTGACTTTTTTGTGTGGAATATTCAAGTGACCATGTAATCCACCTTTAACAAAAAAGAGAGATGAATTGTTTTAAATACACTTCCATCAAAAAATGTAATTTGGGGTAATTAAGCAAACATATTAATCTTTAATATATAGGAGTTTATGTTCCAAATAGAATGAAAAGATATCACTATTATTTAATGTTTTCATTATTTGAAAAACTACAATAATTGGCAATCCATCAATAAAATATTATATTAGAATTGCGTTGTAACCAATAAAAAGTATTAGGAGTGCATTAAGTGGTGTTTTAAGAATATCTCTTCTAATATTCAGTTATATAATATGGGGTAATTGGAAAGACATCTTAATTTTAACTGTAGTTTATGTTTTAAATAGTGGGGAAGTTAAAACTTAATCCTAACTTAAAACTTCCAATATAAATTTTAACTATACATTTAAAATACAACTAAACTCTTCTGTACAGTTGTCTCAAAAAGTGCAAGTCTCCAAATTGGTACTTTCTTTTTATTACTAACCAAATAACTCATAGTTTTTATCCTGAAAATATGTATTTTGTAAATGTTTAAAATATTTTTTCCTATAAAGCATTTGATTATTATTTGTCCCCACCGTCGAAAATTCCTAGATCTGCCATTTGTTGGCCCACCCGAGTTTTTTAGTCAAGCTACACATTAACCACTATGGCATTAAAAACCAAGCAAATGATGAGAAGAATGCAAGAGTAAAATTAGTATGTTCAAATTAAAGTTTATTGTAACTACTCTTTAAAATTTAATAATATTATATTCTTTAAATGGTAGTACTATTCAATTCAACATGAATATGGAGAGTCATTCCATATTAACGTTAATTAAAGTAAGTAATGACTAATTATTTTTCATAATAACTTATTTTAAATTTTACAATTGGAACTTAAAGTTTTCACTAAAAAGTTAGTTGTCATTCCATTCCCATCGGCTTAACAAAATCACTTGTTGATTACAAATAAACAAAACAAAAGAATACAATAATTAGAATTTGTAGTGTTATTTTTTTATCCTTATAATGATAATAGATCTAGAAGTCCATGTAAACATAATGACAAAAAGTTCCATTTATCTATGGAACTCCTTATTAAAATTTTTCTATGGATCTAACTACATTTTTCCAAAATCACATGAAAATCTAAAACCCAAAGAACTTTTGTAGCCCACAAAAAAACCTATAAAAGGCTATAATTTTAATCACATACAATAGAAATCTCCATTAGAAATATTTTATAAAGAACAGTATACAACAATCACATATTGAAGAAGATTAATCCTGCAACTAGGGGTGTTCAGTGGTTTGGGTAAATCCAAACCAAACCATTGCCCAATCCAAACCGAAGTGTTTGGTTTGGATATTTTTCATGATCGGATCAAATCCGAACCAACCCGTAATAACCCGTACTAGTTTGGTTCGGATAACGGATTTTAAAATTTAAATCCGATCCAAACCGTGAACCCGTTGACATGTCTCTTTGCCTTCTAACTTTCTACACACCTCTTGAAAGTTGTGTTGCTGCCTACTCAATTCTCACAATGGAATTTACATTGAGATGTTGATTTTTTCTTTTTTCTAGAATGAGAGTGGTTGCTTGTTTATGATCAATTAGAATACTTAATATTAATTTATGATTAATTTAAATAATTAAGCAAACAGAATGGTTTGTAGAACGACAGTGGTTAGATATGCAATTTATTATAGAGAATGCAATGGAAAGAAGTGGTCAATTTAATACAGTTTTTACGCTTCTTTTTCAGGAATATGGCTTTGGTTGAGTTGATTAAGAAACAGTTTTTTTAAAGCCACATTGTAGTATCATTATTGAGTTTTATGCATTCGAACTTTGGAATGACAATTTTTGCGTTAGCACATAACCCGTGAGCCCAATCCAAACCAACCCATTTTCTATCGGGTTGGTTTGGTTCGGATTTTATAGAAAAAACTCAAAATTCAAACCGACCCAAACCAATTAAATATGATTGGTTCGGATAACGGATTTAGTTAAAATCCATCCAAACCAACCCGTGAACACCCCTACCTGCAACTAATTTGATCACCTATAGTTAACTCTTCATGAGAAGCACCACACAAACAAATAACAGTATCCAAGAATCACAAACTGAAAATAATAACCCTCCCAACTTGCAAGGAAATGGAAGAATGAAGTGAATCAAACTTAGAGACCAACAAAAACAAACCCATTAATCTAACAACACTAACTCAACATAAAAGGAATTAAGGAATAAAACTAAGAGTGGGTAGATAGGGTGTGAATGGATAGAGTTTATATAGTGAATAGGAGTGTGGCTTTTAGAGTCCTATAGTTAGTGATTATTAATATTAATATTAATACTGATATAATAGCTAGTGAGTAGCAACATGGTTTTTTGTTTGTGATTATATAGTGGGACAGCTCAAAGGTTTTGTTTTCAATTTTATTTAGCAACCGAAATTTAAAAAGTAGCTAAAACAAATCACTCAATTAAAAAATGTAACTGACTAACTTGGTTAAAAAATTTCATGAATAACAATGTTTCTATATATCTCCTTTCATTGAACCGATAGCGTTGGATTAAATGTTGAGTTGGTATATAATGTGTGATTTATATATATATATATATATATATATATATATATATACATATATAATAAATATTTTAAAGTCAAAAATTATTGTAAAAGTAATGTGAATGAAATTTAAGTTTTCTTTTAATCTACTCAATTGAACATGAATGGTAACATCAAAAGTCATTCCATATTGAAGAAACTAATGACTATTTATTTTGCATATTAATCTATTTTAAAGCTAACAATTGGAAGTTGAAGTTTTAACTAAAAAAGGAGTGCAAGTCTCATTTACAATATATATAGAACTTACAATACCCTGTCGCGTATTTAAGTCGTCTGCAAAGGATTTTACCCACCGCTCAATGGGAATAGAGCTTCAAGGTGTCTCGCAAGGCGCATCCACCTTGCGAGAGTCACCAACGGCACGTGCCTCTGGGGGCCAAGGCCCCCCTATTGCTGGTCGACAAGCGAATGACGGCTGCACGCATCGCTTCTAGCCCAGATTCTGACTTAGAGGCGTTCAGTCATAATCCAACGCACTGTAGCTTCGCGCCACTGGCTTTTCAACCAAGCGCAATGACTAGTTGTGCGAATCCACGGTTCCTCTTGTACCAGGTTGAATTACTATTGCGACACTGTCATCAGTAGGATAAAACTAACCTGTCTCACGACGGTCTAAACCCAACTCACCTATCGTGATGAAAATCACGAAATGCACTAAGACTTCGCGAAATGTTCAAAACACAAAACCGCCCGAACAATCCCCGTACGATGTCCTAAACTCCCACAAACTCGAAACCACTTCCATTTTGAATTTCAATTTCCCTAAGCTACTGAAGTCCCTTCTAATGAGCTTCAATTTACAGTGTAGTTCCAGAAATTTGCTCACGGCCATTCCCAACTTCTAGAACACGACACTAACTCCAAATTCGGTTTGGGCAACATCTGTACACTGTTTTGCAATAGACACAACTAATTCAATTCTTAACCATTAATAATATTATATTCTTTAAATGGTAGTACTATTCAATTCAACATGAATATGGAGAGTCATTCCATATTAAAGTTAATTAAAGTAAGTAATGACTAATTATTTTTCATAATAACTTATTTTAAATTTTACAATTGGAACTTAAAGTTTTCACTAAAAAGTTAATTGTCATCCCATCCCATCGGCTTAACAAAATCACTTGCTGATTACAAATAAACAAAACAAAAGAATACAATAATTAGAATTTGTAGTGTTATTTTTTTATCCTTATAATGATAATAGATCTAGAAGTCCATGTAAACATAATTACAAAAAGTTTAATTTATCTATGGAACTCCTTATTAAAATTTTTCTATGGATCTAACTATGTTTTTCCAAAATCACAAGAAAATCTAAAACCCAAAGAACTTTTGTAACCCACAAAAAAACCTATAAAAGGCTATAATTTTAATCACATACAATAGAAATCTCCATTAGAAATATTTTATAAAGAACAATATACAACAATCAATATTGAAGAAGATTAATCCTGCAACTAATTTGATCACCTACAATTAACTCTTCATGAGAAGCACCACACAAACAAATAACAGTATCCAAGAATCACAAATTGAGAATAATAACCCTCCCAACTTGCAAGGAAATAGAAGAATGAAGTGAATCAAACTTAGAGACCAACAAAAACAAACCCATTAATCTAACAACACTAACTCAACATAAAAGGAATTAAGGAATAAAAAAAACAAAACTTCACGCCGAAGAATTCGAACCAGGTTCCTCAAATTCGCCGAAAGAGTTTCTTGCTTTTTCAATACTTGAAATGTAATTATGTGGAGTTTTTCTCTTCTTTTTTTTTCCTTGGAGGGACCAGGTTGGTTTACATAAATGTGTTATGCCACTGCAAATTTGACATTAAAAAGCACCATTTAGTATCAGTTGTTTGAAAACCCAATACTAAATATAGATGCGGTGGCAATTTTGCAATTAAATGGAAGTTTTGCATTCTAGCGCCTACTTCCTCCTCCTAAACTCTCTCACTCCTAAACTCTCTCGTCTCGTGTCTCAAATGTCTCTCTGAATCTCTCGCTCTCAACTTCTCTCAATCTCTCGCGTTCTCAACTCTCTCACCCTCTAAACTCTCTCGCTCTCAAATCAAAACCCTAGCAATGTTGTCCTCTTCCTCGCGAACACCAGAACCCTAGCCTCACAAATCACTCACGCTTACTGAACTGAAAAAGAAAGGAGAAGAACGCTGAAGAGAACACTGTCGCCGCCATCGTTCTCTGTTTTCCACCGCCATTGCTCGCCGTCGCACTCAAGAACTCTTCGAAAACCTAAGTTTTCATCTTCGAAACCCAAAGAAATCCTAGGTAAGCATCTCTGAAAATCAGTGTTTTTGTTTTCATCTAGCTCTAATTGTTAAATTGGTAAAGTCACTGGTCCTGCGTTTTCTTTGTGTTAAAGGACAGAATGAATCTCCGTATGAAATACTCAGTAGGAATTCTGGCAGTTAAAAAATGGACAAATTCTGATTTTGGTTTCGTGTCTGCAATTAAAGAAGTTTTGATTAAATTTAGTATTTATAAAATTTTATTTGATTAGTTCCTGCAATTAATAAAAGTTATGTGTTTATATAATTATGTGACTTCCTCATCTAATTTGTTGAAGTAACCACTTCTAGGTTGATATTGTTGACTTCAATGGCAGTTTAGTGTCTCGTGTGCGAGATCTTGCTGGTGCTAATCCGATAATATTGGTGGTGACTTAGGTAAGAACATGTGTTTGGCTTATTATTGTTTTTAATAGGATTTTGAATTTACAACTATATAGCTTTCATATTTAACATAATGTTCTCTTTGTAGGTTGATCTCCTTCCAAGAGATACTGATTTTAATTGTATTGGGGATTGGGTTGTAGAAGCTATTACAAAAAAGAAGCTGAAGTATGTATGATAGTAGTGCTGAGGGTTTCAAAAGTATAATAGTTAATGTCAACAATATGCTAAATTTAAGAGAAAAAATTCTATTATGTAATTTATTAGTAGTGCTGATAGTATTTTTCCCAATATACACCTTTTTGGAAAGCTGGCCAGCTGGTTGAACTTTAAGGAAAAACCGGTTTACTTATTTCCCATGTCTCCTTGTGAAATGCAAAGCTATTTTCACTTGTTTTTCTTTGAGAAGTTGAATGATTGGCAGGTCTCTTACAGGTAAAAGAAGATTAAAGAATTTATTGACTCAAAAAGATAATCGCGTTTGTGCCGATTGTGGTGCTGCAGATCCTAAATGGGCGTAAGTGTATTCACATATCCACACGATCTTAATATTGTTGAGAATGTAGATTGCATCTTACCTTTCCTTAGCAGAAAATTAATTTTTTGAATTGCTTCTTCAGGTCGGCCAATATTGGTGTTTTCGTATGCTTAAAATGTTGTGGCGTGCACAAGAGTCTTGGTACTCATATATCAAGGGTAACCGTTCTCTATCCTTTACTTAAGAACATATTTTCGTTCTACTGATAAGGACTATTTAAATTGAGTTCCTTTTCCATGTGTCTTTAATATTTTCATGTAAGGCACTCAAGTCAGGTACAGGAAACATATTTTTTGGATCATATCATGTCCTCTGCTTTGTTTTTCCATGAGTTGTGACTCTATCAAGTTAATAGTGATATAGTTGTTGAACTTAGGTATTTTTGTCTTGTCGCACATTAAAACATTTGGACATCTTTTTACTGCCAGATTTTGTCTGTGACTTTGGATGAATGGTCAAGTGATGAAATAGATGCAATGTATGAAGTTGGAGGACCCCATGCCAGTCATGAGCACCATGAAAAATTCATCCGGTTAGACATTATTTCACAGTATCATTTGGCTTGTTTTAGAAATCTGTTATATTTCTGGTCACCATGAAATTTAACAATTTTGTCCTCTCAGTCCAATGTTGTTTTAGCAGTTCTTGAGTCATTTGTTTTTTCGATTTTGTACTCTTCTCTACTGCCCCTTTTTAATCACAGCCCATTGTCCTTAAAGTTCATGTTTCACTTCACCTATTTCAGGATCTTACAAAAGGAAGAAACCATTTCCTTGCATGTTTTGTTTTAAAGATGGTTGTAATCAGTTGGTCATATGTAAGGTAAGCTATTCTGCTATAATATGAAGCTAGAAGAAATAAGCTGCATACTTAAGTTTCTGCTCATAGCCTTGCACAAAGAGCATAGAATAGTTGAATTAATGTGATTGTGTGATGTGAAGTCCATATAATCTAATTCAGTTTGTTTGAAACTAACTTTGTTTTGCTTTTGTACATTTTGCGGGTTTGCCACAGCTTCACATTGACACAGCTTCACTAAAGGCCGTTGATTTTTGCCTTGCACAAAGGCCGGTGTCATACATAGGGACTTGAAACCTGAAAATTTCTTATTTGTAGATGGAAGTGACACAGCTTCACTAAAGGCCGTTGATTTTTGCCTTTCCACTTTCTAGGTACCCGGTAAACTTAGGCATTTTTCATTTTAAAATTACTCCTAAGAATAAAATGTGTAAGCTTGTAACTAACAAGTAAGGGAATACATATTCACTGCCCATACATTTCACCCTGTTTTCCTATCTGCAGAAAGAGATGGCCAAGGCACAAACCACTTTTGTTAATTCTCACTTTGGTGCTAATGATTGTGTGGGTTTCTTTCCTACTACTTCAAATCATCAAGGCAAGTCCCTCTCCTCTTCCTTTTTCATATCACAAGTCTCACTAGTGCGAAAATGACAACAATTTCTAACTATAAGAGTATTTTTTGAAATTTTGATTTCTATAGATGGAAGCCATTTTTACATAATCAGTGGAGCCATTTTGTTGATATAGCAACATCCTTGTGGTAATTTTCAGTCGACATTTATTTAAAGTAATAAAACCATAGCACTTTGTTTGTTGATATAGCAACTCCCAAGTCTTATAATTTTTTGTTTGTTGCTTATAGGACTTTTACAATCTGTTGGTGGATGAGGGAATCTTTGATCAATCTATTGCTTATAACGAGTTCTAACTCCTATTTTTGCGCGTCTGACTTGGAACTAGAAGCAATAGTTGAAAGCAAGAAGGATAAGAAAATACGAGCAACATTTGATCCTGATCTTCCAACCACAACTGACAAAGTGGATTTTGGTGGATGAGGGAATCTTTGATCAATCTATTGCTAATGGAAATTTAAAGAATAGGCCAACTCAAGAAAGTAATTGGTAGATAATGTATAGACCAAACAAATGATTGTATAGAGATCTTACTGAAACAAATTGGAATTCCACAGATAGTTTCTATCGAACCAAATATTTTAACTTCACAGGTCATGTTGACAGCCCAGCAACGAACTAATGTCCCCTCTATTTCCTGTAATTCATCTGTGCATATAAATTAAACTCTAATAATAATTGCTTTTCAAAGGCTAGCTATTAGAAAATGTGTTTTTTCCAAAACACTGATTTAATTCTTTTTTTTTAAATCGGGTGTCATTTACGCGCAATTGAAGAGACTAATCTCCCGAGCTGGGTAGGCGGCAAAACTCTTCCTCAAAAGAGATTCTTAGGATCCTCTCCCTCTGATTTAATTCTATTTGTTAATATATTTGGCGTATTATTTTCTAATTGTGCTTGTTTGTGTCATTTATATACTAATAAAGATTTAATCTTACTTTGTTTTCACATGAAACTTGACTGCCTTTCTTATAAAAATTCAAACTTTCTTTATAATGATGTGCATTTCTTATAAAGATTCAATCTTTCTTTATAATGATGTGTCTTTCTTGTTTTAATAGTAGTTTTGTTTTATTCTCATACAATGATATAAAGATTCAATCTTTCTTCTAGCAGGCTTAATAGTAGTTTTGTTTTATTATTATATTGTTTGAAACTTTGACCCTGCTAGCAGGCTTAAGGCTCGTGAAGCTCTGAGGCACCCTTTTTTACCGGGGAGCATTACCAGAGGTTTCAAATATAGGATACATCTACAGTTTCCCATGAATGCATTACTTACATCTACTGTGGTTGTGTTTAACTAAGGGTTCTTTGCTTGGTGGTTCTTTTTTGTTGTTATAAATACCAGAGTGTGGGAGGTTTTATATTACCCCTTTTAATTTTCCTACTGTTTGTTGTCTGGAGGATCTTTCTCCATCTCCATTTTTGTACCACTAAAATGTAATTATAAGAATCTAACTTTTGATGCAAAAAAAAATTGTTTGAAAAAAATAAATGTAATTATAAATGCTTCTTGATAACATTTTGCTTTGCTTCAGAATGTTGCTATGCCTTTGCTCTCTGTGCTACGATTGAGGCCAGACATCTTATTGAAACAAACGAGAGGATACCTTTAAGCCCACAGGATACTTACAACTCTTTGATCAGCAATGATGTTGAAGACAAGGCTGGGAAAAATATAGAGACAACTGCATATTATGTCTTTGAAAATGGATTCTTGCGTGAGGCTGATTGTCGCTACCGCAGAAGATATATGCCACCAACTAGAGATCGCAGAGTTTTTTTAACAGTGGAAACTAACTGTGTACGGTTGTGGAACCGCCGCACTATTCAAAAGGAAATAAAGAAAACCCCTATAATTGGAGGTTTGGTGTGGGCACCTAATGTGATGAATGGTTTTAACGGGGTAAGATTTAACTTTCTCTCTCGTTTTCATTTTATTCCCTTCCTATTCTATTTACGGATTATTTTTTTTTGGCAATAATCTTATCTAGGATGGGATTTTATATCTACCTGAGGTAGCTTTGCTGAGGGGAGCCGGTTTTCATTTTGTTGTTATAATTGGCTTTGGCTACAAAAAAAAAGGGGAACGACTTTATCCGACAAAATGTTCAGTATTGCACACCCAGTTCATAGGGCATATGCATTGTAATATTTCTATCTAAGTTTGCTTGTCAAAGATACTAACATAGTCTTCCTTTTATATATTACCTCCCCCTCCTTCCCCCTTTTCTTTTTAAAGGCTTGGTCTAAAATCATTGAATTAATCAATCATATTATACTGTTTTCTCGGAAAAGAATGTGTTCACAGGATACTCCCTTTTTTGTATATGAAACAATTTGTCTTGAAAATACTCTTTTTAGAACCATGAAACAATGAATACTTCCTTTTATTGCAGTCTTCCCGTTTTCTTCTATAACCTAGTTGGTTCCTATCAAATCAACCTATTCACAGAAGTTATATTTATTCATCTTATGTACTTTGACAAAATAAGCACCACACTTCAAGTCCTGCTAAATTCCCAAACTGTTTAAGTGCAAATCTTGTTTTGTCCTGTCGAATGCACATTTGTAATTTTGTCTTCATATGTGATCAAATTTAGCTAAAATAGGATTTTGCAATGGTTGAATAAGATTTTGAGTAGAAAAGTTATCTCTTATGTTCACTAATCACTAATCACTAATCTTATGTTCACTAATCTGTTTTAGTTTCATACGTGAGTTCAAGAATTACAATTGGTCCCTCTCCTTCGCCCACACTCTCCGGGAAGGAAACCAGGTTGCTGACTGGTTGGCCAAGCACGAAGCTTCCTCGAGTCCGGACCTTTTTATTTGGCAGCATTGTCCATGTTGTTGTTAGAGTTTTTTTGGAAAATATACCGAAGAAATTACAGGGTTGAGTCGCGGACTAGGTCGCTCTCTTTAAGACGTTTCGCGGCACTGCTCAAGGTGCAAGCAGAGTATCAACCACGTCGTCCCCAAGATAAAACAGCCCAGTACGATTATCACTGCACAGTGTATAATCGCTCTAGAAATACACCTCAATATGATCCGTAGATCACTCTGAATTATGATCCGTAGATCACTCTGAAATATGATCCGTAGATCACTCTAAAAGAATGGCTCGAAGGCCGGAGTAGAAGAGAAGAAAATATTTCGAGAGAGAAGAGAGAAACACTTGAGGAGAAAATTCTTGATCGTCAAGTGTTCGGTGTGAAGAATGAACTGAGGGAAGGGCCTATTTATAGGCGTCAGAATTGACTTGTTGCGCAAGTCTAGAGGATAAGGACGGAGCTGCTTGCACTCCAAGTAGCTCCCGTTCAACAAATCTGTACGCAACGGTTAGTTCATCGTATCCGGACGGTTCAACGAATCTGGACACGCAACGCACCAAAAAATAATATAATATTTAATTATTTTCGCAAAAATTTTATTTACACCTCACAAGCCAAGCCAAGCCAAGCCAAGCCCAAGCCCGGCCGGTTGGACGGATGGCGGCGGCGCACACGCGTGTGTGGTTGTCAGATGGTGTGCGTGCTTGCCCGTTTACAAAACTGGGTACCCTTTGGGCCCCAACCCAAAGGTGTGAAGTCACCACTTATAAGAACTCTTCAAGTGTCTAGTCCAAGCAATGCAGGACTTTTTAATTCACTACCCATGTTCCAACAATCCCCCACTTGAATTTAAAAGGAAGTTTCAGAAGTAGCGTCTAACGCCTCCATAAGATTGTGCATAAGCAGAGGTGTCATACGACTTGAACCTTGCATAGCGGTTAAGATTTAGATTCAACAAGAGTGACTCGTAGTCTTGAACTCTATCTCTAATCATCAAAACCACACACAACCCTTTCAATAGGTGTATTCTCAAATGCCCGTGCGTTTATGGCCCTACACGTCTATCCCAGTTTAGTGAACGCTCTAGGAATTTCTGCCTAGAATTCCATAGGAAGCGGCCCCACTTCCACATTCACAAAGGTGAGTCTATCAAGAATACTCCTGTAGCTAGGTACTCCACTCCACATAGAGTATAGATCTCATTAAGAGTTTCTATTATCTCAACCTTACGTCGCTTCAGGAATCGTGCTTCTTTACTTTTAATAGCACGTTCATTCCTACCACATCACAACTTGTTATTACCCATTGAACCTAATTCTTGGGATCTCCAGTCTTTTAGGCCGGGTTACCATCGTGAGTGACTCATGGTTCTAAAGGCAGTAGTCCCATCCTCTGAGATGTATTGTGGACTTTCTCTCTAGCTAATCCTTTCGTCAAAGGATCGGCTAAGTTCTGATCTGTGCGTACATGATCCACTCTCACAGCTCCTTTTGACATTAACTCTCTAACTGTGCTGTGCTTACGACGTATTTGTCGTCTCTTACCGTTGTAGTAACGATTCTCTATTTTTGCGATAGCCGCGGTACTATCGCAGTGGATCAACACAGTTGGCATCGGTTTTTCCCATAAGGGAATCTCTGCTAGTAGGCATCTTAACCAACTAGCTTCTTCACTGGCTGTGGCCAGTGCTATCATTTCAGACTCCATAGTGGACTGAGCCAATATGGTCTGTTTCTTTGATTTCCAGGAGACAGCACCACCAGCTATACTGAATATATAGCCGCTAGTAGCTTTGAAATCATCGGATAGAGTATTCCAATCAGCATCACTGTACCCTTCAAGTACAGCTGGATATCTCTGATAATGTAATCCAAGATTCATGGTCCTTTTCAGGTATCTCATGACTCTTTCAATAGCATGCCAATGCTCTATACTAGGTCGACTAGTAAACCTGCACAACAATCCCACAACATAGGCAATGTCGGGTCTAGTACAATCAGTGGCATACCTTAGACTGCCAATGATGCTCGTATATTCCGTTTGTCTTACACTGTCACCAGTGTTCTTAAAGAGCTTGACACTCGGATCATATGGTGTACATGCAGGTTTGCAATCAAAGTAATTGTATTTCTTTAAGATCTTCTCAATGTAATGAGATTGATCCAAAGAAATTCCCTTCTCGGACCTAGTGATCTTAATACCAAGTATCACACTGGCTTCTCCGAGGTCTTTCATATCAAAGTTGTTGCACAACAATGATTTCACTTTATCAACAACATGAATGTTTGATCCAAATATGAGTAGGTCGTCTACATAGAGACATATGATAGTGCAAATGTCATTCTCGGTTTTGTAATAAATGCATTTGTCACTTTCATTCGCTTTAAACCCATTCGATATGATCAAATTATCAAACTTCTCGTGCCATTGTTTAGGAGCTTGTTTTAGACCATAGAGAGACTTATCCAACTTACAGACCTTGTGTTCTTGCCCATGAACTACAAACCCTTCAGGTTGCTCCATATAGATTTCTTCTTCTAGTTTGCCATTTAAAAAGGCAGATTTTACATCCATTTGGTGTACTTCTAAGTTATAAATAGCGGCCACCGAAATTAGTACCCTTATAGATGTAATTCTTGTAACGGGCGAGTATGTGTCGAAGAAATCTATATTCTCTCTTTGTCTAAAACCTTTGGCTACAAGGCGAGCCTTGTATTTATCAACAGTGCCATCAGGTTTTAGTTTCTTTTTCAAGATCCATTTACAACCAATGGGTTTGCAACTAGGAGGCAAGTCCACTAAGTGCCATGTCTTGTTAGATTCTAGAGAATCCATCTCATTATTTATGGCTTTTTGCCACAAATCAGCATCCAATGAAGACAGAGCTTCTTGAAGGCTCGTAGGATCCTCCTCTAATGTATAGACCTCATAGTCAGGTCCATAGTCTTTAGCAACTCGTGCTCTCTTACCTCTTCGAGGCTCTATTTCCCTTTCTTCGTTGTTTTCAACGTTCCTAGGCACAGAAACTTGACCAGTTCCGGTGCCCCCACTATTTCTTGATTTAAAAGGAAATTCACTTTCATAGAAGTCAACATCATTTGACTCTATGATCACTTTTGCATTAAGGTCATAAAACCTGTATGCTTTGCTATTTACTGCATAACCAATGAATACACATTCATAGGCTCTACTGGCAAGTTTAACTCTTTTAGGGTTTGGGATCCTTACATAGGCTAGACAGCCCAATGTTCGAAAATAAGACACATTTGGTTGTCTTTTCTTTATTATTTCATAAGGAGAAATTTTATTCCTAGACTTAGGAACTCTGTTCAGTACATAACACACAGTTAGTAAAATTTCCCCCCACCAGTGAGTTGCAGCTCCAGAGTTGAGCATAATGGCAACCATCAATTCAGTAAGGGTTCTATTTTTTCTTTCGGCTTTACCATTCATTTCAGGTGAATATGGTGCAGTCGTTTCATGTATGATCCCATTCAACTTATAAAAGTCATTAAATAATTGGGAATAATACTCAGTTCCTCTATCACTTCGAAAACGATTTATCTTTTTCTCAAATTGATTTTCAATTTCTTTTAGAAAGATTTTGAACATGTCAAGCGCTTCACTTTTATTTTTCATAAGATATACAAAGGTATAGTCTGAGCAATCGTCAATAAAAGTGATAAAATAGCGTTTACCATTTCTGGTCAACGTTCCGTCTAGTTCGCAAATATCAGAGTGTATCAAATCTAACGGCTCTGATTCTCTTATAACAGATTTGTGTGACGCTTTCGTAATTTTGGCTTGACTACAAAATTCGCATTTATGAAAATCATTTAACGATACTTTCGGAATTAATCCTAAATTGCTCATATTTGAAATAACGCGCTTATTGACATGACATGAACGAGAGTGCCAAATATTAAAATCACACAACATATAAGCAGAAGGAAAAACTTTATTAATTTCAACATTCAATTTGAACATGCCATCAGTGGCGTACCCTTTCCCAACAAAAATCCCATTTTTAGTCAACGTATACAAATCCCCTTCGATAGTCTGAGTAAACCCTGCCTTATTCAGAAGGAAGCCTGAAACTAGATTCTTCCTTATCTCTGGAGTGTGCATCACATCCTTCAAGATTAGAGTCTTTCCAGAGGTGAACTTCAGCTCAACATCTCCAATACCTGCAACAATAGTGGTGTGAGCATCGCCCAACAACACTTTCTTATCCTCAACTGCCTTGTATGTTTTAAACATAGCACGGTTATTGCATACGTGGCGAGAGGAGCCAGTATCATTCCACCAGTAATCAGATCCACCAACCATGTTGATTTCAGAGATCATAGCAGTGAAATGCTCTTCAGTCAGGTTAGCCTGCAGAGCAGGGTTTGGCCTGTTCCTACACTTGCGTGCCATATGACCTGGTCTCCCACAATTGAAACAAACGAAGGGAGCAGCATCATTCTTAGGTGGTGGTGGTGGTAGAGCCTTAGCATTTGGGACCTGTGGAGGGTTCCCATTCTTGTTGTTGCAGTTCTTTTGAATCTGGTTACGGTTCTGATTCTTGAAAGGTTTGCCAGTTGGCTTCAGAACCGCTCCTGCTTTCTTGTTTGGAAGAAGCAATACTTCATCTTTCTGATCTTGCTTCCGAGATTCCTCCTCAATCCGGAGTCGAGTAATCAAACTTTCCAAAGAAAACTCTTTGGTCTTGTGCCTGAGAGAATTCTTGAAATCCTTCCAAGCAGGAGGAAGTTTGTCAATAATAACAACTACTTGAAATTGTTCATCTAAGGCCATGCCTTCAGAGATAATTTCATGAGCTATTTTCTGTAACTCATGTGACTGAGTCTCTACAGATTTGTCATCTTGTAGTTGAGGTAGCGGCTCACAACATATTTTTTAGTACCTGCTTCCTCAGTGTCATATTTCTTTTTCAGAGCATTCCAGACTTCTTTGGCGGACTTGCAGGTGCTGTAATAATCATAAAGATCATCACTTAGTCCATTGAGAATGAAATTCTTACAAAGACAGTCATGCTCCTTCCATAGTAGTATCTCTTTAGCTGTTTTAACCCGTGCTTCCTATTCAGCAGTTTCATCTTCCACTGGAATCTCATCAGTCAAGACATTAGCAACTTTCTTCATAGTCAGGAAAAATTCCATCTTTTGTTGCCAACGCTTGAAATGAGATCCCTCAAACCGAAATGGCTTATTGTAGTCAGAAACATTGGGTCCAGTAATCTCTTCGGTAGTCATGGTTGATTTCGCAAATATCTGACCGAGCGGCACTTCAGGGCTGCTCTTAGATCGTCTCACCTAGCAAGCACTTCAGGGCTACACTTAGGCTGATTCGAAACGTCTTAAAATTGTTGTTGTCAGAGTTTTTTTGGAAAATATACCGAAGAAATTACGGGGTTAAGTCGCGGACTAGGTCGCTCTCTTTAAGACGTTTCGCGGCACTGCTCAAGGTGCAAGCAGACTATCAACCACGCCGTCCCCAGGATAAAACAGCCCAGTACGATTATCACTGCACAGTGTATAATCGCTCTAGAAATACACCTCAACATGATCAGTAGATCACTCTGAATTATGATCTGTAGATCACTCTAAAATAATGGCTCGAAGGCCGGAGTAGAAGAGAAGAAAATATTTCGAGAGAGAAGAGAGAAACACTTGAGGAGAAAATTCTTGATTGTCAAGTGTTCGGTGTGAAGAATGAACTGAGGGAAGGGCCTATTTATAGGCGTCAGAATTGACTTGTTGCGCAAGTCTAGAGGATAAGGACGGAGCTGCTTGCGCTCCAAGTAGCTCTCGTTCAACGAATTTGTACGCAACAGTTAGTTCATCGTATCCGGACACGCAACGCACCAAAAAATAAAATAATACTTCATTATTTACACCTCACAAGCCAAGCCCAATCCCGGCGCGCGCGTGGTGGTCAGATGGTGTGCGTGCTTGCCCGTTTACAAAACTGGGTACCCTTTGGGCCCCAACCCAAAGGTGTGAAGTCACCACTTATAAGCACTCTTCAAGTGCCTAGTCCAAGCAATGTGGGACTTTTTAATTCACTACCCATGTTCCAATAGTCCACCTGATTTATCTATCACCCTTTTAGTAGATTCTACGGGAATGCTTCATTCTAGAGAGTAGTTTTTGCCTTTCTGTCTTTATTTTCCTACTGATAAAAAAAAACTAATCTGTTTTAGTTATTATTCAGACCATTGGAGATGTTTTTTTGTTTCTTCTAAGTTCATTCAAAAGAGTTGGAAATGTGATTGATCATGTTTTTGAGCCTGTATTGTATCTGGGGCTTTCTTCTTTCACTTCTGTAGATAATGTTCATTAATACTTGGGTCTAATATTTTTAATAGGTGACTTTCGAGTTGAAAAAAACGCAACCCAAGAATGAGGAAATGCTTGATTTGATGGATACTATGATCAAACATACATAAGCCGACTATTAGGACCGTGTTGTTTCAACACGGACCGTGTGGTAAACCGTGTTACTCACGCAAATCACTTCCAGAATTGTATTTTCCAACACGGACCGTGCTATATGGACACAGACCGTGTTGCTTCTTTTGCTTGCTTTTTCTTGCTTTCAAATGGCTTATTGGCTTCTTTTCTATGCTCTTTTGATCCTTGATCTCCATAATTGGTCCTAAAAATAAAAACTAACAATTTGTAGTAAAATAGCTCCAAAGTAGAACTAAAATCCCACAATTTTTATTTAATTCAAAAGCTAAAAACACACTAAATTAGGACTTATCAGTACCCCAATGCTCCAATTTAATCCAAAATTTGCTAAAAAATACATTTTGTTTTTAAATTTTAGTAATGATGGATTGGTGGTCGAAAGATATTAGATATTTTTACCACCAGCTGCTGTGTCAACGTATGTTCAAACATAAATAACCAAGTTTAAGTGGTTTTTTCAGGCAGTAAAGAGGAAAACTTTTGTCATTGTATCTTTGAATCAGCTTTTATAGAAGAAAAAAAAAGAAAACAAAATCTAAGCTAGAGAATATATATAGAACAGATACAAGTATAGTTGGAGCCAAGAAAAAACTAGATAAAATATAAAAACAAACATTTTCGGGCAATAGGAGATATAAAGGCAAATATACTAGGATTGTGTGCATGTTCCCCTTCAATAAAAATAAAATGCACCAAATGATTGCATAAATGACAACTGCAGCCATAAAACCTTTATGCGTTGATCTTGTTAACAAGACCAAAGATGCCCTGTGGTAGTGTGTGGTGGACAGTGATGTGCAAACGAGAGTAAAAATGTAAATAGAGATGAGAATGTTGAGGTGGACACATACGAAAAAGATAAGATTAGAAACAATGTATTCAGGAAATGCTGGAATAACACCTATTAAGAAGAGAGGAAAATATTTTGCCCGAATTCCTTTTTTCAAGTTTCTTCCATATATATTATCGACGAAACCTCCCATAAAAGTACTTGGCAGCAGAAAACCCAAAGTTTCAAGAGCATGCATTATACATTACAAGATGGAACAAGAAATATGGCAAGAGTAAGACTGCAAGGCAAGCAAAAAGCACTTGCTATCAAATTAGGTTTTAAGAAACAATCATCATCAAAATAATTAAGCTAAGAAAACTCATTACCAACACATGAAGAGGGGCCAATCTCTCAATAAATCTGAACTAAACCAAAAGCCAGACTTAATCAACCAACACATGAAGAGGGGCCAATCTCTCAATGAATTCCAAGAAACTTTTGTTCTGAATTGACGCCGTTGTGTCGGTCGCTTCTGATGGAGTCATCGGAACTAGAATCCTCCGCCAACTCTTCACTCGAACTCTCACCTTGGAGAGTCACAGACGAATCAAACAAACCACTACTATGCCTGCGGCTCAAGACGGAGGAGTGGCTGATAGTTGAAGCATTTCAGATGGCGCCGGTGCCTACAATTTGAGGCTCGTCGGGAATCAGCATCGGATAAGAAAAGCAAACAATGTTTACTTTGTCTGCTCCACCACAAAGGATCTGTAAACTATTAGATTATTGGATAGAATAACAAAACAATAGAAGAGAAAGAGAGGGGAAATGGTAAGTGTTATTTGTTGTTAGTGTCATCATGCAATGCAATGAATATAGAGAGCACAAAGTAATAAAGCTTATTACACTAGTGTGGGCTAGTGCGAGGTTTAGTTTATAAAGCTTCTAAAAATAATAACTATTTGAGTTTAATTAGTATACAGATTCTTTGCACTATCCACCAATCACAATACATGGTAGGAATGACACGAGGTGATTCGGCGACTTTTGAAGTGTAAGATGAGAATTGGGTAAGAAAAGAGAGAGTAAATAGATATGCTTTAGTGTTATAAAAAGACTAAAAATCCTTATTGTTAATAAAACTACAGTGATTGTAGCAGATTTTGAGAGCAGATCGAGAATCGCATTCCAACTCAAACATAGCAGTTTGAGGTTTGTCTTAGATGTGGTTTCTAGTTCGCTGCAAGTCTAGTCCATATCTATATTATGAGTGTTTTGTGGATACTTTGGAATGTATTCCTTGGTAGTGTGGGCACTAAGCTATTTAGGATTGGTGCTAGTGCACTCCCTTATACTTCATCTTCTCTCTATCTATAGCATGCTTTCTTATAAGCTTAGAAATTTGTAGTAGCTTTGCTCATAATTTTGGAAACACGAGTTTGTGTGCATTTGTGAGAGTAGAATTCTCTCTTTGGTTCATGGTAGAAACTCTTACATCTCATCAAGAGACTTTACAACTCTTGTGGTGATCATGACCATCGATCTTATCTTCTCTAGGAAATAGCGATCCACTTCATCTTTCTCATGATCATTTTCTTGTCTTCTTCATCCATTTTGTAAGTTTTTTCTTGTTCTTGATTTCTGTTGAAAAACATGGCATAATCCTCTTCTCCTTTCTTGAATTTTCATTTGGAAACTTGAGTAAGTCATAGAATGATTCGTACTCTTTGATCTTGCATGGATCACATCATGATCCGCTTCCAATTTTAGACACAGCTTTTTATTAGGGATCGACCATGTTGTGATCAAATAATTGAATATAAGTAAAGCAATCAGTAATAATGTTTGGTTTCATATTGAGCATTAAATTATATTCTCTAAATGACTTAATTGTAAATCTAATTTAGACATTTTGTATTTGATAATATTATGCTAATTTAGTATTTTTATTGTATATTTTACTCAATTTTAAGTTTCTAATATCATTTTACGATGATACCCAAATTAAATTATTTCACAATCAAAAACAATTTTGATCCAACGTGTCTATAAAAATAAATTTAGCTAGCATATCCATAAAACAATAATTGAAAAAAATTACGTTTTCTAGCAATCATATCTAAAAAAATCACATTAAGTTCATCTCACTGGACAAAAGTCAACTCTACAAAATTATGTCAAAAACAACAATAATGCTATTTTGACAAAGGATTTTTACAAAAATACTTACAAAAATACGGTACACATATGTATCCGTATAATACCTACTTTTATATAATAATTACTTTTATATTAAATAAATTTAAAACACAACCTCTTCCCAAAAACCCTCACTTTCTCTCTCCCCGAAAACACACGCCTTCTTCTCTCTCAACCGCACAGCTTCTTCTTCCTCTCTCTGCAACTCTCATTAAAACACAAAAACCCTCACCTCCGTTTCACTTTCTCCCTCCGCAAAAAAACCACAATCGTGTTCCTCAACCACAATCGGCTCCATTTCAGTTTTTCTCTCTGCGAAAAACCACAATCGTCTTCTCCCTCAACCACAATCAGGTTGTTCCTTTCTCTGCAACACGAAGCTCCGGCTAAGCACAGCCACGCCGTCGTCTCGTCACCAACACCGTAAAAGGAAAAACGAAACCACCACTCAGTCTCTCTCGTCTCCACTCTATCAATAAGCAGAAATTTCTGTACCTCTCAATCTCTCAACGTAAACCCTCTCCTCCCTCAACCTCCAGTCTTTTCCTTCAAGCTCCGCCCTCCTCTGACGGTAACCTGTTTTTATCTAGCTCGCGACTCCTATCTTCTCCCTCCTCCCTCTCCATTTCCGTCTCCGCCGTTTGCCGTCGTATCTCCGCCTCCTATGCACCTCTTCTCCTCTGCAATCTTGTTCTACTCAGGTAATATGTATTATTTCCTTAATTTATCCCTAATTGCAGAAACCCTAAATGTCCCAAAATTACTTTTAAGAAAAACTTGTGATCTTATCATCACAGACCTGATAGATAGAGTGTTAATTATGTTCTGTCAAAAACAAGTTATGGATTTTACTTTATTCTATTTTATTTTTTCCAATTTTGCAACTATTTTGTGTTTGTTGGGCTAAAATCAAACAAATTTGTGGTATTTAATTTAATTTCTGTTATGTAGAGTGAATGGTGTTGATTTCGTGTATGGTGTAAATAGGTCCTTTGTTTGAATGAACTTGATTTGTGTGAGATTAATTTTTTTGTAAATTGAGTTTGAAGTGAAGTTTAGTACTGGTCAAAATGCAATTACTTGAAAGAAGAAGAACAAGAGTGTTATACCAAATGAAGAGTCTTGTGATGTACCTTCAGAGACTTTAGTTTTGGGGTATCATCAATGGAAACAAGCAGGTCCGATTTCTTGCAGGTTCGATTTGCGGTTTTGGGTTCCATCTATTCGTTTTACTGTTTTTAGAGTCCCCTATCGAGTTTGATCTTTCAGTTTAATGATTAAGATATGAGTTGGAAATATGCATCCAATTGTTTAAATATCTGTTTGCTTTAGAGGGTGATAAACATGATTTGAAAAGAATTGACGTCAAAATAATTGAGTATAAATGATTGGTTTGTGCTTGTTAGTTGTTAGTAATATTTTGAAAGCTTAGAAGAACAGATTTGCTTTGAATGATAAAGTAGAACAACTGCAATACCATTAAAAAACCGATCACAAAAGTACTGCAATGCTGAAGGATGTACAACAGGCTATTTTTTGATAACTCTAGCACTTAACTTTGTTTTAGGTAGATAAGTTTTGATAACTATTGTCTTATTGTGTTGCTAGTAAGTTTGTTATTTTTCTAAAATAATAGGCATAAAATCTGCAAACTTAGAAGGTCCTCTTTATAAGCTTGTCTTCTTGACATTGCATTTTCTTGATGTTGGAGAGAGTAACTTTATATCAATGGACCACTTATTTGTATATATTTGATTCTGCATTGTTAAGTAGGCTCCTGTACCTAATTTGTATCTGTATCAGGTATAACCATAGCATTCTTTCTTATCATTAATTTGAGATTGCATTTCCTTGAATTGGGGATTCACAAATATGACTTTTTCTCATTCCGAGGACATGGTATGCTCTAGTTTTGAATTTTGATGTCTTAAACAAAGTGTTTGGGTGGAGAACCCACATTCTGAGGTCTATTAAAGATTTTGATTCTGGTAAAAATGTTAATATAATTTTGATTTGGATTTGGATTTCTTGAGCAATAAAACTGTCAAGAAGCGTTTTAAGAATTCTAATAGAGTTTACCTGGTTGTGTTTTAGGATTGCATGATGAAGTATAATCCATCAAGAGCTTTAGAGCTGGGTTGAGGATTGCCAAGATGAACTCAATGAAGAGGAAGCAAGAGATTAGAATGGTCTAAATTGTCAAATTGTCAACTTTATAGTACTTTTTGTTGTAACTAAACATCTATGTATCTTTTGATTGGTATTGGCTTGATATTGTATTTTATTCCACAATTTGATGTTTCAAGTTGGCCATATGAAGTGAAGGTTTCACTTAATTTGTTGATTAGGGTTTTCTCAATGGTAGAGGTCATCAACATTCCTCATGAATTTTCCTTGTACCAAAAGCAACAATTAATACATATCCCTAGAGAAAGAAAGAGTGAACATAATGTAGTTTACTTTATAATTATATAAAGTGTAATACAGTTGCGAGGTTGGTTATCGTTAGTAGATTCCCAAATCATAGGTCAATATAGAGATATAGATGATCAAATTCAATCCCACAATTTCCAATACTGTTTTTAAATAACAAAATTAATTTTTAAAATTCATTTTAGAATTTAATTAGGTTTATATAACTTATTTACAAGGGTTGGTTGGGTCCTCATAAAAAGTGGGTAATTCAGTAGCGAGGTTGGTTATCGTTACTAGATTTCCAAATCATAGGAAAATATAGACACAGATGATCAAATTCGATCCCACAATTTCCAATAGTGTTTTTAAATAACAAAATTAATTTTTAAAATTGATTTTAGAATTTAATTAGGATTATATCTATTATCCCCCAAAAATGTTTTTTTCGACTGAGTTTTTAAATGAAGAAGAAAATGACATTTTTGAAATTCCTCTTAACTGCTCTAATGACGTCATCAGGTCGAAAATACCTTGTTCTTTCCAGATTTCTCCTTTTTTCGACAACGAGCCAATCGACAAGTATAAGGAGGTCCTGATTTCAATTCTGCAATATTAACCTCTTCTTCGACATCTTCATAAGATATGTCGAATTCTTGGTCACTGTCATTAGTTTCGACATAAGCAACCTTTTCTTTTTTATTATGGAACCTACTTATTCTGGCTTTTTCAGCTTTAAGTCTCTCTATTTGTCGAACTCTATCAGCTAATTTCGCCATATCTCTTAAGTGTAGAGTATCTAGTTCCTTTCTTATAGAATAATCTAGGCCACCTGCAGTCATTTCGACTAACTCATGTTCAGGCACTTGAGTAAAGCACCTTGCTTTGAGAAGTCTAAATCTATTGAGATAATCATCAATAGATTCTGCCCCCTTGCGTCGAACGCTAGCCAATTCCTTAAGACTAATTTTACATTGGCCCATTGTTTACCTTGGATTTTGGTAAACACCGCTAGTTTGAAATTGCTTCTGCTTGCAGGATCAACTAGTAAATCCTAAGACCGTTTGTGTTTAAAGTTTTTCCAGAATTGCGCGTTTAAAAGTAAAAAGAAGAAGATAACCGTCGATTTCTCCACGAAACCGTCGAATTACTCCAAATGAGGGAGGATAAAACAAAGAGAAAATTTGCATGAAACGTAAAGAAAAGGAAAATTAAAATTGCATTAATTTAAAGGGGTGGTGCACAAGATCATACATGCGTTCCTTGTACTCGTTTCTCAGTGCGTGTCGGTACTTTGAGCGTGGGAACTTGGTATGAGAGATTGTGACCCGTTTTTCCTATGAAAAACTACTATTTATACAAGGAGGGAAACACTATAACTAACTAACTGTACAGAGAATTTAAAAAACAGTAACTGCTATGTCGTTTCGACCGTGGTTGCTTGATTCCACTTCGACATCAGCCTTCAAACTTCCTCTTGTCAAAATATCTGTCTTCAGCTTCTTCGACTTAGCCAAATCCAGCGTCGAAATCAACTTGATATAACCTGATAACTTAACCCATTTTGAACGTCGAAATTACTTCTTGTCTCTTGAAATACAAGGTCAAACTAAACCTCGTTGACTGCATTTAATTGAGCCTGTCGAAAATGCAGGCTAACACCCATATAGAATTGTTCGTGAAAGGCCTTCTCTAACTGACTCCAATTAAAAATTGAATTTGGAGGCAGTGTAGTGAACCATGTGAAGGCATTCTTAGTTAGAGAATTTGGAAAGTATTTCATCCTTAAATTCTCACTGTGTGCTAGATTGCCAGCCTCAGTCAAATAACGAGCCACGTGTTCGACGGTAGATTCACTGGTTTCTCCAGCGAACTTTGTGAACTTGGGAATTTTCCATCCCCTAGGCAGCTGTTTGTAAGGTGTATTCTGACAAGGGCGACACAAAATTAGGCCTATGTAAACCAAAGTTAAGGCCATTCTGGGCTAAAATAGTTTCGACCATATTAGCCAGATTGTTTTGTGCTCCAAAATTGTTTTGTTGCACTTGTCTGAGTACTTCGTCAGCGTTTTGATTTCTATTTACCAACACTACATCAGGTGCATTTTCGACCAACCTTTGTATGGGTTGTTCGACAACTTGTGTTTGCCCCTGATTTCTAGGCAATTCAATGTTAGGCCTTTCTAAAGGAATTTCGACAGGCCTCACCGGTTGGGCTTGGGGCATTGGCTGATTTTGTACTCTGGGGGTACCAAAGAAATCAGCAATTCGACCCATTTGAGTTGCCAATGCTTGGTAACTAATATTGGTGTCACGTATCAAAGGATTGAACACTGTACCAATTTGCTGGGTTAACATATTAACCATATCATGATTAGCATCATCTATTTGTTGCCTCAAAGCCAACAAAGATGCTGTGGTTAATGAGGGTTGGGCATTTCGACCATAAATGCCCTCTAGGGAAGTATGCACATTATCTGCATATGTTGATAAGTTCGATTGTAAACCTACCATCATGGCAGTTGGCATGCCATACGGTAAAGCCCTTCCACTCATAGTAAATGGCATATTTCCAATCATTGGATTTGCCATCAAAGGACTCGTTGGTCCTACTATTGATGGCACAGAAGCCATTGTATTAACATTTGTTAATGCTGTAGTGGTCATCATTGACACAGGAGTAATTATGGGAGAAGTTATAGCGGTTACTCAAATCGTTGTCGAAGAAGGCATAGCGACGGTTATGCCTGCGACATTTGCAGCGTTAACGTCACTAACTGACGCTTGTTCTTGTGTACTTTGTGCATTTGATGCAGAAGCATTACTTGTACTAGAGTGTGCCATCTCTGGAAGATGTTTATCACTCCTTAATTGCATGTACAGACAAACACAAAGTTTAAGAATTTAACGAAAAACTTTTAAAATTAGCACAAACGTCCCACTGGGCATGCCAATTTGTTTACCTTGGATTTTGGTAAACACCGCTAGTTTGAAATTGCTTCTACTTGCAGGATCAACTAGTAAATCCTAAGACCGTTTGTGTTTAAAGTTTTTCCAGAATTGCGCGTTTAAAAGTAAAAAGAAGAAGATAACCGTCGATTTCTCCACGAAACCGTCGAATTACTCCAAATGAGGGAGGATAAAACAAAGAGAAAATTTGCACGAAACGTAAAGAAAAGGAAAATTAAAATTGCATTAATTTAAAGGGGTGGTGCACAAGATCATACATGCGTTCCTTGTACTCGTTTCTCAGTGCGTGTCGGTACTTTGAGCGTGGGAACTTGGTATGAGAGATTGTGACCCATTTTTCCTATGAGAAACTACTATTTATACAAATAGAAAATAACTGTACAAAGTTTAAAAAATGTAACTGCTACGTGCTCTTGGTAACGGTTACTTGATCCTACTTCGACATCAGCCTCCAACTCCTTCTTGTCGAAATATCTGTCTTCAGTTTCTTCGACTTAGCCAAATCCAGCGTCGAAATCAACTTGATATAACCTGATAACTTAACCCATTTTGAACGTCGAAATTACTTCTTGTCTCTTGAAATACAAGGTCAAACTAAACCTCGTTGACTGCATTTAATTGAGCCTGTCGAAAATGCAGGCTATCATCACGTTAACAATAATACATATTTATCCCTTTCTCTATTTGTCACTTAATATACCTATGAAAGAGTTTCTTTCCCATAGCAATAAAGTAAGGTCAACTACATGGAGGAACATAGATACGTGATACTTCCATCAACCATGTTAAGAAGGCTCTTATACCTCCAAAAGCCACACAGTTGGGGTCATTAATTCCAAGCACCAAAAGTTTCCGGGGCACTTGCAAATGAAATGTTTCCATCATATGCCTCCCGAAGTCCTTCCCTTTGAAGTACAAAAGTGAAAGTAATTAGAGTTTGTAAAAAATATATCTAACATCTTCAAAATCAATATTCAATATGTTATGATAACAATGAAACTAAAACAACGTAAAATAAACGAACTAAGAAAACAAAGAACACAAAAATGCAACACAATTAGAATACAAACCATGGCAACTTGGCGATTGAAAATAAATGTCCTAAAAACTAACAAACAAGACAAAAAATGGTACAAACCAACTAAATCTTTCAACTAGAAAACAAACACCAAAAGCAGCAAGTACATTTTGTTTCCAATGGAAGTGTGCAATCAAAAAATAAAACATTTTAGGAGAAGGAAGATGGAACCCAAAACCGCAAATCGAACCTGCAAGAAATCGAACCTGCTTGTTTCCATTGATGATACCCCAAAACTAAAGTCTCTGAAGGTACATCACAAGACTCTTCATTTGGTATAACACTCTTGTTCTTCTTCTTTCAAGTAATTGCATTTTGACCAGTACTAAACTTCACTTCAAACTCAATTTACAAAAAAATTAATCTCACACAAATCAAGTTCATTCAAACAAAGGACCTATTTACACCATACACGAAATCAACACCATTCACTCTACATAACAGAAATTAAATTAAATACCACAAATTTGCTTGATTTTAGCCCAACAAACACAAAATAGTTGCAAAATTGGAAAAAATAAAATAGAATAAAGTAAAATCCATAACTTGTTTTTGACAGAACATAATTAACACTCTATCTATCAGGTCTGTGATGATAAGATCACAAGTTTTTCTTAAAAATAATTTTGGGACATTTAGGGTTTCTGCAATTAGGGATAAATTAAGGAAATAATACATATTACCTGAGTAGAACAAGGTTGCAGAGGAGAAGAGGTGCATAGGAGGCGGAGATACGACGGCAAACAGCGGAGACGGAAATGGAGAGGGAGGAGGAAGAAGATGGGAGCCGCGAGCTAGATAAAAACAGGTTACCGTCAGAGGAGGGCGGAGCTTGAAGGAAAAGACTGGAGGTTGAGGGAGGAGAGGGTTTACGTTGAGAGATTGAGAGGTACAGAAATTTCTGCTTATTGATAGAGTGGAGACGAGAGAGACTGAGTGGTGGTTTCGTTTTTCCTTTTACGGTGTTGGTGACGAGACGGCGGCGTGGCTATGCTTCGCCAGAGCTTCGTGTTGCAGAGAAAGGAACAACCTGATTGTGGTTGAGGGAGAAGACGATTGTGGTTTTTCGCAAAGAGAGAAACTGAAATGGAGCCGATTGTGGTTGAGGAACACGATTGTGGTTTTTTTGCGGAGGGAGAAAGTGAAACGAAGGTGAGGGTTTTTGTGTTTTAATGAGAGTTGCAGAGAGAGGAAGAAGAAGCTGTGCGGTTGAGAGAGAAGAAGGCGTGTGTTTTCGGGGAGAGAGAAAGTGAGAGTTTTTGGGAAGAGGTTGTGTTTTAAATTTATTTAATATAAAACTAATTATTATATAAAAGTGGGTATTATACGGATACATATGTGTACCGTATTTTTGTAAGTATTTTTGTAAAAATCCTTTGTCAAAATAGCATTATTGCAAAAACAATTCTCATCACCCCATAACCTAAAAATACACGTTTGAGTCTAAGACTACCATAGCATGCAATCCCCAACGACAAACTAATTCTCATCTAATATGATCATCATCATGTGCAACACTAATATGATCATCATCATGTGCAACACCTTTTCTACCAAACCTACCACTACGACCAATCCGATGGAGATAGTTCTCAGGCTGTGTGGGGAGATCAAAGTTTATAACTAGAGACACTGGTTGGACATCGATACCACGAGCCAAGAGATTGGTAGTTATTAAAACACGAGAAGACCCAGAACGGAATTCACGCATAATAATGTCCCTGGTATTCTCATCCATGTCTCCATGAGTAGCCGAGCGGCTTTGCATCTTGTCAGTCAACCAATCAACTTTCCTTCTGGTGTTAACAAAAAATGATACTCTGAGTAATAGCTAGTGTCTCATAAAGATCACAGAGTGTGTCCAGCTCATCATGCTTCACAAGGATCCTCACAGGTTTGTTCATAAACTTCCTTGTGATCTCAAGGGCCTCAGGAGGCATTGTAGCAGAGAAAACTCCTACTTGAATCTTACCTGGCAGGAGCTGAAATATATCGTAGATCTGGCAACAATAAAGCCAAGTAGGTTAAAGCAGTTGCGCATACATCAAATCTTATAGGAAGATTACTACAAACCCAAAAATGCCAGAAAAGGTTAAATTCTTTAGTTAATTGAAAGGTTCCAGAATTTATGACACATTACTATATAAGAAGGTAGTACATATAGGTAGTACACAAGGTGGAAAAGGCAGTTATGAATTAAATTGAATCAGATTCAAAGTGAAACCAGTTATAAAGTAAATAGTGCCAGATCCCAAGTGAAAAACACAGTTATGAATTAAATAGTACCTGATCCTTAAAACCTCGGGAAAGCATTTCATCAGCCTCATCCAACACAAACATTTTGATGTAATCTGGATGAAGAGACTGCCTGCGCAGCATATCAAACACACGACCAGGAGTACCAACCACAACATGAACACCACTTGGAAACATTGGAATGAAATGGGCAATTCAAGCCTATGACAGTATTCAACTGAAGAGAAAAAGAGAGAAAGCCATCTAACTTGATTATTGTCAAATAACATGTCCTGTACAGAAGCAGGAGTTGAAATCTTTGATGTGCACTCTGAAGCAAGAAGGTTCCAAAGTGATAGATTACGTCCGCTACTGCAAGCCTGTAGAATGGTGACAATGGTCCCTTAACTATTCACAGAACTACGCAAAAATAACAAAGTACATGCCATATTTTAAAGTGCATGTGTGCATTTCACTAGCTTTTGTACAGCTAAAGGGCAACGTTAACATGTGAAGATTATACTGGCCAGAAATATGTGATTAATTATTATTGCTGATGAAATATTAAACTATTAGAAAAAATAGTTTTTCCAATAAAACAATGACAATTGCATAGGACAAGAATTTGTATCATATACACTATACCAAATATAAACAACAAGGCATTACACGCATAACTATTGTAGTTTTTAAGCGAAAAAAAATTGAGAGTACATTCACTGTCTTATATCTGAACTCAAAACTTCATATGAACTGCATCCGTAGGTATACTCAGTAGTGATCAGCATATTGTCTGAACATTAATTTCTTTTACTAGTTTGGCACGAGAAAACCTAATAGAATAACAGATATATGCCCTTACCAACCAGCTCTCACTATCATCTAAAGCAACACAGCCAACCCACGAAGCAGGTCCTTTTAACTTCAAATGTTTTGCTGGATCAATCACTTGGATACACTTTCCACTTCTGCAATCTAGGAATATGGTAAGTCAAAAAAATAAAAATAAGTAACCAATAATTTGCAACAGTATACTTCAGAAAACCAATCAATTTGCATAAAAACGGTAATATGCTAAATGTAGTCCATTCTGCTTTAGTAACAGGTGCGAAAAAAAATGAATAAAACCCCATATTCGTGTTGTCCCATCCTCTGAACCTGTTATGATCTGAATACAATCAAAAGAAACAAAGTTAAAATCCCAGGCAACAAATTATGAGCAGACAAGAGGTAAGATTACCATGAAAAAGAGGTAAGATTGTTACGCAATATATGATACTGCAAAGTGTGGGGTTGTCTACATGCATGCCAAGAGAAAAGGAGCACTGAGAGTGAGATGAATTAAGTCAAATGGCCGACATCTAGAAATGAAAAGGAAAGGCAGGATCAGAATTGGAAACATTTTCTGAAAGATATGGTATGTATTGAAGATGATGATTAGAGAGCCATATCGAAAATCCTACTGAACAAGTGATCACACAGTAAAATCAAACATTCTGGATTAGTTATGCTTGTTAAAAGAGAATTCAGTGCTTGGCAGCATTTGTGCATGGCATATTCTGACTAGACTCAAAGTAAAAACTTCAAACATATTCCATAGTACTGAAGATATATTTATGAGCCCATATGGTTGTGCCTATAAGCAATCTAATCTAATGAAAGAAAACTGGATGCAAAATGTCACTAAAATAGGTTAAACTAAATGAGGCCACAATGACAAGTTGAAAATAGTTGCATTCAAACATTAAGTAAATCACTCGACAATGCTGGTACCTGGTAGCATAATGTAGGAGCAACCATAAAGTAAGCCAGGCTTTTGAAGCTCACATCGTACGGATCGTCCATGTTCAGAGTATTGGGAAGTTCTTCTCCCTATAACACAGTAAACATGCTTGAAGGAGGGGAAAATGGAAGGTGTATCTATTACAAATTTGCACATGTGAAGAGATTATCATACATAAATAATTAAGGAATGAAGGGGAAAGCAGGACTGACGCGATTCTAATAAAAACAAAATAAACTATGCTTTTAGTACATAATCCGAAGTTAGTAAAGCAGGATGCTCGTGTTTAAAATCTAATCATGACATAGATTGTGCAGCATTTCCTCATCTTCAAGTATTCAGTCTACAAAGAAGTTTAAATGATATTTTGCAATAGTTATCTACTAACTTATAAGCAAAACACGAATATTACCTTTTCAATTGAATTGGTAAGTGCTCTCAAATCATAGTTCGTATGTGCATAAGAAACCAGTTTTAACCATACAATGCAAGCAAATAGCATTAATGTGACGCCTGGTTGAAAAGCAGAGTCATCACACCTGCAGAGGAACACAAGCATCTTCGAGATAGCTTTAACTATTGAAATGACCAAGTATGTACAACTATCTAACTATTTTATCCCTTGAGTTTGAGTAGTCATTTTTCCTTTATCCCTCATACAGAAAGTCGCGTCTTCAGTTTTTTTTTCTTTTTCCCTTTTCATTTTTTCTAACTTGACTTTGTTGGCGTATCATGTTGGTACTAAACTAGGGACTGAGGGTTCAATTCTATAACAATTCCTATCCTTTAATAATTTTCTTTGATCCTGTTATATCATAGAATTTATTAATTATACAACCCATTATCAACTTAAATTCATATTCAGTTAGTTTAATTACAAATTTTAGAAGAGGATTACTAAAGTCAACAACTGACCTGAGGATTACTAAAATAGGATAGAGAGCTGCAGCTGTTGTATTGATTATATGAAGTAGAGCAACAACCTGCAAAATTAAAGTTAATATTCCCATGCACTAAACATTATATGGTTTTAACATAGAATACCACAATCTACTATATTTCTAAACTATTTTAGTTATACAGCAAACAAAGATTCATGTGGTCCCCATACCTACAATACAACTCCAAGCCCTCGAAATGCAGAATTAAACAGGGAAGATGGAAACCTTCATTAAATTCTCGATGCTAAGCCGGCTGTTAACTGCAACAAGCACTACTAACCATATGCAGGTTACATGGAGGCACTGGGAAAAATTCGTTGATGCGCATCCTTTGGAGTTATCTTAACACATCACTATCTAAAGTGAAATTTTATGGGTAAATTGATAGTTGATACTCCAATCAACTCTAATAAATAGAGAGTTTTGTTGAATAATGAATTGATTTGTTATGGAAGCAGTTCTAATAAATAAAAATAATAAATAATAATAATAATCATAAGTTGCATCAGATGTTGACTGTTCCAAAAAGTAGAAAGGTGTGCCTCAAGTTGACTTGAAGCAATTCATAGTAGTGGATCATCAAATTCATACAGAAGTGAAACTAAAGGATCGATACTTAGAAGTCAAATGATAGATTCATATGAAATGTTGGAAAAGCGTATTTGATTACATAGAAAAGTGACGAACATAACTTTGATTAAATAGGGTAGTGAAACAGAAACATCTACCGAAACAGGTGCAGTCAAGGCATGTAGATGCAAAGGAGATGAATTCCTGCAAAGGGAATAAAGAAATGGGGTAAACAGTAGGAATGATATGGTTGTGATTTAGTTAAATGTGGGTACTAGCATTGCATAAAATGATATTGATGCAACATGATTATTAGTTACCATGGTGCATGCGTTTGTTAGGTAGGCTTCAAGAAACACGACATCACCAGAGGGGGTCTCTGTATCCTTTCCCACACTTTAGCAGCATTAAAGTACTGTCAATTCAAAGAAAGAGAATGGAAATCATCATACATAATATCAACGAAACACAAATTATCCAAAACTACCATCTGGATACATAATATCTTGATGGTGCGACTCATTAAATTCATCTTCGCTCCCATCATATATATCTTCTTCGCATTCCCCTTCCAAAGGCGTTTCCGGATCCAATTTCAGCCGCTTCCGTCGGCCTTCAGCAATTCCCGGTGGTGGGTGGATGACGGCGCACTGTGAGGATGATTCCATCGACATTCGGTTCGGCAAGACAAATCGCACAGCAACCAACAAGATCAATCCAAATGGAAAGGAAAGGGTAAACAAGGTAGCAGTAATTGGGCTTTTATGTTTTCGGCCCTAACCAATGGACACCCCTCACCTTCTAAAACCCCAAAATACCCCTCAGTTAAAAATACTATAAGAATTTACTAACTTTTTTTAAATACGTTGATCAATTTCGTCTCTAAGGCTTTTTCGGTGGTCCTTTGACTTATTAGTTAAAAATAGACTTCTCAAAAATCATTAGTCTTGTATCTACTTAATAAACTTGGCTCCAATTATGTTTATATATATATATATATATATCAACTACTACTAGGCAATTAATTAATTATATTTTATTTGTATAGAGATTTTTTTTTTGGTTGAAAAAACATCTTACTCTATTTTGTTTATGAGAGTAGAGTTAATTCAAGTGCTATGCGGTTAAAATAACATGAGTGATGGTCTAATTAGTTAGTAATCGCAAGGTCAAACACATCGTGTGGATACGACTAACAATAGCAATAGGGATGAGGGTGAAGTTCCAACTAAAGTCAACATGCACACACCACTCACTCTCCCTCGCATATCTTCAACTCCAACACCCCAAATGCCGCCTCCCTTCACCTCAAATACATATTATCAAATCTAACTTCAACTAATGATAATACATGAGCCCAATTTCAAAGTGAGTATAGAAGACTTGAAAACTACTACCAAATCCACAGGTTCCAACACAAAAGTGTATCCTTTCAAACAGTTTTCAATTTCACGAGCTTTGGGTTCAACAACTGTGATAGATGCTCCTTCCACTAACTAGTATATTTTGATGCTTCAAATCCCTGTGGAAAACTCCAGGAACAACAGTGTGGATATAGGCCAGCGTAGTGAAGATCTGCATGCCCACCACAATTGTTATCAGGCAACGAGATAATAAATCAGTTGAATTTTTCATTCATCCATAAGTCTGAGGCATACCTGGTACATTTAATGCTTTAATGAAAAGTTCATCTGTACTTGTAGTGGAAAAGAAACAATGCTTCAGAGTGACCACATTTGGATGATCCATTACACGCATCAACTGTAGCTCACAGTTCTTGTAACTCCGGTCTTGTAAAACCTTCTTAATGGCCACTGCCACTCCAGTTTCCAAACATTTTGCCTAAGAGAGCAATTATCAACATGCGGCACAATTCACTGTACCTAAAATGCTTTTTCTAGCATACCCTTTCAAGAGAAAAAACAAGAGATGATGAATACACTTGATAGCCATGATCCAGCATACCCTTTCAAGATTTTCTGATAATTGGAAGTGCACCTAAAATGCTTTTTCTAAGGGAGCACAAATTAAAAACCTGCAATTATCATATAATAACGATGTAGCAGACATATATCGAGGGTATAAGAAAAATGAAAGAGGATCCCATTTTAACATTTACAAGATATAAGTTTTGACCATCTCAATCAATCAAATGGGCCCCAACGTCATGAGTTTTCATCACAAATTTCAAGTTGGGACCCACTGCATTGTAAGCCTAGAGGAGACCATTGATCTGGCACCATAAGAAAATATAAACTCATGGATTTTCTGAACCATTTTTTGTACTGTTGAGGTGATATAACAGTTGGAGAAGTATTCTTTGGTCCACCAAGGATGCCAGAGGTTTTCACCCAAGTTTCAAGGTGCTTATCCCATGTATATTGCCTCATAAAATCAATGATGCCTAAAACTAGTTCATGATTTTCCTTATCCACACCAACCAGCAATGAGTAGTCCATCACATATATTGACTGCAACCACATGCACAATATTATATTATATTACCTAAAGAAGATATAAATACAAGAGGAGGCCAATGGCTGGTGCAAACTTGATAAATGACTCAAGCTCTGTCTTTGTAACCTGCTTGATAATAAATCTATCATCCAGGGCCCCCACTTCTTACAACGACTAAGGGATCGCACAAAATCTAGCTCAGAAGGGCAACAAGTTCTTCTTAGAGCTTCAAACCTCTTTGCATAGTAGCAAGTTACAGTATATTTCACATTTCCAAGGGAGTTATCGTCAGTAAAAGAAACCCTTGCATGAAAGTCCTTTGAGTACAAGAGTGGATCCCCAGCCAGTGAACTCCGAGACCCAGAAGTGGATAACATGCTCTCATCAGAAGATCCAGTACTTCTGTATGTACTAGTAATACTCTCATCAAAAGAAAGAAAAAGTAGACTTGTTGAATCAAATAGTGGCAATGAAACTGAACTCTCTAAACTCTCTTTGGATCTATCAGATTCTGACAATTGGATATGATAAACTTTTGACACAAGCACGTGTGCTATAACACTAGTGGGTTCATCCTCATACACAGGAACTATGGTATCATTAACCCCGGCAGGCAGAAGCAGTCTAGCACCAGTCTGACGGTCAAACTCTCGGAATGATACAATGTGGACAAAGATGTACTCAACAAGCTTCTGTGTATTGAAGGCAGAAGTTTTGCTCAATGAACATAAGTTTGCAAAAGGCATCCCAGCCCATCTAGTATCAAGTCCTTTAGAAAGCAATTTGGAGTCACGGGTGCATCCTGTGTCAATCCCACCTAATTATCAGAATTTGTTTTTTCAGTAACTATATTTGCCATGGGTGAATGAACTATTTCAGTAACCATTCTTGTCGTTGATTTAGTATTGTATTGATACTGTTTGGGCTGTTTTGGTTGTAAAAATTCTTTTTGTTCACCTTCATAACTGTTCATATAATGGCCTAGTGATATTTCTCTACTAATAGATATGTACTACCTATCCTACCACGGGCAGCATCTCTGCTAGTTATTTGTTTCTGTTACTTTGTTAGAAGGTGCAGAAACTGCAGGTTAGTAAGGACCTGAGTCACTGGCCTCACAGTTGTAAGAACATTTTACAAAAGTTAGTTATAGATCGAAAACTCTCTCTCTCTCTCTCTCTCATTCTCTCTCAATTCTCTAAACTCTTCATGGTATCAAGGGCTTCAGAAGCCTGAAACTATGGCTCCGGATCCATCACCTCCACCCTATCCTTCAGCTGTAGTTGGTTGAGACTTCAGATCTTTAAGGGTGAGAATTTTAAATTTTCAACCTATTCTTTGAACATACGAATACGCAATAAGCCAACTCTGCGCTCATCAAATCATTCTTTCATGATATTCTCTAGGGATAGATGAATACGTGCCCACTTTGCTAAATAAAGTGACTACTGATTAAAAGAATAAAGCACCAACATTGTTTGCATTTCAAGTTCAGCATAGTTTTTTCTCATTATAATATTCAACCGCACCCCATGTATCACACATTTAATTTATGAGAGAGAAGCATACCCTTAAAACCTTAAACAGTCTCTGTGGAGAGAGTGACCACAACTTGCCACCCTGCTTGCAGCTGCATGATTTGAAAAATTCAGCTCCAAAAATTTCCCAAAGGATAAGCCCCAGGCAGCATCAGACATAAGTACTCTCCGCGTGGCGGGAGGAAAACCATTCACACGAGGACATTTCAGGCACCTGTGCCACATCCAGATTTTACCTTCCCTTTCCCCTGGTAAAGGATACTCTGATAGTTTTTAACAGAAATTGTCAGGCTCCCTTGTCGATGAGTATAACAATGAACATGAGCTTCCGGTGGCATCTCACATGAGCAGCAAGTGTAACTCTAAGAAGGAAATATAATCTTATTTGAGTTTTTAAGTCACGAGGTAGCCATTAGTGACAAAATTTATTTAAAAAGTAGTTTGGAAGAACGAATACCTGATCAAAGAGTTTATCTCTCAAAAATCGACCCAAAGGCTTATCAGATTTCATGCATGTTGACCGAGTCACCCACCAGTGATCTTTCAGTAGTGGACACACTGCAGCTAGATGGGATTCTCTCTGTATTGTTGCCATCATTATTAGATTTTGGTATTTCTTTAATAGTTCCAGCTCCCTGATGCCTTCTACCTGTGACAGCAGAAAATCCAGGGATAGTTGAAATGGATTTTACAATACTTGATGGTTTATCAGGTAATGCAACAGTCATGGGAGATGATTTTCAACCAACAGAAAAGGGTCTGTTGGTAGCATTTCTCAAACTAAAGTTCATTGAATAGTCCTCAGATGATTTAATGGATCTAAGGATCAAGCCGGGCAAAACAGTCAAAGTTCTAGCTAATTGTTAGGACACTGTGTTTGAATATCTAGTACTGTTCACAACACTAACATACAGGAATAAGATGTTTAAGCTAAACAAAAACATGAGCATAATTGAATTAAGTAAGAACCTTGCAATGTGTGAAGTCCATGTATCACTGAACCCACTAGTTGACCCGATAAGTTATTTGCCATCGTTTAAACCTCTGCGAGATTATGAACACCTTTCTCTCACCGAAAAGTAATCAACTACACGATTACAAACTAATAACAAATCAAATAGATTACTTAACGGAAGAGAACGATCAAACCTCCAAAAATAAAAATCAATCAAAAACACGCGAAATCGTAAAAAGATTGTGAGAGACAACGGAAAACATTTTCTTACATTGCGAAAACTGTCATTCAGTAAAATCTGATTTTGTCGATCAAGACATGGAAATTTCCCGCAAAAAGTTTAAGTTTTAATAAATAAATATGGTAACCCAGCCGTGTGGTTGAGCGGTGGACATGGAGCAACTTTAAATCCCTAGGTCAGTTGTCCCACCCTT
Organism: Astragalus glycyphyllos; assembly: GCA_963573325.1. NCBI lineage: Eukaryota > Viridiplantae > Streptophyta > Magnoliopsida > Fabales > Fabaceae > Astragalus > Astragalus glycyphyllos. The sequence continues at coordinate 67,351,915 of OY754308.1, forward strand.
CGAGGTGCCTCCAATCCAGCGAGGGGATTAGTCACTGCAGTCGGCAGTGGATACACTGATCTAGACCAAAAAAATAAATAAATATGGTGCTTTGTAGATGCAGCGGGTTGTATTAAAGCAGAATTAACGTCTCCGGCATTTGACTCTGCTTCGGTGTCCCGAGGAAAGGGGCATGACTAATCCAAAATTTGATTGGGATGTAACTAAAAGCTGACTCCAATTTATTTTATCGTCGTGAATCGAACTCGAGTACTAGCCGAGACCGTTTCTTTAAATTATTTTAGACAAAATTATTTGTCCAATTTTTATTGTATTTATTTATACTTAGTAATAGTTTTCCACTAATTAATGGACAAATGACGACTAACGACATTCAGGAACCAAGGAGTGAGATTTATCATGTTCCCCCGACATGCAATATAGTTAAGTGTGTACATGAACAAGTGAGCAGATTGTATGTATATTTTTTGTTTTTTATATTGTTCGCTACAAAAACGATAATTAGAGTGGTATTTTACAATATTTTTTATGCGTTTAACATGTGTATTATTATGTCCTCGTTAGTCGTTTCTATGCAGGCCTAGTCAAATCTATATTGAGTTTAGGGTGGTCACTTGCGCCGCTGAAAAATAAATAAGTGGACTTGGCTCTCTATAAAAAAATTATTTTGACCACTTCAATTTAAAAGTTTGCACGTAGATCCTTAATTTTTTTCCTGCAGCATTGTTCCATCATATCACCCAATTTATATAGATGAACGATTGTTTGGTGACTTATACTGAGATGTACTCCATCAATCACTCTTATAGGTAAAAAAGGATTTCATTCTTTTGTTTAAAAAAACTTCAATTCCTAGTCATTATTATAAGCAAAAGTTAACTACTCTTGTCATATTTAATGTTATTATTCTAAACAAACCAAAATATTTTTTCTATCAAATATTATAAAGGTCAACTTAGTAAATTTAATCTGACTTTTAAAAGAAATATAAACATTTAATTGGACTTAAGTGAGTTTCTTAATCTGCAAGGAGTAGTCAAAAACATCGATGTGTAATTTATAGTAAGAAACTTTCAAACGTAAGACATGCACTCTCCATTAGGGATGCTTGTTTTTTTTATAGGCAAAGTGGTTAGAAATTAGTGTGTTAGTAGTTAGAGGGGAGGGGGAGCGGGGTTTGAACCCCGTACGCCTACATTAGGGATGCTCGTAATAGATCTCTCACATTAAAAGTTATCATAAATAATAATAATAATAATAATAATAATAATAATAATAATATGAATATTTTACTAGCCACAGATTTCTAAATATTTGTTATACATATTTTACTAGCCATGAATGCCAAAAAATATTTAGAGAAAATATATAATAAAATTATGAAAACATGTTAAAACATTTGTATTCGATGCATTTGTCAATCTTCTTTTTATATATATATATCCCTGTTATTGCATGTGATGGATAAATTAGTTTATGGTGCTATAGAACCAGGCGGATCACGCAGAATTCTTTTAACCATAGAACAAGGTGGATCACGCAGAATTCTAGTTAACCATAGAACCACAGATTTCTCAATATTTGTTATACATATTTTACTAGCCATGAATGCCAATAAATATTCAGAGAAAATATATAATAAAATTATGAAAACATGTTAAACATTTGTATTTGATGCATTTGTCAATCTTCTTTTTATATATCCCTCTTATTGCATGTGAGGATATATTAGTTTATGGTACAATAGAACCAGGCGGATCACGGAGAATGTAGTTAACCATAGAACAAGGTGGATCACGCAGAATTCTAGTTAAACATAGAACCACAGATTTCTCAATATTTGTCATACATATTTTACTAGCCATGAATGCCAAAAAATATTTAGAGAAAATACATAATAAAATTATGAAAACATGTTAAAACATTTGTATTCGATGCATTCGTCAATCTTCTTTTTATATATCCCTGTTATTGCATGTGATGGATAAATTAGTTTTTATAGTGCCATAGAACCAGGCGGATCACGTAGAATTCTAGTTAACCATAGAACAATGTGGATCACGCAGAATTCTAGTTAACCATAGAAACACAGATTTCTTAATATTTGTTATACATGTTTTACTAGCCATGAATGCCAAAAAATATTTAGAGAAAATATATAATAAAATTATGAAAACACGATAAAACATTTGCATTCGATGCATTTGTCAATCTTCTTTTTATATATCCCTGTTATTTCATGTGAGGATAAATTAGTTTATGGTGCCATAGAACCAGGCGGATCCCGCAGATTCTTGTTAACCATAGAACAAGGTGGATCACGCAGAATTCTAGTTAAATATAGAACAAGGCGGATCACGCAGATGTTGTAGTTTTGGGTAGCGCCTGACATTTGTCGCATACACTAGAGCGCCGTCCAGGAAGGTAGCTCAGTTGGCGAGCTAAAGGAGATGAAGGAGTTGCAAGAAGGAGGTCCCGAGTTCAAATCCCTGAAACTAACATTTTCCCACCCTGCTAACATTTGCTTATAAAAAAACACTAGATCGTGCCTTGGAAATAGGGTGCATTAAATATCTATTTCCAAAAGGAAACACTTGTCTAATAAAAAAGAATAATTATGAAAAAGCAATACATATATTTTGTTTATAATTTAACATAATTTCAATTATATTCAGATTATAACAACACAATAAAAAAGCAAAAAATTTAAAAATAAAATCAATATATCAAACAAGTTTTCTATTTTTAAGGTTTATAAAACTATTTTGGAAAACAATTTTACCAAACAAGTTTTTTGTTTTCTCATCTTTAAATCTGTTTTTAAAAATAGATTACCAAACAGATTTTTTATTTATTTTTTCTTGAAAATAGTTTTTAAAAACTGATTTGTAAAATGGTTTTTAAAAACTAAAAACAAAAATTCATTCAAACAGGCCCTCATGAGGTTTTTTTTTTGTCTTTTGTAATATTATTTGTCTACTTTCAAACTTTTCATAGTATTATACGATAAAATCTGCCTAATGGTTTTTTTTGGTGTTCCACGATAAAAACTGCCTAATGGTTAGGTTCAATTTTATTTTTTATTACATAATATATATTAATAAAATTATGAAAACATGTTAAAACATTTGTATTCCATGTGTTTGTCAATCTTCTTTTTATATATCCCTGTTATTGCATGTGAGAATAAATTTGTTTATGGTGCCATAGAACCAGGCGGATCACACAGAATTCTAGTTAACTATAGAACAAGGTGGATCACGCAGAATTCTAGTTAAACATATAAACCACATATTTCTCAATATTTGTTATACAAATTTTACTAGCCATGAATGCCAAAAATTATTTAGAGAAAATACATAATAAAATTATGAAAACATGTTAAAACATTTGTATTCGATGCATTTGTCAATCTTCTTTTTATATATCCCTGTTATTGCATGTGATGGATAAATTAGTTTATGGTGCTATAGAACCAGGCGGATCACGCAGAATTCTTGTTAACCATAGAACAAGTTGGTTCACGCAGAATTCTAGTTAACCATAGAACCACAGATTTCTCAATATTTGTTATTCATATTTTACTAGCCATGAATGCCAAAAAATATTTAGAGAAAATATATAATAAAATTATGAAAACATGTTAAAACATTTGTATTCGATGCATTTGTCAATCTTCTTTTTATATATCCCTGTTATTGCATGTGAGGATAAATTAGTTTACGGTGCCATAGAACCAGGCGGACCACACAGAATTCTTGTTAACCATAGAACAATGTGGATCACGCAGAATTCTAGTTACACATAGAACAAGGCGGATCACGCAGATGTTGCAGTTTTGGGTAGCCCCTGACATTTGTCGCATACACTAGAGCGCCGTCCAGGAAGGTAGCTCAGTTAGCGAGCTAAGGGAGATGAATGAGTTGCAAGAAGGAGGTCCCGGGTTCAAATCCCGGAAACTAACATTTCTCCACCCCGCTAACATTTGCTTATAAAAAAAACACTAGATCGCGCCTTGGAAATAGGGTGTATTAAATATCTATTTCCAAAAGGAAACACTTGTCTAATAAAAAAGAATAATTATGAAAAAGCAATACATATATTTTGTTTATAATTTAACATAATTTCAATTATATTCAAGTTATAACAACACAATAAAAAAGAAAAAAATTTAAAAATAAAATCAATATATCAAACAAGTTTTCTATTTTTAAGGTTTATAAAACTATTTTGGAAAACAATTTTACCAAACAAGTTTTTTGTTTTCTCATCTTTAAATCTGTTTTTAAAAATAGATTACCAAACAGATTTTTTATTTATTTTTTCTTAAAAATAGTTTTTAAAAACTGATTTGTAAAATGGTTTTTAAAAATTAAAAACAAAAATTCATTCAAACAGACACTCATGAGTTTTTTTTTTGTCTTTTGTAATATTATTTGTCTACTTTCAAACTTTTCATAGTATTATACGATAAAATCTGCCTAATGGTTTTTTTTTGGTGTTCCACGATAAAAACTGCCTAATGGTTAGGTTCAAATTTTATTTTTTATTACATAATACATATTAATAAAATTATGAAAACATGTTAAAACATTTGTATTCCATGTGTTTGTCAATCTTCTTTTTATATATCCCTGTTATTGCATGTGATGGATAAATTAGTTTATGGTGCCATAGAACCAGGCGGATCACACAGAATTCTAGTTAACTATAGAACAAGGTGGATCACGCAGAATTCTAGTTAAACATATAAACCACATATTTCTCAATATTTGTTATACAAATTTTACTAGCCATGAATGCCAAAAATTATTTAGAGAAAATACATAATAAAATTATGAAAACATGTTAAAACATTTGTATTCGATGCACTTGTCAATCTTCTTTTTATATATCCCTGTTATTACATGTGAGGATAAATTAGTTTATGGTGCCATAGAACCAGGCGGATCACGCAGAACTTTAGTGAACTATAGAACAAGGTGGATCACGCAGAATTCTAGTTAAACGTAGAACCACAGATTTCTCAATATTTGTTATACATATTTTACTAGCCATAAATGCCAAAAAATATTTAGAGAAAATACATAATAAAATTATGAAAACATGTTAAAACATTTGTATTCGATGCATTTGTCAATCTTCTTTTTATATATATATCCCTGTTATTGCATGTGAGAATAAATTAGTTTATGGTGCCATAGAACCAGGCGGATTACGTAGAATTCTATTTAACTATAGAACAAGTTGGATCACGCAGAATTATAGTTAAACATAGAACCACAGATTTCTCAATATTTGTTATACATATTTTACTAGCCATGAATGCCAAAAATATTTAGACAAAATATATAATAAAATTATGAAAACATGTTAAAACATTTGTATTCGATGCATTTGTCAATCTTCTTTTTATATATCCCTGTTATTACATGTGATGGATAAATTAGTTTATGGTGCCATAGAACCAGGCGGATCACACAGAATTCTTGTTAACCATAGATCAAGGTGGATCACCCAGAATTCTTGTTAAACATAGAACCACAGATTTCTCAATATTTGTTATACATATTTCACTTGCCATGAATGCCAAAAAATATTTAGAGAAAATATATACTCCCTCCGTTCCTGATCTTTGGTACTTTTGATCTCTTTTTTTTGTTCCAAAACAATAGTACTTTTAACATACCAATGTATAATTTACATAAGCTTTCCAAATTTACCCTTTATCTTTAATTAACCTCCAAATTAAATTTAATTATCCTAATATTCTTTATTTAGAGTCCCAAGACAGTTTTCCATGTTCATTTTCAAGCATTTGTTTTCTCTTTCCGTCCCCTCCAGTCGTCCATATTAATTGAATGACCATCGACCATAATTCTTCTAATATTTCACTTGAACCGTAGCCATCACCTAGACTATTTCGGCACCTCAAGTAAAATTGTGTACTACCGTTGATTTTGCTATAATCAATGTGCACTACTGTCCATTTTGCACCAAATTTTTTTGCTATAAGATGATGAAAAGTTTTGGTGGGAAGAGTGGGCAAAAAAATTGAGGCAAGATGATGAAGAGCTTTGTTGAATAATGGATGAGTTCCCAAACCTCCGTGAGTGGAATCAGTTGAATAAAAGCATCGCTGTTCTCTTTCTCTTTCCAATTTAATATCAGCGTTCTCTTTTTCATAATCACAATAATTTCAAAAAAAAAATACAAATTGGGTGTAAATGCTATAAAGGGGTACTTTAGTCTTTAGGTAATACAAATTTATGATTTCTTAATCTGTGTGAAACATCACAAAAGAACCAAAGTTCAGGAACGGAGGGAGTAATAAAATTATGAAAACATGTTAAAACATTTGTATTCGATGCATTTGTCAATCTTCTTTTCATATATCCCTGTTATTGCATGTGAGGATAAATTAGTTTATGGTGCCATAGAACCAGGCGGATCACGTAGAATTCTAGTTAACCATAGAACAAGGTGGATCACGCAGAATTCTAGTTAACCATAGAACCACAGATTTCTCAATATTTGTTATACATATTTTACTAGCCATGAATGCCAAAAAAATTTTAGAGAAAATATATAATAAAATTATGAAAAATGTTAAAACATTTGTATTCGATGCATTTGTCAATCTTCTTTTTATATATCCCTGTTATTGCATGTGAGGATAAATTAGTTTATGGTGCCATAGAACCAGGCGGACCACGCAGAATTCTTGTTAACCATAGAACAAGGTGGATCAGGCAGAATTCTAGTTAAACATAGAATAAGGCGGATCACGCAGATGTTGTAGTTTTGGGTAGCGCCTGACATTTGTCGCATACACTAGAGCGCCATCCAAGAAGGTAGCTCAGTTGGCGAGGCAAGGGAGATGAAGGAGTTGCAAGAAGGAGGTGCCAGGTTCAAATCTCGGAAACTAACATTTCCCCACCCCGCTAACATTTGCTTATAAAAAAAACACTAGATCGCGCTTTGGAAATAGGGTGTATTAAATATCTATTTCCAAAAGGAAACCCTTGTCTAATAAAAAAGAATAATTATGAAAAAGCAATACATATATTTTGTTTATAATTTAATATAATTTCAATTATATTCAAATTATAACAAAACAATAAAAAAGAAAAAAAATTAAAAATAAAATCAATATATCAAACAAGTTTTCTATTTTTAAGGTTTATAAAACTATTTTGGAAAACAATTTTACCAAACAAGTTTTTTGTTTTCTCATCTTTAAATCTGTTTTTAAAAATAGATTACCAAACAGATTTTTTATTTATTTTTTCTTGAAAATAGTTTTTAAAAACTGATTTGTAAAATGGTTTTTAAAAACTAAAAACGAAAACTCATTCAAACAGGCCCTGAGTTTTTTTTGTCTTTTGTAATATTATTTGTCTACTTTCAAAATTTTCATAGTATTATACGATAAAATCTGTCTAACGGTTTGTTTCAATTTTATTTTTTATTGCATAACATATATTAATAAAATTATGAAAACATGTTAAAACATTTGTATTTGATGCGTTTGTCACTCTTCTTTTTATATATCCCTGTTATTGCATGTGATGGATAAATTAGTTTATAAATTCAAGGTAACCCTATTTGGAGACTATGTGGACGAACTCAATGCATTCCTTGCGCCATGCGATTCTGACACCGCTGTTGTCGTCGTGCTGTGGGCAAAGGCTAAACCGTTCAAAAGTAACAGTTTTTTTTAATGGATTGTTATATATATATATATATATATATATAGCAAAATTACATGTATCAGTTTTAATAGTAAATTCTTACATCATTAGATCAAATGGGGCTGCAGACCTCCATATATACTACAAAGGTTATTTACAAGTTAGAATCTGCTGAAGCATCTGTCCTTAAAAATCGGTATAAAGATATATTCTGATTAAATTTTTGCATTAACCGGTTTAATCTGTCTGCGAAATTTGCTGGTGTTGTTACTATTTTAATGACGTTTTTTGTCTATTAAAAACAGGATGCTAGAGAACATTCCCAGTCCAATTCAAGTTGGATTGAGTCAACTTGATGATGCTGGTAAGATATCTGTTCAGGAGGAATTTCTAGATCTCACTCCAAGATGCACCATTAATTCCCTCAAAAGTTGTCTGGAGGTTGGTCCAATTTTCTATGACTATATTTTTTGGAACACATATTTGGACTTCACATCTAAAATAAAACCCTATTTACGGATTAACAGAGAGCTCTGTTCCTGGTACTGGGCACTATTGACAGTGTGGAACCTGGCAAGTTGTGGTGGTATACTGCCTGTAACACTTGCCATCACAAAGTGGTTGAAGATTCAGATTTATACTACTGCCACACTTGTAGGCGCCATGTTGTTGTTGCTACAAAAAGATACCGCCTAAACGTGCGCGTAATTGATGAGACCGACTCAGCTTTGTTTACTATGTTCGACCGTGATGCATTCACATTGTTGGGTAGGACATGTGCTGATCTCATTGAGCACATAAACCAGGTATTATGCGGATTTATAGATAGACATGTTATCTTAAAACTGTATGTGGTAGCACATGACGCTAATTGTTCTTTGTATTTTAGATTAATGGCAATCTTTCAATGCCTGAGGAGTTTAACAATTTGGTTGGTAAGAGGATGCTCTTTAAGGTGGAGGTGCCCCCCTAGAGACACTAGGTTTGAAAGGAAATTCATCATAAGAAAGATTGCTATTGATGAGGGTGTGGTTGGCCAATTTGTGGGGCTTGATGTAGCTGAGGTGATTACAATTTTGTTTGATTTTTTTTAGATGCTGTTTTATATACCAAATATCTTTGTATCAATATTATGAATGAACACCCACAATGATTCGGTTGTAGGGAGTCGTTGCAACACCAGTTGTTGGTGGAGAAGAATCCACCGTTGGAGCTGAAGGTGGTTCAACCCACGTTGTCGCACAAGACTTGATGGACAAGTTTTCTAGCGAGTTAGCTAATCAGCAGCTTGATTCCAATGGTGAAAGCTGTGTAGATTTGACACAGGATGCCAATGAGGGTATTTTGCTCAAGAGGCCAAACTCTGAAGTTGGACCATCCACAGTCAATTGTCCTCCACCGAAGACCCCAAGGGTTGTCGTTAAAATTGAGAAGCCTTAGTTTTTGAATCAAAGTACCAGTACTTCGATAAATTTGCTTCAGTTTTGCTATTTTAGTTTAAAAGGGTAGGCATTATCCAATAATTGGTACAATGGTGTTTTCAACATGGGTTGCATGTTGAACGTTCTTTTTTTTATCTGTTATGTTTTATTGTGATGTTCAGGATATGAGCTTGACTTTAAATTCTTGGTACTGTTTTAGCATCATTGATGGAGGATTAGACCATCAAATAATAAAGCAACATGCTATATTTTCCCTTACAAAGTACTGTTTTGTCATTATATGGTCTTCTCATATATTAAATAACATCTACTGTGATTCTTTACCATTAATATTTTTCAGAAAGAAGTGGGCACGTAATATGCCGCATCGAATTACCAATCAGGAACTTATAAAATATATATGAGAAGGTAAATGTTTATTACCAATAACGCTCTTTAACATTCCGCTAATGCCCAAGATATCACTGTAGGGACAATCTGTGCGTACGAAAGATTCTTTTCCACTCCAACTTTAACGATTCGAAAACCTGTTCACATGGACAAAGCATCAACCCATTCGTTGTCCCATGTTTCTGTTGTCATAGCTACCAAGTTTTATGAAAGATAGTATTGTTACTGATATCAAAAGACATTGACTCCCATAGCTTCATTAATCATTTGTTATTAATGGTGCGATTTCTACCAATTCCCATTGTTGTTTTATATTTAGTTTCTTACGATGATTCACAGAACTTATTTGCAGAAACGCAGTTAAATCAAAAGGTCGGTAAACAATACCCATTGTTCTTAACAACCACAGGAAATATAGTATATATATATATATATATATATATATCAATAGGCTCAAGATTATTTTTTTATTGAATTTAATCTTCCTAACTTGATGCATTAGACTGATACGTGTTGAGAGGGATAGTGACTATTCTCAATAAATGCATATCATTATTACAATCAGCAACTATCAATTTTTTATTGAATTTAATCTTCCTAACTTGATGCATTAGGGAATTTCTTATTTGGGGAATTCAGTAATTCCAAATAAATGCATATCATTATTACAATCAGCAGCTATCAATTTCAAGTGATTACTGACCCACTAATTAAGCTAACTCATAAATGGCAATAATTAAAAAATTGTTTTTTTCCCTCTAAACACTATTCAAATATTCAACACAATTCCCTCCCTAAATAAACAAACTATTCAAGGATTGTTTTTATGAGAATCCAACACATTTTCCAACAGTGGTGCTGTCCAAGTCTTCATGTTAGGAGTTCCACGCACAGGTCAGTCTAAAGTGGAATTAGGGCATTTTGATTTCTTAGTTTTTTATATGCTCACTCATTATTTACAAATCAGTCTATAGGAAACATTTATATCGTATTATTTCTAGCGAAATTACCTTCATAATTTGTAGTTCTGACAATTCTTATACCTTCACAGAAGAATACAAACATGCAGTCAACGACAGAGAACTGTGAGGCAACGTCAACAAACAACACTGAACAACCCCGCCACCATGGTCACAAACGAAATATTGAAGGTCTTCCTGCAACAATTTATTTGATATTAATTATACAATTTCGATTCGATCCTAATAAACATGTCTTCTCATCTATAAAAACTTGATAGAAAGCGCGGAACCTGTTCACCCACCTACAAAGCTACAAGCTCATCGGTCACGTTCTACCCAACAATCCGAAGCAACAGAGAAGATAACAGGTAGATGCAGATGAAATTCGATTTTGGCTTATATTGGTAACATGCTACACAATATTCAACTTATGATTTAGCTTTATATATTCAAGTCATAATATATGTCTCGGATCGGAATTACTGATTTTATGGATGTGCAGCTAACGAAAATGCTAACGGAAATTCAGGTGTTCCTCTCTCTGAGATTAGCCAAGGTAATATATAGACATTACGTCAACACACAAAACGCTATTTAAAACATTAAATAATGGAATAATGACATCATGAATTTGTTTTTTAATAACAGTAAGTAACCGGCGGCCACGTGACCGGCCAAAGAAGACACCCACAAGTGACCAGTCAGGTACAACACTTTCACCATTTCTCCTTGATTTTCATTATGATGAATTAAGTATCTCCAGTGGCGACATTCTATTTGCTTTTCTAACACACAGGTAAGATGGAAAAGAAAGCATCAGAACCACGTTTGTCGGCATCGCGTTCAAAGATTAGAACACTTTTGGCGGAGTTACGGAGTCCTAAAGATCAATCACCGCTCAACGAATTACTATCTCAATATAATGGGCAGCCCAACAAAGACCCTCAAAAAACAAATTCAGGTAATATATACTCTTAAACAAATAAATGTGGAATAAGACTACCATGCCAATTATGATCTGGATACCTCAAATCTGTCAACACTGCTTTCCGCTCTAGCAGGTAGTTCACCAGCAACTGAGCATGTAACTCCTGGACGGTGCCATCCTGAGGCTGTTACATCTTTGTTCACACAACATTCATTCAATGTTACTTCTACATCTGCAGGTATTAACAATTATAATTGATTTAGTAACTACACGTGTTGCAGGTTTTATATCACAGACATACAATCATTATATTACCGTTTAAACAGGCATGTCATCGGAACCTCAACGCAAACTTGGCAAGCGTAAGTCAGTTAGTTACAGTGATAAAGAACCAATTGGAACATCAAGCATCCAACTGTTAGGTAATATATAATCATAAGTTTTAAGGCATGATTCAGACTTTTTATATAAAACCCTTTTCATATTAATTCTTAATATCGTGTGATACAGATGAAAATAGCTGTCCTCTTACGAAAAAACACCGGGTATATTACAGACACCTAGCCCCTATCAGACGACACCTCTTTCTGGTGTTACCTATGGTATTGTTCGATGGCCACCCATAATTTATGCTTTATATCATTTATCATTTCTAAGGGTTTAATATGACAAGTAACTCTGGTTATTAATTATTTACAATTATTTACAATTGTTAATTATTAATGCCCCCAACTCCGGTTATTAATTATTTACAATTTGTTTTATCATTCACTATCAGCGACTGAAACGAGTGGTTCACGTCATATGCCGGTTAACCAATCAAGATTTTATGAACCAAGTAGTGTCCTCACTGGCCAACTGTGTTCGGGAACTACTCAATTTCCTGACATACATAATCTGACCCCTCCGGTCAATCGCCGCAAGCGTAAAGTACAAGACAAAGCCACATTGCAATCGGTAGGAGCAACTAGGTTGTTCTCTCATGAGGTGCCCACCGAAATAACACATTCAGAAGGTATTTGTTAAACTATATATACAGATATAGTGAACGAGCAAGACAGTATTTCGAAAACCCTTTTAAGTGTATTATGAGTATTTATAGTTTGATTAATGGTTTACATTTTCTAGGTGTGCTTCCTTTGCGTGATGTCACCAATATCACACATAAACTCCAGCCTATCACGGCTCAGGTAGCTTCTCAGCAAGCACGCTTGAGACGGAAGCGCTATATGCAAGATAGAGAAAAACAGAACCAGACACCACATGAAGGTACAACAGTAACATTTTCGATCATTCAATTTACTGATTGTATGCTTCATTACGGTGGAATTTTCAACTACAGACTTAGATACTAATTTATAGTATAGTATTCAATGATATCCATTCAGGTGATATTCACTTATCAGATTCAACTCCCCCTGTGTTATTGCACCTGAAGTCCCTGAGCAAAGATCCGCCCTATATGACACTGGGGAGGATGCTGGTAAAGATTAAAAATAAGTTAATAATTATTTAAAATTTGTACACATAATTAGAGTATCTATTCTGGTAAGGCACTCTACAGAAATATGACAAATTAAAATGTTTTCAACGTTATGCAGATTTGTTTGACCTGGGCCACCCATCTCACATCTGCTCTAAATGCACAGCTATTGTTTAGTTTGAAGAGAGACCTGACAAGTCATCCAACAAGGTTGATGAAGGTTTTTCAATTTGTTGTTTGAAGGGTAAAGTCCATATACCATATCTGGACAACACACCAGATCTGTTACTTAATTTGTTCAACGGAACTGATGATCGCAGTTCACATTTTCTTGAGAATATAAGAGTTTATAATAGCATGTTTGCGTTCACATCCCTTGGTGGAAAAATTCAGCACCATGCAAACGATGGTGGGGGGCCACCCCAGTTTATTATTAGCGACCAGAACTGCCATCGGATTGGATCTTTGATGCCGGAAGAAGGTGGTAGAGCCAAATTTGCATAGATGTATGTGTACGACACCCTGAACGAAGCACAAAATAGAGTTGCACACTTTAGGTACATATGCTTTCCTCATTCATTAATCAAAACTTTTTGTGTTGAAAATTACCCTATTCTTTATTTGACAATGCTCATTCAATGTTTTAATTAGCAAATTTACTATGCTGTGCATTTTTGCAGCTCAATTGATGGCTCGAAGTCACTAGACTTAAGTTTGGTCAAAGACGTGACAGGTATGATTGATTTATACAATCCGTACGCTCAGTCTTATTGTCGAGCCAGGGACTATATTGAGCAGAATCCTATAAGTAATTGCTATCTCAGATTAATAAGAAGTCGATCGAAGGATGCAAGGATGCACAATACTCCAACATGTGATGAGGTTGCGGCACTAATAATTGGTGATGATAACATGTTAGAAAGGGGACGAGACATCATCTGCACAAAAATTGGTGGGGGGGCTTAAAAGGCTACATGAAACACACACTTCTTTTATTCCGTTACAATACCCGTTGTTATTTCCTCGAGGAGAAGATGGTTACAAAGAAGATATTGAAATTGCAAATACAGGAGATAATAGCACACGAACGAAAAGAGTCTGTGTTTCTTTGAGAGAGTGGATTGCATTCAGGATACATGAAAGGATGTGTGAATTAGGGAGGATTGTGAATTCTAAGAGATTATACCAACAATTTTTGGGGGACACATACACTATGATCGAGTCACAAAGATTATCATACATAAGGAATAACCAGAAAGACATATGAAGTGAACTCCTTTGTAACCTACAAGATGCTATGACAAGAGGTGAAGTGGACACTATATGGTGGGTAGGCGTGTTGTGCTGCCACCATCGTTCACAGGTGGAATGAGATACATGTTTAATAACTGTCAGGATGCGATGGGTATTTGCAAGAGATACGGCTATCCCGATTTGTTTATAACCATAACTTGCAATTCCAACTGGAAAGAGATCAAAGAATTTGTATCTACAAGGAATTTACAGCCTTCAGACCGGCCAGATATTGTATGCAGAGTATTCAAGATGAAACTTGATCAGTTGTTGGCTGACTTAAGAAAAGGAAAAATGTTTGGTGAAGTGGATGCAGGTATGCTTATCCCTATTAAATTTTATTACAATACCTCTATTCTTAAAGTGTGTTGATTTATTCTTTATTATATAATAAAAATTAAGAGCAATTTACGTGCCTTTCAGTAATGTACACAGTTGAATTTCAAAAGCGAGGACTACCACATGCTCACATTCTTTTATGGCTTCATGGTGAAGATAAGCTAAAGACTGCCAGAGACATTGATAGGCTCATTTCGGCAGAACTATCAGATCCAACTATTTATCCAATATTGTCAGATATAGTTCACAATTTTATGATACATGGACCGTGCGGGTTTGGCTTTCCCAAATCACCTTGCATGGGTGATGATAAGAAGTGCACCAAATACTTCCCAAAGTCATTTCATCAGTTTACCAGTATTGATGATGATGGTTACCCAAAGTACCGTCGTCGTGATACAGGTTTATTTGTCGAAAAAAAGGGTGTGAAGTTAGACAATAGGAATGTAGTCCCCTACAACCCACAATTGTTAATGAGGTACCAAGGTCATGTAAACGTTGAGTACTGCAACAAATCAAATTCAATCAAATATTTATTCAAGTACGTCAACAAAGGACCAGATCGTGCAACACTTGAAATATGTCAAGACAATGAGCAAACAGGTCAGCCAGAGGTAATAGATGAGATCAAACAATATTATGACTGTAGGTACGTGTCTCCATGTGAAGCTGTATGGAGAATTTTCGCATTTGATATTCACCACCATTGGCCTCCCGTGCAAAGGTTGACATTTCATCTCCCTGGCCAACAGAGACTTTTGTTCAGGAACAACGACAAGATCAAAAGAGTTGTTCGCAAGGAAGAATCATCTGATACAATGTTCCTTGCGTGGTTTGCTGCAAACAGAAGGTATGAGGAAGGGAGGAATTTAATGTATGCTGAATTTCCATCCAAATTTGTATACGATCACGAAGGTAGGATTTGGAGGCTAAGGAAGAAGGGTATAAGTATTGGCAGATTAAATTATGTACCACCGGGAGTTGGAGAGTTATTTTACATGCGAATTTTATTAATTGTGCAGAGAGGTTGCAAAAAATTTGATGACCTCAAGAAGGTAAACCGAAATGTTGAGGTTACGTTTCAATACGCATGTGCTAAACTAGGGTTATTGACTGATGACAAAGAATTTATTGATGGGATAATTGAGGCAAGCACACTGTATTCTGGGCATCAGTTGCGAAGATTATTTGTAACTCTTTTATCTATGCATATAATGTCAACACCAGAGAAGGTATGGAGCAGCACATGGAAATTGCTTTCAGATGGGATTGTATATGATAGGCGAAGAGATTTACACATGCAAGGTTAATTTGTTTTATCTCCTCACTCTCTTTGGCGAATTCCTTAATAGTTTGTTTAATAAATAATGTGTTATGTCTAACCAATTGATATTTGTATTGGCAAATCTTAATATCGGAGACGACCAGCTACAAAATCTTTGTCTTATTGAAATTGAAAAGTTGCTACAAAGTAATGGCAGATCATTGAAGGACTACTCATCTATGCCATTTCCAGATATTTCAGACCCCATCAATTTGAAAATAGACTTATTGCAGATGAGCTCAACTATGATCGTAGTGAAATGGCAAAATTACATTTTGAAAGCTTGGCGAGGATGACCGATGAGCAAACAAATGTGTATGACAAGATAATGAACGCGATCATGACAGGTTCAGGGAAAAATGTATTTTTTGTTGATGGTTTTGGGGGAAGTGGCAAAACATTTTGTTGGAGCACACTTTCTGCAACTGTGCGTGCTGAAGGACTAATTGTGGTTAATGTTGCATCCAGTGGGATTGCAGCTCTACTCTTACCCGGAGGCAAGACAGCACACTCTACACTTTCCATACCATTAAATATTTAAGAAGAATCTACTTGCAACATCAGTTTAGGTGGTCAACATGCAAATTTGCTTATACAAGCGAGATTGATAATCTGGGATGAGGCTCCTATGCTGAATCGTTACTGTTTTGAGGCTTTTGACAGAACTTTAAGAGATATTATGTCATCTCAAAACCCTGCAAATAAGGAAAAAGTTTTTGGAGGGAAGGTTGTAGTTTTGGGTGGGGACTTTAGACAGATACTTCCTGTTATTAGGAAGGGTTCAAGGCAAGACATTGTTGGTGCAGCCATTAACTCTTCCAAAATTTGGGGGGGCTGTGAGGTAATGAGGCTTACTAAGAATATGAGACTCCAAAGCTCAACTAACAGTTATGAACAGGCTCAGCTGGCAGATTTTGCAAAATGGATTCTCGAGATTGGAGATGGGAAAGGAAGTGGAAACGAGAATGGTGAGCTGGAGATTGATATACCAGAAGATTTGCTAATCCAGGACTGCGACGACCCTATGCGCTCACTGGTTGATTTTGCATATCCTAACATATTGCAAAACATGAGTGATTTTCAGTATTTTAAAGAACGGGGAATCCTAGCACCTACTTTAGATGCAGTTCAAAAGATTAACGATTTTGTATTGTCTATCATACCCGGTGATGACAAGAAGTATCTTAGTTCAGATTCAGTGTGTCATTCTGATGAACAGGATGAGGTCAGAGGTGAGTGGTTTACAACTGAATTTTTGAATGAAATTAAATGTTCCGGTATCCCAAGCCACGAACTGTGATTGAAGATCGGTGTTCCAGTGATTCTTATGAGAAACATTGATCAGTCAGCAGGGTTATGTAATGGTACCAGGTTAGTTGTCACACACTTAGGAGATAATTTCATTGGTGCCACAGTAATAACTGGCACACATGTTGGGGATAAAATTTTGATCCCTAGAATGGATCTGATCCCATCTGATCCGGGCCTACCTTTCAAATTCCAAAGAAGACAATTTCCATTGTCACTATGTTTTGCTATGACTATAAACAAAAGTCAAGGCCAATCACTTTCACACGTAGGGTTATATTTACAAAGACATGTGTTTACTCATGGCCAGCTTTATGTAGCATTATCCAGAGTCAGGTCAAGGAAAGGATTGAAGATTTTAATAATAGATGAAGATGAAAAGGTGAGTAGCAGTACCAAGAATGTGGTTTATCCTGAAGTCTTTGTGAGTAGCAGTACCAAGAATGTGGTTTATCCTGAAGTCTTTGACAATCTATAGTTCATTCATCAACAAGGGATTAAATTTTTATTATTTAGTTTAATATTATTGGCAATTGTTTCATGCCATACCTATATGTTTTAACAAGTTATTGGTGTAATTCAAATAACTACAGGTGTAATTCAAATAACTACAGGTTCATCCTGATATCCTGTTTAGATATTAAGGTTTTTTAAAAAGGTTTTTATTCGTGAATGAATTTGACGTAAGCTTATATTGAAAAACATCCTAACAAAACTTAACACAATCAAAGACACAAGGCTGAATGCAATTGAAATATTACTTACTTGGGAATGAAGATTGAATTTACTTTGTTATTCACGTATCAATTGTCATTTTTGCCTCATCATTATCGCAACATCTTCAACAAATTTGAGGACAACGCTTAAGGATCAAATATCACAAGCTGAAAAAAGATTAAATTCAACCTATTAATTAAGAAACAACAAATAAACATCCATAAGGAATATACAGAGGAAGCTTCAAGTTTCACATATCTGTTCACAAGTCAAGAAAATTTTACAACATTTTAGAGATAGTCAAGACTTACTCTCCATTGTTTGTTACAACAAATCAAATCGATTAGCTTAAGTTAAAGATGTCAGTGCTACTTACACACACAATATGTCACTAACTGATTTCGTAGCACTAGAAACCATCAAAGACGCATCCAGATATATAAACAGAGTATAAAAGTGTATCACGAAGGATAGTAAACTCAACCCAAAAAGAATGTTCACCCTGATGTTAAACTGAAAGGATTACAGCAAATAAAAAAGAAGATCAAGGCTTACTCAGTAGATTCATGACATGGAAGTGATTTTTTATCACCAGCTTCAATAGCATACCCCCTTTTATCGATAACAAGGGAACAATTGATTACAGTGGAACCCTTTAGCATCAGTTTATATCAATTGGGAGCTCTTCAAAAAACACACAGCTGCTGCATAGTGGAATAAACCAAATACCGATTCATTCATGAAATCGAATAAATTTTGAAAAATAACTACAAAATCCCAAAAACGAATATTGTCAATTATGATCAATAGGTTGCAATGAAATATGAGTGGATCGGATATGTAAATTGATATGTACCAACATCAGTACCAAATACACACATTACAGGTTCAATGTCGTGCATACACTTGATATGAATTATCAGCAGCTTACAAAGTTGCTTAGAGGTGCAGCTTCTGAAATGATATAATGTGATTTTTCTCATTTGGAAGGATCCTGATTTCAAATTAAATTATCCGCTCAAAGATATAATTTAATATCTGATGCAAACACTAATAAGGGAGGGCATTCTGGTAATGTTACTCAAGTTTATGAAAGGAAGAAGTGGAAACCAATTGGTTGGGGACCACAAGCATTAGCACTCACTATGATGTAACCAATTGCCTACATGGTAGTGTGTGGGTGTGTGTGGAAAGAATATTCTGAAGATTGGAGAGAGAAGACGTGGGTATAGGAGTATAGGGAGCTAGTTATGATTTCTCAGGTTGGTTTTTGGCTGGGAATTGGGCTGGGAACCTTGCACACTCTGTGCAAGTTCTGCAGATACTTGTGTATAGCATTTCTACTGTTTTATTCCTTGTAATTCGTCTATCAATTTCTGAGAGATCCTCAGGAATTGAGTTATAATACAAGGGATTATTTCTACATTTCTCTTCTCTGTTTTAGATATCCATCAAGTGGTATCAAAGCACTCGGTTCTGGTGGTTTATGGTTAATACACGCAACACCATGGAAAAACGATTGGATGGAATGGAGCAGAAATTTGAGCAACAAATTGCTGAGTTGAAGAAACTTATCATCTCTCGCAGTCGTTCGCACAGAGGAAGGCCACGCCGGAGACAACCACGCCGGCAGAATTCTGATGAAGAACGTAGCGCCGTTGAGGGCGATGGTGAAGGTGGTGACTCTCGTTCTCCTCCACGAAGCAGTAGTCGTGACTCTTCGCGTGATTTTGGAAGGCGCAAGTTGAAAATACCCATATTCAGGGGAGACGACGCGTATGGGTGGATCGTTAGGGCAGAACGATACTTTAAGTTGAACATGGTGGACGAGGAGGACAAGCTTGACGCAGTGGTGATCGCCTTGGAAGATAGGGCGTTGAATTGGTATCAATGGTGGGAGGAATAGAGCACCGATTTGAGCTGGGATGGTTTTAAATCTGCGTTGATCCGACGTTTCCAACCGGGTCTTGTGCAGAACCCGTTTGGCCCGTTACTGAGTATTCGTCAAACGGGCTCTGTAATGAAATACAGGGAGAAGTTTGAGCGTGAATCTGCTCCATTGAAGAAAGAAGAGAGGGTCATGTTGAAGGGAATCTTCATCAATGGCTTGAAGGAAGAAATCCAAGCTGAATTGAAGTTACACGCTGATGGCACATTGGATGAACTCATGGATAGGGCTTTGCTACTTAAAGAAAAAAATAACGCCATGAGAAAGGGTGGATTGATGAACTCAGAAAAGAAGAATGGGCGTGAAGGTGATAGATATCATGGGAAGGGAACCAAGGGATTCACTAGATGGGAGAGAGGAGGAAATAAGGAAGGTTCAAGTAGTAAAGGTGGTGAGGGTGACTCTGGGGACAAGAAGAATGGTGCAGGGAGGTTGTCTCAGTCAGAATTGAGGGAGAGAAGTAGTAAAGGACTCTGTTTCAAGTGTGGAGAGGCATGGGGAAGGGACCACATCTGCAAAATGAAGCACTATAAATTTGTGCTACTGGAGGAATCTGCAGCAGAGGAAACAGAGGGTGATGAGACAGAACCTGATACAGAGGTAGTGTTAACTGCTAAGGTGATGCAGTTGTCCTTGAAGAGCAAGGAAGGATTGACTTCAAATAGATCCTTCAAGATCATAGGAAGGATCAATGGTGTAGAGGTGTTAGTCTTGGTGGATTGTGGTGCTTCCAGTAACTTCATTTCAAAGAGGTTGGTGGAAAAACTCAAATTAAAGGTGCACAAAACACCTGAATTTGTAGTTGAGGTAGGGAATGGGGAGAGAGTGAAGAATGAAGGGGTGTGTCAGCAGCTAGTGGTGGAGATACAAGGAGTAACTATTATGCAGCATTTCTTTCTTATGGAGCTAGGAGGGACTGACTTGGTGTTGGGAATGGATTGGCTAGCTAGTTTGGGTGATATGAGGGCCAATTTCAGAAACTTGGTGCTCAGTTGGGGAAAGGGTGAGGAAGAGAAGGTAATGAAGGGAGATCCTTCTCTGTGCAAGGCACAGGCTTCTTGGAAAGCTTTGATGAAAGCAATGCAAGATGAAGGGGAGGGTTATGTGCTGTCTTATTATGATAAGAATGAACCAGCCAAAGACACTGTGACAGAAACTGATGCAAGTCTTGAAGTTGTCTTGCAAGACTTTGAGCAATTATTTAGAGAACCAACCACTCTGCCACCTAGCAGAGGATGTGACCATGCCATCAATCTCAAAGAAGGATCTAATATTCCTAATATCAGGCCCTACAGGTACCCCTATTATCAAAAGAATGAAATTGAAAAATTTGTAAAAGAAATGCTCTCAGCTGGAATTATCAGAAACAGTAGTAGTCCATATAGTAGCCCTGTGATTTTGGTGAAGAAAAAGGATGGAGGATGGAGGTTCTGTGTAGATTACCGTGCCTTAAACAAGTTGACAGTGCCTGACAAGTTCCCCATACCAGTCATTGAGGAGTTATTGGATGAATTGGGAGGAGCGAAAGTGTTTTCTAAGCTTGATTTGAAGTCTGGGTACCATCAAATACGAATGAAGGAAGAGGATGTCTCAAAAACTGCTTTTAGGACTCATGAGGGTCACTATGAGTTCCTTGTTATGCCTTTTGGCCTAACCAATGCACCATCTACCTTTCAGGCTCTCATGAACCAGGTATTGAATCCCTACCTAAGGAAGTTTGCATTGGTATTTTTTTATGATATATTAGTTTATAGCAAGAGTTTGGATTGCCATAAACTACACTTAAGAACTGTGTTGCAAACACTTGATGATCATGAACTAGTTGTGAATAAGAAGAAGTGCTCATTTGGTAAAACTAGTCTGGAATATTTGGGCCATATTATTTCTGAGCAGGGTGTATCTGCTGATCCTGCCAAGGTAAAAGCAATGATAGAATGGCCAACTCCTAAGGATGTGAAAGGGTTGAGGGGTTTCCTTGGGCTCACAGGGTATTACCGAAAGTTTGTAGCAGGGTATGGTAAGATTGCTTGGCCTTTAACCCAGCAATTGAAGAAGGATAAGTTTAATTGGGATGATTCTGCCCAGAAGGCATTTGAGCAGTTGAAGACTGCCATGACAACAGTCCCTGTGCTAGCAATTCCTGACTTTGAGAAGACTTTTGTGGTGGAAACTGACGCATCAGGAAAAGGGTTGGGGGTTGTGCTTATGCAAGAGGGTCAACCTGTGGCTTATATGAGTCAAACTCTGTCTGATAGAGCTCTAAATAAATCTGTGTATGAGAAAGAATTGATGGCAGTTGTTCTAGCAGTACAGAAATGACACTACCTCTTGGGCAGGCATTTTATCATACACACTAACCAGAAAAGCTTAAAATTTCTGGCAGATCAAAGACTCATGGGAGAAGACCAGCACAAATGGATTTCTAAACTCTTAGGGTTTGATTTTGAGATAAAATACAAACCAGGTATTGAAAATAAGGCAGCAGATGCCTTGTCCAGACAGATGCAGTTCTCTGCTATATCTACTGTGCAATTCCTAGACTGGGAAGACATAGAAGTTGAGATAGAAAAGGATGACAAGTTGAGGGGAATTATCCAAGACTTGCTGGTGAATAAAGTAGAGCACAGAGGCTACAAAATGAAGAAAGGCAAGTTGTACTATGAAGATAGACTAGTGATTCCAAAGAATTCTGCCAAGATTGAATCAATCTTGAGAGAGTTCCATGATTCATCTTGGGGTGGGCATTCTGGTTACTTTAGAACATACAAGAGGATTTCTGCCTTGTTCTACTGGGAAGGTATGAGAAAGAGGATTCAAGAATATGTGCAGAGATGTGAAGTTTGTCAGAGAAATAAATACCAAGCATTGAGCCCTGCTGGATTACTTCAACCACTGCCCATTCCTAAGCAGACATGGACAGACATTAGCATGGATTTCATTGGGGGATTGCCTAGAGCTGGTGGTAAAGATACTATTCTGGTTGTGGTTGACAGATTTACTAAATATGCTCATTTCATAGCACTCACACATCCTTACACTGCCAAGGATGTAGCAGAAACATTCTTGCAGGAGGTAGTCAGACTCCATGGTTTTCCTGAGTCTATTGTGTCTGACAGAGACAGAGTTTTTATCAGTGGATTCTGGACTGAACTGTTTAAATTAGCAGGGACAAAACTGAAATTCAGCTCAGCTTACCATCCTCAAACTGATGGGCAAACTGAGGTGGTGAATAGGTGCTTGGAAACTTACCTAAAGTGTATGACTGGTGTTAAACCAAGACAGTGGCATAAATGGTTGAGTTGGGCAGAGTTGTGGTATAATACTAATTATCATTCTGCTACAAAGATGACTCCATTCAGAGCTTTGTATGGCAGAGATCCTCCACCAGTGATCAGGGGAGATGTGACAGCAACTCCTCTTGAAGAAGTTACCATGATGATTCAAGACAGAAATGAAATGTTGAATGTTTTGAAGGAACATTTATTGCAAGCCCAGAATCGTATGAAACAACAAGCTGATGCTCATAGGAGAGAAGTGGAATACAAGGTTGGAGACATGGTTTATTTGAAAATTCAACCTTACAAGTTCAAGAAATTGGCTAAGAGAATTAACCAGAAACTTAGTCCTAGATTCTATGGACCCTATGAGATAATAGAGAAGATTGGAGAAGTAGCCTACAAATTGAAGCTCCCTGATGACAGTAAGGTGCATCCGGTCTTCCATGTGTCCTTGTTGAAGGCCACAGTAGCTGCTGATAGGGTGGTACAACCTCTGCCATCTTTTGTGACAGAAGAAATGGAGTTACAGGCCCAACCAGAAGAGATACTTGCAGTGAGGGGACAAAATGAGCATGACATGGAAGTTTTGGTGAAATGGAAGAACCTGCCAGATTGTGAGAATTCATGGGAGACCCTGGTCAAGATGATGGAGCATTTCCCTGAGTTGCACCTTGAGGACAAGGTGGTTTTCAAAGGGGGAGATGTTGATGCAAACACTAATAAGGGAGGGCATTCTGGTAATGTTACTCAAGTTTATGAAAGGAAGAAGTGGAAACCAATTGGTTGGGGACCACAAGCATTCGCACTCACTATGATGTAACCAATTGCCTACATGGCAGTGTGTGGGTGTGTGTGGAAAGAATATTCTGAAGATTGGAGAGAGAAGACGTGGGTAATGGAGTATAGGGAGCTAGTTATGATTTCTCAGGTTGGTTTTTGGCTGGGAATTGGGCTGGGAACCTTGCACACTCTGTGCAAGTTCTGCAGATACTTGTGTATAGCATTTCTACTGTTTTATTCCTTGTAATTCGTCTATCAATTTCTGAGAGATCCTCAGGAATTGAGTTATAATACAAGGGATTATTTCTACATTTCTCTTCTCTGTTTTAGATATCCATCAATATCATCCTGATTTCCAATTTAATTCCACAAAAAACAAAGTCACCATTTTGATAACACTTTTAATGTGTGGAATATGAAAAGTAGTATTGAAGAAACTCATATATGTCAAACTACAAACATTACTAATAACCACATAGCAGATGTCACAGGTAGTTACCAATAAAGTTTTAAGTTATCTAAGTTAGAACAAAGCAAACAAAGAAGATCATTCAGTTACTTCTAATCGGATACACTTTTCATTGACCCTTTTGTTGAACCTAATTTGCATACCCACTTGCAGATTTGTGCTTGAAACAAACTCATACCATCCTTTACCAAAATATCCCTTAATAAGCCCGTTCTTATCTTTCCCTGAAGCAGCACGCCATATGAATGACCATTCCTTCATCTCACCATTTGGCAGAACAACATCAATTATGGGTGTTTTATTTGCAAGATGTGTCCTTACCACACTTGCAGGTATATACTACAAAGGGAACACAGAATATTGTCAAAATTTTGATTTACACCATGTACACTGTTAGCGTAATAATAGGAGTGATAATAGCAATATCATGATTTTAGGAGATTGTGGCTTGTTTCTAGATGATTCTGTATTAATGATGATTAATAGGAATACCTTGATTATAGGAGATTATTTATCCTTTTAGTTAGTGCTCAATTGTATATAAGATCAGATTGTATCATTGTACAAATCACAATTGAATATACACATATTCCAATTCCAATTTCTGCTATCATGGTATACAGAGCATAGGTTACGCCTCTGCCTGTCTGTTTTGCATCTGCCTGTTTCCGCTTCTGCATCTGCCAGTCTGTTTCGGTCCCCTTTTTTTTCCTTTGAAGCTTCTGTTTCTGACTTAACACCAATCTGCTATTTGTTCCATTATCTCTCTGCATCATTTATCATGGAGAAATCTGACATTTCAAAACCAATTACAAGTGTCCTGATTGGAACAAATTACAACCTCTGGGCTCAAGCAATGAAAAGTTTCTTAATAGGCCGCAAGCTATGGCGTGTCGTCACCGGAGATATCACCATGCCAACCAAAGAAAAAGATGAAACTGATGCAAAATTTGCCGATCGTCTTGAAGATTGGGACAGCAAAAACCATCAGATCATCACATGGTTTCGTAATACCTCTTCTCCATCTATTCATATTCAATTTGCTACTTATGATTCTGCAAAAGCAATCTGGGATTTTTTGTCTAGCCGATATCAAACCACTGGACTTGCTCACTATTACCAATTGTGGACTACACTTCTCAATATCAAGCAAGAATCTGGCCAATCCCTCGATCCACTTCCATCTTTGGATACTGCTATTCAGGAAATTATTTTTGAAGAAACACGTCTGAATCTAGACAAAAGCCATCACCCTGATGCTGCTCTGGCAACCACTCGGTTCTCACAACAAAAGTCTAGCCAACATCTATGTAAGAATTGTAATCGAATTGGTCATGTGTTTGCTAATTGTCCTACTATAGAGTGCAGGTACTGTCATGGCATTGGCCACATTCTTGAGAACTGCCCTACACGACCGCCGAGACAGAGTCGCGGACCCTTCAAATCCAAGACTGCCACAAAGATTGGGTCCCCCTCCATTACCGCTGCTGCCACCGAGGGATCTGTTCCAAAGCACGAGTCCTCCAATTCTGCTGCTGCTATTGAGGGTTCCACTAGTATTACTATGAGTGATATTGAGGCGCTACTCAAACAGGTTATCTCTACCAACACCTCTACTGCCATGTCTGCTATTTCGGGTAATTCTAAATGGTTTTATGATTCTGCCTGTTGTAATCATATGACTACTAATATTAAATCATTGCCTTCTGCTTCACCTGCTCACTCCCTACCACCAATCCACACAGCTAGTGGCGATACAATGAACATTAGTCATACTGGTGATGTAACTACACCCAACCTCACTCTTCCTGACACCTACTACATACCCAATTTGACACTTAATCTTATTTCTATTGGTCAGCTGTGTGAACAAGGACTAAATGTATTTTTCACTCCTCTTGGTGTTCAGGTACAGGATCCACAAACGAAACAGATTCTTGGGACAGGTCGCAGGGTGGGTCGGCTATTTGAGCTCAAATCTCTTCATATTCCAAAGAAATATGTGTCCGCAGCTACTATCATCTCCCCCACTCATCAGTGGCATCTCCGACTTGGTCACGCCTCAGCCAGCAAAATTCAGCCCTTAATCTCTCGTGGTTTGTTAGGATCTACAAAATTTGAGTCCTTTGATTGCTTGAATTGCAAACTAGCAAAACAACCTGCTTTACCCTTTAAGAGTAGTGATTCTATTTCAGAAAGACCTTTTTGTTTAATTCACTCAGATATTTGGGATCCTTCCCCAGTTTCTTCAATTAATGGTTTTCGTTATTTTGTCTTATTTGTTGATGATTTTTCTCGTTTTACGTGGATATATTTCTTGAAAAATCGATCTGAATTACCTCAAATTTACATCTCATTTGCTCATATGATTAAGGCTCAATTTTCTTGTGTTATAAAAACTCTTCGCACAGACAATGCAATGGAATATCGTGATTCCTCTTTGCTTCAATTTCTCAGTCAACAAGGCACTGTGGTTCAACGTTCATTCCCTCAGACATCTCAACAAAATGGTCGAGTTGAGCGGAAACATCGACACATCCTTGATTCTGTTCGTGCTCTTCTCCTCTCTGCCTCGTGTCCAGAAATTTTTTGGGGGGAAGCCGCTCTTAATGCTGTCTACACTATTAATCGACTCCCCACCTTGGTTCCTCAAAACTTGTCTCCATTTGAAAAGTTGTTTGGTAAGCCTCCCGAATACACAATTCTTAAACCTTTTGGATGTGCTTGTTTTGTTCTCTTGCAACCTCATGAACACACAAAATTAGAACCACGTGCTCGTTTATGTTGCTTCCTTGGCTATGGTGTTGAACACAAAGGATATCGTTGTTGGGATCCCATTTCCAACAGATTGCGCATCTCACGCCATGTTACCTTCTGGGAAAATACTACGTTCTCTTCTCTCTCTAAATTTCACCATCCTACTGAGTCAATTTTTTTCACTGATCCCTTTATTGAGTTATTTCCAAGTTCTGACACAGGTAATTCAGATGAGCTCAACATTAGTCCTCTCCCACCTGCTTCCACCGAATCTGTTCCGGTTAATGATTCTGCACCTGCAATTACTACTCATCATTCAACCAGGGTAAGAGAACCCCCTACATATCTTAGTAATTATCATTGTTATTCTGCTATTGCAACCCTCTATGAGCCCTCTTCTTATCGTGAAGCAAGTACTAACCCCATTTGGCAGCGAGCTATGTCTGAAGAAATTCAGGCCTTAGAGAAGACACATACTTGGGACCTAGTTGATCTCCCTCCAGACAAGATCCCTGTTGGCTGCAAATGGGTCTATAAAATCAAGACTCTTTCCGATGGCACTGTTGATCGTTACAAAGCTCGGTTAGTAGCCAAAGGGTATACTCAAGAGTATGGGATAGACTATGAAGAAACGTTTGCTCCGGTGGCTCGTATAACTTCTGTTCGTAGTCTCTTGGCTATTGCTGCAGTTCGTAAATGGCAACTCCTTCAGATGGATGTCAAAAATGCCTTCCTTCATGGTGATTTAACAGAAGCAGTCTATATGCATCCACCTCCTGGCTATCATTCTCCTCATAAGGTTTGTAAGCTTCGACGAGCCTTATATGGTTTGAAGCAAGCGCCCAAGGCCTGGTTTGACAAGTTCAGTTCAACCCTTACACAAGTTGGTTTTGTTTCTAGTCCACATGACACTGCTTTGTTTACCCGACGAACTGATAATGGTATTGTAATTCTGCTACTTTATGTTGACAATATGATAATAACCGGAGATGATAAGTCTGAAATTTTAGCATTGCAACGTTATCTTGGTCAACAATTTGAAATGAAAGACCTTGGTACTCTTCGCTATTTTTTGGGTCTAGAAGTCTCACATGATTCAAAAGGCTATTATCTCTCCCAAGCCAAGTATGCATCTGATTTACTTTCTCGAGCAGGTATCACAGATAGTAAGACTGAATCAACCCCACTGGAACCCAACTGCAAACTCACACCGCTTGATGGCACCTCTCTTGAGGATGCCACCTTGTATCGACAACTTGTTGGGAGTCTTGTTTACCTCACTGTTACTCGTCCTGATATTGCATATGCTGTCCATATAGTTAGTCAATTTATGTCCGCTCCTCGATCATCACACTTTTCTGCAGTCCTTCGGATCCTTCGTTACATCAAAGGAACTCTCTTCCATGGTTTACACTTCTCTGCTAATTCATCTTTGGTCCTATCTGGATATTCCGATGCTGATTGGGCAGGTAACCCAACAGATCGTCGTTCAGTATCAGGCTATTGTTTCTTCTTGGGAGATTCTCTTATTTCTTGGCGTAGCAAAAAGCAAACTGTTGTTTCCCGCTCTAGCACCGAATCTGAATACCGTGCTCTTGCTGATGCTACTTCTGAATTACTTTGGTTACGATGGTTATTAAATGATATGGGTATTACACATCCCTCTGCTACTATCCTTCGTTGTGACAATAGAAGTGCTATCCAAATTTCTCATAATGATGTCTTTCATGAGCGCACAAAACACATTGAAATTGATTGCCACCTTGTACGACATCATGTTGCTAATGGTACCATACATTTGCACTCTGTCCCATCTGTTGATCAAATTGCCGATATCTTCACCAAAATGCATCAACCTGCTCGCTTCAAGGATCTTTTAAGCAAACTCAAGTTGGCATCCACCATACCAACTAGAGTTTTAGGGGGGGTGTTAGCGTAATAATAGGAGTGATAATAGCAATATCATGATTTTAGGAGATTGTGGCTTGTTTCTAGATGATTCTGTATTAATGATGATTAATAGGAATACCTTGATTATAGGAGATTATTTATCCTTTTAGTTAGTGCTCAATTGTATATAAGATCAGATTGTATCATTGTACAAATCACAATTGAATATACACATATTCCAATTCCAATTTCTGCTATCACTAAGCAGAAAACATATATAGGTCATTTTTCTTATGTAAAAATATTGACCTTAAATGTGATTATAAATTACGAGACATACCAGTGGATGATTGTGCTTTATCATCGAATCTGTTATTACTGTTTTCCAAATCTCCTCATCTATCACGTTCTCTTCAACAGCTGTATCAATCTCCACTTGACTTTCAACGGCCCCGTCAATACCACCAATACCTACACGTTCGTTGCCAAAACCTCCATCGAAAGCAAAAACTCTCCTAATATATTCCTTTGCGTTGGCCAATCTGTTTGCCGCCCTCTTAACGACCCTAATATTGATTTCGGAGTTATTGGTCACAACCATGAACAGGAAGTCCTCATACTTAAAATCACAGTGTCTTGCGACATCTCCCCATCCAGCATCCAGCCAAATATTCCGTTCTATTGTGATCCAATTGACAACCCATTCACTTCCATCATCAAGTCTAACTTTTACAGGATTCTGTAGTGTGCGTCTGAAGTTCTTTGCAAACCATGAAGGCAACATCTACATATTAGATAAATAACCAATATTCATTATCAACAAATGGAATGTAGAACCACAGCACAAATATAGTACATGATTATTTTCGTTACTAATCATTTTTGATGGACATCTAATTAATAGTAACATTCATAGCTAAATCATTATATGAAGGCTTTGCGGTTAATAATCTTACCAGAGTATCTTTATAACAATTCAGCCTAAACATAGTGAACATATTTACTGTGTTAAATGGAACCCAGTTTGGATCTGGTCGTTTCTCATGGTAGTTTGAGTTGAAACACAGCAGGTTAAAACATGATTTTCCGTAGTACTCAAATAATAGGACATCACCAGAACCCAAGTTGAAATCGTTGGCAACTGAACTCCACCCCTCAAGTAGCCATATTTCTTCCTGGTATTTCCCAAATTGGACCATCCTCACATTGTCATCGCCTGTTCTTAGAAACAAAGGACTCTCCATTGATGAGCCCCATTTCCCCACAAACCCAGATGGTAGTTTCTAAACAAAACAAGCACAATCACAATTAGATTTTTGATGTATATAGTTTTGAGGAGTTAGATAAAGTCATTTCATCCATAGTAGATAGCATTTAATGGAGCAGGTAACAATTAAATTTTATCATTAGTTTCATATCATACGAGATGCACATATGAAGAATATCATTAGCACGTTATGCACTGTGCATTCCAGCCTATAAAATTAGTAATCAGTAATGTTGTAAAAACCAAAGATCCTATATTATGAGTAACATCTCACAATCAAACAGGAACTTTTATATTAGTGAAGTAAACCAGCAACCAAATCTTCAAGAGGAAAAACCATGTGAAATTAATAATAAATAATGAAATACAAATAAGTATTGAAGCATCATTACACATGAAATGGCAGCATAGAATGCAGCCATTGTAGATTATTACATATATAAAGCAAATAATTGGTTCTGAATACTTACAATATACTTCTCGGTATTTGTGTTGTAAACAACAACCATATAGTCGATTGCATTGAATAAGCGCATATTTCTAGCATGATCAGTTTCTTGACAGTGATATGCCTCTCCTAATTCATTTGACCTCTGTATACGTCCAATAGTCATTCCAAGTCTATAATGACGACGTGTGTCTGCTATATTGTCCGGAATCATCCTAACCACCTTCATTATAAGTTTTGAACTGTTTCGCATTTTCACAATCATGCATAGTTAGTGGAAATTGTTGTGCTACCTTTCTCCAACCATATGTCAGGCAAATTGTTCCACCCTTCATTATCCAATTTACTGGAATTGCAGATCCATCGTCGGTCATCACCAAGACAGTATTTGACATTCTGAACTGAATTTGTTGACAGAACCTATTCGGTAATCGCTGTGTATTGATTCATGCATTAGCCATTTAAACATAGTCTACATTTAGCTTATTAGTTTAGAAGTTTTTATTCTATTATTCATAACAAAGACATATTCTCAAAACGGTTTTAAGAAAACTTAACCATGACAGACTTACCATTCTTTCGGTGTAGTCATCTTTATGAATGATGATGACGGTTTTGGCGCTTTTAGTTCTTGGCGGTACATCAGCAGGTAATTTTCTTATTCCGTGGTTATCAAAGAAGCTCACTTTAAATGACGAACGACCACTGTACCTGAATACCACAAAATCGTGTTGGGAGAAGTTGAACCATTCCGCTACCTTGCTCCAGCCGGACGTTAACCACACTTCATCATAATACGTTGCAAATTCCACGTTCCATATAACGCCGTTGGAAGTAAGCATCTCCAATGGATTTTCGAGACTATAGGCGAACATAGATGTAAACTCTTTCGGAAGTCTCTGTGATGCAGAACAATGAATTCAACAGTCAATTCAAATATCAGACTATGTATGCATCATTAAAAATTGGTAACCTAACAAAATACATATAAGCAATACGGTATATTGGTATATAAAAAAACAACTCACAACTTTCATATGCTGCTTTTCGTAATACCGCACAACAAAATTCTCCATTGTTTGCTCACCGGAGGGAGTTTCTGCGTCCAGCTAATTTGTCACCGGTAGAGAGAAGAGATTGCGTTATTACTCTTACAGGTGAGGTCGAACAAGACTAGCAGCAGAGAGAGCGCACGAAGTCGAACAAGAGTAGCGGCAGAGAGAGCGCACGGCTGAGAATAGCGAGAAAGAGGGAAGGCAATTAATACTGATTGAGAAACGTGTCCTTCAACTCATATCCACGTATCCACAAAATAATAGTCATTTGTTTACTATTATTGGTCTCTAATATCTCAGTAAAACCAACTAATACTGATTGAGATAACCCTAAAAATGTTTGTATAACTTTCTATTACTATCTATTTTGTTTTAGAGAGATATAGGAAGATTAAAAAATAAATGATTAGGAAGATTAAATTTTAAACATTTTAAAGAAAATGACCAGTTGTTTTGTGTTTGTGTAACATACTGATAATCACTTTTTTTAACAAAATCATTTTTAAAAAAACTGATTTACTAACAAACTACTCAAAATAACTTCTCATATGAAGCAGGTTATACATTATTTTCAGCTTATCATTTTTTTAATAATTTGTACCAAATACATAGCATGTCGTCATACTTTATTATTTTTTTAAAAAAAGTCATTTTTTTAGAAATTAACCCGTAACAAACAGGCTCATATAAGAGAGGGTATGACTTATATCAGAGGGTATAAATTATAAAATTAATAACAGAGGGTATAAATTATATTCTTCTTCCATTCCTCTGAACATATAGCAACTGCTAATTGAACTTAGGCTTTATGATCGTTTATTATTTATTATGTTATTTAATTACAATTTACATTTTATTGAACCAATCACAAAAAAAAACATAAATCTAAAAATATTCATATCATTGTGATCAATAACATATTTTTATTTCATTTAAAATTCTATGAAAAGTCAAAATAATATTGTAAATTCTTCCCATGCGTAGCACGGGTTATATACTAGTACGTAACATATGTCTTTTGGCTCAACCAATTGAAAAATTACACATCATAAAATTATTATTTTTTTGGTACATAACATTAATTTAAAATATAAAATTACTGCAATAATAAGAGAATCATTTGTGCTAAAAGTGGGGATTGGTACTAATGAGTGGTGGGTTAACTAATTAGGTTTTGATTTTTATATCCCCATTGGCCTTTATACCCCCATAATTTTGTTTATTCTCATTTTACCCTCAATTAAATATTCAAATTTTAATTTAGAATTTCAATTTTTTTTACTTTTTCAGGAATTACCTATGTCGACATAATTTCAAAATAACCAAGATATCTTTAATGAATATAAAATTTTCCAACGCATCCCTTTTTTCTGGGATTCAATGGGTGCGACACCATGATGTCGAACTTGGTACGGTTCTGCAAAAAATTTTAACAAAATTTTTCTGTTTCAACAACTCCACCAACACTTTCGATCAATGACCTACAATCAGTCAAATGTGTCAGAAAAATGAGTGGATTATATTTGTTATGGTAAACGTGCCTCAACAGATGGAATTTCAACAGTTCAAATTCATCATCGAAAATTCTAATCAACGGCTCACATTTGATGACATCCACTATAAAAAGGCTATCAGTTTATCCCATTTCTTTCACACCAACATCCCTACTTCTTAACAAATGCTCCCTCTGGTGGAGTTTTTTTGTGAGAAAAAAGGGCTTAAAACCCCAGGGCGAAAACGATTATTGATTAACCAAGGCCCCTTTATCCCCACGAATGATCGAGTGGATAAAAGAGGGGCATAGTTGTAAAAAGAGAGAGTACAACTTAAAGTTAAACTGTGTTTAGCTAAAGCATCAACAACATTATTGTTGTCCTTGGGAATCTTTGACCAAATGTTTTAAAAATCGAACCAACCGTAGCGGTTGATCCGGTTAAACCATGACCCGACACCTCATACGGTTCGGTTATTTCAACGATTGAACCATGACCCATAGGGCTCACTGGTTCGATGTCTAATTCGGTTTTCAAAACATTACTTTGACTAGCTAGTCCCTTTCTCTTGTCCCACTATTCTCCTTATGCCATTAATGATATGAGAGAGGGAGTGGTTGGTAGTTGAAGCATCTTCGATTAGATCAAGTGCCTTTTGAGAGTTACTCTCCATAACAATGTCTCTCATTCCTTTACAAATGCTCCCTCTGATGGAGTTGACATCAACTCATTTCTAAAATGAAGCCTTCCTGGCTATCCCCCATCACCGTGGAAGTATTACCACAAAGGAAACTGGTGTTTGGTTACAATTTCTAATCATGTCTTCTGCAGGACGAAAAAGGGCTTCACATTCTCAAAGTTTAAGGAAATACCAGAGAGGGAGGTAACTAGTATTGTTTACCGCAAGCTCAGTTATGGACATGACAATAGTATTCGCTATTCAGCAATAGATATTCAGACTGATGACGTGTGCGCCATGATGGAAACACATGCCCATTTTGTAAGAGTTGGTATGTTGGAGTTGTATGTCAAAACCGTATGGACTCCAAACGAGAGAATTTTTCTTTTGCAATAGACTCTTTGAAATCGAGTATTTGTTATTTTTGTATTTCGTTATGTTTCTTGTTTGATGTACGAAGTTTGACAAACAATATTCTAAATTTAAATATGAAAAGTAATATAATAGAATATAGAATAATATAAACAGTCACATGTTGCTGCTACCAAAATCAGCAAAGATAATAAAAATAGAATGTTAGAGATATCTATGTTTAAACAATGTAACAAAAAAAAAAAATCTATGTTTAAACAACCCAACAAATGTATTAACTGACTACATCCCAATAAAAGTAAAAACAAAACATAATAACGAAAAAGACCTTTGAGTTGCTGCCAGTTCTTCGGTAAAAGGGGCTTAGTAGGAATAGAGGTGGTGGACTCTTGGATCAGTATTCCTGTTTGTGGTTTGGTGTTTGGCATAGTGGGTTGCTTAGTTAGGAGCAACTAATTGCTTAAGGTAGTATCTAGAAGTATGCATTACCCTGTATTATGTCTCAGTAGAGGGCTTTTTGTTTGAACTCGGTGTAATGTTTTGTGACATTTAACCAATGTGAATGAAAAGTTATACTACAGACAAAAAGTAGCATTAGAATAATAGAAGTTTAGATAAATATTTATCTATACAACCTGGCGATCCACATAGTTATTAGAAATCCCATGTAACATACACCAACTTGAATTTTCGTTTGGCTTTTGGCCCTTGAGCTTCAGGATTTCCAGACTATCTGCAAACTTCGCTAAACACAGCGGCAATGAAATGTGCACATGTGGCTGCCAAACTGCGAGATAACATCCACGAGACATCCATAACCACCAATGGCCATAACCTGAAAGGAATAACGCAGCAAAGACAGCATACGCAGAGTAAATTAAACGGTAACAAGGACCCAATTAGTAACTTGAACAATCTTTGTTACCACATTTTAATGAGATAATTTTAAATCAGAACATACCCCCGCAGGATGTAACGAGATAGAAAAGGCTGATTGAGGAGCACACTGTATTTGTGAAAGGATCACCCCGTTCATGTCAAAGCGATTAAGTAGAGGATCTGCACCAACTGCCAAAATCTGAAATGCAAAAATTAACAAGGATAATAAGAAAGCTAAAACAATAGTAAGAAACACGGATGATATGAGAAAATCTAGAGTCAATATTCATAAGGGGTTAACAACTCTCACAAGACAGACAGTGAATGATAATTGATTTTTTGAAATGTTTATGGTTGACATAGGAGGAAAAAGCAAGCCAATAAAAAACAGAGAGATAGACCGAGGGTGCTGAAATATGATGTTACAGTATATCATCATCCAAGAGAGGAAACGTTATATTTCTCAAGAGCACCTATCCTTGCTTTATCCCAATCAATTTTGACACCACTATCATACCAGTCCATCACAAATTATTTAAATTAATTTTGCAATAAACATTTGAATGAAATGGGCAATTCAAGCCTATGACAGTATTCAACTGAAGAGAAAAAGAGAGAAAGCCAGCTAACTTGATTATTGTCAAATAACATGTCCTGCACAGAAGCAGGAGTTGAAATCTTTGATGTGCACTCTGAAGCAGGAAGGTTCCAAAGCGATATATTACGTCCACTACTGCAAGCCTGTAGAATGGTGACAATGGTCCCTCAACTATTCACAGAACTACGCAAAAATAACAAAGTACATGCCATATCTTAACATGCATGTGTGCATTTCACTAGCTTTTGTACAGCTAAAGGACAACGTTAACATGTGAAGATTATACTGGCCAGAAATATGTGATTAATTATTATTACTGATGAAATATTAAACTATTAGAAAAAATAGTTTTTCCAATAAAACAATGACAATTGCATAGGTCAAGAATTTGTATCATATACACTATACCAAATATAAACAACAAGGCATTACACGCATAACTATTATAGTTTTTAAGAGAAAAAAAATTGAGAGTACATTCACTGTCTGATATCTGAACTCAAAACTTCATACGAACTGCATCCGTAGGTATACTCAGTAGTGATCAGCATATTGTCCGAACATTAATTTCTTTTACTAGTTTGGCACGTGAAACCTAAAACATGTAGGGAGGAGGCAATTATGTTATAGAATAATAGATATATTATATGCCCTTACCAACCAGCTCTCACTATCAACTAAAGCAACACAGCCAACCCACGAAGCAGGTCCTTTTAACTTCAAATGTTTTGCTGGATCAATCACTTGGATACACTTTCCACTTCTGCAATCTAGGAATATGGTAAGTAAAAAAAAAAACATAAGTAACCAATAAATCTGCAACAGTATACTTAAGAAAATCGATCAATTTGCATAAAATCGGTAATATGCTAAATGTAGCTCGTTCTGCTTTAGTAACTGGTGCAAAAAAATGAATAATACCCCATATTCGTGTTGTCCCGTCCTCTGAACCTGTTATGATCTGAATACAATCAAAAGAAACAAAGTTAAAATCCCAGGCAACAAATTATGAGCAGACAAGAGGTAAGATTACCATGAAAAAGAAATGGCAACAGTGAACGTGCTTTGGCAGACAGAGTTTCAAAACAATAGCCTAAATTTCTCAAATTATTGTACGTGTCTACGTGCAAGTGTTGTGTTCGGTTTTCGTGCTAAAAATTGATTACCAGTGTAAAGTTTTAACTTTTTTAAGAAAAACTACATATGTAATGCACATAAGATCTCTAGTTGCTTCCAATTCTTTCTACTGTATATATCTCCCCCTAATATGATACTTTTTAATATTTCCCATTACATCTCTAATATAATCAAAAAATTATTAACATCTAACTGTATCTATAACTGTATCACTTTTTCAATACAATTTTATTCTTTTACTTAAACAAATTTTTTGAATTTAAGTATGATTTCCAAACAGTTCTCCTTATACTTTACCTATTAGTGAACATTCAACAAAAAAGAACTAGCTACATAAAATACATAACTACGCATAATAAGAAAGCAAAAAAGACAGGCACAACAGTGCCCGTCTTTGCACTATTTATTAATAAAGAAAGCATCACGCATACGGCTATAATATCAAAATAAATAAATAATTTACTTTAAATAAATAAACTCCACGTGTTATCCATTATTTTACTTTAAATAATTTTATGTAATTTAACAGTATGGCCAATTCTTTTCCTCTAATATCCATTACTTTTAACTCAAAATATAATGTGCCATGTAACCAACACTCCTAGCCCAGTGGTCTAGGGCTCCCTCTGGGACGTAGTGGGGGTCGATCCGGTTTGCTCCTGGGTTCGATTCCCGCCCACGTCAAAATAGGGTGTTGGCCCGCGCAATGGTTAAGAGTCTCTACATGCGAGCGCAGATTAGTCCTTCGTTGAAAGCGTTGGGACACTGCGTGGGTAGCCAGCGATGGTCCGGAACCAAAAAAAAATATAATGTGCCATGAACAAAATAAACAATAGCTAAAAATTAAAAGCAAGCATTCAAAAAATAGTTTATAAGGTTAAGAACCAAGACCTGATTGGATGAGTTGCGAGCAACAATACAATGCAAGTAATCTGAGTGGCCCTTGAATACCATTTTTACTTTACCAGATTCCTAGAAACAATAAGACTTGTTAGACTGGCATCAATACGGATACAACTATAAATCAAGTCATTCCAAGAAACTTTCTACACAAAAATTAAATTCACCTTCCCTTAATACATACCACATCCCAACAATATGCACAAGAATCACCAGAAGCCGCAAAAACAGATCCACCCTACAATTAAGCAAGAAAATGAAGACACAAATTCCATCATAAACTAAAATAAAAGTGACAACGGCAAAAATATTGCAAACCTGAGCATTGACAGGAATAGCATTATTTTCAGGGACAGGTGAAAGTGGACCCCAAGGACCTCTGAAAGACAACAGCACGTGGGCACATTGAGGATGATCAGAAAAGAAAAATAGAAGAAAAAAAGGAACTGCTGATACTATATAATAGGCTACGAACATTCAGCAACATGCCCAGATTGTGAGAATAATCCCTTTTTATGAAAGGTTTGAGTCAGAAAAATACCAAATAACATTAACATCAAAATAAGCAGTTGTAAAATCATAAAAGATAAACAATAATTTTAAAAATTTAACTTTATCTCTTTATAACCCTGCACTAAACAATACTACCAAATGAGGAGCCTGAGAGTAGAGGAGTATATTTAGATTTCAGATAATATACAGGAAATGGGAACAAATAACTGGGAAATCAAGAAGAGAACAGCTTCCTCTACTTCTTTGGAAAGTATAGAAAATAACTAGCCAATAAAGCTGAAGTATGCATCAATTCTCAAAAAAATTGTTTAAGTAAAAGAATAAAATTGTATTGAAAAAGTGATACAGTTATAGATACAGTTAGATGTTAATAATTTTTTGATTATATTAGAGATGTAATGGGAAGAAAGATTGAATTGGGAACGAAACAAAACTACTATTAAAACAAGAAAGTCACATCATTATAAAGAAAGATTGAATTTTTATAAGAAATGCAGTCAGTTTCATGTGAAAACAAAGAAAGATTAAGTCTTTATAAGGGAACTTACGCCCTCTTCCTTGATGACAAATGGGGTTAAGCTAAAGTTTACGTCGCCAATCCCATACTTTTTCCTATGATCAAAGAAACTTCATTATAAGGAAACTCCATTATAGTAAATAGTTAAACAAAACAAAACTAATAAAACAT
Organism: Astragalus glycyphyllos; assembly: GCA_963573325.1. Lineage (NCBI taxonomy): Eukaryota > Viridiplantae > Streptophyta > Magnoliopsida > Fabales > Fabaceae > Astragalus > Astragalus glycyphyllos. Next base: position 67,390,946 of record OY754308.1, read on the forward strand.
ACCATTGATGAGCTTCGTCATGAGCTTAGGTGCAAAGTCAGTTTGCAGAGTGAAAAGAGAAATATGGAAGAAAACCAAAGGACAACAGTACAGTTCCGTTTGCAAGGGGACTATTGTGTGGTCATGCAGTATTAAATGTGGATGGATTTAGAGAGCCCTCGAGCCAAAGGGCTCAAGGGGGCAATAAAATCTGTATTACATAAATGAGAAAGTGATATCACAAGCATTTGTATATTCTTTCAGCTTACCCATTTAAAATCTTAGTAGAGTCGTTGATTTGCTCATGCTTAAGCTAATTTTGAACCATTGAGATTCTGAATATGCACCTTTCAGTTCTCATTACTCATTAGGATTTACATTCCATCTCCAGTTGATCCTTTCTACTACGTAGTTTTTTAGTTTGTCCATTGCATACTTGTTTCTTCATTTTTTATTCTTTTCTATACGTATATAGGGGTTCTATTGTACCACTTCCAATACTGGAAATCAATGTTCATCTTTGTTTGCTAAGACTTTGGAACTTGAGTAGCCATTTCTTATGGTTAGAGGAAAAAAAACTCAAACCCACAAGGTGAAAACTATGTACATAGTCTCTTTTGTACATAGTCTTATGGTTAGGGCAAGAACCGCCGTCGTCGTTGTACATAGTCTCTTTTGTTTGTTTTTGTGAAGAGACTATGTACAAGTGAATGAAAAAAAAAAGTAAATCATGCTATTATGAATAAACGGATGAATTTGGGAACCAACTTAGTGCCAAATATGTTTCTTTTCAGCTTTTACCTCTTTTCTTCTCTAAGTTGCTCTCTACTTTGGATAAAGGATTCTGATTCTAAATATAATTTTTGAAATGGTATCTGTTTTTGTGTGTCTTTTTACTGTTGATATGCACCGGTATTTATAGTGCAATATGTGTGGTGTAGGTGTGGTGTGGTAGCAGGGGAGCTAAACTCATGGGAGACAAAAGCACAACTGCCTCTGAAAAAACACAGGCAACAGCTAAACCATGTGATTGAAACAATGAGCACAGTTGTTCTGTTTGTGGAAGGTTGCAGCAAGATGATGAAAGTAGCAGTGAATTCTTAGCACAAAATAGAAGATGCCTTCCTTTACTTGTGTAAAGAAGGGAAATATGATAAAAGAGGGATATGACTTTTAGCCAAAAGTAGAAGATGCTTTTTTTTTTCGTTTTCTATTTTTTTAATTTTTTTGATGTATAAAAAAATATATTTAATGTTAAAACAGATTTTTTAATATATTTTTATTTTTCTTAAAAAATAAGTTCTACTAATAAAAAAGATAAGTAAAAATATCGCAAAATTGTCAACAAACACAAAAATAGTACGGGTGAAATAATCACAAAATGTGCAAAATGACAGACTTTTGGGATTTTTATAAAAAACGGGAAATAACGGTTAAAATTAGGTGTTCACATAGCCGACTTTTCTATTTTTAAAATTAAAACCGATTGAGTATGCTTCTTGGAGGGACAGACAAAACGACGCAAAAGTACTTTTTTAATTAATTTTTTTTAATAAAGGGTAAAGACCCAAACCTGACAATTACCTCTCGAGACATATTGGTTATTGACAATTTTTTTCGGACATATTAGTTCATAACATTTTCAAAACGGGACATGGTCCTTTCGTCCTTTCAGTCGTTGACGGCACTTAACGCCTCCTACATGGCACGTTAAGTGCCAACGTGGCACGTTAAACATCACACAAGATGTTATTTTAGGCCAAATTAGTCCTTGGCTTTACAAATTTGAGCTTTTTAAAAAAAGGGACAAATCAGTCCTTGCGCGTTTTGGGGCAAATTGATCCCTGGTTGTCTTTCGACGATCTGTACAACGAATTTGAATTTTGAATACCAACTCAGTGGTGAGTTCAACTCTAGCGCTAACTTTTTTTTTTTGAGATTCGTTTGACATTTTCTTTTTTAGATAAAAAATAAAAAAGTGAAAACTCGCGTTACTCACTTCAAGATAGGTGCGACACTTAACAAATAGACCAACACATTTCCCTTTTAATTTTATTTTTATTTTATATATATATATATATATATATACATTTGAGTCTTTCACTGACAGTTTTAAAAATAAAATTCAACCTTCTATTATGTTTTGAGTAATGCGATTATAAATTATTTAATTGTATCATAACCCTATAGGAAAGGAAAAAAAAGGAGCCTCGTTAAAAGCTCTTTGATCCATAACCCTATAGAAAAAAGCCCCGAAATATTACAACGACTCCTATTTTTTGAACTCGGATGAAGGTTAATAAAATTGAAGCTACTTAAATACTAAATATAAAAAAATTATTTAAATTAATTAATTGTCTACTATTTTATTGTTTTCTACAAAGAGTGAATTCAAAAATTTGTAAGCCTTTTTTAATTTAATCGCATGCAATCTATTGTGCATTTAAAAATTTATATTATTATTTTGTCAAAAAAATTATATTATTATTTTATTGTAAACAATGTAGCATTTCAAAAAAATTACTAAATGGATCCTAGCGGATAAACTAACTAATACATATAAAATATTCTTGTAAAAAAATATATTAAATATGAAAAAATATTTATAAACTAATATTCCTATAAACTCATGGTAATTATATTAGATATTAAGATATTTAGAAGTTAAAATTTTAAAACTTGTATTATACTATTATAACTTTTTTATTTACCTATTACTACAAAAATATTTTGTATAAATTAAAATATTTAAGAAAATAATAAAACAACCATCCAACAATATAATAAAAATATGTTGCCATATAATAATCGAAAAATAACCATAGTAGAACCAACATGGGCTGATCCAAGTGGTAACTGAACTTGGATCTCACTTCAAAGTCTCGGGTTCGAATTTTGGGTGTGGCAAAAAAACTCTGTTGGAGGGGAGAACCACATGGGCCGGCAAAGCCGGGTACTCTTGGCCAGTCAGGTTCCCCGTCGTAGATTAGTCATTGGCAAAGCCAAGTTCACATGAATTGATGTTAACTCTCTAAGGAATGCAGTAGTCGTTCTTAAGTAGTTCTGTCAATTACCCTGACTTCTGATACACCTTATTCTTATTCCTTCATGTTTTCTTTTATAATTTTTGTTTAAGTCTTTTAGGATGTTAAATAGATTTACTTGTATAACATTGTTAGCTTTTTAAATATGGCTTTTTTTTGACAACTTGGTCTTGTTTTGGAGCTAATAATTATATGATTTCTATTCATAAATAACTTTGCCAAATTACTTATAAGTGATGTTGCATGAACAAAATCAATGATATGTACATAAGACTATGTACAAAAGAGACTATGTACATAGTTTTCACCTTGTGGGTTTGAGTTTTTTTCCCTCTAACCATAAGAAATGGCTACTCAAATTCCAAAGTCTTAGCAAACAAAGATGAACATTGATTTCCAGTATTGGAAGTGGTACATTAGAACCCCTATATACATATAGAAAAGAATAAAAAATGAAGAAAAAAGTATGCAATGGACAAACTAAAAAACTACGTAGTAGAAAGGATCAACTGGAGATGGAATGTAAATCCTAATGAGTAATGAGAACTGAAAGGTGCATATTCAGAATCTCAATGGTTCAAAATTAGCTTAAGCATGACCAAATCAACGACTCTACTAAGATTTTAAATGGGAAGCTGAAAGAATATACAAATGCTTGTGATATCACTTTCTCATTTATGTAATACAGATTTCATTGCCCCCTTGAGCCCTTTGGCTCGAGGGCTCTCTAAATCCATCCACACTTAATACTGCATGACCACACAATAGTCCCCTTGCAAACGGAACTGTACTGTTTTTCTTCACATTTTATTTTCATTTCACTCCTTCACATTTGGGAAACTAGAGTCCTTTGGTTTTCTTCCATATTTCTCTTTTCACTCTCAAACTGACTTTGCACCTAAGCTCATGACGAAGCTCATCAATGGTATGTTTTATTAGTTTTGTTTTGTTTAACTATTTACTATAATGGAGTTTCCTTATAATGAAGTTTCTTTGATCATAGGAAAAAGTATGGGATTGACGACGTAAACTTTAGCTTAACCCCATTCGTCATCAAGGAAGAGGGTGTAAGTTCCCTTATAAAGACTTAATCTTTCTTTGTTTTCACATGAAACTGACTGCATTTCTTATAAAAATTCAATCTTTCTTTATAATGATGTGTCTTTCTTATAAAGATTCAATCTTTCTTTATAATGATGTGACTTTCTTGTTTTAATAGTAGTTTTGTTTCGTTCCCAATTCAATCTTTCTTCCCATTACATCTCTAATATAATCAAAAAATTATTAACATCTAACTGTATCTATAACTGTATCACTTTTTCAATACAATTTTATTCTTTTACTTAAACAATTTTTTTGAGAATTGATGCATACTTCAGCTTTTCCTGAAGTATGCATCAATTCCTGAACCTTCTCAACTGTAGAATACTACATGAGTTGTTTAACTGTTGTTAATAGTCACTATTTTCCTTACTTCTAAAACTTTTCTATCCTTAATCCTCTGTTTCTAAAAAAACTAATCTCATTTCTATTCTTTCTTTTGTTTTTTGTCTTCTAAAATTTTTTAAACCCACTGTATTTGGTTTCTAAAAAACTCTACTATTTTTCATAAGAACATGTAGACTTGAGACTATTTGTAACCCTACACCAGTTAAAGCTTTTTTACTACATTACATATGCATACATGAGTAAATAATGAGTTAACAGGATAAACCAACAACAACAACAACAAAAACTGAATGATGGTGTTATTGATAAATACATTTAGGAACTTTACCTGGTTCCAAATAAACTTCTTCTCACCTTTCCTTTTGAACCAAAAACCCTTTTCTGCTCTCTATTTTCGGAACCAGTTTTTCACTATTTTTTGTGTTTTCTTTTGTGTCCCTGTTACTGTACTGTGTTTTGAAGCTGTATTTATAGGCCAGATTGTATAGATTGATGCATTGTGAAGCCATTTTTTCTGAGACTCTGATTTGTATTTTCTCAAAATGTTTCATGTTTTGGTGCTTTGAAAATTCTGAGCAATTTTTCCTCTTCTCTAGCCTAGCCTCTGGTGCTTTCACAAATTGGGGTGTTTGGCTCTTGTAAACCTTGTTTGTGTGTGTGCAGGTTCTGTATAACAAAGGGCCAGTAAAGATTCTACCCATTTGAAGCTTTGGAGCTAAAGCCTATTACTGCCAACAATTGGATTTTTCCCCTTGTTAGTACTGCTGCCTTTTGTCCTGTTTTGCTCATTCTGCGTGATACATCTTGGTCCTTTTTTCACCAAAAAAAAAAAATCTTGGTCCTTTGTGTAATACCTATTTTTTTGAATTTGTAAAGGACATGGTTTATAGCTTGGTCCTGTTTTTATATTATTATTTTTAATTTTAATCAGCTTTTGTACAATAGAGGCCCATAGCTAATAGGTTATTACACATTGAATTTTAAGCATGGAGCCGTTACATCACGTTCGGTTCTTATGTGTTTTTTTTGCTTTGAATTGTACTTTATTATTAATTATTAATTATTAATTAATTAATTAATAATAATAATAAGGATAATAAAAGAGCTACTCTATTTTAAAAAAAGTCATTGGACTAACAACAAAACGTACAACTACCAAAGGACTTGAGAAATGGAAATTGTTTGTTTAATTTTTAAAAAGAAGATTAGATAAATAATTAAACTATGCGGACAAAATTGGAGTATAACACTGACGTAGTGTATCTAAAGTGTGCTAGAATTTTCACCACATCATATCATATGCATCTTCTGCGTTCGCTAATATTGGCAATTGACTTCGAAGAAAGTTAGTTGGCAACAAAATTTTCTGGACAAGGACAACTTGTTATTTGAATATCCCAATTTTACAATTCTTCATAAACTAAATAGTATATATTAAAGGACTCTAGGCTAAAAATTATAATGACCTTGCACACAATTATTGGAGCGCCAACAATTATACATACATACACAGACCTACACCAAAATATGAGCATCAAATTTCATTAGCACCTCCTATCCTTGCTCCAATCTTTGCCATAATGTAATCAAATTCCCTGTTACTGGTAAGAAACCCAGGTTTTTTTACAAGTTCTACTTGCATCCTGTGTAGCAAAACAGTTATTATTATTTTTGGACGAGACCAGTGTATCCACCGCCGAACGCAGTGACTAATCCCCTTGCTGGATTGGAGGCACCTAGAAGGGTGGGACAGTTGACCCAGAGATTTAAAACTGCTCCGTACCCAAGGCGAGGATCGAACTCTCAACACTTGGTTAAGGAAGGATGAGCCCTAACCGCTCAACCACACCCCTGGGTTAAACACTTATTATTTCAAGTTATCTAAAATCAGTTCATTAATCATCCAGATCCCAATCTTATGGCAACATTTCTGCTGACTTTGCTTAAAAATGCATGCTTGGGAATAAAGGCTCCAGCTCCTGTCATTTCTGGCCTTGTGAGCTACGATGAGCATGGTAGGGGGCAAACAGAGAAAGAATAACATGCAATGATTCCGATTCAATGTATGTTCAAACATAAATAACCAAGTTTAAGTGGTTTTTTCAGGCAGTAAAGAGGAAAACTTTTGTCATTGTATATTTGAATCAACTTTTATAGAAAAAAAAACCCTAAACAAAATTTAAGCTAGAGAATATAGGACAGATACAACTATAGTTGGAGCCAAGAAAAAACTAGATAAAATAAAAAAACAAACACTTTCGGGCAATAGGACATATACAGGCAAATATACTAGGATTGTTTCCCTATTTTGATGATAAAACTGATCCACATGCACACTAAGAAAAGATGAAAACCCTAACACTGATCCACATAACACTAATACTGAACCCCATTTTCTTCGTGGCTCTCTACCAAATACATGTTTCCCTATTTTGTTTAATGTTGTGTATTTTGTCGTTGTGTTGTTGTTTGAGTTGTTTGACTTGATTTTGTCGTTGTTTGACTTGTTTGTCGTTGTTTGAATTGCTATAAACTTCAATCGTCATGTGAATAACACCCAATCAGTAAGATAACCCCAATTATAATTGCAATTGTTTAATATATGTGTATTTTGGAAATTGTATGTGGTCCCTATGCAATTGTTTAACTCATCATGTGCAATTGTTTAATAACCCCAAAGTTGTATGTGGTCCCTATGCATTACTTGTATGTGGTCCCTCTGATTTTAACAAAGCTAAGAGAATGCTGTTTTTTTTTGTCTTTTGTTTTGTAGATGACAACAAATATCACCTTCTATTATCACATCCAAGGTAAATTTGTGCGAGATGAAAATCGGAAACTCTTTTATGTAGATGGTAGAGTAGATAGTGTGCCTCCAATGGATATTGATTTGGTAAACTATTTCGACTTGGTGGAGTTATTTAAGTCTTTGGGCTATCACGATTTGACGACAATGTATTGGATGAATCCGAACTATCCTTGCCTTAATAGTGGCTTAAATAAACTAAGTTGTGACAAAGACATCAATCTTATGTGTGAGGCAGCAATCAAATCAATAAAGTCAAATGAATGTAGTGTTCATTTGTATTTTGAGCATCCGGTGTTAGGGTTGGATGATGTTGTGGAAGATGTTAAATTGGTTTTTCGAGCACGCGTAGTGCTTGTTTTCAATAAATCATTCCTTATCGGAAAAAAATACAATTTTATCAAAAAAAAGTTTTAATTACAATTTTCCATTTATATCATTTTATATCTATTTTCAAAAAGAAAATCATTTTATATCTATTATATGTCCAAAAAATTATTTATTAGTTTAGTTGTTAATTTTATCATACACTCTAAATTTAATCACTTATGCAAGTATGCTCTATACTCGCCTTATTTCTATAGTGCATAATTAATAACACACTTGGGATTTTTATTCAATTTGCTTGTGTGGAATGCATTACAAGTCATCTACTTTTATAGACAAGGAGATAAGTTCACAAATAATTCACATAACACTATTACAATCATTTCCATCTTCGGAGACGGCATGTAAGCAAACATTACAACACTAACAAACAAGGAAGAGAGCCGGGCTTAATTATTAGCTATTTCATATTGTGCAGAACCTATATATTATACAAATTACTATGAATTTATCACTCTGCAATTCTTCCTAATCTCTCCATCAGATCCAGTTTTTGGATTTATATTCCCCATCCTGATCATAGAATTAGCAAAGTCTCCAAAGAAAAGTGCACTGTTGTTACTATAACTTTGGACTAAAGGCTTAGTAGTTGAATTGGCACCATCACTAGAAAATAGAATTTGATCAGAACTGAGAAGCACGTTTCCAGTAAGCAAGTTCTTAAAATAATGATTGTCAAATAGATCAGTTGAGTTACGATCAAGTACAGCAGTTGTGTTTCCATCTCCATTTTGTGGACATAAATTTTGTAGTTGGGTTAGTAGTGTAGTATCTAGTGTACTATCTGGTGCACCTGTGCCAGAAAAATTGAATAATCTATTGCTGAACAATGCACACCTTGCTCTGCCAATCGTATGAGCTCCTTCAAAAATATATAATTAATTTAAACCATTACTTCATTAATCAATATATATATATATATATATATATATATATAAACACATAACATAGGAGTAATATTAATTAATTAAAGAGCCAGCATAGTTTACCTGATAAAGAAACAACATCAGTGACATTGAGGCCTACATTAACAAACTTTGAAACAATAGTATCTAGAGGATCAAATGGAGAAGGAAGCGCCGCATTTGCTAGAGATCCGTTTGAGACCGTTCCATCTCTTCGTCCTAGTGGAACGTTCCACGAAGGACCACCACTCTACAAAATGTTACGAGTCATATAGTTAGTCCTCGCGTCATTTAATACAGAGAAGTTCTAGCAACACTCTCTTTAACACTTTTCATGTTATGTAACTTGTAATCGAAGTAAGTAAAATCAATAAAGAAAATTTCATAGAGGGGATAGGAATATAATTACTAGGAGAACAGAATATTTTGCAGCTATGGCTAGTATATCAGCACATGAGACAACCCCACTACATGCACTCTCCACAGAGCTTTTGATTGTGTCAATAACATCAAATCCCCTAACAGAGTTCACATTTGGAAGAGCTGATTTTTCCCCAGCGTCACCACCATCTAGTAATATTGATCCATCACAACCCTGACCAACAAAGATCAAGTGTAACAAATATATTAATTAAGGTAATCAAACAATTGTATGCATGCATGCATATATATATATATAATAGTTAAACTTACATTGACAAAGCAATCATGAAAGTGAAGACGAAGCAAAGAACCACCCATTCGCATCTCATTCATTAGAGCTTTTTGAACCTCTTTCCTTACTATTTTCAATAGATTAGGACATGATGAACTGTAGAAGTCTGTTGTGAGTTGGGACCTAACCGCCAAATGCAAAATGAACATATTGATTACTAAACAGTAATAACCGCTCCAGTTACATGACCTCTTCATTGTGTTACTTAATTTGCTTTAATCTTAGACTAATTAAGAGGATAGGATATAGGCTATGATGAAGTTGGAAACCTGAAAGGTTTAATTTATAGACGATGATATGAGAGATGTTACATTTACATAAGCCTAAAAAATCACCACTTGACTTAATTTTCTTTTCTATGCTGATCAATTATATATCTTAAATTAATAATCTTGTGTAATTTTAAAAGAATATCACTATGGGTAATTGAGCTTTTTCTAGTGTGATGTTAGATGGCATGTTGCGTTAATAGTTATCAAATAGTACTATCAATGTAATGGACATGTTTGCTACTTCAAGTTCATGAATCAACTCTATCCAAGTAGATAATAATATAATATAGCCTTCCAATTTACCAGATTTTCAAATTGCGCACGCATCAATTTAAATCCTCAACTATGCATGTTGCTTCTTTTTTTAACTAGCTTACGCTTGTAACTTTATGGCGCGCAGTCCACTAAGTTGGACTCTGGATGACAATTTGATCCATATGAGAGGCATTATATATATATATATATATATATATATATATGCTGGAATTTGTCTTTATTGTCAATATTCAATGAAGTTTCTTTTCCTGTTGGTCACTCCTTCTCTATATGCCAGATCCACTTACAGAAGAGAGAACATCTTCCAGCAAATGCACTTAATAATTAATTGACGGATTGAATACAGATTGGAAATCCATTAGTTAGAATGGATGCATAGGTAATCCATTAATAGTATTATTTCTATTCCCCACTCTAAGATGGAGGGGTGGGCGTCGGTTGAGTTGGGTTGGGAGAGTTAATTTTGATGCGTTTAAGCACTCAACTCAATCAAATGCATATGGGTTAATGAGCTCCAAAATCAAATTTCAATATTTTTTATTCAATTCTCATTCATCATCAATTTAATGAGTTGTGACACACGCATAATAAAGTCTTGGAATGAAGTCAAGGATCAGTTGTTAGTGAAGTCATTTGATGATTCTAAGACAATAAAGACTTTAATGTTATTTTCTCTTCTATAAACAATTACACGATAACACTTATAATAGTCTTAGACTTTAGCTTGACATATGTAAGATCATATTTTATAGTTTGGGTTGGATTGGGTTCAATGGTTTCTCAAATTTCAGACCTGCGCCGACCCCTAAAGAGGGTCCGATCAAAAGGGAATTTGTGGGACAATATGAGGGGGCAAAGTCCTCAGTTAAAGTGGTCACATGTTTATAAGCCTAAGGCTAGGGGGTTTAAAAATCCGAGACTGTTTGATATTTTCTTTATGGAGAGGTGAAGGTTGTTGTTGGTAGCATCGACACTTGGAAGGCTAGTAACGAAGTATACTCTCTCTGGTCCACAATATAAGAGAAAAAAAGTGAGTTTTGGTGGTCCACAATATAAGAAATAAACACAATTTTTAAGGTATATTAAATGATCAATCACAAATTTACTCATATTTAAGTGTTGTAGTTAACAATGATATCATTAATTAAGAGTGTAAATCAACAATTAATGAAAAGGACAATTTTGGAAAGTAGATAGACTTTTAGCCTTATTAAGTGTAGTAGTGTTGTGTTTTTTCTCTTATATTGTGGACCGGAGGGAGTATGAGTTGGGAGGGACCGGAGGGAGTGATGAAAGGATACTCGTAGATTGAGGGTTTGCTCGAACTCAAGGACATGTTGGTTTTGTGTCATTAAAAATATAGGTAATGAGGCCTATATCCTTGTTTGGCAATATGTGGTAAGGAGGGAATTCTTTCTGCGACTTTTCTCTTTCTTTTAGTAGAAGTCAATCTAGTATTAGACCAAGGTTGTTGGATGGACGGGGTATGGCAATGAGATTTTCCATGTAGGATGAGGTTATTTTGTGCGAGAGGATTGGTGTATGACCTCATATCATTTTTCTCTTATGTTCATGTGACTACTATCGAGAATTTGTGGATTCGTGAGACCAGATATGAATATGGTCGCTCTCGATTAATTTGGTGTATGAGCTCATATTACTCAAACCCCAACAGTTTAATTAAGCAATCTAATGCAAAGCTTAGACTTGGAGAATGACTATGTTCCACCTAAGATAACAACTTTCACTTGAAAACTCCTCTTGAATAGCTAACCAGTTATGGCTAGTTGATATTGGTGCCACTAGTTGTGCACTTTGTGGAGAGCTCTAAGAGTCGGGACTACCGTTTACTTGTTCGATGAGATTTCTTTATTTGGATTTGGTCTGAGGTATTAGATCGAGATTGGTTTCAATATTCCAATCGATCTCTTCATCTTGTTTTCTATCATCTATCACTAGGATAAGAAAGTTCTGTTTCTTTTTTGGCATGCAAAATTTGGAAAAGTCATGGTGCCAAAAATGTTTGTATTTCTCTACTTTGAGGTTTGATCCCTATGATGTACTGGACAACATTAAGGTGTTTTCATGGAACTAGTTTCTTGCTAAGTCAAAGAATGACCATTACTTGTTCTATGAATGGTGCCTAAATCCGTCGTAATGTATCTTAAGGGGAAGAAGTGAAATTATGGTTGTAATTATAACTAACCATTTTTTAGTTATTTTATAATATACCATTATACAATCCCCGGAAACTAAGGGACATGAAGGAGTTGCAAAGTTGCAATAAAGAGGTCCAGGGTTCAAACTCCAGAAACTAACATTCTTCCACCCCTACTAACATTTGCTTATAAAAAAATATCATTATACAATCCCATTAGAAATAACAACTTGTTTAGGAAAAAAACTAAAACATGCTAAACAAATTTCATTGTGTTGGAAAAAATATGGGCTCATCAATTTAGAATATCAATTACTAATTATAATTATATTTCTTTAATGATTAATTATATAAACATGGGTATACTTAATACATGGGTCCTACCTAGGGGTCTCTCCAGGGTTCGAATCCAGCTTTGGACATGCTGCTCGAGGGATTAGTCCCTACAGTTGCGCGTAGAGATACTCGGTTTCTACCCAAAAAAAATACACGGGTCCTACCAAAAAAAATAAACATTACATGGGCTGTTTTTTGGATTTTGATTATTTCAACATGTTTCTAACAATACAAAAAACAAAGTTAACATCTGTCTAAGATTATTATCAAATAATAATTAATATCTATATACATAGAATACTTTCATCGTTTGGCCAACATAATAGTAGTACTAAATAGGGCTACTAAATATTTATCAAATTTTTTTTTGAGTTTTATGGTTCTTTTGAAGGAGATATTGTTTAAGGTTCTTTGTCCTATTTTAGAATTTTCATTGAAGATGATGTAGGTGGTGTTAATCTACCTTGTTTGATTTGTAGTTAATAAAATTCTCATTTCTATCAATAGAAAAACTCGGCGTCTAATTAATGTAACAGACTAACAGAAAACTGTAAATTTCCATGGTAGGAAATTAGGAAATAAGGAGTCGTGTCGTTGACCACAGCGTATTATACTATTATCATCACCCACTTGCCTTCTCGAACAGATACAGTCAGAAATGTCCACGCCGAGATCGGTGGCAGTTGCCGTCAGTGGCGGCTCCGGCGCTGCTAAGGGTAGCCGACGAGCCGTACAGTGGGCGGTGGAGAATGTTGTGCCTCAAGCCGATAGGTTCATCTTAGTTCACGTCATCCCCAGAATCACTTCAATAACAACCTCAACCCAAGGTATGTTAATTATCTCATGTGATGTGCCTCTTTCCCATTCAATCATTCACTGTTCTTTGCTGCTGATACAAACTATGAATTTCCATAGGAAAAAAGAAAGATAAAGTTCCTATTTTTAATTTAATTTTGCTTTGGTCAACATCAGAAGACTAGATATAAACCTAACAATTCCTTCCTTAAACTGAATGCTGAAATCTTTTGAGTTTATCTTTATATCAGTTTTACAACAAATTCCTAAGAGATGCAAGATAATGGATAACTAAATTCTTTGAAAGATTGATTGCAGAGCTACTTTCACATTGAATTATAGTTGACTGACCTTGAATCTGATCTAGTTAGCTAAACGCCTGTTTCAACAATGCACAAGAAGCTGAGGCAATGAACTATGCCTATGTAGTAGATGGATTAAATGCTGGTTGTTGTTTTTTTCAGCCAATCTAGACGAAATGACAATTAAACACCACAAACGCACACTATCACATGTTCACATCCAGGTGCCGGTGTCCTCATATTGCTGAAATTGTCAATGCAACCAACTGTGCGGGACTGCTGGTTGTTTATTTGATGACCACCAACATACTGCTCTTGAACTCTTTAGAAACAATTAGTTTGAAGTGCTTTTTCTACCTTCCGAATCCCCATCATTGTCACTCAACAATTTTTCTGAATTTCCTCCCTTCTCGTAGAAAATTCCAAACTCGGGTCGTTTCCCTCAAATTTCTAAGCAAGCACCCTTTTTGCTGCCTTTAAGTGAAGCTGAAGCTTGATAGGATTCTCCATATGTCTACTAATAAGACTCACCACAAGCATTGTGTCGACTTAAGTAGCCGCCAATATCTGTTTAAAATATATCTTATCCACTTTGACTCCATTTTTATCTTTTTGTTTGTCCATACCAAACCTTTGCAAAACCTTTAAGACATACTTCCTGAGATAAAATTCATTTGACCTTGGTGAAATTTCAAGACAAAGAAAATATCTCATTTTGCCTAAATCTATCAAGTCAGCATTTTGGTCCATGGAACTTTTGGATTCTGCAACATCATTCATTATTCCCAAGCTCAATTTTTCTCTAAAGATAAGATTGCCAATATATATACTTACAATTAACACTTCGCAATACACTTTTCTCTTGGTAAAGATGAGATCATCGGCATAGAAACTTACATTTAACACTTTCCCACATACTTTTCTCTTGGTAAAGAAACGATCACCAGCGTAAAAACTTACATTTAACACTTCGTGATATGCTTTTCTCTTGGTAAAGATAAGATCATCAGCGTCAAAACTTACATTCAACACTTCATCATCTGCTTGTCTTGATGAAAAAAGCATGTTCATGGTCACATTTCCTGAACTCTTCTGTTAGAATAGGCAGCTATTTTTTTTATTAAGAAATTCTGTATTACTATTAGTGCAGTAATGTCACATAACTGCTGTATGATGGTGCAGTAACCGTCATAATAACTGCTGTATGGCAGTTTTCTTACTTGACAGTTTGTAATAAATAGGGAAAGTGGATAATAGATGGGACATCTTGGACAATGTATGGGAGTTGGGGCCTTTTGGACATTGGGAGAGACTAGAGACTGTCGTATGTTTTCTAGAATTGTATTGTAATCTTCAAATTATATTAATATATCAGTTGGTTTCTATCATCTTCCTTCATAAATTAAGCTTTTCCAAGGTGTTCCAAGCACAAGTTTTTTTTTTTTAAAACCGTAAACTGCCTTCTTTAGCTTATAATAGTCTTACATAACAAGTACAGCAAGAAACAAACTGCTCCACATTCAACACTAAACAAAATACAAAAGGTTAAAAAAACTACCACATAACCCTTAAACATGGGAACTAACTTAAAACAGAATAATAAAAAAATCTAAAATTAAGGCGCAATAAACACCTCAAGAATTCGCTAGGCAGGAAGCAATGTTAGATATTAGGCAATCGCATTATTGTGAAAACATGTACCCTTTTAGTGCAAGTGTGTTATTAGTTTTATTTTATATGGTTGAGACTGATTTTGATGACTGAAATGCACTGCTGGTGTTTTGGGAGTTATAATTCACAGATGGAGATCATATTCCCATTTCGGATGTAGATGCCAATTCCTTTGCAGCTTCTGTGCAGGATGTGAAACAGAAGTCTGAAGAAATCTTTGCTTCATTCAAGAAGCTCTGCGACTCAAACATGGTGTGTTTGTTTCTACAATGTACAAGTATTTGTATAAGTAGTTGATATGATAAGAAAAATACATATTTCGTTTTTAAATCAAGGGTCTATTTACTTTACTTTGAGAAAATGTTTTATGTTTTCGTTTTTTGTTTACATCTTTAATTTATTTATAAAAATTTCATCTTGTTATCAACTTTTTTTTTTCTTTTCTACTGTTTGTGTAGAAAATAGCAAAAACAACTTTTTAATGTAGTCTCCGCTAGTTTCCACTTGAGATTTATAAGATTAATCTGGAAATTTTGTAGATGGAAACCTTTCTGCTAGAAGATGACAATCCTGCAAGTGCACTTCTTAGCTTTATCTCAGAGTCTGGGGTCCAAACATTAGTGCTGGGTTCTGACTCCGGAAATTTTATTACAAGGTATGTATTTCTAAATATTCAATGCATTAAAGCAAACATTTTTTGTTTTTCGAGTTTATTGTGGTTAGACCCTGCCTAATTATCTAAAAGAATCGTAGCGTCTCCGTCTATCTCAAAGATTCATATTGACACGATGCTATGTAATATGACTAATGACATAGGTGTTAGGAATTCAAGTGTGAGTGGTTAGTCCCACATCGGCTAGGAATAAGCTAAATGAAGAATATATAAAAGAGGCGACCCATATACCTAACACCTTAAGGTTTTGTGTGGAGATGTAGTGTTTAGGTCTCTTGGTGGTCTGGTTCATTGGCTAGCATGTTGTTTCTCCCGGTGCTCCCCGAGACTCCCCAACAATAGGAAATTATAAATTTATACGAGATTTTATAAGATCGACTTAATTTGCATTCAGGAGTTTGGCACCGCACTTGCATGCTAAATCTACCACTACAACCAAAATTTTCCTTTGAAAGTATAATAAAATTAATCTTCACAAATAGTTTAGTCAAAGAAAGAGAATGGATCATAATTTAACTCAGAATAATACCCCTTTTACTAGCTTCTACTAAATTTCAGTTTTCTTCTTCCAGGAAGCTAAAAGGACCTGGCATACCAACCACCATTCTACAATGTGCTCCAGACAGCTGTGATGTGTACGTCGTAGCTAGAGATAGAATTGTATCAAAGTTAGCTGATTTTTCATCTTCACGTTCTCATGGTATGAATGAGTTTCTTGCATTTCAATATCTTAATGTCTGCAGCTCCTAATAGTAATAACATAGACATCTTTTATAAATTGTATTTGTTTCCCCAAATAAAATCTTTGTGGAAGAAGAAATAAGTCAAAATTTTCTTTTCCTTATTTTTCTTCTACAGAGACAAGCCCAATGTATTTCGTGTCTACTCAAGTAAATAAAGCAGAAAATGGTTCTGGCATTGGTGGACAAATAATGTCTGAAATCAATTCATCCTTAACAGAACCTAAAGTTCTAAAAAATTTCAGATTTTTATCAATATCAGAGCATAGTTACATTGGTCTGCAAACATCTAGTCGTAGGGCTTCATTTGAAAATTCTACCAGAAGTGAAGAAGAAAATCCAGAAAACTATGGAGATCATGTTGACACTATTAGCCTCCACTCATTTGATTCCATTGCCTCTGCACAACATGAACCGGTAACTTTCTTTTTCTTGGTTAGAGCTTAGTGGCTCATGGATGAATGGCTTGCAGTGAAAGTGCTATATTTTGTAATTCTCCATCATGGCATGGCATTCATATGATGTTTGCTTATGCAGTTAGTCGTGCAAGAAGTAGAACGGTTGCAGACGGAGTTGCAGAGTACTATTGCCATGTATAAACAAGTTTGTGGAGAACTGGTCCGTGCTCAAAGCAAGGTGAGAGTTTGATATCATCCGGATTGTCTTTTGTTTGTAAAAGGAGATACATGTTTGGGTCCTCTCATCAAACCTATTTTTCGTCCTCATCTCATGTGTGAATCAGTTTGGTGTCAGGCTAAGGAGCTTTGATATCATGTTGAAAGATAGAACAGAGAGACATATGTTGAATGAATACTGTGTCTCTAAAACAAGATCACACGCCTATATAGAGTGATCATACATTAATTACATTGAATGTCTGGGAAGTTTATATACACTGAATACTAATAGTTAGCCTAGGAAGATGTACAATCTAAGGATAATGAAAAGGTAAAATGAATCTAACAATAATCAATAGAGCTAAATCTATAATTTAAGCTTCGCACTCCACACTACTTGTGCTCAATCAGAGTAGTTTATGGCATAATGACATAAAAAAGTTCTTTTTGCATGCATGTTTCATTTTCAGGCCCTTGTACTTTCTTCTGAATCTCTTGAAGAAGCTAAAATAATAAATGCTTCCTTGAAAAGGGAGGAGAATTTGAGAAAGATTGCTGCTGAAGAGAAAGAAAAGTATTTAAAAGTCATGAAGGAACTTGAGGAGGCGAAAAAATTGTTTGCCAAAGAGTCGTATGAAAGACAGATTGCTGAACTTAATGTCCTTAGAGAATCCATAGAAAAACAGAGAATTGTTGATACATTACTCTCAAATGACAGGAGATACAGAAAGTACACCATGGATGAAATCAAGATAGCAACAAACAACTTGTCCGGGGACTTGGTAATTGGTGAAGGAGGATATGGGAAAGTATACAAGTGCAATCTTGATCACACACCAGTAGCTGTAAAGGTTCTTCATGTGGTTACAAGCAACAAGAAAGAGGAGTTTCTGAAAGAGGTTTTCCTTCTGCCTTTCTCTTTTGAAATTATTTATATGAGAATTGAGTTTCTGAAACACACAGAACTGTTTAGGGCTTGTTTGGTTGTATAAAATGTTTTCTATTTTCAATTTTAATTACAAAAGTGCCACCTTGTTTTCACTATAATTTGTTTTAAAATATTTGCACATGAAACAATGAAAATAACTTTTTTGGTTTTCACTTTTCCTATTTGAAAAAAGGAAACAAAGTGAAAACAGGGTGGCACTTTTGTAATTAAAAGTGAATACATAAAATATTTTCTCAAACTAAACATACCCTTAAATTTCACTGTCCTGTCATTTGATGGAGTTCTTCATATAATATTTTAAACTTCTGAAGCATGAATTGACCAACATGGTGTTGGGAGAGTTTTTTTTTTTTGATGGTGTTGGGAGAGTGGGTAACGTGACTCTCCCATAGGAAAAGAAACCGAGTTCTATTCCTTAATTCGCTTATTTGGGAGGCAAAAAAAACCCGACTTTCCACTGCCGACTTGGGGATTAGTCTCATAGTGGGCCCGAAGAACTTAAGCCGTGGGGATACCCTGGGACACCTACTAGGAGGGGTCAAAGACACTTATTATGCTATGTTAGCAAAAAAAAAGCATGAACTGATTTATAATACTTACAAATGCAAGCTCAAGTATCCAAAGTCCCTTTGGAAACTTTGAAAAGTGGCCGGCCAGCCTACTACCCTGACTGGAAAAATTGACTGATAAAAAGTTAATGGTCAGCGAATCCTTGTTACATTTAGTTTCATTAGAATTTAGTATTTCTCCGTGAGCTGCAGTACCCCTCATTTGAAATCTTGCTGATTGAAAATTTAAATGAAGTTTCAGGGTCGTACTCTTCTAGATCTCATTTTTCATTGCTATCCAGAGACACATGCTTTTCAAATTTTGTAAATCAACAGTAAATTTTTAATGCTGCAATTATTGTAGGTTGAGATTCTCAGTCAGCTACACCATCCAAATATGCTTTTGTTACTCGGAGCCTGTCCTGAGAATGGCTGTCTTGTTTATGAGTACCTGGAAAATGGAAGCCTAGAAGACTATCTACTCAAAAAAAGCGGAAAACCACCACTTCCTTGGTTTTTTCGATTTCGTATAGCTTTTGAAATGGCATGTGGTCTCTCATTCTTGCATAATTCAAAGCCAGAGCCTATCGTTCATCGAGATATAAAACCCGGCAATATCTTGTTAGACAAAAATTATGTAAGCAAAATTGCAGATGTTGGGCTAGCTAAACTCCTTTCAGACGTTATACCTGACAATATCACAGAGTACAGAGAATCAGTGCTCGCTGGTACTCTTCATTACATGGACCCAGAATATCAAAGAACTGGAACTGTTCGACCAAAATCAGATGTATATGCTTTTGGAGTTATAATTCTCCAATTGATAACTGCTCGCCATGCACGTGGACTCATTTTGACTATCGAAGACGCAATTGCAAATGGCTCCTTCCGTGATATTTTAGATAAATCAGCTGGAGATTGGCCACTGAATGAGACAGTGGAATTGGCACAAATTGGCCTTAAATGCACTGCCCTTAGATGCAGGGATAGACCTGAACTTGATACTGAAGTTCTTCCACTGCTTAAAAGACTTTCTGATGTGGCAAATGCTAGTGCAAGGATAGGAACAAATAGTGTATCCACCCCAAGCCAGTACTATTGTCCAATCCTTCAGGTATAAAAACACGCACTTATCTGATGCATATATCATTTTCAGATTCACTTTTTTCATTCTTGTTTGATTGGTGTGTACTGCAGGAGATCATGGATGAGCCATATATCGCTGCGGATGGTTTTACTTATGAGTACAGAGCAATCAAGGCATGGCTCAGCAAACACAATGTATCACCAGTTACAAAGCATAAGCTCCAGCATTCTGAGTTGACTCCAAACCATAATTTACGTTCTGCAATTCAAGAGTGGAAGGAAGTCAGGAGTGAGCTTATTTAATTAGCATGCTGTGAATTCCGTGCGTCTCACTCAACTCTGTATCATTTGCAACATAAAAACTGTCAGAATTTGGATCGTACAAAAGGATTGTAAAACAATTTTGGGAATTTAAGCACGTTCTGCTAATTGCTTTTTTTTTATAAAGGTTGTATATAAATTATTCTTAAGCCATTGTATTTAGCTCCAACTACTGAAATTTGTTATTAAAGTAATAATGTATTGACACTACGCTAACATATTACTAAGTATATGATCATAATATTATTTTTTTGACAGGCTGATCATTATATATTGATATTTTTTTTTTGCTTTACATTGCCAAAGGTGGCATCTTGCAAGTTGTAATAACATTTAAATCTTTAGAATATAAACATAATATTTTGGTGTTACTTTAAGATATTTTGTCCTCGATCTGTCATGCTCTAAAAATTGAGGTTTGAGTGTGGCCTATGACTTTAATAGCTCTTTTTTTAGGAGAAGATAGGTTTAATTCCTTAACAATTGATATTAGAGCAATTTCAATCTTTGGCACCAGCTTTGTCTCGAGAAGAATGAACCCAAAAAGAAAGGGGAGGAATGAACCGTCATCAATGTTGGTTGTTCACATGGCGGATTTGTTACGAATTTCCATGTGCAAGGAGGGTGTGTCATGAACCTGTTGTAGGGGTTTATAATGGTTAGGCAAATATCTTCTTACAACCATGGTTTTGAGGAGGAGCTATGCTTAATTCCTTAACAGGCACCTAGGTTTCCATGTTTTGGCTTACTTTGTTGTCGCTTCATCCCTAATTTTGAGAGAGAAATGACGATTTCACTTTTTGACCCCTTAAATGGTGAAATTTAGCTAGAATCATGCAACCGTGATGAGCTCGTGCTTTGTTTAGAAGGTTGTTTCTATATGAAAAGTGTACTCTCTCTTGTCAAAAACAAACATTCTTAGTAGTATTTATCTCATATAACCACAATGAGATGAGATATTGCAATTTTGGTATGAGGGAAACTGTCATGAAAGGAGACACGATATTGGTTACGCAGTTCGGCCAATCGTTGCCTACGTCTGCGACTACAGAGCAGCTGTAGTTCCGTTTTATTGATTGTATGATTGTTGTTCTCGAATACAAACACTAATAAGTTTAAATAGACTATTCTATGTGAAAACCTAACGGGCCTGGGCCGAATACAAATATAAAGAAACCAACTATTTACAACTTCTTTATTTCCTTATTCACATCCCCCCTCAAATTGATGCGGGTCATCAAGGAGCATCAATTTGCTAACAAGAAACTGATGGCGCGGACGAGGAACAGCTTTGGTCAAAATATCTGCAACCTGAAATTGAGTATTGATATGGGGAATGGATATAATACGATTATCATAGGCTTCACGAATAGCATGACAATCAACTTTAAAAATTAAAAGCCCAATGTCCAGTAAAGACAGCAACGTCACAACTCACAGAACCAACTTTGAACGCAAAACAGAAGCAACGAAATTGGAACCAGGAACGAAACAACCCACAGCTAAGGAGCACACGAACGGCAAACAGCAACAACAAGAATGATGAAGCAGTCACGAACACAACCAGGAACACGAAACCGCAAGTGGAACCAGAGACCACGAACGCGATCACACGCACGGAGAAGAAGAATCCAAGAGAGAGACACGACTTCGAAGGTCGGGAAGAACCGGAAGGTACCCACGAACCAGAAATTGACGAGTTCGAAACACTAAAGGAAACCACAAGCAACGATGAAGGCCAAGGCAAGAGCGACCGAAGGAGGTGTCGCTGACGAAGTCTCAGTTCTGAACGAAATCACGAGTATGAATGAAACCCTAACGAAATCAAAGGTATGATCGAAAACCTGCTGATACCATGTCACGAAAGGAGACACGATATTGGTTACGCAGTTCGGCCAATCGTTGCCTACGTCTGCGACTACAGAGCAGCTGTAGTTCCGTTTTATTGATTGTATGATTGTTGTTCTCGAATACAAACACTAATAAGTTTAAATAGACTATTCTATGTGAAAACCTAACGGGCCTGGGCCGAATACAAATATAAAGAAACCAACTATTTACAACTTCTTTATTTCCTTATTCACAGAAACAAACTTGTAGCCCCAATGGTATGAGGGAAACAAACTTGTCAAGTAAAACAAGTCTTCTATCAATATATGCAATCACTTGTTATGGAATATTTACGGCTTTTACTAGTTGCAACGTGTTCAGTTGTATTCTTTACATATATGCAGCCATTTTACATTGATTTCTACCTTCTAGTGATATATAGACTTAAAGAGGTGTTCTGACAAGTAATATTCAAAAACATCAGTCGTCTATCTGTGTAAACTCTAGAGCATTTGTATCAGGATCACGCGTAAATATTGCTGGTCTTCCAGAACGGCTAAGTGTGTAGGGGATACCTGAAATCAAAGCAGAAAAAGCAATGAGAAAATAACATAAAATAGAGAGTCTCCTTTGAAAAAACAAAAACTCGCCATTTAATGTGTTTAGTTTCACAGAGGATTGTGGAGTTAGATTTTGCCTCAAACTAAAATTTATGATACAAAATTATTCTTGCAAGGACTCAACTATTTTACTTCTAAACATAAATTACTTCTTGCCAAATACCCAATGTGTGTTTGGAAAATATGGTTTCCACGATAGCTACTCTCGTCCTTGTAGAAGCTACAACTAGTAGCTTCTTTCAAATGGCACTCTATTGTGGGTCCAAATATATACATATACATTTACTGCTCTTTGGACCTGCAACTGCAAGCCTGCGACGAGATTTCCACGGCGAAAGAGAAGCTACCATTTGGAGCTTCAGGTTGGCCGCGAGATTTCAACAGTGAATCTAGCTACAAAAGCGCGATTGCATCTCCAAATGCGGAACTAAACACTCGCTCAATTGTAATGAAATCAATTTTATAAAATCAATTCTAATTAAAACATTGTACCAAAAGCTCATTCATAGAGGGGAAAGAAAAATACCAGCTTGATCAAGGATTGCTTTGAGCTTGGAAACATCTCTGATAGCAATACAAGTGTGACGATCTCGACCACCATGTTGAGGTCTTCCAGTTAAAGGGTCAGGATTTGGAAGCTCCATCAAGTGAATCATCTCAGATCCTACCCACAACCAAGCACCCCTGTATGGTAGCTTATCATGTGGCCTTGCTTCATTTATCTTCAGCCCTATATATATATTTCGTTTCATTTCACTAATTACTTTATAGATTTAATATATATACCCTCTTGCCGTTGAGTTTTTTTACATTGTCAACCAATCACAATTTAACGTCATGAAAAATAGTTGAGTCTTCTCTCCACTACATGAAAAGTCATCTCAAATTCTCAATCATGATTTGTAATTGATTGTCGGTGTAAAAATCTTTTACGTGGGCGGTGTATAACAATTAAACTTTCATATTAATTAATTAATTAGTTTCAAAAGCTGGCATACCTAAAATGTTTTGATAGAAATCAAGTGACCTTTCTAGGTTTTCACATAAAATGCCAACATGGTGAACACTAACAACTCCATAATCTGAAAAATACCAAAAAACAACAATATGCAGCAATTAGAGAACCAAATCAATTACCAAAGAAGGGAACTAAAAGAATAAACAGCAATTCTCAAGCACATTAATTAATAAAGCAGAAAATGAACAATATGCAATTACAAACCGTTTTCTTCATTGGTGGATGTTGATTCTTTGTCAATTGTATCTCCTTCAACGGCAATCTGAGCTTTGATTGTCAATCTAGAAACATGGCGTCTCCCATTTCTTACACTGGCATGGTGAAATTTGGATTGTGTAGCTGTAGTTATGGGGAAAAAACTGACATAATTCAACTGCAAAAAAAAAAAAAGCTTTGATAAACAAAAGATTGCAAAAGGAAAGATGGTGAATTAATTTCCAAAGTTACCTTTTGGTGCATAGGAGAGATGAAGAAAGTTGCTTTGAGAAGGGACGCCATGGAACAGCAACACATACAGCTCCGTGCCTCCGTTCCACAAATTTCAGGGTAAGCATAACAACACTAAACAATGGCCACTCATTAGAGATTGGTAAACGAATACGACAGGATAATTAAGGGGTGTATTTATTTAAAATAATATTAATAATATTTGTAGTTGCGCGCTTATACTAAAAAACAATTAAAAAATGGTATGAATGACATTTATAAATAAAAAATGAAAGTAAACTATGTTAATTAATTGAGAGCATAACTAGTTGTGTCTATCTATTTAAAATAGTATGTCAATGAACTATGATTAATAATTATGATATTTTTTATTTTGATGATAAAAAATAGATTTACTAAATTAATATAAATGATAAGCATGGTGTACTGCTTTGATATAAAAAAGTATACACAAATAAATCAAATATCAAAGCATAAGTGGGGATGAGATTAACAGGATCATTAGCTTGAACTATCCCCAAAGACATGATTATTAGACCTATCCTCAATCATCCATCTCCTCCTTCTCTGAGAACTAGTTTAGACTCAAACAAGCTATATCACACATAGTTAGAGTTACTACTTTTAGAAGCATCACAAAGAAATCACACTGAATGGAATACTTAGCTTTGAACAATTTTGTAACAGGGGAATCAGGATTAATCATAGGTTGTTTACCCAAAATGGCCAAATTAAAGACATAAATCACGAAAGCCTATAATTCCACTTCTTTTGTTAATGCGCAGTTTATCTCATCTAGCCATTGAATCCCTCTACCTCTAGACTGCACCATTTCCCCACCAAAAATGATTAAGCGTTCTTTGGATTTCATCACTGAGAGACGCGAGGAGAAGAAAGACATTCATAAAGTAGGTATACATAGATTGGAGTACAAATTTAATCATCACTTTCTTGTCGGCCTTTGATAAAGACCATCTTTGATAAAAAGATCCTTGCTGCTTTGCAAGATGATTCGAGCAAGTGCTTTGCTATGATGATTTTGGGTATTTGGAAGAGGAGAAATGAGAAGATTAGAGTTAATGTAACTAAACCAGTTCAGATTTATATTGGTTGTGCTTGAGACCTGTTGGTTCACTAGTAGGAAGCAAAACGGCCAAAGTTGCCTCACCTTACCTCACACTAGTCTCATCAAATTGGAGATAAATAACCTATTGAGATAACGGATAACCCATATATTAATTTTTATATTAATACATAAGTTTTCCTAAAAAAAAATATTAATACATAAATTATTTTTTCATAACTACTTTCACAAACTTATGAATAATATATTAATTAAGTAAGGAGATAGAGATCTCAGAGCCACATCATTAGTAGGTTTTGTTACTTTGTCAGATTTGAGCATTTTCCTTTTTATAATTTATAGTGAAAGGTCGTAACAAAGAAAATATATAGTGAAAGGAAAGATGCTTTATTTAATGAGAGACGACAACTTTAATATATTGTATTAAATAATATTTTTATGTTAAATAATTTATATCTTGTAAAATACATAAATGATAAATCATCATCCACATATCCAGATATCCAAAAACAAATCCTTGAGTAGACAAATGATCCATCAAGAATCACAAATGATCTAACGGCAGACAATTTCATCACATGTGGAAATGTGGGACCCTTCACTGAGAATCTGAGATTAACTAAAGCCAGTTGTCCAGCCCACTCGCTTTTAGTTTTGGATCTACTAATCCTAGTTAGTGAGTTTCTTGATTCTGTGTTCTAGTTGTTGACCGAAACTTCGCACGACTTTCCTCCTTTCGCTTATTTCCATCGTTTTTCGTTTCAAACGCGTTGAGATAAAAGAAGGAAATTAACACGTTTATCATTTCCCAAACACTACTCATTTTTAGTCATAGTCACTAGTCAAAGCTACCGCGTTCACACCCTCACACGCTTCTTTCCCCTACCCATTTCTGTCAAGTATAAAACCAAATTCCACTCCTTCTTTTCCCAACTCAAAATATTCTTCACCGTTCACACTCCCAATTCACACAACTACTATGGAAATCACCTCTATCCCATTCCCCTCTCTAGAAGACTACTCCTTTCTCTTTCCAGAAATGGAACCCAATTTCAATCTCAATGTAAACACGAAGAAAAGAAATCACCCCGAAGAAAAACAAACTCAATGGAACTTCAACGACACTTCTTTCAACGATATACTCGACTCCCTCATTCATCTCGATAACACACAACAAACCCTAATGAATCCCAATTCCATTCCCAATGCTTTAAAATTCGAATTCGAAGAGTCACAGTCACCAACCAAGAAACCTCGTCGCTCCGAAGGATCTCCGACAGGGGTACCAGGTTCACAACGACGGTTATGGGTGAAAGACCGTTCAAAAGACTGGTGGGAACGTTGTAACCACCCAAATTTTCCAGAAACAGAGTTCCGACGATGTTTTCGAATGAGCAAAGCAACATTCGACATAATCTGTAAAGAACTCGACGCGGCGGTTACAAAGAAAAACACAATGCTCCGTGACGCTATCCCTGTTCGTCAACGCGTGGCGGTTTGTATTTGGAGACTCGCTACCGGTGATCCTCTTCGACTCGTTTCAAAACGATTCGGTTTAGGTATATCCACGTGTCATAAACTCGTTCTTGAAGTTTGTTCCGCTATTAAAACCGTTCTTATGCCAAAGTTCATTCGTTGGTCCGATGATTCCACCAACACCAACAACAACGTTAAACAAGAATTCGAGAACCTGTTTGGAATACCTAATGTTGTTGGTTCAATGTATACAACACATGTTCCAATAATTGCACCTAAGTCCAATGTTAATGCTTATTTCAATAAACGACACACACAGAGGAATCAGAAAACTTCTTATTCAGTTACTGTTCAAGGTGTGGTTGATACAAAAGGGATTTTCACTGACGTGTCAATTGGTTGGCCTGGTTCTTATTCTGATGAACAAGTTTTGGAGAAATCTGTTTTGTATCAGAGGGCTATTAAGGGAAATTTGAAAGATGTTTGGGTTGTTGGTAATTCAGCGTATCCTTTAATGGATGGGATATTAGTTCCTTACGGACATCAAAATCTTACGTGGACACAACATGCTTTTAATGAAAAAGTTGGAGAGATTCAGAATGTTGCTAAGGATGCGTTTGGTAGGTTGAAAGGAAGGTGGTCTTGTTTGCAAAAAAGGGCAGAGGTTAAGGTTGAGGAATTGCCTGGAGTTTTAGGAGCTTGTTGTGTTTTGCATAATATTTGTGAGATGAGAAATGAAGAAATGGAAGCTGAATGGAAATTTGATCTTTTTGATGATTCGATGGTGGCTGAGAATGGTGTTCGTTCTGCTTCTGCTGTGCAAGCTAGGGATAACATTGCTCATGATTTGTTACACCGTGGCCGTGCCGCCGCCGCCGCCACTACTTTTTTGTAGTAGCTTTTCTCTTTTTTGTCATGTCATGACTCGTGATGATGTGTATCAATGTATGTCATTCTTTTGGCAATGGCTTACGCTAAATTGTCATTTTTTTAGTCTTTCAATCTTGTCACTATAGTTATATAGTTATTGAATTTATGAAAACTAGTAATCTCCTTTTAATCTATTTAGTCTTTCAATTTATTTTTAGTTGTCACTTTCATCGTCAAATCGATCTTCTATTTGTTGGCTTAATCTCAGAAATTATCAACAGAAGATACACTATGTTTGCAAGCACCAAACAAGTGCTTAAAAGAGTAACAAAAATAAAGATAATAAAAGACAATTATGGAAGGTGTAGATATGCAATGGTGGATTCAATTATGGGTTACCTTATTAGGGATGGTAAAACGGGCTTGACTCGTCGGGCTGGGCCGCTGGCCCGCCAAAAATTGGCGGGTTGAGTTGGTAGTTTCGCCCCGCCAACGACGGGTTGGGAATTTTAATTTTTCTTATTTTTTACTTTTTCCCTTTGTTTTTAATTATTTCTCAGTATTTTTAATATTTTTTGACGGCTTGTAATGTGTCACCCGACCAACGCGACATTTCAACCTTGCTTTTGGCATGTGCGGGCAAACCCAACTACCCACATACTTTAAGTCCAAAAAGTATGAATTAAATATATTTTTTATTTACTAATTTTAATGGCAGGGCCAACCCACTGAGGGGTGAAGCGAGCTCAACTTCTCAACCCACCATTAAAATTAGTAAACAAAAAATATATTTAATTCATACTTTTTGACGGGCTCACCGCCCGAGGGACAACCCGCTAAAATTGAGGGTTAATTACTAAAACTTTGAATATATTAATGCACATAAGTATGAAACATATATTACATATTTAGTGGATGTGTATTTTTATACACACAAAACTTTAGTAATTGACCCTGAATTTCTTTGATGAAATTGAAGGATCTTTACCATTTTTTTGGGTGGGTTTTTTGTCCAGACATAAAATGAATGGGAACACTTGAATTTTGTTCTCTTATTAAGACTTTTGGCTATGTGCCAATGTCAATCCAGTTTCGGAGATTTTCTGTTCAGTTCCTTGGAAATGGAATATGGTGGAATTGGAGTTGTGACATTTCTGAAACTAAGAGGTCCCGCTTCCATATGTTGTTACAAGTTGGTTAAAAATTGACTTTTAATCATCAACAACTAGGAGCATATGTTAATGTTTGGAGTAGAAAAACCAAACATACGCTATTTAATGTTTGCTGTTCTGCTGTGTCCCGAAATATTTGACTCTAGAAACTCTAGCAAACTAGTTCCCCAACCTAGAAATATTACTTTTGTTTTGTTTTTGGATTTTTATGTGCACATAGTCTTGTTGGGAGAAGGGTGATAACTTGACCATCCTGTCTAAATTAACATTGCATAGAATGTTTCCCCTGCTTTGTCTCCCCTGTCCCAACTACTTTTTCACCCTTTTCATACTAGTTAGAAAATAAGGACACTGAAGAAAGTCGCCTCTGCGTGTGTCTACTTTTGCAATTTTGTGAGATCTGAGAATTAAAAGCTGACATAACCGGAAAGACATTGAAGAAGTTTGGGTGACTTGGACACATTCATCAAAGCTGGGTGCATCACCATTGCAAAATGCATATAAGTTGTATAGGGTGAAAATTACTCCCTCCGTTACAGAGTATAAGCAAAAGTTTGTCAACAAAAATTAATTTATTTGGTTTAAAATTAGGACCAGATATATCAGCTTTTTGCTTATACTTTGTAGCGGAGGGAGTAAGTATTTGTGTTTTATCTTTTTGAACCTTGAACCTTATACTCTGTAGTTTTCGGGGTTTGAACCTTGAACCTCCTTCTTGAAACTTCTTCATGTCCCTTACCTCGTCAACTGAGCTACTTTTCTGGGACATTTTCTTCTTTAATTTTCCCTTTTCATAGCCTCACCTTGTCATATTTTTATTTTGAAAATGATGTTAAAACTTTAATGTGATGTAGGCTTTTACCTTTTTTTTTGTGCATAAAAATGAAATTAAATCATATATGCATATAATCGTAGGGTCCGTTTGATTTGCAAACAAGTAAGTACTGGACTAGACAATACAGTATTGGACAAGCAATACTTGACAACTTTTTGTCTCACACACTATTTGGTGAACAATAGACAGCGCAAACAAAAAAGTGAAAAATTTGCTATCATTTCCTTTATAATTTTTATAATGGTCTTATATAACATATATTAACATATAGTTAGAAAATTATAACGAACAATGCATGAAGGAGAAAGATAGGAGAGAGATAGAGTTGAGAGAGAATGGTTATGAGACGAGAATATATAAGAGATGGGAGGAGAGATGAGAGAAGAGAGGAAAGGTAGAGAGAGTCAGGGGGATGAATGAGATAGGAGAGAAGGATAGAAATGATGGAGAGAGGTCACAAGATGAGAAGATATAAGAGATATGAGAGGAGATGAGACAGGTAGAGAGAGGGAGAGAGAATAATGAGATATGAGAGAGAGAGAGAGAGTGAGAAAATTATTGAGTAGGAAATAAAAATAGTATTTTGATATTTTTGGGGTAAATAGAAATTTGTATTGTGTGACAAAAAGTTGTACTATGGTTTGTGAGGGATAAAAATATGGGTTTTCTGTCTAGTCTCTTGCCTCTACTTTTGTCCAGTACCGTGAACTGTATCCGAATCAAATAGACTTCAATTGGAGTTCTTCAGTGTAATCTATTGTGTTTTAGCAAATCAAACGCATTCATAGTCTATTACTATCCGACTCTATACAAAATGAGAATAATTGATCAGCACGACAAGTTTAATTGTCCTTAATCTTAAGCCATATATCATTTTGTAAACATAGAGTGTTTTTGTTTTGCAACCAAATTGAGGGCTAAACAATAAAAATTAATTGTTTTAACGTTTGATACCAAACAAAAAAAAAGAGGAATGGCAATGGGTACCTCTATGAAGGGTGATAGTTGCCTGCAATTAAGTGTAATCTATTTTTCTGGTCTCTAATTTTTTTAAACATTAAGACAAAATAATTCAAGGGTCATGATAGTAAATTGAGTTCATCCAGTGGATCAAGGTTCCTACGAAGGGTATTGTAGTGCTTGTACTTGAGGCCGCATACGCATGAACAACTGCCTTAGTGCTTGACCCTATACCTTCTAGGCATCCAAGTGGTCGTACTCGCACATGTTACATGCACTTTAACTGTGAAAAATAATAACATAAGAGCCTCACAATTCAAAAGTGGTGACAATTTCTCCCCGTTACACACACATTTACAAACAGGGGAGACAACTTCTACCCATGTGCGGAGATCCCCACGGAACTACCCATTTGGGGGCCACATGTAGGGAATTTTTTCTCATGGAGATGGTGACAAGGGAGAAAATTCTGAGCGATAGATCTATTGGGCTCATCATTCGTGGGTCCTTTGGGCTCGTCGAGCCCACATGTTTGTTCGACCTGTAAAATGAAAATCTTAATTAATCTGGAAAAGATAAAAAAAATTAATTACTCTATACCGGAAAAAAAACTTTAGAATGGTTTTTTTTAACTAAAAATGGGAATAAGCATTTTTCATTTTTTAATGGTTTTATCCAAAGAAAAAATGTTGAAAGAAAAAGATTTCAATAGAAACAGTTTTTTGTCTGGAATTTGAAAATTGAAAAAAATTCAATTAGCCTATCCAATTTTACCTTAAAAATAGAAAGTACACACAATAATTTGAGATATTTGTAATATACTACTACGCAGGTATTTCAGACAACGCAATTCTTAAATACACGGTGTCGAAAACCATTTTTACTGAAAAACCCTTAATAGAAAACAGATCTTATTGACGAAAAATATAAAAGATGGGCAAAATAGTAAATATGAAATTGGGCCAATTGTTGGCGATCATTGATCAAAGCACACCGTACTCCTCCTCCTCCTCGTCCATGGTTTTGCTTACGAATTTGTAGCTCCAACTCAGCGTCAGCCAACTCCACGATACCATTCAATTTCAACCGTTCTTTGATTCTCTCAATCGCCGATAACTTCCTCTTCCCATTGAAATCTTTCAAGGTGTTCAATTTTGAATTTCGCTCTACTCTTTTTTTTTTAATTGAACTTTTAGGGTTTTGTTTTTTTTGCAATTTGTAATGGTTTTACCGGCTCATTAAGGTAGTTCGTTATTTCTCTCTTTTCCTTTTCTGTTGATTCAACCCCTAGGGTTTCATTTCATTACTCTTCGGTATCCTTTTTTTGGTACCAAAATAATAAAATCGAAATCATGCTTTCGAGCAACTTCAGATGGAGGCAATAGGGTTGAATTCAATTGACTTGCTATGACATAAGCTATTCAAGTAATCTTGTTGATCGATACAGTTTTACTTTCTATTTCTTTTTATTACACCAAAATCGCATTTGTTTCTTATCAAGCTTTTATATTATATCATATCATATATTTTTTTTAAAAAGGAATTTTTTTGAGTTCAGACTGCACAGTAGTTTCAAATGCGTTGTCATTGCCCTAATGTGGTAGTAGATAGTGTGTTGAACTGAGGAAGTAAACGTAAGAGCAAAAAAAGATGTTGTGTCTGTAGGAAACACAAATTGTAATCAACAATATACCCCTGATGTTGCTGATTGGCACATTCATAAAGTGGGACTCTTTTTTTTTTGGTGGGGTCAGATATGAGCTGATTATTGAAGTTTAATTAATGGGCTAAGATTGGTGTTTGAATTCTATTGGGCATAAATGGTTGTGGTGATTGGTTTGTGTTGAGTATATACTATATAGTTAACAAATCTTTATAGCATTTGTTTGGGATGATGTTGCTTTCACTGTCATGGCAACCGAGTATTTATTTCTACGAAATCACATTTTTGTATATGATTATGATATGATACTTGGTAAAGTACTATAGACCCGACTTGCATGTGAATGAGTTTGCTCGTCTCTTGTATGGTTTGTATCAATGTGACTTGCTTTTCAGCTCAGCAAAATGTCGACCAATATGGATTTGGAAAAATTCTTACATGGTTTATGATTCATCATGTGCCATTTTTGTACGGGTGTGTGTGTCTACCGACATTAAATTTTCTTCTTCCAGTAATTTTGCAGCTTCATAAGATTCCTACATTTTTAAGAGCGCCTGAAGAAAGATATTTGCTAACCAGACTAAAGGTTAGTTAGTATATTACATCTTACAAACTTTTTACCTGAGTTTTTTTTCTTCCATCGGATTGGGTTTGATATGCAGATAAGATGGAATAGAGCAGTTTTTCTTTGATTCTGATTCTTTTAATTACTTCTATAAATTTTGACATTTATGTGGGCTTGGTTTTCGTCATCTTTGGTAATATTTAGTCTATATGTCAAATATATTATGTTTTTTTACAAGGGAACTTGGTTTGGGAATAGAAAAATGATATAACTTGAACCATTTGGATAATTTCTATATGCCATGTCACAAATTCATAGGCTTTGAACTAATTTTAACGATTTCTTTGTTCGTCATATGAATTTGTGGTTATTTCAGACCCACGTTCTCATTTGCAATCCCACTAGTATCTCCATCTATCATAGAGTTTAACTTTCGCGTGATTAATTTGTCCCTTACAGGTGCTTTGTCCAAATATTTTCTTGTAATTCAGATTTGCCCTTTATGTGCTATAAACTTTGTCATGCACCCTCTGGTCTGCATTTTTGACTCAAAGGATGTGTGTGAACTAGTGCAATGGCAACATCTAGCAAGTTTGATCCATCTTCCAGTAGCCCGGATAGACCACTGTACACTGGGCAGCGTGGACCTCACATAGCTGCTTCGTTAGATAGATCAGGTAGCTTTCTTGAAGGCACAGAAAGTCTGATTCTGCCTTCTAACATGCTGAGAAGCGGTACTCCAGCAATGCGTGGGGATGTGGAAAGCTTCTTCAATTATGTGCATTTTGATCCAAAGTTGTTAGGACTAGATCATAAGTCTAATCGTCAAATAGATTATAAGCGACATATTAATGCTGCACTTGGAATTCCGCCTGATGAATCTCCATCTAGTTATGCAAAAGGCAAACTTCTGCCATCCCCAGTACCAGAAGACATCAAGCGACTGAGGGAGACTTTGTATTCAAACAATGTGAAGGCGAGGTAGTTCTCTATAAGTTTTGTTACCTGCATTGAAATTAGATATGTGCAAATAAGGAATGACATTGCATAAATATGTTTATTCAACAGGGAACGTGTGAAAATGTTCAATGAGGCCTTGTCTGTATTCCATGAAGTTTTTCCAACGGTAACTTCGAAAAAGAGATCTCGAGCTGAAGGCTTTTCCAACGATCGTTCTAGTGTCATGTTAAGTGATCGCTCAGTCTTGGGGCCTAGCATAGGTAAGGTTGGAGTTCAAGGTCATCCTGTCACTGGTGCTTTTGAACCAGAGCAGCAAAAGTCAGAAGAAAGGACCAAAAATCATGTTCCAAACAAGCGCACTCGGACTTCTATGGTTGATGTAAAGGTACGTGTCTTTAATTTTTTCTTCCCATGTTTGTCTGCCAGCATTAACACTACGCTGTTCCTTTTTTCTTTTAATGCCCCCTAACGTAGTTTATTCAGTTTCTTACTTTCCGGTTATGCCTCAGTAGTATGTTTTTAAACATCTGTATCTCTATCTTACAAGGAAATCGGCTCTAGTTAAATTCTGCCTTTGCAGGGAACTCCTAGTAATCAAAAAAAATTCTGCCTTCACAGAAGTTACCTGCTAAAACATTTGTCCATTTGTCTTCTAGTGGATATCGCAAAAGACATATAATATATTTTTTATATATTAAAAAATTATTGTAGCTTTGCTTTATAAAATTTGTATTCCACGCTTAAGCTTGTATTCCACCCTTAGCTTTGTTAACTGAAAGTGGTGAAAATGGAATGTTCTGTTTTTTCCGTTTTTCTGTTCTACCGAGGCATGAGTGTGTGCCATGGAACTTGTGTTTTTTCTTTTATGTGGAGAGTCAACTTTGAGATTAACATGGCATAAGCAGAGCTGCAGAACTGACTAGTGTCTTGATAAATTCTAGATGGATGTGCGGACTAATTCTCTTGTCAGGCCGTCTGTGATTGTGGATAGAGATAAGGAAAAGCTACGGATTGCCAACAGTGGTGTAGTTCAGAGTGAGGAGCGAACCTTACCTATTGGAGGTGATGGTTGGGAAAAATCAAAAATGAAGAAAAAGCGTTCCTGCATCAAGCTTGATGGTTCTCCAAGTACAACATTGAATAAACCCGTTAATGGTTTCCAGGATACTAAACAGGGAATGCAACAAAGACTTGCTGCTGATTCTCGGTCAAAACTGAGTAACGATTCTAATTCTTTTAGGTATGAATATGTTGGTGAATTGTTTTGTTGTATGGTATGGAAATGTTAGGCCATCAGTGATATTTTCATTTTCACGTTCATTTTTCACTTTTCAGTGAAAATAATTATTTTGGATATTAAAATAATATCTATAACTATGTATAATAGAAACTCCCTTTGGCAACTGTTTTTTTGGAGTATCACTTTCTTTAACACCATTTTACCCTAGACTCCAAAACTGTAATAAAGAAGGTAAAACCACCTATAATCTACCAATAACTGCATAACATGGAATAAACATGCACACGCTAAAAAAGGAAAGAGGCAGGCACACATATACATACTCTAGCGCAATAAAAAAGCGGATAGATGAGCACGGTAGTGCCAGTCTTTCTGCTTGTGTTATTAAGTGGTTAATACATTTACTTCTAAGGAAGATAATATTATTTGAGGGACTTTGCTAGGTTCTTTATGATTTTAGGATCATTTCTTTAAACTTTTCGGTGTAAGGTTTAATGTGAGTTTTTTTTACACTATTTTTAACTCTTATTGATTGTGTTGCTAAGATTTAGGGTATAAATATGATATTTTCATGTATCTTTGTATAGGTTTGGAGTTTCTAATGGAACTGTTGCAGCTGGTAAATCAGATGGAGCCTCTCAGCAGACTGGATTGGGTATACGTGCTCCTACACATAGAAATGACCAAGATAATAATTCCCTAGTCAATGATAAGCGGGGTCGTCCTGTTAGTTCAGACAAGGATAGGGGAAACTTCCGAGCTGTTAACAAGTAAGCACAAAGAATGAATCCAATTTCTTCCTTTATGATTCTGTGCTTTGGGGAAAAGAATTGTCCTTGGCTACATTTTTTTCCCTGTTGCTTCTTATTTTCTTCTTGTTTTGGTAAGGTTGTTCACTTGTTGCGCTTTGGAGCCTTGTGATTAGTGTTCAAATCTCCCTCCCTCTTTGTGATTTGAATTCTATGGTTGATCAAGTATACTATGTTTTATGCCCAGGGCAACTGTTCGTGATGAATTTAATTCGGCTAGCCCTACCTCAAGTACAAAAATGAACACTGCTATTCGGGCTCCACGAACAGGTTCAGGAGGTGCCCCTAAGTTGTCACCAGTTGTCCATAGAACAGCTGTTCCTAATGATTGGGAGCTATCTCATTGTGCCACAAAACCCCCTGCTGGTGTTAACGGCATTAACAATCGCAAACGTGGGGCATCAGCACAATCATCTTCCCCGCCCGTTGTCCCCTGGCAGAGGCCACAAAAGAGCTCTCGCACTGCCAGAAGAACAAACTTCGTGCCCGTTGTTTCAAATAATGATGAAGCTCCTGCTGTGAATGTTGTCTCTAATGTGGCTGTTAATGATGTTGAGTTAGGATTTGCAAGACGCTCGGCTGGCAGCTCTCCTCAGCAAACTAAATTAAAAGGTGAGCCTTCATCTTCAGCTGCCTTATCTGAAAGTGAAGAATCTGGGGTGGTTGAGGTCAGGGCCAAAGAAAAGGGCAGGAGACCAGAAGAGATAGAACTGAAATCTGGACAAAATGTTCCAAAGTTGTCTAACTTGGTTACAAGAAAGAATAAGCTTGTTTCTGGGGAAGAACTTGGGGATGGTGTTCGGCGGCAAGGGAGGACTGGACGCAGCCTCACTACCACAAGGTCACTGTTGCCTATGACATCTGAGAAGCTTGGAAACACTGCAAAACAACTTAGAAGTGCAAGGCTCGGATCTGATAAGAATGAAAGGTTAAAATGATTCTCTCTTGTTTAAAATTTTTTCAAGTTTATTTGACCACATGAATTAAAGTCTCAAGGTTTTATGAAATCCTTGCAGCAAGGCAGGTCGTCCACCAAGCAGGAAACTTTCTGATCGGAAGGCCTATGCACGCCAAAAGCCTACTTCTACCAATGCATCAACAGACAATTTTGGTACTAGTTAAGAACTTTGGAAAAAGTTAATGATGTCAACTTTTGTTTATGCAGTACAAGTATCGTTATTCACTTCTGGTTTTGTTGATTTAGTTGGATCTGAAGATGGACATGAACAGCTATTGGCTGCTGTAAAGGGTGTTATCAACTCTGGTATAAATCTTACTAAATACTATGCATCCTAAATAATTTCTCTCTGAAGGAGTCATTTTAAATTTTCTCATTACTGCAGCTCGTAGCTTCTCCAGTCCATTTTGGAAGCAGATGGAGCCTTTCTTCTGTTTGATATCCGAGGAAGATATTAATTACTGGAAGGAGAAGGTACTACTAAATTACTAATATGTCTTTTCAATGATTACCACTGACACTTGGTAATACCATTTTTTTAGTTTGTGATGGGTTAGTAGCCATGCTGACTATTGAAACACTTTCATATGTTGGAAGTTAGTACAATTCGGCGATGCTTAGGTTTTTATGATGTCCGTAATATATCAATTCCACATAGAGTAACAGGGTATATGTAATTATAATGAGGAAGACACCGTCTGTGTTATTGTGGATGCCGTAGGTTTTATTTTGTCCTATTAGATAATTTATTAGTTCTATTCGATGCAATGATGTTTCTGAGGTGCTCCAATGTAACAAGATCTGGATCAATAAAGTGATGAAACAAGTAAAGAATCGAGCTGTATTCCAATTCTCGATTGTACTGGGATATGGATCTGAATTCTTGATACAGAGGATTGATGAGGATTACCGTGGAAGTCTCTCGATTACAGGATTATAGAACCCTGGCCCCACTCTCTATTGTCTTCAAGGGAAATGTTAAATAGTATGAAAGTAATTGTACGAATTTTGAAGAAAAACACCCAATTCTTCAAATACCAACCACCCACGTATTATTATTAATTACACTGCTCATTGTTGAAAGAGGTTTGTACCGTTTGTTTCGCACCAAGTAACAGTGCTCTTTCTTCAAATCTGCCGTACCCTGCACTCCTCTGTCACTTCTTTTTGTTCTGTTATTTTCCCTCTGTTCTTTTCCCAACTGCTTCAATTAGATGTCCCTAACTAACATATCTGTCACCAACAGAAACTGACTCGGACACTATTATCCTATGTTCACTCCTACTTCACCTAGCATACACTGTAGCTACTGGGAATTTACTAACACCATTATTACTAATGGTTTATCGTCAGATAGAAGATGAACACCATGTTGTCTTTTGGTTTAGGCATTTATTTGATGGTAAAGATATGACCTAGCGGTATAATGAAGCTCAGCTGTTGACTGTTATAGTTTGAATATGTCATTGATACAAATCAGTTCTGTATATCTGAGGTCATTTGCCAACTATATCGAATAGATGTCATGGCATATTGCTGTGCTGTCTCTTTTTATGCAAATAAACCTGGGGTTGAATCTTAAAATGCTCTTGATAATTGGCTTAAATCTGGGACAGTGGTGGCTGGTTTTTTAGTTTTGCCTTCCCTATAGGAATGAAGTCCCTGGCTTTAATTCTAGAACAAAATGCCTTTATAAGAGTCAGAATGATCACGATGTTGTTGTTAGTGCTTTTGTAGACGTTATTATGTTTTGAAGTAATATGAACTATGGCCATTGGATGTTTTTTGGTCATGTTTATTTCATATATCTGTTCTATTTTAGTTTGCTATGAAAAAACATATTGTACAATTTTTTTAATTGATGAGTGGAACAGATTTAAATTGGTTTGAAAAGAAGGAATTTCTGAGATAAACTTAGAATATGAACCAAACTTGTCTAACACCCCACTTGGCTTTTTAGGTAAATCTTGAATCAAGCACTATGATGCCAACTCCAGTTCCTTCAAAAATAAGTGGATGTGAAACCAGTGTTAATGGATATGTTGGCTGCAAAAGAGATGTCAGGCCTGATGCTCAATGCAGTGATGGCAAATTAGTGGAACCTAAGGGAGATCATAATGTGGTTCCTCTCTGTCAAAGGCTTATAGCTTCTTTAATCTCAGAGGAGGATTGTGGTGGTGGAAATGAAGATTTCAACTTTGATGCATATGATACTGAATCTGAGCCTGATGGGGAGTTAGAATTTAGTGGTTTGGGTCACTGCTCACTTACTAATTTTCAGTTTGCTTGTCGTTCTGCTTATAATGGTTATAGGAGTATTGGGAAGCCAGAACATGATAAAACTGAAAGGGATGTGGTTGATATTCCTCCAATGGGGTTGAGTCCAAGCTTTGGTAGTTCTATAAATGGTTTTCTTCATGATAAAGCATTAATGTCTGGATTGGCCTGTTCAGAGTTTCAATATGATAGCTTAAATATAAATGATAAGCTTCTTTTGGAGCTTCAAAGCATTGAACTTGCCCCAGATCCAGTGGTAAGCTTACTTGCCTAATCCAATGACTAAACTATGTTGTTCCAGCATGTTTTGTATTTTTGTCATTAACTAATGGATTATCACAAAATGTTTTGAGCCTTGTTAAATTTCAGTATATTTGCATGATAGTACTGATTTATTTATTTTTTAAAGCCTAAAATGGTGCAAGCAGACGACGAAGAAATATTGGAGGATATTACTAGGTTTGAGGAACTTTGCCAAGGACAGGTACTGACTGAAGCTGACGCCAAACTATACTGTGTTAAATGTCAAAATCCACCCACCCCCCCAACTTCTTTGTTATATAACATTTCACTCTATTAATGTACAGATCAGTTGTAGAGATGGAGACTTTAAATTTCCTTCAATATGTAATGGTTCATTTTTTATTTTATGTAATGTAATTTACTTTATAATTTTTACCTTCTTGCGTTTCATAGTTTTCCAAGAAGAAAGACTTGCTAGATGGATTGTTGAATTCTGCCTCAGCAGCAAAAGAATTTCAAGAAAAGTAATTGCCCTGCTGTTTACGCTCTGATTATTTGCTTATTTAAACCTTTTGTCATTTGTGCCTTCATTGTTCTGAATATTGACTTGTGTTTATCAGGGATTTTGAACATCGTGCTCTAGATCAACTTGTTATGACGGCTTATGAGAAATACATGGTAATTTTCTTAACATTCTATATTACTTTTGGCTATATAATCCGGTTTTCGGTGGTAGAACACAAATTTTACATGCTGATTTAGTTATGGTAGAACAATAGTTTTTGAAATGGCTGGGGATCTTTGTATTACATATGAGTATTGGTTTCAGAGCGAGGGTGGTTTGGACTCTCTAATTGTTCAAGTACTCATTCTGGACTCTATTTATTATAAGTAAAAAAATCTACCTTCACACTGATAAAGATGGCAGTTATGCTCATTAATTCTTTTTATTCTTTATAAAAATCAAAATAAAAAGTACTACATTTAGTAACTACTCTTAATCACAATGGTCCTCATATTTGAATTTGCGTTTGTTTCTCGGGAGTGTGTCACTCCTTTGGAAACTGAAGGTTGAATTAACTGATTATTTTTTCGAACATTACCATTAAATAGAATTGAATTATTTGAAAATTTCTTATGATATAGGATTCTACCAAATTTGGACTTTTTTTTGCTTAATTAAACCCAGAGGGAGTATTATTTTTTCTTTTTTGGTGGGGGTAGAGCAAGACACTTATGTCGTCCAATGTTATCTATTCATAATGCAGCAACTGGGGGGTGGGGGGGTGAAGCAGGCTAGAAAGAGTAAATCTCAGATTCTCAGAGGATACTCGATCTGCTATTTAAATTCAAATGTGAGGACTGAGGTCGCAAAACTTAAATCCATGTGTGAGGACTGAGGACCAAGTCCCTCAATTATGGTGTCCAGTTAGGCCGATCACGAGGTCGCAAACTAGCAACCTTACTGTCACAGCTAGATTCACCCTAAAAAATTCCTTGAATTGCTTTGTTAGGTCATAAGACAGATGAATTAACAAATGATTGATCGACAGGCTTGTCGGGGTTCCAGTGCCTCGGGTGGGAAAAGCAACAAAATGGTCAAGCATGCTCCTTTGGCATTTGTTAAATGGACATTGGAACAATGCCACCAATCTGAAGATACAGGCAAGAGCTGCTTCAGCGAGCCTTTATTCAAGGATATGTTCCTCTCTGCTACTTCCCAGCATAGTATTGTTCGGCAATCAGATGGAATTGGGGCTGAATCCACGAAAGCATATACTTCTCCATCTCTGGAAGCAAGAACAGGTTTCTTCTTCATTACTATCTGAAATAATTACTGTGTTGTTTTGCTTCTATATCTGCCGTGTCAGCATGATCATCAGATCAATTACATTCTCAGATAGCACTAGATGCCATCTTCTTTGTCTGATCTATACCGTCTTGTTTTTCCTTTTGCACCTGTTAAGGACCTAGCCTAATGATGATTAATAAAAGATGAGTTTAACGCTAAGAGAATCGGAAAATGAACCGGAAGTGGAATCTTTATTGAATATTATGAAACAAATGGAG
This sequence comes from Astragalus glycyphyllos, assembly GCA_963573325.1. Classification (NCBI taxonomy): domain Eukaryota; kingdom Viridiplantae; phylum Streptophyta; class Magnoliopsida; order Fabales; family Fabaceae; genus Astragalus; species Astragalus glycyphyllos. The sequence continues at coordinate 67,432,072 of OY754308.1, forward strand.
AAAGTAAGTTCTCCTCCCCCGGCATAATCTGGTATTCCGGCCGCACCCGATCTCTACTCAACTATGATCGAAAGATGAATACAAAGGGGATGGAAGCCTTTATTTATAGGCTTCCCATACAAGGGGATAAAAGGGAATGAGATCTAAAACCAACCTAACTAACAATTAACTACCTAAGAGAAGAATATATCTAACTCCCATAACAACCTAACAAACTTAACAACCCAAAACCAACTAATAACTAAGTAATTAATTAATCCCTAACAATAGTAACAACCTATCAGCACCTTTCAGTAACTAATTAATCCCTAACAAACTTAACAACCCAAAACCACCTAATAATTAATTAAGTTACTAATTAATCCCTAACAGTGTAACAACCTATCAGCACCTTTCAGTAGCTTGATTTTGATACTTTAATGTTTTTCTTTCTGCAGCTTCCGTGGGTTCACAGCAGAGCCCATCACAATTTAATCAGAATATGGATAATCATGATTTCAATTCATCAGATATGCTTCCTTCTTTAAGTCATTTGTCTGAACAAAGCAGCGGGAAGGATGATTTCTGGTCAAACAGGGTGAAGAAGAGGGAATTGTTCCTTGATGATGTTGGGGGTACTCAAGGTAATTCAAGTGCTTCAGGCATTGGTGCTTCTCTAACAAGCAGTGCAAAAGGAAAGAGGAGTGAGAGGGACAGAGATGGAAAGGGGCACAGCAGAGAGGTCCTATCCAGAAATGGAACTACCAAAGTTGGTAGGCCAGCATCATCTAGTGCTAAGGGAGAAAGAAAATCCAAAGCAAAGCCCAAGCAGAAAGCAACTCAGCATTCTGTTTCTGTAAATGGGCTCCTAGGCAAGCTACCGGAGCAACCAAAACCGGCACTGCCTCCTGTTTCAAAGTCTAATGAAATGTCAACTAATAGCAATGCCAAGGGTAAGGATGAGTTTGGCTTAGGTGAATTGGATGACCACGAGCCTATTGATTTGTCGAACCTGCAGCTACCTGGAATGGATGTACTCGGTGTTGTCGATGACCAAGGTCAGGATATTGGTTCGTGGTTAAATATTGATGATGATGGATTACAAGACAATGACTTTATGGGCCTTGAAATTCCAATGGATGACCTTACAGACTTGAATATGATGGTTTGAAGCTGCTTTCTTTGTATAGAGTTAATTATACCAATAACAAAGGAAACAAAGTTAGTCTGAAGAAATGACTTGTTACATAGGATGGTTTTATGGCTAATTCTGTCCACAATTAGGTTATATAGATTCTTTGGTAGACTATTCTCTCCAAGTTGGTTTTGAGTGACCTTCCTAGTGTTTCGGATTTTACTCGTCTTCAAGTTGGTGACTTCCACTGTAAAGATCTCTTTTTGTTCGAGGTATTAGTTAGTACTCTTAGTGATTATATATTAGCAAAACTATTCTGGTCGTAGCTCTTACAAGTCAGAGAACAAGACCTCTTGTACATACATTTTATATTTCTAGTAAAATCAGCTTTTTCATTTGCTGATATGACACAACCAGCTGGCTACTCTCGGTTGAACCCCCCCGGCATTTTCTTTTGGATTCTGCAGATGCATAACTTAATGTGATACATACAGAGCAAGTGATTTGCTGCTGTGGCTTCATCCAGGTGTTATCCACATTATTGTTTTGAGGAAAAATTGACGTCTGTCTTATTTTTGTTCCTTCCGAATCGGATTTATTCCTGTCCTAGTTCTAAAGGAAAGTTTTAATTTTAGATTCAGTGAATGACTGATATATTTTGGTCTATAGACTAAATACATTAGTTATTCATTCAATGAACTTAAAGTAATTTTGTTTTCTTATAAATAATTGGGACCAGAGTAATATGAGGCAACATCTGGAATCTATCACTGTCTTTTTTTTCCTCTTTACGAATTGAGGTTTTTTAAGTGAATCTGGGCTACACATTTTACCCGTTTATGTAATAAGTTATGCATGAATGTTCATGCTAAGGAAGTCAGTGACCATTGTTAATATCTTCTAGTTATTTGAACTTAACAGAGATCCCTAGGTGGAAGAATTTGAGCCTTTGAAGGTTGAAAAGTAATCTGTTTGATAAGTAACTTCAAAATTTTGCCATAGGTCCCTTGTATTGGCAAAGGAATTTTCTTCCATGATGAAATTTAACTGCAATTCATTCTACGTATGGAAGTCTTCTGAAGTAAGCTTTGAATCTTTTCTGGCTTTCCTGATTTACATTTTTCTATTAAAATGTCGTTGAATAGACAGTGGTAGTAGTATAATTCCGTTTGGGATATTAGGCACTCAAATGACTTGGAAATTATCCATGGATAATTGGTAGCATGTGGCTCATAGTCATAGGGATTAGCTTCATTCTTGAGCTCGACTTTGTTTATGGAACCATGGTTTTTCTTCACATTAGGACTTGATGTGATTTTCTTCTTTTTGTGTGTTTGCGAGGTTTTAAGCCAAACTATTTTCATATAAATCTCAAACTGTTTATAGAAGTCATTTTGGAAAGCCAAACTATTTACCTTGAATTGTGCATCAACATTAAGCTTGAGAACACTCTACTTTGGATGACGCCCCTTCCACAACCCAAATATGGGATTGTGGGGTTTGGATAATCCCAAAACTCTAGAAATAGAATAGATAGGCTTTGTTGGCAAAGTGTGTCTTGGAGGTTATCGTGGAAGATTTTATTATGTCTAGCATTCGAGATTAGCTAAAGGGCAATGAAAGCAACGGTAACCTTGAACTCATAGACCTCAAACAACACTCTTTCATTCTCCAATAGACATTGGCTCAGTCAAAATTTAAGAGATATCAATCTACGTAGTTAGTGATGGACCTATTCACCCCCTAAAAATAAAAATCAACACATAGTCTCTTCTAAGGTTTTTCATTTTGACCTTCTCGAGTTTCCTACTTGCATCTAGACCGTTTAGCTCTTCAGCTCTTTCAATTTAGTTCATGATTACTTGATTTCGGAAGTATATAAAATAAACTGTAGTCTTTAACGTTTGTAAAATCTATCAAACTAGTCTCTCAAATTTTGGAAAATTTATCTCATTACTCTCTATAAGGTTACTTATAAGAAGTAACTTGATGGACTAAGGCAACCGGAGTGGTGGAGGCTATTAGGTGGGTTGATGTGCTAGGAGTCCAGCGAGTAACCATTGAACTGGATTGCTTACCTGTTGTTAACAGTATCAACGGAAACCATCTCATAACTACTGAAGTTGACTCTATTATTAAGAGTTGCAGGTCCTTGTCATCTACTTTTCAAAATTATAGGATTAGTTTTGCTAGGCGACAAGCCAATATTGTTGCTCATACTCTTGCTAGAGCATCAATTATTTATGTTTGTTTCACTGTTTTTGATTATATTCCAACATGTATTCGTGACATTATTTTTATTAAAATGAAATAGTTTGGTTTCCGTAAAAAAAAATATTTTTATAAAACAAAATCATGTATCTTGATCTAAAATGTAATTAAATTTAACTAATTTTATTCTTTAGAATGTTTTATTCCCAAAATGTCCTTCAATTAATAAAATATATTCCTATAAAAGATTAAATGAAAGAAATGAAATACATTTAGTTTTATTGTTATATAAAAAATAACCAATATTCTTAATTAAAATGAATTTGATTATCCTAAAATGTCCTTCACTATTTTTATTATAGTGAGAGACAGATGGAAATGAATATGACATGGTCGGTTGGTCAGCACCCAAGATGGAGAACACGTGGAGACAAAGGGAAGGAGTTGTATGTGTTGTTGTCTGTCTGTCTTTCGGCAAAAAATACAACTTTCAATTCAATTGAAAGAATCTCTAAAATAAAATCCCTAATCTCTAATCTCTATCCGGTGATAATACACGTGATACTAAAAATCCAATGAACAAGCATGACATTTTTTTCCTTTCTTTCTTGATACTAGCCGCCAGACTCGTGCTACGCACGGGGTTGTTTAATTTTTAGTTAGCGAAATTAAAGTAAAATCGGAAGGGGAAAACCTCTTTAATAAACCAATCATTCAAGACAACATCCACAGGAATCAAACTCGGGAGCACTAAGTCGACCCCGTGTCCCAGGGTAGCTTATGCTAGTGGACCAATGATGTTGGTTTGTAAAATATATAGTCAAATAATTGTGGATTGAAATTAAATTCTACCTATAAATTAAATAAGAAGATTATAAAATTTAAAAAGAATATTGACAAAAAACGTTGAAATTAAACATCCATAGATAATGGGAAGAAAACGTCTAAAACTTTTAATATTATAATCCATATTTATCAAATGTTAATATAAAAACTTAGCCCATAATAAGAAAGAAAAGAAGACAACATAATTAAAGACTACAACACGTGGGTATCATGCATGGCTGTATGAAAACTCATGATAAAATAGGAGCAGTTATACAAAGTTGAAAGAAGATGGTGGAGGTTGTATTATAAATGTGGCTGAAGTTCCCGTTGAAAGAAGATAAAAATTTAAACACCAGTTAAAGTATGTTTTTAATACCGTTTGGTGCGAAATGACAAAAATAAAGAAGACAACACAAATAGAAAGTGAAACACGTGGGTATCGTCCAGGGTTAGACAAAAACCACAAATAAAATAGAATCACTTATAGAAAGTTGAAAGAGGGCGGCGGTGAGGGGATCTATTGTAAACATGGCCGAAATTCCCGTAAATATAAATTAAATTAAAAAACTATAAATTAAATAAAAATATTATAAAATTAAAAAGAAACATTAACAAAGACATTGAAATTCAACATTCATAGATAATAAGAAAAAAAACGTAAAGAATATTAATAACAACAAATACATTGAAGTTGAACATCCATAGACAATTTGAAGAAAAAGTTTAAAAAACTTTAATAACGTTATCTATATTTATCAAATGTAAATATAAAAACTTAACACATAATTAAAGAGAAAATAAGACAACATAATTAGAAAGTGAAACACGTACGTATAGGTATCATGTGGAGTTTGATTTAAAACCACAAAATAAAATAGAAGCTAGCACATATACAAAGTTGAAACTATTTTTGAAGAAAGAAGTTTGCATATTTGAATAAAATAGAAGCACATAGAAACACTATTTAGTATCGCACTACATATTTTGTCACAGTTTTTTTCCACCAAACGGGTTTTTGAGGAATGAGCTTTGTGTATCCGAACATGTAAAATAATTTGAATCCTAAAGTACCTCAACAAATTGTTTGGCATCACATTTTACGTATTTTGTCACGTATTTTTTATTTTTCGTCAAACAGGTTGTTCATGAACAAACTTCACGTATCTGAACATATAAAATTTGATCTGTACCCTAAAGTACCCCAAAATTCAATGTTGGCATCACATTTTACCTATTTTGTCACAAAACTATTATTTTTTTGACCAAACCAATTATCGAGGAAAAAACTTCGGGTGTTTGAACAACTAATTTTTTTTTCTAAATCCTAAAGTGTCTCAACACACACTGGTTAACATCGTACTTTGCGTATTTTGTTAAAAAAATATTTTTTCACCATCAAGTACACCAAAGCACACTGTTTAGCATCTCATTTTATGTATTTTGTCATGAAATTAAATCTTTTTTTCACCAAATCGATAATTGAAAAACAAAACTCGCATATTTAAATATCTAAAATTTTTCAAGACCGTAGAGTACTCGTTAAAATATTAAAAAGGAAAAACGAAAAACATTAAAATAAAAAAGAAAACAAAACAAAAAAAAAAAAGAAAAAAAAACTAAAGTTAAAAAAAAAAGGTGCCAATTCCCGCCACGGTGACAAGCCGCTTACAATACAATTAAATGATACAAATTCAGCAATAAAATTAATATGTGGATGTGTTTATATTTGCTTTGTTAACCTGAGAAATTTGGTTCCCTTTTGTGCAACTTACGATTAATTTTTTGAGACATTTACTTGATTGAGTACTCACCTATCGTTTGCACATCACTGTCCACCACACACTACAACAGGGCATCTTCCATCTCAAATAGAACTCCATAATAACATTACTCATCCGCTCCTTCCATCTAAATTATAACAACAATCGAAATTGCATTTGAACATTACACGGGGTAGTTGGGAATGGGCAAGAATTTAATATCTAGTAGTGGTGGATTCAAAATAGTATTCGAATCTAAAGCTAATAAGCATGTTCCAATCAATGATAAGCCTCAAGAGACTACGAAAGAGTAGAACTTAGACCCAATGGTATCATAAAGAAACATAAATATTTTCCATTTTAAAATCGATTATCTAGTGGAAAAAGTGACAGAATAAATATTAGTTAAATAGTAAATGTTCATGAATGTGCATAAGGATGACAAAACAAAAGGCAAATAGGAAATGATATTGAGATTCTATTTACACTACAAATCATTAATAAGAAAACCTAATAAATAAAAGGTATAAATGGGAACTTACGCCCTCTAGCTTGATTTAGAATGAGGTTAAATTGAATCTTGCGTCGCCAATCGAATTGAACTTTTTCCTATGAAAAGAAACTCGATTATTATAAAGAACAAATATAATGTATAGTAAATAGTTAACAAAAGAAATAAAACATAATCTCAAAAAAAGAGAGTAATAAAACATACCATCGCCATCGATGATGTAGCTTAGGTGTAAAGTTCCGAGTGTGAAGTTCTTCCGATCGTTTGCAGAGTGAAAAGAGAAATAATGTGAAGGACCGAAAATTCAAATGTGAAGAAAACGAGTACTGTTCCGATGAAGAAAAGAGAAATGTGAAGAAGTGAAACGAGTACCGTTCCGATGAAGAAAAACAAAACGAGTACTGTTCCAATGAAGAAAAACAAACGAGTACTATTCTGATGAAGAAAAACAAACGAGTACTGTTCCGATGAAGAAAAACAAACGATTTGCGAAATGTGAAGGAGAGAAAAGAGAAATGTGAAGAAAAACAAATGATTGTAATTCCGTTTGCAAGGTTTTAAAGCTGCTGTACTGGGCAAGCTGGTGTGCTTGTTGAGCAAGCTAGTTAGGGCTTTTAGCTGTTTTTCTCATTTTTAAAATTAAAAAAACTGATCGAGTGAGTGTGTTTCTTGTAGGGATAAACGAAACAACGCAAAGGTACTTTTTTAAATAATTGTTTTTTAATAAAGAGTAAAGACCCCAAACCTGACAATTTCCTCTCGGAACATATTGATCCTGACAATTTTTTCGAGACACATTAGTCCATGACATTTTCAAAACGGGGCACGTTAGTCCCTTCGTCCTTTTAGTCGTTGACGACTTTTAACGCCTCCTACGTGGCACGTTAAGTGCCACCGTGTCACGTTAAACACCATGCAAGACGTTATTTTGGGCCAAATTAGTCCTTGACTTTACAAATTTGATTTTTTTTAAAAAATGATAAAAACAGTCCCTGCGCGTTTTGGGACAAATTGGTCCCTGGTTGTCTTTCGGCGGTTTGTACAACGAATTTGAATTTTGAATACCAACTCGGTGGTGAGTTCGACTCTAGCGCTAACCTTTTTTGAGATGGGTTTGACATTTTCGTTCTTAGATAAAAAATTAAAAAGTGAAAACTCACGTTACTCCCTTCAAGACAGGTGCGACACTTAACAAATAAGCCAACACACAGTGGCGGATCCAGAAAATTTTATCTGTGGCGGCAAGAAAATAATTTATCTATAATATTTCTCGAAATAAAAATATTAAAAGTTTCAAAAAATAGACGATCACTTATGTGAAGAAAAAAAATGCAAAAGAGACATCCAAACATCGGTTATTTAGGCATTTTTTTATGTTCTAAAAGAGATATGGCTAAGTTACATTAGTTATTTAAGCATTTTTTTATATTCTAAAAATTTTGTGTGATATTTTCATTTTCAATACTATAAAGAAAATATCTCTTAGTATATGTAACCAAAGAATTATTCAACTTTTTTTGGTAAACCAAGGTATCCTCCACGACGACTGTGAAGACTAATCCTTCGAGGTATCGGAGAATTATTCAACTTTTGATATCTCATGCTTCCAGAGTCTGTTTTTCTCGAAGTCAATGTGGAGAAACACCTTTCAACCATTGTAATTGTTAGAAGCAAAGTCTGTTTTTGACTTGGGATTGTGTACTAAAGTGAATTGGAGTTGTGTGTTTGGGTAATTAAATATTAATGGGGGCAAAGCCAAATTTTTAATGGGGGAAATTAAAAAATTATTCTATATTTGTGAACAATTTTTTTTTTGTTGGTGGGGAAAATGCCCCCATATCCTATGCATTGTATCCGCCACGGCCAACACATTTCCCTTTTAATTTTATTTTTATTTTATATATATTAGAGTCTTTCACCGACAATTTTAAAAATAAAATTCAACCTTCTATTATGCTTTGAGTAATGCGATTATAAATTCTTTAATTGTGTCATAACCCTATAGAAAAAAGGAGCATCGTTAAAAGCTCTTTGAGCCATAACCTTATAGAGAAAAGACCCGAAATATTACAACGACTCCTATTTTTCGAACTCAGATCAAGGTTAATAAAATTGAAGCTACTTAAAAACTAAATATAAAATAAATTATTTAAATAATTAATTGTCTACTATTTTATTGATTTCTACAAAGAGTAACCATACTATGAATTCAAAAATATGTAAGCGTTTTTTAATTTAATCGCGTGCAATGTCTTGTGCATTTAAAAATTTATATTATTATTTTATTGTAACCAATGAACTGTTAAGCATGACCAAATCAACGACTCTACTAAGATTTTAAATGGGTAAGCTGAAAGAATATACAAATGCTTGTGATACCACTTTCTCGTTTATGTAATACAGATTTTATTGCCCCCTTGAGCCCTTTGGCTCGAGGGCTCTCTAACTCCGTCCACGTTTAGTACTGTAATGAACACCCAAATTTTGGCATCTCAGTTTAAGTTACCGTGGAAGTTGCAAGCACTAGCTTCCAGTCGAACATGTGTTCTTAGGAGTCTACCGTCGTTCCAAACCGAAACATAGACTTCGTCTATCAGCTTACTTCTATGGATGAGCAATTGAGGGAATATCTTCTACAAAAACCAAATATAGAGCGAGTTATATCTAAAAGTTAACAAGGTCAGGCTCTTGTCACTATTTTACAAATACAGACAAAGCCTTGTCTAATCACTACCGTTATACAAAGGCTTGTCTTCGCTCCCACCAGTCAAGTACTCCCTCTGGACTTATTTATAAGACAAAAACACTTTTTAGGTTCATTGAATAATTAATGTATCTGGTCTATATTATAAACCAGATATATTAGTTACTCAGTGAACCTAAAATTGCATTTTTTGTTTATAAATAGGTCCAAAGTAATATGTATTTAGCTTTATAAAAAGTTAAAGAGCATATATAATTGAACCACGTATTCTATTTAAGATGGAGAAAGGGATTCATAAGTTACCAACTGACATAGGATCATTATATACAAAAAAAATTCCTGAAACTATCAATTAGCAAAGAATGATCCTATGAAGTAGTTGGTAACTTATTGGGAGCAGTGGCGATCTTATTGGGAGTCGGGATGCCACGGTACCCCTAAATTTTAATTTTTTTTTTTAAATATACACACATATATTTCATAGATAAGTTAGATTATATATTATTGAATGAACATACTACGGTGGCCGAGCGGTTGAGAGAGTTGAGTGTTGTAGTTGTGGTTGGAAGTTTGAATCTTGCACTGGCAATTTTTTATTTTTTTGCAATTTGGAACCTTCTTTTTATCACCGAGCGGAAGTTTAATGCCCCATACGTATTTATTTGGTAAGACCCCCCACTATGTATTTATTTATTTTTTACCACAATGAAAATGTATTTATTAAATTTCCTGAAAAGTCAAATAAAGATGAAAATCTAGCACATGATTCTCGTAGGTGTTTTTGCTGCTCATGGCTTAAGAGTTTTTGCTACTACATATTAACATGCTTTCCGTAATAGTTCCGGACTGTGTTTTTGTTGTTCACAAGTAGGGATGGCAATGGGGCGGGGCAGGGCGGGGCGGGCCGGGGGTGGGAAGTACTTCTCCGCTCCCTGTTTCCGCCTCCCATTTTGTCCCCATCTCCATCTCCATTTCCTGCTTCGGGGAGTTTTCCTCCCCCATTCCCATCCCCACGGATCCCCATGGTCTTCGTGGGAACCCAAGAATTTATTCAAAATTAGCAAAAATTAAAATTAAAATATAATAAAATTGAAAAAATGTATAAAAGTAAGACTAAAAAACATAAGTTTAACATTAAATATAAAAAAATAAAAAATTTAGTCTTACTTTGATATTTTAAAATTTAAAAAGTATAAAGGTAAAAATAAAAATATAAAAATTACCACAATTAAATATTTTATTAATATTTTTATTTAAAAACATATATTAAAAGTCTAAAAAATCGATTACTTAGAATACTATATATATTTATAATTAGTACTTTAATGTAATATATTTGGTGGGGGGGAAGGGGGGTCCCCGCGGGGCGGGTTATATGGACCCCTTCCCCATCCCCAAATTGACTGCGGGGGATTTTCTCCCCCATTCCCATCCCCACGGGGAAAAATTCCCCGCCCACGGGGCCCCAAACGGGGCAATCCCCGCGGGGATCCCCACTTGCGGGTAGAAATTGTCACCCTAGTTGGAAGTTCCATTCTACATGTTGAAAATAAGTTCAAGTAAAGATAAAATCCATGCATATATAAGTAGTTCACATAATGGAATCTAGGGGTGGACACCGGTCGGTCACTGTCGGATTCGGTCCGAAAACACCCCATCCGAATGAAAACCGACGAGCAGATAAGCCATCCACTTCCGACCGTTTTAAGTAGCGGTTCCGTCGGGTGGCGGTTCCGTCGGGTGGGTTTGCTCGGTTTTAACCCTCTGGTAGTAGCTCAACAGTTCGGAGTTGCCGGAAAAGAAAAAGCAAACTTACCAGTAAAGATGATTTAAAATGGGAGAACAGAGAGACGACGGGATGAAGGGGACGAAGGGTGAATGTTTTATTTAAAAAATAAAATTACTTTCTTTTAAAACAAATGTGATGACTGAAAAAGTAAGCGAAGAGAGAGAAAATGTGAGTTCAAATGACTGATGGAGTAGATGGAAAGTAGAAAAGGTGATAGAAAAAATTGATGTGAGTGGAGAGAGAAAAGTTTTTGGCTTGGGCAGTGAAACAATAAGGCAGCTGTTGATGTACAAAGTCAAAAGTATTTAAACACACTAACCATGCTCGGGCGGGTTCGATTAACATTGGTTCCAGCTTTGAAATTTGAGCCCACCCATTTCAAACCATAAGTAACCGATTTCTCTAATATGGACAGCCTCGGTTTCAGGAGACACACCCGTAACAGCAAATTTCACTGTCGGGTTTTCGGTTTCGGACGGGTCACGGTTCTGTGTCCACCCCTAATGGAATCCATTAAGGTCGGTAATTGAATTGCGTGCAACATGAAGGCAACTATGATAACAAACATGAAAAGTGCAACTGTCTCGAAAGGCTGAAAGTTCAAGTCCATAGGGCACTCAATCATCCATCGAACAACCACACAAAATGGACTTTGCAGAAATATAATCATGGACAAGGAATGAGATGATTAGTAGAATGTTACTCATCGCTTTATAATCATCGAATCTCAATGTTGCTCTAAATATGATATGATTCTTTAAAATTTCATTGAAAAGGACCTTACCACAAACATTGATATTTATATTGAAGATCCTACTGCCACACCCAGAGATATGTCCTGTATGAATGACAAATCCGACATGCTTTGCAGCATTCCCAACTACTGGAAGAAGAATGACACTAAGAAATGCCACGGGCATTTTAAACTCTTTTGACGCCCCCTGAAAATATTGACTATGTTATAGCAATAACTGAGTCCATAAGAATACATATAATGGGAAGGTAAAGGGTAAACAGTGAACATGCTATCACTAAGTACTAAAAAAACTCAATACTTGTTGCTTAAAAAATGAAAAGAAAAAGACAAAGATAAAATAACAAGTTCAACAAATGTGGATTTTACTGTAAATATATTTAGTAGAGGGAGTGAAATAAATAAGGCGAACATGAAAGAGAATACACATTGTTTCTAAGAATTTAATTTACCTCTATGGTGTTAACCAAGTACTCTGACAGCAGTATAGATATACCTCCTCTTAAGATTGAAAGTCATATCATTGATTCCCACATAGAAATCTCAGGAACTTCTTCATCATCTGAAGCATTTTCATTGTTACTGTTGTCCTAATAACCATTATTAACAATTTACACAATAAGATAAATATTATGACAAATCTCAAAGTATGTGGATCAGTAATGTGTAACTAATGTTATACACTAATTTGTCCGGTTAATTTAAAAATTTAAAAAAAGAAAAAAGAAACACATTTTTGTGAACGCTTAATTACTTTTTTAATTGTGCACATCTGTTTAATTTGCGTTCATTAACAATCTTGCACCTTTTATTTTCGTCATTTACGCATGTCATTTTAGTGCCTTTGGCGGTTTTATTTCTTTTATTATTAAGATTAATAAAATAAAACAATCAAAAGTTATTTTTTAAAAAAATAAAAAAATAAAAAAATAAAAGAAAGAGAGGGGACGTGATGTTGTGCTGTTTGTCAAAGTTTAAAAAAAAAGATTATCATTACAAACAATTAAGATTGCCAGCTAGGGTACATACTCACAAGGAAATATAATACAATATACATAGAGTTGTTATAAATTAATACAATGACTATGGAAAAAAGGGGGGCTAGGCGTGGACTTCCTTCTCTTCACAGAGGGCAGATTTTTTTAAGCACTAAATAGGATAGAGGACAAGAAACCAAGTTGTCCTAGGAAGAAGCCCTACACAACCAGCACCCAGCTACTTTGCAGACACAAGCAATACATGACAAAATGCGGCAACCAAGCAGCTCTGCAGCACCACCCTGTTGTTGTTGCTCCATTACTCTTTTACTTTTCCCCAATTGGCTCCAATAGTGCAGCACCACCCTGTTGTTGCTTCCACTACTCTAAAAAAGCATAACAGCAAATTCTTTGTCTCATTAGTTGTTTAGCTCTATAAAAAATAAACAAAAACAGAATCAGGGGAGAAGAAGTGAGGAATTCAAAAATGGGGATTACAATAGAAATTATCAAACTGAGAGTAGAAAGGAGAATATGAAATGCAAAAATCAGAGAAATGAGGAGAGAACCATATACCTCCACCACCGTGAACCACCACGTCATCACCTTCTCCTTGTTCGCACACCACCAACGGCTACCACAACAACCGCCGCAACACCACCTCAAACCGTCGCCAACGACTCACCACCATCCACCATCTTCTCCCTTTTCACAAACCACTACAAACGACAACCATAACCACCACCTTCTCTCTTCGCAAACAGCACTCACCGCCGCCACAAATCACAAACAGCCACCACAACCACCATAATCCCCACCACCCCACGATGTTTTCTCTCCCTCCTCGCAAACACATCACAACCGTGACCACCCTAGCCGTAACTCTCCCTCAAATCTCGTATTCTCTTTCTCTCTCTCTGTGTTTCTTCCTTTCTCTCTCCTATATGCGGCTGCCATAGCAGCATCCCTTTCTATTCCTTTTCTGTTTGCATTATCTTACTTTTAGGTTTAGCCCCAATCTGTTTCCCTATTTCTGTATACTGTTAACTTTTTAATTTATTTTTATGGCCCATCTCCTTTATCATGCTTTTCTCATTTTTTAAAGCCTTAAATATGTATTTAGTCCCTGCAAATATAAGGTATTTTTATTTTAGTTCCTGCAAAAAATATTTTTTTAAATAAATCCCTATAAATATCAACGTTTTCTGTTTTGGTTCTTCTATTAACTTTTCTGTTAACAAAGCTGATGTGTCTAACATTTGGTCTCTTTGACTTTACCACATAATTCTTTTATTTTATATTTATTTTAAAATGCTTAGTTGGAAAATACATTTGGGATTCTTTTCATCTTTCTTATCTCAATCTTCAAGAATCCCCTTGCAATTCTGTTTTCATTACTCAAAGCAACAATGCTATTTTGTATACAAAACAACCCCTTCTTCCTCTTCCTCTAACTCCATCTTCTCTACTCTGACTAACTCCACCGCAGCGTTGGCTTTTCTGGTAAGTACATGGATTCTTTTCGTTTTATATTCCATTCATGGATTTTTGGTTGTGGTGAATTTTGTTTTGCCCCCAAATTTTGTGGCTTGTGGTTGTGTAGATCAGATGATGCTTTTGGTGTGCATATGGAGTTTATTTATTTTTCATAATGATTTCGCTCTTTTTTGCAAAAGTAATTGTGGGTTGCCCTTAATTCTCTTAATTTATAGGAAACTTAGTGCTGCTTTATCTTGCTGTCTGTTGTTTGCTCAAATATTTGATTTACAAAATAGATACTTTCGTTAAATTTGATGGTTAAATCTGCATGTTTAAATATGTTTACATGTTCAATTTGTTCTTTCCTTACTTTTAGCAAAATCTTTGGGTTCTCAAGTTACACGGATGATGAGAATAAAATTGTGGGTGATGATGAAGAGTTTGGAGGTGAGGGATATCTCTCTTGAAGCTTTAGTAGGAAAGAAAGATACAGGTGCTAAACTTGCTGCCATTCTTGTTGGAACTGCACATCGTGGAGGACTAGGAAAGCTTTGAATCCGTGGAAGGAACTTGAATGGTGCCAAAGTTAGAGAAGAAGATGGAACTGTAAATCAGATGTAGTGTGTGAACCCTAAATATAATTTTGAAACCCAAATGTATTTTTCAACTAAGCATTTTAAAATAAATATAAAATAAAAGAATCATGTGGCAAAGTCAAAGAGACTAAATGTTAGACACATCAGCTTTGTAAACAGAAAACGTTGATATTTGCAGGGATTTATTTCAAAAAATATTTTTTGCAAGGACTAAAATAAAAACACCCTATATTTACAGGGACTAAATACATATTTAAACTTTTTTTAAATTATTATATTAGTGTAAACTGTAAATGTTGCTGCGCGTGGTATGTGTTAAGTTTAAATGCCTCCCTTCTTTTTTTCTTTCTCCAATAATCTTGTCTATTTTACAATTAGTTTTATGTTTGTCATTTTTAGCTACATCCTCGTGTCACTCATCCTACGCCCCCATCCCTTTTATTTTTGATCAACTTGATTGATGATTGATCTTTTCTAATTTATCCATTTATTTATTTTTAGTCATATGTTTTTAAATAGGTACTTATCATTTATTATTGCTACTAACACCCCTATTTTTTGCTTCACATTTCATTTCTAATTTAGCTCACTTTTTTATACTCAAAACCAATACTTTGTCGAGTGATTAGCATATAAAAATAAGCTAGTCTCTTTTAAAAATAATAAGGGAAAATAAGTCGACTGTACAGTCGGTTTGAGATGTATTTTAGTACTAATGAGTTGTACAACTCAGGAGTTCTTAAAATCCCTAGAAAAACCATCTAAGAACATTATTAATTAAAAAATACAAACACGTAAACCTTTTTCTACGAAGAACTACGTAGCATTTGATTCTCTGCCGAGAGATACATAGGAGCGGGGGCACACTCCCGACAAGCACAAAAATAAACAACTTTCATTAAGTCATTTTTATTTCATTTCATGCAAACTTAGCAAAATAATTATAGGGGATTAAGTCGATCGCACAATCGGATTAGTCAGTGTTCTAAGGCGAATGAACCGTCACCGATCAAAAGTCCTAGAATCCCTAATTAAAAAACACAAACAAACAAATTTTTCCTAGCAAGAACTATGTAGCCTTTGATTCTCTACCGAGAGATACGTAGGAGCAGAGGCCCACTCCTGTCAAGCATAAAAATTAAAAAAACATTATTTAGTCATTTTCTTTTTAAGCTCAAAATAAAAGGGTAAATTAAACATTTTCAAAATTAACTTTCTCTTCTACAACTAATTAGCAGGTAACCTTCTTTAGGAAGGATGCTGTGGGGTGCTAACACCTTCCCCATGCATAACCGACTCCCGAACTATGTAGATCAGTAATGCGTAACTAATAAGGCTTTACCTCATCAATTGGAGCTTGTAAATTCTTCTGACTCTTCACTTGATACACTATAAAAGAAGCACATGCCACAAGCATAACGCAACTAGTAAATCTAGAAAGAGATAACTGAGATTTCCCATATTATGATTCTGCTTGCGTAGCATGAAGGACTGCTGGAAATAGCAAACTCATTACTGCCATCAATAGTAATCCAAAATCCACAGTAACACCTGCCTGATGGTTAGTTAAGGTCATTTTCTACTATATTGTCATATCCAAGTCAAGAATCATCATACACTAGAAGAAAAACTCTAATAAAGGGAACTTGTTTTAATAATAGAAGGGGAAAGAAACATATAACATGGTTAAATACTTGCTCTCTCTTATGAAATACTAATCCACCAGCAAAAAGTGCACATCCAACCACTAGCAACAGGTTAGACAAACTGAACCCGGTAGTGATTGTTGAACAAGACGAATAAAACCACTTTTGAGGGCATGAATTGATATAATTAACTCTGTTGCATTTCCAAATCTAATCTAATCTATCTAATATCTATATAATCTATATAATCAAAAAACCCACAACTAAACTACCCAAATTAGCCTTCTTATCTACTTGACAACTCAACTATGTAAGGATAAAATTGTAATTTTCTTTATCACACACTCCCACTTTTTTCTTCAAAACCATACCCTCTCTCCTACTTTTTTCAAAATTCAAAGCAACCCACTCACATTTTTTTTTTATCAAACCCACTCACATTCTTCTCACTGACTCCCTCCCTCCCTCTCTCGACAATCTCTCTTTTTCTTCCCTAAAACTCTATTTTCCAAATTTTGCTCCTTCTCATCTTCAATTTTTCAAAATTGCTTCACTTCTTCTCTCTCGAGCTTCACTCCCACTCTCTACCAGAAAAAATTAACCCCCATCTCAGGAGGTTGAGGGAGCCCGAGAGATTGCACACAGAGGCGAAAGGGAAAGGAAGAGAGAGATAGAGAGGAAGAGAGAGCAGAGATGACGACTGAGAGAAAGAGGGTTTCGTAGTGGTGGCCGGATCTGGTGGTGACCGGAGGTGATGATGCTTCTATCCCTCCCCTTTCTTTTTTCTTTATTTCTTCTTCTCCTTTGTGTTTTTTCCTCTCACATTTTTTCTTCTGAATCTTTTTTTTTTCTTCATCTCAAATTTTTTGCTTTTAATCTAATTGATTTCCCCCCTTTTTTCATTTGGTTTTTGTTCTCCACAAGAATATGAAAGACCTAGCTAGAGCAGTGGTTAACCGCGGAGACACAATCTACCGGGTGTTGCATTGACACAATCTACAATTTGTTACTGGACTTCAACGAAAAATCCAATACAGGTAAGGATTATAAAATTTGCGAACTCCTTTTTTGCTTAATCGTATGCACGGGTATATTTGGATTCACATCATTCTAATGTTTCTGTTTTCCTCAACTCACAGCTTTTGATGATGGATAGAAGCTTAAGGATTAAACTGATGTAGGTTATACACTATCTTATGCATTAGATTAGCTTTTACTCCGACTTTGGGAGCATATGTGCGTACACTACAAATTAATGAAGTAATGAATAATGTGACAAGCAAATTGAAATACAAATGGTGGAGATTTTAAGCGAGGGAATGAAATAGTTCTGTGAAATTCAATTAAATGCCTTTTTGTTTTTAATTTTAGGTTGTACTGTTAGTTTTAATATTGTTAACTTTAACTATATATCCATGCTGTTTTGGCATCATTTGGTGTATGATTCAAATAAATATATAGCTGCTTAGTTGCTAAATTTGGCATGTACTTGAATTTAGTCATTTCATCCTTTCAGTTGGTTATCTGCTCATTTCTCATCCCTTGGTTTTACTCTTCATCAGGAATGCACTTCATTTTATGTTGCAGTAAACGGTTCCATTTTAACTTTTGTGGAAAGTAGAATTCGTAAATTGGTCTGTTTAATTAGTGGCCTCAATTTATTTGTTGTTTAAACTTACAATATAAATTGACTATTATCATCCTACTTATCGTTTTATTCGGTTTCTCCTTCTCTCATATATGGTTGTTTCTATTGTTTTGACAGAAAGATAAACAGCTGTTATGATGGGACGAGCACATGGAGGTGGTATTGGTTGTGGGGTGGGGTTGAGGCGATGGGGACAAGTTTGTTTGCTTTTCGTCATTCCCAGTTGTTGTTGCAATGGACAACTGTTGTGTCTTACTCGCTTTGAAGAGTGCTTCAGCTTTGGACCCATGGTATCTCTCAAGACTTGGTGGGAAAATAGACAAACCCTTTTTTTATGGAAATTTTGTTTGGGGTGTATTCTTTTCAGATCTGTTGCTATTATAGTTTTGCCTTTTCCATGCTTTAATTTTTTTAGATATAAATTCCTAGAATGTTTGATCTTTCAATAACCTGCCCTATATCTTTTGTGGTTTGAAATCATGTTGTAGATTGAACCCGGAGCCTGAGGTAGTTCCCAAGGGGAGGGAGAGAGATTGGAAACTCTCTGTGAAAGAGCTTCACCCTATTGTTGATATCGGTGCTGCTCTTGGTTTACCTGCTCACATATTTTAATGATGGCTTTTCATAACAGTTTCAAAGAGGAAGATAAATGCGAAGAATCAATTAAGCAATGGTGGCTAATATGAAAGCATTAGATGTTATTATTATTTTAAAGTGAAGGTTAAGCTGATGCATCTTATAAACTATCTTTTGAGGCATTATTTTTTAGACTTTTCTTTTCACATTTATTGGCACATTAGAAAATTTGAGATATAAACTCAATAAAACAGATGTTTTTTTAATTTAACTCAAAACTGTGGGACTTTCTTTTCAATTTAGTGCATAGATATTGCATTGCACATTTCAAGCTGAATTATAACTATGGCTTCATGCTTAAGTGTATCCCTACTTTACGAGGAAATTGTTATATGAGTGGAATTAGAGGAGTTCATTTCAATTCAGAATAAGATATGGACCTCTACTCACAAGTGCCTCCCATGAAAGCCAAACACTGACTTTCCAAAAGCATCTCAATTCATCAAGGTATGATACTATATCTTTCTTTACATACTGAATACTAAATGCCAAATATCACTGAGTTTTTCACTTATGGAAGAGTGGTTTTTGTCCTATCTTAGAATAGAAATACAATATACTCATTGAGATGTGAAATTAATTTTTAATGATTTGTTTGCAATTTTTCATATTCTAAGAACAATATTGGTTAATGCTCACACACTGAACCCTCTTGATAGAAGAAGCCAAAGCCAATTGTAATTTAGTAGGCAAAAGACATATAGTCCTTAAATCTTACTGTTGTCCCTCATTTATTTTAATTCACTTGGTAATTCACTTTCAATTTCTGCTTCATAGCTTACTTCTATGCCATAGCTATGGCATGACTGATATGATCATTTTGCTTGCACTGTTCAGAATGTACAGTACATTGATCATTTGTGAAATGCTTCCTCCAGTTTCTTCACTTATCTCAAAATTAATATCAATGGTTTATTTTCTCCGGTTTGATCTTCATGAACACATTCATAGTCCTTAGAGGAATTAAGCCATTATGTTGCACATTTTGATCTTCGTCATGATATTCTTAGAGCAATTAAGCCATTATTTTACATTTTAATAATATGTCTCTGCATGTCAGTTCCTCTTCTCCACACTTATCTCAAAAAAATTAAAGCTCTTTTCATCTGTTCTCATCGCATTTGGTCTCCCCATTATCCTGCAATCATCACATTATAATGTTAACAAGTAACAAGTCTTAACAAAGGCTGTTTAGGAAAGTTTTTCATTTAATATTACATTGTGCAAAATACTGAAACAAATGAAGTCAGAAAAATATTCCAAGGTTTACAATTGTTTAAAAAGCTTATGCTCTTTCTTTGTGTGGATTTAAAAATTTATTGTCGTAGAACAGGATACTGTGACCTCTTTAAACTATCTCCAACTTCACTTTATCTTTGAAGAAATCTAAATGATAACTGATTTACATGTAAAGAAATCTACATGGTTGCCTCTCATTGTTCTAACGTAACTGATTTGCATTATCTTTGAAAAGCCATTCTGCATTATCTTAATAAATAAATTTTGCATTATCTCTAAATGATGAGATTTCCATTATCTCTAATTGATATCATCTACGCTAGACCTAATAAAAGCAGCATTTTAAAGTGAGTAAACCAAGTTTGGGTTATTTTAAGTCATCAATCCTTTGGCAGGTTTTAGACATTACTCTCTAATTGATATCAGATTGCTCTTTCACAGCTAACTTTATTGCTTTCATTTGACTGATTGTTGTACTGAATGGGATAACATGATCTTTGACTTTATTTGACTGCATTTGTCAGGTTACAAGTATTCAAGACTGCCAAATCTATCAATGGTAATCTCTTGCTATGAATGAAGGTCCTTCCATTTCATGCCCATGCATAAACCTCCCTCTTGGAATCATATTTTAGTTTTGAATATTGAGAACATTTTATATTATCTCTGAATGAATGTTTGACAAACTGAATTATTCACTTTATACTTATTGGTCAGCTGGGAAGATAAGGTGAAAACCTTTGACTGGAATGGCATAGAGTAGGTGTAACGGCATTGAGCAGCGCACTTTTGTTAGTTAAAGTTAGTTATTGGTTTCTTTCACTTGCTTATTGATGTACTGTTGATTTCTTTCATGTTAAAGGTTGAACATTTAATCTCTCATATGCAATTTTTATATTATGATGATGATGATATGAAGACACACATCGAGTTTTGGAAATTGTCAATTTAGTGGCATCAACGGGTGAAAATCGTGGCACTGTTGATGTAGATCAGGATGTGGGCGGTGTGATTCTGCAAAGAGAGATAAAACTGTGTTTTCTTTTTTTAATATCATTATAAAACAATTTTTGAAGAGTTGAATTTTTTTGATTTTTTGTTTTAAAATTTGATTGACTGGTCGTGGTTAGAAATGGGATTTCCAGGCTATTATTGATTGAAACTTTTCAAATAAAATAAAATGTACAAGGAGTCATAGACAGTAGTAGCAAACATGATGGCTATGGTCAATATGGGAACCAATCTTATAATGTACGTACGTTTTTTTTATTTATCAATAATGGACTTGGGGTTTAAAGTCTAATGGGTTATTTGAGTTTTTCAAATTATTTATTGGCCAGAGGCTTTTTCAACACTACAATTCTAATTTTCAACTAATTTTAATCTAAGTGTTATTCTACTTTATTTGTGGTCAAATTGTTTGTTTTTTTAGTAACTTCTGATTTTGTCCCACAACAATAAAATTATTACATTTTTTGTGGTTCTACCTCCATTTTTAAATCCCGATCTTTCAACTTTTCACTTTTTGTTTGAGAACTAATCGTATCCGGTAATGCGATCGACCCGTGCGGATGCACGGGTATGTTACTAGTGTAGCATACAATAGACCACCAAGTGCAAAGTCATATTGGAGATTAAGCAATTAGAATAGTCTGCTAATAATTCTGTTAAGGAATGTTAACAAAAAGTTAAGAATCATTTGTGCTGCTTTGAAAGAATTTCAAGTGATGTAACTTAAAAAGGGAAAGGGGTGAAAGTACCTGCAGGTCCAGTAAAGAAAGTTAGTTGCTGCATCAGAGGTAGGTCAAAAGTTGCATTATAAACAAAGTCTTGAACTCAGTTTCTATCAAATTTCATTTCAACATATTCTACGAAACATCACATATTTGATTTTAAAGCATGCATACCAAAAGAACAACATTAATGACTTACTCCGTTGTATAGATCAAACGCTCTGCCAAGGGTATAACGCCCAGTTTCAAAAAAAAAAGGGTATAATGCCTAATAAGCTGAAAAGAAAGACCCAACCCTAAAACACATTTGTAGAATTCAGCTTAATCAATTCAAGAGGTACTATTCTATCATCCATGAGTAAACTTGCATGATTTAGAATGAAATTAATATGTAGCAAACAAATTGTTAAAATATAAGTAGTAAGTCCATTAGTTGGTTAGTAAGGCCCATTAGATTGTTAGGTCATTAGATAGTAAGGTCCATTAGTTGGTTAGTATATAAGGTAGATAGTAGACTCATTTAGGGTTATCTCTTCTCATTTGTAATATCTTACCACTTTCAATATAATAGACCTTTAAAGTTTTTCTCTCTAATTTCCATGGATGCCATGTTTTTCAACATGGTATCAGAGCAAACATGGTATACTCCATGAAAATCACATCTACACTCTCTTTATTTTATTATTATTTCTTTCTCATTCATTTTCGTTGTTTTTTTTTGAGAATTTTTTCCACCTGTTTTCATTTCGCATCTGATTCAGTTGTGTGCATCACGCCTTCTGCATTTGAAGTTTCAATTTGCATCGCTTCCTTCCTTTCAGGCAATTATTCCTTTCGGTTCGCTTCTCTCTTCCGATTTGTGATTGTGAGTTTGCACCGCACTCTGTTCTTGCGTTTTGCGATTTCGTTTTCTCTGATTTTGCTTCGTCTTTCCTTAATCGATCCTTGATTTTGGATTGCTGTTCATGGGTTGTTTTTCGCTTTGACCTAAATCGTGGAGCAATCGTTTCTGCGATTCAGTTTTCTGCCGCCTTCAATCTTACATCAACAGCCTCAAGGGTCTTCTTCTCAGATTGATTGGGTTGTTATTGCTTTCTTGACAAAGCTTCGGATCCTCAAGATTTAGTTTTTAATGTGAGATTATTCTTACTCTGACTTTGAAATTGACCATTTTATGTTGCAAACGAAATTGGGGGTTGTTTATGGAATGTACTTTTGTAGAGTTGTCATGGCAAAATGTGGGTTTTATTGTTGGTTTTCTATTTCTTTATGTAGTATTTGTTCCCAACCTTTTATTGAGTTGCTCTGATGGTCAAAGATGTAGAACTTAGATGTTATGGGTTTAGTACAAGAACATGTGTTTAGTCTTAGGTATCTGGAGAAGCTCATGTTCTTGAAAAACTCAGGACTGATAAAATATGGTTCTGAGACATTATTTGTGATCTTCAATATTGTGATAGCAATCTTATGTGGTGCCTTTGTTGTATTGTTTGCCGTATCTGATGCTCCCCTAGCCGCAGATGATTATGCATCCATATAAATATCTCTTGGTATCATTTTATATGTAACAATACCACGTTTTCTTTTGCATTGCACTTATATGTTTGGACACAACTTGAATTGTGGAAATGTGGGCTGGCATTTGAGGCATGACTATTTGTTTGGTTCTGTTGGGGATGATCAATATTTGCTTATTTGGGATCTTGGAACACCATTTGTCACCAAGCTTGTTCGGTCCTTTATTGCGAGGTTAATGGTGTGTGAAAAACGTGTGCAAGTATACACAATCACAAACAAGTAGTATAAAAAGATCGACCCACAGGGATTGGATTAACTCTTGTATGCTTAAGAAGATATAAATTAGTGCAGCTACACTACTCACAGTTTTGGATGGAGTTGAAAAGAAAACAGAATGTAAATATGCAATAAAATGTAGAGGAAATCAGTTGAGAATGATAATTGAGATGTCTTCACCAAATAAGTCACTTTCAAGAGTTATGTGCTTTTATGTGGTGCAGATGTATAGAGTGCAGCTGCATCAGTATGTGCCTTTCAGCTACTTTCTTGAGAGTTTCATTACAAGCTTCCTATGTCTAGGCATGCTAAATAAGTTCACTCCTGCCTTTGAAGTACCCACTGTATCACCCTAAGGACTATGTTATCCTATGTCTAGGACTTAACAAGGAATTAACAAGCTTTCTTTATTAAACAAGTTAACAAAGGCTTTATTAAACACTCACCCTTAATAGTTCTTGATTTCTAGTTATAAACCATGTCTGTGAATATAACTCTACTTATTCTAAACGATCAACCTTAAAATAAAATGGATGTAGTATAACACAAGAACCAAAATGCATACACCATATAAAAACACAATAACTTTCTCAAAAGATCATTATAAGGTTAGAACATCTCAACTAAAGAAGTTTAGCTCATCATAGGCATTGCAAGGCAAATAAAGATGAAATAAAACATGTTGAAGTAAAGTAAATTACAAGAGAAAACAATAGGGTAGAGATTACACCGATTGAAGAACTGTTGCATAAGTTTGCCAAGCAGTGCAGATGCACTGATTCCTTGCACTAGCTAACTCTATGAAGAAGTGAAGGGAGAAGTCGTCAATTCCTTCCTCACCTTCTTACAAACTAACAACTAATTTAAACTATAAAGAAAATAAAACTTTGAAACTAAGAAAAACTAAACTAAAAAGAACATAAAAAGGATTATGTGATATATGAGATATTTTTCAAGTGAGGAATTTGAGTCCTATTTATAGCCTTGGAGGTTTCCTTCATGTTGAGGTTTCCTTGCTGATTTGAGTTAACCAAACCATGGTTACTTTTTAGCCTTTGAAAAAGCAATTTGAGTTTCACACTCAAATATCAAGAGTGGTCCAATTAGAGCTTACCATATGGTTCATGAAATGATTTCTTCAAGTGGTCATCCATTGTGGGCGCCTCCTTTATAAAGTTTCCATGTGCCCCATGTGATTGTGGATCAGCTATAATGTCATTTGGAGGTGCCTTTGTCTTCTTTTGGTTTGAGGTGCTTCCGGTGTTGGCCTTTTTCTACCATTCGCAGAATGGTGCAGCTGCATGCAGTGCAGTTATATCAAGTGCAGGTGCATGCAGTGCATGTGCACTGGATGATTTGGATGAAATCTTTTACTTTGTGTATTGTGTTCTTCCAATGTAGATGTTTTATCTGAAAATACTCACAAACATATCAAACATACCAATATCTAGACATCAAGCTTAATATTGTGAATGACCACTTGCTTTATCCTTTAATGTTGTTTATCTAATTTCTTCTATGATATTTACTTAATTTATACTTGATTTCAACAATTTATTTAGGTTTAGTTGTATAAATAACTCTATATAAAATAGAGTTATCACACCCTCAAACTTAAATTGTTGCTTGTCCTCAAGTAATGACAAGAAAGAAAACTACAATAGACTTCTATAATTAAGAAGAACAGATCAGCTCATATCTTTTCAAAAATTTTCAAGATAAAAATGTATAACTGAATGAACTTCTTTTCTCAGAAATTTTGACTTTGTGCTTCTGAAATTCCAAAACATCCAAAGTTATTAGAACTCATTTATGTGAGTGTGTGCTTCACTGAAAATCAATCAGTTCCAAACTAGATAAAAAGTTTTTCTTTAACCTTTGGAAATTTCTAGATTACGTTCGGTCAAAACACAAGAGGTTTCAAAATATAGATTAGACTCACAAAATTCCCAAGACTTGAAGGGCTTTAAGTACAACAAAGGGCTTGAGTGGGTATTTCAAAACTGTTGGATCAATACAATTTTTCTGTTTTTGGTGGTTCTTTTTCTTGATGCAAATGCATGAGGTGCAGGTGCATCACTTTTCTTCAGTGCAGGTGCACTGTGTTTTGATGATGCAGGTGCATTAAGTGCAGCTGCACTGGATACTACTTTTGAATATTTGTTGCACATATTGCCCTCCTCACTGACCTCCTTATGCATTTTTTTCTTTGGTCAGTTCTGTCTTCTTTTCTTCTTTTTCTTGACCAAATGCACTATTGGAACAGGTACAGTTTAATGACTCAGGCAATATAGCTTTTTGAGTAATTTTTGGTAGTATTTGGGCTAACCTATTGTATTGACCACTCTAAATTTTTTTCATACCACAGCCTTTGTATTCATGAAAATTCCCCCAAACTTAAGTCTTTATGCTCTTCTATATTTTTACTAAAAATTTGTTTTTGACCTTAGCTTTCTAAAAATTTCCTCTTGCATCAGATAGCTTTAAAAAATAGCAAGGTTCCTTTTGAAATTCAGTTCATGTGGTGGAGTGATAATAACCTTGGTTATTTTTGAAAAATCATGGGCTTTTTCTTTTTCTCTTCTTCATCATTGAAAATTGATTCAATCAAGCCATGCAAAGTTTCAGTGGAAAAGAAATTTAAGCTGATCATGCTTCAAAATCATCAAATCCTAATTATAGCTGCTGTTTTTGAAAGATGAACTTTTGAAAACAACATTTTGAACATAGACATAAATACTAATACAGATACTAAAACAACAAACTTAGTTATAATTAAACATACTACCACACATGCATAATGTTTTCATGAAGTTCTCCCCCCCCCCCCCCCCCCCCCCCCCCCCCCCAACTTAAGAGTGAGCAGTGTCCTCACTGCTCTAAAACTTGGTGTAAACATAGTAGTAAAATATAGCAAAACATAATAAACAACATTAAAAGTTTACTCTTTCTTGGCTCCAGTCCTGAGCCTTTTGGTCCTTGTTGCTGCACGCTTGACTACCAACTTCTTTGGCCTCTTTACTGCTGTTGCCTTTGATGCAGTTGCACCAGGCTCAATTGTTGTTGTTGGTTTCTCTGCTTCTGCTGCTGTTACAAGTGCATCTGCACTTCGGTGCAGATGCACCAATTCCTGTACTCCTACAAATCACTTGAAAAACATCAAATTGAACAAAATATTAAATATTTAGCAAAAATTATGGGTTGCCTCCCATTAAGTGCTTGATTTAAGAGTCTTCAGCCTGACTAAGTCTTGTGGCAGACATCTTTAGCCAGTAATGCAGCTGCACATGGTGCTACTGCATCAGAATTCTGCATAATTGACAGCATCTGCACAAGACCATTCATTTATACCTGCAAAAGTAAAAATAAAAACACACAAAATACAACTAGTCCTAAAAATCTGGGTTGCCTCCCAGTAGCGCTTATTTTATAGTCTTTAGCTAGGCTTGTCATTCAAAACCTAAGTTAGGGTGGATAATAGGACAAGAAGAAAATATCATCCTTCCTCTTTCTTCTTTTTGTTAGAAATCCCATGTATTTGGCATAGGGAAGCAAGTGATCCCATGCCCTAACCAATAAGCATTTGGGATAACAATTCTCATTTTCTTGAAAAAATTTAAGCTCATTTTGTGGAGGATGTTTTTCTTCAATTTCTTCATCTATCAAGGCAGGAGCACTGGATGCTAGAGCATTCATCAGATGATCATGTTGTTTGTGGAATTGCTTCTGCATCAGTTGATCAAGAGAGATGATTGCTGAACATTCCTCACTCTCCTCTGCAGGATATTTCAGAGCATTCATTACATTGAATTTCACCTCTTGATCATTTACTTTCATGGTTAGTTCTCCTTTTTGCACATCAATCAATGTTTTCCCAGTTGCTAAGAATGGTCTTCCAAGAATCACTGGTACATCTTCATCTGCAACAAAGTCAAGGATAAAAAAATCTGCAGGAAATATAAATTTGTCAACCTTTACCAATATATCTTCTATGATTCCTTCTGGGTAAGCTATTGACCTGTCTGCAAGTGACAATGTTAAAGATGTAGGTTTAGCATGTCCAATTCCTAACTGTGTAAAGACAGATTTAGGCATCAAGTTGATGCTTGCTCCTAAATCACACAATGCACGACCTGTATAGTAATTACCTATTGAAAATGGAATTGTAAAGCTACCTGGATCTTTCAATTTTCTTGGAATTTTGTTTTGCAAAATCAAACTACATTCTTTTGACAAAGCAACAGTTTCAAATTCACCTAATCTTTTTCTTTTTGAAAGAACATCTTTCATGAACTTTGCATAATTAGGCATTAGTTGCAATGCTTCAATCAAGGGAACATTAATATGCAATTGTTTTAAAACATCTAAAAACTTACTGAATTGCTTCTCCTCATGTGCCTTTTTTAATCTTTGAGGAAAAGGAGGAGGAGGGTATTCAGGAACTAACCTTGGAGTTTGAACTTCATGAGATGCAGATGCATCAAGTGCTTCTGCATCTTGAGAAATTTTTTCATTTTTAGTTTTTTCTCCCTTATCTGTGGTTTCATTCTCATATGGTTCTGCAAGATCTTTCCCATTTCTGAGAGAGATGGCTTTTACTTGCTCTTTATCAGGCCTTTGAGATGGATTTGCTTCTGTATTGGAAGGTAGTGTACCTGTTGGTCTTTGATACAGAGCAGTTGCCAATTGACCCACTTGATTCTCCAAATTCTTTATAGATGCATCTTGAGCTTGCCTAGCTGTTCTAGTTTCACTTATAAAGGATTTAAGCAAGGCTTCTAAGGAGTTATCATTGGCAGGTTGTTGTGGTCTTTGATAGTTCTGAGATTGAAATCCTGGTGGTGTGACTGGTGCAGATGCACTTGGTGTAGGTGCACTAGTATTGTTCCCCCACCAGAAATCTGAGTGATTGTTCCAATCTGGATTGTAGGTATTTGGGTAAGGGTTGCTATTTTTATCATAACTTACATAATTTACAGAGACAGGGTTGGTAGGACACTCCTCATAAAGGTGACCTCCTCCACAATAAACACAACTTACAGCTCCTGGAGGGGCTTGTTCTATTGCTGCTGCAGTGTTCTCTACTGGTGCAGCTGCACTAGATGCAGTTGCACTGGTTGTGGTGAAGTTTTTGAACATGTTTGCTAGTGAGGCTACTTGAGCAGATAGGGCTGATATTTCACTAATTTTATGTACCCCTGATGATTTCTTTTGGGTACTTACCCTTTCAGTAGGCCAACTAGAACTATTAGTAGCAATTCTATCAATCAAATCACATGCTTCATTATAAGACAGATTTAACAATACACCACCAGATGATGCATCAAGCATTATTCTAGTTTGTGGTTCCAAACCATTATAAAATGTTTCCATCTGAATAATGACTGGAAGACCATGGTGTGGACATTTTCTTAAAAGTTCTTTCCATCTTTTCTGTGCTTCAAACAATGATTCAAATTCTTTTTGTCTAAAAGATGTAATATCATTTCTCATTCTGGCATTTTTTATGGGTGGAAAATATTTTGACAAAAACTTTTCAGCCATTTCATTCCATGTATGAATAGAATTAGGCTCCAATGAGTTTAACCATGATTTAGCCTTATCTTTCAAAGAATATGGAAATAGCTTAAGTCTAAATGCATCTTCACTAACACCAGGTATGATAAAGTTACTACATATTTCTAAAAACTGTTTTAAATGCTCATGGGGATCCTCATGAAGAAATCCACCAAATTGACCAATTGTTTGCAGCATTTGAAACATCATGGGTTTAAATTCAAAATGGACAGCCTCTATGTGAGGTCTTGCTATGCTTGTTTGCATGTTTTGATGATCAAACATAGCATAATCTCTCATAGGTCTATTTCTATCATTAATCATACCTATTGGTCCCATGTGAATGAATTGATTCCTGTGATCTGCTTCAGCATCTCTTTGTGATCCAGGACCACCTCTGACTGAGCCTGGTCTTAAGCCTTCTCCTTCACCTTGTTGAGACATAGTATTGCTGCAACTTTGAAGTTTTTGTTTCTGGAGTTTTCGCAACCTTCTAAACTGTCTTTCTATTTCGGGATTAAGTTCAAATTCTGGTGATTTGTCTCTGGGCATAAGCTAGTGCAGTTGCACTAGGTGTAAATGCACCTGTTTCTGCACAGAAAAACAAAATACCAGAAGAACAAAACAAATAAAAATAAACACTAATCTACTATCTTTAAAACAACAAAAATTAATGACAATCCCCGGCAACGGCGCCAAAAAACTTGGTGTGTGAAAAACGTGTGCAAGTATACACAGTCACAAACAAGTAGTATAAAAAGATCGAACCCACAGGGATTGGATTAACTCTTGTATGCTTAAGAAGATATAAATTAGTGCAGCTACACTACTCACAGTTTTGGATGGAGTTGAAAAGAAAACAGAATGTAAATATGCAATAAAATGTAGAGGAAATCAGTTGAGAATGATAATTGAGATGTCTTCACCAAATAAGTCACTTTCAAGAGTTATGTGCTTTTATGTGGTGCAGATGCAGAGTGCAGCTGCATCAGTATGTGCCTTTCAGCTACTTTCTTGAGAGTTTCGTTACAAGCTTCCTATGTCTAGGCATGCTAAATAAGTTCACTCCTGCCTTTGAAGTACCCACTGTATCACCCTAAGGACTATGTTATCCTATGTCTAGGACTTAACAAGGAATTAACAAGCTTTCTTTATTAAACAAGTTAACAAAGGCTTTATTAAACACTCACCCTTATTAGTTCTTGATTTCTAGTTATAAACCATGTCTGTGAATATAACTCTACTTATTCTAAGCGATCAACCTTAAAATAAGATGGATGTAGTATAACACAAGAACCAAAATGCATACACCATATAAAAACACAATAACTTTCTCAAAAGATCATTATAAGGTTAGAACACCTCAACTAAAGAAGTTTAGCTCATCATAGGCATTGCAAGGCAAATAAAGATGAAATAAAACATGTTGAAGTAAAGTAAATTACAAGAGAAAACAATAGGGTAGAGATTACACTGATTGAAGAATTGTTGCATAAGTTTGCCAAGCAGTGCAGATGCACTAATTCCTTGCACTAGCTAACTCTATGAAGAAGTGAAGGGAGAAGTCGTCAATTCCTTCCTCACCTTCTTACAAACTAACAACTAATTTAAACTATAAAGAAAATAAAACTTTGAAACTAAGAAAAACTAAACTAAAAAGAACATAAAAAGGATTATATGATATATGAGATATTTTTCGAGTGAGGAATTTGAGTCCTATTTATAGCCTTGGAGGTTTCCTTCATGTTGAGGTTTCCTTGCTGATTTGAGTTAACCAAACCATGGTTACTTTTTAGCCTTTGAAAAAGCAATTTGAGTTTCACACTCAAATATCAAGAGTGGTCCAATTAGAGCTTGCCATATGGTTCATGAAATGATTTCTTCAAGTGGTCATCCATTGTGCGCGCCTCCTTTATAAAGTTTCCATGTGCCCCATGTGATTGTGGATCAGCTATAATGTCATTTGGAGGTGCCTTTGTCTTCTTTTGGTTTGAGGTGCTTCCAGTGTTGGCCTTTTTCTCCCATTCGCAGAATGGTGCAGCTGCATACAGTGCAGCTGTATCAAGTGCAGGTGCATGCAGTGCATGTGCACTGGATGATTTGGATGAAATCTTTTACTTTGTGGATTGTGTTCTTCCAATGTAGATGTTTTATCTGAAAATACTCACAAACATATCAAACATACCAATATCTAGACATCAAGCTTAATATTGTGAATGACCACTTGCTTTATCCTTTAATGTTGTTTATCTAATTTCTTCTATGATATTTACTTAATTTATACTTGATTTCAACAATTTATTTAGGTTTAGTTGTATAAATAACTCTATATAAAATAGAGTTATCAGTTATCTGTTTGGCTTCCTTTTAATAAGGGGTGCTGCCAAAGTGAATTGAGAAAATCAATGGTATGTCTGCAATTTCTGGTTTGAGGCTGCTTGTGGAGTGAAATCATGTGGGATCAGAAAATTGGTTTGGGGACTGCTTGCTATGGTTTGGAGGGTGTGCTTGGAGTTATCCTAATCTTACAAAAAGGGAACTTCCATTGAATTGGTGGTGTTTTCTACTTGTATTGGTGGTGTTCTTTGATCTTAGAATTGGAGTTGCTTTTTTTCTTTCTTTCTTAGAATAAGCATGGTGTTGTTTCCCTCTAGGAGCTGGTTCAGCCTAATTCGGAGGATAGAGGTTCCTTTACTTGTTGAAAAGAGATTTCATATGTCGAATTTGGATTAATGGTTTAAGTCTTAAATGGCGGTCAAATTGGACAAGTTGCATTACTTGGATTGTGTTTTGGTCTACAGGTTTTCTCACTATAGTGGCTTGTTCCTTTGTTTGAAGTCTATTGGCTTAATAGCATTTTGCCTATCTCGTATTCTCAATAGTTGGATTATGGTTTTTGGTAGTGATGGTGATCTCTGGATTTTTTTTTAGCTTCTGTTTATGGTGCTTAAGCATGATGCTTCTGCTTATAAATGGTTAAGCATTGAGATTTTGCTCCTGTCTTGAGTGATTGAGTACTCTCGATGGTTAAGCGTTGATGTGCTTCTGCCAAATGGTTAAACTTTGAGGTATAGTTTCTGTTTGGTGGTTAAGCCTTTGGCCCTATGGCCTTGTTGATGTTTGCTTCTGCCCTATGGTGGTTAAGCCTTTTGGCCTATGGCCTTGTTGATATTTGCTTCTGCCCTATGGTGGTTAAGCATTTTGCTTCCTTCAAGTGATTAAGCCTTGAGTTGTGGCTTTTGTTTGATGGTTAAGTGTTGGTTTGTTGCTTCCTCCGAGTAGATAAACTTTGAGTTGTGGTGTTTCTATTCGATGGTTAAAGCTTTTGTTGACTTCTTTGACACTTAGATGGTTATGCCTAAGAGTGGAGTTTGTTGATTCCTTTGGAGTGAATGTTGTGGAGACGCTGGAAGAAGCTTGAAGGGGCCCAATAGTTGGTCGAAGACTTCTAGGAGCTATGCACCTCAACTACTACCAAATTTGAAGATTGTTATTTATTTTCCTTACTTTTATAGTATCTTTGTATTGCTTATCTCAAGCTGGAAATGTTGTGAACACTGTCCAGCTTGAGGGTGGCAGTTAAAATATAAGTAGTAAGTCCATTAGTTGGTTAGTAAGGCCCATTAGATTGTTAGGTCATTAGATAGTAAGGTCCATTAGTTGGTTAGTATATAAGGTAGATGGTAGACTCATTTAGGGTTATCTCTTCTCATTTGTAATATCTTACCACTTTCAATATAATAGACCTTTAAAGTTTTTCTCTCTAATTTCCATGGGTGCCATGTTTTTCAACACAAATGAATAAGGAAACTTACATGACTATGAAACAATTTGTCAACCACTATTGCCAAGGGGCCAAAGGGCATAACCAAGTTTATTTTGGTTGAGAGGAGTACAACCAAGATAGTTTCATTACTTTGCGGATTTTAATCATAGTTTTTTATACAATGCAGAACAACATGCCAAATTCGTCCCGCGAAAAAATTGTCAGGGACGAATTTGGGCCTTTGCTCTAGTATAATACATTGATGGCCGATTCGGATGCTCATTCATTGCAGTCATAATTGACAGTAGTCATAGCAATTAGCTACGCTAGAACCATTGGATTATGCCACTTTTAAATCACATCTATTGATTTGTTTTTAATAAAAAAAATTAAAAATTAAACATGAAAAGAGAGAGAAACACTTTGCTAAATGCAGAGGATCTAAATCCGAACTCATCATCATTTTTGTGTGTTTCTCTTTCAAAATGCAACCCACTATTTCTTTTAACAAAATTGATCATTCAATAAAATGGTAATAATATTAGGCTAACAATTTTAGCACTTGTTAGTTTCGCTAAGCCTTATGGGTACTTATTCTCACAAAAAAAAAAGCCCCACTTATTACGCTTAAAAGCACTTTTGGTCCCCATATTTCACTCATTGTGCAATTTTGATCCCCTATTTTTATTTTAGCAATTTTGGTCCCCCTATTTTACAAAATTGTGTAATGTTGACTAAATTGGAATTTCAAACTCTAAGATGTTGCTGATGTGTCAATTAAAATATTGACACATCAACATCTTAGAGTTTCAAATTCCAATTTGGTCAACATTGCACAATTTTGTAAAAAGGGAAACCAAAATCGTCAAAATAAAAATAGAGGGATCAAAATTGCACATTAAATCATCTGAGGACTATTCAATGAACTTTAGTTTGAGAAATGCTACCAACAGACCCTTTTCTGTTGGTTGAAAATCATCTCCCATGACTGTTGCATTACCTGATAAACCATCAAGTATTGTAAAATCCATTTCAACTATCCCTGGATTTTCTGCTGTCACAGGTAGAAGGCATCAGGGAGCTGGAACTATTAAAGAAATACCAAAATCTAATAATGATGGCAACAATACAGAGAGAACCCCATCTAGCTGCAGTGTGTCCACTACTGAAAGATCACTGGTGGGTGACTCGGTCAACATGCATGAAATCTCCAGAGACATCACACAACCAGCTCAAGATATGCCATCTTCCCGCTGCAATAGTTTCCTCCTAAATACGGACGGCTTCAGAGAAGGATGACAAAGAATGTTCCAAGGAATCTTTTCAATACAGACAAGACGAGGGAAGGAAAACAATGTTGAACAATAATCTCATTTCAGATTCCTTTACCAAAGGACGGACTCTGAACACTTTAGACCTGCTAGCAGCTTCTACTCAGCTGCTTGGGAATCTGAAAAAAATTTGGATAAAGAAAGGGTAAGTCCCAAAGACTTAGTGAGGGAATAACAACCACCATCAACTCGAAGGGAAAACACGCAAGGCACGAGTTTTTAGCAAAATTCATAAGCTATGTTTAGGTAGTAATCATAGTAATCTCAAGAAACTTAGAAATATCAAAATAGAACTCCAACAATCACACGTGAGAGGATTCGAAAGCGACTGCATCTCATTGATAGCCCTCTCCACCTAAAGGTGGCCTCCCTTAGGGGCGGCTTCATCTAACGGATAGCCCTTTCCTCCTTCAACCACATCAAATAACGATAATGGGGGTAGCTACATCTCGTTGATAGCCCTCTCCCCTTAGGAGCGGCTCCATCTAACGGATAGCCCTCTCCACCCGAGGTCATATAACTAGGTGCACCTAGACCGACACGTCCGTTACCAATTACATCTCAAAATCATTATCATGTGTCATTTACAAAAATAACCAAGTTAATACCGATATCAATAGTCTTCAAATATATTCAAAGAAACAAAATCAATTTTCAAGAGCGTGTTTCCCATTTGAAAATAAATAAATGATGGCTTTAAAAATATTAAAAGAGATGAAATAATGACATTTAAAACAATTTAAATATGTGACGATGACCGTCATCCACTCACAGTTATGAAGAATCAACGATTTAGCTCTCCAACACCTCCCGGAGAATCCAACGGAGCAACAACAGACAAATCTGTAAACCAATAATATTTCCAAGATTTTTAGAATGTTATTCAAGGGCTCACTAACCATAGGGAACAAAAAAAATCCCTAAATATCTACCCTAAACTCCAAAACTAATTTCATACACAAATTAATGTCTCAAAATGATTTCTTTGGAATAAAGAGTAGTGAATATACCTTAAATAACCTCAAAGAGTAATCTTGTAGGTGTGGGTACTTTTCCCTCTTTTTAGAGCAAAACCCTAACTCCAAAATACTACTCAAGAGAAAAAAATTGAGATGGCTTTTCTTAAAATAGAGCACAAATGTGTAAGGTTTAAGGTTGAATTGGGTTATTTGAAGTGAAAAGAAGAAGAAAAATGGAGGAAGAGAAGAGAAGAAAGGGAGAGAGTATCGTGGAGGAGGAGAGAATGGGGTGGGGTGGGGTTCTGTTTGTTTCTTTTTAAGAGTGTGTGTGGTGTTGTGTTTTGTTTTTATTTTATTTTTTATCATAAAAAAATGAAACGGTGCGTTTCAATCTTCCCCCCTTAAAGAAAATTCGTCCTCGAATTTAAGTTCTAATACTAACCTTGAGTTTCAAACAAATGTGGTTACTTCTCACACATGACTTCCTCGGGTTCCCAAGTTGTATCTTCACCAGATGGCCCTTTCCAAAGAACCTTCACCGAGACTATACCCTTTCTGCGCAAATGCCTCATTTCTTTTTCAAGTATAGCAATTGATTGATCGGTATAAGACAAACGCTCGTCTAGTTGCACGTCTTCATGATTAATCACATGAGAAGGGTCATAAAGATACTTTCAAAGCATAAAAATGTGAAAAACTAGATGGATTCCAGAGAGACCTGGTGGAAGCGCCAAGCGATAAGCCACAAGTCCGACTCTATCCGAAATCTGAAATTATCTACATTGGGAATACACAATCGAGATGCCAACGACAAGGCACCATCTGAGTCAATTGAAAACTCTGAAACTTTACCATTCTGCATATCATTTATCACCTTCACCAATGTGTGTCTTGACTTTGAGCCTTCGTGATATCATCAACCAAGGGGGATCAAATTTGTCCATGAGCTAGTAATGCACTTGAATGACCAACGTTAAACTGCACTTTGTTTTCAATAAGTACTTGAAAATCTTTAACTATAGGTCTTTTTAATTCTGATATGTTAGCAAGACTTCCCATAGATTTCCTACTAAAAGCATCTGCTACTACATTTTCCTTTCAAGGGTGATAAAGAATTGTGAAATCATAATCCTTTAATAGTTCCATCCTTCTCCTTTGCCTCAAATTTAAATCTCACTGCTGCAAAATATACTTAAGGCTCTTGTGACCGGTATAGATCTCACAAGTCTCCCCATATAACTAATGTATACAAATCTTAAGAGCAACAATTACTGCCACCATCTTCAGATTATGTGTGGGGTAGTTTTGCTCGTGCCCCTTGAGTTGCCTAGATGCATAAGCGATAACCTTATCATTCTGCATGAGCACACAACCAAGACCAATTCTAGAGGCATCACAATATACTGCATAACCGACACCACTTATCGGCAATGCCAAGACTGGAGCTGAAGTCAAACATTCTTTAACTTTTGAAAGCTCTCCTCACATACATCCGTCCACTGAAACTCAACTTTCTTTTGGGTCAGTCTAGTCAATGGAAATGCAAGTTTAGTGAAATCCTTCACAAAACGACGGTAATATCCAGCTAAACCAAGGAAACTTCGAATCTCCTTCACTGTGGTGGGTCTAGGCCAGCTTTGTACTGCTTCCACCTCACTTGGGTCGACACTAATTCCATCCTTCGATACCACATGTCCAAGAAATGCCACACTGTCTAGCCAAAATTCACACTTGGAGAATTTGGCATACAACTGTCTCTCTCTTAAGGTTTGCAAAACTAACCTTAAATGTTGTGCATGCTCCTCCTTACTCTTCGAATACACCAGTATATCATCAATGAACACAATCACAAAATGATCCAAGAATAGTTTAAAAACTCTATGCATCAAGTCCATAAAAGCAGCTGGGGCATTAGTGAGTCCAAAGGACATCAACAAGAATTCATAATGTCCATAACGTGTGCGAAAAGCTGTTTTTGGTATATATCCTCTCTCTTGATCTTTAGTTGGTGATACCCAGACCGTAAATCGATCTTAGAAAAACACTAAGCTCCCTGAAGTTGATCAAACAACTCATCAATGCGAGGCAATGGATATTTATTCTTTATGGTGACTTTATTCAATTGTCTATAGTCAACACACAACCGCATGGATCCATCTTGCTTCTTTACAAATAATACCGGCGCTCCCCAAGGAGAAGAACTTGAGCGAATAAAGCCCTAATTAAGAAGATCTTGTTGCTGCCCATTGTTAGCCTGTAATTTCGACAGGCTTCATTGAAAATGGTCAACAAGGCCTGACTTATATTTCGACGAAGACCAAATTATTTCGACAGAGAAAATGGTCATGCGCAAGGTAAACTCGACAAGCTTCCGGGGAAGCAAAAGCAAGAGAGAGGAAAATGGACACAAGCTTTCGACAGACAGAAAACAGAGCAGTTATGCGCTGAAGACTAGCAGTTGGTCGAAGCGTGATAGAGCGGTTCTGGTCGAAAGTAGGAGTAGCAGTTATTAATTTTCAAATTTCTAGGCAGTTACTTAGTTCAGTTTTTCCCCCTCTTTTCCTTTGTATAAATAACTGTTTCTGAGAAGAAACAGAGGTCGCAAATCACAATACACAACCCGATTCCTGAAACTCTAACTTCCAAGCCAGAGCGAAAAACGAGTGGAAGAATCGCTGTACGTGATCGTGTACCACTTTTACGATTCAATGCAATTTATTTGTCTTTTCTTTACAATTCATGCACCATTTACTGCTTCTTTTCTTTTCGATTTTGTTAATCATTGCAAATCGTCCCCTTTTCTACATTTTTCTGAAACACAAACCACTCGCAATTCAGAGGCAATTGCTTTGAGATTTTTCTAGTTTGATCTCACAAACCTTCTAATAAAACTAGTGATTGTTTGCTAAAAACACCAGCAAACAAATTGGCACGCCCAGTGGGACTTTGCCTTTGATTTTGTTCATTTTCGTACTCTCTTATTTGTATTCGCTGTTGTATGCACTTAAGAAGTGGTAAAATGGTTCGTTCTAGTACGAATAATGCGTCTAGTTCCAATCCTGTGGTTTCACAAGGGCAAGGAACAACAATGGATTCTGCGAGCATTAGCGCAGGACTATCATCGTCGACAACCGTCCCTTCATTATCAATGACTAATGTTGGTTCAACGCAGTCAGAAATGGCATCTTTGCCTATGTCTTTGCCGTTAAGTGCAGGGCTTCATAGCCCTTACATGGCAATGGGAAACAGTTTAGACCCACGTTTGAATAACGTGCATCTACCCCCATTTCCTCTGGGAATGTATGGCATGCCTACTGGAATGCCACATATTTCGACCTTTTCCCCTACACACGTCTCTTCTGAGAGTGTATTTGGTCGGAATCCCCCAGCATTAACCAATACGTCTTTGTTGGCCTTAAGACAGCAAGTAGACGAGAGTAATCACGATATGGTTAATATGCTTACCCAACAAATTGGTACAATTTTCAATCCATTGATTCAAAATACCAATAACAGTTACCAAATGTTGGCAAATCAGATGAGTAGGATTGCAGATTTCTTTGGGGCTCCAGCGGTTAATAATAGGCAAGTTCCTATTATTGCGGGTAATGCGTCGCTAGTTAACCCCCAAGAAGCAGTTGCAGTCGAAGCGTCCACAATTGTAGGCGAACTACAAGAGGCAGTAAACCACGTCCCTGAAGTAGTTTTGGTAAATAGACACCAGAACGCTGATGAAGTTGTTCAACAAGTGCAACAACACAATGTTGGCGCAGAAAACAATATAGCTACTTTAGTCTAAACTATTTTGGCGCAAAATGGCCTTAACATAGGTTTACAAAGGCCTAACTTCGTATCACCATTATGTGAATACGTATTACAAACTGAGTTACCAAGGGGATGGAAAGTTCCCAAGTTTACTAAGTTTGGTGGTGATACAAATGAGTCCACAGTCGAACACATTGCTCGTTTCTTGACTGAGGCTGGGGACTTATATAGCACAAAATGAGAATTTGAAGATGAAATACTTTCCAAATTCTCTAACTAAAAATGCTTTCACTTGGTTCACGACCTTACCCCCTGGTTCTATGTTCACATGGGGGCAATTAGAAAAGGCATTCCATGCACAGTTTTACATGGGCCAGTCGAAAATTAGTCTTAAAGAATTGGCTAGTGTTCGGCGCAAAATGCCTGAAACTATTGATGATTACTTAAACAGATTTAGGCTGTTGAAATCTCGTTGCTTCACACAAGTCCCTGAACATGAGCTTGTCGAAATGGCTGCTGGTGGCCTTGATTACTCAATTAGAAAGAAATTAGACACGTCTCATTTGCGAGATATGGCGCATTTGGCTGATAGAGTTCGACAAGTTGAAAGGCTTAGAGAGGAAAAATCTAGGTCGAATAGGTATCATAAAAAAGAAAAAGTGGCATATGTCGAAGAAGAATTCGACGTCACATATAGGAATGTCGAAGAAGAGGAGATAGACGTGGCTGAACTTAAGCCTGGTACTCCTTATACCTGTAAATTATTAAGGCCTGCGAATGGGAATAACCCTGTAGAGCCTAAGAATGATAAATTTATGCCTAAGACTTATACTTTTGATGTTACTAAATGTGATGAAATTTTTGATCTTTTAGTAACTGATGGTCAAATATTAGTGCCTAAAGGCCTTAAAATACCAACTCTTGACCAAAGAAAGAAAAAGGGTTATTGTAAGTTCCATAATTTTTTGGGACATAACACTGACCGTTGTGTGTTCTTCAGGGATATTGTGCAAAAAGCAGTTGACGAAGGGAGACTCAAATTTGCTGATAAGAAAATGAAAGCTCCTATGCAGATTGATGTTGATCCATTGCCTAAGGCTGAAGCTATGTATTCTGAACCTGTCGAAGCTGATGTAGGCATGGTGGATGCTCAAATGGCAGACCCTCCTAAGTGTGTCAAGACTGCCACCGAAAAATTAAAAGGTTTTATGTATGCTGAAGGTAAGAAACAGGAAGTGACCCTAAAAGAATATGATGGGAAGATACATGCTGTGTATCCAAAGGCTGAGGAAGAATTGATAGATTTCCTCAATCGGTGTAAGTGGAATAACTCTGAAGTTATGCTTTGCCCAAGGTGCAGCGCTGTCTTCGACAAAGAAGCAGCTAAAGCTGTCGAAGGTTATCAGGGTCAACAACAACGTAAAAGAAAATGGCTTGACAACAGGCCAAAATTTGACTTTGCAAAAGGAGATCTTCCTGGCTATAAGGCTAATGTGTCAACAAAGCCTTCAACAAGCAAACGACAATTTGCTAAGGAGAAGTCCTCAGCGAAAGGGTATTTGAAGCTGTCAACAAATAAATCCTTTGTCCCAAGTGCTAGTACTCCTGTTGAAGCGTGGGTGCCCAATAATCAACGTGCTAAAGCTGTCAAGCCAGATACGGATGCTGTTAAGTTTAATTATAAGAATAACTATAAGGGTAAGAACCCCATGACTAGAACACAGTGGCGTCGTTACCAAAGACAACAGAAGAAGAAGGCACACTTTGACATTAACAAGGTTCCAAGTCATTTGGCTAATAACCATGTTCCACGCAGTACGATTGACATTAATCAAGTTCCACGCA
The DNA here is from genome assembly GCA_963573325.1 of Astragalus glycyphyllos. Lineage (NCBI taxonomy): Eukaryota > Viridiplantae > Streptophyta > Magnoliopsida > Fabales > Fabaceae > Astragalus > Astragalus glycyphyllos. Next base: position 67,472,713 of record OY754308.1, read on the forward strand.
GCATAATAGTGGCGAAGAGTGAGGTTCACAAAGCTGAAGTTGCCACAAAGAGGAATGCTGATGTTGCTAGTCATGTGTGTGCAGCGAATAAGGCCAAAGGCAAGGCTGTAGTAACAGAAAAGCCAAGAAGGCCTGCTCTTGAAAGAATATTTCCTCCATTGTCAACAGTGAAAGAAAAGAATGCTGATTTCGACATGGATGAAGACATGGAGTCTGATTTTGATGATTCTGAAGATGATTTCGATGTTGTTTGCAATGTGGTATCAATACTGCCTCTTGAGTACGATGTTATCACAGTACCAAATGATGTTGAAGAGGATTTTACAGAGGATATGGCTCGTCATAAGCCAATGTGTTACTATGCGATGAACAATGGTTGTGTCGAAGACCAAATGGCTACCTTCGAGAAGCCAGATATGAGTATGCAAAACCACTTGAAACCCCTGTATGTCCAAGCCAAAGTCAATGGTGTTGGAATTAACAAAGTGTTAGTGGATGGTGGAGCTGCAGTGAATTTAATGCCACATGGTCTTTTGAAGAAGATTGGTAAGTTCGACACTGACCTCAGGCCACATAACATTGTCTTAAGCAACTATGAAGGCAAAACTGGCCATTCTTTGGGGGCCATTGAGGTGGACTTAATCGTTGGTTCCATAAAGAGGACTACATTGTTCTTAGTGATAGCCTCTAAAGCGAATTTTAATTTACTCCTTGGTAGAGAGTGGATCCATGGAGTTGGTGTTGTCCCTTCAACTTTGCATCAACGTTTAGTGATGTGGAAGGAAGATGGTTTGGTAGAGTATGTTGAAGCCGATCAGAGCTACTTCCGTGCTGATGTGAACCAAATTACCAAGGAAAATTTTGAGAAACAAATGGCGAAGATCGCGCCATGTTCATCTTCTAATGAGGCATATGTTCCTGCGGATAATGTTTTTGCCTCAGTTCATCTTGACCCAAATTATGGTTTTGTTTGGGAAAGAGAAATAATGGGAGATGATAGTGTTTATCCTGATGGTGTTCTTCGACCAACGGGGTGGAACACTGGTTCTTGAAAATGTTCTTATGTCAGTGCCCAATGCATGGGACAAAATTACGGCTTATATGGCCGAAAACAAGTTTAACGCGGCTATAGAGGCCGAAATTATTCAACAAACAATGGCTGTCGAAGCCAGTGAGTTACATGAAGGAAATGGCATAGTCATAGATGAAAGACTTGACTGCATTTATGATGATGATCCATTAGGTTTTGAAAAGGATCCTAGAGATTCGGCAAAGCATATGCAAGCTCAAGACCCGTTAGAAGAAGTTGATTTGGGAAATGGCTCAATAAAACGGCCAACTTATATTAGTGCAAATATTGATGCTTCTCTAAAAATCCAAGTCATCACATTGCTAAGGGAGTTCAAAGACTGCTTTGCTTGGGATTACGACGAAATGCCTGGGTTAAGTCGAGAAGTAGTGGAAATGCAATTACCAATTCGACCAGGGAAGAAACCAGTGAAGCAAGTGCCAATAAGATTTGCTCCTCAAGTGTTGGCTAAGATCAAAGAGGAAATCGAAAGGCTATTCAGAAACAAATTCATCAGAACTGCCAGGTATGTCGAATGGTTAGCCAATATAGTTCCTGTAATAAAGAAAAATGGGACTCTTAGAGTTTGCATAGACTTTAGGGATTTAAATAATGCAACTCCCAAGGATGAATACGCAATGCCTGTGGCAGAAATGCTAATAGATTCAGCAGTAGGATTTGATTATCTTAGTATGCTCGATGGTTATTCTGGGTATAATCAAATCTTCATTGCTGAAGAGGATGTGTCGAAAACTGCTTTTAGATGTCCGGGGGCATTGGGTGTTTATGAATGGGTAGTAATGCCCTTTGGATTAAAGAATGCTGGTGCTACATATCAGAGGGCCATGAATTCTATGTTTCATGATTTTATTGATGATTTTATGCAAGTATACATAGATGATGTGGTGGTTAAATCTTCCTCAGAAAGTGGTCATTTAGACCATCTTCGCCGTTCTTTTGAAAGAATGAGGAAATATAGATTGAAATTAAATCCATTAAAATGTGCCTTTTGTGTACGTGCAGGTGATTTCTTGGGTTTTATAGTGCACAAAAAAGGCATTGAAATCAATCAAAATAAGACTAAGGCAATTATGGAAACGAAGGCCCCTTCGACCAAAAAGGAGCTTCAGTCGTTGCTGGGAAAAATCAATTTCCTTCGAAGATTTATATCAAATCTAAGTGGCAAAACACAAGTTTTTTCGCCATTGTTAAGACTGAAGAAGGAAGAAGAGTTCAAATGGGAACCAATGCATCAAGCAGCCTTCGACGAAATCAAGTCTTATTTGATGAAACCACCAAATTTGTTGCCTGTTATTAAACACAAAGTGCTCAAATTGTATATAGCAGCTTCTGATAGAACAATAGGTAGCATGTTAGCACAAGAGGATGATAGTGGTGTCGAAAGAGCCATTTATTACCTCAGTAGGGTCTTAAATGATGCCGAAACGAGGTACACTCCTATAGAAAAGTTGTGCCTTTGTTTGTATTTCTCGTGTACAAAGTTAAAGCAATATATAAAACCAGCTGATGTTTCTGTTTATTCGCATTTTGATGTTATCAAGCATATGCTGTCGAAACCAATAATGCATAGCCGAATTGGTAAATGGGCTTTGGCTTTGTCAGAATACAACTTAACTTATCAACCTCTAAAATCAATTAAAGGACAAGTGGTTGCTGATTTTATAGTAGACCATTCTGTTGTCGAAGAAACATTAAGTTTTGTAGACGTATATCCTTGGAGGTTGTACTTTGATGGTTCAAGCCATAAACATGGAGTTGGGATTGGTATTTTAATAATATCTCCTACTAACATTCCAACGAAGTATAAGTTTAAAATTCGAGATGTTTGTTCCAATAATGAAGCTGAGTATGAGGCTTTAATAGTAGGCCTTGAAATTTTACTTGAGCTGGGGGCAAGTCATGTCGAAATAAAAGGTGACTCTGAGTTGGTTGTCAAACAATTGACAAGGGAGTACAAATGCATTAAAGAGCACCTTATCAGATACTTTGTTGTTGCCAATGCTTTGTTAAAAAGATTTGAGTCTGTTCACTTAGAACATTTACCACGAATTGATAATCAAGTGGCAAATGAATTGGCACAAATTGCTTCAGGCTATAAAGTTTCAAAACAAAGCCTGGAAGAGTTAATTGAAATAAAGGATAAAATCATTTCTAATGACTATTCTTCGTCACTATTGTCAACACCAAAAACTGAGGGGGCAACAAACGCAAACGAGGAACTAGTCGTTGTCGAAAAACGTCAATTTTTTGGTGACTTTGACTTAGCAGAAATTTTTGCTCTTGACAATATGACCAATAATGATTGGCGAAGGCCTATTGTGGAATATTTGCAAAATCCCACAAGAAATACCAATAAAAAGGTAAAATACAGAGCTTTGAGCTATGTGATAATTGGAAACGAATTGTTTAAAAAGACTCCTGAAGGAGTACTATTAAAATGTCTTAGTGAAAATGAGGCATATTTAGCAGTTTCTGATACACATAGTGGAGCATGTGGTTCACACCAAGTAGGCCACAAAATGAAGTGGTTATTATTTCGACAAGGAATGTATTGGCCAACTATGCTGAAAGATTGCATAGAATTTGCTAAGGGATGCCAAGAGTGTCAAAAGCATGCTGGGATACAACATGTACCTGCAAATGAATTGCATGCCATAGTCAAACCTTGGCCATTTAGAGGTTGGGCTCTAGATGTGATTGGAGAGATAAAGCCAACTTCGTCGAAGGGCCATAGATATATCCTTGTGGGAATTGATTACTTCACCAAATGGGTTGAAGCTATACCTTTAGCCAATGTTGATCAAGAAACAGTGATAAGGTTTATTCAAAATCATATCATTTATAGGTTTGGAATTCCAGAAACCATTACTACAGATCAAGGATCAGTTTTCACTGGTAGAAAAATGATAGAGTTTGCTTCTGAAAATGGTTTTAAGTTATTAACTTCGACACCATATTATGCGCAAGCCAATGGACAAGTAGAAGCTGCCAATAAAGTTATTATTAATTTGATTAAAAAGCATGTTGGGCAGAAACCAAAAAATTGGCATAATACCCTTGATCAAGCATTATGGGCTTGTCGAAATTCACCCAAAGAATCTATCAACACTACTCCTTATAGGCTAACATTTGGACACGATGCAGTGTTGCCTGTTGAAATTTGTCTACAATCAACAAGAATTCAAAGACAGTGGGAGATTCCCTCTGATTATTATTGGAATATGATGCTTGATGAATTGGTTGATTTAGACGAAGAAAGGTTATTAGCTTTAGATATGCTTATTCGACAGAAAGAGAGGGTAGCTAAAACTTATAACAAAAAGGTTAAGTTTAAAGCCTTTGATTCAGGTGATCTAGTGTGGAAGCTCCTATTGCCTGTGGATAAAAAAGATAGAGTCTTTGGTAAATGGTCCCAAAGTTGGGAAGGACCATTTAAAATTTTACAAGTTTATTCAAACGGCGCATATGAGGTCAAAGAGATTGGCGCTGATGAAAGAATTTTGCGTATAAATGGCAAATACTTGAAAAAGTATAAGCCAACGTCGCAAGAAGTTAAAATAACGCTGGAATAAATATAAAGAAAGCGTAAAAACATGGCATTTAAGTTGCCAAAACATTGTCGAAAGCACAGAATAAAAATTGCTCAAGAATAAAATGGAAGAAATTTCATTATAATGTTGCCAAGTTACATGTGCCAAAGGAGGCATTTGTGAATTACATAGTGCCGAAAGGGTAAATAAACTAGGCATAAATAAAACGCTGAATTGCAGTTGGTCTTTTACGACCAAGTAACTTCTCTTTTGGGTGGTCTTCTTCGACCACGTTGACGCTTCCCGTCGTTCGGGGGGTCATTCTTTCGTCTGCGCGTTAGGCTTGTAAGCCTTTCAACTGGGCGTTTCCTTGCTTGGTAAACCTCAGGAAGCCCTTCAGAGAGGAGATATTGATGAATCTTCCTGCTCCCACTTTGAGTCTCCCGCATAAACTCAGAAAGTTGCAAGATCAAGTGACATGAAGAAAAAAGGAGCAAAGCCATAATTCGCAGAGATCAAAAACCATCACTTTGAACCTCCAGGCAACCTCACTGCAATTATGAGAGATGAGGTTACGCGGAAGACTCAAAGCAAAGGGAATGATCCTGGAACGGGAAAGGAAAAGAGGAAAAACCATGGAGTGGTGAAGATGAGAAACAAAACTCTTCTATTTATAAGGAGAAGTATGAAAGAGCGTCAGTTGGTTACGAGTTTGGCGTTCCGAGAAGTGAGGCATCACTTTAATTACGGCGTTAGTAACGTAACGGAAGATGGTGGAACCATTCAAAGTTAAAACAGAGAATCAGTAAACATAGTCAAAGGCCGAAATTACAGGCTGTTCAAGTTCAAGGTTTGAATATGGATTATTGATGGCAACTTATGAGGTAAAAGAAGTGGAAGAATTGGAGAAGCCTTATAGGAAATGGTGAGATAAGGCATTTACTGAGAAGTAAAACGTTGAAGGCCACGTAATACACCAATATAGGAGTAACGTCAACAACACTTAACAGTGGTGACATCAGGTATACAGCTATTTTACTCAAGTGCAAAGTTATTTCGATGGTGAATTCAAAAATGTCTTTCTCTTCTTCCTCCTCAAGTTCAGTCGAAAAAGACATTTTTGGGGGGCAATTTGTTAGCCTGTAATTTCGACAGGCTTCATTGAAAATGGTCAACAAGGCCTGACTTATATTTCGACGAAGACCAAATTATTTCGACAGAGAAAATGGTCATGCGCAAGGTAAACTCGACAAGCTTCCGGGGAAGCAAAAGCAAGAGAGAGGAAAATGGACACAAGCTTTCGACAGACAGAAAACAGAGCAGTTATGCGCTGAAGACTAGCAGTTGGTCGAAGCGTGATAGAGCGGTTCTGGTCGAAAGTAGGAGTAGCAGTTATTAATTTTCAAATTTCTAGGCAGTTACTTAGTTCAGTTTTTCCCCCTCTTTTCCTTTGTATAAATAACTGTTTCTGAGAAGAAACAGAGGTCGCAAATCACAATACACAACCCGATTCCTGAAACTCTAACTTCCAAGCCAGAGCGAAAAACGAGTGGAAGAATCGCTGTACGTGATCGTGTACCACTTTTACGATTCAATGCAATTTATTTGTCTTTTCTTTACAATTCATGCACCATTTACTGCTTCTTTTCTTTTCGATTTTGTTAATCATTGCAAATCGTCCCCTTTTCTACATTTTTCTGAAACACAAACCACTCGCAATTCAGAGGCAATTGCTTTGAGATTTTTCTAGTTTGATCTCACAAACCTTCTAATAAAACTAGTGATTGTTTGCTAAAAACACCAGCAAACACCCACGTAACTCTTTAAATTTAGTTGGAGGCCTTCGATAAGGAGGTATAGGTATTGGCTGAGTGTCAGGAAGCAAGTCTATAGAAAACTCGATTTCCTATCAGGTGGCAATTCGGGAAGTTCTTAAGAAAAGACATCTAAAAAAACCGCACGCTACTGAAACATTTTCTATCTTTGCATCATCTACTTGTGTATCTCTAACCAAGGCCAAATACAGTTGACAACCTCTTCTCGATAACTTACTAGCTCTTAAGGCTGAGATTAAATTAAGTGGTACCCAACAACGTCTGCCTTGAAATGAGAAGGTCAATTCTCCGGGTATATCAAATCTCACCACTTTATTATGACAATCCAATGTGGCACAGTGAGAAGTCAACCAATCCATTCCTTAAATCACATCAAAATCTATCATATCAAGTGCTACTAGATCTACGAAAAATTTCTTTCCCCCAATGAATATTTCACAAGAACGATATGTAGTCTCAGCTAACAACACCCCTACAACAGGTGTAGCATCCACCAAAGTTTCTTTTAACAAGAATAATTTTTTACCAAGTCGAGGAGCAAATCACAAGGATCCAAAAGAATGTGTAGCACCACAATAAAACAAAACACGAGTATCTTAAAATCAAACAAAAAGTATACCTATAACCACTGTATTGGATGCCTCAGCATCCTGACTATTTAAAGCAAGAACTCGAGCTTAGCCCCTCCTTGCCTGCGTCTGACCTCTACCCAGATCTTCTACCACCACGCTGAGATGCTCCAAAACCGTGGCCAGATGGACTCCCCATATGTTTACAGTTGCAGAGGGACCTGAGAAGGTGCTAAAGCGCAGGTGCCAATGCATGACTAGAGGATGATTATTTTGTAGTTGCCAGACAATTCCTTCTGATGTGTCCTTCCTGACCACACCGATAACACACTCTATGATCTCCAAAACAAATACCCGTGTGAAATTTCCCGCAAGACGAACATGGCATAGATGTATCATTGACATGCCTATGAAGGAATGAGGAATTTGATGATCTCCCAAGATTTATTATACGATTCTACATTGTGCCAAAAGATTGCCCACTAGTACCGCCTCTCCGTGATACTAGTCTCTATGTCCCTTGAGAATTGGGCATAGCTCCACTACCATGACTAGAAAAGTTGTTGTGGTGTCCCTCAACCCACTAGTTCTTGAGTGAATCTTGTGTAGTACCTCTTTTCTCCTTTTGTCGTTGCTCAAGTTAAAGTGTCCAACTCAAAACCTTAGCAAAAATACAACAGTTTGTATCAACCATAGATTTTAATATATACCTCTTCAATCCACTGATGTATCTCTTAACACACATATCCTCAGCGTTAGGGTAAGGGGTGGCCTAAGGAGCTGTGTAAAAACGAGCACTGTACTCTGAAACTAAAATCCTCTTTGTCTGCTCCAATCGCTCAAACTCATGAACCAAACCATCGCTCACGCTCTTTGGAAAGAAGCGAGCCATGAACAGCTGAGAGAACTCATCCAATTGCTAATTTTTGGTGCTCCCGCTGATCTTCCACGTGACACTGTGCAAACCCCATATGCAACACCCTACAACTAAAATGATGCCAACTCCACTACCCTAATATTTGATCAACCTAATTCTCTCCACAACCCCTATGTACCGTCAATGAACAGTTGTGGATTCTCTTTACACTAGATCCAGAAAAGTAAGAGGTTTGAGCTTCTTGGAATCTGCTAAGGAAACCTAAGTTCCTCTAGTTATAACATTTATTGGTTTCTCTTCTTGTATAGTCTCTAGCTGATGTTCTAGATTTCCTTGCCCTTGATTAGCTTGGTGTTGCTCAACAACGATCCCGACAAGCGATCGTACAACCTACGGTAACCCAGTGGCAAAATCAGTCATGCTCGGATCTCTTCAACTCCGCCTAGGCACCGCAACAATGGCTACTTCGGCATCCAATCCACACCAACCATCAACATTCTCCATGCCTACCACGTCTGCGACCACGACCTATTGACCACGACCCCTTTGAGAAGTGTCTTGATGATGAGTAGTAGATTCATCAAAAGATTCCTAGACTTGGGTGGCATCCTCACCCAAAAGATATGAAATTTATCAAATGTCAGACAAGAGCACAATGAGAATATGAAAAACAAGAATAAACCTAATCAAACTCTAGGAGACAACTTTGGACCCATCATAAGGTGTAAATAGCTTCTTGCAAGTAACTTGTGCCCAGGTAAACAACTTACTCGCGAGAATCCTATTATCACCTTATGTCTGCAGCGATTAGGACCTAAAACCTAAGCTCTGATACCAACTTTGTCACGACCCAAAAACTCCAATCGTGACCGGCGCACAGACTTAGACTCTTAGCCTGGCAAGCCTAAGAAAGTACTCTTGACTAACAAAATATATCTAAAAGAAAATGACATTACTTTCATAAATCTACCGAAATTTTGATAGAGTCTCCTTTGTATTTCTAACATTCCCAAAATACCAATCAACCAGTTTACAACACCAATAACATCACCTGCCAAGTTTCAAGATAATACTAGAGCTCTGAGGAATTTAAAGACAATATACATTCCAATAAAAAGATCCACTAAACTTCCCTATAGCTGTAGAATATAACAAAATTCAAAGGATCGCAAATGTAGCGCCTCCAATTTAGGAGGCCTACCAAAGAACGGACTCTGAACACTTTAGACCTGCTAGCAACTTCTACTCAGCTGCTTGGGAATCTGAAAAAAATTTGGATAAAGAAAGGGTAAGTCACAAAGACTTAGTTAGGGAATAACAACCACCATCAACTCGAAGGGAAAACACGCAAGGCACGAGTTTTTAGCAAAATTCATAAGCTATGTTTAGGTAGTAATCATAGTAATATCAAGAAACTTAGAAATATCAAAATAGAACTCCAACAATCACACGTGAGAGGATCCGAAAGCGGCTGCATCTCGTTGATAGCCCTCTCCACCTAAGGGTGGCCTCCCTTAGGGGCGGCTTCATCTAACGGATAGCCCTTTCCTCCTTCAACCACGTCACATAACAATAATGGGGGTAGCTACATCTTGTTGATAGCCCTCTCCCCTAATGGTGGCCTCCCCTTAGGAGCGGCTTTATCTAACGGATAGCCCTCTCCACCCGAGGTCATATAACTAGGTGCACCTAGACCGACACGTCCATTACCAATTACATCTCAAAATCATTATCATGTGTCATTTACAAAAATAACCAAGTTAATACCATACCAATAGTCTTCAAATATAGGGTTAAATATGTTTTTAGTCCCTACAAAATTTCACTATTTTATTTTTAGTCATTATGAAATTTTTCATCGACTTTTAGTCCCTATAAAATTTCAAAATTTTGTTTTTAGTCCCTATAAATGCCAACTAGTGTATATCCATTGAATTTTTGAGTGATGTTTTGCATACATGTTGAGGACATTATAAACATCTCTTCCAGAAAAACTTTGAATTTTTTAACAACGCATAAATTAAATCTAAATTTTTTAAGTGCAAAAGATTCGATAAACAAATTAAAGGAAATACTACCCTAAAAATCAAATTTTGAGTTTATTTTTTGTGAGGGAGATATTTTTAATATCTTTAACGTGTATGCAAAATATCATTCAAAATTCTAAAGGCATACACGAGTTTATATTTTATAGGGACTTAAAACAAAATTGTGAAATTTTATAGGGACTAAAAGTTGATGAAATTTTTTATAGGACGAAAAATAAAATAGTGAAATTTTGTAGGGACTAAAAACATATTTAACCCTCAAATATATTCACAAAAACAAAATCATTTTTCAAGAGCGTGTTTCCCATTTGAAAATAAATAAATGATGGCTTTAAAAATATTAAAAGAGATAAAATAATGACATTTAAAACAATTTAAATATGTGACGATGACCGTCATCCACTCACAGTTACGAAGAATCAACGATTTAGCTCTCCAACATCTCTCGGAGAACCCAACGGAGCAACAACAAACAAATCTGTAAACCAATAATATTTCTAAGATTTTTAGAATGTTATTCAAGGGCTCACTAACCGTAGGGAACAAACAAAATCCCTAAATATCTACCCTAAACTCCAAAACAAATTAATGTCCCAAAATGATTTATTTGGAATAAAGAGTAGTGAATATACCTTAAATAACCCGAAAGAGTAATCTTGTAGGTGTGAGTATTTTTCCCTCTTTTTAGAGCAAAATCCTAACTCCAAAATACTACTAAAGAGAGAAAAATCGAGATGGTTTTTCTTAAAATAGAGTACAAAGGTTGAATTGGGTTATTTGAAGTGAAAAGAAGAAGAAAAATGGAGGAAGAGAAAAGAAGAAAGGGAGAAGCAGAGGGAGAGAGTATCGTGGAGGAGGAGAGAATGGTGGGGGGGGGGGGGGGGGGGATCTGTTTGTTTCTTTTTAAGAGTGTGTGTGGTGTTGTGCACATCTTTGTCCACATTGTATCATTTCGAGAGTTTGACCGTCAGACTGGTGCTAGACTGCTTCTGCCTGTCGGGGTTAGTGATACCATGGTTCCTGTGTACGAGGATGAACCCACTAGTGTTATAGCACACGTGCTTGTGTCAAAAGATTATCATATCCAATTTGTCAGAATCTGATAGACCCAAAGAGAGCTTAGACAGTTCAGTTTCATTGCCCCTATTTGATTCAACAAGTCTACTTTCTCTTTCTTTTGATGAGAGTATTACTGGTACATACAGAAGTATTGGATCTTCTGATGAGAGCATGTATCCACTTCTGGGTCTCGGAGTTCACTGGCTGGGGATCCACTCTTGTACTCAAAGGATTTTCATGCAAGGGTTTCTTTTACTGATGATAGCTCCCTTGGAAAGGTAAAATATACTGTAACTTGCTACTATGCAAAGAGGTTTGAAGCTCTAAGAAGAACTTGTTGCCCTTCTGAGCTAGATTTTGTGCGATCCCATAGTCGTTGTTGCCCCGCTCAGGGGGGCAAGAGCAATGTTTTCTTTACAAAGACAGAGCTTGAGTCATTTATCAAATTTGCACCAGCTTATTTTAAATATTTGTCCAAGTCAATCAGTACAGGGAGCCCGACTTGTCTAGCAAAGATCTTGGGAATTTATCAGGTGCTTTTTTGTTAAATTAACTTCTGTTCTGATAGCATATAGAAGCTTTACTAATGACTCGTCGTCTACTCTTGTATTACAAGTTGTAGGTCAGTTGTATAAAAAAAAAGTTGTAGATAGTCATGGAATACTTGATAACCAGCCTACTTTTTAGGTGCAAATGATTTTTTTTTATAATATTGGTGTTAATTATTACAAAAAAACCATTTTGGACATCTTTATTTTTTGACACATCACCATTTTATTTCTTTTTTTTTTTAATTCTATTTTCTCTTTCTTTCTAACTCTCTTTCTTCCAATCTCACATTTTCAATATAGACACTTTTTTACCCATCTACTATTTGTGTTCTCACATCCTTTATTTAAAAATATTTCTTTTTCCAATTTTTTTTAATCTACTATATAGTATAATATAATTAAATTAATATTAAATGATTTACATTTAACTCATATTTACTATCTAATCTAATATCTGTTTATCTAATATAATATCTATTTATACAACCAAACCACATTTAAATTACTCAAACAAGCCTCTCTATTTACTTAAACTCATCTAACTAAGGACAACATTGTAATTTACTATCACATCTTTTTTCAAATTTTCTTCTCACTCCTACTTTTTTCCTACTTTCTCATACTTTTTTTTCAAATTTCAAAATTCTAATCAATTGAAACTACAAGATAATTCCACTGATATATAAAAAAAAAACACGGGATAACTATACCGATATATAAAAAAACACGAAATTAATATCTAAAAAAATAAGAAGACTTAATGACTATTTAAACTACTGATTAATATTTAAAACACATGTGACAAATATTTGTCACTAATACCTATAAGAGAACAAATAATTGTAACGAGAAGTAATAAAACACAAGATAAATATATCTTATTGATAATCTACTATCTATCTAATATCTATTTATCTAATATAATCTAATATCTATTTATACAAACAAACCACGCTTAAATTATTACCTAAACAAGTCTCCTTATTTACTTGACAACTCATCTAACTAAGGGGAACATTGTAATTTACTATCACATTTTTTTCAAATTTCTTCTCCCAATGCACTTTCTTCCCATTCACCCTTTTTTTTCAACTTTCTCTTTTTTGTTTCAAATTTCGAAATTCAAATCAAACCCACCCACTTTCTTTTCCAACTATCTACTATAATTTACTGATCAACTAAAATAACCAATTTGCTTATCTAAAAAAACTAAAATAATCAACTGAAACTACGAGATAACTGCACTAGTACGAAATGGTACGAACTCGTAGAAAATCATTTTTTACGAGTTTTTTCATCATTGATTTGGCTTGAATCTTTCTTGTGAAACAGCTTTCCTAGTGCAAATCATTTTTATATGTTCTTCAGTTCTCATTTGGTGTTCTTGTATGTCTCTATTTTCTTTAAAGGTAACATTAAAGCACCTCAAAGGAGGAAAGGAAACAAAAATGGATGTTTTGGTTATGGAAAATCTTCTTTATCGGCGTAACAATAGACGGCTTTATGACCTCAAAGGTTTTTCTCGATCAAGGTACAATCCAGATACAAGTGGAAGCAATAAAGTTCTGCTGGATCAGAATCTCATTGGAGCTATGCCAACCTCTCCCATATTTGTTGGGAACAAGGCAAAGCGGCTGGTTGAGAGGGCTGTGTGGAATGATACTGCATTTCTTGCTGTAAGTCTGTCTGATTGCCTTATTTTTCATGCTTTACCCCTAAAGACCTGAAGTGTACCTTTTTGGGTTTTCTTGCAGCTTATTATCCTGTTTTTCCTTTCCTTTATTTTCTTTTATTTCCTTTATTTGCTTTGATTGTGATGTTAGAAAGGAGAATTTGTACACAATTTATTGGTACCCCATCTCTATTTATATTTTGGCTGTAGCTAAAACTGGTTTGGGCTCAATATATGTAGTATATCTAGCGAGAGCATGAGAAGACTTAGTTTTGTCCATACACCCACATATACACAGTAAAGATTTGTTTTAATTAAATCTGATCATAATCATTCATTTTTAAGTATCCTTCAGCTGTTCATCTAGTTGGCTGGATGGGCTCATAAATTGTTTCCATAGCATCCCACGCCCACCCCTACCCCTTTTTTTAATTGTCTGCAATTGTCAATAGTTAAATTACTTTGTATATTAATTGTAGGCTTAAATATGTATTCTGCCCCTGCAAATATCACAATAATCCAGTTATACCCTGTAAAAATAAAAACTTTAAAATTACCCTTGCAAATATTAATCGCTTACGGTTATGCCCCTCGATCAGCTTCCCATCCAAAAAAATAATTTAAATAAGGTTTATGTTGAAAAACATGGCATCCATGGAAATTAGAGAGAAAAACTTTAAAGATCTATTATATTGAAAGTGGTAAGATATTACAAAATGATAAGAGATGACCCTAAATGAGTCTACCATTTACCTTATATACTAACCAACTAATGGACCTTACTATCTAATGACCTAGCAATCTAATGGGCCTTACTACTAACTAATGTGCTTACTATCTATATTTTAACAGCCTCCCGCAAGCTGGAAGGTGTTCACAACATTTCCAGCTTTAGATAAGCAATACAAAATACTATCAAAGTAAAGAAAAAATAAAGAGCAATCCGAATTGGTAGCAGTTGAGGTGCATAGCTCCTAGAAGTCTTCGACCAACTATCGGGCCCCTTCAAGCTTCTTCCAGCGTCTCCACAACATTCACTCCAAAGGAATCAACAAACTCCACTCTTAGGATAACCATCCAAGTGCCAAAGAAGTCAACAAAAGCTTAACCATCGAATAGAAACCACAACTCAAGGTTTAACTACTCGGAGGAAGCAACAATCCAACACTTAACCATCAAGCAAAAGTCACAACTCAAGACTTAATCACTTGAAGGAAGCAAAATGCTTAACCACCATAGGGCAGAAGCAAACATCAACAACGCCATAGGGCAAAGGCTTAACTACCAAACAGAAACTATACCTCAAAGTTTAACCATTTGGCAGAAGCAAACATCAACAAGGCCATAGGGCCAAAGGCTTAACCACCAAGCAGAAACAATACCTCAATGTTTAACCACTTGGTAGAAGCACAAACAATGCTTAACCATCAAGGGTACTCAATCACTCAAGACAGAAGCAAAATCTCAATGCTTAACCATTTATAGCAGAAGCATCATGCTTAACCACCATAAACAGAAGCTAAAAACAAGCCAATAAGGCTAATCGAAAGTTCATCAAATCCAGAATAACATTGCAAATATAAGCAACACCAGTAACAAAAAGCACCTTGATTGTTGAAACATAAGCTGAATTATTATGACTACTGCCCCTGTTGACCCCACAAGAAATGCACGAGGCTTGAGTTGCAAAACAATCAATCTATAACTTGCTAATGCCACACAACAGCCCATTCTTTCAAATTGTTTAGATACTTGATCAACTTGTCCCACCAATCCAAATGCATCATACATAAATTCAAAAGTTAACTAACACAATATTAGTGATTAACACATTTTGACATGAGTACTATATCTAAACCATCTAAGACAAAGGTAGAATCCACAACATGGAACTAATAAGCAAACTTATCTTCAAAGAGCAGTAATTACCAACTAGTAAGACCATCACTGAAAATATCATAAGATCAATCTAAATTCGTGATTCTCATGCAAATCAAGATATAGAATGCAATTACCAGACATTTTCCATTGCCATCAAGTACACCCAAGAAAAATTGCCACCATCTGACCATCAACCTCTGATATTCTTGTCTCAAAGAAATCCTCCATCAAAGATCCTTTACCCTTTGGAGCTAAAATCAAACTAATTAAGGTCAAACGTCATAGAAGCATATTCTAAAACACTTGGTAGTGCCACTGTTACCAATGTGATATCCAATTTATATTAAAAATCCATCTATCAGGGAGGTGAAACAAGTCAGCATTTGGCAACTTCAATATAACCAGCAACAAACTACAGAATGCAGCAACACCAATAGTAACAACAAGAACAGCTTCCGTGCCGCAAAAACTGTAGCGATACCCGCAACAGGATTGGCGCAACACTGTACTATCGTGCATAAGCTCAATCACAAAACAATCACCATGTTCAAAGTGACAACAGCTGGAACGAAATTAGACAGAATCAGAGCGGTGCAGGGCGGCAGCTCGCGAGGACTCTTCAATCACAACATCGATAACAAGAAATCGAAACTCCGATTTAGATTATAACTATATTGGAGACCAAAAAGAAAGAAGAACAGTGAAGTGAAATCACAAATCTGAAATGCAAGAACAAAGCAAACACAATCGTGATACGAAAACGAAACCGCAAGTCAAAAACAGATCACAAAAGCGAAATCAGATCGCACAAATGAAGAACGATTGCAGTGATGAACGATGCAAACAGAATCACACAACTAAACTGCAAGAATCACAAACAGAAGTGAAGATTGATGATAATAGAGTCCTCGATCGAAAGCAAATTATGTAACAAGAACACGAAACGAAAGGGGAACGGAGCTAATCCGAAACAGATTAAACGAAAGCAAGTGAATCAGAAGAGAAAGGTGAAACGCAGGAACAATCAGACTGCGTAATGAAGGAAAACGCGGAGATGAACAAGACCAGAAATCGAAATCAAACATGAAAAACAGAAATAAAATTCGATCTCAATGAAAACGTAGAAGGGGTTTTGTAATAGAAAAGGAGTGAATGAAAAATAAAACTACTAAACTAATAAAGTAAGACAAGGAACCTGAAATTAGTGAAAATTTACGGAGGATACCATGTTTGCTCTGATACCATGTTGAAAAACATGGCATCCATGGAAATTAGAGAGAAAAACTTTAAAGATCTATTATATTGAAAGTGGTAAGATATTACAAAATGATAAGAGATGACCCTAAATGAGTCTACCATTTACCTTATATACTAACCAACTAATGGACCTTACTATCTAATGACCTAGCAATCTAATGGGCCTTACTACTAACTAATGGGCTTACTATCTATATTTTAACAGTTTAAATATATGTTCTCCCCCTGCAAATATCACCATAATCCAGTTATGCCCCTGCAAATATCAGCATAATAGAATAATTAAAGATTTTGACTGGGGAATAACTGGATTATAGTGATATTTGCAGGGGTATAACTGGATTATGGTGATATTTGTAGGGGTAAAACATATATTTAAACCTTATTTAAATTATTTTTTTGGATGAGAAACTGACCGAGGGGTAAGCGATTTATATTTGCAAGGGTAATTTTAAGGTTTTTATTTTTACAGGGGTATAACTGGATTATGGTGATATTTGCAGGGGCAAAACATATATTTAAGCCTTAATTGTATGTTACTGTTATGTCGATACTTACGGAATATGATATTGTGCATGTGGCTGCAGTCAATATATGTGATGGACTACTCATTGCTGGTTGGTGTGGATGAGGAAAATCATGAACTAGTTTTAGGCATCATTGATTTTATGAGGCAATATACATGGGATAAGCACCTTGAAACTTGGGTGAAAACCTCTGGCATCCTTGGTGGACCAAAGAATACTTCTCCAACTATTATATCACCTAAGTAGTACAAAAAACGGTTCAGAAAAGCCATGAGTTTATATTTTCTTATGGTGCCAGATCAATGGTCTCCTCCAGGCTTACAATGCAGTGGGTCCCAACTTGACCTTTGTGATGAAAATTCATGAGGTTGGGGCCCATTTGATTGATTGAGATGGTCAAAATTTATATCATGTAAATGTTAAAATGGGATCCTCTTTCATTTTTCTTATACGCTCAATATATGTCTGCTGCATCGTTGTTATATGATAATTGCAGGTTTTTAACTTGCGCTCCCATTAGAAAAAGTATTTTTGGTGCGCTTCCAATTATCAGAAAATCTTGAAAGGGTATGCTGGATCATGACGTGTATGGTGGCCTAACAAAACCTAACCACCTCACCCCTTTTTTG
Source organism: Astragalus glycyphyllos (assembly GCA_963573325.1). Taxonomy (NCBI): domain Eukaryota; kingdom Viridiplantae; phylum Streptophyta; class Magnoliopsida; order Fabales; family Fabaceae; genus Astragalus; species Astragalus glycyphyllos. Next base: position 67,490,238 of record OY754308.1, read on the forward strand.
TGGTCTGATGACTGGATCCAAGTATTTTAAGTAGACAAGATTAATGCTTTATGAGAAGTTTATTTAACTAATAAGTCAAACGACCATTCAAAAACCCTTTGAGACCAAATTGACCAACATGTGCCAATTTAGTCCCAAACATTTATAAAAGTGTGTCAGTTTAGTCACTCTGTCAACCATGGTTGGTTACAGAGCTGACATGGCAGTTAAGTGGCAAATGTCAGGGACTAAATTGACATACCAAAACATGATAAAAAAATTCCTCGTCACCATGTCATGTCATTCAAATATTGGGAACCAAATTAATACTAAGTTATATAAGTCAGGAACCTAATTGATTTTTAGTAATAAAATTTTTAGTAATAAAAATCAAGGACTAAAGTGCTACTGCTTTTTGTTAGTCATATATGATATTGTTTCAATATTAAACCATGTTTATGGTTCAATTTCTACATCCAACTGAGGGGAGGGTGGTGTGAGAAAGTGAGAGTGGGAGGAAAGACATAGGTTTAGAATGTTTTTAACTTAGGGGTATTTTGGGGTTTTAGAAGGTTAGGGGGTGTCCACTGAGTAGAGCCCTATTGATATTGGTTAGGGCCCAAAACATAAAAGCCCAATTACTGCTACCTTGTTTGGGTGATACTTCGTCCAACCCCCTCTCTACTCAGTGGACACCCCCTAACTTTCTAAAACCCCAAAATACCCCTCAGTTAAAAACACTAATGTGAAAAAAAATTACCAAGTTCTTTTAAATAGGTTGGTCACTTTGGTCTCTAAGGGTTTTTGAGTGGTCGTTTGACTTATTAGTTAAAAATAGACTTCTCAAAAAGCATTAGTCTTGTGTCTACTTAAAAAACTTGGCTCGAGTCATCAAACCACAAAAAAGGGGTGAGGTGGTTAGGGTTTGTTAGGCCACCGTACTGTATAAACTAGCCCACCTACCTTGCAAACCAACTAGGCAGTTGTATTTTTTAAAACATTTTTCCTTTTATTTAACCATTTTTTATGTTAATTTAAGTATTTATTACATATTGTGGCGAGTCTGTTTGCAATCTTGGCCAGTTTTAAATGAGTTTGGGCGAGCTAGACCGTCAACCCTCCACATGTTAGGGGAGTATATTCTTTTATTTTTTGCATGCATTTTAAAATATGTTTGTACGTATGCCAAATAATTGACTAATACCCAAGAAATGATATAATAAACAGTGCTCACCAAAAATTTATCGATGTCACCATTTCAATAAGTCACGAAAAATAAAAGTTGTCTACAATACAAAAATTCGAAGACAACTGAACGAGAAGGCAAGAGATGAATACACAATATAAAATAAAAAATGGGAGAGAAAAAATAATTCACTCTACAGTTACACTTGATAGCCATGATCCAGCATACCCTTTCAAGATTTTCTGATAATTGGAAGTGCACCTAAAATGCTTTTTCTAAGGGAGCACAAATTAAAAACCTGCAATTATCATATAACAACGATGCAGCAGACATATATTGAGCGTATAAGAAAAATGAAAGAGGATCACATTTTAACATTTACATGATATAAATTTTGACCATCTCAATTAATCAAATGGGCCCCAACCTCATGAATTTTCATCACAAAGGTCAAGTTGGGACCCACTGCATTGTAAGCCTGGAGGAGACCATTGATCTGGCACCATAAGAAAATATAAACTCATAGCTTTTCTGAACCGTTTTTTGTATTGCTGAGGTGATATAACAGTTGGAGAAGTATTCTTTGGTCCACCAAGGATGCCAGAGGTTTTCACCCAAGTTTCAAGGTGCTTATCCCATGTATAATGCCTCATAAAATCAATGATGCCTAAAACTAGTTCATGATTTTCCTCATCCACACCAACCAGCAATGAGTAGTCCATCACATATATTATATTATATTATATTACCTAAAGAAGATATAAATACAAGAGGAGGCCAATGGAAAATGCATTCTGTAAGTATCGACATAACAGTAACATACAATTATTATACAAAGTAATTTAACTATCGACAATTGCAGACAATTAAAAAAGGGGTGGGGTGGGATGCTATGGAAACAATCTATGAGCCCATCCAGCCAACTAGATGAGCAGCTGAAGTATACTTAAAAATGAATAATTATGATCAGATTTAATTAAAACAAATCTTTACTGTGTATGTGGTTGTATCATGTATGGACAAAACTAAGTCTTCTCATGCTCTCACTAGATATACTCTTACATATACTGAGCCCAAACCAGTTTTAGCTATTCTTTTGTTCTCACTTGACAGTCAAAATATAAATAGAGATGGGGTACCAATAAATCGTGTGCAAATTTTCCTTTCTAACACCACAATTAAAGCAAAAAAAAGGAAAGGAAGATGAAAACAGGATAATAAGCTGCAAGAAAACCCAAAATGGTACACTTCAAGTCATTGGGGGGTAAAGCGTGGAAATTAAGGCAATCAGACTTACAGCAAGGAATGCAGTATCATTCCACACAGCCCTCTCAAGCAATTTCTTTGCCTTGTTCCCGACAAATATGGCAGAGGTTGGCATAGCTTCAAGGAAATTCTGATCCAGCAGAACTTTATTGGTTCCACTTGTATCTTGATTGTACCTTGATCGAGAAGAACCTTTGAGATCATAAAGCCGTCTAATGTTACGCCGATAAAGAAGATTTTCCATAACCAAAACATCCATTTTTGTTTCCTTTCCTCCTTTGAGGTGCTTTAATGTTACCTTTAAAGAAAACAAAGACATACAAGAACACCAAATGAGAACTGAAGAACATATAAAAATGATTTGCACTAGGAAAGTTGTTTCACAAGAAAGATTCAAGCCAAATCAATGACGAATAACTCATTTGGTTGCATTTGTATGATTGTTCACGTGAGTCGTGACAGTTTCTAGAATATAGGACAAATATTTGGATAATCCAATGGTCCAGAAACTGCCACCAAATACTTCCCTAATGGACATTGTCATCAATATTAAATATGAAAATGTATTCAATCCAGGGTACACTAAACCTATGCTTATAAATACATTAAAGGGGAGGGGAAGGTATACCTAACCGGTGATTTCAAGTGGGCAAAAATAATTACCAATATTATCAAAAAAAAATCATTTACACCTAAAAAGTAGGCTAGTTGTTACCAAGTATTCCATTACTATGAACTGACCTACAACTTGAAATACAAGAGTAGATCAGTCATTAGTAAAGCCTCTATATGCTATCAGAACAGAAGTTAATTTAACAAAAAAGTACCTGATAAATTCCCAAGATCTTTGCTAGACAAGTTGGGCTCCCTGTACTGATTGACTCGGACTAATATTTAAAATAAGCTGGTGCAAACTTGATAAATGACTCAAGCTCTGTCTTTGTAACCTGCTTGTTAATAAATCTATAATCCAGGGTTTTTGCAAAGAAAACATTGCTCTTGCCCCCCCTGAGCCCCCCACTTCTTACAACGACTAAGGGATCGCACAAAATCTAGCTCAGGAGGGCAACAAGTTCTTCTTAGAGCTTCAAACCTCTTTGCATAGTAGCAAGTTACAGTATATTTCACCTTTCCAAGGGAGCTATCGTCAGTAAAAGAAACCCTTGCATGAAAGTCCTTTGAGTACAAGAGTGGATCCCCAGCCAGTGAACTCCGAGACCCAGAAGTGGATAACATGCTCTCATCAGAAGATCCAGTACTTCTGTATGTACTAGTAATACTCTCATCAAAAGAAAGAAAAAGTAGACTTGTTGAATCAAATAGTGGCAATGAAACTGAACTCTCTAAACTCTCTTTGGATCTATCAGATTCTGACAATTGGATATGATAAACTTTTGACACAAGCACGTGTGCTATAACACTAGTGGGTTCATCCTCATACACAGGAACTATGGTATCATTAACCCCGGCAGGCAGAAGCAGTCTAGCACCAGTCTGACGGTCAAACTCTCGGAATGATACAATGTGGACAAAGATGTACTCAACAAGCTTCTGTGTATTGAAGGCAGAAGTTTTGCTCAATGAACATAAGTTTGCAAAAGGCATCCCAGCCCATCTAGTATCAAGTCCTTTAGAAAGCAATTTGGAGTCACGGGTGCATCCTGTGTCAATCCCACCTAATTATCAGAATTTGTTTTTTCAGTAACTATATTTGCCATGGGTGAATGAACTATTGCAGCTTCTCCATCAGAAGGTCGACGACCATTTTCTTTGTATAGTATATTTGTAGGGTGATTTTCACCGATCCATGCTGCATCAAGGGTATCAGATAAATTAGCCACAGAAGGAGATTCCCCCCGAGACGAAGCCTTCCGTACAGCTCCCCCAAACTCCAAAGAGTTAGATTTATCGCTGATATCTACACCAGCAGACAGAGAAAAGGAAGGCTTTACCCCTGTCCTCGCCTTTGATCATCTCACATGACTGGCTAAGGTCGCTAGTGCTTTCTAAATTAAGACTTCCATCAGGTTTTGTTTCCGAAAGAAAGGAATCGGAACTGCTATGGCCTCTTGCTGGCCTAGTGGCCACAACTGTTTCAACAACCTTTTCCCTAGAGCCAGCCGATTTCTCTCTCTCTCATAGGAGTTCCTTGAATCTTCTGGGGCCAAAGTTTTCCTTAGATTGGATGCAAATATCAGGCACTGGTCCCAGATATAAGAAAGGATCAGGATATGTCGGCGCAATTTGTAGAGCTCAAGAATATCAATCACAAGCTCACCAGCTTTGGCCTCTTTATGAAGCAACTTTTGTAACAAGTCCTAAGTATTCAACATTACAAATGGGAAACCAATAATTAATGTACTATATCACCTTTTAATCAAGCAAGGAAAATCGGCAAAACTTAAATGAACTCAATCTCTTTACCAATCAATCTGGTAAGTAGAGGGCTGGAACTTGAAAGAACAAGAATGTGGTTAAATTTTTTAATCCTTTTCATTTGGAAACTCCTTTTCGGGAAGGGGAAATGGATTTCAATGTCTCAAACCACGCACCTCAGATTCTTCTTTCTCTTTCTGCAGCATTTCTTTAAGTTCAGCAATCATATGCTTAAAATCTGCCACTGTATTTCCACCCTCCTGCAGCACAGGACCTGAAACTTTCTCAGAAATTTGATGTAGAACGGTGCACACTTCACTAAACAGTATATCAGCCTTGTTATGCACCTGCTGGACAAGACCAACGATTTTTCATAAATTCAGAAGCATTCAGAGGCAAGTGTTATATCTAAACTAAAGTTAGCTCATCAACCTCCTTTGCTTCTTTCTGTAGCCAGTCCTAACTATCATAGTTGAATCACACAAAGAGAAATTTCAAGAAGGAAACCAAGTGTTGAGCTTGTAGCCTCAAGAGACAGAGTTAAATCCCCTCGGAGACAGTTGTGAAAAGGGCATTAGTATTGGTGCCGCTTTGATTAATATTAATTTCCACCTTCCCCAATTTTTAAAAAGTGTTGGTTCAACCATCAAGCTTTATTGATAAAAACTTAAAAGACGAATGACCCAAATTCCAATCTAAATTAAGATGATTCAGCCGGGCTGGCCCCATACCGATCTAACACATAACAAACTGATTGTAACCCCAGTGCAGCCTATTAGTAACCATCCAGTAAAAAAAAATTACTTTAGGACGAAATTGAAGAATAATGACAACCATAAAATCCTTTAGCTGAATATAACAGACTAAGCGAGTAACTGTTGGCGTGGTTATGACGGTGGGTACTGTTAAATTATAGCTAGAGCAGAAAGGGATAATTAAAAACAGTTGGGAGAAGAGTAGAGAGAGAGACCTCTCGATCACCTTGGAATGAAACTAGATAGTCTTCCATGAGAGCTCAGAGTGATTATAGAAACTAGAAGCTACTGTAGTGGCTTTACCAGTGAGTTCGCAATGGAGGCCAAAAAAAACTGTCTCTCTGATTAGTAAGGCTTATAGGGGTCTTTAAAGCCTCAATAGCACTATTTGGGTTTCGATTATCCCAAGGGCACTCACATTCCAAGAATGAGAGTTGTGGTCAATTAAATCATTAACTCTTAGAATAGAGCTCCCTTCTTTACAACTAGCCAAATCACCACTAGGTAGCCATTTATCCTCAGTAACTCTAACATCATCACCATTCCCTATAGCCCATCTCCCTTGACATTTTAGAAGGTCCCTGCCATGTAAATGACTCCTCCACATCCATGAAGCACCGGCCTTAGGCTTCACCACCCAGAAATCCTCCCTTCCACAATAGATGCTCCTAAGCATATTGGCCCAGTATTGATTTAGACATTGAACACATCTCCAAGCTTGCTTAGATAGGAAGGCAGAATTTTGAGTAGCAAAAACCTTGAAGCCCATGCCACCCTTATTCTTAGCTCTACACATAAATTCCCAACTCTAGATTACTCATTATTAGGTATGGCAAAGTAGGTTGGGTTGGGTTGCCAACATGAGACAAGGGCACACGTTTTTTGTATGTATATTTTTGTTTTTTATATTGTTCGCTACAAAAACCATAATTAGAGTGGTATTTTACAATATTTTTATGTGTTTAACATGTGTATTATTATGTGCTCGTTTCTATGCAGGCCTAGTCAAATCTATATAGAGTTTAGGGTGGTCACTTGCACCCCCTGAAAAATAAATAAGTGCACTTGGCTCTCTATAAAAAGTTATTTTGACCACCTCAATTTAAAAGTTTGCACTTAGATCATTAATTTTTTTTCTGCAGCATTGTTCCATCATATCACTCAATTTATATAGATGAATGATTGTTTGGTGACTTATATTGAGATGTACTCCATCCAATCACGCTTATAGGCTAAAAAGGATTTCATTCTTTTGTTTAAAAAAACTTCAATTCCTGATCATTATTATAAGCAAAAGTTAACTACTCTTGTCATATTTAATTTAATGCTATTATCCTAAACAAACCAAAATATTTTTTCCGTCAAATATTATAAAGGTCAACTTAGTAAATTTGATTTGACTTTTAAATGAAATATAAACATTTAATTGGACTTAAGCGAGTTTCTTAATCCGCAAGGAGTGTCAAAAACATCGATGATGTACTCATTATTCAGTGATGTAACATCAAATTATGTAGATGATAGTTATTAGATGTGTAATTTATTTAATTTAATGTATTAAGTTTAAATTTTATGACATATTTAGTGATGCACACATTAACAAAAATTGTACCATCTGACCCATGGTCCTAGCCTCCTGGGGCCGCCACTGTATGCAGGACACTACGATGGTTCCTATACTTCTTACAAGACGTTATTACAATGAGGTTCTTGACTTTGTGGTGTTGTGTGACCCTCTTGGAAATTTACAGATGAAGGTTAACAAAAAAAATGGGAAGACGTATTTTGGGGAAGATGAAAAGTTGTTGAAACATTTTAGGGTTTATATTTGGACGTGGGGGACTTAGACCATTCTTAATGAAGTACCTACTCCTTAAGTGCTTAGTGAGACCTCACATGTAGACATCACTCTTTTATACATATTTTAATACCTAATAAGTACTCAATCCCTTCAAAAAGATTTTAAATGGGTCCCACAAATAACTAGATATCATCATTTTATCAATAAATAAGTCACACTATTTTAAAAAGGACCCGCATAAAGTGAGAGAGAGAAAATACTTATATAAGGTCTCTTCTTTACAAGCAACAAAGGTTTTTTTTTTTACAATAGTGCTTATTTAACATGATGCTAAATAAACAAACATAAGACAAACACTACCCATTAGGGATGCTCGTAGATCTCTCACATTAAAAGTTATCATAAATAATAATAATAATAATAAAAATAACAGAATATATAATAAGTAGGAGGCTTAAATGCACTTTTGGTCCCCCTACTTTACTCAATGTGCAATTTTGATCCCTCTATTTTTATTTTGGCAATTTTGATTCCCCTATTTTACAAAATTGTGCAATGTTGACCAAATTTGAATTTGAAACTCTAAGATGTTGATGTGTCAATATTTTAATTGGCATGACAATTGACTAAGCTTTATTGGCATGCCACTTCATTTTTTTTATAAAAAAAGATTTACTTTAATTTTATATTTTATAATATATTTATTTAAAATAATTAAATAATTAAATTTTATATTTTACAAAGCCACGACATTTCTTTCATTCTTCCCAGAAATCCAATTTTTCCATGGTTAATCCATTGTGTATTTAAATTGGAATCATCCCATAACAAATACAAGGTTTATTATTTGAAATAATTTTTGTATAAAATTAAAGTAAATATTTTTTAATAAAAGAAATGAAGTGGCATGCCTCCGAGGCTTAGTCAATTGCAATGTCAATTAAAATATTGACACATCAGCAACATCTTAGAGTTTGAAATGCCAATTTGGTCAATATTGCACAATTTTGTAAAATAGGGGACAAAAATTGCCCAAATAAAAATAAGGGGATTAAAATTGCACAATGAGTGAAATAGGGGGACCAAAAGTGTATTTAAGCCTAATAAGTAAGGCTTTTTTTGTGAGAATAAGTATCCATAAGGCTTAGCGAAACTAAGAAGTGCTAAAATTGTTAGCCTAATATTATTACCATTTTATGGAATGATGAATTTTGTCGAAAGAAATAGTGGGTTGCATTTTGAAAGAGAAACACACAAAAATGATGAGTTCGGATTTAGATCATCTACATTTAGCAGAGTCTTTCTCTCTCTCTTTTCATGTTTTATTTTTAATTTTTTTATTAAAAACAAATTAATAGTTGTGATTTAAAAGTGGCATAATCCAATGGTTCTAGCGTAGTTAATTGCTATGACTACAGTGAATCAGTATCTGAATCGGCCATCAATGTATTATACTAGAGCAAAGGCCTAAATTCGTCTCTGACAATTTTTTCGCAGGACGAACTTGGCATGTTGTTCTGCATTGTATAAAAAACAATGATTAAAATCCGCAAAGTAATGGAAACAAAATTAACATTTACAGCTTAATTACTTTAAAATTAGGGCACCCAACAAACTCTCTATTGGGGTTTGCTGCTGTCTTTGAAAGGGTTACAACAGCTTTTAACCCACAACAACATCTTGGGCCACTCCAATGCCTACGAGTATTTGTTGAATCTCTAGAATAAAAGTGAGTAGTTTGAGATCAATGACTGCTCATTCTTGTAATCAATAATCAAACTACCAATGAACGAATAGAAATCAAAATATAAAATGGAAATAAAAATGACATACAAATCATGAATCAAAACGAAAAAATAGTGAACAAAACCCACATTTTGGTTGTTCTCTATCTATCAGCTGTGTGTCCTCTCCTTCAATGGTGGAAAATGGTTTCTAGTTTCAGAAACCACAGTTTAAAGGATGAAGATGACTCAGGGACGAATTTGTCCCAAAAACTGTCGGGGACTGGTTGTACTCCTCTCAACCAAGATAAACTTGCTTATGCCCGTTGGCCCCTTGGCAATAGTGGTTGACAAATTGTTTCATAGTCATGTAAGTTTCCTTATTCACTAGTATGTAACCCGTGCGATGCACAGGGAGCAATTTTGGTTTAAAATATCTACTTAACTAAAAATTAAGGAAATAAATATATAGAATGTTTGGATGAAAAATGTAACATTGGTTATATTGAAAGTGTTACAAATAATAAGAATATATCTCGCTAACAATGTGAAAAAAAATTCCCATATTAGGTGAATACTACATTATGATAGAGATATAATTGTAATATATATATATATATATATATATATATATATATATATATATATATATATATATATTGTCAAACTAAATCGATATACTTAAATTTTAGATATCATATAACTGAAGTGCCGATAACTAATAAACATGTTATACATGTTTTGGTAAGGGATTCCTTTAAGAATAAAATCTTGGTAAAGGGTCTAGATTTTATAGGTGAAATTAGGTTTACCTTTTGTTTTAAATAAAGGAGACGTAAAAAAAATAAAAGTTACTCAGTCTTAGTCTTTCTATTCTGGTACATACTTGGGAAAGATATAGAAAAATTGTTGGTGCTACAACTTACAATTTGTGCGAAGCTTCCATTGAAAGTTTGATTTCTCTCGTCTTACTATAATATTCAGTCTCCTTATGATATACATTTATCATATAATTTAAATACTAATAAATTGTTAATGAAATATTAATACTTTTTCATGTAAATTGTTAATCACTCTAAGAGGCAGGGACAATTTTGATGAGAATAGTTTATGAATAAAAGCATAATTTAAGGATGAGAAAATAAAGGTACAAAAAATAGAATGCAGCTCCTCTGCAACTTGTTCCTGCCTGGTCAACTTATTCCAATCATATGCCAAAGGGTATTAAAAGACATAGACCAGCCTGCACCAGAATATAACAGTGCACCTGCACTGGATGCTCCTGCACTGAAAACAGACAACAATGCATAAAGAACCTCAGGACCATACCAATGCACCAGCACTTGATTGATGACATCATGCTTAGTCATGGAGCACATGGGGCACATGCCAACATGCAAATTTCGGCGCCCACTATAGAAGACTACTTTGAAGAGTCTCTCACTTAGGACACTTGGCCATTCACTATTGGACCTCCATTTGTGTTTGAGTGTGGGATTCAAATTGCTTTTTGAAGATCTGAAAAGTAACCATAGTTAACTTCTCAGGTTAACTTAATCTCCAAGGAAATCTCACTTTTTGAAGGCTATATAAAGACCCTCATTTCTCATTTGAAGGGCATCTCATAGATCATATTTTACATTCTAGTTTTAGATAGTTGTTAGTTGTAAAAAGGTAAGAAGGAATTGACAACTTCTCCCTTCACTTCTTCATAAAGATAGTAGAGTGCAGGAAGTCGGTGCACCTGCATTGCTTGGAATTCTCATGCAAAAGAACTTCAATTTGTGTAACTTCTACCTTATTGTTTTCTATTGTACTTTCAATTATATCAACATGTTCTATTCAGTTTCTCCTTGCCTTGCAATGCTTAATATGAGCTAAACTTATTAAGTTGAGATGTTCTAACCTTATAATGAGCTTTTAAGTAAGATATTGTGTTCTTCTGTGGTGTATGCATTTTAGTTCTTGTGTAATACTTCTTTCAACACACGTTTTAGGGTTGATCGCTTAAAATAAGTAGATTTGTAAAAGCAGACATGGTTTACAATTAAGATATACGTGATAAAGCACCCATAGAAACATTTTACTTTGTATGTTTATAGATTGTTTGAAAATTTATACCCTCATTGAAATTAATTTATTTGTAATTATCTTTGTATTATTTTTTAATTAAATAAATTGTTCTTTTAATTGCAATTATAACTAAAAATTTAATTGGAAATCATTCGTTACTGTTTGAAAATTTATACCCTCATTAAATTCATTTATTTGTAATTATCCTTTGTATTATTATTTTTTATTAAATAAATTATTCTCTTAATTTATTTTTTTAGTATGAAAGGATGTCAATTTGGATGCCAATTAGGATTTGCATTAAATAGATTTTGGTGAAATTCACCTATGATTGACACCTAGGATAAAGAGTCTATAGAAACATTTTACTTTGTATGTTTATAGATTGTTTGAAAATTTATACCCTCATTGAAATTAATTTATTTGTAATTATCTTTGTATTATTTTTTCATTAAATAAATTGTTCTTTTAATTGCAATTATAATTGAAAATTTAATTGGAAATCATTCGTTACTGTTTGAAAATTTAAACCCTCATTAAATTCATTTTTTTGTAATTATCCTTTGTATTATTTTTTCATTAAATAAATTATTCTTTTAATTTATTTTTTTAGTATGAAAGGATGTCAATTTGGATGCCAATTATGATTTGCATTAAATAGATTTTGGTGAAATTCACCTATGATTGACACCTAGGATAAAGAGCTCATAAAAACATTTTACTTTGTATGTTTATAGATTTGTTTGCTACATATTAATTTCATTCTAAATCATGCAAGTTTACTCATGGATGATAGGATAGTACCTCTTGAATTGATTAAGCTGAATTCTACAAATGTGTTTTTGTAACATCCCAGACTACTTCTAGAACTGTTGACTGCCCCCACAAACCAACACGAGTCTTTTCAACATGCGTTGTACTCACTTGCATGCTTTCTAGGAAACTTCCCAGAAGGTCACCCATCCCACTACTACTCCAAGTCAAGCACGCTTAACTATGGAGATCTAATGGGAAGGGCTCCCGAAAAGAAGATGCACCTTGTTGGTATAGGTAGTCCAAATCAATTCTTTTTAAGGCTTCCTTCAACTATACAGTCCCATACCTGCACAGCCTCAGGATCCCTCTCATTCCGGTGCATATTCAGTTCATTCACGTACTCCTTCGCTATGAAGCTGCCAGGAGCCGCTCTTTGCCATACCACCTTTTTGGGCACCGACGATCACTCCCCGCCCTCGTCAGCCACAAATGTCACAGTTTTAGGGTTGGGTCTTTCTTTTAGGCTTATTAGGGATTATACCCTTGGCAGAGCGTTTGAGCTATACAACGGAGTAAGTCATTATTGCTGTTCTTTTGGTATGCATGCTTTAAAATCAAATATGTGATGTTTCGTAGAATATGTTGAAATGAAATTTGATAGAAACTGAGTTCAAGAATTTGTTTATAATGCAACTTTTGACCTACCTCTGATGCAGGCAACTAACTTTCTTTATTGGACCTGCAGGTACTTTCACCCCTTTCCCTTTTTAAGTTACTGTTGGAATATGAGTAGTGAATTAAAAAGTCCCACATTGCTTGGACTAGGCACTTGAAGAGTGCTTATAAGTGGTGACTTCACACCTTTGGGTTGGGGCCCAAAGGGTACCCAGTTTTGTAAACGGGCAAGCACGCACACTGTTGTGTGAAAAGGATGTGCAAGTATACACAGTCTAAACAAGTAATATAGAGATAAGAAGGTTGTCGTACCCACAGAGATTGAATTAATTTTACTAAGTTAAATTAATAGTACTTATCTTCAGGGCTTCATTACAAGTCTTATTTCTAAGCTCTAAATAAGTTCACCCTTGCCTAATCAAACTCCTACAGATCATCCCATGAACTATGCTATCCTATGTCTAGGTCTTAGCATGGTTTTAACAAAGTTTCCTATTATTAAAACACTTATTCATGTTAGTTCTTGATTTCAAATCACAAACCATTTCTGAATTTATGACCCTACTTATTTTAAGTGATCAAGTTAAAATAAGTTTGAAAGAATTATCACGCAAGAACTAAATTACAAAAACATCAACATAACTTTATAACATTTCAAAGTTTCATTACTAAGCTAAGGCATCCCAACCACAAAGGGTTCAGCTCATGCTTGACATAACTAGAAAGATACAAACAAGATTTCTCATGCTTATAACAAGAAAAACGCAAAGAGAATAAGAGGTAAGAGTAATTACACAAAAGAAGATTTTTTGCATTTCTTTTCTAGCAATGTGGTTGCTTACACTTCTTCACTAGAGTACCTCAACAATTTCACAAGATAAGATGAGTAGGAAGTATCACCATCTCACTTACTTGAAGCTTTGTTGAGTACTACAACTTACAAGAGAAATAAATCTACTTAAAACTAGAAACTAGAATATAAAATGTATTGTTGAATGATAAGAATTGAGTGTCCTTCAAATGGAGAAGAGGGTGGTATTTATAGGCTTCATGATCCATCTTCCTTGATCACCAAGTTGTTTCTCTCTCCTTTTGTCAAGTAAAAAGTGTGATAAGAACCCCCACCAAATATTAAGGGAGGTCCAATGGTGTAATGACAAGTGGAAAGTGAGATTTTTCACTTTGAGGCTAGATGCATGAATTTGGCCAACTTGCGCTTGCCACTTGCATTTGCTGACATCATCAGGTTGTAGGAGCAATTGTGTTACTTAAGTTGATGCAGCTGCAATAGATGCAGGTGCAATGCTTGGGTATGATGCAGGTGCAATGCTCCTGTCTTCTGCTTTTTACAGCTTATTGCAGGTGCACCTATTGCGGTCTCCATTGCAGCTGCAATATTCAACAAACACATCAAAAATACCACAAATTATGAAATTCAATTCTAAGGAGTTCCAAAGCTAAATGATGCTGATTTCAACTATTATTCTTTATTTGGATTAACAAATTACTGAGTTCTTACAAAAATTCAAGCTTAAGAAGTGTAATTAACTATATAAAATAGAGTTATCACACACCATCTGACCACCACACGCGCGTGCGCCGCCGCTGACCGGCCGGGCTTGGCTTGTGAGGTGTAAATAAATTTTTTGCGAAAATAATTAAGTATTATTTTATTTTTTGGTGCGTTGCGTGTCCAGATTCTTTGGCGTCCGGATACGATGAACTAACCGTTGCGTACAGATTCGTTGAACGAGAGCTACATGGAGCGCAAGCAGCTCCATCCTTATTGTTGCACCCCGAAAAAAATCCGGATTGGACCTTTCATCGTACAACGTGAAAATTTGTGAAGCCGCCATCAACATTTTTTATTTAGGGACCAAAACATTGAAAAAGGGTCCTTTTTTAAGGCGGGTGGTCCTTTGAGAACTAGAGATGTAGGTTCGGGGGTCGGTTAGGTGTGGGGAAGGTATTAGCATCCCACACCTCCTTTCTACCGAAAGGGAACCTTTAACTTGATGTGCGGTTTTGACAGAGTTGATTTGAAACAATTCGTTCTACTTCTTTTTTTATTTGAGAAAAGTGTTTTTGAAAACGGGGGAAAAGAAGAATCTTTTTATTATTTTTTAAAAGTGTGCTTGACGGGATGTGACCCGCTCCTACGTATCTCCCGGTGCGATGGAGAATTCAAAGCTTACGTAGTTCTCTTTAGTCGAGAAACTTTGTGTTGGTGTTTTTTATTGTAGGGGTTTTCGGTCCTAGACTGTACAGTCCACTAGACCTAGAACAAAGACAACCCCGCCTGTACAGACGACGTGCCCCCTACTTATTGAAAATGTTTTTTTGATTAAGGAAGAAAAAGATTTGTTGTGAGGTTGGTTGCTTTTATTTGGCAAGTATCTTAGGCTCGCCTGAACTGTACAGCTCGCTAACCCTAAGACGCTAACCAATACCGGATGTACATCCGACTCAATTCCTTACTCATTTTTTTGAAATAGGGTTCAAGTTGTTAATTACTTGTTTTAACTCTCATAAGTATCCCAAGATGTTTGAGCTGTACAGCTCCGATCTTAGGACGCTAGACAACACCGGCCGTACGTCCGACTTGCCTCCTTATGAGTTTTCAAAAAGGTTTATTGTTGATCTTTGAAAAAATTTGATTGCTATAGAAAAACAATTTGAAGAAAAGTTTTAATTTGGAAAATAATTTGGAAAAAGAAATGACTTGAAGAAGAGAGGAAGAGAATTGGAGGGTGATATTGATCACAAAAGTTTGTTGGGATGGCGTGGCATCCAAAAGAAAAAGAAGTAGAGAATTCAAATCAATTTCCAAGTCAAGAACCAAAGTGTAAACTTTAACAAGTTGCAAGCAAAACAATCAACAATGCAAGCGTAAGCATATACAATTAAGGTGTTGAATCCCTTTAGGTAATCTTTAACACTTGGGATATGTACAAGTGCATAAGTCCAATCAACAATGCAAGCGTAAGCATATACAATTAAGGTGTTGAATCCCTTTAGGTAATCTTTAACACTTGGGATATGTACAAGTGCATAAGTGTTAAATCCTCTTACCAAATCATCAACACAAACATGATTTTCAAAGCAAGCAACAAAAACAAGCACAAACCCTAATTATCTCATGAAATGCGACACCAACATAGAGCTAAAACCTCATTTTATTCTTTGAAAGCAACAAAATCATGCAAGCAAATGACATAGATCAAACTTTTTGGCAAGGATTCACATGATTAAGCAAAGGAATGCACTAAGATCACACAAATTCTAATTTTTCTACAATATGCGAAATGAAACATAATCCCAAATCACAAATTTATTCATGAAAATGCAAGCACAAAATGAAAATAGCACAAACACACAATTTATTCCAAAAGAGAGAGATGCATTTCAAGCATCCAAACCTCCCAAAGTGTTTGTCAAAATGCTTGAAACACATCTCTCATTCAACAACAACAACAATTATATCAACATTTCAACATAAAATAGAGCACTAAAATGCAAAGAAATGCTTGATATGCAAAAATAGATTGATGATCTACATTTTTTATGCTAAAATTTTGATGATGTTAAGATTGAGAGTATTACTCAACTCTAAGCTAGAATAGCAAAAGAAATAAGGTGAATGAACACTAAACCACTTGAATCAACCCTCTAATCTTCAATCTTGAGCTTGATTCTTGAGATTTGAAGATGGATCTTAAGATGAGCTCCAAATAAACACAATAGATGAAGAAACAATCAACCAAATCAACTTATCTTCAAGCTTGGTCTCCAATCTCCAAAAAATGACCCTTGA
Source organism: Astragalus glycyphyllos (assembly GCA_963573325.1). Taxonomy (NCBI): domain Eukaryota; kingdom Viridiplantae; phylum Streptophyta; class Magnoliopsida; order Fabales; family Fabaceae; genus Astragalus; species Astragalus glycyphyllos. Next base: position 67,506,643 of record OY754308.1, read on the forward strand.
TCTTGAACTTTTGTGTGATTTTATGAAGGATTGATGGTTGAAAATTAGTGTTTAGGCTTGGAAGATGGATTGAATGTGTGTGGGTAGATGAGAAATGAAGAAGTGAGTTAGAGAGAAGGGAGAGGGGGTGGCGCATAAAATGGAGAGAATGTGAGGAGGGAGTTGTGTGCTAGGGTTTATGAGTGAATGGTGAGGCCAAAAGCTCTTTTTGTGAGGTGAGGTTAATAGGGTATATATAGAAAGCAATTAGGTTTAAGGGTAGTTAGGTCATTGTGCACTAGTTGTGCTCTAGGATTTGATTTTAATTTTGAATCAAAGGCTAGGATTGAGGCTCACATGGATTGAGGACATTGAGAAAACACAAAATGAGAGAATAGAGAGGGGGTGGCGCATAAACATTGGGAGGGGTCCTTGGTGACCAAGTTTTGCAAGTTGTCATCTTGTACCATTGTACTATTATATGACCATTCCATTATCCCTTCATTTTTGATTATTCTTCTTAGGATAATTGTACAAAAATACACCCAATTTAGGCCACATACAAGGTATCTTGAGGAATATGCCATTTTATGAGATCACCATGACCAAAAATATCATAAAAACCTCATCTTGAAATTTTTGTAGAATATTCCTTTTTGATGCCTTTTTTGAATTTGAATTTTGTGCACAATGTATGCATGCATGCGCATACATACATACATGACCAAAAATGTTTTGCCTCAAATAAATTTCTCTAAAATTGCACAATGATTCTTGATGAGAAATTATCTTATTTTTGACAATGACCAAAATACCCTTTTGCCCTAAAAACCTTGTTTTTTAACAACAAATGCATTTCCACTCTAACAATGAATTTAAAAGCCCTAGAATGACTTTTAAAACCCAAAAATGCATGCACAATGCTCTTCACTCTTCAAAATAAAACCACACTTCTCAATTTATTTATTTATTTGCGGAAAATTAGGGTTTTAAACATAGGCGGACAAAATTAGGGTATGACACTTATCCACTAGACTTGCGCAACAAGTCAGTTCTGACGCTTATAAATAGGTCCCTCCCTCAGTTCATTCTACACACCGAACACTTGACGATCAAAAATTTTCTCCTCAAGTGCTTCTCTCTTCTCTCTCGAAATATTTTCTTCTATTCTACTCCGGCCTTCGAGCCATTCTTTTTAGAGTGATCTACGGATCATATTTATGAGTAATCTACGGATCATAATTCAGAGTGATCTACGGATCATATTGAGGTGTATTTCTAGAGCGATTATACACTGTGCAGTGATAATCGTACTGGGCTGTTTTATCCTGGAGACGGCGTGGTTGATAGTCTGCTTGCACCTTGAGCAGTGCCGCGAAACGTCTTAAAGAGAGCGACCTAGTCCGCGACTCAACCCGGTAATTTCTCCGGTATATTTTTCTATAAACTCTGACAACAACAATTTTAAGACGTATCGAATCAGCCTAAGCGTAGCGCTAGAGTACTTGCTAGGTGAGGTGATCTAATAGCAGCCCTGAAGTGCCGCTCGGTCAGATATTTGCGAAATCAACCATAACTACCGAAGAGATTACTGGACCCAATGTTTCTGACTACAATAAGCCATTTCGGTTTGAGGGATCTCATTTCAAGCGTTGGCAACAAAAGATGGAATTTTTCCTGACTATGAAGAAAGTTGCTAATGTCTTGACTGATGAGATTCCAGTGGAAGATGAAACTGCTAAATAGGAAGCACAGGTTAAAACAGCTAAAGAGATACTACTATGAAAGGAGCATTACTATCTTTGTAAGAATTTCATTCTCAATGGACTAAGTGATGATCTTTATGATTATTACAGCACCTGCAAGTCCGCCAAAGAAGTCTGGAATGCTCTGAAAAAGAAATATGACACTGAGGAAGCAGGTACTAAAAAATATGCTGTGAGCCGCTACCTCAACTACAAGATGACAGATGACAAATCTGTAGAGACTTAGTCACATGAGTTACAGAAAATAGCTCATGAAATTATCTCTGAAGGCACGGCCTTAGATGAACAATTTCAAGTAGCTGTTATTATTGACAAACTTCCTCCTGCCTGGAAGGATTTCAAGAATTCTCTCAGGCACAAGACCAAAGAGTTTTCTTTGGAAAATTTGATTACTTGACTCCGGATTGAGGAGGAATCTCGGAAGCAAGATCAGAAAGATGAAGTATTGCTTATTCCAAACAAGAAAGCAGGAGCGGTTCTGAAGCCAACTGACAAACCTTTCAAGAATCAGAACCGTAACCAGATTCAAAAGAACCACAACAACAAGAATGGGAACCCTCTAGAGGTCCCCAAATGCTAAGCCTCTACCACCACCACCACCACCACCACCTAAGAATGATGCTGCTCCCTTCGTTTGTTTCAATTGTGGGAGACCAGGTCATATGGCACGCAAGTGTAGGAACAGGCCAAACCCTGCTCCACAGGCTAACCTGACTGAAGAGCATTTCACTGCTATGATCTCTGAAATCAACATGGTTGGTGGATCTGATGACTGGTGGAATGATACTAGCTCCTCTCGCCACGTATGCAATAACCGTGCTATGTTTAAAACATACAAGGCAGTTGAGGATAAGAAAGTGTTGTTGGGCGATGCTCACACCACTATTATTGCAGGTATTGGAGATGTTGAGCTGAAGTTCACCTCTGGAAAGACTCTAATCTTGAAGGATGTGATGCACACTCCAGAGATAAGGAAGAATCTAGTTTCAGGCTTCCTTCTGAATAAGGCAGGGTTTACTCAGACTATCGAAGGGGATTTGTATACGTTGACTAAAAATGGGATTTTTGTTGGGAAAGGGTACGCCATTGATGGCATGTTCAAATTGAATGTTGAAATTAATAAAGTTTTTCCTTCTGCTTATATGTTGTGTGATTTTAATATTTGGCACTCTCGTTTATGTCATGTCAATAAGCGCGTTATTTCGAATATGAGCAATTTAGGATTAATTCCGAAAGTCTCGTTAAATGAGTTTCATAAATGCGAATTTTGTAGTCAAGCCAAAATTACGAAAGCGTCACACAAATCTGTTATAAGAGAATCAGAGCCGTTAGATTTGATACACTCTGATATTTGCGAACTAGACGGAACGTTGACCAGAAATGGTAAACGCTATTTTATCACTTTTATTGACGATTGCTCAGACTATACCTTTGTATATCTTATGAAAAATAAAAGTGAAGCGCTTGACATGTTCAAAATCTTTCTAAAAGAAATTGAAAATCAATTTGAGAAAAAGATAAAGCGTTTTCGAAGTGACAGAGGAACTGAGTATGATTCCCAATTATTTAATGACTTTTATAAGTTGAATGGGATCATACATGAAACGACTGCACCATATTCACCTGAAATGAATGCTAAAGCAGAAAGAAAAAATAGAACCCTTACTGAATTGACGGTTGCCATTATGCTCAACTCTGGAGCTGCAATTCACTGGTGGGGGGAAATTTACTAACTGTGTGTTATGTACTGAACAGAGTTCCTAAGTCTAGGAATAAAATTTCTCCTTATGAAATAATAAAGAAAATACAACCAAATGTGTCTTAGTTTTGAACATGGGGCTGTTTAGCCTATGTAAGGATCCCAGACCCTAAAAGAGTTAAACTTGCCAGTAGAGCCTATGAATGTGTATTCATTGGTTATGCAGTAAATAGCAAAGCATACAGGTTTTATGACCTTAATGCAAAAGTGATCATAGAGTCAAATGATGTTGACTTCTATGAAAGTGAATTTCCTTTTAAATCAAGAAATAGTGGGGGCACCGGAACTGGTCAAGTTTCTGTGCCTAGGAACGTTGAAAACAACGAAGAAAGGGAAATAGAGCCTCGAAGAGGTAAGAGAGCACGAGTTGCTAAAGACTATGGACCTGACTATGAGGTCTATACATTAGAGGAGGATTCTACGAGCCTTCAAGAAGCTCTGTCTTCATTGGATGCTAATTTGTGGCAAGAAGCCATAAACGATGAGATGGATTCTCTAGAGTCTAACAAGACATGGCACTTAGTGGACTTGCCTCTTAGTTGCAAACCCATTGGTTGTAAATGGATCTTGAAAAAGAAACTAAAACCTGATGGCACTGTTGATAAATACAAGGCTCGTCTTGTAGCCAAAGGTTTTAGACAAAGAGAATATAGATTTCTTCGACACATACTCGCCCGTTACAAGAATTACATCTATAAGGGTACTAATTTCGGTGGCCGCTATTTATAACTTAGAAGTACACCAAATGGATGTAAAAACTGCCTTTTTAAGTGGCGAACTAGAAGAAGAAATCTATATGGAACAACCTGAAGGGTTTGTAGTTCATGGACAAGAACACAAGGTCTGTAAGTTGGATAAGTCTCTGTATGGTCTAAAACAAGCTCCTAAACAATGGCACGAGAAGTTTGATAATTTGATCATATCGAATGGGTTTAAAATGAATGAAAGTGACAAATGCATTTATTACAAAACCGAGAATGACATTTGCACTATCATATGTCTCTATGTAGACGACCTACTCATATTTGGATCAAACATTCATGCTGTTGATAAAGTGAAATCATTGCTGTGCAACAACTTTGATATGAAAGACCTCGGAGAAGCTAGTGTGATACTTGGTATTAAGATCACTAGGTCCGAGAAGGGAATTTCTTTGGATCAATCTCATTACATTGAGAAGATCTTAAAGAAATATAATTACCTTGATTGTAAACCTGCATGTACACCATATGATCCGAGTGTCAAGCTCTTTAAGAACACTGGTGACAGTGTAAGACAAACGGAATACGCGAGCATCATTGGCAGTCTAAGGTATGCCACTGATTGTACTAGACCCGACATTGCCTATGTTGTGAGATTGTTGTGCAGGTTTACTAGTCGACCTAGTATAGAGCATTGGCATGCTATTGAAAGAGTCATGAGATACCTGAAAAGGACCATGAATCTTGGATTACATTATCAGAGATTTCCAGCTGTACTTGAAGGGTACAGTGATGCTGATTGGAATACTCTATCTGATGATTCCAAAGCTACTAGCGGCTATATATTCAGTATAGCTGGTGGTGCTGTCTCTTGGAAATCAAAGAAACAAACCATTTTGGCTCAGTCGATTATGGAGTCTGAAATGATAGCACTGGCCACAGTCGGTGAAGAAGCTAGTTGGTTAAGATGCCTACTAGCAGAGATTCCCTTATGGGAAAAACCGATGCCAGCTGTGTTGATCCACTGCGATAGTACCGCGGCTATCGCAAAAATAGAGAATCGTTATTACAACGGTAAGAGACGACAAATACGTCGTAAGCACAGCACAGTTAGAGAGTTAATGTCAAAAGGAGCTGTGAGAGTGGATCACGTACGCACTGATCAGAACTTAGCCGATCCTTTGACGAAAGGATTAGCCAGAGAGAAAGTCCAAAATACATCTCAGAGGATGGGACTACTGCCTTTAGAACCATGAGTCACTCACGATGGTAACCCGACCTAAAAGACTGGAGATCCCAAGAATTAGGTTCAATGGGTAATAACAAGTTGTAATGTGATAGGAATGAACATGCTATTAAAAGTAAAGAAGCATGATTCCTGAAGCGACATAAGGTTGAGATAATAGAAACTCTTAATAAGATCTATACTCTATGTGGAGTGGAGTACCTAGCTACAGGAGTACTCTTGATAGACTCACATTTGTGAATGTGGAAGTGGAGCCTCTTCCTATGGAATTCTGGGCAGAAATTCCTAGAGCGTTCACTAAACTGGGATAGACGTGCAGGGCCATAAACGCACGGGCATTTGAGAATACACCTATTGAAAGGGTTGTGTGTGGTTTTGATGATTAGAGATAGAGTTCAAGACTACGAGTCACTCTTGTTGAATCTAAATCTTAACCGCTATGCAAGGTTCAAGTCGTATGACACCTCTGCTTATGCACAACCTTATGGAGGCGTTTGACGCTACTTCTGAAACTTCCTTTTAAATTCAAGTGAGGGATTGTTGGAACATGGGTAGTGAATTAAAAAGTCCCACATTGCTTGGACTAGGCATTTGAAGAGTGCTTATAAGTGGTGACTTCACACCTTTGTGTTGGGGCCCAAAGGGTACCCAGTTTTGTAAACGGGCAAGCACGTACACCATCTGACCACCACACGCGCGCGCGCCGCTGCCGTCGTCCGTCCGACGGGCCGGGCTTGGGCTTGGCTTGTGAGGTGTAAATAAAATTTTTGCGAAAATAATTAAGTATGTCCAGATTCTTTGGCGTCTGGATACGATGAACTAACCGTTGCGTACAGATTCGTTGAACGAGAGCTACTTGGAGCGCAAGCAGCTCCGTCCTTATCCACTAGACTTGCGCAACAAGTCAGTTCTGACGCCTATAAATAGGCCCCTCCCTCAGTTCATTCTACACACCGAACACTTGACGATCAAAAATTTTCTCCTCAAGTGCTTCTCTCTTCTCTCTCGAAATACTTTCTTCTATTCTACTCCGGCCTTCGAGCCATTCTTTTTAGAGTGATCTACGGATCATATTTATGAGTGATCTACGGATCATAATTCAGAGTGATCTACGGATCATGAGCAGTGCCGCGAAACGTCTTAAAGAGAGCGACCTAGTCTGCGACTCAACCCGGTAATTTCTTCGGTATATTTTTCTAAAAACTCTGACAACAACAGTTACATCACTTGAAATTCTTTCAAAGCAGCACAAATGATTCTTAACTTTTTGTTAACATTCCTTAACAGAATTATTAGCAGACTATTTTAATTGCTTAATCTCCAATACGACTTTGCACTTAGTGGTCTGTTGTATGCTACATTTGGAAATGCAACAGAGTTAATTATATCAATTCATGCCCTCAAAGGTGGTTTTATTCGTCTTGTTCAACAATCACTATTGGGCTCAGTTTTGTCTAATCTGTTGCTAGTGGTTGGATGTGCACTTTTTGCTGGTGGATTAGTATTTCATAAGAGAGAGCAAATATTTAACCATGTTATATGTTTCTTTCCCCTTCTATTATTAAAAGAAGTTCCCTTTATTTGAGTTTTTCTTCTAGTGTATGATTATTGACTTGGCTATGACAGTATAGCAGAATCTGACCTTAACTAACCATCAAGCAGGTGTTATTGTGGATTTTGGATTACTATTGATGGAAGTAATGGGTTTGTTATTTCCAGCTGTTCTTCGTGCTACGCAAGCAGAATCATAATATGGGAAATCTCAGTTATCTCTTTCTAGATTTACTAGTTGTGTTATGCTTCTTTTATAGTGTATCAAGTGAAGAGTCGGAAGAATTTACAAGCTCCAATTGATGAGGTAAAGCCTTATTAGTTACGCATTACTGATCTACATAGTTTGAGATTTGTCATAATATTTATCCTATTGTGTAAATTCTTAATAATGTGTTATTAGGACAACAATAACAATGAAAATGCTTCAGATGATGAAGAAGTTCCTGAGATTTCTATGTGGGAATCAATGATATGGCTTTCAATCTTAACAGGAGGTACACCATAGAGGTAAATTAAATTCTTAGAAACAATGTGTATTCTCTTTCATGTTCGCCTTATTTATTTCACTCCCTCTACAGATAAATATATTTACAGTAAAATCCACCTTTGTTGAACTTCTTAGGCAAAATATCATCTAAGGTCCCTTAACTTATTTTCTGTTTTCGATTAGGTCCATTGTGTTTTCATGGTAGTCAATAGGTCTCATAACTTTTAAAAACAATGCATTGTTGTCCTATTTTTTTGGTAACTCTGTTACAAAAATGCCTAAGTTGCTGTTAAAGTGCTTATGTGGTTGTTATGTGGCCATGTTGTCACTGCTTGTTTTGCTGACTGGATATTTTAATATATTTTCTTATTAGAAAATTAAAAATGGTTGAACATCATCCTCAAACTCAAGCATCCAATAATACAAAACCAGAAAATAAATCCAGCAACCCAAAAATCTTTGTCCTTTTCCTTCAATTTCTAAAGATCTGTTCATCGCACTCAATCATTAACCTTTATGAACACCCAATGACATATTCACAACATAGCGTGAGGGAGAACATAGAGAGAGAGAGAGGAGTTGCGAGAGTGAAGAGGGAGAGAGAGAGAGACGGATACGAAAGGGGAGGGTGAGATGCGATGATATGGGAGAAAAAATCATCTTGTCGCGGCGAGGAGAGAGAAAGGCGGTGACAGATAGAGAAGGAGATGCGACGGTGATGGAGAAACACGGAGGTGAGAGAGATGGTGGCGGCGCTTGCGGAGATGTTGTGGTGTGAACACGGTTGATCTGCGGGGACGCCGGTGCCGTTTTCAGCGCCCAGAAGAGAAAGACACGTCATCACCTACCGTCTAGCTTAAGTCACTATTGAATGCCGCCATCACCTACTGTCGAGCTTGCATTCTCCTCGTCACCCCCTGCCTTCCGATCCCTCTTGCTCCACCATCTCTTCTTCATCATCACTCATTCATCTAATTTCTCCAATCATACCACACTATTTTATTTTTTATGATTCTTTTGATTTCATCTCTTTGATTTCAGAAGCTATGCAATGGAGGTTAAAGCAAGCACCACTTTATGGAAAATCCTGAAGAGAGCGCCCCACTTTGAGAACAGCCCAGGCCTCAATTTCTATTTGTCTTTCCCTATTCATAACTACATCAAATCTATTATAGTAGTATGTGAGTCACTAATTAAGCTTTTTTAAATTGCAGATGTTAAGTTTGCTATTGGTGTTGGTGTTTGCAAAATGAAATAGAGCACTAAGCATTTCTATTTGACTTTATGGAAATTGAAAGTGCGGTGGGGGACTTCAAGTGTAGCAAGACTTGATATTGAAGGTATGTTATATAGTATTTGGACATGTTATATAGTTACCATTTTCTTTCTTTGGCTATGATTTTGCTCTCATGGTTTTTTCGTGAGATTTTTTTTCTTCCCCGTAGCCATGCCCTTGTTAGTTTGTTTGAATGGAAGAGGTCCAGTGCGTGTGTAGCTGAAATGCAGACCATGTTTATTCCAAGTTGCTTTTATGATTTACTTTGGTTTTGTAGTCTAAATCTTAATGGAAATTTGATTATAATTTGTTTAATGTTGCAGCTCTATGAATTTTGGCTCAAGAGAGATGATATTGTTTATTCTGGAGCATCTTTTGAAGAAGTATTGATACCAATAGCAAGCTTAATTTTCATATAGATTATTTGTTTCTTGATTGTGGTTTGAGTTGCAACTTTTTTGACTTGAGCTTAGATTTGAATAAATATATCAGAAATGTTGGAAACATGTTTGATGTTGCATCCCCTTAACCCTGTACTCAAATCGTGGTTTTTATCCTTCAAAATGTCTATGCCTTTGTGAATTTGGTTGACTGGAAGAGGAGTATGGATTTGTTTCTCTCATACCTTGATCTTTAATTGCTATATGGGTTTTACATTTGTGAGTGTGTCTTATGCTTTTGACTGCACATGTGTTAGCGATGAGGAGATTAAAGCCTCATTTTGTCCAACCACGAGTCTAAATATGTCATTTATTCTGATATTTTTGTTACATGGTTTATGATCGTTTCCTCTTTGTTGGGTTTTTGACAGTAGGTCTGGGCTTCAATAATTTTTGAGTTGCTTCCCTTCATTTTCCATTGTCCTTCCATTTCTTCAATCCCACATCTGCAAGGTATCTTCAGATCCCCACTGAGGGAGGGAGAGCTCGCACTCCAACGACAGCAGGGGCCTCAAGTAGTTTATGTGTGCACACAGGAGTGGCTTTGTATGAAGTATTTCTTATTCCCCTATAGCCTTTCCATTTCTGCTTTCAATTCCATGATCACTAATTGTCCTTTCCTATTCCACAATCATCACACTTGAATTGATTGTAATTTTTTGATAAACACTATTAGCTCTCCAGGATCTGTACAGGACATTGAATTCTCCAACAGTGCTTCTGAGTTCTGATTGCCTTCTTCCCATGTCAACTGCAACAAGAGTCTGGATCAGCATCAGTTTCCTCTGAATCTAAAATTGCTACTGCACTTACAGATCAAGAGCAGCGGAATACTTTGAAGTTTGGGTTTTCTTCTAATGGTGGTGCTTCCAAGGTATGTCCATTTGGTATCAAAGTTTTTGAAAAGAAGCCTTATATGTCCTTGCAGTACTCTATATGGATTTTTTTTTTGGACAACTCTATATGGAATTTAAAATGCATACAACTTGCAACTTTTATAGAGAGTACACTATGTTTTTAATGAAGGGCAGAATAGGAAGTTGCAACTTTTATACAGATTGAGACAATTTTATAGTGCTTCAGCTTACAAACATGGTCTTTTCCCCAGGTTTCACCACATTTGAAGCAAAGGCCCTTCCTACTTCTTTCTCTCAACTCAGATTGAGATAATTTGCCTCCACCAAAAGTCTTCTTCTCACTTGCCTCACCTTCCCCATTTTTGCTACTAGATCCCTCTCTGGTTCCTCCTTTCTCCCACCTGGTGAAGCCTTTGGAGTGCTTCCCAGTGTATTTCTCTCTCGCCCCCCTTTCTTCTCAGCATTCATCAACCCACTCTTCCTGAGAGCAGTGTTCTTCTCCTCCAGCAGTAGTGCTCTGTCCATAAGTTCATCCAGTGTGCCAGTAGCATGTAATTTCAGTTCTGCTTGGATTTCTTCTTTCAGGCCATTGATGAAGATCCCCTTCAACATTATCCTCTCTTCTCGTTTCAATGGAGCTGATTCACGTTCAAACTTCTCCCTGTAACGCATCACAGAGCTTGTTTGCTTAATGCTCAGCAGAGGCCCAAACGGGTTCTGGACCAAACCCGGTTGGAAACGACGGATCAAAGCAGCCTTGAACTCGTCCCAGGTGTGCTCCACCTCCTGTTCTTCCCACCATTGATACCAGTTGAGGGCCTTATCTTCCAACGCGATCACCACCGCGTCTAATTTCTCCTTTTCTTCTACCTCGTTCAGCTTGAAGTAGCGTTCCGCTCTCACAATCCACCCATAAGCATCATCTCCTCTGACGATAGGTATCTTCAATTTCCTTCCACCAAAATCACGAGAGGAATCACGACTACTACTTCGCGTCGTGGTGCTTGAGTTGTTGTCGTCAGTGTTCACAATTTCTTCCGCCTCTGCCGTCGGGTCGGGTCGCGCATTACGACGCCTGTGAGAATGGCGTTTGCGAGGACGTCCATTGCGTGATTTGCTGCGTGAAACGAGTAGCTTCGTGAGTTCTTCCAGCTTCTGTTCAATCCCTTCAACACGTTTCTCCACTGTCAAGCGCGTAAAGACCATGCACTAAGTTCTAGTGCTTTGATACCACTTGATACAAACAAAACACAGAATAGAAGAAATAGGGAATTGTATATGTATTATTCTCTCAATTCAGAGGATCTCTCTGAATTGAAATGATGTAAATACAAGAAAGATGATGGAAAAGGAATAAAACAGTGATGGATAGTCCTACTATCCAATCCCCTCCCAGTACAATTCCCAAAAACCAGCCTAAAAACTGCACTGATCACATCACAGGTGCTTTATGCACCATTTCTCTCTCTAATCATCAAAGATTCGCCCTCTCTCCTCACAGAATTGCCACCTGTACAATTCTGTTATAGAATCAGAATAATATCAATTGTTGTTTGCTAGTGGGCCCCCAAGTAATTGGTTTCCACTTCCCTTTCTCATATTTCTTCTTAAACTTCCTATTCTGCCCTTCATTAATAACATACGTATCATCTTCACTATGAATCCCTCTATTTTAGATGACCAAAAAAAAAATTAGAATTAGGATTTAATTGATATGAAGTAAATTTATATTTTATACTTTCAATCATTAAAAAATGTCATATAATCAAAACTGATTTACTTTTTTTCGACGAAGCATTACAGAATATTACTGCAGCAACAGTTGGATTTAGAGGCATGAAAATATATGAAGAGCAAATAAACACCCTCATTCAATGGATTCCGAGGCATCTCTCTGATTCTCATTGATGCAAATATGGCCCTTCTCAAATCAGCAAGAAATCATCAAGGGTAAATAAATTTGCTGAACTTTATAAATTATAGTTACTTTGGGTGAAAGTATTACTATTAATCTAATCTTATCAACATGGATTGGACTGTTAATGTTTTGGGTTCATTTTGCTGTCTCACTCCCTCTAAGTTTGTTCATGGTAGCTATAAGGGAATCAAATCTTTGCAACATGTGCTTTTCTATTATTTTGAATGATTTCTCTATTTTCACCTCTATTGTAACCCTCCACTAGGAATCTAGCAATGAACTCTTCATCTGATAACCATAGAACAAATGACATTCTCAATAGAATCCATAGAAATTGACATGTAGTATCCATTCATGGTGGTGAGGTGAAGGTATGACGAGACTATTAAAGGTCAGGTTAACTTCAAAATGTCAATTTTCGTTTATCAGTTACTATAGGTTAATTTTAAATATAAGCTATTAAAGATCAGGTTCCAATCTCTGCTTGGTCAATATGTATTCATTTACTTAATGTTTATAGTGTGGGAGTAGTATTATAGATTATTTCTGATTGTATATTTGTTGTCCTCTTTGACATCATTATGCTTAAAAGTGTCATTGTATTTTTGCTGATTATTTCTGACTGTATATTTACATAATGAGTATATCAGGTACAAATTTTCCTGACATGTCTGAGGTTAGTAACATATTGATGTCTGTTCAGCTATTCTAAAGGTTCATTTGAAGTGATGAGATATTACATCTGGTGGTTGTTTGCTAGGGGTTTCGATGTGGAGACAATATGTTCCAAGACTTGAGACATAAAGCGGGGTCATGTTCAATGCCACACCCAGCAGGTTTGCAGCTTGCTAATGCTGGAACAAACCCAACTTTAGAAATTAGAAAAGTAGTATGGCAGGCTTTAATGTTCCATGAATTGTTTTGTCAACTAACAAAAGCCCTTAATTTTCTTTCTTGGAGATATCAATTGGGGTATAATGAAATTATGAGCAGATGTTATTTTGAAGTGTTCATTTCTTTTGCTTTGCAACATTGTTTTCATTTGGGATTACTGGTTGAGGAGGAGGAAATTAATTCTTTTTTCATGTGAGTAATTTATTAATGAATGAAGGTGAATAGAAGGAAGGTTGAAAAGCAAAATGGTATTTTAGCAGTAGTATTAAGTTGGTGTTTTCATTTGGGATTACTGGTTGAGGAGGAGGAAATTAATTCTTTTTTCATGTGAGTAATTTATTAATGAATGAAGGTGAATAGAGGGAAGGTTGAAAAGCAAAATGGTATTTTAGCAGTAGTATTAAGTTGGTTTCCTTCATGCTATAGATGTTACTGGTGAAATTCATTTCTCTATGTCAGTTTTTGTTTTTCTATTTGTGAGATCATAGGCTTTGTTTTGTCTTGGACTATTTTGAGAGATTCTGACAAAACTCTAAGGGATGTTATAGATGTTGCACAAATTTGATGGTAGTGCATAATTGTCTATCTGTTTTATGTTGTTGGAATCATTGTGTTCACTTACTTTGTGGCTGGAAATATGAACAATAACACAAGGATCAGAATCTGTTAGAATTTGTTTTTCCCTCATTTACTTTTTGATTTAGAATTCTTTTCTTTCTTGCTTCTTTTATTAATAGGTTTGTTTTTGACTACATGGCTAACAAGACTTTCATATCCATTATATCTCTTGATACTGTAAATGTTACTGTTTTTAGTTTTACATTTCTTTTTTTGAATACTACTTTAATTGTTAATGCTTTACACTCCCATTTTATTTCTCTTCTTTACAGAACCTGATGCGTCGTCAATCACCACCTATTCAAGTTGTACATCCAGAGGTTGTTGGAGCAGTTCGACGGGGATATTACTTTCCCGATGGAGTTGCTGGGGCTACCGATCGTAGTTGTGCTTTAAAAACTTTTAACTACTCGTGTTTTGTATGGATTGCTAAGTAAGTTTGGTTTGTAATGGATTATGTTTCTTTTGGTATCTTTTGGGCTTTTTTAATGCTTTCATTACTTGACTTTTTAAACTTTTTCTTAATATTAATCTTCATTCAAATTAAAAGGATTAATTTCGCCGATACTAGCTCTCCCCGTGCATCGCACGAGTGATGAGGCTAGTTGCTATAACATACTCAATATTTTCAGGGGGAGTCAAAAGAGTTTAAAATGCCCGTGGCATTTCTTAGTGTCATTCTTCTTCCAGTAATTGGGAATGCTGCAGAGCATGTCGGATCTGTTATGTTTGCTGTCAAAGACAAACTTGTAAGTGTTAACCGTAACTCTTGTCGAAAAAGAAATACTAACCATAACTAATGATGATTTAGTTTTAACATATATGAACAGTTTATGATATGATACATTGAGACAAACATCTACTGAGAGTATGTTTTGTGTTCTATTCCTTAAAAATGGATACATTGAGATAAACTGTTATTAACTAAAATTTTATGAGAAGAAAAAGATAATCCGAATGATAAATGAAGATGAGCAGAGCAAGGATGCTTAAATGCTTTTCTCTACATCTAAACTGGTTTTGTCATTCATATAGGACATATCTCTGGGCGTGGCAGTAGGATCTTCAATACAAATATCAATGTTTGTGGTAAGGTCCTTTTCAATGAAATTTTAAAGAATCATATCATATTTAGAGCAACATTGAGAATCGATTATAAAGCGATGAGTAACATTCTACTAATCATCTGATTCCTTGTCCATGATTATATTTCTGCAGATTCCATTTTGTGTGGTTGTTGGATGGATGATTGAGTGCCCTATGGACTTGAATTTTCAGCCCTTCGAGACAGTTTCACTTTTCATGTCTGTTATCATAGTTGCCTTAATGTTGCACGTAAGTCAATTACTGACCTTAATGGATTCCATTATGTGAACTACTTATATATGCATGGATTTGATCTTTACTTGAACTTATTTTCAACATGTAGAATGGAACTTCCAACTATACCTCAAAGAGATGGTGCTCATTCTTCGCTATTTGATAGTTTCATCAATTTTTTTTTGTATATAATGATCCTATGTCAGTTGGTAAGTTATGAATCCCTTCCTCCATCTTAAATAGAATATGTGGTTCAATTATATATACTCTTTAACTTTTTATAAAGCTAAATACATATTACTCTGGACATATTTATAAACAAAAAATGCAGTTTTAGGTTCATTGAGTAACTAATATATCTGGTTTATAATATAGACCATATACATTGATTATTAAATGAACCTAAAAAGTCCAGAGGGAGTACTTGAGTGGTGGGAGTGGAGACAAGCCTTTATATAACAGCTGGGATTAGACAAGGCTTTGTCCGTATTTGTAAAATAGTGAAAATAGCTTGACCTTGTTAACTTTTAGATATAACTCGCTCTATATTTGGTTTTTGCAGAAGATATTCCCTCAATTACTCATCCATAGAAGTAAGCTGCCAGACGAAGCCTATGTTTTGGTTTGGAACCACGGTAGACTCCTAAGAACACATGTTCGACTCGAAGCTAGTGCTTGTAACTTCCACGGTAACTTAAACTGAGATGCGAAAAATTGGGTGGTCACTGCAGTACTAAACGTGGATGGAGTTAGAGAGCCCTCGAGCCAAAGGGCTCAAGGGGGGCAATAAAATCTGTATTACATATATGAGGAAGTGATATCACAAGCATTTGTCTATTCTTTCAGCTTATCCATTTAAAATCTTAGTAGAGTCGTTGATTTGGTCATGCTTAAGCTAATTTTGAACCATTGAGTTTCTGAATATGCACCTTTCAGTTCTCATTACTCATTAGGATTTACATTCCATCTCCAGTTGATCCTTTCTACTACGTAGTTTTTTAGTTTGTTTATTACATACTTTTTTCTTCATTTTGTATTCTTTTCTATACGTATATAAGGGTTCTATTATACCACTTCCAGTATCGGAAATCAATGTTCATCTTTGTTTGCTAAGACTTTGGAACTTGAGTAGCCATTTCTTATAGTTAGAGGGAAAAAAAAATCAAACCCACAAGGTGAAAACTAGAATTGGCCTAGTCACAACTCACGACATTGGTTTTTGATTTTGTACATGCAACATCACTTATAAGTAATTTGGCAAAGTTATTTATGAATAGAAATCAAATAATTATTAGCTCCTCAAACAAGACCAAGTTGTCAACAAAAAGTCATATTTAAAAATCTAACAATGTTATTATCCTAATTTTGAATCTGTTAGTACTATTTAATTGGTAATTTATGTTAGTGCTATTTAATTTATTTTGATTATTTTTGTCTATTTAATTTGTTTTGTATTTTTTGAATATATTGATTTTTTTAATGCTATTTAATTTGTATTTAGGAATTTATTAGTGCTATTTAATTTGTGTTGGTCTAGTGCAACACAAGCTGAACCTGATAAAGTCTTCTTTTGAACTTGCCACTAGTTTTGCCTGTAGCAACAGCAACGGTAGAAAGATCTTTCTCTGCTATGAATATTGTGAAAAATTGGTTGCGTAACCGGATGAGGGATATATGGATAAACGACTGTTTGATGGCATACATTGAGAGTGATGTATTCATTAAAATTGACTCTGAGCTTATTATTCAACGATTTTAGAATATGAAATCACGTAGATGACAAGTATGAAATGTATAATTTATTTATTTATTTAAATATATTATAGTTGTTTTTAACTATATTGAACAACTGTTTCAAAAAAACTATATTTTTAGCAAATTGTGTATTTTAAAAAAATTGACACCCCTGACCCCGGGGTCCTGGGTCCACCACTGAGTAAATCTATTTAACATCCTAAAAGACTTAAACAAAAATTATAAAAGAAAACATGAACGAATAAGAATAAGGTATCTCAGAAGTCAGGTAATTGACAGAACTACTTAAGAACGATTGTTGCATTCCTTAGAGCTAAATATCTTTGCACATACTCATTAGGAAGTGATCTGACAGTCTTGAAAACATTAGTATTTGCATAGAGGAGATTAGTCCTAGGATCAAGGTAAGGTGCCTGCAAGGTAAACCAATGAATTAATTCTCCAGTATGAATGTGTATGCCATGAAATAATTCTCCAGTATGAATGTGTATGCCATGGTGTAAAGATTATTTTTCTCTTTCATTAATTTGCATTCTAATTAAACTCTTATTTATAAGAGTTATTTATGCCTTCCTAGCTTAAATTAATGTGAGTTTATAAAGTAATATTTTGTTTAATTAGTTAAAATATGTTGTTTAGTGTGAAAAGAAGATTTAATTCTGGTTTGAAGTCATTTTGGCACTTTGGTTCCCCATTTGTGCTTTTATGTGTTTATTTCATTGCTGCAGCATCAGGTGCCGCAGCATTGCGTTCCTGTGGCAAATGAGAGAGAAAATGCTATGGTGAGCTGTCAGAAAAGGACGGACACGCCCTATTGCTGGTACCAGGCTGTCATATGCTCAGAATATTCCCTTTTTTGGGCACATTGTACTCCTAGGCACACATAAAGACAAATGGAGCCTCCAAAGGATATTTCTTGGATCACTAAACCCTAGTACTATTTAAGGAGGCTCATCTTCCTCATTTAGGAGACTGGTTCAGAAAGGAGGCTAGGTTTAGAGATAGCCTTTCTCTCCATTTTCGTTCCAAGCTCCATTTTCATAATAAAAGTAGAAATTCTAATGCTGCGACACCTGATGCTGCAACAACACAGGAGCTGATTTACTTGGAGAATTTCGTGGATTTGGGAGCTGATCTGAACCTCCATGCTACTGTTCTTGGAGCAAATCTCCAGTCTACCTCTTCTTAGTATATTTCTTTCTTGTAACTTCGGTTTTATGGCTTTAGATTTTGCATCTATGCTTTATTTCTTGTGTTTGTTGCTCATCATGAGCTAAATACTATTAGTTGGGATGTTTAGATCTATGTAATGAAGTCTTAATGTTTTTAATGCATGTATTTGATGTTTAGCATTTTATCCTTTGTGTGATACTATTTCCAAAACTTATTTTAGAATTAATCACCTAAATGTAAGTACCATTTATAGATTCAGAGATGGTTTATAAATTGATCTCAAAGGATAATATGGTTTGTTGCATTTAAAGATTTAAGTGTTTCTTGCTTAAACCCTAGAGATAGGGAGGGCATAAGCCATAAGGTGAATACTGCGGGTGCCTAAACAGCCTAGGGCGTAGCTTTTTAAGGTCTATAGATAAACTTTTGGCGTGAAACCCTAGTGAGAAGTATTTGAGAAAATACATCCATTGCTGCAGCACCTAATGCTGCAGCATCAGATACAGCATTAGACCATTATTATGAATTTGCATAGTGAAAGCATTCCCAACTTACTCTCATTCTGGATTTCTACTGATCCTTTATTTTAATTACTGTTTGTTGACAAAACTGAGTTCTACAAGTTATTTTACTTTGCTTTTACTCACTAGCTTACTTGCTAATTAAATATAGAAAAGAACTCAACAATTCTCGTGGGAACGATCTCAACTTACTCTTTATTACTTGTTACGATTGTGTATATATACTTGCACATATTGTTTTCACACAACAAGTTTTTGGCGCCGTTGCCGGGGATTGTGATAGTTATTTTCTATTGTTTAGTTAGTAACTTTAGTTTGTTTTTGGTGTGTTCTATTTTTGAGCAATTTTTTCTATTTCGTATTGTGTTTTGTGTTTGTAATGTTTTCTCTTTGTTGTTTTTAGTTTCACCATTTGTGTTTAGTGTTTTGTGAAAGAAAAAAAAAATTCCACTTTACCATGGACCATAAAAGGGGCTGTTTTGAGACAAATCCATCTTCTCAAGCTCAACCCGAAAGATTACATGAGGACAACTCTAGTTTAATAGAACTCTTAGCTCAATCCATTGAATCTATGAAGGTGGAGCGTGAGAACTTTGAAAGGGGATGTTTTGAGTTAAATTCCAAACCCATGTCAGACTTTGTGTGTGAGAAAGAGCCAAGTTCTAAAGCTCAAACCAAAGGATTACATGTGGGGAACTCTAATGTTGAAAAACTCTTAGCTCATTCCATTGAATCTATTAAGGTGGATCATGACAACTTTGAAGCTTCATGTAAGAATATAGAGGCTCACATTAGGACAATTATGGAGCATCTAAAAGAAGAAAGTTGTATTGAAGAATTGATTGACCTAAAAGAAGAGAGTTGTATTGAATATGTGGTTGAGAAAAAGGAAGAAATGAGTGTAGAGTGTGAGCTTGAATGTGGTCATTTGGAAGTAGTGGAAGAAAAACAAAAAAATTGTGTAGTAGTAGAACAAGAAAATTTCAAAAATAGTGACAAGAAAAGCCAAGGTTGAGGTATGAAAAGAGTCATGTGACAATTAAGGCTCAGCCCTTGGTAATTGAAGAAAATAGTCTTCCAAAATGATCTTCAATTTTTTCAAGAAAAGGGGAACTCCTATCCCAAATGCTTATTGATTGGGGCATGGGAACACTTGCTTTCATATGCCAAATACATGGGATTTCTGACAAAAAGGAGAAAGCGGAAGGATGATATTTTCTTCTTGTCCTATTATCCACCCTAACATGGGTTTTGAATGAAGGTCAAGTCTAGCTAAAGACTATAAATTAAGCGCTACTGGGAGGCAACCCAGATTTTAAGGACTAATTGTGTTTTGTGTGTTTTTGTTTTTACTTTTTCAGGTATGAATAAGTGGTCCTGTGGTTTGTCCTGTCAATTATGCAGAATTTTGATGTTGCAACACCATGTGTTGCAGCACCTGTTGCTGAAGTGTTGAGAGCGTCGTCAAAAACTCAAAATGGAATTTCAAATGCAATTGTGGCATATTTGGTAGTCACCACTGTTAATTGGCAGTGTGTTTTCTCTATCTCACCATTTAAACCTTGTTAGAAATATTTTCCCCAATCACCACCCACCCAAAACTTTTTTACCACACCTTCACCTAAACCATCACCACCGAAAACACCTTCTCCATCACAAAAGCTCACTTCTCACAGTTACAACCCTTCATCCACAACCACCTCAAACCAAACAATTAATCCTTATTCCAAAACCATCCCATCCACCCAAAACAATCCATTCCACAAGTCTCTATCAACCAAACAACCTCCCTCACCAAAGAAAAATCCACCCAAAACTCAACCTCCAAAGAGAAAACACCAAGGCCATTGGAAGCTGAAATGCAGAGTGTGAATGTTGTCACAGGTAGTGCTACAGCAACAGTGTCAGAAGGTAAAGTTGCAGCATCTGCTGCAGCAGCAAAGAAAGTTGTAAGAAACAAATTGGTGGACAAAAAGAGGCCAAGGATATCTGATTCTATTGTGGAGAAACCTGACTCTACTTTACCAGATGATTAGGTCCCTCCTCCTACACCAGAGCCTCCATTGGCCAAATATTCCACGCATCAAGTTGTTTTGCAAAAGGTTAATGCTGCATCACCAGAGGGCTGCACCAAGGGAGATGTCAAGGAACCTCATACAGGGTCCAAGGACAATTATTTTGATTTGGTGCAGTGAGCTTAAACTTAGATGTGGTAGCACCTGATGCTGCAGCATCCAATGCAGTTGTTGAAGAGTGCGCCAAGCTACAAGAGCCAGTACTAGAAACAAACCAGGGGTCCCTTCTAGTTAACACTTTCTCTTTTATTATTAAGCTGTTTATGTCTGTTAGTTGAGTTTACTTATTGATTTCTATTTAGTTCTGTCTCAATAATCCTGTTGGATGTTGTAGCATCTATAATAACATCCAGCATCTGTTTAGGATTTAAAATTTGTTTTGTGTTAAATGTTTTCAATTCAGTTCTATTGTGTCTAAGGCCTCTCCCATTAGTAATTGCATGAGCAGTGGGGACACTGCTGGGGTCTTAAGTTGGGGGGAGGACCTTGTGTTGTTTGTTTTTAAAAGGCATGTTTAGTTGTATCTTTTGTTCAAATCATTAATAGATTATGCTTCTTTTTGGGCTGACTTAATGATGATTATGATGAGTTTGAGTGAGGATAGCCTGGTTTGGATTGATGATTAGATTGCTATTGTTCCCACACTCATATTCTAGGTTTAGGTAGGAAATTAGTAAGCTAGAAACAATCTGATACTGAAGTTAGATTTTGGTAGACCAAGGTTGTGCCAAATTTCTACTAAAAACTTAGGGTAGCTTATGAAACTAAGTTTGGGGGTTCTTTGAGATAGACTAAGGCAAAGCAAGAAGGAATGGAATTAGGTCATGTGCGCATAGTTTTAGGAATATGAATGAAGTCTGAATGTAAGGTGCTATGTTATAAAGCACCAGTGTCTGTAAATACGTGTAATGTGCTGTAATTGCCCGATCATCAATGCAAAAAAAAAGAAAAAAAAAGAGAAGAGAAAAAGAAATTGAGAAAACAAAAGAAAAAAGTTGAAAAAGAAAAAAAATGCTATCAAAAAGAAATTCAAGAATAAGAGCAATGCAGTACAGTAGTAGTTAAATGTCTGTACAAAGAGTCTTTGCTAGTCAGTAATGCTGCAGCAGCAGTTGCTGCAGCACTGTTATGTCCATTTGTAATAAGTGCACTGACCTAGAGTTCTGGATTGCTACATCAAAGCCCTTTGTAATGCTTATCCCCCCCATTCTGTGTTTAAATTGTTAGTCTACCCTACTTTTTGAAAAATCTTTGGCATAACCAAAAGAAAGCCATGCTTTCCAAGGCTAGGAGAGCTTTTGAAACTTGCTAAGGACTGAATTGAGCCTAGTGATCACACACACAAA
Organism: Astragalus glycyphyllos; assembly: GCA_963573325.1. Lineage (NCBI taxonomy): Eukaryota > Viridiplantae > Streptophyta > Magnoliopsida > Fabales > Fabaceae > Astragalus > Astragalus glycyphyllos. Next base: position 67,528,328 of record OY754308.1, read on the forward strand.
CCTTGAGCAGTATGCCATTCTTTGAATCTTGATGAACTTAAGGTGTATATGAGTGATTGAGGATCTGAAAGTTTGTGCCTAACTTGAACATCTTTGAAAATCTATTTGAATCAATTTGTGCAGCTGGATATTGTCTTGCTTGTCTTTGTTTGTCTTTGTCAAGCGTCATTGCTTGAGGACAAGCAATGGTTTAAGTTTGGGGGTGTGATAACTCTTATTTATAAGAGTTATTTATGCCTTCCTAGCTTAAATTAATGTGAGTTTATAAAGTAATATTTTGTTTAATTAGTTAAAATATGTTGTTTAGTGTAAAAAGAAGATTTAATTATGGTTTGAAGTCATTTTGGCACTTTGGTGCCCTATTTGTGTTTTTGTGTTTATTTCATTGCTGCAGCATCAGGTGTCGCAGCATTACGTTCTTGTGGCAAATGAGAGAGAAAATGCTATGGTGAGCTGTCAGAAAAGGACGGACACGCCCTATTGCTGGTACCAGGCTGTCATATGCTCAGAATATTCCATTTTTTGGGCACATTGTACTCCTAGGCACACATAAAGACAAATGGAGCCTCCAAATGATATTTCTTGGATCACTAAACCCTAGTACTATTTAAGGAGACTCGTCTTCCTCATTTAGGAGACTGGTTCAGAAAGGAGGCTAGGTTTAGAGATAGCCTTTCTCTCCATTTTCGTTCCAAGCGCCATTTTCACAATAAAAGTAGAAATTCTGATGCTGCGACACCTGATGCTGCAGCAACACAGAAGCTGATTTACTTGGAGAATTTCTTGGATTTGGGAGCTGATCTGAACCTCCATGCTACTGTTCTTGGAGCAAATCTTTAGTCTACCTCTTCTTAGTATATTTCTTTCTTGTAACTTCGATTTTATGGCTTTAGATTTTGCATCTATGCTTTATTTCTTGTGTTTGTTGCTTATCATGAGCTAAATACTCTTAGTTGGAATGTTTAGATCTATGTAATGAAGTCTTAATGTTTTTAATGCATGTATTTGATGTTTAGCATTTTATCCTTTGTGTGATACTATTTCTAAAACTTATTTTAGAATTAATCACCTAAATGTAAGTACCATTTATAGATTCAGAGATGGTTTATAAATTGATCTCAAAGGATAATATGGTTTGTTGCATTTAAAGAGATTTAAGTGTTTCTTGCTTAAACCCTAGAGATAGGGAGGGCATAAGCCATAAGGTGAATACTGCGGGCGCCTAAGCAGCCTAGGGCGTAGCTTTTTAAGGTCTAGAGATAAACTTTTGGCGTGAAACCCTAGTGAGAAGTACTTGAGAAAACATTCCCAACTTAGACCATTATTTTGAATTTGCATAGTGAAAACATTCCCAACTTACTCTCATTCTGGATTTCTACTGATCCTTTATTTTAATTACTGTTTGTTGACAAAATTGAGTTCTACAACTTGTTATTTTACTTTGCTTTTACTCACTAGCTTACTTGCTAATTAAATATAGAAAAGAAATCAACAATCCTCGGGAAACGATCTCTACTTACTCTTTATTACTTGTTATGATTGTGTATATTTGCACATATTGTTTTCACACAACAGTAAGATCTCTTACTTTTTCACTATATTACTTGTTGCGGTCGTGTATACTCGCACTGTTTGGCGTGGGCTGCTTGCACCGGGCCTGTGTGTCCTAGCGGGTTTCCTAGTGACACCCCCTCTTCTTTCAATGTGCCCCTCTTCTTTTTCCTTTTTTTTTTTTACATTTTATTCTTGATTCTTGGATCTGATTTAATACCTGCATCCTTTGCCGCGTAGAGATGTTCAGCTTAAATGGTGTTCTGCACAGCCGCAGAGCGTTGCCGAAGAATGAGCGTGAATGTGTGAATGACAGAGTGTTGCAAAAACATCACGTGAACGAAGGCCTAAAACACGATCACCATATTGCTAAATTCTCAATTATTTCCCTTGTCAGTGGTTTTATCTTTCAATTCCAAAGGCCTAAAATCGCTCCTTCCAGGCTTACCTTGCTGAAATATTACATCCTTTAAAATCACTTATATGGTTCATACTATAATTTCTATTTTTAAAAATGTATCTTAACTCATTAAAATAAATCCTTGATGTGGGCAGAAGTTTCGTCCGGAATATTACAGCAGGCTCAATAAATTTTTAAGAAAAATATATTTTGGTCCACGTAGTTCTGTGCGCCTTTAGGGCAATGTAGTTGTTTAGTAGGCCCACTGATTTGGCTGTTGTATAGGCAGAAGTTCCGTCCGGAATAGTTGTCCCCTAGGCCTCATTGTCTTTGGCCATTAATATAAATAAATTTAATGCTTAAATATAGTTTTGGTCCCCCAAGTTTCACCAACTCACGATTTTGATCTCTCAAGTTTTAATTTCACGAATTTGATCCCCCAAATTTCACCAACTCACGATTTTGATCCCTCAAGTTTTAATTTCACGAATTTGATCCCCCAAGTTTCACCAACTCACGAATTTGATCCCCCAAGTTTTAATTTCACGAATTTGATCCCCCAAGTTTCCCAATTTGTAAAATCAGGGTCCCCCACTAATCTGGTCAAAATTGATGTTGACATGTCTGCCACTTAAACTACGTGGTACCCACGCTGGCATGCCAAATTGGCTTTTTTATATTAAAAATTGTTATTTTTATTTTAACAGGATGCAACTTAGGATGTTTGGTTAAGGAGAGAAATAGGAAAGAGTGATTTTAGGATGTTTGGTTAATGAGAGAAATAGGAAAGAGAGAGGGAGGAAAGATTAGTTTAGTGTTTTTTATAATCTCTCCACAAGTGGAGAGAAATGGGCTATTTCTCTCTTCCCTCACTCTCTCTTCCCTCACTCTCTCTTCCTTCACTCTTCCCTCACTCTTTCTTCCCTTACTCTCTCTTCCCTCACTCTCTCCTCCCTCTTTCTCTCCTAATCCAAACACACCGTTAAACTATCAGATTAATTAATGTTAAAATAAAAATAACAATTTTTTATATAAAAAAGCCACTTTGGCATGCCAGCGTGGCTGCCACGTAGTTTAAGTGGCGGACAGGTCAACATCAATTTTGACTAGATTAGTGGGGGACCCTGATTTTACAAATTGGGAAACTTGGGGGATCAAATTCGTGAGTTGGTGAAACTTGGGGATCAAATTCATGAAATTAAAACTTGAGGAATCAAAATCGTGAGTTGGTGAAACTTGGGGGATCAAATTCGTGAAATTAAAACTTGAGGGATCAAAATCGTGAGTTGGTGAAACTTGGGGGACCAAAACTGTATTTAAGCCTAAATTTAATAAGAGCACATTTGTTAAGGTTGAAGTTGTTGGAGAATAATTAGTTGTGCCCAAGATCCAATCTCTCATGTTACCAATATTTTTTTGGAATAATAAAGTATTATTAATCAGTTATATGAATTAAATAGTTAATTTGATAATGTCCTTCATTAAACTTATAGACTAGCTATCATGATGGAGATTATGATATTGAGAAGCAAGTCTTTTATTAGTTTTAATCTAAATAAATTGTTCTTGATCATAGAATTATTTTGAATGGGATATCAATAATTCGGATAGATAAATATATATGTAAATGTCTTTATTGGATAAAGATTAATAGATCTCATTTATTAAATACATATATAGATGATGCATATGTTGATGTGATCATTGAACTGACTCAATTGAGAATTTCTAATGGTTCATATTACCTTTAATTGTCACTAGAAAAATTCTCAAGAAGAAATGTAATTATTTTCTTTGACCTGAGATTATCATAGTAATTAACAAATAGTTTATTGTATTTTAATTCCGGACACCTAAGGCCTTAGGGTGCTAGTTGAATGGATATTGGATACGATTAAATATTTGTATAATTAATGATTAATCGAGATGGAATCCATCAACTCTCGGTAATGAGTTTGAGCTCTACAGTAAAACTAATATCCTGGCCAGGAAAATCAAATGATAGAAGAAATGAGTTTCTTAAAGTTATATGTTAACTTATTAGAGTTTGACAAGAATACCATACTCTAGAGTTAACTTAGAGCTGTAAGGATGGAAGAAAAATATTATATGATTCTTCTAGTGGTTCTTATAAGTAAAATATTTTATTACTACTTCATACTATCCGGATGTTAAGGAGTGTTGCTAGATGCCTACCTTGATTAGTAAATTAATTTAATTAACTTACTACCGGTTTAGTACTGAACCTACGGGGTCACACACAAACGAGTGTCTTAATCTACTTATCAAAAAAAAAAAACGAGTGTCTTAATCTTTACTAAAGAAATATTTTATTTGATAATTAAATTATAGAATTTATTTAATCTAAGTGGAATTTTATTATATTCTTTGCTAGCACTTAGAATAAAATAAAATAATATATATAGAGTGAATTGTTTGCTCTCTTCCGGTTACTTTTGGTCATATAATTGGCATTCAATATGATATATTGATGTGAAAAAAGGTGGAAACTTAATGTTATTTACTTTGTAACATTTTTGTTTTCATTGTGCCATTATCATGAAATAGTAACGTGTACTATTTAATCATGAAACAAAGTAACGTTTGTATATTAAATGGTGAGTAAAGAAGGGGAAAAAATCAGTTTTTTTTCACTTTCTATTCGATTGGTTTGGTGATGATTAGCCTATGACTATAAATAGGCACATTACATAAGATGTAAAGATCACTTCTACTCTCTACTATTTCACTTCATACTTTGTTCCACTTATCAAAAGTTGATAGCAAAGGTTGGTCTCGGTGTGGATACACGTGGAGCCTTCACACAACTTGAAGGAATTTTTATGATCCAAGAGCTCATTACCGGGTACACATTTATATGTTTTATCTAATTTAATATAATTTTATATACAAAATAGATCCTTTTTATTTCTGCTGTGAGTGTTATGAACATTTTTCACTTCAGAAGTACTTAGTGACAAACTTAGAAATCTGGACAAACATCTGAACGAAGTTATCTCCCATTGGCGCCAAATGAAAGAGTTGCATGAACTTGAAGTTGGAGAGGCAAAGCTCGTTTAAGCTGAGAAAGCTGAAGAAGCGTATTGCATTCTTAGTAAATTTGAAGTGTTGGAAGGTTGCATGTAGTGTTGGAAGGTTGAATTAATTTCTTAATGAGTTCTATACTCTATATAGAGTGGGGTACGTAGCTACATGAGTACTACTCTTGATAGACTCACCTATGTGAATGTGGAAGTGTGGTCGCTTCCTATGAAGTTTTGGGCAAAACTTGCTAGAGCGTTCACTATACTGGGATAACGTGCAGGGCCATAATGCACGGGCTTATAAATAAACTACACCCTGAAAGATTGAGTGTGTAATGTTGTCTGAGAGAGAGTTGAAGACTACGAGTCACTCTTGTTAAATCGGAAGCATCATCACTATGTATTGGTTCAAGTATACGTAAACCAATATTTATGCTCAATCTTATTAGTATGATTTAATGCTCGATAAAGATATTAATTTTTAAAGAAAACAAGTGGGGGATTGTTGTGTTGTTTTATTTAAAAATAATACTATTAAATATTTTTGGAACATATATATGAATACATAATATATTTTTATCAACCGTTGGAGTCATAATGATTTATGTATTATCATTCATTTAGTTTCATACGTTTTGTTTGTTAATTTAAGTCATTGGTTCAAGTATACGTTTTGTTTCTTTTTTTCTTTAACAAATACTCTTATTAAATTTATTTATATTAATGGCCATAGCTCAGAAAGGACTGCAAGTAAGTTTCTCCTCACTCACTTCCTATCCATGATCATGTTGTCTGTTATTTATTTATTTATTTATCTGAGAGGAGGGAGGGAGATGTAGGGAGAGCAGAAGGAGAGAATCCAAACCCCCTTTTAACCATGTAACTACTTAACGAAACACCCACTACTTAACACTAACACCCACTAGTTAACTAAACACCCACTATTTAACAAAACACTCACTACTTAACGAAACACCCATTACTTAACACAAACACGTTGTAGTTAACACAACACCCACTATTTAACGAAACACCCACTACTTAGCGAAACACCCACTACTTAAGTACCCACTACTTAACGAAACACTTAATCACCGTTGATGAATTTTTCTTCAGCAAATGTGCTCTTATTAAAGTTATTTATATTAATGGCCATAGCTCAAAAAGATATCATACTCCACATTATGAATGAGACTTAAAATTATTTGTGCATGATTCCACATCTTATTATAAGTTGTTATTACCACATTGAACTTATTTCTTGGGATCTCCAGTCTATTAGGTCGGGTTACTCTCTCAATTTCTATGTTTCTTTTTTTCTTTAACAAATGTGCTCTTATTAAATTTATTTATATTCATGTTTCAAAATCTGTACTCACTTGTTAGTTTATTGTTTTTTGTTTTTGCCCCACATTATGAATGAGACTTAAAATTATTTGTGCATGATTCCACATCTTATTATAAGTTGTTATTACCACATTGAACCTATTTATTGGGATCTCTAGTCTATTAGGTCGGGTTACTCTTATAAAAGACAAATTAATGGGCATCACTCTCATTCCTCTTTAAGTTTTTCAAAACATTCTTTCTTGCTAATCCTTTTGTCAAAGGATCAAGCACATTTTCTTCAAACTTCATATGATCTTCTTATTACTTTGTAATAGCCGACCGGTGCTATCACAATAGATTCATATGGTTGGAATCAACTTCTTATAGTAGGAATATCTAAAAGACTATTCCATTCATCATCACTGTAACTTCATGGCACAGTGGAAAACTTTTTGTAACCTCAGGTGCATGGTCCTTTTTAGGTACTTCATGGCCCTCTCAGTAGTACACAAGGACTCATTACTAGTACTACTAGAAAATTTGTATAGTAAACTCACAACATGAGTTATAATTCTAGTGTAATCAGCAGCATATTTAAGACTGTAAATTATGCTCGCAAACTCGAACTTTTCAACACTTTCATGGTGTTCTTGAGCAACTTGACACTAGGATCACAATGAGTCTGTCGTTTATAACAAAAGTAATTTATATTTACTACACCAACATCCTTCATATCAAAAAATTTTACAAAACGTATTTTTGATATTTTTCACAAATATAATATTTAGAACAAAAAATAAGCAAGTCATCCACGTGTAGAAAAATAATAGTGCAACTATTATTATCCAAAATATAATATAACAACTTACCCCACTTTTGTTAATTTCAAAACATATGAAATCACAAGATTCAACTTCTCATAATTAGCGTAAGCAAAAGTCATCATGTTGATCTAAATAAATTTCTTTATATAAAAAATGTGCTCATATCGGAAATACGTGGGTCTATGTTTCTTTTTTTCTTTAACAAATGTGCTCTTATTAAATTTATTTATATTAATGGCCAAAGCTCAAAAAGGACTGCGACCGCAAGTATGTTTCTCCTCACTCACTTCCTATAAGCCTGAACAGAGGAGGTATGTTTTACCTGAACCAAGGAAGCCAGGGGATCTTCGTAGGCGTCGCCAAACCGCCGTAGCACTTCCGATTAGTAATGTGGCCAGAGTGGGTACTGGTCAAAACGACTGCGCATGAAGTTCAGATGCCATTGAAGTGCCAGTCCTTCAAGATGGATCGATGCTAAGCGTACACGTGATTTTGGAGGGGTTTCATCCAACAGAAAAAATTGGTCACATTTATACAACCAATCATGCACCTTTCTGCCGTCGAAGCGAGGGAACTCAACCTTCGAGATGCGAGTGGCGTAACTGCAAGGCTCGCGGTGAGGAGCTTCATTGATGACACTTTCCGACGAAGGACCACGAGGCTGGTTCTGAATAAGAGCGTGAATTTCCTCCATGTTCGTGGTCATTTGGAGCTGAAGCTGGTCGAGGCGTTGACTTACTTCTTCGTGCATTTCATCGACCTTTTGGTCCAAATCAACAACAGATTGACTGCGCGTAACCATCTTTGATACCACTTGTGGCCGTGTTTGGATACTAGGGAGAATTCCGTTAGGATCCTGGTACACTCAGGAGCAACAATGTATGAATGTCACTTGAAGAAATGAACCAAAAGGGGAATTTAGGGTTTATGAGAGATTTGAGAGAATCTAATGGAAATTCAGTGTAATCATTTACTCAGCTGACAGCTGTATTTAAAGCGATTACAATGATTGGTGAGTACAATAAAGTGGGAATATACCCCGCATCTAATAACGGCACAATGCCAGTGCATGACTTCTAGAATGACAACGATTTTTTTGATTCTAAAAACAAAGAAAAACCCTAATGCAGTACAACTGCAGTACATGGTAATTGAAAGTAGTAAATAGTAGAGTAAAAACTAAATGAAGAGGTCTATTATGTCACAAATTATCATATAATAACGATGCAGCAGACATATATTGAGCGTATAAGAAAAATGAAAGAGGATCCCATTTTAACATTTACATGATATAAATTTTGACCATCACAAAGGTCAAGTTGGGACCCGCTGCATTGTAAGCCTGGAGGAGACCATTGATCTGGCACCATAAGAAAATATAAACTCATGGCTTTTCTGAACCGTTTTTTGTACTGCTGAGGTGATATAACAGTTGGAGAAGTATTCTTTAGTCCACCAAGGATGCCAGAGGTTTTCACCCAAGTTTCAAGGTGCTTATCCCATGTATATTGCCTCATAAAATCAATGATGCCTAATACTAGTTCACGATTTTCCTCATCCAGATCTGTATGTGAAGTTCATATTCTGCTGCGGTATGCAGCCTGATATAAATCTTAGCCTATTTAGTATTTACAATCACTATATTTACACAACAGCTGAGCATCTAAGGCCATATAGGTGATCAATTACAACACAAAAAAAAGGTTATATTCATGCCTCTGCTAAAATAGCGATTACACCCACATGGTAAGTACTTGCTTGATAATACGTATTTGTTTTACTAAATGCTCATAGTCACGATTGTATGATATGATTTTGTTCCATCTTATTCTAATGCAATCCATTACGCAGCCAACCAAATGAAAACTTACAGTGGCAACAGAAATTATATTTCTTAGAAAAGTTAGTGACAAGTTTGGTCAAGGAAGAATTATCAGTGTAATTAAACAGCATAGTACAAATTGTAGCGCTCATATTAGATCAGGCATAAAGAATTGAGGTAAACACTAGGAATGATTTCCGGCAGAAGGTAGATCTAAAACTTCCATTTGACTGCTAGCATGAGTTACATTGCAGAAATTATGATTCGAAATGGATCAACTAACAAACCTTCTTATACCATTAAGTGAGACACAGGATAATGAAATTGGTACAAGCAACATGACTCAAATCATCTCACCCAAAAGAAAATTCAGATCAAAAGCAGATCTTGCCAAACACAAACTAAAACAAAAATATCAGATGAGTGAGATGCTGTGAAATCCATCCCATCAATGATCAATCTTAGACAAATTCTACATAAATCAGTTGTAGTGGACATAAAGATAAACTTTAATATTATCTGAACCTGAGCATGTAAAACAGAATAAAATAAAACATGTTTCACAGCATGTAGATGCAAGGAACATGGTTTCCTGCAAAGGGAATACAGAATTCATGAGTTGCATTGCAGGAATCATGATTTCAGAATTCGTGAGGGAGATAAGTACCAAGCATTATGCAATTGAGTGGGTCAGAAAAGTTATGAAAACTGGAAGAAGAAAAATGACCAAAATAATAATCATGAAGTCAAGAAAATTCAGATCATGAGCAGAGCTTGCCAATCACAGATTGAAAAAGTCAAAATATTATATCACATGAACGGGAAGCAGCTAAAATCATCAATCTTTGAAAAAATCTTCATAAACAATCTTTGAGCATAGGGGTGTTATAATCGAGCAGGTAAGGTGAAAAATAAGCATAAACAATAGGCTTAAATACAGATTTGGTCCCCCAAGTTTCACCAACTCAAGATTTTGATCCCCAAGTTTTAATTTCACGAATTTGATCCCTCAAGTTTCCCAATTTGTAAAATCAGGGTCCCCCACTAATCTGGTCAAAATTGATGCTGACCTGTCCGCCACTTAAACTACGTGGCAGCCACGCTGGCATGCCAAAGTGGCTTTTTTATATTAAAAATTGTTATTTTTATTTTAACATTTTGTTTATATATATTTATATTATATTTAAGAAATTAGAAATTAAAAAAAGTGAATCAAAATGGATATAAAATGTTGAAATATAATATAAAAAAGTCACTTTGGCATGCCAGCGTGACTGCCACGTAGTTTAAGTGGTGGACAGGTCAGCATCAATTTTGACCAGATTAGTGGGGGTACCCTGATTTTACAAATTGGGAAACTTGGGGGGATCAAATTCGTGAAATTAAAACTTGGGGATCAAAATCGTGAGTTGGTAAAACTTGGGGGACCAAAACTGTATTTAAGCCTAAACAATATCAAAACATTACCCTAAGTTTCTGTCCTACAAACAATCTTCCAACAGCTCTCTGGTTTGACAGTAGCACACATCTAGAGTGGCATCTATAGATTACCTGCAGGAAAAAATCAACCAACGTTCCACGGATACCTCTTATATTTTGCAATCATGTAACATATAAGTCAAAACTCATACTATTTTTCAGTTAGTTAAAATTTGACTGCCTACCAATTACATGATCAGAGTGAACGTTTAAGGTTTGGCAAAAGAACATTGTTTAGATGTTGACAAGTAATGCACATGAAACGCACCAAATAGCACTCTATCAAAAAAATTGTCTCCCTATCATCCAGATAACAATCCAATATACCAAGTTGCCAATTAACATCTGACATGCTTCAAGCTAACTGGCCTAACCTCGCATCACATAGAAGCAAAATACTCTTAAGAATCAAAATGCACAGAAAGTTGCATGATATGCCAATAGATGGAGAAAAGCTTCTGCTCCCATATGAAACTCATCATGGAACACATATATTTCTGCATTACCTGATGTCACGTGTCTAATCAGGTTGGGAAAATGCAGCAAGAAAATTTAGTTGGGTGAAGCAAATCCAAGAAGAGGATAATCAAAGTTAACCATATGCAGGTTACATGGAGGCACTGGGAAAAACTCCTTGATGCGCATCCTTTGGAGTTATCTTAACACATCACTATCTAAAGTGAAATTTTATGGGTAAATTGATAGTTGATACTCCATTCAACTCTAATAAATACAGAGTTTTTGTTGAATAATGAATTGATTTGTTATGGAAGCAGTTCTAAAAAATATCAATTATTTTATAATAATAAACATAAGTTGCATCAGATGTTGACTGTTCCAAAAAGTAGAAAGGTGTGCCTCATTCATGTTGACTTGAAGCAATTCATAGTAGTGGATCATAAAATTCATACAGAAGTGAAACTAAAGGATCCATACTTAGAAGTCAAATAATAGATTCATATGAAATGTTGGGAAAGCGTATTTGATTACATAGAAAAGTGACGAACATAACTTTCATTAAGTAGGGTAGCGAAAATACTGGAGAACCGAAACATAACAACCAAAAGTCTGGCGGCGCAATGCACGATCTACCGAAACAGCTGCAGTCAAGGCATGTAGATGCAAAGGCCTGCAAAGGGAATAAAAAATTGGGGTAAACAGTAAACACTAGGAATGATATCGTTGTGATTCATTGAAGGTAGTTAAATGTGGGTACTAACATAGCATAAGTTGCATTGCATAAAATGATATTGATGCAACATGATTATTATTAGTTATCATGGTGCATGGGTTTGTTAGGCAGGCTTCAAGAAACAGGACATGACCCAAGGAGGGCTGTTGATGGGTGTTAACCTTTGCCACACTTTGGCCAGGAAAGTTAAAATAGCAGCATCTCCTCCTCCTCCTGCTTTTTTTGCTTGAAAGGTAATGAAATACATGCGACCAGGACAACATCTTTTGGTTGACTTGACAAGATCATGAAACACAAACATTTCTTCTTCACCCTAATAACAAATAAGAAAAAGTACGTACAAGCATGAATGAATTGAAACAATTAATAATAAATAAATAAATAAATAATAAAAAGTAAAACCAATGAATTAACCTGATTCTGGGTCTTAGCATTGTATTTTTCCAAAGCTAGTTTGGAAAATTTAATAAGTTCAGTGCGAATATCATCAAAACGGTTTATGTTAACGAGTGCCATACCACCGCCCCGTCCTCCGACCAAACCTCTTCTTCCTTCTTTCTTTTGAATTTCTTCTTTCTTTCGAATTTCAAGTAGATGGATGTCAGCATCAAAGGCCTGTCAATGTCAATTCAAAGAAAGAGAATGGAAATCATCATTCATACATACATACATACATACATAATATCAACCAAACATACATACAACTAAATTTTGATGCTCCAAATCATTAAACTCATCATCTTCTTCGGGGTTCCCTTCCAAAGGCGTTTCCGGTTCCGATTTCAGCCGCTTCCATGGGGCTTCAGCAATTCCCGGTCGTGGGTGGATCACGGCGGCGCACTGTGACGGGGATTCCATCGACATTTCGGTTCGGCAAGACAAATCGCACGGCAAAAAAACCATGTGGGGGTAAAAAAAAAATTTATTTACCAAAATAATGCACTTTGTGGGTTATTTACCAAAGTGGGCAAATTTTTTTTATAGTTCAGAAGTCGCCCCCCCAGGGTGACTTCTGAACTGTTTTTTGCAATTTTTTTTTAAAATGCAGTTCAGAAGTCGCCCCCCCCCAGGGTGACTTCTGAACTGTGTTTCGCAATTTTTTTTTAAAATACAGTTCAGAAGTCGCCCCCCAGGGTGACTTCTGAACTGTGTTTCGCAATTTTTTTTTTAAATACAGTTCAGAAGTCGCCCCCCCCCAGGGTGACTTCTGAACTGTGTTTTTTTAATTTTTCAATAATTATATATTAATATATAAATATCTAAATTAATTTATTTTAAATAAAACAATAGTATTTAGATAATTAATAATTGTAATCCAAATTTCCTAATTTAATTGAAGGGTCAGAAAGAAATATTACAACACAATAATTTATTTAAAAGACCAACCGAAAATTACAATAGTTATTTAAAAGAGTAATCCGAAATATTACAACACATTAATTGCGGTTAGGACAGTTGTTTCTGTTGTGACCCTCATTTCTACAAATTCCGCATCTTCTGGTGCGTGTACCCCTTTCTCTTTGATCCATCTCTGTACGAATACGGGTAGACTGTGGACGACCCTTTTTATCTCTCCGTTTAGTGGGATCATGCTTTAGTTCTAAAGTATTGAAATAAGGCCATGACGTCTCAGTTGGCAAGGGTGGGAACTCGACAATGTAAGTATTGAAAACATTCTCCATTGTGTACGGTGGATCCACGAATTGCATGTGGTCGTAATTGCATTTTGAGCATGCTGCGATGACATGTGAACAAGGGTAGTGAAGTGCCTGGAATTCCCCACACTCACACGTTTTTGCTCTGAAGTTCACCACGAATGTTCGCGCAGGTCTACCACTTTGTGGTCGTACAAGTTCTTCAACTCGGAACAATTGTTGGGCACGATCGTGAACCGCGACGTTATGGGTTTTTGAGACATTTATGTTCCTGGCAATATTTTCCAACAATTTTTCAGAGTACATAGTTCCGGACGTCAACATTGCCTGTGCCTGTGTTCCCCTTTTGACGAAAACCTCGTTCATCCTGAAATATGTTGCATCTATCAATGAACGAATAGGGAGATTCCGCACCCCCTTAAGAACATTGTTGATGCACTCTGCAAGGTTTGTTGTCATGTGCCCCCAACGGGAACCTCCATCGCACCACTGCAACAATTGTTCTGCGGTTATGTCTTCAACCCAAGCCACCCCCTCAGGACCTACTTCCCGACCAATTTTTTGTTTGTAGTGATCGGCCGATTCTTCCGTCATTGAATATGCTGAAGAAAAAAAAAGAAGATGTTGGTAAGTATGGAATGGAAATTTGAAACCAATTAATTAAAAAAAATTGTTAAAAATACTCACCCATATTGATGACATGTTTCCTGGCAGGAGTGTTTTTGAAGTGTCTCATGAAGTTTTGTGCTATGTGGCGAACACAGAAGACGTGTTTCCAATTGGTGTTTAGTTGCGTAACAGCACTTTTGATAGACTCGTGTCTATCTGATATCAAACAAATACCCTCCTGTGGTGTCACATAGTGTCTTAAACGAGATAGGAAGAAAAACCAAGCCTCCTTTGTCTCACCCTCGACCACTGCATATGCAATTGGGAAGGTGTTGTTTCTTCCATCTTGTGCGATTGCCAAAAGAAGACACCCTTTGTACCTACCGTACAACCATGTTCCATCAACAGAGACAACTGGTTTGCAAAATTGAAAGCCTTTAATGCACGGGCCGAAACTCCAAAAGATGCGGTGGAATACACCTTTGCCGGCAACTAGTTGTCCATTCTCATAGAATGGTTTGTACTGCCAATCGTGAATTGTGTCTGGAATATAGTAAGAGAAAGCATGTAGCCACCTGGTTACTTCATTGTAAGAGTCCTCCCAATTACCGAAGATAAGCTCGATTGCTTTTTGTTTAGCAATCCAAGCCTTTCTGTAGGAACTCTGGTACGTGAACCGCTCCTTGATGTGTGCAATCAACACAGCCACTGATATTGTCGGGTCCTTCCTTACAAGTGGAAGTATATGAGGACACATGAGGGAGGAGGTCAACTGGCGGTGATCTTGGGAAATAGTAGATGTTGTACATGTGTGTGGGTGAGTCAACTGTGTAATCCCCCAATATCCAGTTTTTGCTCCTACTCTCACTACACACCTCCACAAACAGGTTTCATGAACACAACAAACGGTCCATGTGTGTGGTTTAGACTCACAGACTTTGTATGCAACTGAATGGTTTAGGTGATATGTTTGGATGAATTGTTGGGCTATTTCTTTTGTGGGAAATTTCATTTTGAGTTTGAGTTCGTTTGGGTCTTCGTTGGATAATAGTTGGTTCCTGTCCATGGAATGGCCAAACTCTACATCATAAGGTTCTGGGTTATCAGCTGTGACGTTTTGAAAGTGTGGTACAAGCTCGCGGAATGTAACACCTATGTTGGGGTTAGTTTCAATTGGTTCCTCATCGACGTCACGCTGAAGAATTTCATCTTCATCTTCGCTATAGTCCCCAACGTCTTCATTATGGACACCAACAAACATACTAAACGGTGGGGTATTAGTTTGAGTATGTAGAGGGTGGCTTGTGTTAAGGTCAATGGGTGTGTTTGAGGATGATTGTGCAGAGTGATGGTGAGGTGTTGAAGGACTGTAATGCATGTCAGTTTGGGATGATGAAGGATTGAATTGAGAGTAAACAGGTGGAATGAAGTCAGTGTATGGTATTTCTGTTTGTTGAGATAAACGTAAGTTTTGTTGTGATGAAGATGGAATAGAGTGGCCGTGACTTACCTGGGTGTAGTTAGAAGGAGCCTCAACCAAATCTGCGTATATTTCTGGTGTACATATACCAAGGTGTCTATCTTCTTTGAAATGCTCTATCATAAGTTCAACATCATCGTCAGAATTTATTTCGAATCCCCCATAAAAGGTATGGCCAGTACTGAGAGTTGTGGGGTACCGATATGTAAGACTAGCAACCATTTTTGAATGGTCAGGAGAGATTTTTTTTTCAATGGCTTGTTTAACTTGAGCTAGTTTGGAATTAGAGTTTACTTTGACAAGGGTGTTGTTATGACACCTAAAAAATATACCCTCAGTATTTGTTTTTTCAACATAACCATTGTAAAAGACCGTGATGAAAACATTCGTTGGAGCCATTGACGAAGTTGGGAGTAGGAGGGTGTGTTTGAGTTTCAGTTGGTAGTAGGAGAAACTATGGCAGTTGGGTGTTTAGTGGTGAGAGATTTAGGGCCTATTTATTGAAATTTGAATGGTCTAGATTTCACCGTTGGTTTTGAAGGCCAGGATTGCACCGACACTTTTAAAGGCCAGGATTGCACACGTGACTTTTAAAGGCCAGGATTGCACCGACACTTTTAAAGGGCAGGATTGCACCGACACTTTTAAAGGCCAGGATTGCACCGACACTTTTAAAGGCCAGGATTGCACCGACACTTTTAAAGGCCACGATTGCACACGTGACTTTTAAAGGCGAGGATTGCACCGACACTTTTGAATTGTTCAATGTGCATTGTTCACTGCTTAGTGCATAGTGCAGTGTCCAGTGCTTAGGAAAACTCATTTTTTAGACTTAGGAAAAACCGGTTTTAGTCATTGTTTCGAATCTTGTACACGTGGGTTATAAGTCCGTTAGTAGTAATTCAAAAGATGAAACCGTAGTTCTATAACTCTACTATAATGTCATATCATTTATTTTAATTTAGTAATTTAACAAAATTGCTTCAAATTGATCTAAACATGGTAAAAAACTCATTTTTTAGATTTAGGAAAAACCGGTTTTAGTCATTTTTTCGAATATTGTACACGTGGGTTATAAGTCCGTTAGTACTAATTCAAAACATGAAACCGTAGTTCTATAACTCTACTATAATGTCATATCATTTTTTTTAATTTAGTAATTTAACAAAATTGCTTCAAATTGATCTAAACATGGTAAAAAACTCATTTTTAAGACTTAGGAAAAACCGGTTTTAGTCATTTTTTCGAATCTTGTACACGTGGGTTATAAGTCCGTTAGTACTAATTCAAAACATGAAACCGTAGTTCTATAACTCTACTATAATGTCATATCATTTTTTTTAATTTAGTAATTTAACAAAATTGCTTCAAATTGATCTAAACATGGTAAAAAACTCATTTTTTAGACTTAGGAAAAACCGGTTTTAGTCATTTTTTCGAATCTTGTACACGTGGGTTATAAGTCCGTTAGTACTAATTCAAAACATGAAACCGTAGTTCTATAACTCTACTATAATGTCATATCATTTTTTTTAATTTAGTAATTTAACAAAATTGCTTCAAATTGATCTAAACATGGTAAAAAACTCATTTTTTAGACTTAGGAAAAACCGGTTTTAGTCATTGTTTCGAAGGCCAGGATTGCACCGACACTTTTAAAGACCACGATTGCACACGTGACTTTTAAAGGCGAGGATTGCACTGACACTTTTAAAGGCCAGGATTGCACCGACACTTTTAAAGGCCAGGATTGCACACGTGACTTTTAAAGGCCACGATTGCACACGTGACTTTTAAAGGCGAGGATTGCACTGACACTTTTAAAGGCCAGGATTGCACCGACACTTTTAAAGGCCAGGATGGCACACGTCACTTTTAAAGGCCAGGATTGCACCGACACTTTTAAAGGCCAAGATTGCACCGACACTTTTAAAGGCCAGGATTGCACACGTGACTTTTAAAGGCCACGATTGCACACGTGACTTTTAAAGGCGAGGATTGCACTGACACTTTTAAAGGCCAGGATTGCACCGACACTTTTAAAGGCCAGGATTGCACCGACACTTTTGAATTGTTCAATGTGCATTGTGCCTCACTGCTTAAAGGCCAGGACACTAATGCTTAGACTAGAATATATACAACAAAAGGCAGCAACACAACCACATAACTCAAACATTCAAGTCACCATAACTCTTCAACAACACTTCCTCTAAGAATGTCTTCCTTACTAAACGAAGAACCTCACATTTCCATGCTTCTCAACGATGACCCAATGGAAGTTCACCACGCTTTCAAACTTCCAGAACCAGATGCCTCTATATTACCTTTGATAGAAAGAGCTGGATTTCGTCACATTGCTTCAATTGGCGCATTCAAAATAAATCCAGCTTTGGTGGCAGCAATGGTCGAACGCTGGAGACCAGAAACACACACTTTTCATCTTCCAGTAGGGGAGTGCACAATAACTCTCGAAGATGTGGCGTTGCAGTTGGGACTTCCCGTTGATGGAAATGCCGTTACTGGAAGTTGTGAAAAAAATTGGGATCGAGTATGCGAACAACTTTTGGGTAAGCCAATCCCAACAAATGGCATGGTAGGCAACCAAATTAAGTTCACTTGGCTACAACGTGAATTTAATAATGTTCCAGAGGGCGCTTCCAACCAAGTGCGAAGACAATATTGTAGGGCGTACCTATTGCAGTTGATCGGGGGATACATACTCCCAGACAAATCATCAAACAGAGTCAACATAAAATACCTACCCCTATTGAAAAACTTCGATGAAATTTC
This sequence comes from Astragalus glycyphyllos, assembly GCA_963573325.1. Lineage (NCBI taxonomy): Eukaryota > Viridiplantae > Streptophyta > Magnoliopsida > Fabales > Fabaceae > Astragalus > Astragalus glycyphyllos. The sequence goes on from OY754308.1 coordinate 67,546,503, forward strand.
AAGTTACAGCTGGGGGTCAGCATGCCTAACGAACTTATACAGAATGTTGTGTAAGACAGCTACATGCTCCTCACGCACCATGGGTGGATGTACTCTTTTGTTACAGTCTTGGGTCTGGTACCGCATGCCGTTCCTAGCACCAGACTGCAACCGTCCTTATGAATGGCCACTAGCAAAGAGGTAAAAAATTGACACAACTTATGAATACTAACAATTATATTTCTTCTTTACGTTAACAATTTTTTTTTTACCAGATGGGTTCGCACGCCACTTAGCCACACTAAGTGTCCAAAAAGCCTTGTTTTGTACAGATCAACAATAGACCGCATGACACATGAAGAGTTTGAGTGGTTGCCATATCGGGAATTCAATTTGCCAGAAATAGCATATCGGCACCAAGGCATATGGACTACAAACACGGCTATGGTCTGTTTCCATATTGTAGAATGGCACCATGCGGATAGAGTGACTTTGCAATTTGGCCTCGTCCAAGACATACCATCAGCACCAATAGATATCAGCCACATGCACAACATCACCATGCAGGGACAAACTGATGTTAATTGGGCTGTATATCACAGCCACTTAATTGATTTATGGAATGATAGAGAAAATCGATGTGTTGTGGGTCGACCGTGCTTTGCTAAACCAACGCAGTCAGATAAATACATGCGCTGGTTTCTAAAAAAATCAAGGCCATACATTTCAGCCGACCAACATCTAAGGGATCCATGTGGTCTTGCAAATGTTGGTGATGTGGATGAAGATGATGAACAAGACGTGCCAGCTCCCCCAACTACTCAAACCGAACGTCGAGAACGTAACCGTAATCGACAGCGACGTGCACCACCAACTCAACAAAAGACCCAAGAAGATGTGTCTCACCGCCACTCTATCTCCCACACACCAACATTCCAAGAAGATGTGCCTCACCGCCACTCTATCTCCCACACACCAACATTCCAATATTACGAACAATACAACCAGTCAGTGGAACATACTCCTTTTCAAGATACATATCGACATTCTACCACCGAAAGGGACCCCGATATGTTCTATGAGTGCTTTGGGGTCCAACCCGGCTCTGCGCAATCTGTGGCGTTGCTTCATCAAATTCAAGAGCAGGCCGGCGGTGCTAGTTCTTCATCAATTCCCCAAAATTTTCCAGAGCCACCGCCGCCTGCCCCGACTGAGGAAGAACATCAACCACCACATCGGCATCAACGTCCACGACGTGTCCCCCAACCTCGAAAGTGTGGAACTGGGTCTCATCTTTGTTAATTTTTTTCTGTACTGTCTTTTTAGTTTAATTTATCAAGTATTGTAATTTTATATTAACTAAGTTATTAATTTTAAGGGTTTAATCTTATGTGACATTTATTACATTTGGATCAATAATTTACTCTTTTATCTTTAATAGTGCTTTGTGCATAGTGCACTATTAAAGTGTGCATTGTGCAGAGTGCAGAGTGCATAGTGCAGAGTGCACTATTACAGTGTGCATAGTGCAGAGTGCACTATTACAGTGTGCATTGTGCAGAGTGCACTGTTAAAGTGTGGATTCTGCAGACTGCATAGGTCTTAATTTCTTTAATGACCTAGATTTTGCCGACACTATTTAACGGCCTAGATTTTGCCGACACTCTTTAACGGCCTAGATTTTGCCGACACTCTTTAACGGCCAGGATTTTGCCGACACTAAACCCTAAAATCAATGGTTAAGATCATCCAAAATCAACGGCTTACATACGATCACCCCTATTATTAATACGTTCTCACATTACACTCAAATTCACACCAACAGTTTACCCTCAACCTATATTTCTGATTAATCTTCTCTTCTTTGGTTCTTCCCAAACACTGTCGCCCAACCCGCTGAAATGGAATGGCAGTTGTGCCCAACCCAGTACTCAAATGACAAATTCCTAACCGCACTTTATCACAGTGGAACTGTAACCACCGATGAACATGGTGTTGTCTTTCGTTGTCCTAATCATATCTTTTGTAGGATGAATAAGGACATCACATTCGCCCAACTCAAGGAGAAGGCTGAGAGAAAAATACGACCAGAGGGAGGGTGGCGTAAAGACGTGGAGCGTATCCGTTACAGAAAGTACAATTGTGGAGATGACGGGACATTCCGTTATTCTGTCATGGAGATCCAAAGCGACCACGACGTTCGCGCAATGATGGAAGGTCATGCTAACATTCCAATGGGACGTAGTCTCTTGGAGATGTACGTAGACACAATACGCACTCCGGAAGAAATCATTCATCTTCTGCGACCACCCCCACCACAACAAGTCATACCGGAAACAGTCATCAACCACTACTGTACACTTCATTGTCAGGCCCATGTTATGTACAGGGAAGAAGATGGTGTGTATTTTAGTGGTCCAAACACCATTTATTCCAGCCTTAAGAACAACATCACCTTCGCCGAACTGAACGAAAAGCTAACGGAAAAGGCGCAGCTGGAGGGTGAGGAGCAAACGATCACTCGTATCGTTTATCGCTGCCCCCGGACCGGCGAAGGTAATCGTATTCGGTGGTGCGTAATGACTATCAAGACTGACAATCACGTTCGGCAGATGTTTCAGCAGCATGAGCTGTTTCAACCTCATACTCGGAGTCCTATCTAATTGTGTGTCGAAACAACTATTTCCACCCATGAAATCATCCGTCAGGTTATCCCTCCAGCGGTCCAATGGCCACTACCAGAAAATGTTTCGTGGAAGTAGTTTCGATCATGTTTTCCTCTCGTTTCGTTTTTAATTTTCTATTCTTGTATTTCTGAAAATTTTGTTGTTTATTTCAGTCTTTTTTCTATATTATATTATGTTCCAATTTTTAATCTCTTAATTTTTTGTCCTAAATATTAACGTAATTAAAATTATAAATAGGTATAATCATTTTTATAAATTTAAAATAAATTAATTTAGATATTTATATATTAATATATAATTATTGAAAAATTAAAAAAACACAGTTCAGAAGTCACCCTGGGGGGGGGGGGGGGGCGACTTCTGAACTGTATTTAAAAAAAAAATTGCGAAACACAGTTCAGAAGTCACCCTGGGGGGGGGGGGGGGGGCGACTTCTGAACTGTATTTTAAAAAAAATTTGCGAAACACAGTTCAGAAGTCACCCTGAGGGGGGGCGACTTCTGAACTGCATTTTAAAAAAAAATTGCAAAAAACAGTTCAGAAGTCACCCTGGGGGGGGGGGGGGGGTGGCGACTTCTGAACTATAAAAAAAATTTGCCCACTTTGGTAAATAACCCACAAAGTGCATTATTTTGGTAAATAATTTTTTTTTTTGCCCCCACATGGTTTTTTTGCCAAATCGCACAGCAACCAACAACAACAACCAAGAAGATCCAAATGGAAAGGGTAAACAAGGTAGCAGTAATTGGGCTTTTATGTTTTGGGCCCTAACCAATATCAATAGGGCTCTACTCAGTGGACACCCCCTAACCTTCTAAAACCCCAAAATACCCCTAAGTTAAAAACATTCTAAACCTATCTCTTTCCTCTCACTCTCACACCACCCTCCCCTCAGTTGGATGTAGAAATTGAACCATAAACATGGTTTAATATTGAAACAATATCATATATGACTAACAAAAAGCAGTAGCACTTTGGTCCTTGATTTTTATTACTAAAAATCAATTATGTTCCTGACTTATATAACTTAGTATCAATTTGGTTCCCAACATTTGAATGACATGACATGGTGACGAGGAATTTTTTATCATGTTTTGGTATGTCAAATTAGTCCCTGACATTTGCCACTTAACTGCCACGTCAGCTCTGTAACCAACCATGGTTGACAGAATGACTAAACTGACACACTTTTATAAATGTTTGGGATTAAATTGGCACATGTTGGTCAATTTGGTCTCAAAGGATTTTTGAGTGGTCGTTTGACTTATTAGTTAAATAAACTTATCATAAAGCATTAATCTTGTCTACTTAAAAAATTTGGCTCCAGTCATCAGACCACAAAAAAGGGGTGAGGTGGTTAGGTTTTGTTAGGCCACCATACACGTCAAAAAAAAACTAGGCAGTTGTATTTTTTATTTAAAACATTTTTCCTTTTATTTAAACACTTGTTTATGTTAATTTATGTATTTCTTACCTATTGGGTCGGGTCTGTTTGCAATCTTGACTGTCAACTCTCCACATGTTAAGTGACTATATTCTTTTATTTTTTGCATTTTAAAATATGTTTGTACGTATGCCAAATAATTGACTATACCCAAGAAATGATTAGAGCTGACAAAATGGGTCGGGCCCATCGGGTCGGGTTGGGCCAGCCCAAAAAATGGGAGGGCTTGGGACGATGGAAGTGAGCTCATTTTTACATTCGGGATTTTTAGCCCGGTCCACAAAAGCCCGAGCTCGTGTAGGGCTAGCCCTATCGGGTCATATGTAGCCCGCAAGCCCGTTCATTAAGAAAATAGGGTACTTTGCTGCCAGCCCAAAATTAATAACCAAATAATAGACCCAACCCCAACCAAAGTCCAAAACCGTGAAAAAAAGTAAAAGACTAAAATGCACATGGTAAGCTCCCGTTCCCAATCTTAAATAATTGAACAAAAACCAAATTACAAACCTCATTCCAGAAGCCGTATTTATTACATGTGAAATATTAAATTTGTCCAAGATGTGTCTTGGATCCTAATTATTAGATTCTGTTGAATGCAGAATGCTTACAGAATGTGTTAAAAATTGTAAAATTTTATTTCTTAGTTGAATGTGTTATTGGATGCTGCAACATGTTGAAAAATTGTAAAATGTTTGAGTCTTCTTTTTTAGTTTCTTACAATTACATGATAGTGTCGCTAAAAATCGCGCGTAATGCGGGCTGGCCTGAAAAGCCCGCAGCCCGCATAAGGCTGGGCTTGGGCTGTAAATGATTAGCCCGAATTTAAATCCGGGCTTTTTGGCCCGGTTCTTAAAAGCCCGAGTCCAATGCGGACCGGGTAGTCCGTTTTACCAGCTCTAGAAATGATAATAAACAGTGCTTTCAATAAGTCATGAAAAATAAAAGCTGTCTACAATACAAAAATTTGAAGACAACTGAACGAGAATGCAAGAGATGATGAATACACAATATAAAATAAAAAATGGGAGAGAAAAAACAATTCACTATACAGTTACACTTGATAGCCATGATCCAACATACTCTTTCAAGATTTTCTGATAATTGGAAGTGCACCTAAAATGCTTTTTCGAAGGGAGCACAAATTAAAAACCTGCAATTATCATATAACAATGATGCAGCAGAGCGTATAAGAAAAATGAAAGAGGATCCCATTTTAACATTTACATGATATAAATTTTGACCATCTCAATCAATCAAATGGGCCCCAACCTCATACCTCATGAATTTTCATCACAAAGGTCAAGTTGGGACCCATTGCATTGTAAGTCTGGAGGAGACCATTGATCTGGCACCCTAAGAAAATATAAACTCATGGCTTTTCTAAACCGTTTTTTGTACTGCTGAGGTGATATAACAGTTGGAGAAGTATTCTTTAGTCCACCAAGGATGCCAGAGGTTTTCACCCAAGTTTCAAGGTGCTTATCCCATGTATATTGCCTCATAAAATCAATGATGCCTAATACTAGTTCACGATTTTCCTCATCCAGATCTGTATGTGAAGATCATATTCTGCTGCGGTATGCAGCTTGATATAAATCTTAGTCTATTTAGTATTTACAATCACTATATTTACACAACAGCTGAGCGTCTAAGGCCATATAGGTGATCAATTACAACACAAAAAAAGGTTATATTCATGCCTCTGCTAAAATAGCGATTACACCCACATGGTAAGTACTTGCTTGATAATACGTATTTGTTTTACTAAATGCTCATAGTCACGATTGTATGATATGATTTTGTTCCATCTTATTCTAATGCAATCCATTACGCAGCCAACCAAATGAAAACTTACAGTGGCAACAGAAATTATATTTCTTAGAAAAGTTAGTGACAAGTTTGGTCAAGGAAGAATTATCAGTGTAATTAAACAGCATAGTACAAATTGTAGCGCTCATATTAGATCAGGCATAAAGAATTGAGGTAAACACTAGGAATGATTTCCGGCAGAAGGTAGATCTAAAACTTCCATTTGACTGCTAGCATGAGTTACATTGCAGAAATTATGATTCGAAATGGATCAACTAACAAACCTTCTTATACCATTAAGTGAGACACAGGATAATGAAATTGGTACAAGCAACATGACTCAAATCATCTTACCCAAAAGAAAATTCAGATCAAAAGCAGATCTTGCCAAACACAAACTAAAACAAAAATATCAGATGAGTGAGATGCTGTGAAATCCATCCCATCAATGATCAATCTTAGACAAATTCTACATAAATCAGTTGTGGTGTTCATGTTGTGGTTGGTACTCCTGGTCGTGTGTTTGATATGCTGCGCAGGCAGTCTCTTCATCCAGATTACATCAAGATGTTTGTGTTGGATGAGGCTGATGAAATGCTTTCCCAAGGTTTTAAGGATCACGTACTATTTAATTCATAACTGTGTTTTTCACTTGGGATCTGGCGCTATTTAATTTATAACTGTGGTTTCACTTTGGATCTGATACAATTTAATTCATAACTGCCTTTTCCACCTTGTGTACTACCTATATGTACTACCTTATTATATAGTAATGTGTCATAAATTCTGGAACCTTTCAATTAACTAAAGAAGTTAACCTTTTCTGCCATTTTTTGGGTTTGTAGTAATCTTCCTATAAGATTTGATGTATGCGCAACTGCTATTACTCAGAGGGTCATTTTTGTTAACACCAGAAGGAAAGTTGATTGGTTGACTGACAAGATGCAAAGCCGCTCGGCTACTCATGGAGACATGGATGAGAATACCAGGGACATTATTATGCGTGAATTCCGTTCTGGGTCTTCTCGTGTTTTAATAACTACCAATCTCTTGGCTCGTGGTATCGATGTCCAACCAGTGTCTCTAGTTATAAACTTTGATCTCCCCACACAGCCTGAGAACTATCTCCATCGGATTGGTCGTAGTGGTAGGTTTGGTAGAAAAGGTGTTGCACATGATGATGATCATATTAGATGAGAATTAGTTTGTCGTTGGGGATTGCATGCTATGGTAGTCTTAGACTCAAACGTGTATTTTTAGGTTATGGGGTGATGAGAATTGTTTTTGACATAATTTTGTAGAGTTGACTTTTGTCAAGTGAGATGAACTTAATGTGATTTTTTTAGATATGATTGCTAGAAAACGTAATTTTTTTCAATTATTGTTTTATGGATATGCTAGCTAAATTTATTTTTATAGACACGTTGGATCAAAATTGTTTTTGATTGTGAAATAATTTAATTTGGGTATCATCGTAAAATGATATTAGAAACTTAAAATTGAGTAAAATATACAATAAAAATACTAAATTAGCATAATATTATCAAATACAAAATGTCTAAATTAGATTTACATCAAGTCATTTAGAGAATATAATTTAATGCTTAATATGAAACCAAACATTATTGCTGATTGCTTTACTTATATTCAATTATTTGATCACAACATGGTCGATCCCTAATAAAAAGCTGTGTCTAAAATTGGAAGCGGATCATGATATGTGATCCATGCAAGATCAAAGAGTACGAATCATTCTATGACTTACTCAAGTTTCCAAATGAAAATTCAAGAAAGGAGAAGAGGATTATGCCATGTTTTTCAACAGAAATCAAGAACAAGAAAAAACTTACAAAATGGATGAAGAAGACAAGAAAATGATCATGAGAAAGATGAAGTGGATCGCTATTTCCTAGAGAAGATAAGATCGATGGTCATGATCACCACAAGAGTTGCAAAGTCTCTTGATGAGATGTAAGAGTTTCTACCATGAACCAAAGGGAGAATTCTACTCTCACAAATGCACACAAACTCGTGTTTCCAAAATTATGAACAAAGCTACTACAAATTTCTAAGCTTATAAGAAAGCATGCTATAGATAGAGAGAAGATGAAGTATTAGGGAGTGCACTAGCACCAATCCTAAATAGCTTAGTGCCCACACTACCAAGGAATACATTCCAAAGTATCCACAAAACACTCATAATATAGATATGGACTAGACTTGCAGCGAACTAGAAACTACATCTAAGACAAACCTCAAACTGCTATGTTTGAGTTGGAATGCGATTCTCTGCTCTCAAAATCTGCTACAATCACTGTAGTTTTATTAACAATAAGGATTTTTAGTCTTTTTATAACACTAAAGCATATCTATTTACTCTCTCTTTTCTTACCCAATTCTCATCTTACACTTCAAAAGTCGCCGAATCACCTCGTGTCATTCCTACCATGTATTGTGATTGGTGGATAGTGCAAAGAATCTGTATACTAATTAAACTCAAGTAGTTATTATTTTTAGAAGCTTTATAAACTAAACCTCGCATTAGCCCACACTAGTGTAATAAGCTTTATTACTTTGTGCTCTCTATATTCATTGCATTGCATGATGACACTAACAACAAATAACACTTACCATTTCCCCTCTCTTTCTCTTCTATTGTTTTGTTATTCTATCTAATAATCTAATAGTTTACAGATCTTTTGTGGTGGAGTAGACAAAGTAAACGTTGTTTGCTTTTCTTATCCGATGCTGATTCCCGACGAGCCTCAAATTGTAGGCACCGGCGCCATCCGAAACGCTTCAACTATCAGCCACTCCTCCGTCTTGAGCCGTAGGCATAGTAGTGGTTTGTTTGATTCGTCTGCGACTCTCCAAGGCGAGAGTTCGAGTGAAGAGTTGGCGGAGGATTCTAGTTCCGATGACTCCGTTAGAAGCGACCGACACAACGGCGTCAATTCAGACAAAAGTTTCTTGGAATTCATTGAGAGATTGGCCCCTCTTCATGTGTTGGTTGATTAAGTCTGGCTTTTGGTTTAGTTCAAATTCATTGAGAGATTGGCCTCTCTTCATGTGTTGGTAATGAGTTTTCTTAGCTTAATTATTTTGATGATGATTGTTTCTTAAAACCTAATTTGATAGCAAGTGCTTTTTGCTTGCCTTGCAGTCTTACTCTTGCCATATTTCTTGTTCCATCTTGTAATGTATAATGCATGCTCTTGAAACTTTGGGTTTCTGCTGCCAAGTACTTTTATGGGAGGTTTCGTCGATAATATATATGGAAGAAACTTGAAAAAAGGAATTCGGGCAAAATATTTTCCTCTCTTCTTAATAGGTGTTATTCCAGCATTTCCTGAATACATTGTTTCTAATCTTATCTTTTTCGTATGTGTCCACCTCAACATTCTCATCTCTATTTACATTTTTACTCTCGTTTGCACATCACTGCCCACCACACACTACCACAGGGCATCTTTGGTCTTGTTAACAAGATCAACGCATAAAGGTTTTATGGCTGCAGTTGTCATTTATGCAATCATTTGGTGCATTTTATTTTTATTGAAGGGGAACATGCACACAATCCTAGTATATTTGCCTTTATATCTCCTATTGCCCGAAAATGTTTGTTTTTATATTTTATCTAGTTTTTTCTTGGCTCCAACTATACTTGTATCTGTTCTATATATATTCTCTAGCTTAAATTTTTTTTCTTTTTTTTTTCTTCTATAAAAGCTGATTCAAAGATACAATGACAAAAATTTTCCTCTTTACTGCCTGAAAAAACCACTTAAACTTGGTTATTTATGTTTGAACATACGTTGACACAGCAGTTGGTAGTAAAAATATCTAATATCTTTCGACCACCAATCCATCATTACTAAAATTTTAAAAAAAAATGTATTTTTTAGCAAATTTTGGATTAAATTGGAGCATTGGGGTACTTATAAGTCCTAATTTAGTGTGTTTTTAGCTTTTGAATTAAATAAAAATTGTGGGATTTTAGTTCTACTTTGGAGCTATTTTACTACAAATTTTTAGTTTTTATTTTTAGGACCAATTATGGAGATCAAGGATCAAAAGAGCATAGAAAAGAAGCCAATAAGCCATTTGAAAGCAAGAAAAAGCAAGCAAAAGAAGCAACACGGTCCGTGTCCATATAGCACGGTCCGTGTTGGAAAATACAATTCTGGGAGTGATTTGCGTGAGTAACACGGTTTACCACACGGTGCGTGTTGAAACAACACGGTCCTAATCGTCGGCTTATGTATGTTTGATCACAGTATCCATCAAATCAAGCATTTCTTCATTCTTGGGTTGCGTTTTTTCAACTCGAAAGTCACCTATTAAAAATATTAGACCCAAGTATTAATGAACATTATCTACAGAAGTGAAAGAAGAAAGCCCCAGATACAATACTGGCTCAAAAACATGATCAATCACATTTCCAACTCTTTTGAATGAACTTAGAAGAAACAAAAAAAACATCTCCAATGTTCTAAATAATAACTAAAACAGATTAGTGAACATAAGAGATAACTTTTCTACTCAAAATCTTATTCAACCATTGCAAAATCCTATTTTAGCTGAATTTGATCACATATGAAGACAAAATCACCAATGTGCATTCGACAGGACAAGCAGCTCCGTCCTTATCCTCTAGACTTGCACAACAAGTCAATTCTGATGCCTATAAATAGGCCATTCCCTCAGTTCATTCTTCACACCGAACACTCGACGATCAAGAATTTTCTCCTCAAGTGTTTCTCTCTTCTCTCTCGAAATATTTTCTTCTCTTCTACTCCGGCCTTCGAGCCATTCTTTTAGAGTGATCTACGGATCATATTTCAGAGTGATCTACGGATCATAATTCAGAGTGATCTACGGATCATATTGAGGTGTATTTCTAGAGCGATTATACACTGTGCAGTGATAATCGTACTGGCCTGTTTTATCCTGGGGACGGCGTGGTTGATAGTCTGCTTGCACCTTGAGCAGTGCCGCGAAACGTCTTAAAGAGAGCGGCCTAGTCCGCGACTCAACCCCGTAATTTCTTCGGTATATTTTCCAAAAAAACTCTGACAACAACATGGACAATGCTGCCAAATAAAAAGGTCCGGACTCGAGGAAGCTTCGTGCTTGGCCAACCAGTCAGCAACCTGGTTTCCTTCTCGGAGAGTGTGGGCGAAGGAGAGGGACCAATTGTAATTCTTGAACTCACGTATGAAACTAAAACAGAATAGTGAACATAAGATTAGTGATTAGTGATTAGTGAACATAAGAGATAACTTTTCTACTCAAAATCTTATTCAACCATTGCAAAATCCTATTTTAGCTGAATTTGATCAAATATGAAGACAAAATTACAAATGTGCATTCGACAGGACAAAACAATATTTGCATTTAAACAGTTTGGGAATTTAGCAGGACTTGAAGTGTGGTGCTTATTTTGTCAAAGTACATAAGATGAATAAATATAACTTCTGTGAATAGGTTGATTTGATAGGAACCAACTAGGTTATAGAAGAAAACGGAAGACTGCAATAAAAGGAAGTATTTTCATTGTTTCATGGTTCTAAAAAGAGTATTTTCAAGGCAAATTGTTTCATATACAAAAAAGGGAGTATCCTGTGAACACATTCTTTTCTGATAAAACAGTATAATATGATTGATTAATTCAATGATTTTAGACCAAGCCTTTAAAAAGAAAAGGAGGAAGGAGGGGGAGGTAATATATAAGGAAGACTATGTTAGTATCTTTGACAAGCAAACTTAGATACAAATATTACAATGCATATGCCCTAAGAACTGGGTGTGCAATACTGAACATTTTGTCGACCAAAAGCATTACATTGTCATCAAGTCACAACTCAAAATAAGTTTAATGCAAAGTAGTGTTTACATCAGCAGACAATATTCATCCTTTGTAGCCCAAAAACTCAATCTTCCAAATTCCAACGAATATGCGTATTTTGTACGCCGTAAAATCCTTCAACCTGCACATGATCCTCTTCAACCCGCACAGGATCCTCTTTAGTAATTGCTCCTCGCAAAGTATAAAACTCCGTGAAGAATATTGAGGCTAAGCATCGAATTGAAACAAATGTGGCTATTCGTTTAAGCTCGCAGGACATTTACAATGCTTTGGTCAAAGATCATACGCAAGACCTTTGTGGGCAATATTTGGTAACCGCTCTCGCGTACGTATTTCAGAACGGATTTGTACTTGAGAGGGACCGTCCATATCGTGAAAGATTTATGGCGCCAGCAGCAAATAGCCAAGTCTTTTTAAGAGTAGAAAAGAATTACGCGCAATTGTGTAACCTTAACACAATTACATTTATTTTTTATATGGGTCCTACTATGTGTGACAATTTTACACAATTGTGTTAAGGTTCCACAATTGCGCGTAATTCTTTTCTACTCTTAAAAAGACTTGGCTATTTGCTGCTGGCGCCATAAATCTTTCACGATATGGACGGTCCCTCTCAAGTACAAATACGTACACGAGAGCGGTTACCAAATATTGCCCACAAAGGTCTTGCGTATGATCTTTGACCAAAGCATTGTAAATGTCCTGCGAGCTTAAACGAATAGCCACATTTGTTTCAATTCAATGCTTAGCCTCAATAGCGGCGCATATGGCAAATGCGTAGCAACATTCTGACAAAATCAAGCAACTATGAGAAGAAGTATTTTGAACACGGCAAACATTTCACACAAGTAAAACTAGTGCAAACACCAAAACAGTCCATACAACAAAAGAGGAACTATACTAACAAGCAACTCAATGAAATAGCAACAATCACACCACCAAAGCCAGGACAAATACTAATAATTTTGTAACATCTTACAAAAACTTTCCGATTAGCATCACCGGTACCAAACCAAACTCATAATAAATTCAAATTCATAGAACAAGGAACTAAAAGCGAAGTATTTTGTTGACCACATAAAATGAATGCATGATTCACATCTCATATTAAATGCATACACAACATGCTATGAAATAACTCACCCAAAAGTTTAAGTTGTTAGGTGAAATACTAATGTATTTCTATTTTCAAAAATGGGAACCACAAGCATCAAACTCTAGAATGCTTGATCTCATATGCTATAAGACCATTCCATGAGCCGAATCTCTACAATGCCTTTGCAATTAATTAAAAGCATGTGATTGGTTTGTACTTAACAAGATGGAACAAATCAAACAATAAGACATCTTTTACTCAATCAAACATAATCATCTCAAATAGAACACCATAACAACATTACTCATCCAATCCTTCCATCTAAATTATAACTACCAATTAACAACAATCGGAATCACGACCGAGAGCAACAATTGAAATCCCGAATTGCATTTGAACATTACATGGGGTAGTTGGGGATGGGCAAGAATTTAATATCTAGTAGTAGTGGATTCAAAATAGTATTCGAATCTAAAGCTAATAAACATGTTCCAATCAATGATAAACCTCAAAAGACTATGAAAGAGTAGAACTTAGACCCAATGGTATCATAAAGAAACATAAATACTTTCCATTTTAAAACCGATTATCTAGTGGAAAAAGTGACCGAATAAATATTAGTCGGTCAATTAAATCAAGAAAAGATTACTGATTAAATTCAATCAATTTTGAAGACTCAAGTAAAAATAAGCACTCATGTGTTACCCCCAAAGAAATATGTAGCGACCGAAAAATCCGGGAAATAATTATTCGAAGTTCGAAAATGAAGCCGCCACTAGTGTTTAATTATAAGGGCAAACATTAGTCCTTGAGACCAGATTTGGGTTCGGGAGTCGGTTATGCATGGGGAAGTGTTAGCACCCCACGGCATCCTTCCTAAATAAGGTTACCTTCTAATTAGTTGCGTAAAAGAATGTTAATTTTGAAAATATTTATTTTACCCTTTTATTGTGAATTAAAAAGAAAAAAGACTTCATAATTTTTTTTTTGTTTGACAGGAGTGGGCCCCCGCTCCTATGTATCTCCAGGTGCGATGAAGAGTTCAAAGCTACGTAGTTCTTGGGTAGAAAAAAGTGTGTGTTGGTGCTTTTTAGTTAATATTTTTTATTATTTTTATAGAGATTTAAGAACTTTTGAGTTGTACAACTCATTTATCCTAAAAAGCAAATTGATCCGGTTGTACAACCGACTCAATCCCCTATTCGAATTTTTTGAAAGAAAAAAAGATTGTTTATGAGAAGACAATACTTTTTGAAAATTATTTATTCATTTATTTTTAAAGGAGTTTTAGGACTCTTGAGCTGTACAACTCATTCGTCCTAAAATATTGACTAACCCAATTGTACAATCGACTTATTCCGCATTGAAAAATAAATAAATAAAATGTGAAATGGGTTGTAATAAAAAAACAGTGGGTGCTGTTAGTAGAAGCCCAGTCATCGTTTTGGGCCTGCGAATGGGCTTATTTAATTGGAGGCTGTATGATTAAAAAAACGGGGGCGCGAGCAACCGTTTTGTTAAAAAAAAATGGGTTGTAAAAACGAAATCTGGGGGGTGTAAACATAACTACGAATTTTTTAAAAAGGTTATGTCATTTAGCAAACTGGGGGGTGCGAACAAAAGTTTTATAAAAAAACGTTGGGTTGTAATAATGAAATATGGGGGTGCAAACAATAATCCGAAAATTAAAAATTTTTTTAAAAAATTAACATTAACATTAAATGAGATTATATAGAAAGAGAACCTAATAGTACAACCCTAAATTTCCTCTAACAGCTCTCTCCAATGGAAGAGAGAGAAAATTTTCGGATGGAGTGAGAGAGAGACATTTTCGCAGAGAGAGGGAGAGAGATTTCGAGGTTGAGGGTGAGAAGGGGGGACGGCCACGGTGTGTTGAATGTGACTGGTGGTGGTGCTCGCTGGAGGAGGAAGTTTGGGGTGGTTTACGTTTTTGGTGGTGGTCGTTTGGTGTGGTGACGGTTACGGTGGTGGTGACGGAGAGTTGGTGACAGTGAGATGGTGTTGACGGTGGGGCCGTGGGTTTTTGCGTAGAGAGAAAGATAGAGGTGGAGGACGCGGCGGTGATGCGGCGGTGACCACCACGAACGGTGGCCGGGGTTCTATGGGTAAGCTCTAACTCCTTTTTTATTCTTCGAAACTCTTTCCATCTCCTTCTCCTTTAAGCTCTTACCATTTTTCTTATACTGCTTATCTTATTTTTCTATTATTTTTATTTCCTTCTAAGTCTTATCTCTTTTCTTTCATATTTCCTTATCTGCCTTCTATACTGTTTCACTATTTTTTAGAAAGAACATGACAAACAGTAATTAAAATAAAAGTGCAATTTGTTGTCTAAAAAGAAATTGTGTGTGTGATATTGTGCAAACAAACAGAAGAGACCATGTACAAGTGAATGAAAGGAAAAAAAACTAAATCATGCTATTATGAATAAACGGATGAATTTGGGAACCAACCTAGTTCCAAATATGTTTCTTTTCAGCTTCTACCTCTTTTCTTCTCTAAGTTGCTCTCTACTTTGGATAAAGGATTCTGATTCTAAATATAATTTTTGAAATGGTATATGTTTTTGTGTCTTTTTACTGATATGCACCGGTATTTATAGTGCAATATGTGTGGTGTGGTAGCAGGGGAGCTAATTTCATGGGAGACAAAAGCACAACTGCCTCTGAAAAAACACACAGCTAAACCCATGTGATTGAAACAGTGAGCACAGTTGTTCTGTTTGTGAAAGGTTGCAGCAAGATGATGAAAGTAGTTTAGCACAAAATAGAAGATGCCTTCCTTTACTTGTGCAAAGAAGGGAAATATGATAAAAGAGATTATGACTTTTAGCCAAAAGTAGAAGATGCATTTTTTTAAAATTTTCGTTTTCTACTTTTTTTAAATTTTTTAATGTATAAAAAAATATTTAATGTTGAAACAGATTTTTTAATAAATTTTTATTTTTCTTAAAAATAAGTTCTACTAATAAAAAAGATAAGTAAAAATATCTCAAAATTGTCAACAAGCACAAAAATAGTACGCGTGAAATAATCACAAAATGCGCAAAACAATAGACTTTTGGGATTTTTATAAAAAACGGGAAATATAAGTTAATATTAGGTGTTCATGTAGCTGATTTTTTTTATTTTTAAAATTAAAACCGATTGAGTATATTTCTTGGAGTCACAGACAAAACGACGCAAAAGTATTTTTTTAATTAATTTTTTTTTAATAAAGAGTAAAGACCCAAACCTGACAATTTCCTCTCGAGACATATTGGTTATTGAATTTTTTTTCGGACATATTAGTCCATAACATTTTCAAAATGAGACATGGTCCTTTCGTCCTTTCAGTTGTTGACGGCACTTAATGCCTCCTACGTGGCACGTTAAGTGCCAAAGTGGCATGTTAAACATCACACAAGATGTTATTTTAGGCTAAATTAGTCCTTGGCTTTACAAATTTGAACTTTTTTAGAAAAGGGACAAATAAGTCCCTGCGTGTTTTGGGGCAAATTGGTCCCTGGTTGTCTTTCGGCGGTCTGTACAACGAATTTGAATTTTGAATACCAACTCGGTGGTGAGTTCGACTCTAGCGCTAACCTTTTTTTGAGATGCGTTTGACATTTTCTTTTTTAGATAAAAAATTAAAAGTGAAAACTCGCGTTACTCCCTTCAAGACAGGTGCGACACTTAATAAATAGACCAACACATTTCCCTTTTAATTTTATTTTTATTTTATATATATTAGAGTCTTTCACTGACAGTTTTAAAAAAAAAGTTCAACCTTCTATTATGTTGAGTAATGCGATTATAAATTCTTTAATTGTGTCATAACCCTATAGAAAAAAAGGAGTCTCGTTAAAAGCTCTTTGATCCATAACCCTATAGAAAAAAGACCCGAAATATTACAACGACTCCTATTTTTCGGACTCGGATCAAGGTTAGTAAAATTGAAGCTACTTAAATACTAAATATAAAAAAATTATTTAAATTAATTAATTGTCTACTATTTTATTGATTTCTACAAAGAGTAACATACTGTGAATTCAAGAATTTGTAAGCCTTTTTTTAATTTAATCGCATGCAATCTATTATGCATTTAAAAATTTATATTATTATTTTGTCAAAAAAATTATATTATTATTTTATTGTAAACAATGTACCGTTTAAAAAAAATTACTAAATGGATCCTAGCGTATAAACTAACTAAATCATATAAAATATTCTTGTAAAAAAAATATATTAAATATGACAAAATATTTATAAACTAATATTCCTATAAACTCATGGTAATTATATTAGATATTAAGATATTTAGAAGTTAAAATTTTAAAACTTGTATTATACTATCATAACTTTTTTATTTACCTATTACTACAAAAATATTTTGTATAAATTAAAATATTATATATAAATATTTATGAAAATAATAAAACAACCATACAACAATATAATAAAAATATGCTGCCATATAATAATCGAAAAATAACCATAGTAGAACCAACATGGGCTGATCCAAGTGGTAACTGGACTTGGATCCCACTTCAAAGTCTCGGGTTCGAATTTTGGGTGTGGCAAAAAAACTCTGTTGGAGGGGAGAACCACATGGGCCGGCAAAGTCGAGTACTCCTGGCCAGCCAGGATCCCTATCGTAGATTAGTCATTGGCAAAGTCAGGTTCACATGAATTGATGTTAACTTTAGAGTTTAATTAGAATGCAGATTAATGAAAGAGCAAAATAATCTTTACACCATGGCATACACATTCATACTGGAGAATTAATTCATTGGCTTACCTTGCAGGCACCTTACTCTGATCCTAGGACTAATCTCCTGTATGCAAATACTGATGTTTTCAAGACTGTCAGATCGCTTCCTAATGAGTATGTGCAAAGATATTTAGCTCTAAGGACTTCTGATACACCTTTTATAATTTTTGTTTAAGTCTTTTAGGATGTTAAATAGATTTACTTGTATAACATTGTTAGCTTTTTATATATGACTTTTTGTTGACAACTTGGTCTTGTTTGGGAGCTAATAATTATATGATTTCTATTCATAAATAACTTTGCCAAATTACTTATAAGTGATGTTGCATGTACAAAATCAAAAATCCTATTCCGTGGAGTTGTGACTAGGCCATTTCTAGTTTTCACCTTGTGGGTTTGATTTTTTTCCCCTCTAACCATAAGAAATGGCTACTCAAGTTCCAAAGTCTTAGCAAACAAAGATGAACATTGATTTCCAGTATTGGAAGTGGTACAATAGAACCCCTATATACGTATAGAAAAGAATAAAAAATGAAGAAAAAAGTATGCAATAGACAAACTAAAAAACTACGTAGTAGAAAGGATCAACGGGAGATGGAATAGTAATGAGAACGGAAAGGTGCATATTCAGAAACTTAATGGTTCAAAATTAGCTTAAGCATGACCAAATCAACGAATCTACTAAGATTTTAAATGGGTAAGCTGAAAGAATATACAAATGCTTGTGATATCACTTCCTCATATATGTAATACAGATTTTATTGCCCCCTTGAGCCCTTTGGCTCGAGGGCTCTCTAAATCCATCCACATTTAGTACTGCAGTGACCACCCAATTATCTGCGTCTCAGTTTAAGTTACCGTGGAAGTTACAAGCGCTAGCTTCCAGTCGAACATATGCTCTTAGGAGTCTACCATGGTTCCAAACCGAAACATAGGCTTCGTCTGTCAGCTTACTTCTATGGATGAATAATTGAGGGAATATCTTCTGCAAAAACAAAATATAGAGCGAGTTATATCTAAAAGTTAACAAGGTCAGGCTGTTGTCACTATTTTACAAATACAGACAAAGCCTTGTCTAATCCCTGCTGTTATATAAAGGCTTGTCTCCACTCCCACCAGTCAAGTACTCCCTCTGGACTTATTTATAAGAAAAAAACACTTTTTAGGTTCATTGAATAATCAATGTATCTGGTCTATATTATAAACCAGATATATTAGTTATTCAATGAACCTAAAACTATATTTTTTGTTTATAAATAGGTCCAGAGTAATATGTATTTAGCTTTATAAAAAGTTAAAGAGCATATATAATTGAACCACATATTTTATTTAAGATGGAGGAAGGGATTCATAACTTACCAACTGACATAGGATCATTATATACAAAAAAAAAATTGCTGAAACTATCAAATAGCAAAGAATGAGCACCATCCCTTTGAAGTAGTTGGAAGTTCCATTCTACATGTTGAAAATAAGTTCAAGTAAAGATCAAATCCATGCATATATAAGTAGTTCACATAATGGAATCCATTAAGGTCAGTAATTGACTTAGGTGCAACATGAAGGCAACTATGATAACAGACATGAAAAGTGAAACTGTCTCGAAAGGCTGAAAATTCAAGTCCATAGGGCACTCAAACAATCATCCATCCAACAACCACACAAAATGGAATCTGCAGAAATATAATCATGGACAAGGAATCAGATGATTAGTAGAATGTTACCCATCGCTTTATAATCATCCATTCTCAATGTTGCTCTAAATATGATATGATTCTTTAAAAATTTCATTGAAAAGGACCTTACCACAAACATTGATATTTGTATTGAAGATTCTACTGCCACACCCAGAGATATGTCCTATATGAAATGAATGACAAAGCCAGTTTAGATGTAGAGAAAAGCATCCTTGCTCTGCTCATCTTCATTTATCATTCGGATTATCTTTTTCTTCTCATAAAATTTTAGTTTATAACAGTTTATATCTCAATATATGTATCCATTTTTACGGAAGAGAACACAGAACATACACTCTCAGTTGATGTTTGTCTCAATGTATCATATCATAATAAACTGTTCATATATGTTAAAACTAAATCATCACTAGTTATGGTTAGTATTTATTTTTCGACAAGAGTTACAGTTAACACTTACAAGTTTGTCTTTGACAGCAAACATAACAGATCCGACATGCTCTGCAGCATTCCCAACTACTGGAAGAAGAATGACA
Organism: Astragalus glycyphyllos; assembly: GCA_963573325.1. Taxonomy (NCBI): domain Eukaryota; kingdom Viridiplantae; phylum Streptophyta; class Magnoliopsida; order Fabales; family Fabaceae; genus Astragalus; species Astragalus glycyphyllos. The sequence goes on from OY754308.1 coordinate 67,566,390, forward strand.
CTAAGAAATGCCACGGGCATTTTAAACTCTTTTGACGCACCCTGAAAATATTGAGTATGTTATAGCAATAACTGAGTCCATAAGAATACATATAATGGGAAGAAAAGGGTAAACAGTGAACATGCTATCACTAATTAAGTACTAAAAAAATTCAATACTTGTTGCTTAAAAAATGAAAAGAAAAAGACAAAGATAAAATAAGAAGTTCAACAAAGGTGGATTTTACTGCAAATATATTTATATGTAGAGGGAGTGAAATAAATAAGGCGAACATGAAAGAGAATACACATTGTTTCTAACAAATTAGTTTACCTCTATGGTGTTAACCAAGTACTCTGAAAGCAGTATAGATATACCTCCTGTTAAGATTGAAAGCCATATCATTGATTCCCACATAGAAATCTCAGGAACTTCTTCATCATCTGAAGCATTGTAATGAGTAATAGCCTAGTCTGTTATTAGTAGTGTTTACATTTGTTGGGCCTATCTGTTGGGCTTGTTCTAGTCTAGTCCTCTCAGTGTGTCAATTGGGCCAAAGGCCGAGTTATGTAAATGTAAACTGATATAAGGCATTTTGCCTCATTGAATAAAGTCAATGAATTCATTCTGTTATTACAGTTTCAAGTGGTACCAGAGCTCCGCGAAATATGGGGGCTGTGCAATCGTGAAATCCAGAATTCGTTGAAGAAAGAAGCTCGTGAACGGCGTTAATGGCCGAAAAGGAGCACGGTGGCTATGTGCATGCAGCAATTCCCAAGTATGATGGTCATTACGACCATTGGGCTATGCTGATGGAAAATCTCCTTCGATCGAAGGAGTACTAGGAAATAGTTGAGCAAGGAATTCCAGCATTACCAGCAAATGCAACCGCAGAAGAACAGAAGGTGGTGCATGAAGCGAAGTTGAAGGACTTGAAGGCGAAGAACTATCTGTTTCAAGCCCTGGATAGAAATGTTCTGGAAACGATCTTGAAGATTGACACATCTAAAGATATTTGGGAATCTTTGAGACAGAAGTTTCAAGGATCGTCGAAGGTAAAGAAAGCGCAATTACAAGTTCTGAGATCTGATTTTGACGCATTACGAATGAAGGAGGGGGAATCTGTCAACGAGTACTTCTCAAGAACTCTCGCAATTGCAAATAAGATGAAGTCCCATGGTGAAAAGATGTCTGAAACGGTTGTGGTTGAAAAAATTATGAGATCAATGAGCCCTAAATTCAACTATGTCATGTGCTCAATTGTTCAAGCAAATGACATTGAGAGACTCTCAATTGATGACCTACAGAGCAGTATTCTAGTTGAGGAAGGTCGTATGAAGTGCCAGAAGGAGGATGAACAGGCTCTGAAGGTCACTGATTCAGGAAGAATTGGGGGAAGAGGAAGAGGAAGATCCTCTGGTGGAAGAGGCAGAGGCAGACAAACCTCAAAGGAGCACATTAAGTGATATAGATGTCATAAGATGGGTCACTATCATAATGAGTGTCCAAATCTTGATGACAAAGAAGCAAATTATGCTGGCTTTGAGGATGAGGAAGAGATCCTTCTCATGGCCTGCACTGAAGAGGAAAGAAGTGACAAAGAAGCAAATTGTGCTAGCTTTGAAGATGAGGAAGAGATTCCTCTCATGGCTTGCACTGAAGAGGAAAGAAGGCACAACAGTCAGGATAATGAGGAAGAGGTTCTTCTCATGGGCTATGCTAAAGAATTGCAAGATTCAAGGAGTGAAAGATGGTTCCTTGACTCGGGTTGCAGTAACCACATGAGTGGTTTCAACTAAACTAGATGAGAGTTTTAGGGAATCTGTTAAACTAGGAAATGACATGAAGCTATCTGTTATGGGTAAAGGGAGTGTGAGATTAAGGATTGAAGGGCGTGTGCTAATCATCACTGGTGTGTATTTCATCCCTGAACTGAGAAATAACTTACTCAGCATTGGTCAATTGCAGCAGAAAGGGCTGAAAGTTGTGTTTGAAGATGACTTATGTCAGGTATATCATAAGTAGAAGGGCCTGCTGATAACATAAAAAATGGCAAGAAACAAGGTGTTCACCATCCTTGGTTCCATTGCCATTCCCACCTGTATGCAGGCAGTTGATGAAGACCTGTCAGAACAATGGCACAGAAGATTTGCACACCTCAGTTACCCTAGATTGAAGATGCTATATCAGAAGGAAATGGTGACAGGTTTACCTGAGTTAAAGGAACCAGTAAGACACTGCAGAGTGTTTGGCAGGAGCACAACACAGAGATAACATGGCAAAAAAGAGCAAATGGAGAGCTTCAAGGAAGTTGGCTTTGATTCACTCTGACATATGTGGGCCAATATCACCAGAATCAAACACCAGAAAGAGGTATTTTATCTCATTTGTTGATGATTATACTAGAAAAGGTTGGGTCTATTTCCTAGTTGAAAAATCTGCTGCTTTCCATACTTTTAAGAAGGTTAAAGTCATGATTGAAAAGGAGTCTCAATGTGAGATCAGTTGCTTAAGAACAGACAGGGGAGGGGAGTTTAATTCAATTGAATTCAATACATTTTGTGAAGAAAATGAGATAAGAAGGAAGCTCACAGCTGCATACACTCCCCAGCAAAATGGAGTGGCAGAATGAAAAAATAGAACTGTGATGAATATGGTAAGAAGCTTAATCAAAGAGCCTAAGCTCCCCAAGAACTTTTGGCCTGAGGCAGTAAGGTGGTCTTTCTATGTGCTTAACAAAAGTCCAACTGTCAGTTTGAAGGATGTTACTCCTGAAGAGATGTGGAGTGGAGTTAAGCCATCTGTAAGGCATCTGAAAGTGTTTGGTTGTGTGGCACATATGCACATACATGATGCTCACAGGAGAAAGTTAGATGACAAGAGTCTCAAGTGTGTTTTCCTAGGAGCGAGTGAAGAATCAAAGGCCTATAGGCTCTATGATCCTGTCACAAAGAAAGTTTTGATTAGCAAGGATGTAGTGTTTGATGAGAATGAGACCTGGCCATGGAATAATGAGAAGAACTCTGATGACAGGTGTGAAATTGTTGAGTCTGATGAAGAAACAACTGTGCAAGAAAGAAATGAATCTACTGAGAATGAACATGCTGATGAAGCTGTTCCTGAGCTTTCACAGCAAGAGAATGAGTCTGAATTGAATTCTGAGAACAATGGAAGTACAAATACAATTACTAGAACTGGAAGGATTGTGAGAAAACCTTCTTATCTAGATGAATTCATGCTAAGTACTCACTGTGAAGAAAATGATGACTCACTAGAGAGAGAGAATTTGTTGAGCCCAGCAGTGTTTGAAAATTCTGTTGATCCTATAACTTACAGTGAAGCTGTAAAACATGAAGAATGGAGAAGAGCAATGGACAGTGAGATAAACTCCATTGAGAAGAATGCCGCTTGGAAGTTAGTTGAACTTCCAAAGGGGGGTAAGAAAATTGGAGTTAAGTGGGTTTTTAAAACAAAATTCAATGAGACAGGAAAGATTGAAAAGCACAAAGCAAGGCTAGTGGCTAAGGGATATTCTCAACAACATGGTATTGACTACTCTGAGGTATTTGCACCTGTTGCTAGGTGGGATACCATCAGAAGCATATTGGCTATTGCAGCAAATGAAAGGTGGAGTGTGCATCAGCTGGATGTAAAAAGTGCTTTCCCCCATGGAGAGCTTGATGAGATTGTATTTGTTGAGCAACCAGAAGGTTATGAGAAAGAAGGGAATGAAGACAAGGTGTACCAACTCAAGAAGGCCCTGTATGGGTTAAAACAAGCCCCCAGGGCCTGGTACAATAAGATAGAGTCTTACTTTAACAATGAAGGCTTCACTAAATGCTCACATGAGCACACTTTGTTGACAAAAACTAGAAATAAGCGTGAAATTCTTATTGTGAGTCTGTATGTGATAAGTCTTATTTTACTATGTTTTTAGTATTTAAATTAAATAAAAATTGTAGAATTTTAGTTTTGATTTGGAGCTATTTTACTACAAATTGTTGGTTTAATTTGTCAGGGTCAAATAAATGAAGAAATGGAAGAATTTGGGTAATTAAAAAGCAAGGATTGAAAATGTAAGGACCAAGGAGCAAAATCAAGCAAATGGAGCCAAGAATTTGGTGTTCACGCACGGTCCGTGCCTACTACACGCATGGTCCGTGCTCACTGATAAAGAAAGCAGCTGAAAAGACTCAAGACACGCACGGTCCGTGAGCACCAGAAGCATGGTCCGTGCGTCCTGTACGTTTCAGAAGATGGAAAGTTTGAAGACCACGCACGGTCCGTGCGCCTCAGCAGCACGGTCCGTGTGCCTTTATCTGAAGCTAAAAATGTTACAAAACTCTTCCAATTCTTTCATTATGGCTTGTAATTCGAATTTAATCCTTTGTCTACTGATCCTAGGCTATAAATAGGACCTCATTTCAGCTGTAATGGTACCTGAGCATACTTGTAATCTCACTCCAAAGTTTAATCTAAGTTCTTGCAATTTTCTCAAGCTTTTGCTCTTTTATTTTCATGTTCTTTACTTTCTTGCAATTTTAATTTCTGTTCTTTTCATTTCCAGCACTTTACATTTCAGTTCTTTATCGCTTTGTTTATATTCTTGTCATTTACATTCTGTTATTTATCTTTATGTCATTTTCTTTTATGTCATTCTCTTCTACTCCCTTGTCTACTATGATCATGTGTGAGTAGACTTCTTTAGTCTTGGGATTGTGGGACACAATCCAATGATGGGTCCCTAAACAAATCCAAGACTAAACTCTATCTTATTTAGAACTTGAATTTTAATCTAATTCCATAGAACTAAATTTTATAAAACAAATATCAAACGAAGTACCGAGAGGTGAAGTTTGATATTGGAACAAATGGGATTAGACAAGACAAAGCAAAAGAATAGCATTGCTAGCTTTGGGACAATAAGGTTGTGCTTAATGGGTCTCTGCGATGATCAACCATGAGAATAGGTTTGATCATTGTTTCGAGACACATTCTTGCATTCCGAAAGGAAGCTTGAATTACACCAAAAGAATACCTTGTCCTTAAAACAATTTCGAAATAAGATAGAGAATAGTTAAAGGGTTGTTTATTTCCATCATTGTGATCTAACCATGATCCCAAGGCGTCTTTTATTCTGAATTTTACAAAACAAAAATACTCTCTTTATTTAAACGATTCCTTTCAGCTAATCAACATCAAAAATTAGATTAGTAATCGCAAAATACTCCCTGTGGATCGATACTTTCTATTACGCGATAGAACCGTGCACTTGTGGCCTATCAGTATGTAGATGACCTTCTCTACACAGGGAATGACTCTGACCTGATGAAGGAATTCATGGAATCAATGAAAAGTCACTTTGACATGACTGACTTAGGAAGAATGACACACTTCCTGGGTGTGGAGGTCACTCAAGATGACAAAGGGATATTCATTACCCAAAAAAAGTATGCTGGTGATGTGTTGAGCAGGTTTGGAATGCAGGAAAGCAAACCAGTAAACAATCCAGTAGTGGCTGGAAGCAATCTCACCAGAGTTGATGAAGAAAAGGGAGTAGATGCCACTGCATTTAAGCAAATTGTTGGCAGTTTAATGTATTTAAATGCCACAAGACCAGACCTCACATTTGCTGTCAGTTTGATCAGCAGGTTTATGGAGAGACCCACAGAGAAGCACCTGATTGCTGCCAAAAGAATCCTGAGGTATCTGAAAGGTACAACAGACTTAGGAATTCAATACAAGATTGATCAAAAGCAGGAGTTACTTGCCTACTGTGACAGTGACTACGCAGGTGATCTAGGAGACAGGAAGAGCACATTTGGGTTCATCTTTATGCTAAGTGGAGGAGCTATTTCCTGGTTTTCAAAGAAGCAGCCAATCATGACCTTGTCTACTACAGAGGCAGAGTATGTGGCTGCTGCCTACTGTGTGTGTCAAGGAGTGTGGTTGAAGAGAATTTTGAATGAACTTGGCTTGAAACAAGAGAAGTGCCTGACCATATTTTTTGACAATAGCTCTACCATCAAACTGTCTAAGAATCCAGTCTTGCATGGTAGAAGCAAACACATAGACATACGATATCATTTCCTAAGAAATCTTTGCAGGGAAGGAGTCATAGAGCTAAAGTTCTGCAACTCAAAAGAACAATTAGCAGATATCCTCACCAAGTCCTTGAAGATTGAGAGCTTTGTCAAGCTAAGGAGCTGCTTGGGAGTCTGCTGCTCAGTTAATTCCACATGACAGTCCTATCCTGATACCTTAAATGCATTGGTGTTAGTTTTTGTTTGTCTGCTGTTGTCCTTGAGTAAACTGATATCTCAAAGTGAGAATTCAGTTTAAGGGAGGGTATGTAATGAGTAATAGCCTAGTCTGTTATTAGTAGTGTTTACATTTGTTGGGCCTATCTGTTGGGCTTGTTCTAGTCTAGTCCTCTCAGTGTGTCAATTGGGCCAAAGGCCAAGTTGTGTAAATGTAAACTAATATAAGGCATTTTGCCTCATTGAATAAAGTCAATGAATTCATTCTGTTATTACAATTTCAAGCATTTCCATTGCTACCGTTGTCCTAATAACCATTATTCAAAATTACTCACATTAAGATAAATATTATGACAAATCTCAAAGTATGTTGATCAATAATGCGTACCTAATAAGGCTTTACCTCATTAATTGGAGCTTGTAAATTCTTCTGACTCTTCACTTGATTGATACACTATAAAAGAAGCATATGCCACAAGCATAACGCAACTAGTAAATCTAGAAAGAGATACTGAGATTTCCCATATTCTGGTTCTGTTTGCGTAGCATGAAGAATTGCTGGAAATAACAGACCCATTACTGCCATCAATAGTAATCCAAAAATCCGCAGTAACACTTGTCTGATGGTTAGTTAATGTCAGCTAATGATTGCCACCCTCCCTCCTATAGACAAGTTATGGCCATACCAAGAAGATAGTTTTTTCCTCAAAGCATCAAGAACGTGATTCCAAGTATTTTTCCTCCTTGGGTTGGCACCCACCGAAATTCCCAAGAATTTAAATGGAATTGACGTCGTACTACAAGAAAGAAACGTGGTTGCGGAGTCTAAAAAATGGTCCCCTAAGTTAATACCATAAAACTTACTCTTGTGAAAGTTAAGCTTCAGCCTCGAAACTAATTCAAATAGTCAAAAAATAGACTTAATGCACCATAAATTATCCCAAGAGCCCGACCCTACTAAGATAGTATCGTCCGCAAATTGAAAAAGAGAAAAAGAGAGATCTTGTTGTACCTTGAATTCTGAGACTAACATTGCTAACCGCCTTCTTCACCATCCCAGCCAGACCCTCCGCCACCATAAGGAAAAGGAAATGAGATAAAGGATCTCCTTGCTTGAGCCCCTTTTGCATAATAAAGTCACTGGTAGGGTTCCCAATAACTAGAACCGATAATGAGAAATAATGCAAGCAAGACCGAATCCATTTAATCCACAGACCTCTGAAACCCATCCGAGCCATCATATACTCCAAATATCTCCAAGAAATCGAATCATAGGCTTTCTCAAAGTCTACCTTGAACAACATACACTCATTCTTTTGACTTTGGCCATATCCATTATCTCATTAACCGCCAACACCCCGTTAAGAATTTGTCTACTAGCTAAGAACGCTGACGGACAAGAAGATAAAACCCCAGGAAGTAAAATAAATGTGAAATTTATTTTACTGTCTTGTCACAGTGTGAATAAATTTAATGTAAGTGGTAAGATCATTTTAAATACGATTGTTGCTGTCAGTTTCTCTGGATGAGAAAGGACCGAACGTGTGTCTGTGTGTGTGTTTAGAAGTTTGAATTGGGAGAATGAATTCTGGATCCTTTCATTAGCCTCTGAGGGGGGTATTTATAATACATGTTACATAAATGCTAATTATTACATAATAATGGCCGAGTTGACCGTTACAGACAGGAGAGGGAAATCAGGGATATTTTTCCTCTGATTGTGCCTCATTTCTTTTCTGGGAGAAGAGTTTGACTTTTGGGGCCGATCGGTCCCTCTCTAGGCGAAGCCCAGCCAAGCAATTCTGGTCGGAACAACGATTAAACTTTTATATGGAGTTTATATTATCTTTTTCGACTTGTGTATTTTTTTCGAACGTTTGTGTCGAGTTTATACATACCGGTAATGTAGAATTATATGAATTGACAAATTTCCAATAGTTTTTCTTTTTGACAAGTAGTTTTTTTTTTGGCAAAAAATTTCCAGTAGTTAGTAGCTAATATAAATTGGTTATTAATGTAGGGTTAGATATGTAAACCTTTGATGCACATTCTTGTCTCGCTATTCCATGCCTTTCAGATTTATTGAAGGTTTCTTGTTTTTTCCAAGTCATTTCTCATAACTTTTCTTTAACCGAAATATAAAATTATATCAACTGGGTTCTTGAAATAAAGAAACATACTCCCTCCCTCAGTTTCCAATAATACCAATTCTAATATTTTGTAACGTAACTTTGATTTTAATTTAAATTATCATTTAATTATAAGTTAAACAAGCATAGTTAACATCTAAAGTATTTCAAAATGTATATGCTTATCTAAACACAATTAAATAATTGTATTTTATTTAATTATAAGAATACATATAATTATAATTTATACATTATGAATGTAGTTATAATTATAATTTGAACATAATTTATATTTATAAAATATTTTTATAAAATATTTTTCTATATATAAATTATATTATAAATATTTTTCTAAATATAAATTATTATTATTTTGACAAACAAATATATTGGCTAAACATCTATTTTTATTTTATACCAAAAAAACAAATGTTCTTATTTTTTTTCTTTTTATTTCACTTTGTTTCATACCAAATAATTTAAAAAAAGTTTTCAATTTATTCTTTTTATTTCACTATCATTCTACTTTATTTTTCTTATCAAACAAAGTGTAGATATAAAAAACTAGCACTCTAGACCATGGAGAAGTATGGAAGAGGAATGATTAAAGATTTTTGGTTGATAAACTACGTTTAAATTATAATTTAAACTACATTATATAAAAAAAATTAAAAAATTATAATTCACTACAACAGATTTGAAAATGGGTAGCGCTTTCCAGCGCTACTAATCTTGGTGCTACCGATTCCACTCCCCCATTGATAGGAATGAATAGCGCTTTCAGTAAAAACACTACAAATTCCCAAAAGACGCTAAGCGAATAGGTAGCGCTTTCACTAAAAAACGCTACCCACTCTAAAAGGTGCTAAAAGCATGGGTAGCGTTTTTTAGAAAAACACGTTACCCATTCCTAAAAGGCGCTAAGTGAATAAGTAGTTACTAAAAGTGCTACTGATGCTCTTAAATCTTAATTGAAATGAGTAGCGCTTTTCCTATAAAACGCTACCTTTTGCTGGGGGGTTTTGTCTAAGATTTTTTTTGTTTATTCTCCCTTTTAGATTATAAATTTCAAATCCATTTCCTTGGACATGTACACCAATATCCAATACACACACACACACACACACACACACACACACACTACAATACAAGATAACTGAATCTTAGTGGCGGTCAAAGTGACCATATAACACCGATAAATATGGTGCCACTAGTCAATATAGCGTCATTCCTACGTGACTGCCGGAACAACCGTCAGTATGTTTGCGTCGGTTGGGAACCGCCAGCAAATTATTCGTTTAGTGGCAGTTACGACCGCCACTATGTATCTTATAGATTTTTGTTTTATATTTTGTTTTGCGTTACGTTAGTTTGAACCGCTGCTAATAATTAATATTTTATTATATTTATTAGCGTTGGTCTTAACCGCCAGTTAGTAGTTCAAAGCTTTAGCAGTCTAGTGGCGGTAACTAACCACCAATGTGCTTATCAAGTAAAACTAGTGTCAGTTTGTAACCACCACTGAAATTGTGCACTTTTTTTCCATAAAATATTTACGAAATTGTAAATAAAATTAAGATTCTACAAGAATTGACTATTTAAAATATTTCTTTATTTGACTTATAAGTATTTATCAAACTTGAAACATTAACAATAATTTGTATATAGTCAAAAAAGCTATTAAGGAAACCTAAACAACAAATTTTAAAACATTGCAAAAGCAATATTTGTCGATCCAAATGTTGTGTTGGACATCTTTGCCAAAATAAGTATAAACAAGATTGTGAACAAAAAGAAAATTACATAGGATAGCCAATGTCAAATATCTAAATCAAAAGTAGTCATTCTAAACTTAAGTCAAGTACAATAATCATCCAAAAATCAAAGCATTCCTTTTGTAGCCCAAAAAATCAGTCTTCCAACTTCCACGACTAAAGCACGAACATGCATATTTTGTCCACGGTAAAATCCTGCAATTGATATATTGTAACATTTACTCAGACAACACAGTACACAAAGAATGGATAAATTGAATGTGATTCACTAAATTGCAATAACACAATATAATAGTGAATCCTTTTGTAGGAATTCAAATAGACACGGGGTTAGCTACTGCCATTTGATTACAAAATGAAAAGAGAAGGAATATTCAGACAAGACTCAAAGTCACAAGTGTAAAAACTTGCTCAACTCATTGAATAAATATCTATAAAAACACTAAGAATTAATAGAAGTATATTAGCATAACATAAGGAACAAAAACTAAAGATGATTATACAATCAGTAGGAGTCAAAACAGAACATAAGGTACCAAAACATTAGACACAAAAATCAGTAAATAATAACCATGAGTTTGACCTTAAAAAATCTTGCGTTGATTTTCCCATAGCCACCTTGCCCCCAACCCGCACCATATGAGTTTCAAATTATGTAAAATCGAGTAAAGTCTCTGTTCTTGTTGTACCCTAATTTGTTCGACTAATTTAAAATTTATTTAAGATTTACACGTGTCATGTTGAACTAATTAACGGTTTTGCGTAATATTTATTATTAGTAGATTTTATTTTATTTTTATTACAGTCATATAACAAAAAATATTTTTATTAAATATTGACTACTATAGTATTCTATTTCGAAAGTTTTAAATAAAAGGCAAAATATCTTCTGAGGTCCCTTAACTTATTTATTTGTAACGAGTAGGTCCCTTAATTTTTTTAACGCATAGGTCCCTTAACTTATTTATTTGCAACGAATAGGTCCCTTAACTTTTTTTTGTAACGCATAGGTCTCTTAACTTTTAAAAACGTAACTTATTTTGTAATGCATAGGTCCCTTAACTTTTAAAAACGTAACATTGTTACCCTTTAACTTATTTAACGGAGAGATTTTAAGGAGCAACGGTGTTACGTTTGTAAAAGTTAAGGGACCTATGCGTTATAAAATAAAGTTAAGGGACTTATTCGTTGCAAATAAATAAGTTAACGGACCTATTGGTCACAAATAAAAAAGTTAAGTAATCTATTCATTACAAATAAATAAGTTAAGAAACCTGAGAAGATATTTTGCCTAACTAAAAATGTTAGCCAAAATGTTAATACAATAACGAGTCACGACAAATAGAGTTGGATGGACATCGGACGGTTCTGGTCGGATTCGAACTGGAAATGGATCATCCGGAAAAGAACCGACACAGCAAATCTCCATCCATCTCCGACCGACGAGCTCTCGGTTTAAGCGGTTGGCGGGTAGATATGGTGGCGGGTGGTTTCGGGTGGGTTGATCCGGGTTTTGCGAAGCTTAGCACGTTGAAGTAGAATGGAAAAATTATTTGCAGTAGAAGAGGTTTTACGCATTAGGGAGAAGAAGAGTGGTTTTGATTTAATCTAGGTGGGTTTTGAATTTTAATAGTGTTTTTATATTCCTCCTCTATTAGTGTGTATGACGTGTTGCAGTAATAATAAAGCTTAAAGTAGCAGCTGCACCTCATGTCACTTTCGAAAATAGTAGTAGCTAAGAATCACTAGACTTCTTATATTAAATAGGCTAAAATGCACTTTCGGTCCCTTATCTTTATTTAAAGTAACAATTTAGTCTTTTATGTTTTTTTTATCCCAAATAAGTCTTTTATCTTTCAAATTTTAAGCACATAAATTTTTTTCCGTCAACCTCCATCCAACTCTATTAACAGTGCTGATGTGGCGTGCTGACTCATTATTTGAATCATATTTTTTATTCTATTTATGCTTATGTGGCGTGCTGACTCATTATTTCATTTAAATTAATATTTTTTTTTACATCTGAATCATTCTCATCGTTTCCATCTTCTTCTTCATCTTAATTGCTTCCATCTTCTTCTTCATACCCATGTTCCTATCATTTTAAAATCAACAACAGCAACAATCGTTTTAAAATCAACAATCTTCCAAATCAACAACAATCTTCTCTAATCAGTAGCAACAACAACCTTCTCTAATCAGTAGCAACAACAATCATTTTAAAATCAACAACAACAATCTTTTTCAAAATCAACAACAATCATTTCCTAATCAACAATATTCTCTAATCAGTAGCAATCATTTTTCGTTTCCCAAAAGCAACACACAACAGCAATCGATTTTGGGATTGAAACAATTTTGGGTATGAAATCGAGATTGGGTTTGAAACGATTTTAGGTTTGAAATCAATTTTAGGATTGAAATCGATTTGGGGTTTGTAATGATTCTGGATTCGGAAACGAGATGGTGGCTGTTGATGAAGATGAAAACCTGGTTGTTGTTGAAGACATGGATTCAGAAATGAGATTGTTGTTGAAGACCTGGTTGTTGTTGAAGACATGGATTTAGAAAGGAGATGAAGATGAAGGAGAGGTGGTGAGGACGATGGCTGGCTGTTGATGAAGATGAAGACCTTTTTTTGACAAGAAGAAGATGAAGACCTGGTTGTTGATGAAGATGACGATGAAGACATGGTTGTTGCAATTATTTTTAATTTTTGTTATTAGTTTTTAATAAAATTTAAATCAAAATGAGATGGATAATATTTTAGACAGCCACATAAGCATTTCTAATGACACATCAGCACTGTTAACAGAGTTGGATGGAGGTTGACGAAAAAAATTTATCTGCCTAAAATTTGAAAGATAAATGACTTATTTGGGACAAAAAAACATAAAGGATTGAATCGTTACTTTAAATAAAGATGAGGCAGCCGAAACATTTTAGCCTATTAAATATTAGTTGAACTGAATTTAATATTAATAACTGAAAAGCTGTGCGCTCTATCAAGAAGGAAAGCTGAGGTGTGTCAGTGTTGATCACCGGGTCGGACACCGACGGAAATATTATAGACATCCGAAACCGTCCGCCAGAGACCCTTTTTACCTAAAAAATAATTCAATTATCCGATAATCCGAATTGATCTACCCGTTTTTACATTTTTTAATCGGGTATTTCAGGCTCCGGGCGGGTCAGATGCTTTTGTCCACCCCTAACAAGTACAGAAGAAAGCATAGTCAATATCTCTATAGCTAGTCTTGGTGAGGCTACAAGATCCCCTATTTAGAGCTGGTGTCCAATTCTTTCTTTAATCATCTCAGAAATTTTCTAGCCAAAAGCAGCTCAGTCTCCACACTGTACAAATACGCATCAAGGACACAAAAGTAGGGACTGTCTCTAGCCTTCTGCATCAATGCACAACAGAATCAAATTAGTGTGACCACAGAAATTTGGGGAAGTTAAAATTTATAGATCAGAGTGTTTAATCTTCAAAATGGCAAACCAAATTGACATAACACTGCATGCACCAGCATATAAAACAAGACACAACACACATCAACCCACTATAAAACACAAGACAGCAAACAACAGGGAAAAAAAAAAGAAAATAAGAATCAGAGAAGAGAGGAATGAAAATTCAAAAAGAGAGTTATAGAGTGCCATAGACTTCATCTTCTTCAATACACCCCACCTTCACAATGTCTTCTCCCAAAACCCAACAAAACAGAAACATTCCCCCAACAACCTCACCTTTTCTATTAACTTACAAAAGAACAAAGAGAAAGAAACATGAGTACCCCGAAACTCCCCCTCATCTCCGGCAAGAACCGCCGCCGTCGTTGCCGCCGTGACCTCCGGCGAGCACCACCACCACCATTGTTTCCCTCTCACCACTACTCACGAACCCACCACCTCTCAGTTTCGTTTCCCTTCCTCTCTCTCAGCCTCTCTCTTTTTCTCTCTTCACCATTTTTGTCAAACCCATTTCTCTCACTTCTGTTTAGTTTGTGCGGCTATTAGGGTTTGAAGGACCCATTTATGCTTTCCTTTTATATCACTTCATGTATTTAAATAATGATAATAGTTGTGAGTTAATGTTTAAATTCGGTAGATATATAATGTCATCCAAGATCATTGTCAAAAAAAAAAGGGAAATAGAAGAGGAAGGGAAACGATGAAGATGAAAAGGACAGCGAAAGTTAAAACTTACCCCTTCAAAATGGTCCATAAAAGCAGGGACTCTCTTATTAGAGGGGCTTTCTTGATTATTTTGTATTTTGTGAAGGTTCCACAACTGGACACAGTTGTTTTCAACTCTTAAAAAAACTTGTCGATTTTTTGCCGGTGCCATAAACCTTCTCTGGTAGGGACAATCTCTCGCGCACGTATCCATTTTGAAACACATACAATAGAGTTGTTCCTAAATGTTCTCCAGCCCTTTCTGTTTCACGATTGTGGATCAAACTATTATATATGTCTTGAGGGCTTAAATTAATCACCACGTTTGTTTGAATTAAAAACTTGGCCTCAATTGCTACACACAAAGTAAATGCATAGCAACATTCTGAAAAATTCAATCAAAACACAAATTGTTTGAATTTTTCAGGATGTTGCTATGCATTTACTGTGTGTGCAGCAATTGAGGCCAAGTTTCTAATTCAAACAAACAAGGTGATTAATTTAAGCCCGCAAGACATATATAATAGTTTGATCCACGTGAAACAGAAAAGGCTGGGGAATATTTGGGAACAACTCTATGGTATGTGTTTCAAAATGGATGCGTGCGCGAGAGAGATTGTCCCTACCAGGGAAGGTTTATGGCACCGACAGAAAATCGATAAGTTTTTTGAAGAGTTGAAAACAACTACGCGTAGTTGTAGAACCTTCACAAAATACATCAAGAAAGCCCCTCTAATGAGAGGGTCCCTGCTTTTATGGACCATTTTGTAGGGGTAAGTTTTGACAATGATCTTATCTAGGATGGCATTATATATCTAACGAATCGAATGATAGAACTTCTCTGAGAGAGGAGAACAGAGCCCCTATAAATTCGTTCTCATATTTGGATATAGAAGAGAGGAGAACAGAGGCTTTACTCCATTTTACATAATTCGAAACTCATATGGTGCGGGTGTTGGGGCAATGTGGCTATAGGAAAATCGACACAATATTTTTTACGGATATTTATACTCTTCGAGGAGCTAATGATTGTACAATCAGTAGGGGGCCAAAACAGAACATAAGGTACCAAAACATTAGACACAAAAATCAGTAAATAATAACCATGAGCCCAAATATGATGGTCGTTCATGTGTGGTGTGTTAAAACCAGATTTTTTATTGTTTTGTAAACCAAAAGCTCAACTATTTAAGCGCTAGCTCCTAAAATTGGAGCTTGCTTTCTTCGATTAGAACTCAAATATGATGATTGTTGTGATAAAAAAGAGTCACGTTGGTTCAGTGATAAAAAAGATTTCCTTTCCCTTTTATTAATTCTTCCTCACTGCCAAATTGCGACTCTCCTATTTTGCTTCCTCACTATTGTTGCTCAAATATTAATGCTTTCCCTTTGCCAAATTATGGTTCTGGTTTTGTTTGTTTTTTCCAGGTATCATTTCCTTTCCCTTTTTTTTATTACATATCATGGTTTTTGAGAAATTCTATGTCATGTTTTACTATGTCAGAATCAGTATCTTTATTGGTTGAGATCATATCTCCACCCCATCCTATTGACTTAATGTATTCAAGTAGAAAACGTTGTGTTTTTAATTCCTTAATTTGTGACAACATAATCTTCCTACTTGCAAAATTGTTTCTGCATATTGAATGGTGGCTGTGTAGATTGGTTTAGCAAGTAATAGCTACACCATTGCATTTATCAAATGAATTGGAAATATCAAGTAAGAGGCCATACATAGCTTTAGATTGGATTTTTGAACATTAAGATAATATGACAAAAGAGATGAGATTTTTGTTTAAGTTCTTGCTTATTAGCATGTATTTAATTTTTGTTCATCATTGTGAACACCCAATTTTAACCGAAATTTTCCGTTTTTGATAAAAATCCCAGAAATATGTCGTTTTGCGTATTTTTGCGATAATTTCATTCACCTGTACTATTTTTGTGCTTATTGGTGATTTTGCATTTTTTTTTGTTATTAATTGGACATTTTTATTGCTACTATTATTAGAACTTATTTAAAGAAAAACTTAATCAAAAAATCTGTTTTATCAATAAATATTAATTTTTTTACAAATTAAAAATTTTAATAAAATAGAAAACGAAACTTAAAAGAAAAAAAGGCATCTTTTAATTTAGGCTAAGGGTTTAACGCTCTTTTGTCATATTTACTATTTCTTTCACCAGAGAAGCTATGTCATCAAGAATCTTCTATTATGGGCTAAGAGTTCATTGCCACTTTAATCATAGTCCTACAACCTTTCACAAATAGAGTCATGTCCAACACAGCTCCAGCACCATCTTTAATCAAGGTTTAATCTGCAATAGGGGTGTTCAAAACCGAACCAAACTAATAGAAAACCGCAAATTGAACCAAACCAAACAGAAAACCGCAAAAAACCGTTTCTTATTGGTTTGGTTCGGTTTCTTTTTTCATTGCATCGCGCGGTTTGTTTTGGTTCACGGTTTTGATTACAAAAACCAAACCAAACCGCAAGTAACACTAAGGCTGATTGACTTACAACCTTTCTTACTAACTTACTAGCTCAAATGCAACTAAAATCCAACTATCATTCACTTACTAGCCTAAATTCAATTAATTCTCTGACTCATTTACGAAAATCCATAATGTTATGCTACATTTAAAAATTACAATAAAGTATTGGCAAAATTACACCAGATGACCTTTAAGTTATTTATTTGTAACAAGTTGACCCTTTAAGTTTTTTTGTAACAAATAGACCTTTTATTTTTTGGCAAAATATCTACCGAAGTTTCTTAACTTATTTATTTGTAACGAATAGGTCCCTTAACTTTTTTTTGTAATACACAGGTCCCTTAATTTTTAAAAATGTTGCACCGTGATCCTTTTTAACGTTTTTTTGTTAACACCGTTACGAAAACGCTTAACGGGCTTTTAGAGTGATTATGTATGCTTATGTGGAAATTTTATATGCTGACTTATTTTTTAAATGGTGATTCTAGGGTGAAAGAGCAAATCAAATGTCTCACCGGTGAAACACTAAAATTGACTGCTGGATATTAAAATGCTATGAACGGTTAAGAGAACATCATCGATCATAGAATCCAATCTTCAACGGCGTCACAGAAAGAGAAGAGCGAATAAACATTCATGTTTGAACGATGCACTTCTTTCATCTGCTGCTTTGCTTACTTGTTTACTAGAGGTGGATCCGAAATAGTTTTACAAAGTTGAGGATTTTGACCTTAGATGTAAAACGGTGAGGTTGTGATGGTGGTTGAAAGATGAAATGGGGTGGGTGGGTGTGTTATCAACTGGCTATTGGTTTTTTTGTGAGGTGTGAAAAAATAAACGGTGATTGATGCTGATGGTGAGTGGTTGTGATTTGTGGAATTTTTAAGTGAGAGAGAAGAGTATCTGATGGTGTGATTTTTTGTCTCATGGTGGAATCAGAGTGACGGTTTTTGAGTTTCTGGGTTGTTGTTGCTCAAACCCACATTTGGAAGAAGAACAATGATTTTAATTTTAGTTTTTTAATTTGTTTTTAGTTCTAATTCTGGTTTTGGAACAAGCACAAATGGGTTTTGTTTCTGAAAATTGAAGAAGAGAAAATTGCTGGTGGAGAAGAGATTGTTGGAAGAAGAATGAAGAGGAAGGAAGAAGACAAGGACAAAAAGGACCATTCATATTTTTCTTTAATTTTTAATTAAAAATAATTATAAATTAATGAAATTATCTTATGAGGCATGTTAAGTCAATAGTCAAATAGCCATATAATCCGTGTGTTGACGATGTTAACAAAAAAACGTTAAAATGGACCATAGACCCCGAGAGATATTTTGCCCTATTTTTTATAGGTAATGTGGTTAGAAATTAGTGTGTTAGTAGTCAGAGGGGACGGGGGATCGGGGTTCGAACCCCGTACGCTTACATTTTCACCAACGATGTCATTTTCACTCGACCACGTCCGCTACCCTTCCAGATCTCTTTCTTTATTGCTTTATTTATTTAGTTAGTTATATTTTATTATTTTTGATTGTGAATAAATCAATAACTATCCTTTTAGAAAAGTTAAATCTGACTACTTAATTTTTTTGAGAATAGCGCTTCCCACCCTTTTTTTTGCAACTCACGAGTCTTTGGATTCCCTCTTACTTTTATTATTATTATTACTTGGGTCCGGGCCCGTCTTTCATATGTTGGTGTATTAGTGAGTGGTTATTATTATTACAATTAAAAATAGAAATGTGATGGTGTGTTAGTGGGTAGTTAGGATAAGGGCATTTTGGTCAGAAAAATCTGACACAAAAAAAATCAGTTACAAAATAAATCTCATTTACATATAGGTATAGATTATTATTATTATTATTATTATTATTATCACTTTATTTTATTTTATTTGTTTGACTTATTCAATGGCATTTGTGACTCTCTTTTGCTCATTACAACATAAACAATAAAAATGGGATTGACCGAGATGTACATCTTGTCGATCCCGATTTAAGACGTTTGAGTTGTACAACTTGCTGATCTTAAATCTTTTCAAAATTAAAATCAATCAATACACAAGATTTTTTTCGATGAGAACTACGTAGTAGCCTTTGATTCTCCGCACACGGAGATACGTAAGAGCAGGGCCTCCCCGTCAAGCAAAATTAATCTTTTCCTAATAAATAATGAGTTTTTCTTTAAACACCTATTTTTCTAAAACTAAAAAAAAGGGTTTGATTGAGATGTACATCTTGTCGATCCCTGTTTAAGACGTCTGAGTTGTAAAGCTTCGTGATCTTAAACCACCTTTCAAAAAATTAAAATCAACCAACCAACAAACATTTTTCAAGAAGAACTACGTGACTTTTGAGTTCCTCACCAGAGGATACGCAGGAGCGGGGTTTCCCCGTCAAGTCAAAAATTAAATTTTCTAATTTAGTCCATTATTTATTTTTTTGTGAACCAAATATTATTTCATTTATTTTTTGTG
The DNA here is from genome assembly GCA_963573325.1 of Astragalus glycyphyllos. Lineage (NCBI taxonomy): Eukaryota > Viridiplantae > Streptophyta > Magnoliopsida > Fabales > Fabaceae > Astragalus > Astragalus glycyphyllos. Next base: position 67,585,676 of record OY754308.1, read on the forward strand.
GGGTAAACAAATTTTCTAAACTCATTGATAATTTGCACGATCAAATTTAAGGTAACTGTCTTAGGACAAATGTATTAGGGGTGCTATGGAATTTAGTTTTCGCCCTTCCTATGCATAACCGACTCCCGAATCCAACCTAGTTTACGCAGACCAATAACTTTGAAGGTAGGTTTTTCTCAATTTTCCTATTAAATAAATTGGGTGGCGACTCTTAAAATTACACATTTTTGAGTCGTCTGCGTCGAGATACCGATCACGACAATCACCTTCAAAACTTACGTGTTATGTTCTTTGTGACATCTTTGTTCATTGAAGGTTTGCAACTTTTCCCTCTTTGGATTTCTGTGGTTTTTATAGTGCACAAATAAAATAATGGCTTAAATATCATTTTGGTCCCTACAATTACAGCGATTATCCATTTTAGTCCCTGCAATTTTTTTTTAAATGGTCCCTGCAAAATGTTTTTTTATCTGTTTTGGTCCCTACCTTGATTTTTAAACTGATTTGGCAGATTTTAACACATGTGGCAACGTTGAGGTGGATTTTTTCCACAGATGGACTGCTATGTCACTTAAGTGAAATGGGTATTTCCTATTATACCCCTACCCTCACCCAACTTCAAATTGGGGTAAAATTCCTCTCACATATTATTCCTCTCACCTTCGTCTCCCTCACTCAGCTTCTCACCATCGCCAACAGCTCCTTCTCTTCTAGCACCAAGGTTCAGTTTCGTCTCCCTCTCCTGTTCTCTCTCCGTCTCTCGTGTTTGCTATCTCTCTGTCTCTCTCTCTCAGGTTCGCTCACTGGTGTGTGAAAAATGTGTGCAAGTATACACAGTCACAAACAAGTAATAAAGTGAAAGTAGAGTATCGTTCCCACAGGGATTGGATTAATTTACAAGTTTAGAATCAATAGTTCACTAGTGAAAGGTAACCACTAAACAATATATGGTGAGAGTGCAAGAATGTAAATAAACAGAAAATAAACAAGCAAATAAAAAGGTCTAAGAAATTAGTGGATTGTGATAGTTGAGATGTCTTCACTAAATAATTCACTTTTGAGAGTATTGTGTTTTCTCGAGGTGCAGATGCACTTAGGTGCAGCTGCATCAGTGTGTGCTGGTTAGCTACTTTCTTCAGAGTTTCGTTACAAGCTCTTATGATCCTGTTTTTTTGCGGTAAAGAAAGAAGTAGTCAACTCCTTTCTCGCCCCCTTACAGATAATCCAAGTTGCTAAATAAGTACACTCTTGTATCTTAAGATCTTACTACACTCTTGTAAGGACTATGTTAACCTAAGGTTAGGAATTAACATGGAATTAACAAGCTAACTTCATTAAAACAGGTTTAACAAAAAGCTTCATTAAACACTTATCCTTACTTAGTTCTTGATTTCTAGTTATAAGCCAATTAAGTGAATATAACTCTACTTGTTCTAAGCGATCAACCTTAAACAAGATTAAGAATTTAAACACAAGAACTAAAGTGCTTACACCACTTGAAAACACAATAACTTTCCTCAAAAGATCATTGGAAAGTTAGAACATCTCAACTTAAGAAGTTTAGCTCATAATAGGCATTGCAAGGCAAATAGAGATGAAATAAAACATGTTGAAATAAAGGAAATTACAAGAGAAGACAATAGGGTAGAGATTACACCAATTGAAGAACTCTTGCATAAGTTTGCCAATCAAGTGCAACTGCACTGATTCCTTGCACTACGAATTCTATGAAGAAGTGAAGGGAGAAGTTGTCAATTCCTTCCTTACCTTCTTACAATCTAACTATTATTTAAACTAGAAAAATAAATACTATCTAAAGTGATCTCCAAAGAGAGAGAAGTGAGATGAGAGATGAAGATGAAGAATGGAGATGATTTTCCAAGTGAAGGATGAAGTCCTTTATATAGGCCTTGAGATTTCCTTCAAGTGAGGGTTTGTTTGGAGATGAAGTTAACTTAACCATGGTTACTTTTCAGAAGTTGATGATGCCATTTGAGTCCAGCACTCAACCTTAAAGAGAGGTCCAATTATATTTCGCCATGTGTCCCATGTGAAAGGATCTTCATGATGATCTTTATCTTGTAGGAGCCTCCTTTTGCAAGTGGCCATGTGCCCCATGTGACTCTTAAGCAAGCAGCATACCATCAAAGCATTATGGCAATGGTAAGAATTGAGGTGCTTCCAATGTGGGGTTGTGAGCTGCTTCGGTGCAGGAAGGTGCAGTTGCACTAAGTGCAGATGCACTGTGAGAATTGTTTTTGGTGCAGATGTACCTAATTGCAACTGTACTGAACAAACACATCAAACATACCAATATACATGCAAAAGGCTAAGTTATGAACATCATTCACCTTAAAACCATAAATGTTGTTATTTTATTTATACTACTATATTTAGCACATTTTATACTTGATTTTAAGCAATTATCTAAGTTTAGATACATGAATAACTCTATATAAAATAGAGTTATCACACCCCCAAACTTAAATTGTTGCTTGTCCTCAAGCAGTGACAAAAAGAAAACACTAATAAGATTTTCATAATCAAACAGATCAACTCACATCTTTTTTTCAAAGAATGATTTTCAATAATGCATTTTTATGAACTTCATTTTTTTAGAAAATTTTGTCGTTGTGCCTTTGAATTCCAAAACATCCAAAGCTATTAAAACTCATTTGTGTGAGTGTGTGCCCCACTGAGATTCAATCAGTTCCAAAGCCAAGTAAGAAGTTTCTCATAGCCTTTGAAAAGTTTAAATCACGTTTGCTCAAAACAAAGATGTTTCAAAATATAGATGAGATTAACAAAATCCTCAAGATTTGGGGCTTTTAAGCACAACAAAGGGCTTGAAAAGAGTATTTCAAAATTGTTGAGTTAATGCATTATTTGTATTTTTTGGTGGTTCTTTTTCTCGATGCAAATGCAGTGAGTGCAATTACATTGTTTTTCTGAGGTGCAGTTGCACTAGGTATTTTTGTATTAGTGCAGATGCACTAAACTTTTGACGGTGCAGGTGCATTTGGTGAAGCTGCACTTGATACTACTTTTCAAGACTTTTTAGCTTTATATTGCCCTCCTCACTGTCCTTCTTATGCATACTTTTTTCTTTGGTCAGTTCTGTCTTCTTTTCTTCTTTTTCTTTCTTTTTGTATATTTCTTTTTCTGACCAAATGCACTATTGGAACAGGTACAGTTTTAATGACTTAGGCAATATAGCTTTCTTTACGTTTTGAGCACTTTTTGGTAGTATTTGTGGTAACCTATTGCATTGACTACTCTAAGTTTTTCATACTCTTGCCTTTGTATTCATAAAAACTCCCCCAAACTTAATTCTTTAAGCTCTTCTATATTTTTAATAAAAATTTGTTTTTGACAGTTTTCTAAAAATCCCTCTCGCATCAGATAGCTTTTTAAATAGCAAGGTTCTTTTCAAAACTCAGCTTTGATGTGTTGAAGTAATAATAAAATTGGTCATTTGAGGAAAACAATGTTTTTTTTCTTTTTCTTCCTTTCATCATTAAAAATCAGTTCAAAGAGATGCATTTGTCTATATTTGTGAAAAAGATTTCTAAGCTGATCATACTTCAAATCTATCAAATCCTAACACATATTTAAACATGTAGACACACATAAAAACAAACATATATAAGAACAAACATATATCAAACATATATAAGAACAACATATATCAAACATATATAAGAACAAACATATATCAAAGCAGACACACATACTATAGTTAAACACATATGCATAATATGATAAGTTAACTTCTCCCCCCAACTTAAAGTTGAGCAGTGTCCTCGCTGCTCTTTAAAAATAAAAACCATGGGAGGAGGATTAGTTCACAAAATATCATAAGGCAAAATATAAAAGCATAATTAAACAAAATAGTTAACAACATTCAAATATAATTACTGTTTTGATGCCCCGCTCCATAGCCTTGAGCTAGACCTCACTGCAGAATGCTTCACCTTCTGTCTATTCTTTTTAAGCTCCTCAGGTTTGGATGCACCTGCACCAATTGCACTTGCATCAGGTACATCAGTGGTGGATGCAGTTGCTTCAGGTGCACCTGCATCAGGTTGCTCTGCAACATTCTTCTCAACATCTAAATTTTCACCCAAGTGTGTTGTGGAGTTTGATGCAGGAGCACTGGAACTTTGGTAGTGTAGGTGCATGCAATGCAGCTGCACTTAGAAATCTCGTAACCTGTTTTCATTCAAAACACTTCAAAACATAAATTAAAACTAACATAATTAATACTTAAAAATCATGGGTTGCCTCCCATTAGCGCTTGATTTAAGAGTCTTCAGCCTGACTAAGTCTTGTGGCAGATATCTTTAGCCAGTAATGCAGCTGCACACGGTGCTACTGCATCAGAATTCTGCATAATTGACAGCATCTGCACAAGACCATTCATTCATACCTGCAAAAGTAAAAACAAAAACACACAAAACACAACTAGTCCTAAAAATCTGGGTTGCCTCCCAGTAGCGCTTATTTTATAGTCTTTAGCTAGACTTGTCATTCAAAACCTAAGTTAGGGTGGATAATAGGACAAGAAGAAAATATCATCCTTCCTCTTTCTTTTTTTTTGTTAGAAATCCCATGTATTTGGCATAGGGAAGCAAGTGATCCCATGCCCCAACCAATAAGCATTTGGGATAACAATTCTCATTCTCTTGAAAAAATTTAAGCTCATTTTGTGGAGGATGTTTTTCTTCAATTTCTTCATCTATCAAGGCAGGAGCACTGGATGCTAGAGCATTCATCAGATGATCATGTTGTTTGTGGAATTGCTTCTGCATCAGTTGATCTAGAGACATTATGACAGAACATTCCTCAATATCCTCAGTAGGATATTTTAGGGCATTCATTACATTGAATTTCACCTCTTGATCATTCACCGTCATGGTTAGTTCTCCTTTTTGCACATCAATCAATGTTTTCCCAGTTGCTAAGAATGGCCTTCCAAGAATAACTGGTACTTCTTCATCTGCAACAAAGTCAAGAATAACAAAATCTGCAGGGAATACTAATTTTGTCAACTTTTACCAATATATCTTCTATGATTCCTTTTGGGTAAGCTATTGACCTGTCTGCAAGTGACAATGTTAAAGATGTAGGTTTAGCATTTCCGATTCCTAACTGTGTAAAGACAGATTTAGGCATCAAGTTGATGCTTGCTCCTAAATCACACAATGCACGACCTGTATAGTAATTACCTATCGAAAATGGAATTGCAAAGCTACCTGGATCTTTTAATTTTCTTGGAATTTTGTTTTGCAAAATCAGACTACATTCTTTAGACAAAGCAACAGTTTCAAATTCACCTAATCTTTTTCTTTTTGAAAGAACATCTTTCATGAATTTAGCATAATTAGGCATTTGTTGCAATGCTTCAATCAAGGGAACATTGATATGCAATTGTTTTAAAACATCTAAAAACTTACTGAATATTGCTTCTCTTCATGTGCCTTTTTTAATCTTTGAGGAAAAGGAGGAGGAGGGTATTCAGGAACTAACCTTGGAGTTGGAACTTCATGAGATGCAGATGCATCCGGTGCTTCTGCATCTTGAGAATTTTGTTCATTATTTTTTTCTCCCTTACCTGTACCTTCATTCTCATAAGGTTCTGTAAGATCTTTCCCATTTCTGAGAGAGATAGCTTTCACCTGTTCTTTACCTGGCCTTTGAGATGGAGTTGCTTCTGTATTTGATGGTAGTGTACCTGTTGGTCTTTGATACAGAGCAGTTACTAACTGACCTACTTGATTCTCCAGATTTTTGATGGATGCATCTTGAGCTTGCCTAGTTGTTCTAGTTTCACTAATGAAAGATTTAAACCAACCTTCTAAGGAGTTATCAGTAGTAGGTTGTTGTTGTTGTGGCCTTTGGTAGTTCTGAGATTGAAATCTTGGTGAAAGGGTTGGTGCAGTTGCACTAGGTGCAGTTGCACTAGGTGCAGGTGCACTAGTATTGTTCCATCTGAAGTTTGGAAGGTTCTTCCAACCAGCATTATAGGTATTGGAGTAAGGGTTGTTATTCCTATCATAACTTACATAATTTACAGAGACAGGGTTGCTAGGACACTCCTCATAAAGGTGACCTCCTCCACAATAAACACAACTTACAGCTCTTGGAGGGGCTTGTTCTATTGCTGCTGCAGTGTTCTCTACTGGTGCAGCTGCATTAGATGCAGTTGCACTGGTTGTGGTGAAGTTTTTGAACATGTTTGCTAGTGAGGCTACTTGAGCAGATAGGGCTGATATTTCACTAATTTCATGTACCCCTGATGATTTCTTTTGGGCACTTACCCTCTCAGTAGGCCAATTAGAACTATTAGTAGCAATTCTATCAATCAATTCACATGCTTCATTATAAGACAAATTTAACAAAACACCACCAGATGATGCATCAAGCATTATTCTAGTTTGTGGTTCCAAACCATTATAAAATGTTTCCATCTGAATAATGACTGGAAGACCATGGTGTGGACATTTTCTTAAAAGTTCTTTCCATCTTTCCCATGCTTCAAACAACGATTCAAATTCTTTTTGTCTAAAAGATGTAATATCATTTCTCATTCTGGCATTTTTGATGGGTGGAAAATATTTTGACAAAAACTTTCCAGCCATTTCACTCAATGTATGAATAGAATTAGGCTCCAATGAGTTTAACCATGATTTAGCCTTATCTTTCAAAGAATATGGAAATAGCTTAAGTCTAAATGCATCTTCACTAACACCAGGTATGATAAAGTTACTACATATTTCTAAAAACTGTTTTAAATGCTCATGGGGATCCTCATGAGGAAATCCACCAAATTGACCAATTGTTTGCAACATTTGAAACATCATGGGTTTAAATTCAAAATGAACAGCCTCTATGTGAGGTCTTGCTATGCTTGTTTGCATGTTTTGATGATCAAACATAACATAATCTCTCATAGGTCTATCTCTATCATTAATCATACCTATTGGTCCCATGTGAATGAATTGATTTTTGTGATCTGCTTCAACATCTCGTTGTGATCCAGGACCACCTCTGACTGAGGCTGGTCTTAAGCCTTCTCCTTCACCTTGTTGAGACATGGTATTGCTGCAACTTTGAAGTCTTTGTTTCTGGAGTTTTCGCAACCTTCTAAACTGTCTTTCTATTTCTGGATTAAGTTCAAATTCTGGTGATCATCCTTGGGCATAAGCTAGTGCTTCTGCACAGAAAAACAAACTACCAGAGTAATAAAACAAAACACTAGTTTACTATCTTTAAAACAACAAAAATTAATGACAATCCCCGGCAACGGCGTCAAAAACTTGGTGTGTGAAAAACGCGTGCAAGTATACACAGTCACAAACAAGTAATAAAGTGAAAGTAGAGTATCGTTCCCACAGGGATTGGATTAATTTACAAGTTTAGAATCAATAGTTCACTAGTGAAAGGTAACCACTAAACAATATATGGTGAGAGTGCAAGAATGTAAATAAACAGAAAATAAACAAGCAAATAAAAAGGTCTAAGAAATTAGTGGATTGTGATAGTTGAGATGTCTTCACTAAATAATTCACTTTTGAGAGTATTGTGTTTTCTCGAGGTGCAGATGCACTTAGGTGCAGCTGCATCAGTGTGTGCTGGTCAGCTACTTTCTTCAGAGTTTCGTTACAAGCTCTTATGATCCTGTTTTTTTGCGGTAAAGAAAGAAGTAGTCAATTCCTTTCTCGCCCCCTTACAGATAATCCAAGTTGCTAAATAAGTACACTCTTGTATCTTAAGATCTTACTACACTATTGTAAGGACTATGTTAACCTAAGGTTAGGAATTAACATGGAATTAACAAGCTAACTTCATTAAAACAAGTTTAACAAAAAGCTTCATTAAACACTTATCCTTACTTAGTTCTTGATTTCTAGTTATAAGCCAATTAAGTGAATATAACTCTACTTGTTCTAAGCGATCAACCTTAAACAAGATTAAGAATTTAAACACAAGAACTAAAGTGCTTACACCACTTGAAAACACAATAACTTTCCTCAAAAGATCATTGGAAAGTTAGAACATCTCAACTTAAGAAGTTTAGCTCATAATAGGCATTGCAAGGCAAATAGAGATGAAATAAAACATGTTGAAATAAAGGAAATTACAAGAGAAGACAATAGGGTAGAGATTACACCAATTGAAGAACTCTTGCATAAGTTTGCCAAGCAAGTGCAACTGCACTGATTCCTTGCACTACGAATTCTATGAAGAAGTGAAGGGAGAAGTTGTCAATTCCTTCCTTACCTTCTTACAATCTAACTATTATTTAAACTAGAAAAATAAATACTATCTAAAGTGATCTCCAAAGAGAGAGAAGTGAGATGAGAGATGAAGATGAAGATGAAGAATGGAGATGATTTTCCAAGTGAAGGATGAAGTCCTTTATATAGGCCTTGAGATTTCCTTCAAGTGAGGGTTTGCTTGGAGATGAAGTTAACTTAACCATGGTTACTTTTCAGAAGTTGATGATGCCATTTGAGTCCAGCACTCAACCTTAAAGAGAGGTCCAATTATATTTCGCCATGTGTCCCATGTGAAAGGATCTTCATGATGATCTTTATCTTGTAGGAGCCTCCTTTTGCAAGTGGCCATGTGCCCCCATGTGACTCTTAAGCAAGCAGCATACCATCAAAGCATTATGGCAATGGTAAGAATTGATGTGCTTCCAATGTGGGGTTGTGAGCTACTTTGGTGCAGTTGCACCAAGTGCAGATGCACTGTGAGAATTGTTTCTGGTGCAGATGTACCTAACTGCAGCTGTACTGAACAAACACATCAAACATACCAATATACATGCAAAAGGCTAAGTTATGAACATCATTCACCTTAAAACCATAAATGTTGTTATTTTATTTATACTACTATATTTAGCACATTTTATACTTGATTTTAAGCAATTATCTAAGTTTAGATACATGAATAACTCTATATAAAATAGAGTTATCACTCACTCACTCACTTCAAAAATGTCAAGTTCGAGAGGTTGGCCACTGTTCAAAATGACGAACCTTCAACCTTCAAAGATTTTAACCTTCGTCGAAAGAGACGAACCTGAAAAAGATGAAAGCAGCAACAACACCTTCAACCTTCGTCGTCGCCGCCACAGTTATCAACGTCGTCGGCAACCACGCCTTCCCGTTCTCTCTGCTTCGCGTGGCTTTGTTTCTCACCCTCAACCTTCGCTCATCTCTCTGCTTCGTGACGTAATTTTAGTTTTGAGACTTGTGTTTTCCCCAAATTGATTTGTAACATTAAAAGGGTATTTTAGGGAATTCATGTGATATGCTTGGTACCTAAATCCTCCACATCATTCCTAATGACAAGCTTGGTACCTAAATCCTCCACAATATCAACATCTTCCACAACATCATCCAACCCTAACATTGGATGCTCAAAATACAAATCAACACTACATTCATTTGACTTCATTGATTTGATTGCTGCCTCACACATAAGATTGATGTCTTTGTCACAACTTAGTTTATTTAAGCCACTATTAAGGCAAGGATAATTCAAATTCATCCAATACATTGTCGTCAAATCGTGATAGCCCAAAGACTTATATAATTCCACCAAATCAATATCCATTGGAGGCACACTATCTACTCTACCATCTACATAAAAGAGTTTTCGATTTGGATCTCGTACAAATTTGCCTTGGGTGTGATAATAGAAAGTGATATTTGTTGTCATCTACAAAACAAAAGACAAAAAAAACAACATTCTTTTAGCTTTGTTAAAATCAGAGGGACCACATACAAGTAATACATAGGGACCACATACAACTTTGGGGTTACTAAACAATTGCACATGATGAGTTAAACAATTGCATAGAGACCACATACAACTTCCAAAATACACATATATTAAACAATTGCAATTAAAAATTGGGGTTATCTTACTGATTGGGTGTTATTCACATGATGTGTGAAGTTTATAGCAATTCAAACAACGACAAACAAGTCAAACAACGACAAAATCAAGTCAAACAACTCAGACAATAACACAACGACAAAATACACAACATTAAACAAAATAGGGAAACATGCATTTGGTAGAGAGCCACGAAGAAAATGGGGATCAGTGTTAGGGTTGTCATCTTTTCTTAGTGTGCACGTGGATCAGTTTTATCATTAAAATAGGGAAACAAAATGGTAGAGAGCCACGAAGAAAATGGTAGAAAAAACGAAATCAATGGTGTCTTCAACCCACAACGTAGAGAGCCATGAAGAAAATGATAAAAACCTAACCTTTGCGAAATGTAGTGGAGAGCCACCGCCTCCTACGGCCAACAGCGTGTCAACGGCGTCTTCAACCCACAACGTCTTCTTCTTCAACCACGACGTCGCTTCTTCTTCTCTGTGTCTCTTTGTCTAAAATGGTTTTCTGGTTTTGAATACCAGATACCACTCACTTGTGACTCAAGGACGAATTTGTCTCAAAAATTGTTCGGGACTGATTCGTCCCTTTTTAAAATTTGTAATTTCAGAGACGAATTTGGTCCAAAATAAACGCATACGTGACATCTAACGTAACAACGCGGCACTTAACATGCCACGTAGAATATGTTTAGTGAGCTGGTAACAGTCAATTGGAGGAAGGACTAACGTGTCTCGTTTTGGAATTGTCAAAAACCAATGTGTCTCTAAAAAATTGTCCGGAACGAATTCGCGCCAAAAAAAATTGTCAGCGACGAATTTGGGCATTTGCTCTTTAAATTTACTCATTAGGTAGCTGAGGCCAACCCCCTCTGCATTCTGCACTGCATTTTCACTCGAGACCTGGTCTTTGAAACGTCGTCGTTGTGGTACAATATGCGGCGACGCGACCAACTGGGACGAAGATGCATATAGGGCAAGCGTACTGAAGGAGAGGGAGATTCAAACGCAAACCGTTTTCAGAACCGCTTGGGCTCCCTCCCAATCCCAAACCCAAACCCAAACCCAAACCCCTAACCTCAACTCTCTCATCGTTGCTTCCAGCGACGGTTCCATTGCATCCTATTCCATCCCTACCTTCATCTCTGCCTCTAAGCTCAAAAATGTCAGTTACTGCTTTTCATTTCATTGTTTATACTAATAATTTGTTTTGATGACGAAATTAGCAATTCTCATTTTATTCTTTTTTGTACTGTTTGCAGCCATTTGATTTTATCAATATCGATTCGGATAAGTAAGTGTAATGGTTTAGAATTCATGCTTGCTTTGCTTAATTTTTTATCAGTTTAAGATTGTCAAATAGCAGCTATAGCGGCACAATAGCATATCGGAATTTGAACAATCTGCTATTGTCCACAATCCGTGATGTGCCTCTCGGTATTGTTAAATAGCGGCTATAGTGGCACTATATCACTATATATAGCATAGCGAAATTTGAGCAAACCGCTATTTTCCACAATCCATGATTGATAACACTAGTTCTCAGTCTTAGTTTGGATTAACTGTGTTTTCATATGCAATGTGGTTGGCCTAGGTTATTGGCTGAGCCAGATTGCTTCTTGAAAGCACATGATGGGCCCGCTTATGATGTCAAATTCTATGGTGATGGTGAAGATGCTCTGTTGCTGAGTTGCGGCGATGATGGCCGGATTCGAGGATGGAGATGGAATGAACTTACAACCTCAAAATGTTCTGTCTCTTCTGAAGGTAATAATAATATGTTAGAGTTGCCATAGACAACTTTCATCTATGTTTTCCTTCCTCTTCCCCCTGATTGTTGCATGAAGAATATATGTTTTTGATGCAATACTTAAAAATCTTAGCTTAATGAGTCCAAATTAGTATTTTATGTGATTGCAAGTGTTTCTTTTTTATATGGAAACTGACCCTTGGATTTATTATTTTTCATAGTATGATGATGAAACTAAAACCGTTAGTCGCATGTTTAGATGTTTAATATCAAACTGTAAAGGGTTATTGAGGATTGAGATTTATTCCTCTTGAACTTAGAGTAAAGATGAAAAAGGTTGAATGAAGAGAGGAATACCACTTAAGTGATTTCATGAAAAAGGCAACCACATGATGACCGAATACTCCTCTATATACCAGTGTGCTAGATCAACTACAAGTGTAATACAACTCCTATAAAGCACAAACCCAGAACACTATGTAAATCGTAAGACTAGTAAAAGGATAAGTCAATAGGAATCCTTATCCTAATAGTCTTACTGTTGAGTTCCATCTCTTGGTCATTTTCTTATATAAGAATTTAGAATTATAAGTTGAGACGTCAATGTGAGTGTTTTATGCAACAAGGGTTTTGACTTTTTGTCAAATATCTAAAATATAAATTTCTCTTGTTCTCTAAGGCCTATGGCCATGTTGTTCTTTAGCGTCTCCCATACCCTCCCTTATTGTGCGTTTGATTTGATTATGGAGTTGCATTATTCACCCTACCTTCTATCTCAACATATACTTTCGTATTTTTAATTTTTACTTTTGAATTGGTGACTTGTTCATTGTCTTAGATATGCAATCCCTTAATATTTCAGGAGATTATATCAAGCCTATACTTGATGTGGTAAATCCTCAACACAAGTGAGTTTTTAGAGAATTGATGCATACTTCAGCTTTATTGGCTAGTTATTTTCTATACTTCCCAAAGAAGTAGAGGATGCTGTTCTCTTCTTGATTTCCCAGTTATTTGTTCCCATTTCCTGTATATTATCTGAAATCTAAATATACTCCTCTACTCTCAGGCTCCTCATTTGGTAGTATTGTTTAGTGCAGGGTTATAAGGAGATAAAGTTAGATTTGTAAAATTATTGTTTATCTTTTATGATTTTACAACTGCTTATGTTGATGTTAATGTTATTTGGTATTTTTCTGACTCAAACCTTTCATAAGAAGGGATTATTCTCACAAACTGGGCATGCTGCTGAATGTTCGTAGCCTATTATATAGTATCAGCAGTTCCTTTTTTCTTCTATTTTTCTTTTCCGATCATCCTCAATGTGTCCACGTGCTGTTGTCTTTCAGAGGTCCTTGGGGTTCACTTTCACCTGTCCCTGAAAATAATGCTATTGCTGTCAATGCTCAGGTTTGCAATATTTTTGCCGTTGTCACTTTTATTTTAGTTAGTTTATGATGGAATTTGTGTCTTCATTTTCTTGCTTAATTGTAGGGTGGATCTGTTTTTGCGGCTTCTGGTGATTCTTGGGCATATTGTTGGGATGTGGTATGTATTAAGGGAAGGTGAATTTAATTTTTGTGTAGAAAGTTTCTTGGAATGACTTGATTTATAGTTGTATCCGTATTGATGCCAGTCTAACAAGTCTTATTGTTTCTAGGAATCTGGTAAAGTAAAAATGGTATTCAAGGGCCACTCAGATTACTTGCATTGTATTGTTGCTCGCAACTCATCCAATCAGGTCTTGGTTCTTAACCTTATAATTTCTGTCCTTTGGACTTGATGGTGGTTATTAACAGAATATGTTAAACCAAAAACGAAGAAAAGAGCTTGTGTCCTGTTGAGCCACTGCTTTGAATTTCTTTTAAGTAAAGAGAACTTGCTTAACAAGCTTCCACAGGTGGATGATAATATAATACAACAACACATTGAACTATGCAGAACTATGCAATAAGACTAAGTGACCATATATATTTACTAGAATTTGCACCCGTGCAATAAGATTAACAATATAGGCAGCTAACATAATATATACATTTGAGTATACTTTATATTGTTAATTTGATAAAAATATTTATGAAGATATAACACCTCAAATACGTAAGTGATATTTAGGAAATATTGGGTGGTGACAAAAAGCACTCTTAACAATTACAACATTGTTAATTACTGAGAGTTTCATAAACCTGCAAGAATAATAATAACAGCTGCCTATTAATAGATATTGCTAACGGTAGAAATAATAATTAGATACAACTCTAACTTTTGAAGGGTTTTTAATACCCCCATCCCTTCAACCCCCACATAATAGTGAAACCCGAAAATACCCCCACTTAAAAAATTCGCTCGGATTTACCTAATAAAAGATAAATCTGTTTTTGGTTTTTTTCCCAAAATGGATTTATCTTTAATTAGGTAAATCCGTTTTGGGAAAAAAAAGAAAAACAGATTTATCTTTCAATAGGCAAATATGTTTTTGTTATTTTACAAAGCATATTTACTTATTTATTAGATAAATCCGCTTTAAAAAGGGTATTAAAAACGCTACTAAAAATCTGTTAGTCAAAACTAATTTAAAAATTATAAAAACACCACTAAAAATCTATTAAAACCAAAATAAGGTTATGCAAATTTTTTTGGATTTTTTGGAGATTATGAAAAGTTAAAAAATTTAATAAAAAATAGTAAACGATGGAATTTAGGATTTTGCACCCCTTTATCCCGAAAGAAGTCCCTTTCTTGATCCCTGATTTTTTTTCAAATTTAATGACTGTGGTTTCATTATAATCTGAGTAGGTTGCCCGAAAACTGATTTTTTAGCCTAAGTTATTCACCTGGCGTACAACATCGTCACGGGTTAACGAACTACACACTAAACAGAACCAAAAGACGGTCAATATTCATATCTATTTTATTTTTCTTTAAAAAATTAATTTTAATTTTTTAACTGATTTATCATTTTTATTTATTAATTATTTTACAAAACGGATTTATCAATTTGATAAATCCATTTTGAAAAAACTAAAAGCGGATTTACCTATTATTAGATAAATTCGCTTTGCAATTATTAAAAATGGATTGACGTAACAAAATTCAGTTGAAAACAGATTTATCTCATTGATACATAAATCTGTTTTCCAAAAAAATCAGAAACGGATTTAGATAAATCTGAGCGAATTTTTGAGCTGGGGCTATGTTTTGGGTTTTTTAATTTTGTGAAGGGTATTTGCGTCTTTTCACGGGGCGCGTGGGGGTATAGTTTGAAAGGGCGGGGGTAGAAAAAAAACACTTCAGAATCTGATACCAACATTTATGAATAACAACATGATTTCATTGAGAGTAGCATGCCCATGTTCAAAATTACACAAAACATAGATATAAGTCCAACACATTACAGACCATTAGTAGTTATAGTGTTTGAGAGCATACATATAAGTCCAGCACATTACAAACCATTAGCAGTTATAGTGTTTGAGAGCAAAAACCAAACATAAGTAGCAAGTCGACCAATACTTATGTCAAATACGTATATATTTTATCGTCAAGTTACTTATATCCATACTTATGTTTTTCTGCCTTTCTAACAATTTGAGTAGTAATTTGAATTGGGCAGCTTTCAATCCGTCAATCAATCACGTCTCCAACTTGTACGTTGTTTTTCCAAAGGAACTCTCGCTAACTCTCCCCCGCAAGATACTTCTCCGACTTTGATTGCTTGGCAACATGAATGTCCATTTCATAGTAAGTATCAAAGTCACGATGGTAAACCTCTATGGTGTCCAATTCTTCTGGAATTAATTTTTCAATCCTAATCGGAAAATGCTACATGAAACAATTCAAAACAAAAATGTCAACATCGATAAATTGCTCAAACAAATTGAACTAACTCCAATATTCAAAGTATTAAAAAGTAGTATCACCATCACACCTGATCTATTTTTAATATGGTCAGTTACCAATGTGTCCCAAAACATTATGTCAACAACACCCCTAAGGGATGTTGGACCCTCCTCAGTGAAATCAAAAGACTTCCGGCTCTCCAAAGAATTGTCCGAAGAGTCTGAACTCATCTCTATTGGCTTTTTGCTGCCAATGCAATAAACAAATCATATTACAATTAACTCTTCTAACAAAGTGGATTCAATTTAGGGGTATTGGTGGTCCCTTCTTCATCAAATAACTCTTTGGAGGAGGTCCATTCTTCTTCCACCCAATCTCCCACGAGTCGACTTGATGCCTCCTCTTCTAACAAAGTGGATGCAACTGACGTGAGAATTTTAGGGAAGAATTAGGGGGATGTCTCAGGTGATGAGGCTGTGCCTGCTGCCTCAAAATCTGTCGCTACATTGAACCCGATAGTTGAATCTAACATGAAAATTTTAAGAAAGCTTTGGGGTGAGTCGTCAGACGATGTTGGTGATCCTGTGACTTTCAATTCCCATGGAGCAGCTGCGCGACATGCTTACTTTTAACCGGTTGTGTCCAAGACTCAAAAGAAGAAATTAAGACAAAAAAAGAAATTGGTCGTTGGATACAATACTCGTTCAAAAGCAACTTCTGTTTCTGAATCCTTTTGATCTGGTTTTGTTTTTTCTTTTTAGTCGTGTTTTTGTTTTTTACTTTTTTTTTCTCGTTTGGCTATTTTGCTCTCTTGCCTTGGGTTTTGGTCTAGTCCCCCTTGGTATCTTTTTTGTCTTCGTTTCTTTTCTTTTTTTAATAGATTCAATTTTCGTTGGTTAAAAAAAATCATATTACAATTAAGAAAACATATATTTAGTTGCATATTAAAAGACACACAATGGCTAACAAAAAAATATATCTGCTTCAAAGAAAATGTAAATATTTGATATTGTAAAAAATTGTATATGATTTTAAATATATATATATATATATATATATATATATACGCACATATATGTTTTTAACAATATTTCTACATAAAGTTGGTCCATCACCTTAGTATCTTCTTATTTTAAATATAGAATGCCTAATTTATTAAATCATTTTTTAAACTAAACCTAATTTCATTGTTACCAAAAAAACGTAATTTCATGTATCTTAAAAATTAATGTAAATCAATATGGTTTTTGACACACAATTTTTTTGAGCCTTTTGCACATTATGTTTCCAATGTACACACGGGTAAATTCTAACACCTCTACACACGCCGCATTTTAATTACAGGAATAACTAACAATATATTAAAAAAAAATCAATTGCATTCATGAAAAGAAATTAACAAAACCACTAATTAACAAAATCAATTCCATGTTAAAACCAGCTGTGACATGAAAATACGCTGACAGAGTGACAGATAGTCACAGACCCATCTATTTTCCTCACTCTCTCTAATAAATTACTACTGATAAATTAATGTTTCGTTCTTTTTCCAGTAAAAGTTTAAGACTACTATCTACTTTTTCTTGAAACCACACACTTTCTTGAAACCACTTTGGTCTTGAAACCATACGAGACCACAACCAAACCACTAATTCCCTAGACTTTTCCACGGTTTTTCATGTCTCTCACCATTCATCATCCATATCTGATCTCACTCATTTGTACTCAATCTCTCCCCATACTTTCTTTTTATGACTATTTTCCTCTTCATCTTCATAAACCATACACGTTTCTTTTTAACTTTCTCTGTTGAAACTCTTCCTCTTCATCTCCATATCTGATCTTATTTTCTTTTTAACTTTCTCTGTTGAAACTCTTTTTTCTGATACATACACGTTTCTCACAATTTCATCTTCATAAACCATTTTCTTCTTCCTTCCTTCCCAGATCTCCCATGGCTCCAACCCGATTCTACCCAACCGAAAACCGAAGCCCACCCAAATCGAGTCAAGCAATGGGCGGATTTGGGCCTGATAATGTCAACCGCAGGTTGGTCCGGATGAGTTGTTTTGGGCCTAAAAAAGTTAACAAAAAGTTGAAGAATTATATATCGGAAACATGCACTGCATTGATTTTTTTTTTTAATATACTTCTAGAATTTTCTATCTATTGGACTACTCATTTGATAAAAAAATATTCATTTCTTACTGTGCTCATGTGATAATAAAGTTCAGAAGTTAAAACACGGCTCATCCACACAAGCTCGATTCGTGTTCTGAGTGAGTGTTATGGTTCAGATCTGCATGAGATCTCTGAGGTGTGTTTTTTTTCTCATCTCTTCTTCACCTGATTTCATGAAAATAATCGACTTTTTTATTTATAGTTCCTCAGATCTTGGTCAGTTTTGGGTGGATTGTGGTTTTCTCCTTCCTTTAATGTTCCCTTTTCTTTTTGTTTTTTTGTTTCTTTCTTCCCTTCTTTGATCGTATGGTTACTTACTTTATTCGGTTGAAAATAAAAAATTCTGCCTAAATTGTTCTGATAGGTTGCAACTGTCTTTCCCTCTGATGCCTTGGGTCAAACACAGTGACATTTTGCTTTGATAGAGAAGCTTTTGCAAACTGCTTCAATCAATGAGATGAAGTTTTGGCAAAGGAGATGCTGGAATTTAGGAAAACCAGTGAAGGAATTGAGGAGAGGTACCAGAAGCGCGTGGGCTGATTTTTTGCCGGATGCATATAATAGGATTATAAAAGATAGATATTGAAGCTTTTCTTATTCTCCACGCAACTCTATTCATACACCAGCACGTTACAACAGTAACCCAACTCATGCTACCACCACTACAGGACAACAGGAACCAGCCGAAATCCTCTCTATTTTCAGCACTATTCGTCTTTACCTTTTCACTATTTGAATCACTGTTCACAACCTGATACACTCAATCTCCTCTTTTTCTTTTTGTTACTTTATTATCAACCAATCAATAACATTCCTTCTCAACCTACACAAACCTATAAACAATCAAACATATAAATATACTCTGTTTGTATACATTGGATCTCTTCTCTTTCATGTATATAAGGCAATTTAGGAAATCAGATTCAAATAAAACCAGCGGGAATCCAAAAGCATGAAAATTTCATGAAAAACTTGGCGGAAATACCACTCTTTACCTTTTAGATTCTAAGATAAATATACTCTGTTTGTATACATTGGATCTCTTCTCTTTCATGTATATAAGGCAATTTAGGAAACCAGGTTCAAATAAAACCAGCGGGAATCCAAAAGCATGAAAATTTCATGAAAAACTTGGCGGAAATACCACTCTTTACCTTTTAGATTCTAAGATTATTGATAATTTGATATTTCTTCCCATCTTACTTAATGATTATAAACTATTTTTTGAATGCTTGCTTTTAATTTTTAGCTATTGTTTATTTTGTTCATGGAACATTATGTTTGTGTTAAAAGTAATGGATATTAGAGGAAAAGAATTGGCCATACTGTTAAATTACACGTGGAGTTTATTTATTTATGCGTGATGCTCTCTTTATTAATAAATAGTGCAAAGACGGGCACTGTTGTGCCTGTCTTTTTTGCTTTTTTAGTATGCGTAGTTATGTATTTTATGTAGCTAGTTCTTTTTTGTTGAATGTTCACTAATAATAGGTGAAGTATAAGGAGAACTATTTGGAAATCATACTTAAATTCAAAAAATTTGTTTAAGTAAAAGAATAAAATTGTATTGAAAAAGTGATATAGATATAGATACAGTTAGATGTTAATAATTTTTTGAATATATTAGAGATGAATGGGAAATATTAAAAAGTATCATATTAGGGGAGGGGGAGATATATACAGTAGAAAGAATTGGAAGCAACTAGAGATCTTATGTCCATATGTAGTTTTTCTTAAAAAAGTTAAAACTTTACACTGGTAATCGATTTTTAGCACGAACACCGGACATAACACTTGCACATAGACACGGATAATAATTTGAGAAATTTAGGCTATTGTTTTGAAACCCTGTCTGCTAAAGCACGTTCACTGTTGCCATTCCTTTTTCATGGTAATCTTACCTCTTGTCTGCTCATAATTTGTTGCCTGGGATTTTAACTTTATTCCTTTTGATTGTATTCAGATCATAACAGGTTCAGAGGATGGGACAACACGAATATGGGGTTTTATTCATTTTTTTTTTTGCACCACTTACTAAAGCAGAACAAACTACATTTAGCATATTACCCTTTTTTTATGCAAATTGATTGGTTTTTTTAAGTATACTGTTGCACATTTATTGGTTACTTATGTTTTTTTTTTACTTACCATATTCCTAGATTGCAGAAGTGGAAAGTGTATCCAAGTGATTGATCCAGCAAAACATTTGAAGTTAAAAGGACCTGCTTCGTGGGTTGGCTGTGTTGCTTTAGATGATAGTGAGAGCTGGTTGGTAAGGGCATATATCTATTATTCTATTAGGTTTTCACGTGCCAAACTAGTAAAAGATATTAATGTTCGGACAATATGCTGATCACTACTGAGTATACCTACGGATGCAGTTCATATAAAGTTATGAGTTCAGATATCAGACAGTGAATGTACTCTCAATTTTTTTTCTCTTAAAAACTATAATAGTTATGCGTGTAATGCCTTGTTGTTTATATTTGGTATAGTGTATATGATACAAATTCTTGTCCTATGCAATTGTCATTGTTTTATTGGAAAAACTATTTTTTCTAATAGTTTAATATTTCATCAGCAATAATAATTAATCACATATTTCTGGCCAGTATAATCTTCACATGTTAACGTTGCCCTTTAGCTGTACAAAAGCTAGTGAAATGCACACATGCATGTTAAAATATGGCATGTACTTTGTTATTTTTGCGTAGTTCTGTGAATAGTTAAGGGACCATTGTCACCATTCTACAGGCTTGCAGTAGTGGACGTAATATATCACTTTGGAACCTTCCTGCTTCAGAGTGCACATCAAAGATTTCAACTCCTGCCTCTGTACAGGACATCTGTTATTTGACAATAATCAAGTTAGATGGCTTTCTCTCTTTTTTTCTTCAGTTGAATACTGTCATAGGCTTGAATTGCCCATTTCATTCAAATGTTTTTTGCAAAATTAATTTAAATAATTTGTGATGGACTGGTATGATAGTGGTGTCAAAATTGATTGGGATAAAGCAAGGATAGGTGCTCTTGAAAAATATAACGTTTCCTCTGTCTATCTCTCTGTTTTTTATTGGCTTGCTTTTTCCTCCTATGTCAACCATAAACATTTCAAAAATTCAATTATCATTCACTGTCTGTCTTGTGAGAGTTGTTAACCCCTTATGAATATTGACTCTAGATTTTCTCATATCATCCGTGTTTCTTACTATTGTTTTAGCTTTCGTATTATCCTTGTTAATTTTTGCATTTCAGATTTTGGCAGTTGGTGCAGATCCTCTACTTAACCGCTTTGACATGAACGGGGCGATCCTTTCACAAATACAGTGTGCTCCTCAATCAGCCTTTTCTATCTCGTTACATCCAGCGGGGCTATGTTTTGATTTGAAATTATCTCATTAAAATGTGGTAACAACGATTGTTCATTTTAGACCATGTTCTGAACTTAACTCATGTTACCAAACAATATAATAATAATAAAAGGAAGAAAGATTGAATCTTTATATGGGAACTAAACAAAACTACTATTAAAAATTGAATCTTTATAAGAAAGTCAAATCATTATAAAAAAAAAATTGAATTTTTATAGAAAGGCAGTCAGTCTCATGTGAAAACAAAGAAAAATTAAATCTTTATAAGGGAACTTACGCTCTCTTCCTTGATGACGAATGAGGTTAAGCTGATGTTTACGTCGCCAATCCCATACTTTTTCCTGTGATCAAAGAAACTTCATTATAAGGAAACTCCATTATAGTAAATAGTTAAACAAAACAAAACTAATAAAACATACCATTGATGAGCTTCTTCTTCTGGTCAATGCTATTGATGAGCTTAGGTGCAAAGTCAGTTTGCAGAGTGAGTGAAAAGAGAAATATGGAAGAAAATCAAAGGACTCTAGTTTCCCAAATGTGAAGCAGTGAAATGAAGAACTCTAGTTTCAACTCCTTCACATTTGGGAAACTAGTTTCACTGCTTCACATTTGGGAAACTAGAGTCTTTTGTTTTCTTCCATATTTCTCTTTTCACTCACTCTGCAAACTGACTTTGCACCTAAGCTCATCAATGTCATTGACCAGAAGAAGAAGCAGCTCATCAATGGTATGTTTTATTAGTTTTGTTTTGTTTAACTATTTACTGTAATGGAGTTTCCTTATGCTGAAGTTTCTTCGATCATAGGAAAAAGTATGGGATTGGCGACGTAAACTTCAGCTTAACCCCATTTGTCATCAAGGAAGAGGCAGTAAGTTCTCTTATAAAGATTTATTTGTTTTCACATGAAACTGACTACCTTTCTTATAAAAATTCAATCTTTCTTTATAATGATGTGTCTTTCTTATAAAGATTCAATATTTCTTTATAACGATGTGTCTTTCTTGTTTTAATAGTAGTTTTGTTTCGTTCCCATATAAAGATTCAATCTTTCTTCCTTTTATTATTATTATTATTATATTGTTTGGTAACATGAGTTAAGTTCAGAACATTAGAATGTGGTAACTATTTGTTTCGTTCCCATTTAGCATCGGGTGATAAAACACGTGATACTAAAAATCCAATGAACAAGCATGACATTTTTTTCCTTTCTTTCTTGATATACAAATTCAGCAATAAAATTAATATGTGGATGTGTTTATATTTGCTTTGTTAACCTGAAAATTTTTGTTCCCTTTTGTGCAACTTACAATTAAATTTTTGAGACATTTACTTGATTGAGTACTCACATATCGTTTGCACATCACTGTCCACCACACACTACCACAGGGCATCTTCCATCTCAAATAGAACTCCATAATAACCTTACTCATCCGCTCTTTCCATCTAAATTATAACAACAGTCGAAATTGCATTTGAAAATTACACGGGGTAGTTGGGGATGGGCAAGAATTTAATATCTAGTAGTGGTGGATTCAAAATAGTATCCGAATCTAAAGCTAATAAACATGTTCCAATCAATGATAAGCCTCAAAAGACTATGAAAGAGTAGAACTTAGACCCATTGGTATCATAAAGAAACATAAAATATTTTCCATTTTAAAACCGATTATCTAGTGGAAAAAGTGACAGAATAAATATTAGTTAAATAGTAAATGTTCATGAATGTGCATAAGGATGACAAAACAAAAGGCAAAATAGTAAATGATATTGAGATTCTATTTACACTACAAATCATTAATAAGAAAACCCAATAAATAAAAGGTATAAAAGGGAACTTACGCCCTCTAGCTTGATTTAGAATGAGGTTAAATTGATTCTTGCATCGCCAATCAAATTGAACTTTTTCCTATGAAAAGAAACTCGATTATTATAAAGAACAAATATAATGTATATCTGGAAAAAAAAAGTAATGAAACATATCATCGCCATCGATGATGTAGCTTTGGTGTGAAGTTTCGAGTGTGAAGTTCTTCCGATCGTTTGCAGAATGAAAAGAAAAATAATGTGAAGGACTGAAAAGACAAATGTGAAGAAAACGTGTACTGTTCCGGTGTAGAAAAGAGAAATGTGAAGAAGTGAAACGAGTACCGTTCCAATGAAGAAAAACAAACGAGTACTGTTCCGATGAAGAAAAACAAATGATTTGCAAAATGTGAAGGAGAGAAAAGAGAAATATGAAGAAAAACAAATGATTGTAATTTCGTTTGCAAGGTTTTAAAGCTGCTGTACTGAGCAAGCTGGTGTGCTTGTTGAGCAAGCTAGTTAGGGCTTTTAGCTGTTTTTCTCGTTTTTAAAATTAAAAAAACTGATCGAGTGAGTATGTTTCTTGGAGGGATAGACGAAACGGCGCAAAGGTACTTTTTTAAATAATTGTTTTTTAATAAAGAGTAAAGACCCAAACTTGACAATTTCCTCTCGGAACATATTGGTTCTGACAATTTTTTCGAGACACATTAATCCATGACATTTTCAAAACGGGGCACGTTAGACCCTTCGTCCTTTCAGTCGTTGAAAACACTTAACGCCTCCTACGTCCGTGTCACATTAAACACCATGCATGACGATCTTTATGGAATCCCATATTTTTTGGTATTTCTATGAGAAAAAGGAAAAAAGAGAAAAATATTTTTTTAAAATAAAACTAGAAAAGGGGGTGCAAAACAAAAATAAAGGGAGTGTAAGTAGGGTTTGAATGCTAGCCCTCGAAACCAAATGGGCTCATGCTGGGAGGCTGTATCATTGGAATGGGGGTGCAAATAATAACATCATCTAAAAAGGGGCGCATTAATAGAAATAGGGAGTGCAAACAATAATAAACAGGGGGTCGTATCAGTAAAACGCGTGGGGTGTGAGCATAAATCTGGAGTTAAAAGGCAAGGTGCTGTCTTAATAAAACAAGGGGGTGCGAGTATCATTCTGATCTAAAAAAAATAAAACAAAAAAACAAAAGGGGAGGGGGTGCTGTCATTAACAGTATAGGGGGGTTGTTTGAATGAAGAAAGGGGGTGCAAAATGCGGAGCCTGGAAAATTAAAGATTTAAAAAAAAAAGAGTTAAGGGTTGAAGCCCACAGCCTGATTAAAAGAAAAGGTTGGCCAAAACATGAAAAACATGGGTGTAAGTAGTAAGCAGGTTTTATTTGTAAAATAAAAAGATAAATAAACAAAAGAGTAGTGCCGCAAGAGAGTATTTAAGAGGAAAGACTTAACCTTTGGGAACCCTAAAAAACCACCAGCCGCAACAGGGTTCTAAAAAGAGAAGAAGAAAAAAATGTTTGGAGAGAGAAAGAGTGAGAGAAAGAAACGTGAAGAGAGAGAGAGAGAGAGACAGATGACTGGTGGTGATGAAAACGATGAGTGTTGAAAGGGAGATGGCGGTGCTGCTTTTGGTGACGGTGGTGGACACGGTGGAGGGATCGCGACGGTGTCGACGACGGTGGTGCGCCGTCGAGACCAGTGATGGTGAGTTTCTTCTATTACTTTGCCTCTTCTTCTCTTGCTTATTTTTTTTTGTTGGTTTTCTTGTGTGGTGGTGATGGCTATAGTGTTTGTGGCTTCATGAATGAATTTAAGGCTCAGCTTGAAGGACTGTTGGCTATGGTGTTTGATGGCTATGGTTTTATTTTTGCCTCTTCCCACCACTACTATTTTTTGTACCCGGAATTGATTTTTCCCCTCACATTGTTTTCTCTATTCTTCCCCCCTTTTCTGTTGATTTTCTCCTCTTTTTATAGAGAGGGTTGGTGTGTGTGTTTGTGTTGTATAAAAGCTGGCCGATGTGTATTTGGTGTGTTTTGTGTGCAGAGAGGAGTTTGTGTAGAGGAGTGGGGAAAGGTACACTGCCAAAAGCAAGCAGCAGAGAAATGGCGTGGAGCAGTCCTGGTAGCTTGCAAAATTGAGTTTACTTTGAACAAAAATGGCAATAATGGAACAAAAGCAACAAGCAACTAAAAAGAGTCTGCTTTAAATCTGAAAATAAACAAAGATGGCATCCGATGTTGCTTTTCCTTTTAATTATTTCTGATCTGTATTTTAATTTGTAATGTATATATGTATATTTTTTGTAATTTTAAATTAAAGCAATAGTTATAGTAATAGTTAAAATTCGTTCTACTAAATGATGCAAATTCGTTAACGACTACGAAATGACTCGTGTCCACGATTAAAACTCAAAATGCACAAATAATGTTTTTATTTTCTTCTAATAAATTTTGAATTAGTTGGATAAAATTAGGGTGCACTTAACAAGATGGAACAAATCAAACAATAAGACATCTTTTACTCAAACATAATCATCTCAAATAGAACACCATAACAACATTACTCATCCACTTCAAACATATCAATTTTAACAAATGTTTTTTTAACATTACTCATCCACTTCAAACATATCAATTTTAACAAATGTTTTTTTAATAAATATTAGAAACAAAAGGGGGCCAAAACAGAAGGTACCACGACAAGTTGACCTTCAATCTCCCTCCATTGTTATAGCTCGCCGAAGGGTCCATATCTCCGAAAAATCTTGTGTCGACTTTGCCATAGCCATGTTGGCCCTCCACCATACTCCATACTCCGATTCCAGTAAAGTTTCATGGTAAAATTGTCACACATAGTAGGGACCTGTAAGCTCCAATTAAAGGGGCTTTTTTTATTTCTCTCTTAATTGTGTTAAGGTTCCACAATTGCGCGTAATTCTTTTCTACTCTTAAAAAGACTTGGCGATTTGCTGCTGCCGCCATAAATCTTCCACGATATGGACAGTCCCTCTCAAGTACAAATTCGTTTACCAAATATTGCCCACAAAGGTCTTACGTATGATGTTTGACCAAAGCATTGTAGATGTCCTGCGAGGTTAAACGAATAGCCACAAAGGTCTTGCTTAGCTTCAATAGCGGCGCATATGGCAAATGCGTAGCAACATTCTGACAAAATCAAGCAACTATGAGAAGAAGTATTTTGAACACGATACAGGCAAACATTTCACACAAGTAAAACTAGTGGCAAACACCAAAACAGTCCATACAACAAAAGAGGAACTATACTAACAAGCAACTCAATGAAATAGCAACAATCACACCACCAAAGCCATGACAAATACTAATAATGTTGTAACATCTTGCAAAAACTTTCCGATTAGCATCACCGGTACCAAACCAAACTCATAATAAATTCAAATTCATAGAACAAGGAACTAAAAGCAAAGTATTTTGTTGACCACATAAAATGAATGCATGATTCACATCTCATATTAAATGCATAAACAACATGCTATGAAATAACTCACGCAAAAGTTTAAGTTGTTAATGTATTTCTATTTTCAAAAATGGGAACCACAAGCATCAAACTCTAGAATGCTTGATCTCATATGCTATAAGACCATTCCATGAGCCAAATCTCTACAATGCCTTTGCAATTAATTAAAAGCATGTGATTGGTTTGTACTTAACAAGATGGAACAAATCAAACAATAAGACATCTTTTACTCAAACATAATCATCTCAAATAGAACACCATAACAACATTACTCATCCACTTCAAACATATATCATTTTTAACAAATGTTTTTTTTAATAAATATTAGAAACAAAAGGGGCCAAAACAGAAGGTACCACGACAAGCTGACCTTTAATCCCCCTCTATTGTTATAGCTCCCCAAACGGTCCATATCTCCGAAAAAAGTCTCGTGTCGACTTTGCCATACCCATGTTGGCTACAGCCTCCACCATATGTATTTCGAATTATAAAAAACCTTGTAAACTCTCTGTTCTCCTCTTTCCTAAATCCCATCCCAACCACGAGAACAAAATGTAGAGATGCTCCATACTCGGATTACGGCAAAGTTTCAAGAATGAAGGGAAAAGGAGAGAGAAAGTTAATAGTTACCCTGTAAAATTGTCACCCACACGTAAGCTCCAATTAAAGGGGCTTTTTTATTTCTCTCTTAATTGTGTTAAGGTTCCACAATTGCGCGTAATTCTTTTCTACTCTTAAAAAGACTTGGCGATTTGCTGCTGGCGCCATAAATCTTCCACGATATGGACAGTCCCTCTCAAGTACAAATCCATTCTGAAATACGTACGCGAGAGCGGTTACCAAATATTGCCCACAAAGGTCTTGCGTATGATGTTTGACCAAAGCATTGTAGATGTCCTGCGAGGTTAAACGAATAGCCACAAAGGTCTTGCTTAGCTTCAATAGCGGCGCATATGGCAAATGCGTAGCAACATTCTGACAAAATCAAGCAACTATGAGAAGAAGTATTTTGAACACGATACAGGCAAACATTTCACACAAGTAAAACTAGTGGCAAACACCAAAACAGTCCATACAACAAAAGAGGAACTATACTAACAAGCAACTCAATGAAATAGCAACAATCACACCACCAAAGCCATGACAAATACTAATAATGTTGTAACATCTTGCAAAAACTTTCCGATTAGCATCACCGGTACCAAACCAAACTCATAATAAATTCAAATTCATAGAACAAGGAACTAAAAGCAAAGTATTTTGTTGACCACATAAAATGAATGCATGATTCACATCTCATATTAAATGCATAAACAACATGCTATGAAATAACTCACGCAAAAGTTTAAGTTGTTAGGTGAAATACTAATGTATTTCTATTTTCAAAAATGGGAACCACAAGCATCAAACTCTAGAATGCTTGATCTCATATGCTATAAGACCATTCCATGAGCCGAATCTCTACAATGCCTTTGCAATTATTTAAAAGCATGTGATTGGTTTGTACTTAACAAGATGGAACAAATCAAACAATAAGACTTCTTTTACTCAATCAAACGTAATCATCTCAAATAGAGCACCATAACAACATTACTCATCCAATCCTTCCATCTAAATTATAACTACCAATTAACAACAATCGGAATCACGACCGAGAGCAACAATTGAAATCCTAAATTGCATTTGAACATTACATGGGGTAGTTGGGGATGGGGAAGAATTTAATATCTAAGTAGTAGTGGGTTCAAAATGGTATTCGAATCTAAAGCTAATAAACATGTTCCAATCAATGATAAATCTCAAAAGACTATGAAAGAGTAGAACTTAGACCCAATGGTATCATAAAGAAACATAAATACTTTCCATTTTAAATTAAGAAAATATTACTGATTAAATTCAATCAATTTTGAAGACTCAAGTAAAAATAAGCAGTCATAGATATGTGTTACCCCCAAGGCAATACTTTAACATGAAGTGTAAAGAAAGAGCAAAGGAATATATGCACATGAAGTGTAAAGGAATATAAAAGTTCAACTTATGCACATGTACTAATAAAACGTATAATCATGGAATACTCAATAGGGTATACAAATTTAAGAACGACTTTAAGCACACAAATTTCTATAAACTCAAATGTTCATGAATGTGCATAAGGATGACAAAACAAAAGTCAAATAGTAAATGACATTGAAATTCTATTTACACTACAAATCATTAATAAGAAAACCTAATAAATAAAAGGTATAAAAGAGAACTAGTGGAATACCCGTGCGAATGCACGGGTCAATTCATTGTTACACATGTGTTAAAGTAGACATGTATATAGAATACAATGTGTGTTTAGAGTGAAGTTAAATATATCTAATAATAATTAATGTTTTTTAAACAATAAAATATATTTAGTTTATGATTTTAGTAATTTCTTATAAACTTTAGTTTTAACTTTTGATGTGTATTTCAAAACCAAAAAATTAAACTAAAAACGTGTAATCTTTC
The DNA here is from genome assembly GCA_963573325.1 of Astragalus glycyphyllos. Classification (NCBI taxonomy): domain Eukaryota; kingdom Viridiplantae; phylum Streptophyta; class Magnoliopsida; order Fabales; family Fabaceae; genus Astragalus; species Astragalus glycyphyllos. Next base: position 67,614,546 of record OY754308.1, read on the forward strand.
CCCATAGGGAGTAAAGAGCGAAATAAGTATTCAAATTTGATTTTTGTTCAAAGACGATCAAAGTACTCTAACGGGAAATCGTTCCCCAAATGAACTTAATAACAAAACTATATAACCTTTGGACTCAAGCTCTAGAAAATTTGAAATTTGAAGTAGTGATGGCGACCGCAAGAGCATTAAGAAATGTTATGGACACAAAGAGCATGAAGATTCAAGACTTCGCACTTGGACCAATTAGAAGAGGAAGACCAAAGAAGATTAAAGAACAAGAACAATTGGAAGCTCAAATGATTAATTTGCTTAATGATAGCAAATAATCTAAAATTGTTCCTTGTCTTTTAAATAGCTTTATAATTAAGATTTCGTATGAATTTTATAATTGTAATAAGTTAAACATTTTTAGGCGCGTTATTTCTCATTCTTAGATAACTAATTGTGTAAGGCCTAGTTTGGGCTTGAATTTGGGCTTTAGGTTTATGTTTGTCACTTTAGTGAGTCCACAATCTATTCCCTATAAATAGGTGTGGTTATGTAAGTTTAAGGGAACTTTTGACGAAATAGAATTGTGAGAATAGAGAGTGTTTCTCTAGGGTTCTTCTTAGAACCAAATTTGAGTCTTATCAAGAGCCTCTTCTACCTTGATCTTATCATCCTCTTGGATGTGGCGATTTCTTCATCTTCTTGCCTAATCCATTTGTATGTTTCTTTTCCCTTTCTCTTTTTATCCTATTTGTTATCTTTGATTCAATAAATCACTTGGTTAGATCCTTAATCTATCATGGAATCAATTAGATTCACATCAAGTGGTATCAGAGCCATTACCAAGTGTTATTGTGTTCTTAAAAAAAAAAAAAAAATTCTGCGTTTAAACATTTAATCCTTCTGATCCATCCTGGTTTGTGCTCCAACCTTAAAGAAGTATAAGGTTGGAGACTTGCTCTGGAAGATGGTAAAGGGCCAAAAAAAATGGAATGCAATGAAAGTAAGGCAGTGCCTCAGAAATATTAAATAACTATATATGTTTTGTAAAAGTTAAAAATAAAAGGCACACTATAGTCATGTAATGAAAATGTATAAAAAAGAGGTTTAAGAATAAGGGATGTATAGCGCTAAAAGCATGGAATCAAGAGAGAGGGGATATAAACGTCTGAAAGAGTTACCGTAAATTTAGAGAAAAGAAAGAAATCCCTATACTCACATATAAAATTTAGAGAACTAATAAGGCAGGGTTAAAAAATTCTGCAGAGACAAATAAGCAAACACTTGGTGTGCAACGACGACAAAGTAAAAATAAACACTGTACCGTAAGAGAAAAGAGGCGGTGATGGAATTCAATATTGGGAGAGGTTTGAAAATCATGTTTTTCTAAATTTATTGTTACTGTGAATGGATTAATACTCAAATTTCAAAAAACTTAACTGGGTTGCCAAAAAAGAAAAGATTAAAAAGAAGATCAGCGTGAACTGAACTTGTAATAATGGAATGCCAAATGATGTCTTTGAAACAAAATTAATTTCTAACATAAGGAGAAATTGCCAGGGTAAAAGCATAAGATAGATGTGTTACAAAAAAAATTCAAACGAAAAATCAAATACTCAAAAAAAAATAGTAATGCAGATGAAGTTGAAAGAGAATAGAAAAACCTGTGCGTGCAATCTGAAAATCATTCCTTGTTAGAAAAAGTTGTGGAAGAATAGCAGTTACAAACAGTAACAAATTTTTGGATAGTTGATTTAAGAAACAAAACAGTTAAGTATATAAATGCAACGACAACAACGTCAAGGCAAACACTGTTCCCATATAGAAAGGAGGCCGTAGTGTAAAGCAAGGGAATGAATTAACAATAAGAAGAAGAGAAGGGATTGATAGAGAGATTACTGTATCTAATGGGTCAAGAAAGCAAGTGGTGCAAGATGAAGGCTTGCAATAAGCCGTAGGAAGAGATGAACGAGGAACGGGTATTATTAGTGTGAAAATGGAATCAGCAATACGTGGAATGGAACAGAAAGAGAGAGTGGAATGGGAGTTATAGGATTTCTCAGGAAATCGTGGAATAACGGTTATTAGGAGTTGTAGGAGTTATCTGGTTTTTTGGTTACGTTAAAACGAAAGTGGTTTTTTTTTTTAAAAAAAAAAAGGCTAGCATAAGCGGTGGAATGAGAGTATGAGACAGCAAGAGGGGACACGTGTAAAGCTGGGAGAGGAATGGCTGGGAGAGGAATGTAGTGAGATTTCTTATATTGTTAATTGACTTACGCCTTCTATCTTGATTTAGAATGGGGTTAAATTGAATCTTACGTCGTTAATCGAATCCAACTTTTTCCTATGAAAAGAAACTCGATTATTATAAAGATTAAATATAATGTATAGTAAATAGTTAACAAAAGTAATAAAGCATACATCAGAGTCGCTGTGATCGGGATCCAGACGCAAACAGCTCAAAATGTGTTGTAATTTTAGAAGTCACCACCTAATTTATTTAATAGAAAAAATTGAGAAAAACCCACCTTAAAACTTTTAAACCCTATTCCTTCCTCTCTTTCTTTTCTTCTCAAAACTTTTAAACCCACTGTATTTTGCTTCTAAAGATTCTGTTTCTCTATAAAGTATATATTTTTGTACAAAAATGTATTTAGCATTGTTGAAGCATAAACTAAAAATCAATGTTTTTTTTTTGAAACTACACTATATCTTATCTATATAACATGAATAAATAACAAGTAAATAGAGGATAGGAAAATGATTGAATGAATTTAGGAACTAACCTAGTTCCAAATGAACTGCTTCACTCTTTTTTGAACTGAAACTCTCTGTTTTGTGTGTATCTCTCACCGTGTATATCTCTCTTCGTTACCCCCTCTTCTACTGTTGATGGTCACGGGTATTTATAATCAAAAATTGTGGTGTAGGTGTGGGTGCAAAGTAGAGGATTATTGCCTAAGGAGACCAGTTTGTTGTAGTTGCAGAGACATAGTGGACTGACATGTTCTTGTCCCAAAATGTGAAAAGCCAAACAAAGGACAAGGGGAAAGAAGCTTGAGCCTCATTCTCAAAATGTGTTCTCAGCTCTAGTTTTTTTTTTGATGATAATTCTCAGCTCTAGTTAACAGAAGGGCAGGGCAGCGCATGCTCCCCTTCTTTAATTCTGTTTTAATTTTTTTTTGTACTTTTTTCTTTTATTTTTTTTTCATATGTGTAGCTAAATTGACTTTTCTTGTTTTTACACTTTTTGTAAAAAAAAACTAATATTATACTAATAAAAACATGTCGTTTTGCGTATTTTTGCGATAATTGCATTCACCTGAACTATTTTTGTGTTTGTTGGTGATTTTGCATTTTTGTTGTTGTTATTAATTGGACTTTTTTATTGCTACTATTATTAGAACTTATTTTAAGAAAAACTTAATCAAAAAATCTGTTTTATCATTAACGATTATTTTTTTCTACGCATTAAAAAATTTAAAAAGATAGAAAATGAAACTTCAAAGAAAAAAAGGCATCTTCTAATTTAGGCTAAAGGTTTAATGCTCTTTTATCATATTTACTATTTCTTTCACTAGAGAAGCTATGTCAGCAAAAATCTTCCATTATGGGCTAAGAGTTCATTGACACTTTAATCATAATTTTACAACCTTTCACAAATAGAGTGATGTCCAACATAATAAATAAATCATACAATGAAAATGTTATTCCTACAAAAATTTAGAGTTAAATAAGTATTTAATTAGTTATAAAATATCTACTCTGTAATTTAATTCTATTTTTCCAACAGAATTAATTCCTTTTTAATTCCTATGTATTATAAAAATGGGTGTTTTGGGTCCCTATATTTTTTAAAAGAGAAATGATTCGTTGTAAGGTGACAAATTATAGTTACATATGTATTTAATTAACCCCAATATTTTTTTATATTGTTTTCTCTCACACATCTGATTAGCTGCAATAGTAAAAGCATTTTCATTTCATTTAATTTGCATATAACTGCAATAGTAAGAGGTTTTTCATATTATTTAATTTAAGGTAATAAGTATTTTTTTTGACAATTTAAGGTAATAAGTATTAAAAAATAAATTTGAGTATAATTCAATTTGACCTATACTTCGTCCAACCCCCTAGCTACTCAGTAGACACCCCTAACACGCGTAAAAAGACCAAAATGCCATTAATGAGACCTGTGATCCAACGATGGTTCGACGCACGGTCGTCCGAACTGGTTCGGACGTGGTGCCACCGAACCAAAGACAAACACACAGACACCCCCCATTTTTACTAGTTCGGTGGTACCATGTCCGAACTGGTTTGGCCAACCGTGCGCCGAACCAGTTAAAATGCAGTGTGTGGGGTTTTTCTCCGTGAGGGTATTTTGGGAATATTTAAGGTTTGGGGGTGTCCACCGAGTAAGGGGGTTGGACGAAGTATGGCCCTTCAATTTTGGTGTCGGCCCAAGTTTTTTTTGTTACAGCCCAAGATTATTACTAGTATTTTTATTTGGTGAAGAGATTATTACTAGTAAACACATGAATACCAAAGGATTTTTAATTACGCTAAAGTTGCCAAGGGATTATCATACAAGTTTTTTTTAGATAAGCAATACTTTCATTGAAGGGAGCACAAGGGGTGCCCAGCCCTTACAATGAAAATAAAGGAAAGGGGGAGAGTCTCCTCAAAACCTCCCTAAGCCAAAACCCAATGGGGAAAAGACTCAGGGAGGAAAAAGAGTACTTCGTACCACATGCACTACAGTGAGGATAAGCAACCTAACTCACTGTTTCTCCCCCTAAAGACTACAAATTGTTTAAGCATTGTAGTGGATTATCATATAAGTGTTTCTCGGTAAAAAAAATTTGGGGTCTAAATTTCTCGATAATTTGCTATGTTTTGTATTAACATTAATTTATTTATTGTTTAAATAAATAGAATCGATCAAAAACTGAAATGATATGATTAAATAAATTGTTTTATTATATTATAATTTTTTAATAAACATAACACATACTAATAAGCGAGTATGACTTATGTTACTAAACTTATTGTTTAGTAACTATTACTAAATGGGTAGAATTGTAATATACCCCATTCAATATAAATTCCTAAAATCATGCATTCATCAATTGAACACATTAAATGCCTAAAATCATGGAATTCAATTTTTTTTTCAAATTAAAAACTGGCAAAAATATTTTTAATCATGGAATTCAATTTTCTGAAATAAAAACAAATTCATCTCTCTTTCGTTCTTACTTAAGAATATCTCGTTTCATTTTTATCAAAAAAAAATCTAGGTTTTTTCCCACGCGAAAACAAATCGTTCATTAACCACATATTTGTACCACAATGGTTAGATGTCACTAACCACAAATGTGCATCGCAATGGTTAGTGTAATTGGTTCCTATAGTTGGTCGTTATACTAACCATATAATTATAGAACATTGGTTGTTTGAGCTCTAACCACCTAATTATAGAACTTTGGTTATTAATATATAATGGGCAACGGGTCGTTATAGAGTTTAATAACCACAAAAGTGAACAACAATGGTTAGTTCATTTTGTACATATGAGTATCTCTCACAAAACACATTGGAATCTCATCGATACCAAACACATTGGAATCTCAATAATGGTTAGTTCATTTTGTCTAACCATGAAGTCACATAACTTAAGCTAGTTTACTACTAGCCACAAAATTAAACAAAAACCACCACGTTAGTACAAAACATTGGTTAATTAGTTTTGTCTAACCACCAAGTCACAAAACATTGGTTAGTTTTGTCTAGCCACGAAGTCACGTAATTTCGGCTAGTTTACTACTAGCCACAGATGTGCAGGGTTGTGGTTAGAGTATCACTAACCATAAACATGTCAACTACTAGCCACGAAGTCACATAACTTCGATTAGTTTACTACTAGCCACAAAATTAAACAATTTTGTTAGTTGGCTCTAGCCACGTAATTACAGACTTTCGGTTATTCATATAAAATAGGAAATTTGTCTTTAAACTTGTAACTAAAAAACATGACAATAAAATGTAACACTAACAACAACATAATTACAAAACATTGGTTACCTGATCTCTAACCACCTAATTATAGAACTTTGGTTATTCATAAATAATAGGACAAAGAAAGAAGAAACGTGTAAGAAATTGAAAGAAGAAAAAAGTGTAAGAAAAAAGTGAACAAAGAAAGAAGAAGGAAGAAAAAAAAAAGTAACGTGAGAAGAAAGATGAAAGAAGAACAAAATTTATGAGAAATTGAAACAGCCCCAAAAAAATAGGAATTAATTAAATGCAATTAAATTTAATTAATACCAAAAACATTGGAGAATACAATAATGCCCTTATTCAATAATAACCATTGGATGAAATTTCATTAAAAGATTAACTATTATTGATTTAGTAATAGTTACTAAGCAAAACACTTAGTAATATAAGCCTTAGCCTTTTAGTTAGATTTGTTATAAGTTTTGGGGAAAAGAGTATGCAAATACTACCTCCGGTCTGTAATATTAGCAACAAAAATTTATGGCACAAGAATTAAGAAAGTTTGTTAAATTTGTCACTTTTTTTTTAATTTGAACTAAAAAACTAATGCTAAGTACAATATTACCCTTGCACACAACTTGTTTACCTTTTCTTGTCAACTTCTTTTCACAATGGGATAATCTTCATGATTAAAAAGTCTTTAACCTGAATCATGTTCACGTCAGCATTACCAAGCTGACAACTACTCCTTCACTCTTCCATTTGCCGCTAATTTATTCTTTCATTTAATCTGTACTTTCAAATATGAATTTGATAAAAATTTGGCGCTAATGAATGAAATTTTAACTTTAAAATACACAACACTTTGAAAATGAATACTTTAGTTTTTCTGGTGCTTGTAATCATCTCAAACATGCCTATGAACATTGATTTGAATGTCACTTACAATGAATCCTATATGAATGGCACAGCATCAGTGATGATAGACTCCAACATAGCACCAAATATTGATGATTTTAATAGTAACGAAAACAGAGCATCACCAATTGAATTGCAGTATCCTTCATCAAGCATCAATGATCTATTCCCTATTGATTTAAATGTGTATCCATCTCATGAAGAGGAATTCACTGGAAATGGGTCTCAAACTTCCATTTCTTATGACGACATAAACACCTCTGTCACCGACACCGACGCTGATACCGATGCCGACGCCGACACCTACATGGATGATTTCTATCTCGATGAAGTTCAGACCATGCTTAATGGTATGTGAGTTTAAACTTTAAAGTGGATGTGAGAGTATAAAGCCTTTTGTAGTGTATTTATTTTAATGGTAAGAGTAGGATGTAGAGAAGAAAACGTAAGTGTGGAGGATGAATTGGAGAAGTTATTTGTTTGTGGAGTTTACAATCTTATTTTATAGAAAAAGCTTTTCTTTATTTAGCCTTTTTATAAACATTTCACTTGTATTGACTTTGTGAATTGAGATTTGACATAGGCCTTTCTCTTATTAGCTTCTCATCTGTGTTGACATTTGACAATGAATTCCTCTTATTTCATGCTTCTTTCAGGAACATGTGATCCAAACAATGGAGGTGTTGAAGAAGACACTAACACATTTATTGAAGGTGCTTGTTCAACAGGTATAGAATCATCTCAGAAGAAGAAGCGTTCTTTCTTGGATAACTACCAACGGGAAATGGTTGCTAAATTATTGGTAAATTCAAGTTGCAATGAAAAACTTAATCGTGGGACTGCTCGACGGGTGGCTTCTTTATATTCAGTCTCTATACATGTCATATGGCGGATTTGGAGGCAATTTAAACAAACTGGTGATGCTCGCCATAAGAAAACAAAAAATTGTGGCAGAAAAAGTTGAAATAGATATTCAGAAAGTGCGTGATGTTTCTTTAAGTAAGCGTACCACTCTTCGATCACTAGCATGTGCTTTGGGCATTAGTAAAACAGCATTGGTGAAATTTTTAAGAGATGGAGTTTTGCGTCGCCATTCTAATGCAATAAAGCCATATTTGAAAGATGACAATAAGATAGCTCGTCTTCGATTTTGCTTGTCCATGCTTCAAGAAAGCAGCATTCCTCATGAACCAGAGTACAAGCCCATGTATAATGTTGTTCACATAGATGAGAAATGGTTCTACATGACCAAAAAAACCACAAACTACTACCTACTTGCAGACGAGAATGATCCATATCGTGCATGCAAAAACAAGAACTTTATTGGAAAGGTTATGTTTTTAGTTGCGGTGGCTAGACCTAGATTTGATGATGAAGGTAATGAGTTGTTCTCGGGAAAAATCGGTGTGTTTCCTCTTGTAACTCAAGTTCCAGCAAAGAGGTCAAGTGTTAATAGAGCGTCGGGGACACTCGAAACAAAACCAATTACTTCTATAACCAAAGAGGTCAGCCGTATGTTCTTAGTAAACAAGGTGTTGCCAGCCATCAAAGAAAAATGGCCACATGAACATGCACGGGAAACAATTTACATACAACAAGATAATGCACGCAGCCATATTTTGGTAGATGATGAAGAATTTTGTAGAGCAGCTTCTGAAGGTGGATTTGACATTCGTTTGACTGATCAACCGCCTAATTCTCCGGATTTGAATGTTTTGGATTTGGGTTTCTTTAGTGCCAGTCAGTCATTACAACAGAAAGAGGTGATTAAATCAGTTGATGAGCTTATTGAGGCTGTGAAAAAATCTTTTAATGTTTTTTCCGTCCAAACTTCGAACAAAATATTTTTGACACTTCAATCATGCATGATTGAACTCATGAAAGTTAAAGGATGCAATAACTACAAAATCCCTCATATGAAGAAAGATTCAATGCTTAATCAAGGCATATTACCAACTCAACGAAAGTGGTTTTTTTTTTTTAAAAAAAAAAAGGCTAGCATAAGCGGTGGAATGAGAGTATGAGACAGCAAGAGGGGACACGTGTAAAGCTGGGAGAGGAATGGCTGGGAGAGGAATGTAGTGAGATTTCTTATATTGTTAATTGACTTACGCCTTCTATCTTGATTTAGAATGGGGTTAAATTGAATCTTACGTCGTTAATCGAATCCAACTTTTTCCTATGAAAAGAAACTCGATTATTATAAAGATTAAATATAATGTATAGTAAATAGTTAACAAAAGTAATAAAGCATACATCAGAGTCGCTGTGATCGGGATCCAGACGCAAACAGCTCAAAATGTGTTGTAATTTTAGAAGTCACCACCTAATTTATTTAATAGAAAAAATTGAGAAAAACCCACCTTAAAACTTTTAAACCCTATTCCTTCCTCTCTTTCTTTTCTTCTCAAAACTTTTAAACCCACTGTATTTTGCTTCTAAAGATTCTGTTTCTCTATAAAGTATATATTTTTGTACAAAAATGTATTTAGCATTGTTGAAGCATAAACTAAAAATCAATGTTTTTTTTTTGAAACTACACTATATCTTATCTATATAACATGAATAAATAACAAGTAAATAGAGGATAGGAAAATGATTGAATGAATTTAGGAACTAACCTAGTTCCAAATGAACTGCTTCACTCTTTTTTGAACTGAAACTCTCTGTTTTGTGTGTATCTCTCACCGTGTATATCTCTCTTCGTTACCCCCTCTTCTACTGTTGATGGTCACGGGTATTTATAATCAAAAATTGTGGTGTAGGTGTGGGTGCAAAGTAGAGGATTATTGCCTAAGGAGACCAGTTTGTTGTAGTTGCAGAGACATAGTGGACTGACATGTTCTTGTCCCAAAATGTGAAAAGCCAAACAAAGGACAAGGGGAAAGAAGCTTGAGCCTCATTCTCAAAATGTGTTCTCAGCTCTAGTTTTTTTTTTGATGATAATTCTCAGCTCTAGTTAACAGAAGGGCAGGGCAGCGCATGCTCCCCTTCTTTAATTCTGTTTTAATTTTTTTTTGTACTTTTTTCTTTTATTTTTTTTTCATATGTGTAGCTAAATTGACTTTTTTTGTTTTTACACTTTTTGTAAAAAAAAACTAATATTATACTAATAAAAACATGTCGTTTTGCGTATTTTTGCGATAATTGCATTCACCTGAACTATTTTTGTGTTTGTTGGTGATTTTGCATTTTTGTTGTTGTTATTAATTGGACTTTTTTATTGCTACTATTATTAGAACTTATTTTAAGAAAAACTTAATCAAAAAATCTGTTTTATCATTAACGATTATTTTTTTCTACGCATTAAAAAATTTAAAAAGATAGAAAATGAAACTTCAAAGAAAAAAAGGCATCTTCTAATTTAGGCTAAAGGTTTAATGCTCTTTTATCATATTTACTATTTCTTTCACTAGAGAAGCTATGTCAGCAAAAATCTTCCATTATGGGCTAAGAGTTCATTGACACTTTAATCATAATTTTACAACCTTTCACAAATAGAGTGATGTCCAACATAATAAATAAATCATACAATGAAAATGTTATTCCTACAAAAATTTAGAGTTAAATAAGTATTTAATTAGTTATAAAATATCTACTCTGTAATTTAATTCTATTTTTCCAACAGAATTAATTCCTTTTTAATTCCTATGTATTATAAAAATGGGTGTTTTGGGTCCCTATATTTTTTAAAAGAGAAATGATTCGTTGTAAGGTGACAAATTATAGTTACATATGTATTTAATTAACCCCAATATTTTTTTATATTGTTTTCTCTCACACATCTGATTAGCTGCAATAGTAAAAGCATTTTCATTTCATTTAATTTGCATATAACTGCAATAGTAAGAGGTTTTTCATATTATTTAATTTAAGGTAATAAGTATTTTTTTTGACAATTTAAGGTAATAAGTATTAAAAAATAAATTTGAGTATAATTCAATTTGACCTATACTTCGTCCAACCCCCTAGCTACTCAGTAGACACCCCTAACACGCGTAAAAAGACCAAAATGCCATTAATGAGACCTGTGATCCAACGATGGTTCGACGCACGGTCGTCCGAACTGGTTCGGACGTGGTGCCACCGAACCAAAGACAAACACACAGACACCCCCCATTTTTACTAGTTCGGTGGTACCATGTCCGAACTGGTTTGGCCAACCGTGCGCCGAACCAGTTAAAATGCAGTGTGTGGGGTTTTTCTCCGTGAGGGTATTTTGGGAATATTTAAGGTTTGGGGGTGTCCACCGAGTAAGGGGGTTGGACGAAGTATGGCCCTTCAATTTTGGTGTCGGCCCAAGTTTTTTTTGTTACAGCCCAAGATTATTACTAGTATTTTTATTTGGTGAAGAGATTATTACTAGTAAACACATGAATACCAAAGGATTTTTAATTACGCTAAAGTTGCCAAGGGATTATCATACAAGTTTTTTTTAGATAAGCAATACTTTCATTGAAGGGAGCACAAGGGGTGCCCAGCCCTTACAATGAAAATAAAGGAAAGGGGGAGAGTCTCCTCAAAACCTCCCTAAGCCAAAACCCAATGGGGAAAAGACTCAGGGAGGAAAAAGAGTACTTCGTACCACATGCACTACAGTGAGGATAAGCAACCTAACTCACTGTTTCTCCCCCTAAAGACTACAAATTGTTTAAGCATTGTAGTGGATTATCATATAAGTGTTTCTCGGTAAAAAAAATTTGGGGTCTAAATTTCTCGATAATTTGCTATGTTTTGTATTAACATTAATTTATTTATTGTTTAAATAAATAGAATCGATCAAAAACTGAAATGATATGATTAAATAAATTGTTTTATTATATTATAATTTTTTAATAAACATAACACATACTAATAAGCGAGTATGACTTATGTTACTAAACTTATTGTTTAGTAACTATTACTAAATGGGTAGAATTGTAATATACCCCATTCAATATAAATTCCTAAAATCATGCATTCATCAATTGAACACATTAAATGCCTAAAATCATGGAATTCAATTTTTTTTTCAAATTAAAAACTGGCAAAAATATTTTTAATCATGGAATTCAATTTTCTGAAATAAAAACAAATTCATCTCTCTTTCGTTCTTACTTAAGAATATCTCGTTTCATTTTTATCAAAAAAAAATCTAGGTTTTTTCCCACGCGAAAACAAATCGTTCATTAACCACATATTTGTACCACAATGGTTAGATGTCACTAACCACAAATGTGCATCGCAATGGTTAGTGTAATTGGTTCCTATAGTTGGTCGTTATACTAACCATATAATTATAGAACATTGGTTGTTTGAGCTCTAACCACCTAATTATAGAACTTTGGTTATTAATATATAATGGGCAACGGGTCGTTATAGAGTTTAATAACCACAAAAGTGAACAACAATGGTTAGTTCATTTTGTACATATGAGTATCTCTCACAAAACACATTGGAATCTCATCGATACCAAACACATTGGAATCTCAATAATGGTTAGTTCATTTTGTCTAACCATGAAGTCACATAACTTAAGCTAGTTTACTACTAGCCACAAAATTAAACAAAAACCACCACGTTAGTACAAAACATTGGTTAATTAGTTTTGTCTAACCACCAAGTCACAAAACATTGGTTAGTTTTGTCTAGCCACGAAGTCACGTAATTTCGGCTAGTTTACTACTAGCCACAGATGTGCAGGGTTGTGGTTAGAGTATCACTAACCATAAACATGTCAACTACTAGCCACGAAGTCACATAACTTCGATTAGTTTACTACTAGCCACAAAATTAAACAATTTTGTTAGTTGGCTCTAGCCACGTAATTACAGACTTTCGGTTATTCATATAAAATAGGAAATTTGTCTTTAAACTTGTAACTAAAAAACATGACAATAAAATGTAACACTAACAACAACATAATTACAAAACATTGGTTACCTGATCTCTAACCACCTAATTATAGAACTTTGGTTATTCATAAATAATAGGACAAAGAAAGAAGAAACGTGTAAGAAATTGAAAGAAGAAAAAAGTGTAAGAAAAAAGTGAACAAAGAAAGAAGAAGGAAGAAAAAAAAAAGTAACGTGAGAAGAAAGATGAAAGAAGAACAAAATTTATGAGAAATTGAAACAGCCCCAAAAAAATAGGAATTAATTAAATGCAATTAAATTTAATTAATACCAAAAACATTGGAGAATACAATAATGCCCTTATTCAATAATAACCATTGGATGAAATTTCATTAAAAGATTAACTATTATTGATTTAGTAATAGTTACTAAGCAAAACACTTAGTAATATAAGCCTTAGCCTTTTAGTTAGATTTGTTATAAGTTTTGGGGAAAAGAGTATGCAAATACTACCTCCGGTCTGTAATATTAGCAACAAAAATTTATGGCACAAGAATTAAGAAAGTTTGTTAAATTTGTCACTTTTTTTTTAATTTGAACTAAAAAACTAATGCTAAGTACAATATTACCCTTGCACACAACTTGTTTACCTTTTCTTGTCAACTTCTTTTCACAATGGGATAATCTTCATGATTAAAAAGTCTTTAACCTGAATCATGTTCACGTCAGCATTACCAAGCTGACAACTACTCCTTCACTCTTCCATTTGCCGCTAATTTATTCTTTCATTTAATCTGTACTTTCAAATATGAATTTGATAAAAATTTGGCGCTAATGAATGAAATTTTAACTTTAAAATACACAACACTTTGAAAATGAATACTTTAGTTTTTCTGGTGCTTGTAATCATCTCAAACATGCCTATGAACATTGATTTGAATGTCACTTACAATGAATCCTATATGAATGGCACAGCATCAGTGATGATAGACTCCAACATAGCACCAAATATTGATGATTTTAATAGTAACGAAAACAGAGCATCACCAATTGAATTGCAGTATCCTTCATCAAGCATCAATGATCTATTCCCTATTGATTTAAATGTGTATCCATCTCATGAAGAGGAATTCACTGGAAATGGGTCTCAAACTTCCATTTCTTATGACGACATAAACACCTCTGTCACCGACACCGACGCTGATACCGATGCCGACGCCGACACCTACATGGATGATTTCTATCTCGATGAAGTTCAGACCATGCTTAATGGTATGTGAGTTTAAACTTTAAAGTGGATGTGAGAGTATAAAGCCTTTTGTAGTGTATTTATTTTAATGGTAAGAGTAGGATGTAGAGAAGAAAACGTAAGTGTGGAGGATGAATTGGAGAAGTTATTTGTTTGTGGAGTTTACAATCTTATTTTATAGAAAAAGCTTTTCTTTATTTAGCCTTTTTATAAACATTTCACTTGTATTGACTTTGTGAATTGAGATTTGACATAGGCCTTTCTCTTATTAGCTTCTCATCTGTGTTGACATTTGACAATGAATTCCTCTTATTTCATGCTTCTTTCAGGAACATATGATCCAAACAATGGAGGTGTTGAAGAAGACACTAACACATTTATTGAAGGTGCTTGTTCAACAGGTATAGAATCATCTCAGAAGAAGAAGCGTTCTTTCTTGGATAACTACCAACGGGAAATGGTTGCTAAATTATTGGTAAATTCAAGTTGCAATGAAAAACTTAATCGTGGGACTGCTCGACGGGTGGCTTCTTTATATTCAGTCTCTATACATGTCATATGGCGGATTTGGAGGCAATTTAAACAAACTGGTGATGCTCGCCATAAGAAAACAAAAAATTGTGGCAGAAAAAGTTGAAATAGATATTCAGAAAGTGCGTGATGTTTCTTTAAGTAAGCGTACCACTCTTCGATCACTAGCATGTGCTTTGGGCATTAGTAAAACAGCATTGGTGAAATTTTTAAGAGATGGAGTTTTGCGTCGCCATTCTAATGCAATAAAGCCATATTTGAAAGATGACAATAAGATAGCTCGTCTTCGATTTTGCTTGTCCATGCTTCAAGAAAGCAGCATTCCTCATGAACCAGAGTACAAGCCCATGTATAATGTTGTTCACATAGATGAGAAATGGTTCTACATGACCAAAAAAACCACAAACTACTACCTACTTGCAGACGAGAATGATCCATATCGTGCATGCAAAAACAAGAACTTTATTGGAAAGGTTATGTTTTTAGTTGCGGTGGCTAGACCTAGATTTGATGATGAAGGTAATGAGTTGTTCTCGGGAAAAATCGGTGTGTTTCCTCTTGTAACTCAAGTTCCAGCAAAGAGGTCAAGTGTTAATAGAGCGTCGGGGACACTCGAAACAAAACCAATTACTTCTATAACCAAAGAGGTCAGCCGTATGTTCTTAGTAAACAAGGTGTTGCCAGCCATCAAAGAAAAATGGCCACATGAACATGCACGGGAAACAATTTACATACAACAAGATAATGCACGCAGCCATATTTTGGTAGATGATGAAGAATTTTGTAGAGCAGCTTCTGAAGGTGGATTTGACATTCGTTTGACTGATCAACCGCCTAATTCTCCGGATTTGAATGTTTTGGATTTGGGTTTCTTTAGTGCCAGTCAGTCATTACAACAGAAAGAGGTGATTAAATCAGTTGATGAGCTTATTGAGGCTGTGAAAAAATCTTTTAATGTTTTTTCCGTCCAAACTTCGAACAAAATATTTTTGACACTTCAATCATGCATGATTGAACTCATGAAAGTTAAAGGATGCAATAACTACAAAATCCCTCATATGAAGAAAGATTCAATGCTTAATCAAGGCATATTACCAACTCAACTAAAATGCGATCCAGAACTAGTTCAACAAACTTTTGCATACATGCAAAATGTTGATTAAGGTATCTAAGTCATCACTTAAAATTTATGCAAAAGTTTAAACAATGTTCTTTTCTGAATTCTTATGGAGTTTTGTTTTTCTTGATGAGGTGCTAGATTATAACATAACCATAAGCTAATTTTGGAGTTTGTTGTCTTCTTGGAGCTTGCTTGTAGGAGCATTGATGATGCTGATATATATTTTGGGAGCTACTTTTGGGAATATATTTGGAGTTTTGCTGATATATTTTGCTTGGAGCTAATTTTGGGAACATATGATGT
This sequence comes from Astragalus glycyphyllos, assembly GCA_963573325.1. Classification (NCBI taxonomy): domain Eukaryota; kingdom Viridiplantae; phylum Streptophyta; class Magnoliopsida; order Fabales; family Fabaceae; genus Astragalus; species Astragalus glycyphyllos. The sequence continues at coordinate 67,630,483 of OY754308.1, forward strand.
TGATATATATTTTGGTTGGATTTGGTTTTGTTTAGATTATGTCTCATGTTATACTTCACGGTGTATCCAAAGTTAGATCAATTTTTGTGCAACAAATATTCTGAAATTATGCAGAAAAATTAGACCAAACAAGTCAATCTGATTATGCTTCAATGTGTATCCAAAGTTAGATCAATTGTGTGCAGTATATGTTCTAAATATTAGAGAATCAGAACATCATAGTCATGGCTAGCATCAAGTTTGAATTTGAATTGAATATTCAATAGCATCCCTTAATTCTAGCCAAGTATTCAATCGAATAGTTAATTATAAGTTGACCATATTTCTCCATTATGAGATTGATGCCCAACGGCTATTCTCATTGTGATGAAATTATGTATATTCCTTATTTGTAGCTCTCTTAACACCTATATATTGTATGCCTTGTAATAGTGGAAAACATAGAAAGAAATACATTCAGACTCAATCTGGTTTGTGGAATTAAAAAATGAATTTCATAGAAGGTGTTAGAACTTTGAAGGATCACATTTTGTCACTCTTAATGGTTAACAAAGCATTTCATTGGACCACAACAAGAATTGTAGGCACCTCCTAATTAATAGAATCCTGAAATCCTACTGCAGCACCGTTTGTGACTTTTTAATTTAATCCATATGTAGCTTAATCCAATTGCAGAATAAGTAAAAGAAAATACAAGTGTATACTCAAAATGCAAAACTTATAACCAAAATATTCCTTGCATTCATTTCATAATGATGCCAAAACATGTGATACATACAACAACCTAATGATAAACCAGATTACATTTCAGGTTCATTACATTAATGATAAACCAGATTACATTTCATATACATTACATTTTTCAAATCCACCTAATTCAAAGCATCTATGTAAATTTTCAACATATCAACAACTCCTTTGTTCAGCTCTTCTCTTTCAAACCCAAGGTCCATACCCTCCTCTGGAAATTTGTTCAGATCAATGGTTCCTTTCTTCAAGCCCAAAAATACTTTCTCTGCCTGCACAATTTTTTGACGCAAATTTCTCACCCCATCAGATTTAATGGCCTCTTCAGCAAACACACCCACACCAAATACCTCTTCATCTTCATCTTCATCAGGGAGCTTGTTCAGGTCAAAACAATGCTTGACTCCACCTTCAACCTCATTTGTCAACTCTGTTTTCTTTGTTGTGTCTTCATTGTGATGGCTAGAAGTCACTTCACCAGAAAAGTTCAAGTCTTGAATGTCGTGACCGGGGTCCCGACGTGGACGGCTCAGAAATTAATTTTTGGGAGTCGCCACCCAATTTATTTATTAAGGGAAATTGAGAAAAACCTGCCTTTAGATCATTGGTCTACGAAAACTAGGTTGGATCCGGGAGTCGATTATGCAAAGGGAAGGGCGAAAACTAAATTCCACTACACCCCTAGTACATCCGTCTCAAGACAGTTACCCTAAATTTGATTGTGCAATTATAAATTATTTAATCATTTGTTTACCCAAAAGTAATATTTAATAGTAGAAGATAATAAAGACTAATTTAGAAAAATTCATTTTTGACTTGACGGGGAAGGCCCGCTCCAACGTATCCTCTGGTGCAATGAGGAACTCAAAAGTCACGTAGTTCTTCCTGAAAATTTTGTTGGTTGGTTGATTTTATTTCTGAAGGGGCTTAAGATCGAAGCTGTACAGCTAAAGTCTCTTAAACCGGAATTGACAAGGTGTACACCTTGATCAAAACCATTTTTATTATTTTTATAGAAAATAGGTGTTAAAGAAAAAAAGATTGATTATTTAAAAAAACGATTAATTTTGCTTGACGGGGAGGCCCCGCTCCTACGTATCTCTGCGTGGCAGAGAATCAAAGGCTACGTAGTTCTTCATGAGAAAATATTTGTTTGTTGAATGATTAAGTTTTTGGAGAAAGGGGTTAGGATCACCAAGTTGTACAACTCAGGCGTCCTAACTAGGTTGCGGGTTTGATAAGGTGTACACCTCGACCAAAGCCACTTTTATTATTTTTTAGGAATCAATAAAAAAAGGAGAAGATAGGAAAATACCTTATTTTTAGAAATTAGTAAAAAAAAAGGAATGATAATAAATAAATAAATAAATAAATACACACATAAAAAAGGAATAAATAATAAATAAATATATACATAAATAAATAAATAATAAAATAAATAACAAATAAATAAATATGTACATAAATGAATAATTAAATAAATACAAAACTAACCTTAAGTTGATGAACACGAAGAATGCCGAACCAGACCGAGCAGCCTAACAAGGTCAACTGTGAACCGGACTCCTATCTGGTCCATTTTGAGTCCAGAACCGCCTTGCGCGAAAACCGCTTTGAGAATCGGAACGCCGACTCAAAAAAAATATTAACTAATCAAAGACAGACTTTTAGTGTAAAGGACCCGCAAAGGCTAGCCCAAAAGATCACTTAGTCCATCAATGATCCCCCTCTAGTCTACGCCTCTCAACCTCTTATATAGCCCATTGCTAGGTGGCTCTTGCTTCTCCCAAGCGATGTGGGACAAAAATAACATAGAGAACACAATTCCCATTTAGAGAAAGTAATTACCGTTTTTCTCAAACCAGCCACCGTAAAAGTGAGATTCCAGATTCGTTAACCGTTGGATCGTCTTTCTTTTTTGACATAAGGTTCACGAGGCACGTGTATTCTCTTTCACCGATCGGATCCTCGAGACATGGTCTGAGGAGAGAGAAATTGCGTTCGCAAAAAGCTGCTGTTTTTGGTATTTTTCTCAAACCTGTCGCCGTAAAAGTACGATTCCGGATTCGTTAGCCGTTGGATTGCCTTAATTTTTTGGAAGAACGTTCAGGAGACACATATCTTCACTTTCACCATGTGGATCATTGAAACTAAGCCTGAGGAGAGAGAAATTTCTTTTGCAAGTAGCTGTAGTTTTTGGTGTTTGGTCTATTTTTGTATTTTTTGTAACTTTGGCATTCTAGGGCCAAGTCATGTACATGGTCATTCTCTTTTTGTATCAAATAGCATATTTTATTTATTTATTGTTTAACCTCTAAAAAAAGTAATAATAACGCAAAATTAGTAAATTAGTGTAAAACTACCTTTTTGAGGGATTAAGAATCAAATAGACGAAAAAAAACATATTTTTGTGATTTTTTACTAAAAAAGTGAAAAATACCGGTTAAAATTGGGGTGTTCACAGATGCCCCTCTGTGCTTACTTTCTTACGAGATAATACCACTACAACATTTTGACCCAAAGGCAACGCTTGAAAACCGTTTCGTAAAGCAGAAAAACCGTTGCCTTACCTTTCTGCAACGGTTTTGAAACCGTTGTTTCTGCCGGCGTTGCCTAAAGAACAGGCAACGGTTTTTTGTGCCAAAAGGCGACGCATACCTAAAACCGTTGCCATTGATAACTAAAACGCAACGGTTTTGTTTCCCGCTCTATGGCAACGATTTATAACCGTTGCCACGTATGGCAACACGTGGAAACTGTTGCCATGTATGGCAACACGTGGAAACCGTTGTCTTATACTTTTAAAGAAATGCTCCAAAAGCGTTTTCCATGAGGCCCGCTAGACTGAAACCGTTGTCTTATACTTTTAAACTTTTCTTTGCTCTAAAAAAAAAGAGAGAGAAAATGAGGCCCGCTAGACTGAAAACCTGTAAAGGCAGTCCAGGCAAAAGTTAGGGCTTTAAAAAAAAATACAAAGCCCGCTAGACTGAAAACCTGCAAAGGCAGTCTAGGCAAAAATTAGGGTACAAAAGGGAAATGAGACTTACAATTTTCATTGGTGTAGTTCACTGGATTTCTCCTACTTATGCCAAACATGAGTCTACATTGGGGCAATTTTGTCGAATGAAAGAAATCTCACATTGAGGCAAAATTTTGCAAGACCCTCTATGTGTCAAATATTTCATGCTATACCCATGTAGTGTTCTCTCTTGGCAATGTATTTCACCAGATTGAGGTAGAAATCTTATAAGACACTTCGCGAGTCAAAACTTCTCTCTCCACCAGTGTTGTTTTATCTTGAAGAGTGTCTGTTGCCACACAGAGGCAAAAATTTTACAAGACCCATTATGAGTCAAACTGGTGCATCCTGCTCTTGGGGAAATTCCTTTAATTGGGGCAAAAATAATTGCATACCATTGATGAGTCAGATTTTGCTTGCTACACCTAGTAGTCTTCCATCTGTGATAAAACCTTTCATCAATTCCTAACCTGTTTCCAACAAGTCACCTACCTCAAATAAAAGAAATATCCAATTAGAGGTTATTATATACATTTTTCCCGACTATCTTGTGTCGCCTTTGTCTTCCCTAATGTTTTCACCTTAAAAACAAAAGAATACCCCTCACTTCAAACCTTCAAAATCCAAAAATCCAAAAACAAGAAAACGCAGAAAAGTCCAGCTTGTCAATACCTTTGAGTCCATGCATGCTCATTAAATAAATCTTCAACAATAGTCAACTGGGAATCAATGATATGATTTAGAGAGTTAATGACAATCTATGAAAAAAAAAGAGAAAAAAGAAGAAAAAAGAAGAGAAGGTCGAACTTGAAGGTGTTTTGCTTTGAAGGATGAGAAGTAATCATAAAAGAAAGGAGATCCTAAAGAGCTAGCTAGGACGAGGACAACCATCCATCTGAGGACGGGCTTGATTGATTTCAAATGAAGCATGCGCAAAAACAAATGTTTTCATTGAACCTAACTTCTATGACACGTCCATCTCAATTTCAACTCAACGCTCATGCATAACTCATATATCTCATGTCATAGCATACATGCATTTCATGTCAAAGTAGGCATTCCACTGCATGATTAGAAGCAGGCGAATTTGTTTTTTTTAAATAAAAAAAAAAGGAATCATCGAAAAATTCATCCATTGCAATATTTTTAATGCCATAGGTCGCGCCTTGGCATCTTGTATTTTAAATTTCGTGCTATCGATTCAGCTCTGGCACTGTTTTATTTTCATGCTATCGATTCAGCTCTGGCATTGTCTTTTAAATTTCGTGCTATCGATTCAGCTCTGGCACTGTTTTATTTTCATGCTATCGATTCAGCTCTGGCATTGTCTTTTATATTTCGTGCTATCGATTCAGATCTGGCACTGTTTGATTTTCATGCTATCGATTCAGCTCTGGCATTGTCTTTTAAATTTCGTGCTATCGATTCAGCTCTGGCACTGTTTTATTTTCATGCTATCGATTCAGCTCTGGCATTGTCTTTTAAATTTCGTGCTATCGATTCAGCTCTGGCACTGTTTTATTTTCCTGCTATCGATTCAGCTCTGGCATTGTCTTTTATATTTCGTGCTATCGATTCAGCTCTGACACTGTTTTATTTCGTGCTACCGATTTAGCTCTGGCACTGTTTGTAGTTCCTACTACCTTTGTGCATATTTCACCGATTAAAATTGAGGTTCATATCTGTACTTATTCCTTACTTTGATAATACAACAAAACATAGTGTTGGGTACACTACAACATTTGGACCCTACGGCAACGCCTAAAATTGCAACACCAAAAAAAACCGTTGCCTTAGCTAACAATGGCAACAGTTTTTAGAACCCGTTGCTTATTCACTTTTTTTTTCAATTTTTTTATTGGCAACGGCTAAAAACCGTTCCTATAAGGTCTACGGCAACGGCTTTTTGTTTAATCTTTAGCCAACGGTTGATAAACGTTGCCATAGGGGCAATTATTAAAAACCAAAAAAATTGGGTGCTAAATAGTAGCACGTTTTCTGGTTCCCAAATTTTTTGGTGTCAAACACAAAACTATTCAACCCAAAAAAAACCTTAAACAAAAAAAAAAACCAAAAACACTCTATCAAGGATTCCTGAACACTCACAAAAAAAGTTCCCTCACCACCCTCACAAAAAACAATATAACAAAAAAACAATCGTCTCACTCACAATCCTCACAACCCTCACAACCCTCGTTCTCACGATTAAACCTTGTTCGTCCCTGAGTTCGTCCCTTAGTTCTCAACGATTTCAAACAACCCTCGTGTGCCTCACAACCCTCAGTTCTCACGATTCAACCCTCTAAATCATGAACCCTAAATGAGAAATCGCTTCCACCCTCTAACTCGAAACGATTTCAAGCAGCACTAGAAACGATTTCAAGCAGCACTAGAAACGATTTCAAGCTTGTCCCTCTCAACGATTTCAAGGTTCAAGTTCGTTTCTCTCTCTCTCTCTCTCTCCTGGTTTTCCTCTCTCGGGTTTGCCCCTCTTCAGGTTCGATTCTTTTATTAACTCTTTTTTACTGTTCAGACATCATTTTGGGGTTTTCACTGCATCTATCTTCTTCTTCAATTTAGGGTTTTGTTTACATCTATCTTCTTTATCTTAAATTTAGGTTTTTGTTTTTTTTGGGTTTGGGGGTTTTTAGGTCAATGTTGTGTTTCGGATGGAACAATCTTCTTAGTTAAAGCTGTTTGATATCTTCAATAGGCATAAAGTTTCTTTCAACCAAATAACTAACAAGAATCTGAAATTCTGATGATGCATAATTAAATCACTATATGTGCTATAATGATTGTAACAAGAATCTGAATGGGAAGGTTAAGAAGTGTAACAAGAATGATTGTTAATTAACAGGTAATGATGCATCTATTTTTAGATTTTCAATAGGTACTGATTATAATTTAACAGCATGATTGTTAAATTAACAGGTACTGATTATAATTTTCTTGTTAGAATCTGAATGGGAAGGTTTATGAAGTGTAACAAGAATGATTGTTAATTATTTCTTAAATTTTTTCCTTGAATTATAAAGGAGAAAATTTAAATTATAATCAGTACCTATTAATTTTCAACTGATTGTTAGTTATAACCTGTTACCTTTAATTCAGATTTAAGAACGATGTCCATAATCAGTACCAACAACCACCTATTCTTAAATTTTATATAAGTTGTGCAGCAATAAAATAGTACTAGTACTTAAACTTATCCACTCTATTTAGTATTTTGCTAACCTACCTATTTAAAATTTAAACTTGAAGAGAATGTAATGTCAGTTTAATTTTGTGACTTATAAGAGGGCCTTATTAGATAGAAGTGTGCTTGCTTGTTACTAGTAATTTGGATAGTTCTTTGGCTCTGTACCTTAATTTCAGCTGTGTTGAATATTTGGATAGTTCTTTGGCTCTGTACCTTGAAATAAGGTTCAACACAACTGAAATAAGGATAGTTCTTTGGCTCTGCCAAAGAGAGATGTGTAATTTCCATAAAAATGTATCAAGGTTTTACTTATAACAAAGTCAAAATTAATATCAATAATATTGAGTACTTTACACACAACAATAATATTATGAAAAGTTTATAATAATATTTGTCTCTATCTTCCTTTCTTCTTGGCAGAAACACGAAGCTAGCCGGAGTTGGCCGCAACAAGAGATTGCCGGCGCCGCATCTAAAAGTCGCTCAGCACCGGCACATCCTATCGCAATCTTGGTTTGCTCCACGGTTAGGTTACTATACTTATTTCTTGTTACCTGTTTTAAATTTTAATTCAGATTTGTTTCAATATCTTTTTTCATAAATCTCGGTTAGTTTGATGTGATTTGTGTTTATATGGCATATCAGTTTGACTATAGTTTTTGTGTTAATTAGTCTATTGCTCAAACTAAATGATAAGCAAGCTATATTCTTCATTTATTTTCAATTAATTCAGTAGGATTAAGATTTAGCAGTTTGTCCAGCCCCTTTCCCAAATAAATCAATGCATAATGTGTAATGTTTTATTTGTTTTGATGTTCTTTTTTTGTCTAAATAAGACGAATCTAGCTGATTTCAGCAATTTAACCAATAAATTTAAGGTCTGTGATTTTAGATATTATTTTATTTTTGCTCTCTATACTTAAGGCATGATGAAACCCAAACTCTTAGTTATTTTCATCATGTATTTGTTAACAGTTAGGAAGTCTTCAACCGTCCGATTTGATACTATTTTGGTAAACTCGATGGAGAAAGAATGGATGGAATTATCAGGAGATAGCCCAGAGTACATTCTTGGTGTTGAGTTTTTCCTAAGTTATGCATACACCATAGGAAAACCCCAAGGAAAAGAGATTCCATGCCCTTGTATTGTGTGTCACAATGCTTTTTGGAAGACAAGGGAAATTGTATTTAATCATTTGGTATATTTTAGATTTGACTATGATTGCTTTTTAAATATGCTAGGTAAAACTTCAAAACTTGGTGACTTCTGGGCAATCTTCTTTGGAAGCTTTTCAAAATGTGGTTGGTAAAGAAAAATCGGGGAGAGTACGTACCCAAGGAAGAGCGTAACAGCTACTATGTTGAAGAGAAATGAAGAAATTGCAAAAATCAAAAGAGCGCGTGCAAATGAGATGGAACAACTAAAAGAAGAACATGCCAAAAAGATGAATGAACTAGAAGAGAAACTAGAAGAGAAAAACCAAAATTTTCTTAAGGTTTTACTTGTTACTAGGTATGTGTTTGTTTACCATGCATTGCTTGAGTAATAATGAATATATATGAACTAAGAAAATCTGAAGAAAAAGTACATACAGTGTGGTTCTTAATCTGTTCAGTGTTATTTTGCTGCTATTACTTTTGTTGTACTTAATCTGTTCAGTGTTATTTTGTCGTACTTAAATAATCCATACTGATACATTATAGAATATGGTAAAATCAACCCAGTTTCCTCTTGTACTGATATCTAATCTAATGCTACTATGGTATTGGCTTTTTTTTTTTTAGGAAAGTTGTCCCTGAGGAAACTGTTGTATCTTAAATTGATTTTATTGAGGAAAGTTGTCCCTCATAAGCTGATAATCTGTTCAGTGTTATTTTCTGATTATAAAATATAGTGATGTTTATATTGGCAATTGTTTATTTAGATGTATTTATAGATTCTTACTTGAAGAAAGTTGTCTTGTTGCTTAACTAATCCGTGGCTTTACTATTGACCTACTCAAAGTCCAAAATTATTTTCATTTAGTGTTTTTATGTTGGAATTAGTGGCTGCTTTAGGAGTAGGAGTATTGCATTGATTATCATTCTCACCATAGATATTTGCTAAATTTTTGTATATTGTATTAATCAGGTTTTGTTACTTTTGAAGGAAATGAAGGTATAGATGAAGATCTTGATGGCTTGGATGAAGGAGAGTATGAAGACACATGTTGAAGACTCGTGAAATTTTATCTCAATTAGTTTGTAATGACTAGAATTGTTTTATTTTAGGTTCAACATTAATGTTTCCTTTGAAATGATTAGTATTAAGAAGTTTATTGTGTGATACTATTAATTGATACCAATGATTTCTTGCTGGTTTTTTCGGATTGATAATAGCAACGGTTTTATACCGGTGTCGTTGATACAAATTTTTAAAATTAGTAGGGAATAGTTTTTTTGTGTTGCCAATGTGCAATGGTTTACTCTATCATGGAAAACGCTTTTGGAGCATTTCTTTAAAAGTATAAGACAACAGTTTCCACGTGTTGCCATACATGGCAACAGTTTCCACGTGTTGCCATACGTGGCAACGGTTATAAACCGTTGCCATAGAGCGGGAAACAAAACCGTTGCGTTTTAGTTATCAATGGCAACGGTTTTAGGTATGCGTTGCCTTTTGGCACAAAAAACCGTTGCCTGTTCTTTAGGCAACGCCGGCAGAAACAACGGTTTCAAAATCGTTGCAGAAAGGTAAGGCAACGGTTTTTCTGCTTTACGAAACGGTTTTCAAGCGTTGCCTTTGGGTCAAAATGTTGTAGTGGTATTATCTCGTAAGAAAGTAAGCACAGAGGGGCATCTGTGAACACCCCAATTTTAACCGGTATTTTTCACTTTTTTAGTAAAAAATCACAAAAATATGTTTTTTTTCGTCTATTTGATTCTTAATCCCTCAAAAAGGTAGTTTTACACTAATTTACTAATTTTGCGTTATTATTACTTTTTTTAGAGGTTAAACAATAAATAAATAAAATATGCTATTTGATACAAAAAGAGAATGACCATGTACATGACTTGGCCCTAGAATGCCAAAGTTACAAAAAAATACAAAAATAGACCAAACACCAAAAACTACAGCTACTTGCAAAAGAAATTTCTCTCTCCTCAGGCTTAGTTTCAATGATCCACATGGTGAAAGTGAAGATATGTGTCTCCTGAACGTTCTTCCAAAAAATTAAGGCAATCCAACGGCTAACGAATCCGGAATCGTACTTTTACGGCGACAGGTTTGAGAAAAATACCAAAAACAGCAGCTTTTTGCGAACGCAATTTCTCTCTCCTCAGACCATGTCTCGAGGATCCGATCGGTGAAAGAGAATACACGTGCCTCGTGAACCTTATGTCAAAAAAGAAAGACGATCCAACGGTTAACGAATCTGGAATCTCACTTTTACGGTGGCTGGTTTGAGAAAAACGGTAATTACTTTCTCTAAATGGGAATTGTGTTCTCTATGTTATTTTTGTCCCACATCGCTTGGGAGAAGCAAGAGCCACCTAGCAATGGGCTATATAAGAGGTTGAGAGGCGTAGACTAGAGGGGGATCATTGATGGACTAAGTGATCTTTTGGGCTAGCCTTTGCGGGTCCTTTACACTAAAAGTCTGTCTTTGATTAGTTAATATTTTTTTTGAGTCGGCGTTCCGATTCTCAAAGCGGTTTTCGCGCAAGGCGGTTCTGGACTCAAAATGGACCAGATAGGAGTCCGGTTCACAGTTGACCTTGTTAGGCTGCTCGGTCTGGTTCGGCATTCTTCGTGTTCATCAACTTAAGGTTAGTTTTGTATTTATTTAATTATTCATTTATGTACATATTTATTTATTTGTTATAGTAGGTAAAAGTACACTTATGTATGTTACACAAAAAATGAATTTGTGCAACTTAAAAGTCACCCGATATTTAATCATGGGCTAATCTGCAATACACCAAACAAGGAGATGGGCAGAAAATCAGTAGCCATCATAGAGAAACAGAATGCACACTATAGTTTAAGAATGTGAGAGAGACATATGAAATGTGGCTGTCCTCTTTTATACTTCCTTCTATTTTGTCTTTTTTAATTTAATTTTAATCATTATAAAAAAGGAACAAAAAAATTGTACTGTGATTAGTTCCATGAGACGTGCGCCTCCCCCCCCCCACCTCTTCTCGTTATCTCTTTCTTTATTGCTTTATTTATTTATTTAGTTAGTTATATTTTATTTTTTATTGTGAATAAATCAATAACCATCCTTTTAGAAAAGTGGAATCTGAGTACTCAGAATTTTTGAGAATAGCGCTCCCACCCTTTTTTTGCAATCACGGAGTCTTCGGATTCCCTTTTACTTTTATTATTATTACTAGGGGGAAGATGGGCTTTTCGGGCCCGTCTTCCACGCTATACAGTAGATACTCATTATGTAATAGTGATTTAATGTGAGTTTCAGATTGGGTTAGCTCAGTCCAAATATGGCTCGCTCCAAAGGGTCCAATAAACACATTGATGCAAGTCGATGTGCACACCCTCTTGATCTAAAGGCCAAGATCGGCTCGGCGATCGAAAGGCTGTTGGAAGAGCGCGTCAAGAGTTGAGGTGTGATGTGACCTTTCGACCTCGCTTAGGCGATCTTGGCAATTCTATCAAGAGGGTGTTCACAACGACTTGCAGCAATGTGTTTATTGGGCCCTTTGGAGCGAGGCAGATTTGGACTGAGCTAACCCAGTCTGAAACTCACATTAAACCACTATTACATAATGAGTATCTACTGAATAGCGTGGAAGACGGGCCCGAAACCCTTCCCACCCTAGTTGTATAATAAATCAAAAAACAACATTTAATTTGATATTGCAAAAAAATGTACTAAAATAATAAAAAACATAAATGTATGTATTATATGTCACACGGTAATTTTTTTTTCACCCACCAGTTTCAGAGTCACTAATATTATTTGTACTGCTTGGTCCAACTTCATTATCGTGTGTTCCTTGAAAGGGCATATTTTGTTGTCGCTCGATGCTAGTTTCATCAATATATCTTCTACTTGGTCCAGTTTCATTGTTATACGGTCGATCAGAACTTGGCGAGGCAAAAGGAGGATCTAATAGTATAAAATGATAAAAAGGTACTGATGTATTTAACAAAATGCACTAAATTAAAAAAAATAAGTAAAAAAAATAAGGAAATGTAAAAGCCTCAAATCTTAAGTGAACAATTTTTTTTTGTTTGACCCACCAATTTCAATGTCACTAATACGGTGTGTACTACTTGGTCCGGCTTCATTGTCATGTGTTCCCCGAAACCGCCTATTTTGTCTATAATTTTGTCGCCTTCTTGATAAGTCTTGTTGTCGTTGCTCGACGCTCATTCTTTGCCTTCTATTGATTGTATCTTCCCTCCATCTTTCTCACCATTGTTCCTGTCTTGATTTTCGACTATTGGTATTTCCCATAGTATCAGAAAGAATATTACCTGTGTAGGAAAAAGGTAAATCATTTTATTTAAATTTTAAACCGAAAAAAATAATTTGGAAAAAAATGAATATCGTAACCTTAGAGAGAGAGGGGGAGAGAAATTGTGTGTGATTGAATGAGGATATTCAAAGAAGAGAGAAAAATAAATGAGTTTATTTGTTTTAGTAGTGATATAGTAATCAGTTATGGACAAATTTGTTGGTGCGAAAAACTACATATCCTAGTTTGAGAAGAACATTCAAATTTGAATAAACAACTACTTATTTTGTATTGATATCCCAACTCCCAAGTTCAATGTGAAATTGAGTTGAAGTATAAATAAATTGAATGTACGGAAAAAACATACTAACCAATTGAAAAGGCAATAATAGCAATAGTATTGAATGAACTTAAGCAATTGAACTGCTCTACACTATATACCTGTCAAGTGAATATGGTAAGAAAGCGTTAGACAACAAAAATTGACTTATATCCAAAAAAAGCACGAAAATGGCTTGAAATAATAAAGCAGAATCAATATAGATTGTTCAGAACATCCGAAGCAATGGCAATTAACGGCATCTTCAGAAAGTGTAAGATCCAATAACAAACTAACAAATACCCAAGTTTGTGGCACCCAGATTGACAATAAAGATAAACATTTCTGCTTGTGGACCTATAATATTGCAGTGTCTCTAAAAGATGTTATGGAATTCTCAGGCCAAAGAAGGACTCTGCACATGATTCTATTTCGTTTCTATATGGCCATACAACATCTTAATCCAAAAAATCACATAATATCTACTTCTTCGATCATTATCAATCATTAGAATCATAACCCAAACTAACAAATAGATAAATATGAGACAATTAACAAAGTAACAAACTAAGAAGAACTGTAAAATGATAGCAGGAAGGTATCATCAAATATATAATACTACCGAGAATTGATAATAGATGGGTGGTAAGACAGAGTACTAAAGGAAAACTTAAAATTGAGATAATATCTACTTCTTCATCGCTGAATCAAGACATTAGTGCATATATTATATCATAGGGATTGGATATAATTTACCATACCTGTGCAACTATTTGCTTTAGTGTATGTAGATGACATACTAATAACTGGATCCTCCAAAGTTTTGATTCAAGATCTCATTAAGAAGCTCAACACTACCTTTAGGCCCAACGTTCAGTTCTTGAAATCCATGTGAATGATCTAGACCAGTCGTGAACCATAAATAAAGAAATTAATCCGGAAAAGAAACACATGAAACTTAGGTAAAGAAAACAAAGTAAAAGTAGAAGCAGAAGTAATGTAGATGACTTTAAGAAACTGACACATAATTCGGCTGAGATGGTGGGAAGGTTGAACTGCACACACCAAAACCTTAACTGCACACGTAGTGGAGCAGTTACGCTGAAAAGAAATTTGACTTTGAGTTTCCGGGTTTTTCTCAAGAGGAGTAGTTATTAAGGGTAGTATTGTAATGTTAGGTGGAGGGTGAAGGGCAAAAACGGGAAAAAAAATTGACACCAAATGTTTACAGTTTTTTTTTGAAGGCCTTTTATATATTGTTATAGATTATTATTATTAGGGAAAGACGGGCACTCCGTGCCAATCTTTCATTAGAGTGTGTTAGTGGGTGATTATGTGTTAGTGTGTTAGTAAGTGGTTATCGTTTATTAGAACTTGTACTTACAATAAAGGTTTTTTGGTCAGAAACATCTGACACTAAAATGACAGTTTTTTTTAGAATCCCCTTTATTAATAGTTATAGATTATAGATTATTACTATTATTATTATTACTAGGGCCCGTCTTTCATGTGTTGGTATGTTGGTGGGTGGTTATAGAAGTAATAGATAAATAATATATAAATAATAAATAAGAATATAGTGAAATAGTGTTAGTGGGTAATTACAAGGGCATTTTGGTCAGAAAAATTTGACACCAAAAAATCAGTTACAAAATGAATTCCCTTTATATATAAGTAAGATTATTATTATTATTATTACCACTTTATGTTATTTTATTTGTTTGACTTATTTCAATTTGATTTGTGACTCTCTTTTGCTCATTACAACATAAACAATAAAATCAATCGTGATTTAAGATGTTTGAGTTGTACAATTTGGAGATTTTAAATCTATTCAAAATTAAAATCAATCAACACACAAGACTTTTTTTCGAAGAGAACTACGTAGCCTTTGATTCTCCACAGACGAAGATATGTAGGAGCGGGGCCTCCCAGTCAAGCAAAATTAATTTTTTCCTTATAAATAATGAGCTTTTCTTCAAACACCTATTTTCCTAAAATTAAAAAAATGGGTTGATTGAGATGTACATTTTGTCAATCCCGGTTTAAGACGCCTACAGCTTCGTGATCTTAAACGACCTTTCAAAAAATTAAGATCAACCAACCAACAAACATTTTTCATGAAAAACTAGAGGATACGTAGGAGTGGGGCTTCCTCGTCAAGTCAAAAATTAAATTTTCTAATTTAGTCCATTATTTATTTTTTTGTGAACCAAATATTATTTCATTTATTTTTTGTGGGGTAAACAAGTTTTCTAAACTCATTGATAATTTGCACGATCAAATTTAAGGTAACTGTCTTAGGACATATGTATTAGGGGTGTTGTGGAATTTAGTTTTCACCCTTCCTATGCATGACCGACTGTCCGACTCACGAATCTATCCTAGTTTTAGCAGACCAATAACTTTTAAGATAGGTTTTTCTCAATTTTCCAATTAAATAAATTGGTCGGCGACTCCTAAAATTACACATTTTTGAGTCGTCTGCATCGAGTTACCGGTCACGACAATTACCTTCAAAACTGACGTGTTATATTCTTTGTGACATCTGTGTTCGTTGAAGGCTTGCAACTTTTCCCTCTTTGGAGTTCTGTGGTTTCTATAGTGCACGAATAAAATAATGGTTTAAATATCATTTTGGTCCTTACAATTACAACAATTATCCATTTTAGTCCCTGCACTTTTTTTTTTAAAATAGTCCCTGCAAAATGTTTTTTTATCCGTTTTGGCCTCTGCTTTGATTTTTAAACTGATTTGGCAAATTTTAACACATGTGGCAACGTTGAGGTGGATTTTTTCCACAGATGGACCGCCACGTCACTTAAATGAAATGGGTATTTTCTATTATACCCCTATCCTCACCCAACTTCAAATTGGGGCAAAATTCCTCTCACGTATTATTCCTCTGACCTTCGTCTCCCTCACTCTTTCACCATCGCCAACACCTTCTCTTCTAGCACCAAGGTCCAGTTTCGTCTCCCTCTCCTGTTCTCTCTCCGTCTCTCGTGTTTGCTATCTCTCTAATTTTTATCTATTTCAATTTAAGGACCATAATTGAATTTAAGCTTGAGGACTTTTTTATTCATATTAAACAGCTCATGTGCCACCCATTTGTTGAGTGATTGGGTCACTCCCACGATAAGGTTTATTTATTCAAAAGTACGATAATCATATTTCTTTTTCCTAAAAAAATTTGTATCATGTCATTACCTCTGTCAGTATAGTCTCAAATTTTAACCTATTGGTTAGAGACAAATATAAACACGCCAAATTGGCAACCAGTACAATCTAGGTATTCAATATTCAATATCACAGCTTAAGTTTCACCAAAATATAAATTTTTGACGCAGTTTATCATTGTGGTTCATTATCGTGACAAACTCAACAACTGTAGCTACCCAACCTCTTCAACGAATAAATCTTTTTTTACAAATTTCACAAACGCATTAACATTCACATTCCGTGAATCGCACGAGTGAGTGCCTAGGTTTTTTTATAACAATAGACACGACGAGACGCGAACACTTGTGCGTAACAAGAAAAATGTGTACCCGATTAGAAATAATATACGTGCTCAACGAAAAGCGACACATGTGCGCAACGGGAATAAAGTGCGTATATGGTTGAAAATAACACACGCGCAACGGGAATAAAGTGTGTACATGGTTAATGAAAAATTGCCTCACCTCGATGATGGAGCTTAGATGTAAAGTTCCGAGTGTGAAGTTCCGATCGTTTGCAGAGTGAAAAGAGAAATAATGTGAAGGAGTGAAAAGAGAAATGTGAAGAAAAACAAATGATTGTACAGTTCAAAATCGTTTGCGAAATGTGAAGGAGTGAAAAGAGAAATGTGAAGAAAAACAAACGATTGTAAAGTTCCGTTTGAAAGGTTTGAAAGCTGTTGTACTGAGCAAGCTGGTGTGAATTAGAAACTTGGCCTCAATTGCTGTACTCACAGCAAATGTATAGCAACATCCTGAAAAATCAAGCAAAACAAAATGTCATCTACTCATAAAAAATCAAGAAGTATTTTGATTCCATTAATCCACACAATTTCCGAATTACAACACATACATATATATTCACCTAGATGTTGAACACGATACAGGCAAACATTTCACACAACAGATTCTATCTGGTAAGAGAACACAAAAACTGATTCGTCCTTTTTTTAAATCTGTAATTTCAGAGACGAATTTGGCCCAAAATAAACGCATACGTGGCATCTAACGTGACAACGTGGTACTTAACGTGCCACATAGGAGACGTTTAGTGAGCTGGTAACGATTAACTAGACGGAGGGACTAACGTGTCTCATTTTGGAATTGTCAGGGACAAATTGGTCCTGCAAAAAATTGTCAGGGACGAATTTGGACCTTTGCTCTTTAAAAGATAAATCAATTTTTGGTTTTTTCCCAAAACGGATTTATCTTTTAGTAGGTAAATCCGTTTTGGGAAAAAAAAAAGAAAAACAGATTTATATTTTTTTAGGTAAATCTGTTTTTGTTATTTTTAAAAGCAGATTTATGAAAAATTAAAAGATTTGGAAAACAGATTTATTTTTGGAAAACGGATTTATGAAAAATTTAAAAGATTATTCTTTTGTTATTCCCAAACCGGATTTATTTTTGGAGATTATGAAAAATTTAAAAATTTAATAAAAAATAGATAAATCTGCTTTTAAAAATAACAAAAATGGATTTAACCTCCACCTATATAAATCCGCTTTTATTATTTTTAAAAGAGGATTTACCTATTATTAGTTAAATCCGCTTTGCAATCATTAAAAACGGGTTTACGTAAAAAAGAATAAGTTGAGCTGGGGTATGTTCGGATTTTTAAATTTTATGAAGGGCAATTGCGTATTTCGCAGGGGGGTGTATTACTTATTCGTTGGGTAGGTGAGGCTAACCCCCTCTGCAGTCTGCACTGCACTTTCACTCGGAGACCTGGTCTTTGAAACGTCGTCGTTGTGGTACAATGTGCGGCGACTAGGGATGCACAACAAAACCGATAAACTTCAACGGCCATACCATTAAAAACCCAACCCATTTAGTAAAACAAACAAGACACCGGTTCTCCACTTCTCAAAACTGGTACGATAACCTATACTGCATTGCAAAGGAATTTAAGAACGACGGTGATTGCCACGTGATTTCCACCTCTCTTTAACTATGAAATCCAATGCACTTCTTTTTTTCATCTTTCTCCAACGGTGATTGCTACTGTGAAGTCAGGAAAACCTACCATTGCCGACAGTGCCTTCATTCTCCGCCGCCGGAACACCACAACACAACCTCACTCATCTTCTCCACCGCTGGCACAAGCGATCTTCGGCGACCGTAAATCTCCATCTCCCTCTTTTCTCGATCTCTCTATTTCGTTTTTGTTTCCTTTTCTCTCCCACACCGACTCTTTCTCTCGCTCCACCTCTCTCTTTGACCTTCCTCTACTCACCTCTTTCTCTCCCAGATCCTTCTCTCGCAAATCTCGCAAATCTCGCCCATCTCCTCCGGCGTTGGCACAAGCGGTGGTTCGACAACAGTAGCTATCCCTCTTCGTCTTTTCTCGATCTCTCTCTATTTGCTTTTTTGTTTTTTCTCTCCCACACTGACTCTTCTCTCCCTCCCTCCCAGATCTGTCTAAGATCTCTCTCCTGATCCCTCAATCTCCCTCCCGTGACCATTGAGATTTTACTGAACTGGTATTTTTCTCATTTTGATTTTTTAGATTCAAACCGGTAATGAACCAGTTCTAAATCGGTTTCAAATTGGTTCACAAAATATAATCTGGTGTATTCAGACCAGTAAACCAAAACCGAATTTAGAAGTGGTGTGGTACAGTGTGGTGTGGTTTTTGTACCATGCACACCCCTAGCGGCGACGCGACCAACTGGGACGAAGATGCGTATAGGGCAAGCGTACTGAAGGAGAGGGAGATTCAAACGCAAACCGTTTTCAGAACCGCTTGGGCTCCCTCCCAATCCCAAACCCCAACCCCAACCCCTAACCTCAGCTCTCTCATCGTTGCTTCCAGCGACGGTTCCATTGCATCCTATTCCATCCCTACTTTCATCTCTGCCTCTAAGCTCAAAAATGTCAGTTACTGTTTTTCATTTCATTGTATATACTTATAATTTCTTTTGATGGCGAAACTAGAAATTCTCATTTTATTATTTTTTGTACTCTTTGCAGCCATTTGATTTTATCAATATCGATTCGGATAAGTAAGTGTAATGGTTTAGAATTCATGCTTGTTTTGCTTAGTTATTTATTAGTTTAAGTTGTCAAATAGCGGCTATAGCGGTAGCATATCCGAATTTGAACAATCTGCTATTGTCCGCAATCCGTGATGTGCCTCTCGGTATTGTTAAATAGCGGCTATAGTGGCACTATGGCACTATAGTATAGCGAAATTTGAGCAAACCGCCATTTTCCACAATCCATGTTTGATAACACTAGTTCTCCGTCTTAGTTTGGATTAACTGTGTTTTCATATGCAATGTGATTGGCCTAGGTTATTGGCTGAGCCAGATTGCTTCTTGAAAGCACATGATGGGCCCGCTTATGATGTCAAATTTTATGGTGATGGTGAAGATGCTCTGTTGCTGAGTTGCGGCGATGATGGCCGGATTCGAGGATGGAGATGGAATGAACTTACAACCTCAAAATGTTCCGTTTCTTCTGAAGGTAATAATAATATGTTAGAGTTGCCATAGACAACTTTCATCTATGTTTTCCTTCCTCTTCCCCCTGATTGTTGCATGAAGAATATATGTTTTTGATGCAATACTTAAAAATCTTAGCTCAATGAGTCCAAATTAGTATTTTATGTGATTGCAAGTGTTTCTTTTTTATATGGAAACTGACCCTTGGATTTATTATTTTTCATAGTATGATGATGAAACTAAAACCGTTAATCGCATGTTTAGATGTTTAATATCAAACTGTAAAGGGTTATTGAGGATTGAGATTTATTCCTCTTGAACTTAGAGTAAAGATGAAAAAGGTTGAATGAAGAGAGGAATACCACTTAAGGGATTTCATGAAAAAGGCAACCACATGATGACCGAATACTCCTCTATATACCAGTGTGCTAGATCAACTACAAGTGTAATACAACTCCTATAAAGCACAAACCCAGAACACTATGTAAATCGTAAGACTCGTAAAAGGATAAGTCAATAGGAATCCTTATCCTAATAGTCTTACTGTTGAGTTCCATCTCTTGGTCATTTTCTTATATAAGAATTTAGAATTATAAGTTGAGACGTCAATGTGAGTGTTTTATCCAACAAGGGTTTTGACTTTTTGTCAAATATCTAAAATATAAATTTCTCTTGTTCTCTAAGGCCTATGGCCATGTTGTTCTTTATCGTCTCCCATACCCTCCCTTATTGTGCGTTTGATTTGATTATGGAGTTGCATTATTCACCCTACCTTCTATCTCAACATATACTTTCGTATGTTTACTTTTTACTTTTGAATTGGTGACTTGTTCAGTGTCTTAGATATGCAATCCCTTAATATTTCAGGAGATTATATCAAGCCTATACTTGATGTGGTAAATCCTCAACACAAGTGAGTTTTTAGAGAATTGATGCATACTTCAGCTTTATTGGCTAGTTATTTTCTATACTTCCCAAAGAAGTAGAGGATGCTGTTCTCTTCTTGATTTCCCAGTTATTTGTTCCCATTTCATGTATATTATCTGAAATCTAAATATACTCCTCTACTCTCAGGCTCCTCATTTGGTAGTATTGTTTAGTGCAGGGTTTTAAGGAGATGAAGTTAGATTTTAAAAATTATTGTTTATCTTTTATGATTTTACAACTGCTTATTTTGATGTTAATGTTATTTGGTATTTTTCTGACTCAAACCTTTCATAAAAAGGGATTATTCTCACAATCTGGGCATTTTACTGAATGTTCGTAGCCTATTATATAGTATCAGCAGTTCCTTTTTTCTTCTATTTTTCTTTTCTGATCATCCTCAATGCGCCCACGTGCTGTTGTCTTTCAGAGGTCCTTGGGGTTCACTTTCACCTGTCCCTGAGAATAATGCTATTGCTGTCAATGCTCAGGTTTGCAATATTTTTGCGGTTGTCACTTTTATTTTAGTTTATGAGGGAGTTTGTGTCTTCATTTCCTTGCTTAATTGTAGGGTGGATCTGTTTTTGCGGCTTCGGGTGATTCTTGTGCATATTGTTGGGATGTGGTATGTATTAAGGGAAGGTGAATTTAATTTTTGTGTAGAAAGTTTCTTGGAATGACTTGATTTATAGTTGTATCCGTATTGATGCCAGTCTAACAAGTCTTATTGTTTCTAGGAAACTGGTAAAGTAAAAATGGTATTTAAGGGCCACTCAGATTACTTGCATTGTATTGTTGCTCGTAACTCATCCAATCAGGTCTTGGTTCTTAACCTTATATTTTCTGTCCTCTGGACTTGATGGTGGTTATTAACAGAATATGTTAAACCAAAAACGAAGAAAGAGCTTGTGTCTTGTTGAGCCACTGCTTTGAATTTCTTTTAAGTAAAGAGAACTTGCTTAACAAGCTTCCACAGGTGGATAATAATATAATACAACAACACATTGAACTATGCAGAACTAAGCAATAAGACTAAGTGACTAACAGAAACATCCCTATATATTTATTATTGATAATTTGATATTTCTTCCCATCTTACTTAATGATTATAAACTATTTTTTGAATGCTTGCTTTTAATTTTTAGCTATTGTTTATTTTGTTCGTGGCACATTATATTTTGAGTTAAAAGTAATGGATATTAGAGGAAAAGAATTGGCCATACTGTTAAATTACATAAAATTGTTTAAAGTAAAATAATGGATAACACGTGGAGTTTATTTATTTATGCGTGATGCTCTCTTTATTAATAAATAGTGCAAAGACGGGCACTGTTGTGCCTGTCTTTTTTGCTTTTTTATTATGCGTAGTTATGTATTTTATGTAGCTAGTTCTTTTTTGTTGAATGTTCACTAATAGGTGAAGTATAAGGAGAACTGTTTGGAAATCATACTTAAATTCAAAAAAATTGTTTAAGTAAAAGAATAAAATTGTATTGAAAAAGTGATACAGTTATAGATACAGTTAGATGTTAATAATTTTTTGAATATATTAGAGATGTAATGGGAAATATTAAAAAGTATCATATTAGGGGGAGGTATATACAGTAGAAAGAATTGGAAGCAACTAGAGATCTTATGTGCATATGTAGTTTTTCTTAAAAAAGTTAAAACTTTACACTGGTAATCGATTTTTAGCACGAACACCGGACACAACACATGCACGTAGACACGGATAATAATTTGAGAAATTTAGGCTATTGTTTTGAAACCCTGTCTGCTAAAGCACGTTCACTGTTGCCATTTCTTTTTCATGGTAATCTTACCTCTTGTCTGCTCATAATTTGTTGCCTGGGATTTTAACTTTGTTCCTTTTGATTGTATTCAGATCATAACAGGTTCAGAGGATGGGACGACACGAATATGGGGTATTATTCATTTTTTTTGCATCAGTTACTAAAGCAGAACGAACTACATTTAGCATATTACCGTTTTTATGCAAATTGATCGGTTTTCTTAAGTATACTGTTGCAGATTTATTGGTTACTTATGTTTTTTTTGACTTACCATATTCCTAGATTGCAGAAGTGGAAAGTGTATCCAAGTGATTGATCCAGCAAAACATTTGAAGTTAAAAGGACCTGCTTCGTGGGTTGGCTGTGTTGCTTTAGATGATAGTGAGAGCTGGTTGGTAAGGGCATATATCTATTATTCTATAACATAATTGCCTCCTCCCTACATATTTTAGGTTTTCACGTGCCAAACTAGTAAAAGAAATTAATGTTCGGACAATATGCTGATCACTACTGAGTATACCTACGGGTGCAGTTCATATGAAGTTTTGAGTTCAGATATCAGACAGTGAATGTACTCTCAATTTTTTTTCTCTTAAAAACTATAATAGTTATGCGTGTAATGCCTTGTTGTTTATATTTGGTATAGTGTGTATGATACAAATTCTTGTCCTATGCAATTGTCATTGTTTTATTGGAAATACTATTTTTTTTCTAATAGTTTAATATTTCATCAGTAATAATAATTAATCACATATTTCTGGCCAGTATAATATTCACATGTTAACGTTGCCCTTTAGCTGTACAAAAGATAGTGAAATGCACACATGCATGCTAAAATATGGCATGTACTTTGTTATTTTTGCGTAGTTCTGTGAATTGTTAAGGGACCATTGTCACTATTCTACAGGCTTGCAGTAGTGGACGTAATATATCACTTTGGAACCTTCCTGCTTCAGAGTGCACATCAAAGATTTCAACTCCTGCTTCTGTACAGGACATGTTATTTGACAATAATCAAGTTAGATGGCTTTCTCTCTTTTTCTCTTCAGTTGAATACTGTCATAGGCTTGAATTGCCCATTTCATTCAAATGCTTTTTGCAAAATTAATTTAAATAATTTGTGATGGACTGGTATGATAGTGGTGTCAAAATTGATTGGGATAAAGCAAGGATAGGTGCTCTTGAGAAATATAACGTTTCCTCTGTCTATCTCTCTGTTTTTTATTGGCTTGCTTTTTCCTCCTATGTCAACCATAAACATTTCAAAAATTCAATTATCATTCACTGTCTGTCTTGTGAGAGTTGTTAACCCCTTATGAATATTGACTCTAGATTTTCTCATATCATCCGTGTTTCTTACTATTGTTTTAGCTTTCTTATTATCCTTGTTAATTTTTGCATTTCAGATTTTGGCAGTTGGTGCAGATCCTCTACTTAATCGCTTTGACATGAACGGGGTGATCCTTTCACAAATACAGTGTGCTCCTCAATCAGCCTTTTCTATCTCGTTACATCCTGCGGGGGTATGTTCTGATTTAAAATTATCTCATTAAAATGTGGTAACAAAGATTGTTCAAGTTACTAATTGGGTCCTTGTTACCGTTTAATTTACTCTGCGTATGCTGTCTTTGCTGCGTTATTCCTTTCAGGTTATGGCCGTTGGTGGTTATGGATGTCTCGTGGATGTTATCTCGCAGTTTGGCAGCCACATGTGCACATTTCATTGCCGCTGTGTTTAGCGAAGTTTGCAGATAGTCTGGAAATCCTGAAGCTCAAGGGCCAAAAGCCAAACGAAAATTCAAGTTGGTGTATGTTACATGGGATTTCTAATAACTATGTGGATCGCCAGGTTGTATAGATAAATATTTATCTAAACTTCTATTATTCTAATGCTACTTTTTGTCTGTAGTATAACTTTTCATTCACATTGGTTAAATGTCACAAAACATTACACCGAGTTCAAACAAAAAGCCCTCTACTGAGACATAATACAGGGTAATGCATACTTCTAGATACTACCTTAAGCAATTAGTTGCTCCTAACTAAGCAACCCACTATGCCAAACACCAAACCACAAACAGGAATACTGATCCAAGAGTCCACCACCTCTATTCCTACTAAGCCCCTTTTACCGAAGAACTGGCAGCAACTCAAAGGTCTTTTTCGTTATTATGTTTTGTTTTTACTTTTATTGGGATGTAGTCAGTTAATACATTTGTTGGGTTGTTTAAACATAGATTTTTTTTTTGGTTACATTGTTTAAACATAGATATCTCTAACATTCTATTTTTATTATCTTTGCTGATTTTGGTAGCAGCAACATGTGACTGTTTATATTATTCTATTATATTACTTTTCATATTTAAATTTAGAATATTGTTTGTCAAACTTCGTACGTCAAACAAGAAATATAACGAAATACAAAAATAACAAATACTCGATTTCAAAGAGTCTATTGCAAAAGAAAAATTATCTCGTTTGGAGTCCATACGGTTTTGACATACAACTCCAACATACCAACTCTTACAAAATGGGCATGTGTTTCCATCATGGCGCACACGTCATCAGTTTGAATATCTATTGCTGAATAGCGAATACTATTGTCATGTCCATAACCGAGCTTGCGGTAAACAATACTAGTTACCTCCCTCTCTGGTATTTCCTTAAACTTTGAGAATGTGAAGCCCTTTTTCATCCTGCAGAAGACATGATTAGAAAATTGTAACCAAACACCAGTTTCCTTTGCGGTAATACTTCCACGGTGATGTGGGATAGTCAGGAAGGCCTCATTTTAGAAATGAGTTGATGTCAACTCCATCAGAGGAAGCATTTGTAAAGGAATGAGAGACATTGTTATGGAGAGTGACTCTCAAGAGGCACTTCATCTAATCAAAGATGCTTCAACTACCAACCACTCCCTCTCTCATATCATTAATGGCATAAGGAGAATAGTGGGACAAGAGAAAGGGACTAGCTGGTCAAAGCAATGTTTTGAAAACGAATCAGACATCGAATCGATGAGCCCTATGGGTCATGGTTCAATTGTTGAAATAACCGAACCGTATGCGGTGTCGGGTCATGGTTTAACCGGCTCAACCGCTACGGTTGGTTCGATTTTTAAAACATATGGTCAAAGATTCCCAAGGACAACAATAATGTTGTTGATGCTTTAGCTAAACATAGTTTTACTTTAAGTTGTACTTTCGCTTTTTACGACTATGCCCCTCTTTTATCCACTCGATCATTCGTGGGGATAAAGGGGCCTTGGTTAATCAATAATTGTTTTCGCCCTGGGGTTTTAAGCCCTTTTTTCTCACAAAAAAACTCCATCAGAGGGAGCATTTGTTAAGAAGCAACGTGTGAAAGAAATGGGATAAATTGATAGCCTTTTTATAGTGGATGCATCAAATGTGAGCTGTTGATTAGAATTTTCGATGATGAATTTGAACTGTTGAAATTCCATCTGTTGAGGCACGTTTACCATAACAAATATAATCCACTCATTTTTCTGACACATTTGACTGATTGTAGGTCATTAATCGAAAGTGTTGGTGGAGTTGTTGAAACATAGAAAATTTCTGTTAAAAAATTCTGCAGAACCGTACCAGGTTCGATACCATGGTGTCGTACCCATTGAATCCCAGAAAAAAGGGATGCGTTGGAAAATTTTATATTCATTAAAGATATCTTGGTTATTTTGAAATTATGTCCACATAGGTAATTTCTGAAAAAGTAAAAAAAAATTAGAATTCTAAATTAAATTTTGAATATTTAATTGAGGGTAAAGTGAGAATAAACAAAATTATGGGGGGTATAAAGGACAATGGAGATATAAAAATCAAAACCTAATTAGTTTTTTTTAATAGGCAAAGTGGTTAGAAATTAGTGTGTTAGTAGTTAGAGGGGAGGGGGGAGCGGGGTTCGAACCCCGCCTACATTTTCACCAACGATGTCCTTTTCACTCAACCACGTGAGCTACCCTTTCGGGACTCAAAACCTAATTAGTTAACCCACCACTCATTAGTACCAATCCCCACTTTTAGCACAAATGATTCTCTTATTATTGCAGTAATTTTAAATTAATGTTATGTACCAAAAAAATAATAATTTTATGATGTGTAACTTTTCAATTGGTTGAGCCAAAAGCCATATGTTACGTATGTGACCGTGGAGTTTGACCAGTGGGCGTTGATCGGATAGAAAGGGGCAAATTGGGAATGACATAAAATTGTATCATCTAGGAACCCTTACCCTTGTTTTATTTATCGTTTCATCACACTCGCCACTCACTCACAGTAAAACGCTCTTCGCTTTCCTTCCCTAAACTCCGCGGCGTAGATCCGAGGAGTTTTTGGGAAACCCTAACTCCGTTCACAAACACCGTCACTTTTTTCAATCATCCAAGGTCTGTCTTCTCTTCTCCTCTCTTCTTCCTTTGCAATCCTTTTATTTTGTTATTTCGAAAGGGAAAAGATAACAATACACAGAAAAAACAAATAATCCTCTTTTTTCTTTCACTTTTATCGGCGATAATAGGGAAAAAAAGTTTATTCGTTTTCTTTTTTAGATTCATTATCGTAAACTGCATTTTATTCTGCAATAAATTGCTTGGATTCTAGTAATAGGCTTTTAGTGCTAAGAAATCTCTCTCTTTTTTACTGTAGTTACATATTTTTTTTTCTATTCATAGATTATATCGTTTTTTCTTTTGTTCTAACTGTTAGCGTTTTACACATGCGGATTTAAATCTCTTGCGTGGTATAAACATGACGCTATAACCATTGTTGTTAGTGTTGCAGTCATGGCAGGAGAGGCACCAGATGGGTCACAGTTCGATGCTAATAAATATGATTCTAGAATGAATGATTTGTAAGAACTTTCACTTTTCTTGTTACTAGTTAGTTGTAATGCAAACATTCTGGTTTCTGCTGGTGCTGATGTTGTTTTTGTCTTATTTTGGATATATGCTTGCAATTGGATGCTTAAATTTTACCTGTTTCTTTCAGAATTGCTACTGAGGAGGGACAGGATTTCTTCACTTCTTATGATGAGGTTTATGATAGTTTTGATGCTATGGGTTTGCAAGAGAATCTCCTCAGGGGAATTTATGCATATGGTAAAATATAATGTTCTTTTTAGTAGCTTTTTCGTTATGCTTTTCACCCTATTTTAAACTCGAAAAATATCATTCATGGTCTTGGAATTTATTGTTCTACCTTGAAATTCTTGTGTCTCTTTTTTCTTAGAGTGTGTTTGGCAGAGGAGAAAGAGGGAAGAGAGAGGAAGGGAGGAGAGAGAATTACTTTCTATTGTTTGGTTTAGGAGAAATAGGATACAGAGAATCAGTTTAGTACTTTTTGATTAAACTAATTCCCTCCATTTCTCTATGTTATTTCTCTCCTAACCAAACAATAGAAAGTTCTCCCTCTCTCTTCCCTCTTTCTCTTTTACCAAACACACCCTTAAGTAGTTTGAAATGTATGGTGGGAGCATATAATGAAACATGATGTTTGTCTTGTTATTCTGCTATCATATGTATAAGCATGGTATTTTGTTGTTGTTGTTGTGTTACTGCTGTTTTTCTTTAATTATGTTCAATTCCTTAAACTAGTGTGATTTCTGCTTTAGGTTTTGAAAAGCCATCGGCCATTCAGCAAAGGGGAATAGTTCCCTTCTGCAAGGGACTTGATGTTATTCAACAGGCTCAGTCTGGAACTGGAAAGACAGCAACTTTCTGCTCTGGTATTCTGCAGCAACTTGACTACAGTTTGACACAATGTCAGGCCTTGGTCTTAGCACCAACTCGTGAGCTTGCTCAGCAGATTGAGAAGGTTATGCGTGCACTTGGAGATTACCTAAGTGTCAAGGTGCATGCTTGTGTGGGAGGTACAAGTGTTCGTGAAGACCAACGCATCCTGCAAAGTGGTGTTCATGTTGTGGTTGGTACTCCTGGTCGTGTGTTTGATATGCTGCGCAGGCAGTCTCTTCATCCAGATTACATCAAGATGTTTGTGTTGGATGAGGCTGATGAAATGCTTTCCCGAGGTTTTAAGGATCAGGTACTATTTAATTCATAACTGTGTTTTTCACTTGGGATCTGGCGCTATTTAATTTATAACTGTGGTTTCACTTTGTATCTGATACTATTTAATTCATAACTGCCTTTTCCACCTTGTGTACTACCTATATGGATTTGTAAACTTGTCCTTTTCAACTCTCTCTCTCTCCCCTATCATTTTTTTTTTCATTTTCTTTTTTCTGCTCAAATGTTTAAAGTATCTTTACTTTCAGCTCTGTCTAGATGTTTGCTTGTGTTATCTTTGAAATTTCTTATATAGTAATGTGTCATAAATTCTGGAACCTTTCAATTAACTGAAGAATTTAACCTTTTCTGCCATTTTTAGGTTTGTAGTAATCTTCCTATAAGATTTGATGTATGCGCAACTGCTTTAACCTACTTGGCTTTATTGTTGCCAGATCTACGATATATTTCAGCTCCTGCCAGGTAAGATTCAAGTAGGAGTTTTCTCTGCTACAATGCCTCCTGAGGCCCTTGAGATCACAAGGAAGTTTATGAACAAACCTGTGAGGATCCTTGTGAAGCGTGATGAGCTCACCTTGGAGGGTATTAAGCAGTTTTATGTCAATGTTGAGAAAGAAGAGTGGAAGCTGGACACACTCTGTGATCTTTATGAGACACTAGCTATTACTCAGAGTGTCATTTTTGTTAACACCAGAAGGAAAGTTGATTGGTTGACTGACAAGATGCGAAGCCGTGACCATACAGTCTCTGCTACTCATGGAGACATGGATCAGAATACCAGGGACATTATTATGCGTGAATTCCGTTCTGGGTCTTCTCGTGTTTTAATAACTACCGATCTCTTGGCTCGTGGTATCGATGTCCAACAAGTGTCTCTAGTTATAAACTTTGATCTCCCCACACAGCCTGAGAACTATCTCCATCGCATTGGTCGTAGTGGTAGGTTTGGTAGAAAAGGTGTTGCCATCAACTTTATCACGAAGGAAGATGAAAAGATGCTGTACGATATCCAGAAGTTTTACAATGTGTTAATTGAGGAGCTGCCATCAAATGTTGCTGAGCTCCTCTGATGAGATTTTGTCCTCCATGATGATGATGATGATCATATTAGATGAGAATTAGTTTGCCTTTGGTAAGTGCTATGTAGTGTTTATTTTCCCTTCTCTCCCCCTCCACCTCTTTTTTGTTGAATTTCTGCTTTTGAACCTTGTTTAATAGGCTTGGTTATTTATTTTGCATCGTCAGTTGTCTGAATATCTAATCCAAGGGTTTAAGTACATTCAAATTTGGATTACCATTATTGGCCATTTCCGGCGGACAATTTTCTAATGTATGTTAGTTTCACTTAACGTAAAATACATTGATGTGACTTTTATGATGTATTTATAAGTGTGGTGGGATGAGATGTGGTGTGACATTGCTCTTTCGGACTCGGGTTGAGTTTCTGCTCATATGCTTTTCTCTTTATGCTTAGTCTATCAATTGAAAATCGATCTGTGAAATATTTATGAAATCATTGTATGGATGTATGGATTTTTTTTATAGAATAGAGTTGTTTTAGAAGTGAACTAGTGAGAGGATTAATGGGCAAAAATGTAGTCTTATTGCACTGCACTTGTTTCTGTAGAATAATGATATTGGCTGAAATGACGATTCATTAATATCATCTTGTTTCAGTTAGTTCCATTTTTTCTTCCCATCAAAATTTGAAAACGGTATTAGCATAGTGGAAAGTAGCTGATTGCTATCTTTCCGATTTTGAAAACGATTTTAGTAGAATAATGACATTGTTCTAGGCTTCAAGTTATGATTGCTATCTTTCCGTTGGGGATTGCATGCTATTAGAGTCTTAGTGTGCGTTTGGATGGAGCAATTAAAAATTCTTGAGAATTTCAAATTCTTGGCAATTGAAATGCTTCAATTGAAAATCCCTTCGGTTTCCAAATTTCTTGTTTGGATAAATATATTGAAATTCTTCAATTTTAAAATTCTTTGTTTGGATAGAGTAATTAAAATTCTTCATTTTTTATATTAATTAAAATTCTTCATTTTTTATATTAATTAAAATTCTTCATACGCACAAATTCGACATTTGACAAACCCAACGGACCAATCCAATGATAGCCCGACAGATGCATGCAATTTGGTCAACCGGGTCCGACAAAAATGCACCAACAATGGGCTTGATAAGACTCCTAAAACAATAACATTATACTAACAATGATCCTGATTTTAACCAAAAGAGTAATTTCAACATTTGTAATGAGAAACAAATATAACATCTACCAAAGCAATCACATTAGAAAACTAGAAACACACCATTTCATAGATTATACTACCATATGACCAAATTAATTAAAATTGACAAAATTTGAAATGGTCAAAGCATAAGCTTATGCTTTACTTACACACACTCATCTTGCTGCTATTATTGATTTCCCCAAATCCCTCAAACAGCTCAAGATTGAACTCACAAGTTCTATGTACTCAGAACAACCCAATAATGAAAACCATAAAATATAGTGAAAACTGTTAACGGTGATCAAACAGTGAAAAATCCAAAAGAGCTGAAATGTGCTCCTGAAAATTGCAAAGGAAAAAACAAAAACTGTACACAATGGAGATCTGAAAGAAAAACAATTGAGATCGAGAAAACGTAATTGAATTTGGAAGAGAAAACGAAAATGAAAACAAACCATTTTCTAACTGAATGAGATTGAGATTGAGATTGAGATTGAAGGAATGAAAGTGTTTGAATCTAGATGGGAGAGCAACGAACATGAATGAGACATAGAGATCTTTTCGACAGCGCGGAGCTAGCAATTTAGAGTATGTTTTGAGTTCTGCGATGAGAGAAGAGCTCGAGAGTCAAAAGCGGAAAAGTCGGCAACGAGAGACAATGTAAGTGCGAATCGCTGTCGAGAATTCTAAATTCTCTCTGAATAGGTGGAATTTGAAACACTTCATTTTTAGTTTTAGGGAAATACCTTACGAAATTCCAGAATTTTCAAAATCCATGGTCTTTATTATCCAAACACGGGAATTTGAACCTTGTCATTTTGATTGACTGAATAAATTACATTACCCCGTAAAATTCCTCTATCCAAACGGACTTAAACGTGTGTTTTTAGGTAACGGGGTGATGAGAATTGTTTTTGACATAATTTTATAGAGTTGACTTTTTTCAAGCGAGATGAACTTAATATGATTTTTTTAGATGTGATTGCTAGAAAACGTAATTTTTATCAATTATTGTTATATGGATATGCTAGCTAAATTTATTTTTATAGACACGTTGGATCGAAATTGCTTTTGATTGTGAAATAATTTAATTTGGATATCATCTTAAAATGATATTAGAAACTTAAAATTGAGTAAAATATACAATAAAAATACTAAATTAGCATAATATTATCAAATATAAAATGTCAAAATTAGAATTACATTTAGCCATTTAGAGAATATAATTTAACATGTAATATGAAACCAAACATTATTAAATACTGATTGCTTTACTTATATTCAATTATTTGATCTCAAATAGAGTCACTAACTTGGTCGATCTCTAATAAAATGCCGTGTCTAAAATTGGAAGCGGATCATGATATGTGATCCATACAAGATCAAAGAGTACGAATCATTCTATGACTTGAACTCAAGTTCCCAAATGAAAATTCAAGAAAAAGAGGATTATGCATGTTTTTCAACACAAATCAAGAACAAGAAAAGACTTACAAAAAGGATGAAGAAGACAAGAAAATGATCATGAGAAAGATGAAGTGGATCGCTATTTCCTAGAGAAGATAAGATCCATGGTCATGATCACCACAAGAGTTGTAAAGTCTCTTGATGAGATCCAAGAGTTTCTACCAAGAACCAAAGAGAGAATTCTACTTTCACAAATGCACACAAACTCGTGTTTCCATAATTATGAGCAAAGCTACTACAAATTTCTAAGCTTATAAGAAAACATGTTATAGATAGAGAGAAGATGAAGTATAAGGGAGTGCACTAGCACCAATCCTAAATAGCTTAGTGCCCACACTACCAAGGAATACATTCCAAAGTATCCACAAACCACTCATAGTATAGATATGGACTAGACTTGCGGCGAACTAGAAACCACATCTAAGACAAACCTCAAAATGCTATTTCAGTTGGAATGCGATTCTCTACTCACAAAATCTGCTACAATCACTGCAGTTTTATTAACAATAAGGAAAAGGATATTTTAGTCTTTTTATAACACTAACGCATATATCTATTCATTCTCTCTTTTCCCCACTAAATGCCCGGAATTTTGGTCCGTTTGAGCTGTGTGTCTATTTGTGACACTTTCATTTCGTGCTCTTCTAAGAAGGAGTCCCTTGTTGTTAGGTCTAGCACAGAAACAAAATATAGAGCCTAGGCCAATCTAGCTATTAAAGAACTTGTTTGAAATCCATTTTTAAAAAACAGTTTTTAATTTTCTATAATTTTAAAAGAACAAATTTTTTCTTCAAGAAGTTGGTCTATCACATCTGTGACCAAATTTTTATATTTATTCACAAAGTCATTGTCCGGGAGGAGTTAAAACAAAGTATTCTATATGAGGTATAGAGAAGTGATATCATTGATTCTCATTCTTTCAACCAACAGATTAAGCATCCAATATTTGATTATGTTATCCTTGTTCACATCCCATGATTATGGGAGTGTCTTCGTTAATGTCTTTTTTTTTATAAGCAAATTAGTGGGGTGGGGGAATGTTAGTTTCCGGAGATTGAACTCTGGACCTCCTTCTTATAACTCATTCGTTAATGTCTATTGT
The DNA here is from genome assembly GCA_963573325.1 of Astragalus glycyphyllos. Lineage (NCBI taxonomy): Eukaryota > Viridiplantae > Streptophyta > Magnoliopsida > Fabales > Fabaceae > Astragalus > Astragalus glycyphyllos. Next base: position 67,663,473 of record OY754308.1, read on the forward strand.
TAATGTCTATTGTATTTATAGGTGTAATGACAGTAATGTAATCAATCAAATCAGTTTTTTTTTTAAACCAAGGCATCCCTGCGTGAAACTATATAATCTCTTGAGGTACTGAGATTCATTTAAATGGTTGATATCTCTCACCAACTATTTTTCCATACGCATTGCTCAGAGATCAAACCCATGACTAGATGATTAAAGAGTCCAAATATCTACCATTTGTGCTATACTATTTTGGTATCAAATTAGTTTTCTTAGCCTTTAGGAAATAGTTTCTAAAACTTAAACTTCTTTCCTACCCATAGCATGGATATATATCCCTCATCCTACACTTCAAGAGTCGCCGAATCACCTCGTTTTAACTTTCTTTGTACTTCATCCGAATCGTATCAAGTTGTCTTCCTAAAAAAATGGTTGCTGCAATTGGTAATGCGATCAAATGGAATACAATTTTTTGTTTACTTTTTTCCATTATTAATTAATTATTTTACTAAATTTTGAAACAAGTACTAATGATGCCGTCTCAGACAGTCTTGAGCGAATTCTCGCTCTTCCTTCGAGTACTAATGATGTCGTCTCAGATAGTCTCGTTTGGAAAGGGCGTACAAAAAGAATTTACACAGCTAATCAAGGTTATAAGTAGCTTTTGCATCGGCGAAATGGGCTTGTTAGTGGTCTTATTACTTTGGATTGGAATTGGATTTGGAAGTCTTATACACCTGAGAAAATTAAATTTTTTATTTAGACGGTGTGTCACAATTCCCTCCCTACTCTTGCTATGCTACATAGACGAGATATGTCTGTGACTTCAACGTGTCCTCGGTGTCAACATCCGGTTGAATGTTTATACTTGGCTCTAGCAAGGTTTCTCTCAAGAGGATCCTTGTTTGTTTATTTCATTGGTTTGGTGGTTGTGGAGGGCTTGCAACTGTATAGTCATTGCTAAAGAAGATTTCTTCATTTCTACTTTGCAATATAGGACCCATAATTATGCGTATTTGGTTAGTGTTTGTAAACAAGTTGCTGCTAGCAATGTCAGCATTCCTCGCTGGGTCTCTTGGCATACTCGTAGGGAGGATTGTATCGTCCTCAATACGGATGGTAGCAGCTTGGGTAACCACGGTCCTTCTGGTTTTGGGGGTCTCCTTCGTAGATCAGATGGCTCTTGGATCAAAGGTTTCGCAGGTTATATTGGAACTACAAATAACTTACATGTTGAGCTCATAGCTCTTCTGCATGGTATTCAGCTTGCTTGGGAGGATGGCCACTGTCACATAATTTGTTATTCAGACTCTCTCCTTACTATTCAGGTTGTAACTTCTCCTCTTAACCAGTGGCATGTCTACGCGTCTATTATAGCTACTATTCAAGAATTGATGAAGCGGTCTTGGCAGTTTTCTTTGGTTCACACTCTTCGGGAAGGAAACATGTGTGCTGATATTTTGGCAAAGATGGGATCTTTGACTGTTCAACCTTTGCTTATGCTTAACTTCCCCTCTCCTTACCTCCTTCTTCCTTTGCAGGCAGAAGCTAGGAGGATAAAGTTCTTGCGTCCCTAGTCTCTTTTTGCTTCTCTTTTTCTTTTGGTTTCTTTTCCATTCCATTACCAAAAAAAAGTTAAATAAAAATGGTTATAGAGTTTAATTTATATACACAATCCTTGTATACATGTACACTATCTACCAATTATAAGCTGACACATCATTAAAAAGAAGTTACTCAATTTTAATCACATGATGTGTCATCCCTACCATCCATGTATTGTGATTGTCGGATAGTGTAATAAGCTTTACAAAGAATGTGTATACTAATTAAACTCAAATAGTTATTAATTTTAGAAGCTTTATAATTATTATAATTATAATTTTATAATTATAAACTAAACCTCTCACTAGCCCACTGCCCACACTATACAAAGACGTGTCCTTGAACTTGAGCGTTAAGAGAGAACTGGGTTTACGATTCACGTCACGTGTCCACGGGAAGCAAAAGGGAGGTTGTGGTGTGGTTCACTTTGCTTGCTGCATCTGTCACTATCCGCATTCACCACCCACCCCGCCTCCCTTCGCCTGCTTGCTTAATCATAATCAAACGTATTTTCATTTTTTAATATTAAAAAACTCGTTTCTTCCCAAACAGGGGACAACCCAAGCCAAGCCAAGCCTTTCGTCCCCAATACCTTTATTACTCGAATCTGGTTCCTTTTCTTTGTGCTTTCTATATTCATTGCATTGCATGACACTAACAACAAATAACACTTAACCATTTCCTCTCTCCGCTCGTTCCCTTGTATGGTAGTACTACCTACCTCCGCACTGCTAATATTATTCTTATTCTAATAAACAATATTATAATAATTTACAGATCGTTTGTGGAGTAGACCAAGTAAACGACAACGTTTGCTCTTCTTCTCCGATGGCGATTTCCGACAAGCCTCAAATTGTAGGCACCGGCGCCATCCAAAACGCTTCAACTATCAGCCACTCCTCCGTCTTACGCCGCAGGCATAGTAGTGGCTTCTTCGATTCGTCTACGACTGTCCAAGGCGAGAGTTCGAGTGAAGAGTTGGTTGAGGATTCTAGTTCCGATGACTCCGTGAGCAGCGACCGACACAGCGGCGTCAATTCAGAACAAAACCGACTGCCTGATATTTCCGCCGTCAAATTCGCTTACCGTCCTTCTGTTCCCGCTCATCGTAGAATCAAGGAAAGTCCTCTTAGCTCCGACAACATTTTCCGTCAGGTTCTCGCCGTTAATTCATTTCTCACTTTTGTTTCTCAAATTTCAGTTTGTATTTTTAAATTAGATCAGAATTTGACACGATGGAATGTGAAAACATGGAAATGTGTACGCAAATGTGTAATTGTTAGTTATCAGTTATCGTTTTGAATAACAGAATGGGAGAATCGTTATTTTCCTTACCTACTACTGCGGTTTCAGTGTGTTAATTGTTTTTCTTTACTAATTATCTAATCAGTTGCAGAGTCACGCGGGACTCTTCAACCTGTGTATAGTAGTACTTGTTGCGGTTAACAGCAGGCTTATCATTGAGAATTTAATGAAGGTTTCCATCTTCCCTGTTTAATTCTGCATTTCACCTGCAAACTTACTTTTCATTATGGCTCTGTTAAAATGTGTGTGTTTTTTATTTTGCAGTATGGTTGGTTGATTAAGTCTGGCTTTTGGTTTAGTTCAAATTCATTGAGAGATTGGCCCCTCTTCATGTGTTGGTAATGAGTTTTCTTAGCTTAATTATTTTGATGATTGTTTCTTAAAACGTAATTTGATAGCAAGTGCTTTTTGCTTGCCTTGCAGTCTTACTCTTGCCATATTTCCTTTTGCCGCCTTTGCAGTTGAAAAGTTAGCACGACAGAAGTCTATTTCTGAACCCGTAAGTTATCAGACCAGCTGTACTTCTAATTTTATTAGATTTTGAGAGCTTGGAGTTGTATTGTAGGTAGGGGGACCACAGGAATCTTTGTTTGCTGTATAACTAAAATAGTTTTGAAATATAGTAGATTGTGGTGTTCTATTTTAAACCATATAATGTTTAGTGCATGGGAATATTAACTTTAATTTTGCAGGTTGTTGTTCTACTTCATATAATCAATACAACAGCTGCAGTTCTCTATCCTATTTTAGTAATCCTCAGGTCAGTTGACTTTAGTAATCCTCTTTCAAAATTTGTAATTAAACTAACTGAATATGAATTTAAGTTGATAATGGGTTATATAATTAATAAATTTTATGATATAACAGGATTAAAAAAAACTATTAAAGGATAGGAATTGTTATAGAATTGAACCCTCAGTCCCTGGTTCAGTACCAACATGATACGCCAACAAAGTCAAGTTAGAAAAAATGAAAAGGGAAAAAGAAAAAAAACTGAAGACACATCCGACTTTCTGTACGAGGGATAAAGTAAAAATCACTCAAGGGATAAAATAATTAGATAGTTGTACATTCTTGGTCATTTCAATAGATAAAGCTATCTTGAAGATGCTTGTTGTGTTCCTCTGCAGGTGTGATTCTGCTTTTCAATCAGGCGTCACATTAATGCTATTTGCTTGCGTTGTATGGTTAAAATTGGTTTCTTATGCACATACGAACTACGATTTGAGAGCACTTACCAATTCAATTGAAAAGGTAATATTCGTGTTCTGCTTATAAGTTAGTAGATAACTATTGCAAAATATCATTTAAACTTCTTTGTAGACTGAATACTTGAAAATGAGGATATGCTGCACAATCTATGTCATGATTAGATATTAAACACGAGCATCCTGCTTTACTAACTTCGGATTATGTACTGAAAGCACAGTTTATTTCGTCTTTATTAGAATCACATCAATCATGCTTTCCCCTTCATTCCTTAATTATTTATGTTTGATAATCTCTTCACATGTGCAAATTTGTGATAGATACACCTTCCATTTTCCCCTCCTTCAAGCATGTTTATTGTGTTACAGGGAGAAGAGGTTCCCAATACTCTGAACATGGACTATCCATACGATGTGAGCTTCAAAAGCCTGGCTTACTTTATGGTTGCTCCTACATTATGCTACCAGGTACCAGCATTGTCAAGTGATTTACTTAATGTTTGAATGCAACTATTTTCAACTTGTCATTGTGGCCTCATTTAGTTTAACCTTGTTTAGTGACATTTGCATCCAGTTTTCTTTCATTAGATTAGATTGCTTATAGGCACAACCATATGGACTTATAAATATATCTTCAGTACTATGGAATATGTTTGAAGTTTTTACTTTGGGTCTAGTCAGAATATGCCATGCACAAATGCTGCCAGGAATTGAATTCCCTTTTAACAAGCATAACTAATCCAGAATGTTTGATTTTGCTGTGTGATCACTTGTTCAGTAGGATTTTCGAAATGGCTCTCTAATCATCATCTTCAATACATACCATATCTTTCAGAAAATGTTTCCAATTCTGATCCTGCCTTTCCTTTTCATTTCTAGATGTCGGCCATTTGACTTAATTCATTCACTCTCAGTGCTCCTTTTCTCTTGGCATGCATGTAGGCAACCCCACACTTTGCAGTCTCATATATTGCGTAACAACCTCTACAGCAGAACTGCCAAAATTCTTTCTCTAGCATCCCTTGTACTTTCCCATTTGTACAAAACTCCAAACATACTTTTCTTGCATTCCACTAGTTACTGGACCAATTCTGCTAGTCATGTTGAACCTCAATCTGATTATCATTTTTTTTTGTTCTGGTTGTGTTTTATCCCAGTCGCTACTTCTAGTTATTATTTATGTAGCAGGTTCTTTTACGGGATTGGCTGTTACACGACTCACTAGGATGAAAATATGAATGTAGCATACGTTTCTGCCACATTTTATGATTACTGTGTTGGCTCAGCCATCTTCTGTTATTTAGGGGATTGGCTGTTACACAACTCACTCGAACTCTGCCACATTTTATGATTCCTAAGCTGCAATTCATTTGTTTTTTGCATTTTCCCACATAAATGCATCTCCAAGTGCGTTGCATTTTTTTTCCTGGGAGCAAATTTTTCTGAATTTTTCTCACACTTATTTTGTTTTCTTTTATCTTTTGGGCTATGAACTATTGCTTCAGCCAAGATATCCTCGCACCCCTTTTATTCGTAAGGGTTGGTTGTTACGTCAGCTTGTCAAGCTGATAATATTTACAGGAGTTATGGGATTTATAATAGAGCAAGTAAGCAGTGCCTGTTAATAAATTGTATTTTCATTTCTACTTGTTTGTTCCTTTTTCTTTTTTTACATTCTTGTGTTTTATTTATACCGATTCTCCAGGTATTCTGACATTGTTTTGATCATGTAATTTTGCAGTATATTAATCCTATTGTACAAAATTCACAGCATCCTTTGAAGGGAAACCTTCTATATGCCATCGAAAGAGTGCTGAAGCTATCTGTTCCAAATTTATATGTGTGGCTCTGCATGTTCTACTGCTTTTTCCACCTTTGGTATTCCATCTCTTATTCTGTTAAACATGTGTGTGGGTGCGCGTGCGCATATGTCTTCACTTGCTATCAATTGAAGAATTAAATTCCTAGTTTCTTGTGTTGATGTCATGACTTTTGTAACCTACCAATTTTCTCATCTTGGTGCTGCTATATATATACACACATGTTTGTAATTGATTAATCTTTCAAACCATAGTATTCAATGGTGCGCCTTCTGACCGCTGCTTGAATGTAGGTTGAATATACTCGCGGAGCTTCTTCGATTTGGTGATCGTGAGTTCTACCAGGATTGGTGGAATGCCAAAACTGTTGAAGAGGTAGGTTATTTTGCCTGATAAATTGTTGTTTATTTACATTACACTACTTTCATTTTTTTACGAAGATAATTGATGACCTATTTGTCTTTGCTGGATGAATTTGTGCCACTGCTACCATCAGTATTGGAGGATGTGGAATATGGTATGTCTTTTTTGGACTTAGTTTTGATGACCAAGTTGTTTAAGCCTTTAGTTTGTTGTCTGCAAAAGAATTTCAAGGTCTTGTACATTCTAGTGAACATGTATTTATTTTGTATTAGTATGATAGAAACTGGTTCTCAATGAAATTAATTCACAATAATACACACTCAGAATCTGTTTTATTGGGGAACAGAATCTGATTTTACAAGATATAACTCACAATATTCACAAGACCAATTCCTAGAGAACATATGAGAGTCTCTAGTCTCTCCCAAACCCAAACCACTTACAAATGACAAGATAACTGTTTTTGAAAAACAGTTTGCTTATTTAATACAATCTGATAACTACCCATATAACTGCCTATGCCTATTAATTCAAATAAATAAACACACAATACTATAAAATACATAAAATACATAAACTGGCTGTGCCTAGTCATGCGCCTGGTCAGAATCCTGTGCCTGGGCAGTAGCCTTGGGTCCTTTCTTTCTTTCATAAACCTTTCTTATGAGTGGTCTAACAATACTCCCCCCCAAAAGAGTCACCTTGTCCTCAAGGTGAAAAGAAGGAAATTGCTCTTTGATGACTTCAACTGATTCCCAAGTCGCTTCAAAATCTGGAAGGTCCTTCCATTGAATTAATACTTCAGCAACCCCATCAGAAGTATTGCGGACAGATTTAACGGCTTCTGGAAAAACTTGGAGCTCCAAATTCTCTGTCAACATTGGCGGGAGAGGTTGTGGATTTGCACTCGTTTTGATTGCCTTCTTTAACAAGGATGCATGGAATACTGGATGAATTTTGCTGCTTGATGGTAATGCCAATTTAAAAGCAACCGGACCAATCTTCTTTATAATCTGATATGGACCATAGTATCTGGGGCTTAACTTCTCATTTCTCTTCTTAGCAAGAGATTTCAACCTGTAGGGCTGTAGTTTCAAATAAACCCAATCATTGACCTCCAATGTTACTTGTCGCCTGGATTTATCCGCATATGTTTTCATTTGCACTTGTGCTTTAACAAGGTTTTGCTTCAAATCATGGAGAATCTGGTCCCTCTCCTCGGTCATTAGGTTAACTTCCTCAACTGATGAAGGGATGGTAGTACCTTTGAGAAGATGAGGAGGTTCTCTACCGTAAAGAGCCTTGAAAGGGGTCAATTTCAGAGAACTGTTGTAATTAGTATTGAACCAGAATTCTGCCCACCCAAGCCATTTCATCCATTGTTTTGGTTTGCTGCCGGTAAGACATCGTAAGTACGTCTCTAAACTTCTGTTTACTACTTCAGTTTGGCCATCAGTTTGTGGATGATATGCTGAACTGAATTTCAGTTTTGTTCCAGCCAATTTAAACAATTCAGCCCAGAAATGGCTAAGGAAAATCTTGTCCCGATCCGATACAATGGTTGTAGGGAAACCATGTAATTTGACTACCTCTTGAATGAAACTTTCAGCAACATCCTTGGCTGTAAAAGGATGACTCAAAGGAATGAAATGTGAGTACTTTGTTAAGCGATCAACCACCACCAGTATGACATTCTTTCCTTGAGATTTTGGTAACCCTTCTATAAAATCCATAGAGATATCAGCCCAAACTTGTGTAGGTATAGGCAAAGGTTGTAACAAACCTGTTGGAGAGAGAGTCTGGTACTTATTAATTTGGCAGATTTCACAATTTGCTACAAATTGTTGGATATCTTTCTTCATTCCTTCCCAATATACAATGGCTGAAATTCTTTTATAAGTTCTAAAAAATCCAGAATGTCCACCTGTAAGTGAATTATGAAACTCTTCCAGCAACTTTGAAATCTTGGAGGAACCCTTAGGAATCACCAATCGGCCTTTAAAGAACAGCTTCCTATCTTTAAATGTGTAGCCAGGATGTGAATTTGCATTCTGCATTAAATCTTGCATAATTGAGCACAATTTCTGATCTTTCTGAATCTCTTGTTCCCATTCTTCTAATTCATCAAATCTGATAGATGATAAGGCAGCATAGGTCATCTTTCTAGAGAGGGCATCAGCAACTCCATTCTCAGTACCTGGTCTGTATTGAATTTCAAAATCCAAACCCATCAATTTGGATGTCCATTTGAATTGTTCTTCACTCAAGACTCGTTGATCCGAAAGGAATTTGAGACTCTTTTGATCAGTCAGGATGATAAAATGGCGTCCCATCAAGTAGTGTCGCCATTTTTGAACTGCTAAGACAATGGCCATCAATTCTCTCTCATATATTGATTTAGCCTGTGCTCTATCTGATAGGGTCTGGCTGTAGAATGCTACTGGTCGTCCTTCCTGCAACAAGACAGCACCAAGACCTTTGTTGGAAGCATCCGTCTCTAGAATGAACACCTTAGAAAAATCTGGTACGGTTAGAATAGGCAATTCTGTCATTTTCTTCTTCAAGGTGTCAAAGGAGTCTTGTGCCTCTGGATTCCAATGAAAGCTGTCCTTCTTTAAAAGTTGAGTCAAGGGCCTTGCAATCTTGCCATAATCCTGCACAAAACGCCTGTAGTAACCAGTTAGACCTAGAAAACCCCTCAAAGCTTTCAAATCCTTTGGAATTGGCCAGTCCATCATGACTTCTATCTTCTTAGGATCTGCTGCCACACCTGCACCTGAAATGATATGTCCCAAATATTCAAGTTGTTTCTGGCAAAATGAACATTTCTTGAGGTTAGCATACAATTGATGCTCTCTGAGTAAGGTCAACACAGCTTGTAAATGATTCTGGTGCTCTTCTTCGGATTTGCTGTAAATTAGAATATCATCAAAGAAAACTAATACAAATTTTCTTAAGTATGGCCTCAACATCTCATTCATCAAAGACTGGAAAGTAGAGGGGGCATTAGTGAGCCCAAATGGCATTACAACAAATTCGTAATGTCCTTCATGTGTTCGGAAAGCAGTCTTAGGAATATCAGCTTCTTTCATTCTTATCTGATGATAACCGGACCTCAAATCTAGTTTAGAAAATATAACAGCCCCACCAAGTTCATCCAGTAGTTCGTCAATAATTGGAATTGGAAATTTGTCGGGTACAGTAATCTTATTTAAAGCCCTATAATCAACACAAAATCGCCATCCACCATCCTTCTTTTTGACTAGGATAATAGGACTAGAATAGGGACTAACACTTGGTCTAATCACACCAGATCTTAACATATCATTCACCAATTTTTCTATTTCATTTTTCTGGTAATGAGGATACCTGTAGGGCCTGAGGTTAGGAATTTGTGCACCTTCCTTCAACACAATGGCATGATCTTGTCTCCGGGAGGGTGGCAGTCCTTTGGATTCTTGAAAAACATCTTCAAAATTGTCCAAAACAGCATGGCACCATTCTGGTTTCTGAATTTCATTGTTGTCCAGCCCATCAAGTCCATGGAATTCCAAGACATAGGCCTGTCCTGTGTCTTTAACAGCTTTGAAAATCAATTTTAAGGAGGCAGATCCCCTTAAAAGTTCTGGTTCACCCCTCAAAATGTGATACCTATTACCAACAGGGATCTTAATCATCAAATCCTTGAAATTAGCCTTGATCTCACCCAAACTAGAGAGCCATTCCATGCCAAGCACCATATCCACACCTCCTAACTCAAATACAAAGAAGTCTTCAAATGTATCAAGGCCTTGTAATGTTAATTTCAGCTTTGGACACATTCCTTCGCAAGGAATCTTTCTACCATCTCCTACTTCCACATAATATGGCGGTGTTTCTTCCACGGAAAGTTGTTCTTCCTTAACCAATAATGAAGATATAAAATTATGAGAGGCTCCACAATCCATCAACACCACAACTTTTCTTCCATTCAAAATTCCCCACAGTTTAATAGACTTCTTAGTGGTTAAACCGGTAATGCTATACATGGACAATTGTAGTGCTTTCATTTCTTGACCAGCCTCTTCCACTTCCTGTTCAGACTCATTTCTATCATCTACTTCATCTTCTTCCATGAGTAACACTTGTAATTGTTTATTAGCACACCTATGCCCCGGTGTAAACCTTTCATCACATCGATAACAAAGTCCCTTGGTTCTCCTATCTTCATATTCAGCCGGGGAAAGCCTTTTAAATCCCCTTCCTGTAGTAACATTTGCTTTATTATTTTTGAAAAAGTTGCTGCCCGAAGCAATTTCGGTAGTAGAAATTCGATTATTGGGTTCCCAAGTTGCTGTCCGGTTGGTATTATAAGGCCTAAAGTTAGACCTAGTACTGGAAGTATTGTTGTTTAATCCTTTGGCCAGCAAGGTATTTCTTTCATCCGCCCTTTGGGCATATTCCATTAACTCTGGTAAAGTATCCACGGGATGAAGTTTCAATTCTGCCTTGATCACATCTTTCAACCCATTCAAAAATATTCCCTTCAAATGAGAGGAATCTACATTCTTTAGGGGTCCTGCATATAATTCGAATTGTTCCCGGTACTCTTCTACACTCCCAGTTTGTTTGAGACTCAACAGAAATTCAAAAGGACTTTCGATCATTGATGGTTGAAAGCGTTTCAGAATTGCATTTCCGAAATCTTCCCATGATGGTAATGGAGTTGTACGTTCCCACCATTGATACCAAGCCAAAGCTTTTCCTTCCATGGCTACCATTATTGCTTGTAATTTGTCCCTTTCATTCACTCCTTTTATTTCAAAGAACCTTTCAACCTTGTTAAGCCATCCATAGGCATCATTTCCTTCAAAAATAGGAATTTCCAATTTCCGCCAACGTTCTTCTCTCATACGCGGATAACAGTTCTGTCCACCGTAATTTTCTCCATTGAAACTGCCTTCTGGTTCTTCCCAACCATCATACGGTTCTGGTTCTTCAAACTGTGCAGGATTCTGGCGCCCAGAATTGCGCCTGTGGCAGTAACTGCCATCATAACCGCCATCATAACAGCCGTAACTGCCATAGCCACCACTGCGCCTGTATGGAGGATTGCGCCTGATGGTGCCTTGGGGTCCTTGCAGGGCCTGGACAGATTCTTGTAACTGCTGAACAGTTTGCACAATATTTGGTAACTGCTGGACAGTTTCCAATACAGCGTCAATTCTTCTTCTGTCTTCTTCCCTTGCACGCTCCATTTCTTCGAAGCGTGATTCCATGTCTCCTCTCGTAATAACCATCAATTACCCAGGAAAATAACTGCTTTGATACCAGTTGATAGAAACTGGTTCTCAATGAAATTAATTCACAATAATACACACTCAGAATCTGTTTTATTGGGGAACAGAATCTGATTTTACAAGATATAACTCACAATATTCACAAGACCAATTCCTAGAGAACATATGAGAGTCTCTAGTCTCTCCCAAACCCAAACCACTTACAAATGACAAGATAACTGTTTTTGAAAAACAGTTTGCTTATTTAATACAATCTGATAACTACCCATATAACTGCCTATGCCTATTAATTCAAATAAATAAACACACAATACTATAAAATACATAAAATACATAAACTGGCTGTGCCTAGTCATGCGCCTGGTCAGAATCCTGTGCCTGGGCAGTAGCCTTGGGTCCTTTCTTTCTTTCATAAACCTTTCTTATGAGTGGTCTAACATAGTATTACTATGCCACCACGGTATATTGATGGTTGACAACTCTATGAGGATATGTTAACAAAAAGAAGAATGAGAAGTTACAGCTCGTTTCCATATGTTACTTCTGCAGTGTTCTATTTGTTACCTAGTAAATGATTCTTTTTTTTTTAACAGCACCAAGTACATGATTCTAAAACTGCATTTCAAAAAATATCCATGAAACTTATTACTTTTTAGTGTAATTCTAAAGCATTAGTATACAACTGAGTGGATTTGTTCACTTTGCAGCCGGTTCACAAATGGATGGTCCGCCACCTGTATTTTCCATGTTTAAGAAATGGCATGCCCAAGGTAATAAAGCATCCTCCTCTGTTGCTGAACAAACCCCGAGGTTACTCAATCCACACACTTTTAAGCTGTGCATGGAAAGTGTCTTAGCATATTGTCAGTCTAAGTTTACTATCGCTGGTTGGGTTTAAAAATAATTGCATTCAATGTTGTTGAATTGAATTTAGCATCCTACCTTTTTCCTAGTATACAAAATAACAATGCAAAAAATTGTCAAAGAATCTATGTTGCGTAAATTTTAAACTACGCACACAGACGCACTAATTGTATCATGTATGGTATTGTGTGTCTAATGCACAAACAGGCATGTGCATGTAAATTGACTTGAACAAGAATAATGAAGGAACTTCATTAAGGTTAACTTTGTTCCCCATCCCCATAAGTTAGTAAATTTTGTTTTAATCCCTATGTAAGTTTTCTCGATTCCAGTTCTTGCGCTAACATAAATAGTGTACTTTTAGTCTCTCGCGGCTTGCCGATGATGAAAAGCACAGTATATTTGTATTTTTCAAAGGACTAGGTGAATTAAATTTAAATAGTAACCAAAATCAAAACTTGTTATCGTTTTTTCCTCCTTGGTGTTTGTTATCAAGCATTACTTACCAGCATAGTTGTTTCTCCTTGGCTGGTAATTTGACTGGGTTCTCTTGTTGAACATATTGGTATGTTATATATTTTTGTTCTAATATATTTATACTTGCCTTTTTTTGTCATATTCTACAGGGTGTTGCTGTTATAATTGCCTTCCTGGTTTCTGCTTTGTTCCATGAGGTGTGCTGTTCGTCTCTCTTTCTATATATCCTTTACTCTTCCCCCTTTGATATATGTTGTAATGGATGTTCTACTTGGGAGCTTGTGTGCATGCTAACACTAATCTAAGTGAGGAGAATCTTGCTTCAATTCGCTACTTGAGTATTCTTCTCCCCTTCCCTCCCCTTTGGCAGTTATGCCACTCTGAGGGACAAGGATTTAACTTAGACACGAAGCTGCCAGTTGTGACCGATTTATGATACATGAAATGTAAAACATTACTTGTCTAAGTCTTTAAGCTATCTACAACCCCACAAGGTGCCACAGGGCCCTAGCCATGGGCCGCCAGTTACTAAAACCTCAAGTACCTTATGAGCTGGCTGCGGTTTGCACATCTTAAAGATGAATTCTGACATGACAATTATATTTTGAATATTATACTTTCTAGTTTGTACCTGTGCTGTAATAATATTAATTCTGGTAACAAAACTCCCCAAGTTACACTCAAGGATATTTGCCTTTAGCTGTGAATTATTTTGTGTGTGCGTGTAGTAGTTATGTCGTTTTCAGTGATTCTGTCGTTTGTTCCTCTTAATAGAAGTGGGCATGCAAATATGATGAACTTATTGATTTGCTGCCAGTGACAACCAGCGTTTTGCATTTTTTCTGATGGTTCTTATTTCATCCAAGTGCAGCTGTGCATAGCCGTTCCTTGCCACATATTCAAGTTGTGGGCTTTTATTGGAATAATGTTTCAGGTAAAATCAAGTTATCATATCATATTCTGCTTGCGCATCTGTTGTTATTGAACTTGAGTTTTCTCTTATCACTTATGGGTACGTTACGTTTGGATGGAGGGCTTTGTAAAGGAGGGGCTGGATGGAGGGCTTTGTAGAGGAGGGGCCGGGAGGAGAGGGGATGACTTATTTTTCTTTTCTAAATTATGGAAGTTATAATATATTTAAACAAATGTAATTGAAATGTTATACAATCATATATCAAGGTAACCTCTTAATTTTCTTAAAACTCTGAAATATGTATTGAAATATAGACTTAGCCTCCAAAGACTCTCCCCTCTAAAACCCTCCATCCAAACATACCTTTCGTGTCAAACTTAATACAATTTTCTCTTGAAATCAAACCCCCACCCTCCTCCTGAGTCAGCGGATAAACTAAGAAAATAGAGAGAAGGAAATGGAACTTGATATTCAGATTCTAATGTGAAGCCAATCGAAAGCAGTTTATATGTTAAGCAGGGATAGCACAAAAGCAGTGAGATGACTATGTAACGACATCCTAACAAACCTGCTTGTGTGGCTTCTTTGGAATAGTTGATGATTATTCTTAGAAACCCTTAATCCTCGCCCACTTAGCTAACTTTTGGGTAGGCTTAAGCCCAACTTCTAAGAATAGTAGTATCACCCATATTCTTGGTTCACCTGACACGATAATGAATGTCTTTTTGTTTTCTAGGTTCCTCTGGTCTTGTTAACTAATTATCTGCAAAACAAATTCAGAAACTCAATGGTAAGTGTGCTATTTAAGCTTATCATCAGTGTATCATAATGCATCCTATAACTTCCAGTTTGTTATCTTTAAGTTGATTCATCGGTTTTTTTAATTGTTAATTTTCTTCATGCCACCAGGTTGGAAATATGATTTTTTGGTTCATATTTAGTATTCTTGGTCAACCTATGTGCGTTCTACTATACTACCATGACTTGATGAATAGAAAAAGCAAACTTGACCTAAACTAGTATTCCACCATTTATCCATGCATGCGGATGAGCTTTTTCTCAGTTTTCGGAGAGTATGGTTGATATGGTTATGTCGGTCAGTGTTGTTTTCTACGGGTATCATCATCTACCATGGCATTGGTTGCTCTGGGTTAAGGATTTGCGCCGCCATTAAGTTAATTCCTCTGGCAATACCATCAATTTGTAAATTTTAAAGCAATGCCGAGGAACAATATATTTGGGTGCTGTTAGATGTTAATTAGAACTTAGAAAAATAGTTGTAAATACAATGTATCTGTTCCTTCCTAATCTGGAAGTTAAGCCGTTAAGGCCTTATAGTGTGAAACATTTTGTTACTGTACGTAAGTTCCAAAAGTTCATAGAAAATGGTTGGAAAGTTGATAGACAGTACTGACGCTATGCTTGTAGCAAATAACTTTACTGCTTCAATAGGTCTTGGTTCAATTTCTTTTAGTTTAAAGTTTAAACGGGAGGTGTACTACGCGAATCAAATGAGTAAAAACTCTCATCAGAGCTGCAAGTAAATGCTCAAATCTAATCGGTAAAATTCAAGAGATATATAAGTGATATAAGTGTGAGAAGTTTGACATCGTCCAATAATAAATAAAATAAAGTGTTTTCAAAACCCGTTAATGTGTAGCTCAATAACAATTCCTAATCCCATAACAGAATGTACACATATATGTCGAAATTCACACTTGAGAAAGAGATGTTGGATATCTCAAGTGTGATAAGTCTCACATCGCTCAATAATAAACAAAATAAAGAGTGTATGAGAAAGTATACTCGTTAATCTTAAGATTTTAGGAGCTAACGTGGTCACTACATCTTATTATTTCATTTGCCCTTTTAAGAAAATGACAGTTTATTAGTTTCTATGACAAATGGCACGCCTTAACTAACTAAAATACCCCTTAGTGATTGGAGTAATTAGTGATAGTGGAGTAATTAGATAGAGAATTCCATTAATATAATATAGTTGGTTAAGAAAAAGGGGGTATTTTTGTAGCAAAATAATTAACACTTCATAATTCTTTAAAATGACAAGAAAAATAAGATAATGAAATATCATAAAGAGAATGAATATAAATGAATCGCAGGGAGTAATAACCCCTATTCAATTCACATTTTATATTTAATATTTTTATTATTTGGTGGCCTAAAAATATAAATTTACCACCGACGAAAGAAAAGCATTGTAGTCAGCGCCCCTGAAAGACAGACAGAGTCACACTGTCAATTACTGTAACAAAAAAATACTAAATTTATGTCAAAAACCCAAACCTCGCAGTCACTCGCACGCACACAGCACAGAATGAACCAAACCAAAACATAGTTGTACAACCCAACCCAGGTTAGTGGGTTACTGTTCTCTACAAAAATACAAAACCCAAACTCCCTTTGGAAAAAAGATTCAATCTTCACACAGTAACAAAGAAAGGGGTGCTTCAGAAAAGAAAAAAAAAATGGAAGATTTCAGATCCAAATCGTACGGTGATGGAAGGATGCAAATTGAAACCTACTCAGCAGGTGGAGCTGGTGGTGGAGCTGGTGTTTGTGGAATGCAAGATCTACGCTGTTACAGTGCTTCATATGCTTCTTCAGTTCACCCAACACAAACTCAGTTAGGTGTTGTTAACACTAACAACGATGCTAAGTTCAAGAAAGGTAAGTCAACAAATGGTTCAACTTCAAAAAGCTGGAGTTTTAGTGATCCCGAATTGCAGAGGAAAAAAAGGGTTGCTAGTTATAAGGTTTATTCTGTTGAAGGTAAACTTAAAGGTTCTTTCAGGAAAAGTTTTAAGTGGATTAAGGATAGGTGCAACAGAGTTGTCTTTGGCTGGTAAGGTAGGGTATGCATATGCATGCTGCTTTGAAAATTGAAATTGAAATTGGAATCAAAATCAAACCCTTGTTGTTACAGGGGTTCTAATTTGGGTATTGTCTCCTTCAATCTCTTGTTAGAATGAGTATCTGAGTTATTCACCTTCTTGTCTTATATATATGGATAATAATTATTTGGGTTGCTTATTTATATTGGTTAGTGTTTATGTCCATGGCTGGGAGTAAGTAGTGTCCATAAGGAATGTAATATGGAAGAGAAATTTGACTGTTATTTATGTCCTCAATTTGGTTTGTTTGTGTAAAAAGAGTGTAATCATCTTCTGTGTTTACTAGACATTGCTGCGAATTCCTTTTCTATCTTACTTAATAGTGTTCATCTAATTATTTGGAAAAAATTTAGTGCATGCATGTTGAATAATCAGTAATGTTTATGCCAATTGGTGTGTTTTTCCCCCGTCCTATGAAAATTGATGAATTTTTAGGCCTTTTGAAGTGTAATTTTTCTGTTTGAATTGCTTCTGTTTCAAGGTCCATAATAACAACTTCTAACTTTTCTGAATGCTAATAATAATTAAACGGCTAAGGAATAAGCATTTGGATACTTATTTTCCGAACACTTCTCCAAGAAGTTTTCACAACAGTCATGTATTGGATTAAAAGAGGCTTCTTGATTAAGAGGGAGATATTGGGATAAGATTTTGTGACAATCACTAGGAATTATTAGGAAATGGTCGATTCAACATGGAGGGGGAATTTTGACTGGTGAATATGATTTGTTAAGAAAGTATCTTATATATTACAGCTTTCGAAGATATTGAATTTTATTGACTAAATTCTTGATTGATTCTTTCTTAAAGAAATGGAGTACTTCATATGTGTACTTATTTTTTTCTGAGGGATTAATCAAATTTGATATCATGATTTGCTTAGCAGCTACTTCACTAACCGAAGTTATAGGGGCTAACTGTCTTGAGCTGTAAGGATTTTCGCCAGTGAAGCCAACTGATAAGTTGCTAATAAAATCAATTAATCAAATCATAGGATGCCATCTCAGTCACAACAGAATAATTGACAGCTTCATGACCAACGGATATATATGTAATGTTACTCTCAACTTTCCCTCTGACATATCAGATAGAATTTCAACACAGGAGTTGCTCACAATACTGCCAGCTTGTTTAGTCAAAAAGCTAAACAAAGATATGAGTCGCCAGTTCCCACGTTTTTCTTGAGTCACCGCACTTTGCGCAACAGATAATAATATTAACAAAGTCAGTTTAGAATGTTCTATGTTATTGCTTCTATATGAGATCCGATTCAAGATAGAGATGGCAAAAAAACCTGCATCCGCACGTATTATGCGCGACGGACATGGAGTTGGTAGCTGGGTTAAATATTATAAGCATCCATGGGCATTCGCAGGTACACGAAGTGAGATAATATCCGTGAAAAACTCGCTACGCGGGTACCCGCACAGATGAGGTGCATTTATATCGGTAGCAGGCAATTACTACTCGCGCTCACACATCCCTAATTCAAGATGACCAATAAGCCTTTTGGAGACCAGCAAATGAGCAATATTCGGCTTGATTTTACAACTCGGCTAAGGTCCATGGTGGCGATTTGAGTCAGAAAAAAGTAGAGTTTTAGACAATTAAATGTACAAAAATTGCCGAATATTAACAAGCACAAAGATTTACAATGTTAGCATCAAAGTATGAGTTAAGCATATGCATTTGCAAATGGGCTACTTAAACTACAAGTGAAGCCTAGGAATCCATAAACGTATGCATTTGAGTCTTCATGCATTACGTTTTAACGGCAAAACCTGCTTCAAGAAAAAACACTGGATAAGATTGCCCGCACTGCAAAAATCATGATAGTTCTGGACGATTAGATTTTAGATATCATATTTAAACGGACAAAGAATGAATTAAATAAGGAAATATTGTCCTGTCAATTCAGTTCAATGAAAACCTCTTCACACGTCGAAACATAATGTCATAACAGTTCATCATGAAAGATATCAACTAGGAAGAAACACAAACTTGAGAGATAATATTTCAGCTTGATATGGACCTCACAAAGTAAAACATTCCAGGTTCCTATCACCAAAATAATTTCCAGACACTTGTATCGTGGAAACTATGGGAATCGTATCCAACAAGAGTACAATGGCTAATTACATTTGATAATTTTAACTTTTGTGGTCCAAGTAATACTGTAAACATCTGGTAAACCAATACAATAACTCACATCACAGAGAAAGATGTTAAAAGCTTTGGAGTTCCGGCCAGAGGTGAAGTGCCAATAAAATCACAACTTTACAGCAAGCACAATTTCTGGTTTGAGCAGATGAGTTAACAATACAAACCCAGATATTCAAGTTCAGATCCAAATTTCCTCACAGCTCAATATAGCAAAACACAAACAACTTTTCCAGTGCCTATTTACTCAGTCACTGAATTGGATGAGAAGGTGAGATATTAATAATGGGTTCTCTCATCGTTTTCTAACTGCAAACCCTCCATGCCCCTAAGGGCAGTGTCATAATTTTTGGCATGAGAAGCATTTCTGCCAGATGGTGCTACTCTCTTGAGATCAGAAGATCCAATTGGTGAACTTCTTTGCCCACCCAAAATTCTGTGTGCTGCTCCAGGGCTAGCCTCAGCAGTACGAGTACGAACATCTGACTCTGCACCAACAAATGCATCGCGGCTACTAGAAACAGCAACTCGCCTCGATGATCCACTTGACTGGCCTAAGACATTAGCACTTGATAGCTGCATGATCACAGATGAGGCAATTATTGAGTTTGAAAAGCAAAGGTTTCACGTACTCTGGCATAACATTAAATTTTGAATCATTTTACAGATCCAAAACAAGGATCTGAACAGAAAAAGGAACCACAGACAAACCCATGCACTCAAAAAACTCGGCATATCATCCTCAATACCATCAAAGTTGCTGGTGAATGGACTTATATTCTACGAGAAACTTACAGTATTTAAAATGGGCCCTGACATTCTGCGCCTAGAGGAATCCACTGAAACCAAACCAGGAGGCTGCCCTTCTTCTGCTCCTGTGAGAGAGCCAGAACATTAAAAAAATGGCTAATTCAAAAGCTAACTAGATATTTACACTTGGGTGAAAAAGTACAAGAGATGGGCCATTGCATAACCTACTTCAATGAATAGTTGAAAAAATAGAGACAATTCAAGACATGGGTGAGGAACAGCAGATAGCTAAAAACCAATCATTTTTGTAGAATGAATAAAAAGGAATAGTATTTGAGAAAATATCAGAAAGCAAAGATTGATCACATCTGGCAGCAATCTACAACGACATGCTTGCATGAATGTAAAATAAACCATACACTTCAGAATTTTTTGTCTTAATTATGGGGAAAGGAAATGGTGCCCTAGTTCAATGCAAAGAAGTCTCCGGACTCAAATTTATAGAGGACTTAAAATTTACCCCCAAGACATGAGAGGAGGCCCGACCTGACCTGCAACTTGTCAAGCGCGAGATCCTACCTTACTCAACTTGACCAACCCCTTGAGGTTACACTTCGGAATTAAACTCACTGAACTACAAGGTGATAAACGAATATACAAATAGAAGCATTGAGGGCCAACCACTCTATGGGAGATCTTGAATCAACTACCTGTATGTCTATCAGCATTTGTAACAGCCGGTGGCAATGCAGAACTGGTTCCAATAGGGCCCTAAACAAAGGCAAGCATCTTGGAGTTACATCCATTGCAGATAACATGATAATCACCTTTGGGGAAGAAAAAGAAGAACACTTACAACGGCCCGTGCTGGAGGTGTGGCAAGCTGTGATTGCTGATACTTCAAGATGGTCCAGTCAAACACGTAATCAAATTGGAATCCTGGTCAAATGGCAATTTAATAAGAAATGCAATCCTAAATGCAAAATATAAGAGGAAATGTACAAATGACAAACTTGACAAGTGAGGAAAAAGGGATCCTTTCTAAATGATAATAATTTCAAACCTTCACGAATGAACAGGTCACGAAATATCCTTTTAAGGTAAGCATAATCTGGCTTATCATCAAACCTTAATGAGCGGCAGTAATGGAAATAGGATGCAAATTCTGTTGGATAACCCCGGCATAAGGCCTGGAATAAGCAATAGTTTCTCAATGTAGGTGATGAAGTGAAAAACATTAGCATTAGAAGAGAATGATTATAATTCAACTTACCTCAATCGAGGTCGAAACCTTTTTTTCACTGATTTTCTCATACTTCTGTTTTTTGGTTCCCGCTTTCAGTCCCTGCCAAGGAAGACTGCAAAGAAAACATAAATCAAACAGAAGTACATTGTACCGGCAGAAATCCAAGTATAGGTAGATAGTACTAATCACCTTCCTCTCAAGAAGTACATCAAAACATAACCAAGAGACTCCAAATCATCTCTTCGACTTTGCTCTATGCACCGATCACCAGAAAGTAGGAGTATCTATTAGATCAAATTTAAGCATTCATCATACAAGGTCAATGAAGAATCGCAAACTAACACATACCAATGCCAAGGTGAGTATTCATGCTAGCATATCTTGCAGTTCCAGTCAAATTTTTATTTTCCCTGCAGTATTGACGTGGGAAAAGATTACACAATACACATCACCAAAAAAATGATTTCAAATAGTAGAAGCCAAGTCTACACTTTCAAAAACTTGCAGAAATATTGGTTAAAACAGAATGCACAATACACTTTTCACCATCAATAACAATGGTATACATGCAAAATGAAAAATTGACAACAAATTACGAATGGTGCAATGAAGAATTGGATCACATTGTATACATAAAATTCAAGTTTTTTCCCAAACTTGGAGGAGTTGCTAGCAGATGCAGGCACAGGAAAAAAAACATAATTTCAGGAAACCATATGCATTGAATTTCTACTTACTACCGGGAATACTGAGCAATGATTGCCACTAAGAAGTATGCCAATGCATATTTATTATTTGATATAAAACCATATTAACACATCCTCCTTAACATTTATTCTTTCTACATATGACTGCCGTGCAATATATGATAGCTTGACTAGTTACAAGTTACAACTTCCACTGGATAAATGTAGTTCCAATTAGGCTATGATAAGTTTACTATTCCGTCAAGACTTCACACCAGGAATAACCTAGATAAGTACTGCACTCAATGAAGAGCTACGGAATCTGCATACCTATAAGGAATGTGTTGATGGGTTGAGCTATCTCTGTATTTCTTAGCCAAACCGAAATCAATAGCATAAACCTACATGCACATTAATATACATCAAAAACCCTTGGATAGGAAAAAAAATTATTAGTAACATACGTGCATTTTAACAAGATGAAATACCTGGTTTGCACGCCTTCCTAATCCCATTAGAAAATTATCCGGTTTGATATCCCGATGTAGAAACGATTTAGAATGAATAAACTCCACACGATTGATCTTTAGAAACGAAAAAATTGGTAAGCTTTTAAAAAATAAGAGCCGAAGTAGATAGTCTGCAAAGTCAAACAGCACCTACCATTTGATCAGCAAGCATGAGAACTGTCTTCAGTGATAACTTTCTACTACAAAAGTTAAACAGATCTTCAAGACTAGGTCCAAGCAGATCCATCACTAGAACATTGTAATCTCCCTCCACTCCAAACCATCTAACATTAGGAATTCCAGCTGTCAAAACCAAAATCGAGTTAGAACTAACAATAAGTTAAAATCGAGAGTTTTTGTGTGTGTGTGGGGGGGGATTCCTAAAGTTCCCTTCACAAAGCACAGAAGAAAGCAAAACAATTAATACGAAGATAGTTATTACTTCCTCCCTGGAGAATTCTGTACAACTTGGACTCGTACAGCAACTGAGGATGCTTTGTCTTGACATTTTCCTATTTAAAAGCACAGCAAGGAACAGAAAGAAAATAAGCTCTAGTGTACAGAAGATATCAACAGTCCAATACCTAGTTAAAAAATTTCAAAAAAAAAATTAGTATGCATTGCTTCCGATTTAATCCCCACCCAAAGATCTTCAAACAAATGCACTCTCGAGTAGGAGGGAAATGCCAATATTTTGCTGAGTAAGCAGATTCAATTGAATAAACAAGACGTGTTTCGCTCTTATCCCCCTCCCCAAATCTTGTGAGATAACATCTTATTTCTTTACCATCATCTATCCATGAAAATGTGAGAAACCTTGCTTATCTTTGCATTACATCCAGGAAAGTGCCTCAGCTTTTGGCTCTTTTAACATCGCACTCAATCCATACACTATGTTACTTAAGGGCAACAACCTAGCCTTTGCACAATTAACTTGTAGATCCATTGATAAAGAATTGCGAAGTTTTGAGCTGGCTAACAATTCCTTAACACAACCCTATTCTTTCATTGCATTTACAATTTACAACTCTGCTTCCTGCCTCGGGTTTTTTCAAAGCATTTGAACGCTAAGCATGGTTTCTAAACATTCAAAAAGTCTTTCACAGGAATCCTCTTAACAGAGCATCCTAACACCCTCTAAAGAAATAGAAAGCAGGAATAAGCTCAGTGAAGATACTTGACATCTAGTTTAGATAAATACACCAATGTCATTAGGCATGCCACTTCCACATAAAACCTCAACTCAAAACCAAATTTTATAACCCCTTGCACATAATTCACAGCAGGGGCTAATTTCACAGGTAACCATTCTCCTAAAGCCCATTTCATTCATATTAATCATTAACACACACAAACAAAGCCAACAAATTTCCCTCTCTTTCATCTTCCAGACACATCGTATAAACAAATAATGACAAGTTGAAGAGGAAAAAAAACAGCGGAATTTTCGAATAAAATCAGAAACCCAATCGGTAAACAAAACTTACAAGCTTGATTGCAACCTCTTCGTTAGTTTGAATATTAGTACCTGTACACATCAAAGAAAATCGTCAAAACAAAACCAAATTATGAATACCTGGACAAAAAAAAAAGTCACCATAAGAAGAAAAAAAACCTAAGTAGATCTCCCCAAAGGAGCCGCTACCGATCTTCCGACCCAGACGAAACTTATTCCCAACACGAGGTTCCATTAAAAAAGGAAGTGGTTAGGGAAAAGCGATAAACTTTGGAACCCTAAGCTAACCACAATCCCTCCCTAATTGTAAAAAAAGGGGAAATTAAATGGCATGTAAGGTGGGGAAGTCATGAAAGAACAAAAAAACGGTAATTCGCAGAATAAGAAAAGGGGGAATAATAAAATAAAACGATAGAAAAGAAAGAAGGAGATCTATCTAAGATGAGGAGGAATTAAGCGTAATTGTAAAAGTGTTATTTTAGGTAATTGGACGGTTAGGTTAGGTTAGGTTAAAAGTGTAATGTAATAAAAAGGAAATTGAAAGGGAAATGGAAGAGAAAGAAAGAAAGAAAGAAAGCGTAAGAAGGAGTGATGAATTGATGAGAATGAATGGGGATTTGGATTTGGATATGGTGGTGGTGAAGGTGATGGTGGTGCTGTTGTTCTCTCTCTTCTTTCTCTCTCTTGAATTATGAATGAGGATTGATTGATTGATTGTGATTATTGTGCCTTTGATCTGGTCGAACCCATCTTTTCTTGCAACCGTCGGTTCTTTTAATTTTTTCCTTTTGTCGGAATGTCCACGCGTGTTGCTTACGCGTGGCGCTACTACCTTTGCCGTTTGCTGGGGACGTACTACATGGGTCACGTGATTTATTATCGATCGTCGACTATAGTAACAGTATTATTCATCATTCAGCCAGCGTTTCCTACACGTGATCGCCTTTGCGCGTAACAACTCAATCATTTTTCTCCTCTTTTAAAACCCCGGTTACATTTTTTTAATTAAAGGATTAAGGATAATAAGGATAAGGATATTTTTGCAACGTGAATTAACAAGTACAAGTATAGTAGTTGTCCCAGAAGCGGCTCACATGGTTGAGTGAAAGGCGTACGGGATTCGAACCCCGTTCCCCCCTCCCCTCTAACAATTAACACACTAATTACTAACTACTTTGCTTATCTAAAAAAAAAAAGTATAGTAGCGGATAAGCTCTTGCAAGAAATGTTTCTTAAATAAGAAATCTTGCTAATATGCGATAGTTTTTGTCTTTTATTTTTGTCTCGAAATACTAATAATAATAATATTTTAAAAAATTCAATGTTCAATTCACCAAGTTTTTGCAATGATGGTGCAGAGTATATATGGCATTATTGTTACTCCTCGGGTTTGGAATAATATTTACAAATTCGCAGGGTTTGTTTTTAACATGAAATAGGAGTTCTTGAGATTGGCTAGGTGCGTGACATACTCACCCACAAAGTGTAATGTAGATGCCAGTTTTGATACCCAATTTAGCAGAACCAACTTTGGGTGTTGTTTGTGTTATTCGTCTTATCAAGTTGGTTTAAATTTAATCCTATGTTACAAGTTGAAGAGGAAGAAGCATATACACTTCTTATGACATTACAATGACTTCAAAGCTTTGGTTTGTCAAATGTGATTATTGAAGTTGATTCTAAACTCGTAGCTGATAGCACCACAATTGCTTCTCGAAAAGATGATCAAAAGTTGGTTCATTCATCCATATTGGGCTTATAAGCTAAAATTAAAACAGTAACTAAAAAAACTGTTTTAGTTCTAACAGTTATAGTTTTGTGGTTTATATTAAATAGGGTAGTTACAAATAGTTGCTATAGTTGTTTCAACAAACAGTTTAGTATTTGTGGCTGAAATTCAACAGCCAATTTCTGTAACACCCCGGAAATAATTTAATTAAAATAGTTGATTGAATTATTAAAATAATTTGGAGGCGGGATATAGATAAATTAAAAGGTTAATATTTTATATGCGTAGGAGGTGAAACGAGTAAAGGAGGTGGTGACGTAGAGAGCCCAGTGTTTACTGAGCCCTCAACTTAAACACTGGGGGTTTAAGCCAAACCCTCATTCGCAGCAAGCAAAAGAAAAACGAAAGTGAGAGTGAGAGAGAGAGCACGCGGCGCAAAGAGGGAGAGAAGAGGAGGGTTTCGCGAAGAATTTCAAAAGGAGATCGTTCGTGTTGCTGTGGTTTTGTTCGTGTCTCGTTCGTCGTGTTCCGGAGCTTACGTTATTCGAGGTAAGGGTGGGCTTAACCTTGATAATGGGTTGATGATAATTATGTGTGGGTAGTCTAGGGTTTTGTTGAATTGTTCGTGTTGTTGCATATCGTGTTTTCGTTGAGATTGGTGCTTTGATGATTATTGCACGTTATTGTGATTTGTTTCGTTATTTGTTGTTGCGTGATTGTTGTATCACGATGATGGTGTTGTTATTGTTCGTGTTTTTGTTGTTGCTGTGCGTGGTTGATCGTTGTTGTCGCGTTGTCGAATTGTCGTTTTTGTTGTGGTGGTTGCGGTGTCGTTGCCGTTAGGGTTTGGTGTTTGGCAATTTAGCGATTCTGGACACAGGTTCGGTTTTTCTAAAACTGGCGCTGTTTGGTTGATCCAAAAATTATGAGGTTGATTGTTTTTGAAAATAGACTTAACGCCGGTCGTTTTGGCACTGGTTTCGTTAAATTCGGAGTTGTATAGCTCGAGTTATAGGCAATACAAGTTAGGTTAAAATTCTGGAAACGATTTGGGTATAGATTCGGTATTTCGGTGACTGGGAACGTTGTATTGACCGAAAAATTATGTGGTTTATTTTTCTGGAAAATAGACTTAACGCTTGTTAATTTGGCACTGGTTTGGTTGCGTTTAGAGTTGTGTAGCTCGAGATATGAATTCCACAAGTTAGAGTAAGATTCTGGAAACAATCTGGACACAGGGTCAGTGTTTTGGTTACCACGTTTTCAAAAGAACTCCTTTTCGAACGAATCCAATTTCTTTGAAAACTAGACAAAATTTGCCCCAGTTTATGCACAAGTTTCATGCAATTTGATTGAGTTTTGGTCACTTTGGAATTGCTTGAATTTGAAGGACAGAAACCGTCCTCTTTTGCAACTAGCCTGTGTGCTTTTCGAAAACTGTACCTATTGGACACTCTCCTTCAAAAACTGAACTTAGGGATGATAACCAGACCCATAGGGCTTTCCAACAAGTATTTATTTGTTGAAATCCGATGTCGTTTGCTATTTTAATTAATTCGCTGAAGTAGGTGCGATGTGCCTAGGCGCTGTGCGCCAGTCTTGTGCGTGGTGTGCGTGCGTTATGTCCGCGTTGTGGAGCCGTCTGGTGTTAATATTTCAGGTGCGGTGCTGGTATGCTCAGGAGAGTTTAGTGGTAGCTGTGATGCTACAACTTGGTGCTATTTTTGGTGAAATCATTTGTTTTGATTCTGGTGATATAGTATTTATTTTAAATACTTGTTATGGTGAGTTGGTGCATAATCATGGTGTCGCATTGTCATATGCATGTTTTGGTGATATAGGCTCTGCCTCTGGTGTTTATTGGTGATATGCCCGTCGTGGCTCATTTTGGTGATCGGTACCGCATGCATATGCCCACTGGAGGGGTTGCATATCATCCCGTTGTCTATGAATGTTATAATTTTGGTGGTTCACTGTCAAATGGATTTTTCCTTTGGTATCTGGTGCTGTGATATGGTGTAATTGTATTGTGTTGCTGTAGTTACCTGATGCTAGCATATTTTTATCATCTGCTTATTACCTCTGTTAGACTCACCCCTTCTGCTTGGAATGTTGCTCTCATGCGGCAACGCTGCAGGTGATCGCTAGTGCTCGTGGAGGAATTGCTTGGTTTTGCTTCCTCTCTCGTTTGGGTCTGTGTCAGCTCTGATATGTAGCACCGGGGAGTCGTTAGTTATCGTTTTGAACTATTATTTTAGTTATTGGAAATTGTTTTAATTAATTTTGGAGATGTCTTTAATCGTTAATTCTGGAGATGTTTAAACTGGTTAATATTTCCGCTGCTTGGTGATTTCTTTTATATAAATTATTTGGGAGATTTTTTTTTTTGGAATAAATGGTGTTTTTTTTTTTAAAATGGTGAAAAATGTAGCGCCCTTCGAGGTGACTCTGATAATTGTCTATTTAATTGTAATAGTAAAAGGGGGGTGTTACAATTTCAGCCACATCCAGAGAAAGCTATAAATGTACATATGTAGTGTAATTTGTTTTTCTTACATTCAATATATCAGTTTTCCAGTTTTTAACTTTTTCAAGTATTCTGCATAATTTCTTCTTCACAGTATCTTCAGTTTTAGAACTCCTTGTGTGCACTTCTGTTTCCTTTAAGCTTCTGTGTTCTTCCTTCTTTCAACTGTGAGTGAGCTTTGTGAGTATGTTCAGAGAGTGAAGTATCTCGTACAAAGAAATAACAAATTAGGGATTTGTTCAGAAACACAAACAGAGAAGAAACAGAATCTACCTGTAGTTGTGCTTGCGTTGCTGAGATCTTCACAAGTGGTGAGATACCTCTCAATCATTACACAGCGTTTCATGCAGAGAAACGAAAACACAAGACATAGTCAAATTCTTGTGATTGTCAGTTGAAGAGAAAAACAAAAGAAAATGTAAGAAGAAAGGACCATACCGTCGCATATTACAATCGGTGTTAGGGTTCATTAAATCCTCAAAATTGAAGATCAAAACCATAGGGGTTTTGGTTATAGGCTTCACGCGAACCATTTGCAGCAAAAACGTAACCGATTTCGTGCTTGAATTCGGTGCTGGTTCTGGGTTTCAGTGTAGAAGAAATACGTGAGGAAGGAGGGAAACAGTGAAAGAGATAAAAGAGAGAAGGAACCCGTGAAATGATTTCTCACTTTCATTAAAACTGAACCGGGTAATCCAAGTGGGCTTGGGTTAGTTGTGGTGTTGGGCTTGGTAATTGGTATTGACACCACCAATATTGTTGTGCACACCCCTGAAATTAAAGGGTTGAAAAATCAACATGGTATCTTAGAGCTTAAAATCCTAGGGACGTATTTCTATTCTCTTCTTGTATTTCTTTAAGTTTCTTTAATTTCTTTTTACCGTTTAAAATTCTGTACAGTGTAAAACTGTATAGTTGTGTTCTAATCTGTGTGTGTAAGTGTTTACAGAAAAAAGATGTCAATTATTGGAAATCTAGACGCACATGTTCCCAAATTAAATGGGAAGAACTATGATACATGGGCACTACAAATGAAAGCTGTTCTTGGATGTCACGGTGTTTTAAGAATGGTCAAGAATGGTCTTGAACCACTACCAGAAGTTGCCACTGCAACTCAAACAAATTTGTTCAACAAAAATGAACAAAAGTATTTCAAAGCATTTATGCTAATTCAGAGGGGTTGTGATGAAGCGAATTTCGATAGAATTAGGAAGTGTGACACTTCTAAACAGGCATGGGATGCCTTAGACAAGTACTATTGTGGCGCAACTCCCATCAAGGAAGAGAAACTGCAGGCCTTAAGGGCACAATATGAAAGTGTCAAAATGAAACAAGGGGAAACAGTTACTGACTTCTTCATTAAAGTGAAGAAAATCATTAATGAAATGGCACTTCTTGGTGAAACACTTGAGGAGAAGTGGGTGTGCAAGAAGATCTTAAAAAGCATGACAAAAAAGTTCTTTGTGGTAACTAACACCATAGAAGAAACAACTCAAGTTGATGACTTGAAGATTGAAGAACTTCAAGCAAAACTTGAAGCTAAGGAGGTAAGAATTGGTCTCCTAGATGGTGAAGAAGAGGAAGAAGATCAAGCTATGTTTGCGGCCAAGTCCAAAGGAAAGAAGGGCAACAAACAACCAGCCAGAGATTGGTCAAAGGGTAAGGGAGGTAAGCCTAAACCTAAAGGTGATAATTCTAAGAAAAATAACTCAAAGAAAGATAAGTCAAAAGTTCAGTGTTATAGGTGTGATAATTTTTGACACTATGCAACTGAATGTCCAACAAGGAATAATACTAAGTCTAAGGATTCTGAGCCTGAGGCCAATGTAGCCAAGGAAGACTCAGATTCTGATGAGCCTGTTGCTTTTAGTATGATTACTGAATTGGATGAATTAGATGAACCTAAAACTGAACCTACTATATCTAGTATTAGAATTGTGGAAAACCTAGACTATGTTGCTTTGGTTGTAGTTGATAGTAATGGTAATACTATCACAGAATTATGGTATTTGGATTCTGCTTGTTCTAACCATCTTACAGGTAACAATGACTGGTTGGTTGACTTTAATCCAACTAAAAGAACAATAATCAGATGTGCTAGTGATGAATCGTTAAAGGCAGCAGGTATGGGAAACATTGTTTTCACTAAAGAGGATGGGCAGGTTGTGGTAATCCATGAAGTGTACTATGTTCCTGGTCTTAGGTGCAATTTAATCAGTTTAGGGCAATTAGCTGAAAAAGGGTTTTCAATTGTAATGAAAGACCTTAAACTGAAAGTTTTTGACACTAAAGATAGGTTGATCCTAACATCTGTTTTGTCTAAGAATAGAACCTTCAAAACCAGTATTAGCACTACTCAAGCATAATGCTTAAGTGCCATCACTGATTTTGATAGTTCCATTTGGCACAAAAGATTGGGCCATTTGAACTACAAAAGGCTAAGCAATCTAAGTTCTAAAAATCTAGTAGTTGGACTACCTGAGATTGAAATACCTAAGACTACTTGTACCACATGTTTGGTTGGTAAACAACCTAGGAAGATGTTTAAGACAGAATTACCACAAAGGTCTAAACATCTTCTTCAAGTTGTTTACACAGATATTCGTGGTCCTTTTGATGTGATTTCAAATGGAGGAAACAAATACTTTCTGTCATTCATTGATGAGTTCTCGAGGAAGATGTGGATCTACCTAATCAAGACTAAGGATGAAGCCTTACCAAAATTCAAAGAATTCAAGGCTATGGCAAAGAAGCAAAGTGGTAAGGTGATAACTCTATTTTATATAGAGTTATTCATGTATCTAAACTTAGATAATTGCTTAAAATCAAGTATAAAATGTGCTAAATATAGTAGTACAAATAAAATAACAACATTTATGGTTTTAAGGTGAATGATGTTCATAACTTAGCATTTTGCAAGTATATTGGTATGTTTTATGTGTTTGTTCAGTACAGCTGCAGTTAGGTACATCTGCACCAGAAACAATTCTCACAGTGCATCTGCACTTGGTGCAACTGCACCGAAGCAGCTCACAACCCCACATTGGAAGCACCTCAATTCTTACCATTGCCATAATGCTTTGATGGCATGCTGCTTGCTTAAGAGTCACATGGGGGCACATGGCCACTTGCAAAAGGAGGCTCCTACAAGATAAAGATCATCATGAAGATCCTTTCACATGGGACACATGGCGAAACATAATTGGACCTCTCTTTAAGGTTGAGTGTTGGACTCAAATGGCATCATCAACTTCTGAAAAGTAACCATGGTTAAGTTAACTTCATCTCCAAGCAAACCCTCACTTGAAGGAAATCTCAAGGCCTATATAAAGGACTTCATCCTTCACTTGGAAAATCATCTCCATTATTCATCTTCATCTCTCATCTCACTTCTCTCTCCTTAGAGATCACTTTAGATAGTATTTATTTTTCTAGTTTAAATAATAGTTAGATTGTAAGAAGGTAAGGAAGTAATTGACAACTTCTCCCTTCACTTCTTCATAGAATTCGTAGTGCAAGGAATCAGTGTAGTTGCACTTGCTTGGCAAACTTACGCAAGAGTTCTTCAATTGGTGTAATCTCTACCCTATTGTCTTCTCTTGTAATTTCTTTTATTTCAACATGTTTTATTTCATCTCTATTTGCCTTGCAATGCCTATTATGAGCTACATCTCTTAAGTTGGGATGCTCTAACTTTCCAATGATCTTTTGAGGAAAGTTATTGTGTTTTCAAGTGGTGTAAGCACTTTAGTTCTTGTGTTTAAATTCTTAATCTTGTTTTGAGGTTGATCACTTATAACAAGTAGAGTTATATTCACTTAATTGGCTTATAACTATAAATCAATAACTAAGTAAGGATAAGTGTTTAATGAAGCTTTTTGTTAAACTTGTTTTAATGAAGTTAGCTTGTTAATTCCATGTTAATTCCTAACCTTAGGTTAACATAGTCCTTACAAGAGTGTAGTAAGATCTTAAGATACAAGAGTGTACTTATTTAGCAACTTGGATTATCTGTAAGGGGGCGAGTAAGATCTAAAGTAGCTGACCAGCACACACTGATGCAGCTGCACCTAAGTGCATCTGCACCACAAGAAAACACAATACTCTCAAAAGTGAATTATTTAGTGAAGACATCTCAAGTAGCACAATCCACTAATTTCTTACACCTTTTTATTTGCTTGTTTATTTTCTGTTTATTTACATTCTTGCACTCTCACCATATATTGTTTAGTGGTTACCTTTCACTAGTGAACTATTGATTCTAAACTTGTAAATTAATCCAATCCATGTGGGAACGATACTCTACTTTCACTTTATTACTTGTTTGTGACTGTGTATACTTGCACACGTTTTTCACACACCATAAGGTTCTAAAAATTCTAAGATCTAATGGTGGAGGTGAGTACACCTCAAATGATTTCGAAACCTATTGTACTACACAAGGCATAATTCATGAAGTTACTTCTCCCTATACCCCACAACACAATGGGGTAGCAGAGAGAAGAAACATGACAGTTTTAGACATGGCAAGGAGCATGATAAAATTGAAAGGTGTGCCTAAATGTTTATGGGGTGAGGCAATCATGACTGCTACTTATCTACTCAATAGATGCCCCACTAAAAGGTTAGAGGACAAAGTACCTGAGAAGGTGTGGACTGGGGAGAAGCCTAGTGTGAGTCACCTAAGGGTCTTTGGGTCTCTATGTTATGGTCACATTCCGGATGCTAAGAGGAAGAAGTTAGAGGACAAAAGCAAGCCTTTGATACTAGTAGGATATCACCCTACTGGTGCTTATAGGTTGTTTAATCCTATAACTAGCAAGTTAGAGGTGTCAAGAGATGTGACTATACTTGAAGATGAGAAGTGGGATTGGGACAAAAGTGAACCAGTGGGTTCAAATGATCCTATTATCCTAGATGAAGTAACAACAAATACTTTGGTTGGTCATCACTATGAAAGTGATGAAGAGAATGAAGTTGGAGGGCCTGAACTACCTGAGGCGGAACTTGTACAGCCTGAAAATGAACCAGATTCACCTGAATCAGTTCATGAGCAACCTGTACAAGAGACCCTACCCAGGCAAGCAAGGTTAAGGCAACCTCCAAGGAGATTGGTTGACTATGATGTGATTCAAGATGATGAAGTGAATGATGATGGTGACATCATACACTTTGCAATGATTACTGATTCAGAACCAATTGATTACTTAGAGGCTCTAAGTAAGAAAGAATGGAAAGATGCAATGGTTGAGGAATTCCAATCCATTGAGAAAAATAATACTTGGTCTTTAACCACTTTACCTAAAGGCAAGAAAGCCATTAGTGTAAAATGGGAGTTCAAGGTCAAGTTGGATCCTAATGGAAATGTTGTGAAGTATAAGGCTAGGCTTGTTGCAAGAGGCTTCCAACAAAAGGAAGGGATTGACTATACAGAAGTTTTTTCTCCTGTAGCTAGGCATGAAACCATTAGATTGGTCACTGCCTTAGCTTGCAGCAGAAAATGGGAGTTGTTTCACATGGATGTGAAATCAGCTTTCTTAAATGAGCCATTAGAGGAAACTGTGTACATAGCACAACCTCCTGGGTTTATTAAGAAAGGCAAGGAGTCTTATGTATACCATTTACATAAGGCTTTGTATGGTTTAAAGCAGGCATCAAGGGCCTGGAATAAAAGAATTGATGCATTTTTTATTGAGAATGGTTTCACTAGATGCACATCAGAGTATGGTGTGTATATCAAAGGTGACATACACTCCTACCTCTTGATTGTGTGCCTCTATGTGGATGATTTGTTGCTCACAGGGAGTTGTTCCAAGGAACTTGAGAAGTTCAAACTATCCATGAAGGATGAGTTTGAGATGACTGACTTAGGAAAACTAACTTATTTTTTGGGTTTAGAATTTCTAAGAGTTGAGGAAGGGGTCATACTTCACCAAAGGAAGTATGCCAAGGAAGTGTTGGCTAGGTTTGACCTTGCAAACTGTAACTCAGCCTCCAATCCTACTGAGGGGCACTTAAGTAGAAAGGAGGAGAGTGAGGGCGGTGACACTGACCCCACCTATTATAGACAAATAATTGACTCTTTAAGATATCTATGCCATAGTAGGCCGGATATCTTATTTGCTACCGGAATGGCAAGCAGATTCATGAATTCTCCTAAACAGATTCATCTAAATGCTGCTAAAATGATCCTTAGATATATTAAGGGTACTTTAAATTTTGGTTTACTATTTCCTAACAATTTTCCTATTGGTAAATCTGTTTTGCTAGGTTTTTGCGACTCGGATTGGTGTGGAGATAAGATTGATAGGAGGAGCACTTTTGGATACCTATTTCTATTTCAAGGAGCACCTATCTCATGGAGTTCTAAGAAGCAAGCAATTGTTGCTCTATCTTCATGTGGGGCAGAATATGTATCTGCATGCCATGCTGCCACACAAGTAGTTTGGCTTGAAACTTTGCTAAAGAAACTTCACATAGAGCTAACAAAGGCACCTAAGCTCTATATGGATAACAAGTCGGCTATTAACTTAGCTAGGAACCCTATTTCACATGGAAGGACAAAGCATATTGAGATGAGATACCACTATCTTAGGGATCAAGTCTCAAAAGGAAAGTTATTGCTAGATTATTGCTCAACTAAGGAGCAAGTGGCCGATATCTTCACTAAAGCGCTCAAGGGTGAGGTATTTACCAAACTAAGAAGGCAACTAGGTGTCATTACTTTTGAGTCTTAAAGGTAATGACTTAAAGCTATATTCTGGGGGATTGTCCCGGAAAGTCTTTTTCTAATACTCTACAGGGGGTTGTCCTGTTTTAGTTTTGCCTTTGCTTAGTTTATGCCTTCCTATGCTTAAGGAGGGGTCCTGTTTCATGTAGTTTTGTTTTAGCTTAAGGAAGGGTATTGGGCTTATAAGCTAAAATTAAAACAGTAACTAAAAAAACTGTTTTAGTTCAAACAGTTATAGTTTTGTGGTTTATATTAAATAGGGTAGTTACAAGTAGTTGCTATAGTTGTTTCAACAAACAGTTTAGTATTTGTGGCTGAAATTCAACAGCCAATTTCAGCCACATCCAGAGAAAGCTATAAATGTACATATGTAGTGTAATTTGTTTTTCTTACATTCAATATATCAGTTTTCCAGTTTTTAACTTTTTCAAGTATTCTGCATAATTTCTTCTTCACAGTATCTTCAATTTTAGAACTCCTTGTGTGCACTTCTGTTTCCTTTAAGCTTCTGTGTTCTTCCTTCTTTCAACTGTGACTGAGCTTTGTGAGTATGTTTAGAGAGTGAAGTATCTCGTACAAAGAAATAACAAATTAGGGATTTGTTCAGAAACACAAACAGAGAAGAAAAAGAGGAAAACCAGAGAAGAAACGGAATCTACCTGTAGTTGTGCTTGCGTTGCTAAGATCTTCACAAGTGGTGAAGATACCTCTCAATCATTACACAGCGTTTCATGCAGAGAAAGGAAAACACAAGACATAGTCAGATTCTTGTGATTGTGAGTTGAAGAGAAAAACAGAAGAAAAGGTAAGAAGAAAGGACCATACCGTCGCATATTACAATCGGTGTTAGGGTTCATTAAATCCTCAAAATTGAAGATCAAAACCATAGGGGTTTTGGTTACAGGCTTCACGCGACCCATTTGCAGCAAAAACTTAACCGATTTCGTGCTTGAATTCGGTGCTGGTTCTGGGTTTCAGTGAAGAAGAAAGAAGAAGAAGAAGAAATACGCGAGGAAGAAGGGAAACAGTGAAAGAGATAAAAGAGAGAAGGAACCCGTGAAATGATTTCTCACTTTCATTAAAACTAAACCGGGTAATCCAAGTGGGCTTGGGTTAGTTGTGGTGTTGGGCTTGGTAATTGGTATTCACACCACCAATTTTGTTGTGCACACCCCTGAAATTAAAGGGTTGAAAAATCAACAATCCACACATATAGATAGAGAACTATTTTCTACC
The DNA here is from genome assembly GCA_963573325.1 of Astragalus glycyphyllos. Lineage (NCBI taxonomy): Eukaryota > Viridiplantae > Streptophyta > Magnoliopsida > Fabales > Fabaceae > Astragalus > Astragalus glycyphyllos. The sequence goes on from OY754308.1 coordinate 67,699,227, forward strand.
AATTTAAACTTTGCAATTAAGTTTGCAAGGCGGCAATCAAACATAGTGGCTCACTCGTGGCAAATGTAGATATATTATGAGATTGTTACAATATCTTTGAATATCCACCTACTTGTATTGATCATTATTTTGATTATAAAAAACCTTGAAGTGAAAGATAAACCCAAAAGAGTAATAATATAAAATTTAAAAACAAGAATTGAAATTATGAAGCTCTATACTCTGCATAAAAAATTAATTGAATCATCCAGTCTTTCCTAAATAAAAAGAGGTAAAAATGGGCGAAGGACATATTGTGTCCCATTGAAAGCATAAACAAATTAAAATTCATAAAAGAATGAAGTAATAAACGAATTTAGGATTAAAAAGAAAAAAAAATGCAAAGAGTTCTAGTTAGTCCTTTGATCTCTTATCATTTACTAGTTGCCACCTCCCTAATAACTCCAAACCATCATTTAATTTGCAGTTGAAATTGGATTTCTTGGACTAGGCAAACCCATGTAGACAAGCCTAGGTGACATCCTTACTTTTGGGCTGGGCCTAGGAGAAGGAATTGGGCCAAATTTAAGTACTCGTGCAGAAGTGGGCCTTGGAGACAAGTTGACGTGTTCCAATGCTTTTGACTGCAGGTGTTCAGGATAGTCACGGACACACCCAATACGAGGTCCAGCTCCAGTTGACCACTTGCAAGACAACCTCCTTGGTGTATTAAATAACACTGCACCATCCTTTTTATTAACCGTTGCCACGTTGATATCATTGACTTTAACCTTAGGAGTAGGACTCTTTGTTTGTTGTGATTCATTGATGGAAGTAAATGAATTAGTCCCAATAATTGATGGAGTATCATCATCTATAGCACATCTCTAAAAAAACAAACACAGAAAACAATCATCAGTCATTGAATAATTGATATATCTGATCTATACGAGACAAAATATCCGCTTTAAGTGACACATACTATAGTAACATGTTGAGGAACAAAGTTTACCTTTACATTGGTGAGATCTACATTGTTCTCTTCAAGAAAGCTAACAAATTCTTTGAAATTCTCTTCTGTAGGATGGTAGTGACCACTGTATGGCCAAATAGCTTCAAGAACACCTTGATGAGCGACTAATCTACCAGCTGCTGTGGTAGCAGCACCAGCAAGAAAGCTTGAGTGTTGAAAGGCACCCTTTTGTTTTCTCCCAACATACAAGGTTCTCGTGGTGCTGAGAACAAATATCCATTTAGATTTCTCATCAGTATCCACAACCCTCTTATCTTGTCTATACACCAGCTTTCCCTTTTCAACAATTACTTCATATTCTTCCCTTTCATTTGGTCCAAGATATTTAATGCATTGGCGTTGTAGGGTACTCCTTGGACATTTCTCAACATTTATTTCTTTCCCATCTCCAACATCCAACCTAAAAACACAAAGTGATTATTAGCTTCTGTTTTATTTTTACCATCTTCATAAGAAGAAATAGAGATACAAGAACAAGAGTTAATTAATTTACCAGTAGAAAAATGGTTGAGTGCTTTGGCTATCAAACCAGATATCATAGTACATGTGCAAATTGTGTCCATAACGATGACGTGGGTCAATCTACATCAAATTAACAAGAAGGAATTCACTATGTTAATACCAGACCAGAAATTAAAAAAAAGAAAAAGTACTGTAAATCAATTTCAGAGTTAAATTATAGACTTACAGCTTCTAACCAATGTTGTAGAGCTAGTTTTTGTGCCTTTTCATCCTTAGACAAACCTTTACCAACCTTAGCTGCTCTTGTTCTTGCTCTTGCCCAACGTGAGACAGCAGTTTCAGTTTTTTCAACATCAAAGAATGAAACGGAACTCCTTTTAAGAGCAGCAAAGTCTAATGCCTTCCACCATAATTCTTCTACAACCACAGCACAATCTGCAAGGTTTCTACGAGTACGGTAACTCTTGTAAACCTTTTGAAGTTTAGTTGCTGCAGCATCAAGTTCAAAAACTGGTCTTGGTGAGAAAAAAACCACTGTTTCATCGGACACAGAAACCTCTGAAACCGTTTTATGTTTCTCATTATCTTGAACAAAAGAAAGGTTTCTTTCAAGGATCATAAGTTGAGGTCTACAATCACTTAACCTGCTCATCATGTTGCTGGACCCATTTGACAGATTAGTAACAGATACCCCCATATATATTATATAGAGGTTCAAAATTCAGTTATATGATGGTGAATATAATAGAAGTGTGAGTAGAAGAAGAAGAAGAAAAATAAGGAAGATGTGTTTGTTTATGACAGTGGCTTATGTTTGCTTATATATATATATATATATATATATATATATATATATATATATAGGCTTCAAATACGTGTCAAAGACTGGAAAAAAAAAAGGAGAGAAATAAGGAGCAGTCTTTGAATTCCAAGTACACGAATCTAAATCTAGGTTTGTTGAATTTGAAAATAAAGAAAGGTTTCAAGTTAATACTCCTACAGTAGTACTTTTTTAGTTTTCAAAGGTCGATGGCCACCACTGCACACGGGATGTTTGATGAATTCAAAGGTTGGGACGTGGGTTGAATATAAGAAGATTGTGTACAAAGGTTGTGTTTCTTTATAGTTCCTCATTGGAGTGAGGAATGCATAACATTACCGTGTATAGAAAGCTGGCGGTCAAAGAAAGTTAGCGTTTTGCGAGGTTCCATGAAGAAACAAGATATCGCTTTTATCGCGTCATTATACCTGGGTCCTTGAGTAGTATTCAATTTCTTTATTGCCGTTGAATTTTTGCACCCTCTTTTTTTTATTGGATAAAATAAATAGTAAATCTGAATAATAGAGGTTGCAAATGGTAGATTAATAAAATAAAAGTATAAAACATTTGAGGATCACAAGTCAACTCTTATAATTCTAATTCTAATACTGCTTAACTATAAATCTTGTGTAATAATAAAGTTAAAAACTTGCATTGGCATCTGCATAAGGGAATACATGGGACAATTTGTAATGGCAAAATCAGTTTGGAATAAGGCTTTTTTTAGTGTTAAGCAAGGTGACTTTGGTTGGCAATCAACTAGATTAAGGAGTTATAGCTCAAAGATGGATGTATCAAAGTATGGGTGTTTTCATTGGCTTGCAACTTGTTCGTTCTAAGGGATGGGGTAGAATGGTGGTGCAGATGGATGCCAAGGTGGCTTGTCATATAATCTTTGGTACGGAGAGTGGACGTATTTTGGGGTGGAGTATTGTTAGAGAGATTCGTAAGATGCTACAGTTGCCTTGGGAAGTCCGGTTTGTTACCATCTTCAGAGAAACTAATCGTTGTGCTGATGCCTTGGCAAACATTGGGTGTTGTCAATCTGATGATTTGATTTTTTATGAGCAGTGTCCTATTTCCGTAGGACCGTTATTGCTTGCTGATGCTATAGGGAATTCTATTCCCAGACTTGTTCCTGTTTAGTACCTTTTTTCGTGTGGGGGTTTAGCCCCCGTTTCATACAAAAAAAAGTATGGGTCCATTAAATATGAGTCCAGGAAGAATTTTCTTCATTTTCCTCAGCTTATTGTGTTTGTAAAAACACAAATAAATATGGCCACTTATTCCTTAGCAAAATAACTAGTTATTGTTGAGTCTTGCTCTCATTTCCATAATGTATTGCTACTTTAATTATCAAATGAAATCTATTAATCCTTTTCTATACCAGGCAAAGTGGTGATTTGGTAGTAAATGGTAGAGTACAGTTTTATCCAACCCAACCAATAAAGTTTAGGTTGGTTTTTTGGTCTAGATGTCTTTGACTCCGCTTTGATGTCCAGAGGAAATGAGTCCTGAATTGAAATTTGTTGGGTTGATTTGAGTCAGTATGAAAATTTGTGTTTAATCTTACTAAACTCAACTCATAAATATTGAGCGAAGTCCTTTTTTAACACACACTATTAAGTTGGGTCTTTAAACACATTAAAATTCACTCAACCCATCCAAACCAATGTGCACCATAATGTTACTTGATCCACCACAGCAGAGTTGTCAAAGGTAGTTGGTGGTACCGTCAGCAGTACGGATACGTGTTTAGTTAGATTAGATGATTCGGATCAAATTCAAACAACTTGTCTCCCTCCACGCCTTCCCTCTGTCAAGGCTTAATATATTAATTCTAATAATGCAAATAGGGCATGTTTAATGCAAAATACAAATAGTTTTCCTTCCTATCCTTTCCCAAGTTGCATGTTTTTATAAATGCAGTTTGATAAGGATTCGACCACCAAAGTGGGCCCTATTATGACCGAAGAAAATGAGATGGAAGCCATGCATGCAATAATTGCAGTTCAATACTAGTACTGTTATACTCGGTTGATTACTTAAACTTATTTTACACAAACACAAAAAGAATGGACATACCAGCTAACAATAAAACGCTGGCATATCCATATGTGCAAACTACTATATATATATATATATATATATATATATATATATATATATATATATATATATTGAAGAATGTTACAGCCCAAGATATTTGACTGAGTAGAACCATCGAATGGAGTGACAGAACTAGGACTTCTTGTTGTTTATGTTTGTTCACACAATTGTTAAATTTTTCACAACTTCTAGGAAATGGTATACGGTTCTTGTTGTGAATAAAGAAATAAGGAAGTTGTAAACAGTTAATTTCTTTATATATGTATTCGGCCTAGGCCCGTTAGGTTTTCACATAGAATAGTCTATTTAAACTCATTAGTGTTTGTACTCGAGGATAACAATCATACAATCAATAAAACAGAACTACAGCTACTTTGTAGTCGCAACGTAGGCAATGGTTGGCCGAACTGCGTGACCAATATCGTGTCTCCTTCCGTGACATGGCCGAACGTAAGAATCGTCACTTGTTGGATGTGACACGTACCTTACTTCTCCAGGCTTCTGTTCCATCCAAATTTTGGGTGGAGGCTCTTTCCACAGCTGTTTTTTGGATCAATCGTCTTCCTTCCACGGTGATTGGGTTTGATTCTCCTTACTTTCGTCTTTTTAAAACTCAACCTGATTACAGTAGCTTACACACTTTTGGGTGTGTTAGCCTGCATTTTCGACAGGCTAAATTAAATGCAGTCAACGAGGTTTGATTTGCTAGTTTTAGAGGAAAGTGTTGATTTCGACACTGAAGAATTGTGTCAGAAAATAAGTTCGACGAGGCTCTGAACTTAACAAATATAAAGGATTGAAGAAAAGTCAGTTCGACAGGAAGGAAGCTAGAGTTTGGTGAAAGATCAGGAATTAAGTGCTTGTTGTCGAAATAGCTCAGCAGTTACGTTGGTCGAAAAGGCGCAGCAGTTACTGTTTTTTTTAAATTCTCTGTACAGTTAGTTGGTTAGGTTTTTTCCCTCTTTGTATAAATAGTAGTTTTTCATAGGAAAAACGGGTCACAAACTCATTACAGAATTCTCACACTCTAACTTCCAACACATTACAGAGAAAACGAGTCAGAGAAGGATGTATGATCAGTGAACCAACTCTCTTTTCAATTAATGCATTTTAATTTGCTTTCTTTATTGCTTTTCTGCAATTTTTTCTTTGTTTTTCACTTTGTCCCTATCTGAAGAAATTCGACGGTTTCGCGTGAAACTGGCAGTTATCTTCATTCTTTTCTTTGAAAACCGCAAGAACACGCATAATTCTGGAAAAAACTTTAACACAAATGGTCTTAGGATTTACTAGTTTATCCTGCAAACAGAAGCAATTTCAAACTACCGGTGTTTACCAAAAACCACGGTAAACAAATTGGCACCCCCGGTGGGACCTTTGTGCTAATTTGAAAGTTTTTTTCGTTGAATTCTTAAACTTTGTGTTTATCTGTGCATGCAATTAAGGAGTGGTAAACATCTTATAGAGATGGCACGCTCTAGTACAAGTAATGCTTCTGCATCAAATGCACAAAGTACACAAGAACAAACTACAGTTAGTGACGTTAACGCTGCAAATGTTGCAGGCATAACCGTTGCTATGCCTTCTTCGACAACAATGGGAGTTACTGCTATAACTTCTCCCATAATTACCCCTGTGTCAATGATGACCACTGCAGCATTAACGAATGTTAATACAATGGCTTCTGTGCCACCAATAGTGGGACCAACGAGTCCTTTGATGGCAAATCCAATGGTTGGAAACTTGTCATTTACTATGAGTGGTAGACCTTACCCATATGGCATGCCAACGGCTTTGATGGCGGGCCTTCAGACAAATTCGTCTACTTTTGCAGAAAATGCAATCGCAGGCTATTCCCCTACTCATAGTTCATCAGAAGGCGTTTTTAGTCGAAATGCCCAACCCAATTTGACTACAACATCTTTGTTGGCACTGAGGCAACAAATGGATGATAGCAATCATGATATGGTCAATATGTCAACACAACAAATTGGTACAATGTTTAATCCTTTGATACAGAACACTAATAGCAGTTACCAAATGTTAGCAGCGCAAATGGGCAGAATTGCTGATTTCTTTGGTACTCCACCAGTCCATAACCATCAAATTCCCCAAATTCAGAATGTTAGGCCTGTCGAAGTACCTGTTGAAAGGCCTAACAATCCAATACCTATAAATCAGGGAAACCAAGGACAACAACAGGTTATCGAAGAGCCTATGAGGGTAGAGGCAATCCCTGAAGTTGTGTTAGTAAATAGAAACCAAAATGCAGATGAAGTGGTCAGACAAATGCAACAAAAAAATTTTGGAGCACAAAATAATCTAGCTAATATGGTCGAAACTATTCTAGCCCAGAATGGCCTTAACTTAGGTTTACATAGGCCTAATTTTGTGTCGCCTTTGTCGAAATACACCTTACAAACGGAGTTGCCTAGGGGATGGAAAATCCCTAAGTTCACAAAATTTGCTGGAGAAACCAGTGAATCTACTATCGAACACGTGGCTCGCTATTTGACTGAGGCTGGTGATATTGCGCATAACGAGAATTTAAGAATGAAATACTTTCCAAATTCTTTAACAAAGAATACGTTTACATGGTTCACCACCCTGCCTCCTAATTCCATATTTAATTGGAGTCAGTTAGAGAAGGCCTTTCACGAACAATTCTATATGGGCCAATGTAAAATTAGTCTTAAGGAATTGGCTAGCGTTCGATGCAAGGGGGCAGAATCTATTGATGATTATCTCAATAGATTTAGACTTCTCAAAGCAATGTGCTTTACTCAAATGCCTGAACACGAGTTAATCGAAATGGCTGCTGGTGGTCTAGATTACACTATAAGAAAGAAACTAGATACACTGCATTTAAGAGATATGGCACAATTGGCTGATAGAGTTCGACAAGTCGAAAGACTCAAAGCCGAAAAAGCCAGAACAGGTAGATTCCAAAGTAAGAAAGAAAAGGTTGCTTATGTCGAAGCTAATGACAGTGACCAAGAATACGACATATCTTATGAAGATGTCGGAGAAGAGGTTAACATTGCAGAATTAAAATCAGGACCTCCTTATACTTGCAAATTGTTGAAACCTTCTAATGGGAAAAATCCTGTTGAGCCTAAGAATGATAAATTTGTTGCAAAAACTTATACTTATGATGTTTCTAAATGTGATGAAATATTTGATCTGTTAGTGGCTGATGGTCAAATTTTAGCGCCTAAAGGCCTGAAAATTCCACCATTGGAACAGCGACAGAAAAGAGGTTTTTGTAAATTTCATGGTTTCTTGGGCCATAACACTTCTCGTTGTGTTATTTTCAGGGATTTGCAGAACGCCATCAATGAGGGAAGGCTGAAATTTGGTGACAAATCTAAGCCACCAATGAAGATTGATGCGGATCCTTTGCCAACAGCTGATGCATTGCTTGTTGAAGTCGATCTCAATGTGGTTGAGGTCACAGAGGTTGTTGCTGAAAATGCTAAGGTAGAGAAAGCTGTCGATAAGGTTGATGTCGAAATGGTCACTGAAGACTAGTATGCTGAAAAAATGAAGATAGTGTATCCAAGGGCTGAAGAAGAATTGATTGATTTTCTCAATCGCTGCAAAATCAACAATACTGAAGTTATGCTTTGTCCAAGGTGTAGTTCTGTCTTCGACAAAGAGGCTGCCAAAAATCTGAGGGATTTAAGCCTCAACTGAAACGTAAAGGAAAGTGGGTCGACAAAAGACCAAAGTTCAGCTACAACAACAGAGGTATTCAATACAAAGTCACTTCGACAAGAAATCCTCAAAAGGAACAGATCAAAACTTATGTTCCTCCAGCAAAGTCTCCTGTCGAGAAATGGGTGCACTATGGTGGAAAAAGTACTGGATATTATCCAGTATATTATGCTGGAAAGAATGTTGGAAATCGACAGAAACCAGCAAAATTGGTTAAGGGCAGCACTAGTGCTACTAGCCAAAACAAGGAATTGGAGTCTAATAAATATGCCTATAATAATAACTACAAATGGAAGAACCCTATGACAAGAACTGAGTGGCGTAGATATCAACGCCAGAAAAAGGTTGCTGCTGCAAGCAAGGTGGAAAATTCCAACAAAGAGAAAGGTAAACAAATACCATCAAAATCTCTTGAAATGGCTAGAAAGCCAGCTACTGAGAGGATATTTCCACCACTTTTAGTGATCAAAGAGGGTCTCAACTTAGACGAAGAAATGGGCTCGGATTTCACTGATTCTGGGTCAGAATTCGACGTCTTGTGTGGTGTAGTCTCAATTCTCCCAATTGAGTATGATGTGGTTTCTGAAGTGAATGATGTCGAAGAAGATTTCGACGAAGAAACCACTTACAAACCAATTTGTTACTATGTGCTGAAAAATGGTTGCGTTGAAGAGCAACACGCTGTGTTTGAAAAACCAGATTGTGGAATGATGAACCATCTCAAACCTTTGTATATTCAAGCAAAGGTGAACAATATTGGTGTCAATAAAATTCTGGTTGACGGTGGTGCTGCTGTAAACCCAATGCCACAACATATGCTGAAAAGAATTGGAAAGTGTGAGACTGACTTGAAAACACACAATGTAATTCTTACCAACTATGAAGGCAAAAGTGGACACTCACTTGGAGCCATTGAAGTTGATTTTGCTATTGGAAGCATCAGGAGACCAACGATGTTCATGGTAATTTCAACAAAGGCAAATTACAACATGCTGCTGGGAAGAGAATGGATCCATGGTGTGGGAGCAATACCTTCGACAGTTCACCAGAGGCTCATCATTTGGAGAGAAGATTGTCTAGTCGAAAATATTGAAGGTGATCAGAGTTACTTCAAGGCTGAGGTAAACACTATTACCAAGAAAACCTTTGATAAACAATTGGCGAACATTGCGCCATGTATTTCTTCTGAACTTGGTTATGAAAACCAAAACAATGTTAGATCTTCAGTGATACTTCATCCCAATTATGGATTCATTTGGGATAGAGAGGTTATAGATGAAGACAACTACCCACAAGGCTCTGTTAAGCCTACAGGGTGGGAAGGCCCATAAATAGTTATTTATGGATAAGCCCACTGCTTGGGATAGAATTACGGCCTACGTGGCCGAGAATAAGCAAAAAGCGGTTTTAGAAGCTGAATTACAACAACAATTAGTTGCTGAAGCCGTTGAGGACAAAAATAGAGACAATGTTGTCGAAAACCAGAGGCTTGATTGTGTCTATGATGACGAGCCTTTAGGTTTTGAAAAAGATCCAATGGGTTTGACCAAAAGGATCCAAACACAAGATCCCTTAGAAGAAATCAATTTGGGAGATGGCTCCTTGAAAAGGCCAACATATATAAGTGCTAAGATTGATCAAGCATTGAAGGTGCAGATTGTCGAATTGCTAAAGGAGTACAAAGACTGCTTTGCATGGGATTACAATGAAATGTCGGGGGTGAGTCGTGACGTTGTTGAGATAAGACTACCAATTCGACTAGGAAAGAAGCCAGTGAAGCCGACACCAAGAAGATTTGAACCAGAAATCCTGTTGAAGATCAAAGCAGAGATAGAAAGGTTACTAAAGAGCAAGTTCATCAGAACTGCCAGGTATGTCGAATGGCTTGCTAATATAGTTCCTGTAATTAAGAAAAATGGCACGCTTAGAGTGTGTATAGATTTTAGAGATTTAAATAATGCTACACCTAAGGATGAATATGCCATGCCAGTGGCAGAAATGCTAGTGGATTAAGCAGCAGGTTATGAATACCTAAGTATGCTTGATGGTTATTCTGGATATAACCAAATATATATTGCTGAAGAAGATAGGTCGAAAACAGCATTCTGATGCCCAGGGGAATTAGGTGTCTATGAATGGGTTGTAATGCGATTTGGCCTAAAAAATGCTGGTGCAACGTACCAAAGGGCAATGAATTCTATGTTTCATGATTTTATTGAAAAAATTATGCAAGTGTACATAGATGATATTGTAATTAAGTGTTCTTCAGGAATTGGTCATATAGACCATCTTCGACAATCATTTGAAAGAATGAGAAAATATGGATTGAAAATAAATCCACTCCAATGTGCCTTGTGTTCGTGCAGGTGACTTTTTGGGTTTCGTTGTACACAAAAAAGGCATTGAAATCAATCAAAATAAGACGAAAGCAATCTTGGAAACGAAAGCTCCTTCGACCAAAAAAGAATTGCAGCCATTATTAGGAAAAATCAATTTCCTTAGAAGATTTATTTCAAATCTAAGTGGAAAGACTCAAGCATTTTCGCCATTACTTCGACTGAAGAAGGAAGATGTGTTTAGGTGGGATGCAGAACACCAACAAGCTTTCGACGAGATTAAAGCATATCTGATGAAGCCACCAATTTTGTTACTACCTATTAGGAATAAAGTAATGAAATCGTATATAGCAGCTTCAGAATTTTCTATAGGAAGCCTGTTAGCTCAAGAAGATGAAAATGGTGTCGAAAGAGCCATTTATTACCTCAGTAGAATTCTAAATGATGCAGAAACTAGGTATCATCCTATAGAAAAATTGTGTTTATGCTTGTATTTCTCTTGTACAAAATTGAAGCAATACATAAAGCCTGTTGATGTGTATGTTTATTCGCATTATGATATTATTAAACATATGCTGTCGAAACCAATTTTACATAGTAGAATAGGTAAATGGGCTTTGGCTCTTTCTGAATTCTCTTTGACTTATCAGCCATTAAAAGCAATAAAAGGTCAAATAGTGGCTGACTTCATAGTTGACCATTCAGTGGTCGAAAATACAATAAACTTAGTGGAAACCCAACCTTGGAAGTTATACTTCGACGGTTCAAGCCACAAAAATGGTGTTGGAATTGGTGTATTAATAATTTCACCAACAAAGGTACCAACAAAATATAAGTTTAAAATTGAAGGGACATGCTCCAACAACGAGGCAGAATACGAAGCCTTAATAGTAGGACTTCAGATCTTGTTAGAATTGGGGGCAAAACATGTCAAAATCAAAGGAGATTCAGAACTAACTGTGAAACAGTTAACAAAAGAATACAAATGCATCAAAGAGAACTTAATAATGTATTTTGCCATTGCTAATACGTTGTTAAAGAGATTTGACACGGTTCACATAAAACACGTGCCTCGTATGGAAAATCAAGAGGCAAACGATTCGGCACAAATAGCATCAGGATACAAAGTTTCAAAATAAAAGCTATCAGAGCTAATAGAAATCAAACACAAACAGATTTCAACAGATACATCCAATGCCCAATTGTCAACGACAAAATTTGAAGGGGCAGAGATGTTAAATCTGGTGGGAAATTTTAAAACTTTTGAAAATTTTGAAGTTGAAATTTTTGCCATTGACAATATGTCGAATGATGATTGGCGAAGGCAAATTGTCGAATACTTGGAAAATCCAACAGGAGTGACTGATAGGAAAACCAGTATAAAGCTTTAAGCTATGTTATTATTGGGAATGAGTTATTTAAAATGACTCCTGAAGGAGTGTTATTCAAATGTCTTAATGAAAGTTAGGCATATTTAGCAATTTCCAATACTCATAGTGGAGCTTGTGGATCTCATCAAGCAGGTCACAAAATGAAGTGGCTTTTATTTCGACAAGGAGTATATTGGCCAACTATGCTGAAAGATTGCATAGATTTCGCCAAGGGTTGTCAAGAATGTCAAAAACACGCAGGAATACAACATGTGCCTGCAAGTGAATTGCATTCAATAGTAAAACCATGGCCTTTTAGAGGTTAGGCTGTAGATTTGATTGGTGAAATTAAACCAACTTCGTCGAAAGGGCATCGTTTTATGTTAGTTGGGATAGATTATTTTACTAAGTGGGTAGAAGCTATTTCTTTAATTAATGTTAATCAAGAGGCAGTAATCAATTTTATTCAAAACCATATTTTATATAGGTTTGAAATTCCAGAAACCATTACTACAGACCAAGGTACAGTTTTTATTGGTCAAAAAATGGTGGATTTTGCCTCTGAAACTGGTTTCAAGTTACTAACTTCGACACCATACTATGCCCAAGCTAATGGTCAAGTAGAAGCGGCCAACAAAATTATTATCAATTTGATTAAGAAACACATTGGGCAGAAGCCTAAAAATTGGCATAAAACGTTTGATCAAGTGTTGTGGGCATGTCGAAATTCTCCTAGAGAATCAATTAACACTACTCCTTATAGACTCACATTTGGACACGACGCAGTCTTGCTAGTCGAAATTTGTTTACAGTCAGCCAGAATTCAAAGGCAATTTGAAATTCCATCAGATTCTTATTGGGATATGATGTTAGATGAGTTGGTTGATTTAGACGAAGAAATACTAAATGTGTTAGATGTTCTTATAAGGCAAAAAGAAAGAGTGGCTAGAGCTTATAATAAAAAGGTTAAGTCAAAAACATTTGCTTGGGAGATTCAGTGTGGAAAGTCATATTACCCATGGATAAAAAAGATAGAGTTTTGGGTAAATGGTCACCAAATTGGGAAGGACCATTTTGCATTTTACAAGTATTTACTAACGGTGCCTACGAAGTTGAAGAATTAGGTGCTGATGGTCAAATTTTGCAAATAAATGGCAAGTATTTAAAGAAATATAAGCCAATATTACAAGAAGTTAAAATAACACAAGACTAAATAGTATAAAGAATTCAAACATGGCGTTCAAAAGTCTTTGCCAGAACATTGTCGAAATTACAAAAACTGGAAAATAAAGAAAGTTACAATCTAAAGTTGGAGATTGACTTTTAGCCTTTCAAAAACAGCTTTGGAGTGTTCTAGTCTGATGGCAGTGAGGGCTTCGTCTTCAACCAATCTTTGAACCTCTGCCTCATGTGTGCTAAATTTTTCCAAGTGTTGAATTGCTAAGGCTGCTTCTGCGTTAATAATAGGTTCCAAAGAATCTGGAATTCTCTTGCGAAATGAGGCTTTCTTCTTTTCTTCTGCCTTAATTTTCAATTGCAGGTTTTTGATTTGTTCTTGATATTTCAAAATGGCATCATCACAAGCAGCCATTTCTTGAGCATTGTTTGTTGCTTGAGTTTCCCAAGAAGCGATTTTGGCTCGAGAGGATTCGACAGCCGCCCATTCTTCCTGTTGGAGTTCGGTTTCACGTGCTTTATGTACAGCAGTGTTTTTCCTCTTTTGGATGTCTAAGGTGATTTCCTCTAGGAGAGGCTCAAATTCAACAATAAAGCCAATGAGACCTTTGTCGGATGTCGAATTATTTAGTTTACGGAATAAAGCTTTAATTTCAAAGGTAGTCATGTGGTCGTGCTCAATAGCTTGAAATAAGTCAACTTCAAGAACTTTAGCTTGAAATTCCTTGAGGAGTTCTTCCTTAGAACTATCAGATGCTTCGCCCAAAGAAGTGGTTGAAGAGCTTTGTCTAGTCGAAGATTTCCTACTACTCAACATAAGGTTCAAAGCTTCAAGAGGAATTTCAAAAATGTCATTTTCTTCTTCACTTAAAAATTCAGTCGAAAAAGACATTTTTGGGGGGCAATTTGTTAGCCTGCATTTTCGAAAGGCTAAATTAAATGCAGTCAACGAGGTTTGATTTGCTAGTTTCAGAGGAAAGTGTTGATTTCGACACTGAAGAATTGTGTCAGAAAATAAGTTCGACGAGGCTCTGAACTTAACAAATATAAAGGATTGAAGAAAAGTCAGTTCGACAGGAAGGAAGCTAGAGTTTGGTGAAAGATCAGGAATTAAGTGCTCGTTGTCGAAATAGCTCAGTAGTTGCCTTGGTCGAAAAGGCGCAGCAGTTACTGTTTTTTTTAAATTCTCTGTACAGTTAGTTGGTTATGTTTTTTCCCTCTTTGTATAAATAGTAATTTTTCATAGGAAAAACGGGTCACAAACTCATTACAGAATTCTCACGCTCTAACTTCCAACACATTACAGAGAAAACGAGTTAGAGAAGGATGTATGATCTGTGAACCAACTCTCTTTTCAATTAATGCATTTTAATTTGCTTTCTTTATTACTTTTCTGCAATTTTTTCTTTGTTTTTCACTTTGTCCCTATCTGAAGAAATTCGACGGTTTCGCTTGAAACTGGCAGTTATCTTCATTCTTTTCTTTGAAAACCACAAGAACACGCATAATTCTGGAAAAAAATTTAACATAAATGGTCTTAAGATTTACTAGCTGATCCTGCAAACAGAAGCAATTTCAAACTAGCGGTGTTTACCAAAAACCACGGTAAACAGGGTGTGTATGTTTTGTTCACCTACCATCCACTGAAAGACATAAGGTTGGAGCACAATCTGTCCAATGTGCATTTATGGGGTATAGTCATTCTCATAAGGGTTTTGTGTGTTATCTGGTCTGAATGATATTGCTATACTTCCCCAATTTTCTACCCCGCGTTCACCTATAGAACGTTTTAAACCAAGACTTGTATATGTCAGGAAACACAGTGTGCAGGTTCCCACTCCCCCTTCCAACACTGATCCGCCACGTGATCCTGCACCAGTTGCACCACGGCGTTCTAGTAGAACGTCCCGAGCACCTGATAGATATTCACCAGACAGGTTTGATTCCTCACATACTACTTTAACTGCTTCTCTCTCTAGCACACCTATTCCTACTTGTTAATCGCAGGCTGTTAAAGATGTGCTTTGGGTGAATGCCATGAATGACGAACTTCAGGCCCTTCAAGACAATTTCACTTGGGATATTGTTCCTTGCCCTCAAGATATCAAACCCATAGACTGTAAATGGGTTTATTATGTGAAACTGAATTCTGATGGATCTCTCAATCGGTACAAGGCTCAATTGGTTGCTTTAGGCAACAAGCAGGAATATGGTATTGATTATGATGAGACATTTGCACCAGTTGCTAAAATGACTACTGTTCGAATGGTGCTTTCTATAGCTGCTTCTCATGGGTGGTCTCTCCACCAAATGGATGTTAAGAATGCATTTCTTCATGGCGACCTGACTGAAGATATTTATATGACTCCCGCTCAGGGTCTATTCTCTTCATCTAAAGGGGTGTGCAAGCTCAAACACTCTCTATATGGTTTGAAACAGGTGCCTAGAGCATGGTATGAGAAATTCTGTTCCACTCTACTTGGGTTCTCTTTTACTCAAAGTCAGTATGATTCGTCTTTGTTCATTCACCGCACATCTACGGGCATTGTTCTGCTCCTTCTTTATGTTGATGATATGATCATTACTGGTTCTGATGCAGCATCCATACAGGAAGTTAAACTAAAGCTTCAAGCCTCATTTCAAATGAAAGACCTTGGTCTTTTACATTATTTTCTTGGACTTGAGGTTCATTCTACCTCTAAGGGTATATTTCTCCATCAACATAAGTATGCCACAGACCTTATTGCTATGGCTGGCCTCCAATCCGCTAATCCTGTGGATACTCCTCTTGAAGTTAATGTTAAATACCACCGTGACGAGGGTGAACTTTTGACCGATCCTTTATTGTATAGACAGCTCGTGGGTAGTCTTAACTACTTGACCATCACACGACCTGACATTTCGTTTGTTGTTCAGCAAGTAAGTCAGTTCATGCATTCTCCTCGTCATCTTCACTTGGCAGCGGTTCGTCGTATAATTCGCTACTTGAAAGGTACCTCTCAATGGGGCTTATTCTTTCCTAGTGGGACCCCTCTTAAGTTGATTGCCTACAGTGATGCTGATTGGGCTGGGTGTCCTGACACTCGCCGTTCTGTCACTGGTTGGTGCATGTTTCTTGGTTCTTCGTTGATCTCATGGAAAAGTAAGAAGCAAGCAAGAGTCTCTAAGTCCTCAACTGAATCGGAATATCATGCTATGTCTATGGCATGCTCCGAAATACTTTGGCTTTGTGGTCTGTTGGGTGAACTTGGATTTCCTCAAACTAAGCTGACATCTCTCTATGCTGACAATACAAGTGCCATTCAGATTGTTGCAAATCCGGTTTTTCATGAGCGTACTAAGCATATTGAAGTTGATTGTCATGCTATTTGTGAAGCCTATGATAATCATGTTATATCCATTCCCCATATCAATACTCAATTTCAGGTTGCAGATATTTTGACCAAAGTTGTTCCTCGTCTGCGCCATCAGTTTCTTGTCAGCAAATTGATGCTCCTTGATGACCCGCATCAATTTGAGGGGGGTGTGAATAAGGAAATAAAAAAGTTGTAAATAGTTGATTTCTTTATATATATGTATTCGGCCCAGGCCCGTAAGGTTTTCACATATAATAGTCTATTTAAACTCATTAGTGTTTGTACTCGAGGATAACAATCATACAATCAATAAAATGAAACTACAGCTGCTCTGTAGTCACAGACATAGGCAACGATTGGCCGAACTGCGTGACCAATATCGTGTCTCCTTCCGTGACACTTTTGTATACTAACTAAACGAGTACTAACTACTCAGATGCGTGAACCGTGTAACTTCAAGGAAATTCCTTGATAAAAGGATGAGATACATATATCATATGTCAATTAAGTATATTATAAAACGCATGAGTGCGAAGGAAAAGGATTTCATCACAATGCAACAACTATGCATTGTGAAAACTATTCAATTAGACAGCTCCTATTAAACTATCACAAATATCTTTTTCAGCAAGTGTGATTTTATTTTAACTGAATCATAATAAGTCTTTAAATAAAACTATAATATTGCTATTAATTGCTAACCTCCCAGGCTACACCTGTGTGTTGGAAGTTTCCTAATAAACCATTTCTTTCTCAACTTAAACATACAATCCAAGAAATGTGTTGGCTTTTCTTTAGGAAATCACAATCATCCAAAACAAGACCTCATCCATATCAGGCAATACTGCTTCCAAAACCACGCCTTGTTCATCACCGCTTTATTAGAAGAATGAAGAGGAAAAAGCTGAGAGGAAATTGTAGTGTTGCAAATGTGATGCATTGCTCTGAATATAATAAAAGTAATGTTTTCGAGTTTATAATATACCCGAGTATCTTCAAGATGAAAATGTCCCTTCTCTCTGACTCCTGAAGTCGTGGTTTTTGTTTTTAAGTGTTTAGGTGAGCTCTTCAAGAAGTAGTAGTTACAGTAACAATGTTACATTCATGTTAGTTAAGTGCCATTTAATACGACTAATTTAAGCTTGGATCAATTCAGTTGAAAGGTAATGTGCTGTGCTGCAGAAAGTTTTGTTAGAGAGGGCTGCGACTGAGAGCCAGTGGCACATATTGGATTGGCTAATCACTAAAGTTAGGAAAGTGCCATCCGCCTAGCTAAATTCCAAAGGGGTGTAATGAGGCTTAGAAGTTAATAAGTCAGTGTCTTAAAGTAAGTCCAGAGCATATTTGTAGCCAATAATAGAATTATCTTCTTAACAGAACGAAAATTTCTAGGTAAATAAGCCAGTTGTTTAGGTGAATCCCTTTGCAACTAGTTTGGTTTAGTGGTGTTCGATGGAGCCATGCTTTATAGTTTATATTTCATTTTGAAAATCCACTTGCAAACAATTACCTTCTTTTCAGATGGAAGAGGGGTAACTGTCTGTGTATTGTTTTTGGTGAGAGATGTTGGTTCACCATCAATTACTTGCTTCATATCAACAATCATCATGATGAATTGCCTCATTATATTGTATTGTATGTGATTGATTCTGTGGTAGAGGAGGTAGTAAGTGTAAATTGCAAGAACTATAATAGAATCCAAAAGTGCAAGTAAGAACAACATATTGGAAAGACAACGGGAAGCAAGAAACTATAAGTATATTTCATATTACATTTACAACTTATATTCACAGTAATTACTGTACAGCACTATAAGAGGCCTACCTATGAACATGAGGACTTCATGCACTGATGCTACTATAGTAAACCATTCGTTTTGGTTGGTGTGTAGAAGAGTAAACCGTAAACCAAAACTTAAGATAGCAGAAAGAAAACAAAAGAGAGGTTTGAACTATATACACAACATATACACATTTTGAACCCTACCCAACAGAAATATAAAAAGTATAGCTTGACCCTATAACCTGGATCCTTTCCTACACTCTTGAAACCGGTAATAGAAGAGCCCTATAATATTGAGCACTTCTTCTTGTGTTGCAGCAAAACATCTACAAAGTCTTGCAATCTGCAAATGGACACAGCAAACTATGTCAAATGCAACAATATATCTGAAGTAAGTTACATAACTGAAAAATTTAAGAATGTTGGGGATCATTCAACTTTACCATTTGAAGGTGGTGATTGGTGAGATTCAACTAGTTTGCCCCACCAATCCACTTGCAGATCCAACCCATTCTAAAGGCTTAGTTATCAAATCCTCCAACTCAAGATATATATTGGAGTCATTGACATCCACTCCTTCATCAACAACAGGATTTTCCCCCAGCAGCTTTTCTGACATGTCATGATAAGCAGATGATACATCAGGTTCCATTCTACCAGTGTTGACATTCTGATCAGAAAGAAGTCCATTCAGCTCAGATTGCATAGCAGCAAATTGTTCACGACCCTGAACCTGATGCCTATAATCAACATTAGGGATAGTCTCCACAGGAAATTGTGTTCCAAGCAATCTAGGCCTCTTAACCATTTCAGTACTATCAAGCACTCTTCTCCTCTTAATCTTCTGAACTAACTGCTCCACAAATGAAGGCCTTCTTGTCATTTTGGTCAGGAAATATATCATTTGACACTGCTTCAACTCAGCACGCCGAATTCGCTCCTGAACATTGGTTAGTTGAACATTGGAATTCTCTTGTTGCTGCCTCAGCTTCAAAATTTCCACTTTCATTACGTTCTGATCCTTCTTCAGTTTCTCTACTTCAGCCTCCAAACCTGGCTTCATCAAATTGAACCCCCCCTGATTCATCATCCTGTTATACTTACTCCTCCTCCTTATGTTCTTCAACAAATGCTTCTTCCCTCCCTTAAACCCTTCATTTGCAAACTCCCATCTGTCCGAATCAACCTTCCTAAATCCCTGTGTCATTAATTCAAATCATAAAGATCAATTCAATTGATTCCATCACAATAACCAAGTTTTTAAATAAATATGCAACCACTATCCATATCGCAACATCATTGTTTTTGATGTCTAGGTTGCATTTAACTGCGATTCTTAGTAATACCACTAAAAGTGAGTCGACCAAAATTGATGTATTTGGTCCTATGTCGGTGCTACGAGATAGGTCGTTTTTCAAAAAAATCAAAAACTCAGGATACGCGTAACATAAATTTGCTATAAACATGACTAAAAGATAGAAAACACAAAATATAACAGAAAAATATACTATGAAATATTAAAAAAGTTTCAATATTAAAAAATTAATGAAAAATCTAATCTTTTACTATAAAAAACAAATATCTATATATCAAACCATAAATATAAGCGCTTATTATATAAGTACTAATCCATAAGTTGTTTGTATCGTAAAGGAGAAAATAATGTTAAACTATTTTTCTATAAGTCATAAACGGTTTTCGTAAGCTATTCCAAACAACTTGTGAAAATTAGATGAAAATAGCTTATGAACATGTCATAAGTTGTTTTTATAAGCTCTCCCAAAAAGTACTTATGCCAATAGATAAATTCAAATAATTCAATCTAAACTGCCCTAAATCAATAATCACTTTTGCTTATAATAGAGACCAGAGCGACGGGATAAGCTATTTAAAATCATGAGAGTAACGAGATTATGAATATGCAACAAAATGATAGTAAGGTTATTATGATTTACGTAGGTATTGAGTTGGCGAATGAAGCTGGAGAAATTGCTGTGTTTGAAGTATTTTGGGAGAAGGATCTTGGAGAATTCGTGAGAGTCCCAAACGATGAAACTATCACGAGATGCGCTCCACGATACAATCGGGTCGGTTTCAGGATCTTCCACCATTTCAAACGTTTTCTTGAGGAAGGGTGGTGGGCCCACTTCGTGCAAACCTTCCATTGGTTTTGGTAAATCCTTTGATGACGATCCGTTAACGCCGTCGTCTTCGTCGGTAACCTCTTCTTTAATATGAACCACGCCGTTATTAGCATTAACAATAGCACCTTCTTCTGTAACTCCAGAGTCTTTCCTTTCGCTCAAAACGTCGTCGTAGCCACATGAACTGGAACCAGCGCTGTCATCTAACAACTCTGATTTTACTGTCGCTACTTCTTCTTCTCTAGTGGATTCAACTAGATTGGTTTTTTGATTCAGTAGTGTATTGTGAAAAGGCGTCGACGATGGGAATGTGTAAGACCTGCTGCAACCGCTTTCACCGCCGTATACACCGTTAGCCACCGCCATTTCCTTTCTTCTTATGGGTTTTATCGGAGTTTAGTGTCGATCTGCTTCACCGCTTGGTTGACAGTCTTGGTGTGTCTGTTTAGTGGTGATGTGAATGCCTTTAGGGGAAAGTGTAACACGATCTCTTTCGTTTCAATTTATAGATGATAAATTAATATAAATAATAAATAATTAGAATAAAATTAGAATTTTAGAATTAAAATTAAACTTTTGTAATGTTTTAAAAGAATAAAAAAACTAAAAGAGGGGGTGAGATGATAGATATCTCTTCCAGGTTAACTAAGGTCTACGTTCAAATTGCAGTTGTATTAAATTTTTTGAGGGAGGTTATAATTGCGCAAAGATGATACCTAGTCGGCTACTATGGTCCTACCCGACTCTAGAGATTAGTCTCTATAATTACGAGAAGAGATACCTAGTTAATTAAAAAAAAGCCAAAAAAAATAACGTCGGTCAGACTGACACTGTCTAAATTTTAGGATGTTAGAAATTGATAAGGCCAGTTGCACGTGAGAAAGTGCTCGGTGCCGATGGCATAAAAAAACCGAAAAAAGAAATGGCGGTGACGTTATTGGTTAATTGTGTGTATCGCCGCTGGCCTCTTGCTCACCGGAAAAAGGAAAAAAAGAAACGGTGGTAGCGGTGGCGGGTATATGCGACGACCTAAGAACCATGTCTTTTCACTTGATGAGATTTGGGAATAAGATAGCTACCTAATTTTGTTGCCTTAATAATCACATGGGGTTGGGGTTGGGCTTGAAGCTTGACTAGTGAGTAACGTGGCACACATATGAAGAGTTTTGAGTTTTGAGTTTTGCCACTTTCGCATCAGCACAGAAGATAAAAACGTGTCTCCAAGTTAGCGTTTTAATACTTGTGGTAGATTTTCATAACCGAATTGGGAATTGGAAATTGGAAATTGGAAATTGGAATAAATTTGGATTAAATTGTGTGAAATAGACATTCAGTCTTTACTTTAGAGCAAATGTATTATTTCCCTTCGCCATCAAATGATGTCTCAGTTTGTAATGAGTTGGTTCTTACCTTTTAAGGGTACCCCTATTATTGATATGATGATGACCTCTTTAATGAGTTATTCGTAAGTATCTCTGTTAATTTTCAAATAATTGTGACGGCTGACTCTTGTGAGCCATTGGAGCCCGACTCACCTAGTTTTTTTTATAAAAAAAAAGTATTGCTTCCTTTTTTTTTATGCGGGAATGTATTGTTTTCCTAAATAGTAAGCAACTACCAAATTGTTCTAATCTAATTGTTGCTGGATAGCAAGAAACCGAACATAATGAAATATGAATCGTCTAAATAAAATGAGTGGAACCCTTTTCATTGGCCTCTCAAGGCGATTTATATAGTACGAATAGTGATTAATGAGACTTATTAAGAAAATGATTGTTATTGTCAACAAAAAAAAAGATTGTTATAGTCGCTAAAAGTCAGGGAAGAGGGAATTAATAAATGCTAATCAGTCGTTATAGATGACTTCATCGGTTAGGGAATGCAAGGAGTGATGTGGGTCGGCCGATAGAAAGTTATTGTTGTGTTCTTCCTCATTTGGGTGAAGTATGTATGGATGAGCCTTCTAGATATCGATCGGTCAGGTTGGGAACACAATCATTCTAGTGGCGATCACATAGTGTGAAGCCACTCTAATACTAGGATAGGCTCGGTTGTGTTTGAGCAGTCTGGCTTTCAAGTCATTGGAGCATTGGTTAAGTCCTTCGGTTCTTGGAGGTATTCCTTAGTGTGTTATTGTTGCTTGATAGTTATGATTGATGAGATGTTTCTGACTACTTGACTTTGATCTTATCACTTCGGTTTCTTTCTTTTGACTTGCATTTTTGCACCTCATAAATACTTGTTCTTGCAACTTGTTCCCCCTTTAGCTATACTTTGTTCTGTTTTGTTTTTCTTTTGATTTACTTCCGCTGATACTGCTGATGTTGTTTCACTTGTGGGTACCTCTGTCGTTGCTGCCCTAGCTGCACGGGCATCTGGGAAGACACCTTTAGTCAAAACAAAGATTCGACTTTTTTCTTCATCTCAGACTTGTATATGAGACTATTGCAAAATATTTATGCCAACGAAAAATATGGGGTTTGGGAATACTACACGTGGGGACATTATATTTTGACAAGTGATTTTAATAAGTGGCTTATTCAACTTGGTGATGGAAGAATTAAAACAGTTTGTAGGAATAGTGAAAATATTCTGTTATGGAGAATATTACTAATCAAATATTTTATTAAACCAATTATCGATACACTTAAACAAGTTTTTGAGAGTACATATTCACAACTAAACAAATAGTTTAGCAATGAAGAATATCTCAGGGAAAGGGTAATACTCGATCATTTAAATCATTTTGTTGATGACATCAACAATTATACCATTCAAATTACCGAACGACCAACAAAACAATACAAAAGCTCAGATGAGATTGACAAGGCAACTAATAACATATTACAGAACGATGGCTCGTGTATTTTATCAAAAAAAATTAAACTCCTTAAGTTTTAATGGACTTTCCAACCATCGCTTGGAGCTTAATGGAGGATTGCTAATTGTGTTATTGAAAAACCTTAATCTCGCCCTGGGATTGTGTAATGAGACAAGGCTACTCATCACGCGTCTAGGAGAATGGATAATAGAGGCTACAATAATTACAAGATCAAATGTTGATTTAAAAGTACTTATCCCATGAATAGTTCTCAAGTCTACTGACCCCAAGTGGCCTGTTGTCTTGCATAGAAAGCACTTCCCAATGAAAGTATTCTAAGCAATGATTGCTAGAAAGATTCAACTGAATTGTATTGTGATTCTTTCATTCATTTGAATAAGTTTGTTACAGCTGTGCTTTTATATGCTGTTGTATTGCTGACTCAGCAATGCCATGTCAGCATGCTATTGCTATGTACAATTGATTACAATCTATCAGCTAAGACTAATACGTATACTCCTATTACTCCCCCTTCAAGCTCAAGTGAGGGCTTGAGTAAGGCAGCACTTTGAGCTTGAACCTTAAGTCTTTGAAGGACTGTGAAGGCAGGGGCTTAGTTAATGCATCAGTTATCTGCTGAGTGCCAGGCACATGTTGGATAGTGAGCTGCTTGGCTGTGACTTTCTCACGAACAAAGTGAATGTCTAGCTCAAGGTGCTTTGTGCGAGCATGTAAAATTGGATTGTGTGAAAGCATCACTGCACTGAGGTTGTCACAAAGTAATATTGGCACCTGTGTGGAGATATGAAGTTCTGATAAAAGAGATTGCACCCACAGTAGATCTGTAGTGGCATTTGCCATGCCTCTGTATTTTGCTTCAGCACTTGAGCGTGCCACAAGTGATTGTTTCTTTGAGCTCCATGAGATGAGGTTAGGACCGAAATAAAGACATGAGCCAGAGGTGCTACGACGATCATCTGGGTCACTTGCCCAGTCTGAATCACAGTAAGCACACAGAGAGAATGGAGTATCTGAAGGAGCAGGCTGAAGAAGCAAACCATATGTTGCTGTACCTTGAAGATAGCGCAGAATACGCTTCACTGCACGCCAGTGTGTGTCTGTTGGTGAAGGCAAAAACTGACAGACTTTGTTGACACTAAATGCAATCTCTGAACGAGTGAGGGTAACATACTGTAGGGCGCCTACAATGGAACGGTACTGAGTAGGATCTGACAGAGAATCAGTCCCAAAACGACTTAATTTGACATTGGCCTGCATAGGAGAAGCAATGGAACTGCAAGTATGCATATTAGCTCTCTGTAACAAGTCCAGAATGTATCTAGATTGTGTAAGAATGATGGAACCATTTGAAATGTATTTAACCTCCAATCCCAAGAAATATTCAGGTTTGCCTAGATGCTTGAGGGCAAAGTGAGACTGAAGCTTGGCAATTAAATCATGAATGAGTGGAGAGTTGGAACTTGTAATTAAGATGTCATCAACATAAACCAAAGCATAAAGTTTGACACCTTTGGAATTGTAGATGAAGAGTGAATGATCACATTTGCTATGTTGGAACCCAAACTGAAGTAAGGAGTGTTGCAGCTTCTCATACCAGGCACGAGGGACTTGCTTGAGACCATATAAGGACCTGTGCAGTTTACAAACCAGAGTTTTATCAGTAGCTATAAACCCTGGAGGTTAACTCATATAGATCTCTTCTTGTAGAGTACCATTAATGAAGGCGTTGTTGATGTCTATTTGTTGAATTTCCCACTTATAGGTGAGTGCCAAGGTGAGAATGACACGAATTGTAGTGGGCTTGATGACGGGTGAGAAAGTTTCACCATAATCTTGGCCAGGTAATTAATTGTAGCCCTTAGCCACTAACCTTGCCTTGTATTTATTAATTGTTCCATCTGGATTTTCTTTTATCCGGAATACCCATTTGCAACCAATAGCCTTTCGGTGTGATGGAAGCTTTGTAAGTGACCAAGTGTTGTTTTTCACAAGAGCATTGTATTCAGCCTTCATGGCATCAACCCACTGAGGTTGAGAAATTGCTTGTTTCACAGTAGTTGGTTCCACATGGGCAATGAAAACCTTTGGTTTGAGGTTGCCTGTCATGGATCTGGTTGTCATGGGATGGGTATGTGTGACTTGTTGTGGAGGCATTTGTGGTGATGTTTGGTTGGAAAGTAAGCCAGGAGAAGGTGAGGGATCAGTGTTGGATTCAATTGGGACAGAGTCTACTAGTGCAGGTGTGGGTTGAGAAGGTGCAGGGGAATTTGTTTCTGTGACAGAGGTTGTAATAGGGGCTGGTGCAGGAGAGTGTGTTTCTGTGGCAGTGGTTGTAACAGATCCTGGAGCATGAGAATTGGGTAAAGAGTCATGTGGAGGAGCCTCTGTTTGTGATATTGGTATTAAGTGACTAGAAGTGGAGGTGGTGCTGTGAGAACTCTGTGCAGTAGAAGAAGACTTAGATTTAAGAGAATAAGGGAATGAGGACTCATGAAAAGTAACATCTTTAGAAATATAGATTCTGCCACTAGGGCTGAGACATTTAAAGCCTTTGTGATTAGGGGAGGGACCTAGATTGTCACACTCTTCACTGTGAAATTGAAGTTTATGTTTGTTGTAAGGTGTGAGGAGTGAGGAGTGGAAAACAAGAGCAACCAAAGGATCTCAGGGTTGTTTGTGATATAGAGCTCGATATGGTGAGATGAAATTGGCAAGGGCTTTGGTAGGGAGCCTATTTATTAGGTAAACAGCATTGGTAAAGCTGTGGTCCCAAAAATGAAGGGGTAAAGAAGCACGAGTGAGAAGTGTGAGCCCCATTTCTACTATTTGTCTATGTTTGCGCTCAACAGTTCCATTTTGGTGGGATGTATAGGGACAAGTGAATCTGTGAAGGATGCCTAAGGTGGCTAGAAGTGATGTGAATGCTTTAAACTCTAGTCAATGTGGGACTTGGGTTTTTCCCAATACACCCCCTCACGCCCAACACTATTGGGCTTGGTGCGTGGATTATAATGGTGGGTGACCCGAAGGATCTAGGATAGGCTCTGATACCATGCTAGAAAGATTCAACTGAATTGTATTGTGATTCTTTCATTCATTTGAATAATTCTGTTACAGCTGTGCTTTTATATGCTGTTGTATTACTGACTCAGCAATGCCATGTCAGCATGCTATTGCTATGTACAATTGATTACAATCTATCAGCTAAGACTAATACGTATACTCCTATTAATGATGACATATAAAAGTCAAGAATAATTGTTAAATTGGGATTATATTTTCCAAAACATGTATGTAGTCATGAGCAACTATACGTTGCATTATCAACACTGACTTCACCAAAGAGTTTAGAAATTCTAGTTGCATATATACTCATTCATGTTGTTTCATAAATTTTGTTTATTTTTAGTTTTAATCACTTTTCAATAGAAAGTTCTATTTTAATACTCTTATATTTCTTTTTTCATTGTACAATAATTATGATTTTATTCTATTAATTATCATAAATATATTTTTTTTTATTTTTTCTATAAGTTAGTGGCAGAAACATGGGTACCCGCGGGGATAGGGGCCGGGACGGGGATGCAAAAGTTGGCCCAACCCGCCTCGTTACCATGCCTAATCTCTCTACATTAGCACAATCTAAAATATTTGGTTTTGAGATCAAATTCCAATAGCACCTTACCATGTTGAATAATAGATACAATAGAATGTACTATTTCCCAATTAATATATGTTGTACTTGTTCCAACGGGGGAAAGTGACTTTGAATATATGTTTACCCTATTTATTTATTTGGTCCAAAATGTTTACCCTATTTCAATTTCAACTAGTATGTATCACCCGTGCCAGCACGGATATACATATCATTTGAATTTTTTTTTTGTAAAAGAAATAAAAATTATATGTTAGTAATAAATCGACTAAGATATATTTAGATAAATTTTAAATACTAAAAAGAACGATATCAATGCAAAAAATAAATTTAATTTTGTAGGTTTATTTATGTAATTATTTAGTAATGTGAAGGGACTATTCCATACCTACCTATATTGTCCTAACGCAGTTGTGATTACAGTTACTATTGATTTACTATTAGGACTAATAGTAGTGCTAATTGAAAAACGATTCCAAGTCAAATTTATAATATTATTATATCTCTCATATTGAATTTTTAAGTTACTCTTTAAAGTGATTATCTATTAAAAACATTTAGATTTTTAACCAAAATAAAGTTTATTAAACAGTATATACAAATAAGTGATTTTTAAATACTCAAATAATAAACCATAATTTGCAGCCAAAAAAAATAAAGATAATAGGCCTATTTCCAAACAGGGGGTGTTTTCGGTATTCTAACCAAATTAAGGGTTATTTCCGTCTTTTAGGTGTAAGTTGAACTGAACTTACCAAACCTAAACCCTCTTCATGCGACGGCTTCTACCCACTTTCCTCTTCTTCTTCCCATCGAAAATCAACAATGGAGACAACGTATGGATCATCTTCGCCACGTCATGGGCTCCGATCAACCGTAAGGTCTCCGCAAGTAACGACGGACAAATCAATACCCAAGGTACGATTTTTAATCACGATTTTGGGTGGGTTAATCGGTATATATATTAGATTCGTTGGTAGATGTATGTAATTTGTGATTCTAATTAGTTTATATTCTCTACCTATCGTAGGTACGAACTTGTTTAGATTTGGATTTGTTGATGTATTTATTCAATTTGTGATTCTAATATGGATTTGTACAGATTTCTGACAGTATTGAGTTTAGTTACCTTTGCTTCATGTTTCGTATCTAACAGAAAGTGTTGCATCAAGCACCGTGTTCCCTTGTTCCTTGGTCAATTTTTGTTTTGTTTACGGTGCTTTTGTATTGGATTCTATATGCCATAATTTATAATCTTTCAATCTATTTTGTTGATTCTTTTTTAAAGGCCTGCATTGAAGGAATTGCTCATTCTGGGTTTTAATTGCGGGTTTTTGATTGTAGGGGATTGGGACTCTGCCAATGCTTGAGCACAAACTGTAGAAAATAAGTGTGCATTAGGCTCTCAATTAGTACATATTGAGCCACACTTCCATATAAATTAAAAAGAAATACTTATATCAATGAGGCAACTAAACTGTCCTAACAAATCTCATAATGGAGATATATCATATATGCACACTGATCGTTTATTTGAGTTATACTCTAAACATTACTTGTCTCAGATTATCCATTCTATAGAGAATATGTAGCACTGGAGATATCGTAGACATTGTGAAATTCAATACCCAATTAGTTAGTCCTTAGATTGATTTCACAATATCTGAAGAAAAATCTACATATAGGGACCAATACCCAATTATTGGCTATTTCATCTGAAGAAATTCAATACCCAATTAGTTAGTCCTTTGTTGTATTTTATACTTTGTGCGGAATTTCAATCGCAAAAATACACTTGTTCTTTCAATATTTTACTAATATTGCAATATCTAATGTGGAAAATGTGACTTGAAAGAAACAACTTCAGAGTTTGTCCCAATTTATTACTGCTGTAATTCTACTTTGTTTGATATTTTACATATATTGATCTTTTTTCATACTATTGAATTTGATATACGTAAACAGACTTCTAAATTAGCATGTGCATATGCATGGGCGATCGCGTTATGTACGATTAGTACTCCAATCAAAATTAAAAAAATTAACTGCGGGGGATACGATCCTTGTCCCTATCTCCAAATTAACTGCGGGGGATTTCCTCCCCGTCCCCATCACGATGGGGTCTGGAGGGGGCAATCCCGATGGATATCCCCATTAACGGATAGAAATGGCCACTCCTAATTAAATTATAATACCATTGGTAAGCACCAACAGGTAAAACTTTTTTACATTGTCAATTAATAATAAACCATTGTAGATGTGACTTTCATGATAATTGGAATAAAGTCAGAGATTAAATTATAATACCATTGGTAACCAAAACATTAAACGCTATTGAGAAGTATTACTCTGAAGCTTCTCCTCTTTCAAAACAGTGCTCATATTATCAGGTTATTTCCCAAACCATTATACAATGCTAACTTATTTTTAATACCTTTGTGGTTGAAAATTACTCAATTATGCATCACCCTCATTATTAAATTCTAATGTGCATTTAGAGATAATAAGAATGTGTAATGCATCCAACAAAAAAAAAGTGTAACGCAAAATAGAAAATGTGCTTAATTGACAATAATTCAAATAGAAGATCAAGGGTCATCCTATTAAAGTGGGAACATTGTAGTTTGATGAGGCTATTGTGTACTTTAGAAACTCAAAGATAGAAAGAGGTTTTGGAATTGCCAAGTAAAAGAAAAAGAAAAAGAAAAGTGGCTATAATCAGCAATATTTCCATAACCTATACGTTGCTCATGTTACCACACATAAGGCATCTCTTACCCAAAAAGAAAAAATACATAAGCCATCTATCAAAACCAAATGGAAAAGTTATGATATATGAATCTTCTAAATGTTTGGATAGTTATAGTGGAGGTAAGGTGAGTGGACATAATAGACGCCATGTCAGACCCTTTGATGACATAATTAGAGCATATGGATGCATAAGGTATCGAACAACACCATTCACATGAGAGTAATCCGACACCAAAAGGAAGCATGATTTCAATCAGCTTCAGGTGCAATCTGCTTGATGAGAATAGCAAAGTATCATATAAATCGCTTTCACAACTAACTATAAGTTTAGCATAACCGAAGGTTGCTCTAAAGTGTTAATTGCTCAAATCTTCATGAAAAAGTTAAAGAAAGATTATGGAAAATGTTATTTCATATTCTAGTTAATAAAAATCAAATAAATAGTACCAGAGATCCAAAAGTCAATGGAAAAATCTGTTGCTTGTTTCATTGCACAAAAACAACATAAATGTATTCACAGTCCCTTATCATATTTATCCAACGTAAATAATAAATGTCAGAATGAACTTCATGATTATAATATAACCAACAGGTCATCCTATGCATGTTATGGATTGTTCATTGCTCTAACTTCCAAACTTGATCAATCTTTTTATATGCTTCTTACTGGGTTAGATCCATTTCACAAATGTATTGGTCGGTCTCGTCCACAATGGTTGTTTTGTTCATTTGAAATGAAAAATAAGGAATATTAGCAAGATGGCTTACGGTAATATAAAATGTACCCAAGGGTTTAATACAGGACAAACATTGAAGACTTGAGCCAGACAAAAGAAATAATTAAAAAAATAAAATTCATACAAATGCTTCATTGCCCCACTGTCACTTCTCACTTCAGTTTCTGACACGTTAATAGTTAATAATAGGAGAATAAAGAAAAAACAAATATTGAATCTTTAAGCATTATACCACTTGAAGTTGCTGAAGCAATTGTAGCCACTAATAGGAAAAAATACAAAAAGGGTTTGAACATAAGAAAGAAAGGAGAGGGGAGAGAATGTGTATGAGAAAAAGAGAAAAATCCTTACTTGACTATGCCCCATCTTAGTAGCAACAGATTCCAATCTACACACCACTAAGCCACAACACATAAAATGTTAATGGACAAAGCAAACTGTTACGAATAATAAAGATTCAAAAATAAAATAAACATGGGTTGATGGGAGGAGAAGGAGATATACAAACACCAGAGCCCATTATGTCGTTGAAAAAAAATACCATACCTTCATATATGTTCGATTTATCTTGGGAAGAAGAAGATCATTGGTCCTACATGAACACTGTACAAAAATTGTTGCTCCATCAATAAGTGGCATCAATGATTGAAGAGCAAATTAGGTAAGGTTACCAAATTGGGTTTTCACACTTTATCAAAGCGACTAAAAAAATGCAGGTCAAGAATGATGTATTGCTGCTGAAAAACAACAAAAAAGAACGTTAGTAGCAGAGATACTCCACTTCACAAAATATTGATATATCACTTACACTAACAAAACTGAGGAATTAAGCCAACCAAACATACCACAATATAATCAAATCCATTGAAGCCTTATTAACTACAGTTTGAATGAAGGTCAAACATGCAAAGCTATAGAAAAATGCTCAACAACACCATATGAATTCACCAGTAGCAAGTTGCATACAAAGAACAAAGTAAGATGTGAACTGCTACTTGGACATTTAACTAAAAAAGTCGCAAAATATTCCCAAAATTGGTTACATTAATAAAGGACCGAGCAATGTATGAGCAGAATATTTAAGTACTAAAACCTGTAATATGGCATAGATGCAAGTAAACAAAAGAAGAGAGGTAAGTAAGTTGGATTAAGCCAAAACTCAATTGATAGCACATTTTGACTATCAAACTCATAAATGGATTGAGCAGTGTGCTTTGTTTGATTCATTGAATGACAGAATTGAACAAAAATGCCTAAAATCAATGTTTTATAAAGACTAAATTTCAAGTTAACTAAGTAAACCAATTCCAAAAACCATCAACTCATAGATGATAACAGAATAACATTGGTACAATTTTAAGAAGACAATAAAATCATATAGAAAAGAAGGCTAGCGAAGTGCAAGAATAGATAAAGTACCCAAATCATGCTATAATGAATTACAACGGAATACTAAATATTAAAACAATAAAATGAAGGCGATATTTTGGTGTTCGTGACAGATTTAACATCCATTGGCTTTCCAAGGTAGTTAGTTGTATATCCATTCTTAGAGGGTTTTAAATAAAATACAGATTACCTTGTGTGAAGTTGGAGTTTTTTCCTGTGCTTGCTATGTAATCCATAACCCACTCCAGCTGAAAAGAAAAGAGTAAAAGGTAACAAATAGTTACCACAATATTCTCAAAAAAAATCCTAGAAGTATAGAAATCAAAAGGGAAAAACATTTAACCCACTGGCTCCTGGAAAGTGGAGGACTTATTTGTTTCCTTCAAAGGCTAATAGCAGTTGTTTGTTACCTTCAAGAAACATGGATGCAAGGAACAGATGAGTGGGGCAAAAACAGAGAAATATGCCTTTTTAATAAGAATATGCTGAACCGAAAAATGAGGTAAAAAAACTTACTTTGAAATGGAGAGATAGAAGATGAACGCAATATCAGAGATAGTTATCAGAAGAATCAAACACCAAAGGTTAGTATCCTATACAAACAAAAAAGCAACATATCTACAGAAATTGCATGAGAGAGAGGGGGTAGAAATATTAGTATCAAACTACAAACCGTAAATCCTATAGGGTGTGAAGAGCGATTTTTTTGTTACTCAGAGATGAATAGTCGTAAAGCGCCATATTGGGAAGAGCAATTTTTTTGTTACTCATAAATGATAAAGGTGTTGTGTTCCATTTGACGTGAGATTGAAAGCCCCAAGTGAGAGAGATTTTTAGTTTGGGCTTTGGCTTTTTTAGTGACCCAGCCATTTTGGGGTTTAGGGTTTGGTGAGTGAAGAAGAAGAGAGAGTATGGAAGATGATGAGAGAGTATTTAGAATGAAAGAAGAAGAGAAGAGATGTGAGAGAAGTGACAGAGGTTATTTGTGCAGAGATGAAAACTGAAGTTGGAGAGAAGAAGAGAAGAGTCGAGAGAGATGAGAAGAAGAGAGAGACAGGACACATAATTTAGATCCACAAAATCAGCAATCCCTTTATTACTGATTCCAGCAAATATTCTTCTTGACTTTCGTTATTTCCTTATATTATTAGCCGCAATTTTAAAGCATTTGAAGCCGTTTTTTTAAAATTATGTTTAATTGGAGATAACCATATCTTGGCCGTCCGTTTAAAGCAGCATTGAGATTAAATCATTCTTAGCCGTTTAGATCGTTGAGTTGGCGTTTCACATTGATGACTTGGACTGCCACGTATTTTATGAAGGATCTGCGTGTATTTTTTTGATTGGACTGAGCTGGACGCATAGGTGGACAATCTCTTGATTGTAATTACTTATGATTATGATGTTCATAATTGATTAGCTTCATTCTTGCCTTATATTGGTAGCCGTATTTTTGAGGATTCTGGACCATTGAGATGTCATTGTGACCTAACAGACGGATCTTAGCCGTTGAGATTAATTTTGATGTGCATTGATTTCGGTTATCTCTCCTCTCACCTAACAGCCGCAATTTAGAGGCTTAATAGCCGTCCAGATGTTGACTCAGCATCCACTTCAAATTACATCTGTTGAGATAAGAGGAACTGCTGATGTGTGTGCCACATATTTTTTCCAAGTACTGTGTGGTTTTTTTGATTAGTGACATGGACATGCTTGGTGGCACATTCTTGATTGTATATATAATAATAATGATAATGATAATGATATGTCTACATTTATTTATCGTTGGACTGGGCCAATAAGAATGGGCTTTTCGAAGTGGGTTGGGCCTCGATAAAGCATCTCGTGAACAAGTCCACATGTTCAAAAAGGTTGGACCCACAAAAAAGAAAAAGAAACAGGAAAAGGGTAAGCCCTAGACAATAAATAGAGGAATACCGAGGTTTGAAGAGGAGAGACAGAGAGGATCGAGACAGCAACAGCAAAAACCCCTCTTTTACTTTCCTTTCTTCTCCGCTAGGGTTTTAGCTTCCTTCGCTTCACTTCTTCCTTTTCTCTTCAATCATCCACAATGAGCAACGATAAGGATAGCTTCAACGTCGCTGATCTCAAATCTGGTATGAACTATTATTCTTTGTTCCTTTAATTAAGGATAATCGTTGTTTAGCGCATTTGTTATTGTACTAATTTCGATTTCTTGGTTAAGCTCTCAATGAAGAGGATAGAGCAGGTCTTGTCAATGCTCTTAAGGTTTGTATCCATATTTCAATTTGCATTTTACTTCTATTTTTTTCCAATGAATATCAGATTAGGATTATGATTTTTATGTCTGTATTATTTATTTGATTTTTTGTCAATGTTTAGAGCAAGATACAAAGTTTGGCTGGGAAGCACTCTGATGTTCTAGAGACCCTATCACCTAATGTTAGGAAGCGTGTTGAGGTTCTCAGAGAGATCCAGGTATATTTTCGCCTCATCAAATTTGCTGTTCTTGTGTTAATTTGTCTGGGTTGTTGGAATTATTCTTCATGTTTATTTTGTTATGATTATGATTATGTTTTTTGTATTTCTTTCTTTTTGTTTAGGGTTTAGGGTTTATTTTAATTTGAAGGTTATATAGTGACTTTGTGATTGTGAGTTACATTCATGCGTATGTGTACATGATACTAATTGATGACATAGACAAAATGTTAGAATTCGACACTTATTTATTTTGAATAGCAAATGTAAGTAATTAGTTGTGAAAAATGTTAAGTGAGGTATTCGAACACAAATCACCTTATTTCTACAACGAGTGTGTTACTACTTACTACCACTAAACCACATCATCACTCCTAGGGTGTGACTTTTATGAGCACCGTTATCGTTGTTCTGTGGTTGTTTTTTAATTAGCTTTTGATTTTCGTGACCATTTAGGAACAACATGATGAATTGGAGGCGAAGTTTTTGGAGGAGAGAGCTGCACTTGAGGCCAAATACCAAAAACTGTATCAACCGCTTTACACAAAGGTGAAGTTAGCCAGTAGTGCAGTAACATATTAAGTTGCATAATCTTTTCCCTTCAGAATGCTGTTTTCTTTCAGCAGTTTTTGGATTTAAAAATCACGACTCTAGTGTGACGATTGTTGTATTGATATCTTTCTTATCTTATCATGACTGCATGCAGCGGTATGAAATTGTTAATGGTGCTGAGGAAGTTGAAGGGGGAGCAAATGAAACAGCAGCTGACACTGAAGAGAATGAAGGTAATAACTAATAATTGTAAGTGTACATTTTTTTTTCTTTTGACTGTTTCAATTGCTTAATATTTGAGACAATGATGTATAGAAAAAGGAGTGCCTGCTTTTTGGCTGACTGCTATGCAAAATAATGAAGTGTTATCTGAGGAGGTTAGTCAATTTGATGAACTTTTGTTTCTTTTTTTAGTTGATGCTTGTGTATGTTTTGCGACCATGTCTGATGTTTAGTAATCATCCCATTGCTTCCCTATGAAAAATAGATTTCAGAGCGTGATGAAGCTGCTCTCAAATATCTGAAAGATATCAAGTGGAGCAGGATAGAAAACCCAAAAGGGTTCAAGCTTGATTTTTTCTTCAATACAAACCCCTTTTTTACAAATACTGTCTTGACAAAAACATATCACATGATTGACGAGGATGAACCAATATTGGAGAAAGCTCTTGGGTGAGCATATTCATTTTTCCTTGTCACCACTGCACTGTTTCTTGTTCATTCTAGTTTCAACAATGGCTACAGGGATACATTTTCTTCATAATAAGAATTTTTCCTGCTTTTTAATTGTAGGACTGAAATTCAGTGGCTCCCAGGAAAATGCTTAACACAGAAAATTCTAAAGAAAAAGCCTAAGAAGGGTTCTAAGAATTCCAAACCAATTACTAAAACTGAGAAGTGTGAAAGTTTTTTCAATTTCTTCAATCCACCTCAAGTTCCTGAAGATGATGAAGACATCGATGAAGATATGGTATGGCATTGACAACCTTTTAAATAAACACTAGATACTAGTAAAAGTCAGTAAATTTGAATTCTCATATTATTGGTATAGGCAGGATTACTTTTGTGCTAATTCTGAGCCGTTTTTATAAACAGGCTGAGGAACTGCAGAATCTGATGGAACAAGACTATGACATTGGGTGAGCTTCGCCGTGTTTAACTTGTGTTGGCTGTGACCTGTTCATTGATATTTTTTTTGGAAGTTCTAACTTGTGTTGGCTGTGACCTCTATTCATTCTTGGTATTCTTTGAATTGATTTTTGAATCTGTTCCTGATGTGTTCTGTTATACTTGATTAGGTCGACAATAAGAGACAAGATTATCCCACATGCGGTGTCATGGTTTACTGGGGAGGCTATTCAAGGGGAAGAGTTTGGAGACCTCGAGGATGAGGATGAGGAGGATGATGATGAAGAGGAAGATGATGAAGAGGAGGAGGAAGATGAAGAAGATGATGACGATGATGATGAAGATGAGGAAGACAGCAAGACTAAAAAGAAGGTATTGTACACTAACTGCCTCAAATTGGTTGGTTTCTATGTGGTTTGAATCTGAATGTATATTTCTCTCTTGTTTGGGTTTTGACTTCCGTGGTGCCAATTTGCGTGGAATGTTGCTACAGTCGTCAACACATAAGGTATGATTGATATTTTGATTTTGTGATCTTAGTGTTGTAGCATAGGTTAGTGAATGCTGATAGAGACACAGGTTGGTTCAATAATCTTGGCGTTATGAAGTTTATTTTTCCTGCGGCCCTGAAACTAACATGCTTGTTCTTTGTATTGGGTGAAAACCTTCAGAAGAGTGGAACAGCACAGCTTGGTGATGGTCCGCAGGGTGAACGACCTCCAGAGTGCAAGCAGCAGTAGAAGTTTATCTATGCAGTGGGTTATTTATATGAACTTGAGTTTTGTTTATGTTCGAGAATGTCTGGTGAAGAAAGTGGGATTCATGTGGTCTCATCGAATGTTTTGTTTAATTCAAATTTTTTACCAAAATTCTGGTAGTCTGGGTTGAGAGTCCTTTTCTCCTATTTTCCACCTATTTGGGGAGAATGTTGTTATATAGTTAGGATGTCGTGCTTGCTGTTACTGGAATTTCTCCGTTTCTTATATTTGAAATATATAGTTTGCACTTTATCAATTGGTGTTCTTTCTTTGCTGTTAACAACGTGATCGTAGTTCTCCTATGCCGTAGAAATTATGGATCGATATGGTTTTTTGATTTTAAATTTCAAATATTTAAAGGGAAGGTATTAGCGCTTAAGAATTTGTTTGGGAGTTTAAGAGAGGGTAGGGAATGTCTTTTGGAGGGGTCTAGGGGAGAGAGGAAAGGAGGGAAAACCTCTCTTGTTTGGATGTTACAAATTATGAAAGAGATATGTAGGTCTATTTTGAAAATTGACAAATTTACCCTCTATTTTTAATCTTTTTTTAGCTGTTAGTTATCTACGCAATTGAATAGAGAAACTATTTATTTAACTGTTATTTTTTGGTTCTAAAAAATGTAAAATACTATTATAAATTTTACAGTTTTTTTGGTTACTGTAAAATTTGTAAAGTAATACAAATAACAAAATTTAATTTTAATTTATACAAGTTGCTTATTGTCTAATTTTCTCTATGCAAAGTTACAAATAATTTAGTTTTATCTAATTAATTTAATTCAAAAGTAATGAGTTTTATAATGAGTTTTGTTTCTTATTAGTTATAATAAAACATAGGCTAAATTATAGTTTTTGTCCCCTTATTTTGAAAAATTCAGACATTTAGCCCCTTTATTTTAAAACTCAGACATTAAGTACCCCTATTTTAAAAAATTCAGACATTGTAGTCCAATTGGGGATTCTTCAACTTTTTTTGCTAATTTCAAACAAAAAAAGCTGACATGGCCCATTAAATGATGTGGTAGCTAACATAGGCATCACATGTGACTGCCACATCATTTAATGACCCACATCAGCATGCCACATCATTATTTAATTGATAAAATATTATAACCAAAATTTAAATTAAAATAATTGTTTTTTTACAAATAAAATTAACATCAAATCATTTTCATCACCAGAATCTTGAACGCATCAGATTTCTTCTCCTTATGGAACACATCAGATTTCTTCTTCTAATTGGAATCTCCATTCAGAATCCCCAAATCTCAAATTCACAAAGCCTAATCTTTCTTCTCATGGAATTCACATTCAAAAACGCTCCATCTACAGATTGTGATGCCCAAAGAACAAGTTGTGTGATTCTGCAAATCTGGTTAGCGAATCTACAGATTGTTCCCAAATTCATAAACCCTAAAATTACAGATTGTTCTCAAATTCATAAACCCTAAAATTACAGATTGTTCTCTCATTTTCTCTCTCTCTCTCTTTCGATTTCTGGTTAGGGATTTTGCGAATCTGAAACGCATCAGGATTTGTTGAAAACAGAGAGATAGATGATTACAAATTCGTTTATGTTGTTGCGAATCTGGAATGCATGCATCAAATTTTCTGGGTTTTCGGATGAACATGATGTGGGAAGAAGTAGTAGAAGAAGGGGGAGTTTGTGGAGTTGGTTGAGTTGGTGAAAGTTTGGGTTTAGTTTGATGATGGTGGTAAGAAGAAGAAGGGGGCTTGATGAAAATGAGTTTCGAGACACTGTTGCAGAAGAAGTGATAGAGAAGAAGAATGAATTTAGTATTGAATATCAACATCTATGATAAAAAAAAGATTATGAATTGCCACTAAATTTAAATTATATGGTATGGCACTGTCTTTTTTAATGTTATTCAGTACCAAAAAAATTAAGAGATGAAAAAATGAGAATAGATGCTAATAAAAATCATAACGCCATTCTTAATACATTGCTACATGACAAAATAAGTATTGAATATTTCAATATGTTCCAAAACATTCTTTTTTTTTGACAGGTTCCAAAACATTCTTAACACGACTAGATAGTTGTTAGTAGCAACATAAGTATCGAATATTCCAATATGTTCCATTACATTCTTAAGACAGCTATATAACAATGTTCAAGTACAAGTTGCAACTAAGTAGTAAGTTCATCGTAAAATCAAAGTCTTTAAGTGATGTGGTAAGTTACCAACAAGTGGGTGGTGGATGAAGGAACACATTAGTTGCACAACACAATAAGCTAAGAAAACTCTATCTGTTTGTCACATTAGAGTCAGAAGCAACATCTTCTCATGAGACCAAATATTTTTTGAAAATCACAAGAACAAAGAAAAGTATAGATATAATAAGAGATTATGATAAAACTTTCAACTTATCAACCTAGAAGTGATCTAATCGCACATCACTCCAACACAAAGTGTAACGACAAAATAAGGGATTAAGCGACAATGCACTATGGATCCGTTTGATTAGCAAAAAATATACAATATTGGATAGAATACTATTTGGTAACTTTTGTGGTGTATACTGTTTGGTGGATAATAAACACTATGAAACTCACAATAATATTTTTTGACCGATTACAATAATACATTTGATAATATATATATATATATATATATATATATATATATATATAATTTTATATAACATTATATAATATAATATAAAATTATAAATAGAGGTGAGAGAGAAGAGATGGAAAGATGTCAAATTAGTCGTTTGTTCTTTGCCATCAAACATCATTTTTTCTCTCTCTCTCTCTCTTGTTTCAACCCGAACAACCGAGAATATTGACTTTCCGATTATTAACATTGACATATGTTCCGCCATTAGTGTAATTTGTTATTAAAGGTTCAACTTTAACAAACAAACACTACTAGAAATCTCGGTATTACCTGCGGAATTTCCTGCGGAAATATTCTGCAGGTAACTTCTGAGAAATTTCCTACAAGTATGCAGAATATTTGCTGGGCATTTGATTTGGCAGGAAAGTTGGCAGGTAATTTTTGATTTTCCTGCGGATTTTCCTAAGAACTGCAGTTCGCAGGATATTTCTTTTATTATTATTTAATAAATTTAAAAAAGCTGGAAAATTTTTTTTATTTTTATTTTTTTAAATCTTTTTTTTAAAGAAAAACTTGTAAAAAGTAAAATAGAATTTCAATACCCATTCACGTTCATTCTCCAACTCTTTCTTCTGTGTTTCCTCCCTCGATCCATCTTCTTCAACCTTTCTTCAGTGTTTCCTCTCTCGATCCATCTTCTTCAACCGATCGTCTTCTTCAATCAGAGAAAAACCCCTAACCTTCACTTTCACTCATCGTCTTCTTCAACCGATCGAGAAATTGAAGGTTCGAACCTTCAATGAAATCAACAATGTGAACTGTCACGCTCACCTCGCGCTCCGTCTCGTCTTTGTCCTGGTTCGTGCTCTCATCTTCTCTGATCATGCTCTCGCGATCCGTATTTCATCTTCTTCTGTGAAGGTAACCCTAAATCTACACTTCTTCCACAGCTTCAAACCCTAACACTTTTTCTTCAAAATTCTGAGTGAGTTACCAATCTTGTTTGTTAACTTAAATCGTTTGTATCGTGTTTATGAGTTACCAATCTTCTGCGTATACTGATTATGAGCTTGAATCGTGTTTGATTGACCAATTTTCTCTTGTTTTGTTTTATAACTGCTTCTTGTTTTGTTTTATTAAGTGTTTAAATGACTACTGTGTAAATATCTTAATTCTGTGAATACTGATTTATTGTGTTACTGATTATAAGCTTGAATTAAGTGTTTAAATGAATCATCTTGTGAAGAATGTCTTGTAGATATTGTCCCAGACCTTAATCAATCTGTGGAGCTTTCACAAAGAGTGAAGCCATTGAATCAAACTCAAGATGAAACAACTTGGTAATACATAATACACATAATGAACTCATTCTCTCAATACTAATGCTTCTTAATTATTTTTGTTCCAGATACTTTTATTATGAATCTGATGTTCAATTTTGTGTCGCTCATTTTCCCCCTTGAAACATTGTTGCATCTGGTTTATGTGATTTTGTTTTTGTATATTTCTTGTTCAGTTATGGTTTGGAGAAGGAATTTAGAGATGATTTGTACAAGGATTTTGAACAGCTTACTCTGGATTGCTGCAATTTATCTCTCTGTTGTAAATGTAATGCTGATTAGTGATCCCTTTGGTTTAAGACTCGATGCAATTTATCTCTCTACAGTTATTTTTTTGTTGATTCTACTGGTTTTTCTTACTTCCTATATCAAAATTTCTTGCAGAATCTGATGATGGTGGTAAATTTCTTGTTTACAATAGACGGGGAAGGGTAGGTATAAATTTCTTGTTTACAATAAATTTATTGTTGATTCTACTGATTTTTCTTACTGCCTATAGCAACACTTGATCCTCAATCTGGCGTTGTGTATGTATCTGACTTCATATGTATTTAAAACTTGTAGAACACCAAAAAAAAGTAATAAGTTTTTATAGTATTATCTTCTCAAGAGAAATTGCAATTGGACCTATACCTGTAGAGTCACTGCTATTATCTTCTCTAATCCAAAAGGTGGTTGATTCTGATGTAAATCATGATGGCTACAGAAATGTTTTCACAGTGACCTTATTATTTACTGGAATTTTTGAAGTTGCATTTGGAGTTTTCAGGTGGTTTCATCATTTCATTGTGAAATTTCTTATGTGTATGTAGGTTTTATTTTCTTTCACATGCTACCCTTCTAGGATTCATGGCAGGTGAAGCCATCATGTCATTTTTGGTACTAAGGAGGGTGTGAAGTTTTCCACTAATGGAGATATTGGAACTGCAAATAGAGTCTGTAGGCAGAATACTACCATGGACAAGGTAAGATATTGATTAACATCTTGTTCTCTGTTCCAACAATCAGTGCTTTTTAAGCTTTGCAATTCATTTTGTGTTTTTATTTGCATTTGATTGTTAACATGCATGCTAATCTATGTTTTTTTTACTATTATGGAACAAAAGAAACTTGTTTTCAAAATTTGTTTATGTTAATGAGAAATATTTCAATAAGATATCGAATTCATGATGATGTCATGTGCTGAATTTTTTGTTTTTCTTCACTAATTTTTTGTTTTTCTTCACTAATTGACTGAAGATGGATGAGATTGCTTTGGTTGGTTTGACCGATGTATTTACAGATATCAATTCCATGTATTGCATAAGTGGAATTGGTTGTTTCCCATTTGATTGATTGTCTTGTTTGGCTGAATAGCTCCTATCTTGGTATTGTTGACTGTTGAGGCTCAAGTGATTCAGATTATTCATTTAACTAGATACTAGATAGCTTGTTCTGAACTTTCAAGCTTCAATTTGTTGCTTAAATTTGGCAGGAT
Organism: Astragalus glycyphyllos; assembly: GCA_963573325.1. Classification (NCBI taxonomy): domain Eukaryota; kingdom Viridiplantae; phylum Streptophyta; class Magnoliopsida; order Fabales; family Fabaceae; genus Astragalus; species Astragalus glycyphyllos. The sequence continues at coordinate 67,741,184 of OY754308.1, forward strand.
CGCATAATTGCTCGCCTGCAGCAGCCATATGCCCTAGATTGCATTCCTGTTGAAGTAGAATATCAGGTTAGTGAACATAAATTGTGATTCAAGTTTGGCTACTTGTTGAACTAGAAAATCCATACGATGTGTGGTTGATTTGATAAACAGATGGTCATCCAATGGCTTGCACAAGAAGTTGTGTATGCATGCGATGTTTTGATTGTATTAGTGGCATTACTCATTAGTACACATGTTGGTGAATTTACTTCCTGATTTTACTAGGTGTAGTCTGTAGTGTGATAATTTTATTACTGTTAATAGCTATTATTTTGTTGTTGTTGTTGACAAAAGCATTCTTTAAATTATTCCATTGCCATAAAATGACAATTAAGAGAAGTGAAACAAACTTGTCTTCTTCCTCAGACATAGCCAGGACCAACATGGAATACCGTTCAGAGACACTACAACATGCCTGTTCTTCAGCAGCATTGTGCTATTGGTATCAATGTTCAAGGTATAATAATAATGATTATGATTTCTATCATTTTGTTGATGATGGAGGTGCTATTGGATTCAATAAATGAATTATCATTTCCTATTGCTGTGTGCCTGTGTCTTCAAGCTGTGATGGATGTGCCAAGTTGAGTATTGAATTGAATCATAATGCCATTAAACATTTAGAAGTACAAAAGTGCATTAGTTTTTTTCCCTGTAAATTTTTCTTTATTATGTTAAATTGTTAATTCCTGTTTGGGCTTTGGATTTCATAAGTCAAAATCTTTCTCTCAGGTTTGCTTTCCTGTACCTTAAATATCCTCTGTTTTGTTCCTATATGTGAAAAGTTTGAGACCAAAGTAATAATTGATGTCTTAAGTTATTTCCTGAATTGCACACTTGGAGAAAATTTCTGTAATTTGAGTTTATTTCCAAAATAAATAAATGGGGGTATTTTCCCTCAATTTTTAGTTAGTAATATTCAATTAAGTCTAAGACAAGTCAAATTCATCTTGAACAACTTAAGCTTGCATTCCTCAATAGAGAGTTTATCATCTCTTACCACATTGTGAGTAAATTATGTTTCTAAGGATAGATTCTATTTCTATTTGTTTAATGGGGATGTGCGTTTATTTGTGCCTTTTTCCTTACATGTTAGTAAGTTACTGTTCTTAATAAAGTTATATTTTTTTTCTTCCATTAATCCTTATATGATTATACTGGCAACTAATGCATCTCAACTAATTTATGATGTGCAGGGCGGGAAAAAGCTTAAAAAATCGAGACGGAGCCATGCTTCTTTTATGATTTGTAGGATTTGCTTTTGACAGTAGTTTTTGATGTGTTATTTTCATTTGTAAGCTTTTATCTATATATAGCAGTACTGTCATGAACAGTGAAGTGACCCTCATGCTTTTGAAAGACCATTTAATCCATGGTATATACCTTGCATCTATATGCATGAGTAAGAAATTATTACCAAGTTATTTTCTTTTGTTTGTATTCCATCTCATATTAATGTATATATATTCGTAAAATAACAGCACAAATAAAGATTATAAATAACCTCACAAGTCAATAACATTTGCTGCTGGTTTGAAAAAAAAAATCTGTGATTACCTGCGGAATTTCATGTGGATATTATGAATTTCCTGGGTAACTTTCTGCAGAGATTTCCTGCGGAATTTTCTGCGGACTTCCTACGAAATTTCCTGAGGAATTTCCTACGGAATTTTCCTGCCGATTTAAAAATCCGCAGGAAACAATTATCCACGAACGAAATAACTGGGAACTTTAATCCGCTGAAAATTCCGCAGGAAACCCGTTTCCTGCGAATTTTTAATGAAAATGCGCAGGAAATTCCGCAGGAAATGGCGAAAATTCTAGTAGTGAAATCTAGATTAATCTAATTAAGTTTGCTCTAGTCCATCACTACGGACATAATAGGATGCTTGATGGGCAGGAGAGAAACTCAGAAGATTGCATTGTTGAGTTTGAAGATGGGTGGTATGGCAAGGAGAGAGGAATTGGAAGTGAGTGGCGGGGCAATCATGATTTTTTTTTTACCAGCTCAGATGAAATGGTAAATAAACACCATATATTCACCCAACCTAACGGGCACTCTTGAGTTTGAACTCGGGAGCCAACATCCTCATATTGTTGAATATTACCAATGCAACCAAATACGGGCAACAAAATAATTTTTATAAAAAGAATTAACATACGGGCAACAAAATAAAATATTGAAATATGCAGAGTTATTATCAAATTATTTAATAGAGACTAAATTCAACTATCTCATATCTATAAAATCACTAAGCAGAAACGTGACAGGGCCTTGCTATTTGTGTGGCTCACCATAATAACACAGTCCTTTTGGGTAAGTTGGTATGGGAGCTGTGGCAGCTCCTGAGAAGCTTTGGGTTCGACTTATGAAGGATAAATACTTTCAGAAACACTCATTCCTTAGTGCTCCAAAAATGAGTGGCTCCACTACTTGGAATTCCATGTTGAAGCCTTCAAGATTGCCCTGTTCTTGGCTTCCAGTTTAAGTTTGGTAACAACGAGTCTAATATTTGGAACGATAGTTAGCTTACTGCGGTTTCTCTAGGTCCTCAATTGCCCATGACCTCCATCTGAAATTAAAGGATATCTATGTAGATGGAATATGAAATTTCGATATGTTGTATACTTCAATCCCTGAAGAGTGAAAGGAGAAGATCACATTGCTCACCTCTACCTTGGTCTCTACCGTGGAAGATACGTGGACATTGTTGGCTAATTTCTCAGGACTTTATTCTATTAAGTCAGCTTATAATATGCTCCATCATGATATTGGGAACGAAGACAATGTTATGATTTGGTCTTGGTTGTGGAAGTTGAAGCTTCCGGCCAATGACCAGTTCTTTCTATGGCAATTTTGCCACAACTTCTTGCCAACATAATAATTCTTATGCAGAGGAATGTTTTGGATAGTGTTGTGTGCGCTTTGTGTAACATACAGAATGAAACAACACATCATTGCTTCTTTTTTTGCTAGCGCACAATGGAGGATGGAATATTTGTTTTAACGATAATTTTGCACCCCCAAACACTGACTTCATGCCTTTAGTTTGGTTGGAAGAAATTGTCCGAAGCCTTGGGCCACTCCATGTGATAGTCATGTGGAAACTTTAGTGTGCAAGGAACTTGTTTGTTTTTGAAGGCAAGCAAGTGAAGGCCCACGAAATTGTTTCCCAGTCCTGTAGGCTTTTAACAGATGTTCTAGCGGCGTTTGGGTCCATGGCGACCAGCGCACGAGCCACCTCGAGGCTTACAGTTTCGTGGAAAGCTCCCCCGACTGGCTTGGTGGCTCTAAAGGTCGATGGTGTAGTGCTCAGCTTAAACCGACAGTTGCTGCGTATGGAGGTCTTATTAGAGACAGCTATGATAACTTCATTCGAGGGTTTCACGGGTCATTGGGAAACTCCACTATTATGCGCACCGAGTTATGTACTATTCTACATGGTTTGTATGTGTTGGAAGGTGGGCTATAACAAGATAGTTTGTTATTCAGATTCCCCGAACTCCTTGAAGCTTATTGAGAGTGCATGTGACTTACCACCATCACGGGAATGAATTTGCTTTGGTCAGAAACTTGCTAGCCCGCCCTTGCGCTGTAAGGATTCAACATGTTTTTAGAGAAGCTAATTTCTGTGCAGATTACCTCGCGGAACTTGGTACCATAGGATCACAAGTTCACGTAGCTCTGGTAGCAATGTTACAACTGCTTCAAGCTGATGTACAAGGATGTTCTTTTGTTAGGCCTTAATTTTCTCTCTCTCTCTCTCTCTCTCTGTTTTTTTCTTCCTTTTTTCTCCTTTGTAATAAAAAAGAGACGAAAAAACATATTTAAGCTTTTTTAATAAATTACCGTTGTAAGCATAATTGAAAAACTTATTATTAATTAAAAAAGTTTTTCTAACTTGTTACTCCAATATGCAGCCCTTAAACATTGATTGAAGGCTAAATTATAATTTTGGTCCCCATATTTATAAAAATTCAGATATTTAGTCTCCCTATTTTAAAACTCAGATATTTAGTCCCCCAATTTTACAAAACTCACACATTTAGTATAAAGAGGCATTTTCCATTTTTTTGCTGGGCTGGATGTCTGTCAAACAAAAATACTGAGGTGGACCTCATTAATTGATGTGACGCATGACGTAGGCACCACACGTGGCTGCCACGTCATTTAATGAGCCACGTGGCCATGCCACCTTATAATTTTTGCAATTGAAATACATTTTAAGCCCGACCCAATAATGTTATACATTTTTGTCAATTGACCTTTGTTCGAGGGTTAACTGGACTCGAATCTCACCCTAAGGTCTCAGGTTCGAACTTTGGGTGTGGCAAAAACTCTGTTTAAAGGGGAGAACCACACGGGTCGACAAAGCCGGATAGTCATTGCTAACCAAGTTCTAGCAGCGTAGATTAGTCATCGACAAAGCCAACGAAAACTATGCTCCAATGAAATGAAATGAAATCTATATATATAACATTTGAGAATGAATCTCATTTATTGCTATTCCACGTGGCACTCCTACAGGAATTTGGTAATTAACTAGCGCCGTGACCCGTGCGATGCACGGGGTCGAAGCTTTAGGGACTACATAATCATTGTAATATTAAAATTAGCTTAGTAGAAATTAGAGAAAAAGTTTAGAAATTAAAATGTGCTTAGTAGATTGAAAAGGCTAGAAACCAAAGAAAAGGGACAACAATTCTAGAAATGTTAGTTATTACATAATAATTGGGTTTTAAGGAGCTAAATACCTACAAATAAAAATACCAACAACAACAAACAAAGATTAAATAAAGGGAGAAAATGAGAACTTTAAGAAGCAAATATATACAAATGATGTTTATTGAAAATTGCTCTCTTTTTAGTGACCACGTGTAAATTTGCCTTTACATTTTACATTCGATGCTTCATGATTCACATTACCCACTTTCTGCTTGCTACCACCACCATCAAGGTGAGACTTATTCTCATTTTGACATTCCACCTCAACATGGGTTTTACTTATGACTACAATGAGCTTCATCAATAACTATAGCGCCACTAAATCAATGAAAAGCAGACTTCTCCACCAATTTCTTTAGTAAGTTTTCAGAAGCTCCAACTCCCTTGGTATGCTTTTCAGAATCCCCAAATCTTAAAGATTTGTCCCTAGCTCCCTTGGTAAGTTTTCAGAAGCATACCAAGTGATTTAGGCCTTTTGATAGCCTCAATGGGATGTTACCTTCCTGCAAAACTCAAATGAATAAAATGGAAATGATTATAAAAAATACTTATGTAAAAATGATGCAAAACTCGAATGAATAAAATGGAAATGATTATGAAAAAAATACCTATGTAAAAATGATACATAGACATGGGGGATCCAATTTCACAACCCCTTTACTCCCAAGTTTTCTAATGGCATCAAACACGTGACTAATAGAAAAAACCACTTCATCTCTGCATGCCATCATAGCACCAAATGTCTTCTTAGCTTAATCACCAATGAAGCTAAATTATATAAATGGTGAAGAATTAAAAATTTGTTTGTAAAGCTATGGAGACAAAAATTAAAAGCCACACCATACTATTTTTAAGAGTTGACAAAAAGTTCACAAAGCATCAATGAGTTCTATATAGACAATGCAAAATAATTATTAAGCATTAATCAGGTCAATTAGGTATATATCCCAACAGAAGCTTTCTTTAGTTTAAGCGGATATTCAAAATGATAAACATAATCTGATTGATCAAAGAGCAGTAACGGAATTGGCTAACAACTGACTCAGGTGCAACAATCACATCTTCACTGAAGTTGAATGGACAATATAATAGATGGACAATCAAACAATAAAATAAGAATAATTTATCACTATATCTTCATTTATTTACAAACCAGTGGACCTGGAAACTGCAAATTGCTATGTTCAATCATTTCCCTCCCCTTTGAACTTCACATGACCGACCTGTCTGTAGAAAATAAATATGGCAAAGCAGATTATTGTAAATCTTAGATATCAATAGGCCTGAACTGGAAACTACAAAATTGCATATAAAAAAATCAAAGGAGGTATACCTGCCAAAAGGTAAAGCAACTTATTCTAAATGTAAGATATAAATAGGCAATCAATTCAACACTTGAAAATAGTAACAAAAAAGAAGTAATGGGTAGGTTTCTTAAGAAGAGACAAATCAAAAGAATGGACAAATGTGAGAGCACCTGCTACTATGTACATTTCATGTTTCATGATTTTGGCAAAGTTGTTTTTTAGGAACCTCAATAAAGACATAAACCAATAGATCCGCCCAATTGGCCAAGTAGCGTTGTCTGCAGCATCTAATCACATTGCACCTAGGTGAATCTTGTGCTGCCAACTCTCCAAGTTACATATTTATCAATGCTGATGTCAATCATATCGGCTATTTGACAATTAGCAATGCAGATTATTTGCATAATTTGCCTGAATTCAAAAAAATTGGTCGTAATAAAGTAAGTATCCATAGATATAGAAAACGCACAATGTTAAAGAGGATTAAAGACCATATAAATGTTTTTAAATAAGGAGCACATGGTCATTGATTTTTCAAAGGCAGGAAGCACATGGTTATATAAGGTACTTAGTAGTATAGCACATATTTGATAAGACAATAAAACAATTGGCACAAAAAGAATAATAGAAATAGAAACCATCCACCATCAACCATCAGTTGATCTTTGAAACTTGAATGGAAACATACACACCACAACAACAGTGATTTGCTTATTCATTTAAAGATATGTCCATCTAACCCTACCATATTAGAATTTTACTAACCAAACCAACAAATCGGCACAGTTTATAAACAAACCAAAATAGCAGAATCTCATAATACATTAATACTACTATCTTACCCACCTTATCAGTACATTATGCTATTCAACCCAACAAATCAGCACAATCCTATTGAATGTGCACCTGACATTATACAAAAGATCAAGCTCCATCATAAAAAATACTAAAGATCAGCACAAAGAAATTTTAATCATCAAAGGAATGATAAACTAACCATGAATTTCGGGAGAACAACAAAGACTATGTTATAGACGGAATCCCTTTGTTCAAATTATGTAATTCAAAACTGCTTGCTGAACCTTATGCAGAAATGTTAAACCCGTTCATTTCTGTCATGCAATTGGTTTAGTATCAGCCACTTGGCCAGTGCATATCAGAAGGTCCATCTAGATCAACCACTAAAAGCACAAGAATTCTGGCAATAGTTAATCAAAAAACAGAACAGCGCACAGTTCATACAGATGAAGAAACGCTTCAGCAGCATCCTACAGAACCAAACAAACACACAAACTAAGCACGAAAAAGATAAGAGAACTAAAAAAATCCAATTGCTAAATGATGAAAGAAACACAGTTCTACCTACTGACTTGTGAGATCAAAGTTTGGAATATAGTGAGACATGACATGCATCAACTTCTGTGGGTTAAATGTAACCATTTATTCACTAACTGAACTCAGCTCCAAAATTACTAAACCCCATTGCAAATTGTAAAACTATAACACAATGATTTGCTAGTGCCAGATACAAAGCCAAAACTTAAATGTGGCTCAGTATGTGCTATTTTTACTGCTCTTTGATTAGAAATCAACACATAGATTGTGTATCCGGTAGCATAAATTTTAAATTTGAATCCTAACTGAAAATTCAATCCATGTGGCATATTCTAATGGGTAAACAGAATTATTAAATAACAGTGACTATATAACACTCCATTGGAACCAGAAATGTGAAAAGAAATACAATAAATGCTACCTTCTAATAAGGTAGTCAAAGAAACAGTAACAGACATGCTTTCAACCAGTTCATCAGTCTCGCATTCTAGAATCACGCTTTGAAGAAAACTTTGAAAGCAACAACAACTGACAGGAGCCTGCAACAAAGAAAAGAAACGCATCAAAATTCATTAATTTGCCGAATTGAAGAAGCAATAAAATAAGAAACAGATAGAATAGAACCTATGAACACCAAAGTGCATATATTACTAAATCAGATTGAAAGTTTATAGAAAATGAAGAAAAACAGAAAATTCCACCAATTGAAGAGCATGTGAAAATATAGCTTCATAGCAAGAGCATTTCTTCATCTTTTGCATGGCATAAAACCAATTCAAAATACTTTAATCCTACTCTCTTATATTTTTTTGTTCACTATGTTTACATGATTACGCTAAATTTGTTGATTAAACTATCCCTATAACAAAAAAACCTTGGTCAAATAAACACTTAAAAATTAACACTTTCCAAAATATGCCTTTCAACTCTATATGCTAAGGCTTGGAGGTTAACCGGAAGATCTGATCTAATAATCCTTTCCAAGAAAATAGCTGGAAAATTGAATCTTGGTATCACATTAACCTCATAAGATAAATTAGTTGATGATGACCTGCAAAAAAACACAATTGAAGATAGTCAAGATAGTTGAACCAAGACACTAAATAAATAAGGATAGCCAAGCTTCTGCATAATGCATGAATACATATTACATAGTGTGGATATTATAACATGCTTTTGGAAGTATGGATTCTACCTTGTTCCAGATTTTACAGACCATTTTCCCCCAAACTTCTTGAAGTCTCCATCAACCATAGAAAAGTGAAGTTCTAGTTCCCATTCCGAAAGCATTAAAAAAGAATTTTGTAGCATTAGAAATTGCTAGCATTCTGATCTAAATGTTGAAGAATGCTTACAGAATTGATGAATTCTTGAAGATCCAAGACAACCCGAGCTTCAATGTGCAAATACATTGGTGCAAATTCTCAAACACCTTGAATGCATCATTCCAATGATTTGATTTTGGTTTATTCATAAAACTAAGGCTAACACTTTTGTTCTTCACTAATACAACAACAACATAACTTGAAATCAAAATGAGAGAAGGAATGAGGAATAGTGTGACCTTCAATTTTTCTTATATAACATATCCAGAACTTTGATAGAATCGACCACAGAACCGCCAATCCTCCCTAAACCAAGCTTAGGCATTTCATCAAACACCATGGCATCAACACAAAAGGGGAGAGACCTTTGCTATAATATAAAAGACCCAAAAAAATAGACCCAAACAGTTTAGAGAGCAAAATAATAAGAGTGAGGAACGAATAGGGGCACCCAACCTTCCGCTGTGAGCGCCGATTTGGTCACCGCATACGTCGTCTCCATCGCCGCATTCGAGCGCCGTTCGCACCGCCGCTCTCCCTCTCCACGAAGCGTCTCTTCCTCCACCATATTCTTCTTCATCTCTCCCTAATGTGGCTTTCTGTTTCTCACTCCCTCACAAGTTCACATGAAGAGCTTCACAAGTTTTTTTTTGTGTGAAAAAGTGACGTTAATGTTTTTCACTGAAACACGTTTTTGACATCAAACTTCTGGAGATGCAGAGCTGATTGCTTGAATAGTGCACTAAATATATTGGGAAATGGAGATGTAAGAGAAACTCAGCCAAATATATTGGGAAATGGAGATGTAAGAGAAACTCAGCCATGTGTAGAAGAGAGACTGAAGAATTGAACAAAACCGGCAACAGAGAGAAAACCCAGCAGAGAGAAGCAAAGAATGAAAGACACGTGGCGAAACATACCTGAAACCAGATCTTTGACACCATTCTACCTCTGCTACCAAAATCTGCAACACTGCAGCTCAATTTTTTGAGTAAAGGAAGCGCAAGAACATCATTCCACACCATTTTACATGCGGACTTGCCACCACCAGCCAGTTGGAGCTGACGCGGCACACATGGCGACGAGCAATTGGCCGGAGAATTGGAGGGAAGCGGAGGCGCGGTGGCGGGATGACGAGCTGGTAGTGCTGAGCTGGAGAATACATCCGGATGTATAGTCTTTGATATCTTTTTTGTAATTAATGCTTTATAGATACTATACATAATAAAGACTAACTAAAATATTTTTCTAATGTATTCAAATTGTATTCCAAAAAATTATTTAACTTATCAACATTCAAAGACTTTTTGAGTAAGAGTTATTTAAGTATATTTTTTAAAAAATTAAATTAATTAGTACCACTTCGACTATTAAAATTTCCCCCTCCCCAATTTTTTTAAAAATAAAATAAAAATAATTAATTAAAAACTTATATTATATAAAAAAAATTTCATTATGAATATAAGTTAAGTGATTGATTTGATTTAGCTTTTATGTCAGGAGAAGTTTACGAGTATTATAATTAATCAATTTTTTTTTACAAAATTATAATGAATCACTTATTAAATCTCTTTCATGCATATTCGATCTATTTTATTGTATTTTACATTTCAAATTTAATAATATTAGGTTTCGAATTATTAAAAATATATTTTAGAATGTATCTTAAGGTCCAAACTCTTAGATGTTAGTCTCTTAGACATGTCACGGTTATAATAATAATAATAATAATAATAATAATAATAATAATAATAAAGCACGTGGAAAAACACAACTCTTTTTTCACTTAGTAACAACTTAATGTGACAAGCTACATGTAATTTAATATTCCAAGTAGTTTTTATATTTGAAAATTCTATTATAATTTAATGATTTATCTCTGCATTAATTTTAGTAATAAATAAAAGACTACTCTTTCTTTTTTATAGCCAATTCTTCTAATATCATTAGTTAAAATTTTAAAAATATGTTACATTCCAGAATTTTCAAGGTTCGTTAAAAAAATTCTTCGAAAAAAAGTCACATTATTATTGCCTCTGAATAATAAAATTCACGTTTTCTTTTCCCATTTTTTGAAATTATAAATTTCTAAAATAAACTCTCAACGAGTAAAAACATTTTTTTGGTTCATTTTTGTCCTTGGTTGATACACTTAAAAATAGGAAAGACATTTGGTTTTGTTTAGACTGCACGACATTTTTATTGAATAAATCTATAATGGTCAAAATAAAAAAAGAAAACATGTATTTTAACTGTGTGGAAAAAAGTTAACAACTGTTTAGACAAACAAATTTCAAGTTTTATTATATTTTTTGGCATTTTTATTTAGAGAAAAAAGTATTCTTGATTAGGGGTGTTTAGTGGCACGGGTAAATCCGAACCAATCCGTTGCCCAATTCAAATTGAAGCATTTGGTTCAAACAACTATTGGAGAAGACAATGGTTCAAGGTTCAAGGGTTTAATCGTGTTTGAACCAGAGCAGTCATTGAACTGGTGAAAACACTGATTGTATAATATATTAAGTGATAAAATGCAAATAAGTGGTGAAGAATTGGAAGAAATGTTATAAGTAGTAAACATACAATAAAATGCACATATATATAATATAATATTATAAATTAAGTGGTGAAAAATTGGAAGAAATGAAAAACATAAAAAAGACATTATGGCTGGAAATAAACTTAAAAGTTAAGGAGGTGGTTTATAGTCCCCATTGCAGCCACCGTTTTTTTTTTTGTAAAAACACTTACTACAGAGGGCAGCAACATAGAAAGCAAAAGGATGAACGAGACGATGAAAGACATGGTAACATCAAAGAGAATGTATATGTGAGAGTGCTTGGGAGAGAGAAAGGATGAATAAGCCTTTTAATAAAAATTAAGAGAGTGTTTGAGTAGCATTATTGCTCCTAAATTAGTCACACATTGAATATGTATAGTTTTAGCAACGTGAGTGATTGTTATAAATAGAACATCACGGGCTTGGTTGCACTAAAATTTGTTCATTGGCCAGTAGCCATGTTTGGTCAGGACACATGGGGTGCATTGGCCAACCATTTTTTTAATAAAAAAAAGCAGTTTAAAACTCTTTCCCCCGAACCGCTTCTCTCTCCGGTTCATGGTTCAATTGACCAGTCCGATTTTCTAAACCGTGATTTTTAGTCCAAATAGAAAGTATATACATTGCTAACATACTACTAATAAAAAGCAATTAAGAGTATGTTAGCATATGCCTGGTTTTTAGTCCAAATAGAAAGTGTATACATTGCTAACATATTACTACTAAAAAGCAAGTGTGAGTATGTTAGCATATGTCTTCTTCACGTATACCATCATATTAATATATGATTAGCTGTTAAACTTTGTTGCTGTAAAAATTAGCAAAATCATTTCTGATGAACAAGATAATTTTCTCATGAGTTTAGTTGGTTATCACTTATCAGCAGAATGATATTTACATATATACTGTTTTGCAACTTGGGGAAGGAATTACTGACAAGTTTATGAATTTGAAGGTTGTTGCATTGAATGATTGATTTGCATGGGTGTTGCTAATATTGCTTTGAAGACAATGAGTCAAAGAGTTATCTTGCTGAAATTCAAGTTACATTCGGGAGGGAGTTTTCGAACTTGATAATTCTCCTTGGTCGTTGCTGCAATATCTGATATAAAAGTTAGTAGAATTGATGGAAAACGATAGATAGCAGAAATGCAAAAGGGGAAGAACCCAAAAAACATGTAGGGTTGATATTGAGATATATTTGTTACAAGCACTACTCTCCAAGCTTCGAGTATTTTTTTTACTCAATCTTGATTGGGAGGTAGGTGACTCGGTAGTGGATTGCCTTGACCAAATATATGACCTGACATGACCATGTTATGATATGATCATTAATATCGTCATATTTAGAGCTAGAGTATGCGAAGAAGAACTCTAATAACCACAATATTTTTTGGTCTATTTATATTAAATGAAAAATAAACACCGCACACCACTACTGCTCACACCTGAGTTTGAACTCAGCAGTCGACGACCCCATGCCACTGAAATTGCCAAGACAACCAACAATGAAGGACAAATCACCACATTATAATATTGTTCTTTTGTTTTTTGACAATGATATTGTTCTTAAAAATAACAAATTAATATGAATTTTTGACAATGAATTTTCAAATCACAAAAAAATAGCATCATTTACTTATACACAAATTTTTCTACTAAATTACAAAATATAAATTATTTGACAACAATTTCCAATAACATACTTATACCGTGCGTGCACGGGTCAATTATTCTAGTGGTAGAAAAAAAGACAAAGCAAAGCAATTTTGTCTTCCTCAACACTCGACGGTCAACACTCAAATCACAGCACACGACTGTAGAGCGATTGAAAAGGGAGGGAAATCAAACAAACGCCCCCATTAAACCAAAAACCCTAACTATAACGAAGTGCAGTGCAAAAACCATACCTCACTCATTTTGTGACATGCAACAACATATAATCCATTCCATTTTCCTCCACACTTTCAAAATTTCTTCCCTTTCCTTTTGGGTGTAAACGTAAAAGGCGGAAACTTTGAAACCTCATATTCATACTTACTACCTGCTTCTATTCTATGGCGAGGTTGCTTCGTAACACTTCCCTTCTGACACGCTCTCTATACCTCGCTCAGGTTCATATCCATCACTGATAAGTCCTTATGATCATATTTTTGTTGCCAATCACATGTTATTGTTGCAGTTCCCTCTTTCTTTTACTGTCTTGGCATTCTTTTAATTTGATGGATTATAATGCAGTTCTTTTGTTTTTATTTTGTGGTTTGTGTATTGGAAACCAATGTTAGAGGAATATTATGACCATTTATTCCGTTTCTTTTAGTATTTGATACTGATATTGGTATGCAATCAGTTATCCATTTAACTTTCTTATTGCTTTCATTTGCAGGGGTTTAAACTAGGAATCTCAGGCACTTCTCAGATTTTGAGCTTTTCATCTAAAGGTTTGTTTCAATTTCTCTTGCTTTCTTCCTTCCCCCTATCTGAAGCCAAAAATAATAATTTTGAGGGATATGATTTGTATTGAAATGTTGTGGACTTCGATCAACAGTCAAAAAAGATTGTCACATGATTTTGGAAATTAAGAAGTATATTATCTGCCGCCGCATGGGAAATGTTGAAAACAAGTATCCACTGTCATGGGTGGGGTGTAGGCTTAGTGTGTTTGATTAGAGAACTGGAGTGAATTATATTTCTGTAAATTACAGAATGAATTAACTAATTTTACAGTACAAATCGAGGATAGGTTTATAGTTTGAGAGTTTGAAACTGTTTAATTACTTAACTATGTAGGTTTAGTAAAAGCTTAGCTGACTCAGCACAGATCTGGTATAAGAGACGTCAGTAGTACCATTTAAATAATTACTCTAGTAACTTATCAAAAAAAAAGTAATTACTCTAGTAATGATTCTTGAATTGCCTGGGGTATTTGTATTTTCGTGTACTAAGAATTTAAATCAGTTTATTTATATATATATTTTTTTGATAAGCAAAAAATTATATTAAATCAGTTTATTTATCTGCCTCTGCTACTCATATCAGTAGCAGATTTATAGTAGATAATGAAGAGTTTCAGATCGTTCTGCTCTAGTTTTCTATGAGCTTTGCATTGTATTGATTTGAAGTTAACATGCTGACAACATTTTCATTTCTACATACCTTAAGGTAGAAAGCGCTCTAAGTCTGATGGAAGTGACTCAGGTGAAGAGAACATGTCTAAAAAAGATTTGGCCCTTAAACAAGCTCTTGACCAGATAACTTCTACATTTGGTAAAGGATCTATCATGTGGCTTGGTCGTTCTGACTCACCAAGAGATGTACCTGTTGTGTCTACTGGTTCATTTGCTCTTGATATAGCACTAGGAATTGGTGGACTTCCAAAGGTATCCTTAGATCCCTGCATATAGAAGTTTCTTGTTCATTTCTTACCAGTAACCAGTGAACAATCTTTGAATCTTTCTCAATATATCTAATTGGTTGCTGATGACAAAGTCTTCTATTCATCCTCAGTTTGTTTATTTTCCTTTCACATTGAGTTTGTATATTTCCTTTTGATAACCCTATGGAAATTTCATTTGATATTATGAAAAATAGTCTTTAAGTTTTTATAGTTGTTATCACTGGTTAATATCCATAGTTAATTATCTCAGTTAGCAGTTTACTACAGAGGAAAATATTTCTGGGGTAATAGTCAATGTGTCATAAGTCATTGCTTGTTTTTCAGTTTAAATAGATAGTGGAGATTCCTATCAATGTTTCATTGTGCAATATATATTTATGATGATTGTTATATGTAAATAATTATGTCTGTAGGGACGTGTTGTGGAAATATATGGTCCAGAGGCTTCTGGAAAAACAACTCTTGCTTTACATGTGATTGCAGAGGCACAAAAGCAAGGAGGTTATCTTTATACACTACTTTTGCAATGATAATTGTAATGTCTATTGCTTTTTAGCTTTATTTGATCTAGGATTCTATTTTCCATAGATGCGAGTCATGCAACCATAACATGAGTATTTATCACTCTTTACCACGGTTGATTTAATCCCTGCTGCTCTTCATGCTTTGTTGTGGTAATACTGTGGAAGGACTTCTTAATGGATGTCTAACTCTGTTTATTAGAATGCACTTTTGACTAATTTATGGAAGTGGCATGCCAGTAACAACTTGTATGTATGTGATATGTTGTTTTATATGTTGCTAGTTTCTAGACTACTGGCTGATTTCCAATTGTAAATTGGGGTGTGTTCTGTTCCCTGGTTGTCTTATTCTGTTAATGGAAAAGGAAGAGGCATATCATGTCTGATTTAAAAGTTACTCTAACATGTTGGGGGATGGGGGTTATTTGTTTTCCGGCTTTTTTTTTCTGTTAGTTTGTCATATTGAATTATTTACCAAGATGAGGAGGCTTGTATATTTAGTACTATAGTGTATGATTACTTATATTTTGGAAGAATTGATGTTGAAAAATTGGCTTGTGATCAGGAATCATATTTTAAAAGTAAATTTAAACTTCAGAAGCATTGATTTAGTTTGAAGGGTAGAGTAGAATCACGTAGAATTGTTGATATATACGTGCTTTTAAATTTTTGATGAGTCTTGCCTCTAGAATCGGCTTTACTTACCTTGAAAGCTGTTGGATGATATGGAAAACATCTTACTTCTTATAATATCTTGTTCTCATCTAAGAAAAAGCTTTAGAGGATTAGTCTGGCCCTGCAGCAGTCCCAGAGAATCATCCCAGCCCTATCGTAATTGTCCCTCGGTTCTGTTGGTGGTTTATTCAAATTCAGTTTTTGTTTTATATTGTTTTACTCTGCTGTATCAGCAACCTATTTTATTTGATGCAAATGGATTGTGGAGTAAACAAACCGTCACTTGTTGAGAATCTCTTTTAAGGTTTTTGCAGTTTATAAGGGCATATGTTTGTTTCATGCAGACTATTGTGTCTTTGTTGATGCTGAGCACGCCCTTGATAAGACACTTGCAGAGTCTATTGGTGTGAATACTGAGAACTTGCTTCTCTCTCAACCAGATTGTGGTGAACAAGCACTTAGTCTTGTGGACACCTTAATCCGCAGTGGTTCAGTTGATGTCATTGTTGTTGACAGTGTAAGTAAAGAGCTGTATTTTTCAGTATTCCATCGTCTGTCATCAGATATTGCAAATGTTGTCATTGTAACTTGTTAATGATTATATTGGTAGCTGTAATAATATCCTTATCTGTTGTGGGACTTATTAAACCAGTGGATGTATTGGTGCACTTTCACCAACTAGAAACTAATATTTAGCATATCGCCATCGATCATACCCAGTTATTTGGAATATTTATCCTATAAAAGTTATTTATTGATGTAAAAAATATTTTGATTTAAGCATATGTAGATGGATCCATATGCCATTTCTTGTTTATATTGAGGCTATTGCCTGCAGGTAAAAATCCAATGGACACTAAGATATCTGATGTGGAAACTGAATTTTTTTCTTGTTTGGGATGTTTGCATTTCTTTAGCATAGATTTAGGGTCAATTTTAGAAGTTCTTTAATAAAATTGTTGTTATTTTTAATTTTTTTTGCATTTTATTCTCTTGGACTCCCTTATGCAGACGTATTGGTTCAATTTGACAGTGGAAAGAAAAGAATGAGTGCAATTTTAGAATATGTTTGATTTGGCTTTTAAAAGTAGTTTTCTGTTTTTAAAAAAACTGAAGACCAAATTTTGTGATTTATTAAACTTTAAAAACAGAAAACTGCTTTTTAAAAAGCATAATCAAGCAAGCCCTTAATCTTCCTCTGTACTTCTCCCTTTTGTTTTAATTTTTGATTCCTATGGTTTATATTTTGTCATTTAAATATCGTTTCATAAGTTTTGGGTATATGTATACTAACATTTTGCAGTCTTTTCATTGATAGGTGGCTGCTCTTGTTCCTAAAGGTGAGCTTGATGGTGAGATGGGTGATGCTCATATGGCAATGCAGGCTAGGTTGATGAGCCAGGCACTTCGAAAATTGAGCCACTCTTTGTCACTTTCTCAAAGTATATTGATATTTATAAACCAGGTATCAGCTAAAATTGTTGATCACACTGTTGCCGATCTTCCTCGCTAGCTTTGTTATGCTGCTCTCCTCCCCTTAATATTTTTGCTTAGCTTCAATTTATCCTCTTTCTTTCTTATGAAGGTAAATGCAAAAGATAAGTTAGGAAAACAATTTCATCAGTGTTTCTTCTTTTAAAATATGAAATTTGATTTTTACAACCATTAAGGAACAAAATAGTTGGGGTTCATTGCTGGTGTCAATATCAGAGCCATATTCTCTTAAAACTGAGATGGTGAAATGTGTGTTATGTACATTTTATCTGAATTGATCAGATATACTAGTAATTATCTATTGCCCATACATTGGTCATATACCCAGCGAACCTATTTTGTAAACTTGGGTTAAGTTGAACTCACTCTGCCGGGCCTAAATTTTATTATGCGTTTTTTAAAATGGTTGTTTGATCCCAAGAGTGTAAGTGACTTGCATGATATTATCATTCACTGTTGTTTTTATATTCTATAGTAAAAAGTAAACAGATATTCTTTTGCATGTATACTGTATACATATCTATTTCTCTTTGGTAGAACCGTAGAAGTACTTCTATTCTAATTAGCAGAGAATGCGCTTGTTTATTTTGTATGTTTCTTCAGGTGAGGTCAAAGCTTTCTACTTTTGGGGGATTTGGTGGGCCCACTGAAGTTACTTGTGGCGGTAACGCGTTGAAGTTCTATGCTTCTGTGCGACTTAATATCAAGAGAATAGGGTTTGTCAAGAAAGGTGAAGAGGTATTCATCTATAAATTCTCTTGCTGCCAAGGTTTCTGCTTTTGTATCGGCATGCGTGTTTAAACATTATTGTTTCATAAAAGCATAAGTACGCAAATTCTCTGAACCGGGATTTCCTTAATCCATGTAGTTAGAACTATAACCACAAAGAAAATTACTGCAGTTAAATACTACCTCCGTCCCATTTTATATGCAGTTTAAGGTTGTTGCACGCATATTAAGAAAAATGATTGGTAGTCTAGATTTTATAAAAAGTTTTGTCTAAATTACCATTTAACCCTTTATCTCTCTACATAGATAAACGTGAATTATTTATTAAATGTAAAAAGTTGTAATGATTAATAAGGGCAATAGTGGAAAAACATGTTAGATGCTTTCTTGAAAATGTAAAACAACAATTAATTTGGGACAAATTCATTTTGCTAAAACAACTTATAAAATGGGACGGAGGTAGTAATTCAACAGTTCAGATACATGCATTATGAAACAGGAAAACATAAACAAACCAATGAAAATTGTTTGGTTGCTTATTGTTCAGATCTTTCATAACTAATTAATGTATTCGGTATTCCACATTCCACGGTTTAAGTAGCTGTGTTTGGTATGAAGTATAGAGTATAGTAGAGTATAGACTATAAAAAGAGAGAGAAGATATCAGAATTAATTATTCATTTGAGACTAATCTTGTAATTTTGACAAAAGGCTCTTGTCCTCAATTATTGTTGCAAAACTGCTTGCTGGGAGACACTGGTTTGAAGAAGCATTTTTTTTAATCTCGTTAATGATTTGTATCGACGCAGGTTGTAGGAAGCCAAGTTCTTGTCAAGGTTGTGAAGAACAAGCTTGCTCCTCCATTTAAAACTGCTGAGTTTGAGCTTCAATTTGGGAAGGGTATATGTAAAGAAGCAGAGATTATAAAGTTAAGCTTAAAATACAAACTCATATCAAAGGCCGGTTCTATGTATTACTATAACGAACAGAGTTTCCGCGGTGTGGATGCTCTCAAGAGCTTCCTTGCTGAGAATTCTAGTGCATTAGAGGAACTTGAAATGAAGATCAGGGAGAAGCTTTTTAAAGCTGAGTCAGAGGTAGTACCAGAATCCGATGTGTTTAGTGGAGACGTTACTGAGGAAATCACAACCCTTGATTCTACTGATGAAGACACTGCAGCTGTTGTAGAAGGATGACTTTGTGAGTGAACCTAAAGTATGACTCACTCTATTTTCCCTGCATCAATCTAGAGCCGTCTGATTGATGTATGCTGCAGCTTGATGAATTGGCCATAAGATGCAGTGACATGAAGATGGTCCTAAAAAAGTACACATGCCTCAAATGCTTCTTGTTTGGAATGTCATCATTGAATTTGGTTAATCTAAAGTGGAGGGTGTATTTTAAAAGGTTAAGTGCGGAGTTATAGCTGTCGATGAAAAGTTTAACTATTGAGATTGTGGTTTAGTTAAAATCCATTATGATTTTTTTATTTTATTTTATGTTAGTTGTAATTTTGTATTTTACTTTTAAGGTACACCCCTCACTTTAGAAGAGTCAAACCTTTGATCATTCTTGCTTGTGGTTATATGTTAAATCAATACTCTACCTGTAAATGAAATTTTTGGGCCATTTTGAGTAGGCCTGTAGGACATGTAAGGTTACAAGGTAAAGGTCTAAGTGGCAAGGAAGCAAGGTCATTACTCCAGAGTTGTGTCCTCACGAATTATTTGTAAGGATTTTACTATGCAATTTGTATAATGATGCAATTGTGGTTTCTTTTAGGGTGGAAAGATATATAATTTTAGAAGCACAATATATTATTGTTTAGATTTTATACCTCAGTACTTTAAAATTAAATTGTTAGATTTTAACACTGATTGAAAAACTATTAATAAGTTCAAATTTGATTTGGTATAACTTTTAACTTTTAAAAACGAGTGTATGAGAAAAGTGCAAAAATGAAAAAGGAGTGTCAAAAGTTCCCATATTCCCATCCCTCGAATTGAATTAGATGACATTGGCTTTGCTTCGACTCAACCCTCAGCCTTATAATAGAAGACAAGATTCTCTAAAACGTCCCATGACCACTAGTTTTAAAGCCTTGTACCTGAGTCAGTCTCGAATAGGTTCCACTCTGAAAGCTTCTCTTTCCCCTGTTTCCTTGTGAAGCAATTATCTCATCTCATGGGACTTTTTCCGACAACTGCTAACTATTCGCGGAATGTTTCAATGCTTTTAACGAAAGGTTAATCGCTCTTGCTTAGGAGTAAATTCTGCTCTGGCCAACACTGAGTTTGTCCACTGCGAGAATCGAACTTGAGAGCAGTGTATTTTTTTCAAATATTAAAAAATTAATTTATCAAATAATGATTATAATAAAAATTTCAATATTACTTTAAATAATCTTATATTTTTTAACAAGCAGTAACCATATTTTGAAATTTACTTTAAACTTATTAATATTAATATTTTATACGTTAAACCAGGCACTGTAGAGAGAGATAGCAGAAAAAGGAGGGGTTGTTTCAATGGAAAGGCTTGTGCAAAATGCTGCTTACTCACTTTTCTCCAATTCACCACTTTCTATAACAACGCCTTCCTTGTTTCACCACCAACACCAAGTTCGTTTTTCCATTCATAAACCTAAAACCAGAGCCAGAACCTCCCTCAACTTCAAAATGGCTTTACCCCTACAACAAACCCCAGGTCAGGTGATATTTATTATATATGTTATGCTTTTTATTGCTAAAATTGAAACATTGAGTATACCCTATTGATTTTTTCTCAAATTCCAAAGAAAACAAACGTATAAAATTGTTTTTTTTTTAATTACCTGTTCAGGTGTTGAGCAACAGAGAGTGATAATACCCAACAAGCATGGTGAAAAGCTTGTGGGCGTATTGAATGAAACTGGAACCAAGGAGATTGTTATCTTGTGCCATGGTTTTCGCTCCTCCAAAGTTTGTTTCTTTCATATTTTTATTTTGTTATTAATTAGTTAATACATTTAATCCCTTTGTTCCTTCCCAATTGTTTTCATCTCATCGCTTTGGTTTTCTTATCTTCAGGAATCCAGTTCCTTAGTGAATCTTGCTGCTGCATTGGAAAATGCTGGAATTAGTTCTTTCCGCTTTGACTTTTCTGGAAATGGGTTAGTTTACTTTTTAGTATCTTCGTCTTTGAAATATGATACTGGTCTTACTTGTTACTCTAGAATGTAGATTTCGGCGAAATTGGATTGCCATTATGCTGTATCAATAAGATGAAAAGAGAAAAAGTGAATTTAACACTGTTATAGAATTGGAACATTTTTGTCGGGTGGGCTTAATAGAATAACTGGATAGTGGATACTAGCAGCTAAAAGAAGATTTTGTGTAAAAAATAAGTTGTTTTGGGAGTATTAAAATTTTTATGTCGATTAAAGATGTAATGTGTACTAATTATAGTGTGACTATATACTAATACTTTGAGATTGCATATCATATGGGTCACTGGATGGATTACTATGATACTGTGATTACTAAAACATCACAGAAGTTATGTTTCTTCTCTGAGTGAGACCGGTTTGTTTCCCGATGTTGTGTTTGTTTATCATAACTAATGTTAAAATTACTCTTGTAGTCCCAGCCATGGTGCTTGGTTCTCTTCCAAGCAATTACAACTCTAATCCTTTTAGAAGCCATTACCTTGTGATTTATGATCTGAATCATTTACTTTATTAGGTTCTGATTGTTTGAAAAAATATAACAAATAAATATCAATATTTGAAACCACTGCATTAAGCTTGGGTTCAAATTGGAAAAGTAATATATAAAAGAATTAAATGTTTTTTTTTTGACCAAAGAATTAAATGTTTTTAGTCCCTATAAAATGAGGTTTTCATTTTTAGTTCCCAATAAATATTTCTTCAACTTTTGGTCCTCACTTATATTTGTGTTTGCACTTACAAAATACATGTATAAATGTGGACCAAAAGTTGATGAAAAAATTATTGAAGACTAAAAACTCCATATTTTGTAAGGACTAAAAACATATTTAACTCTATATAAAATTAAATTATATTAATAATATGTGCCTCTTAGTGATATCATTCATGGGTAATACTACTATTAGAACCATTTTTGGACTATTCAGCAACATAATGGTGGTCTCAGCAGCATCAAACAAAGCTTTGTAGGTCCCATTATTTTACCTTTTCTAATTGTAATGTTCAAGAACCACACACCTGGCTCGAGCTAGCGAACAACCTTGCTCTAGCAAATACAGCGACTCCCGCGGGTATAGGCACTCACCCTAATCTGCAGCTACTAATCGAATTGCAGAATCAAAGACAGCATTGACCCAAGCCGCATAATAACAGCTCATGTACATCGAGCATGGAGACGACCAATATACTATGGGATATGAAAAACACAAAGTTATAAAATGATTTCAACCTTGAGTTGAGATTCATATATCACAAACTGATTACAAATATGACAGCTATTATCACTTCCTGCAGGATTTAGCAAGCTTCAAGAATCAATATTTTTTAACCTTTTAAGCATATATTTTCCTGGTCATTTGGCCACATGGAGCAATATGTTATAGGTTGTGTGGTAATTTCTCCATTTACACTGTGTTATATGTACTAAAATTTCTGCGGTCTGGTCTTGATCTTTCGTCTTGCTTCACACTATTTTGCCTAAATTTAGTTGTTCGGTTTTTCTTGTAGGGAAAGTGATGGTTCGTTTCAGTATGGTTACTACTGGAGAGAGGCTGAAGATTTACATGCTGTAGCTCAACATTTCCATGAATCAAACCGTTTAGTGACTGCAATTGTTGGGCATAGTAAAGGTATATTGACTTGTTCTCCTTATCTGTAGGTATTTCTGCTAACAAGAGAAGTTTATTGAGAGAAAGAGAGAGAGATATGTGAAGATATCATTTTGGATATAGGTGCTGGTTCATCAAACATTTTCCATTATATTAATTATAATATTTTGAGAATTGTTCTTCTTAAAGTAATTTCCTGCTGGTTTGGCATTGAAGCTAAAAAATATTGAGTGATACAGTATGAAGAGAGTTATGTTATTTCTGACATAGAACCAGGGTCATGTTTTATCTAATCAATATAATTAAAATAGAAGGAAACTTTAGGTTATCTCTTTGAGCTGCTCTAAAACCTAGTATTTTTCAAACGTACGTAGTCTGTAGTGTCAAAAATATGGTGGGTAGTGAAATAGAAGGAAACTTTAGTATTTTACAAACCTGGTATCTTTGAGCTGCTCAAAAACCTGCTACAATGAAACTTGGTGGGTATTTTACTTTTAATAGTGTCAAAAACTAGTATTTTACAAACGCGTAGTCTGTAGATGCCAGCTATGTTTGTTAACTAGGTGTTTTATGGGAATAGGTAAGATTGATGAATATCCCTATGCTCCTCTACGTGGGTGGTCATTTTCTTTTCATTAGTACTTGGTGAAACCCCGACAATGCAGCTTTCTCAATTCACTTCTTCCGCTTTGATACATCTTCTCATTTCACTTCTCCCACCTTGATACATCTTCTCAATTCACTTCTCCCATTATGTTTTACAAGTTTGAATGCATATTGCAAAATTGAACTTTTATTAGGAGTAGCTGTATCTTGATGCAGGAGGTGGCGTGGTGCTTCTTTATGCTTCAAAATATCATGACATTAAAACGGTCATCAATATCTCTGGGCGCTATGATCTGAAGACAGGAGTTGAAGAACGACTTGGAAAAGACTATATGGAAAGAATTAAGAAGGATGGTTACATTGATGTGGAGAGGTCAGGTAACCCTTCATTTTATCAGACTCGAGTTTCAATGCCTTTTAGTGTGGGTGCATTTTGTAATATGTAGTTAACAAATTCCATCTCTACTGTTCACTTGTTTCCCTACTATAAAATTCTTGTCCAAGTGCATTGATAGGTACCAGAATTCATGATAATAAAACAGAACTATAAACTCTGTGTATTAAGGGAATAAAGGCTGTATGAAAGAGATAACAACCCTAAATGCAGAATTACAAGAGAGAATTGCAGAAAATAGAAATGACAGTAACTATTCTAGGCAATTCGAGAAGCTTAGGATCTCCCGAGATTCCAATCCCAACTCTAGCCTCCCTTCTAATTTCCCCTCACTCCTATTTATATACTACTCAAAGCCTCCCACATTTTCCCTCCAATTTGCCACATCAGCAAGTGGTTACAACTTTACAAGCAATTTCCCTCCCTAAGCCATAATCCTCTACATCTCACTCATTTATTCCCTCCCATACATTTTATTTATTTTAAGATCCTATCATGTATTTGCTCCAGGACCATGGCTTGTTTTACTTTTGCGTTACACTTTACACTAAAATTTGAAACTGGGGAACTACAAGCACAAAGTTCTCGCTGTATATTCTAATTTGTCACATTTCAATTGTCTTAAATGTCCTATTACGAAACAAACCCAAAAGGAGGGGTGGGGAAATGGAAAAGAGGGAAAAATGAAATTTATAGGCAATAATTTTTAAACATCGTGTTCAAAACTAGAAAAGAGGCATGCAGCCATCAAAGATAATTTGGCACGTGACATGGCATTCTCCATTTATGTCTGTCGAACATAGGCACTCTTATTTTATTATTATATGATATTATTACCATTTTATGGACATCTACTGTTGCAGGAAGTTTTCAGTACCGTGTGACTCTAGATAGTTTGATGGATCGGTTAAATACAGATATGCATGAAGCATGCCTTCAGATTGATAAAGAATGCAGGTGAGAGGAAACTTTTTTCTTTTCTCTTATGCTTCACCCTTTCGGCTTTTTTTTGTGTCTATCTCCTTTTTAGGAAGTACTATATGTATAGAATTTATGGAGGACTCTCTCTCTCTCACACACACACACACACACAGTGGGTGCACTGTTCACAATCTTCATAAAGCTACAAAATTACCATGATGCATAGAATAGAAGTGCTAATCTCAAGTCACGTAATATATGACAGGGTCCTTACCGTTCACGGTACTTCAGACACAGTTATATCTGTGGAAGATGCATATAAATTTACCAAGATCATACCAAACCACAGATTACATATCATAGAAGGAGCTGATCATCCTTACACTAATCATCAAAATGAGCTTGCCTCGGTAGTTGTGAACTTCATAAAAGAAACCTTGCAGCAGGATAGGGATGCTGCTAACTAGGTGAATGTCTTTGTAAGTATTATTTGTACTTAGTTTAGCTTGACATCCGTTTTCCTAACGATATCGTTATGTATCTTGCAGTTCTGAGTCAATTGGAGATCGCTAATGAGGGCAAACTTTCTCTCAGGGATATATCGTGTTATTCTACAACATGATTGAATTCTTGTATTTATTGCTTATTAAGTTAAATTAGTGAATCTTGCTTCATATAGAGAAAATAATAATGGATATAGCATTGATCTTCCATGTTATTTGGCTTGATCTGATATACAATGTTATTTTGACATTATTGATTATTATGATAATGCAAAGTGTAAACAATTACCTCACGTCCACGCCTTTTGGAGGGCGTGAGTGAGGAGACCTCTAGTATTGTATTATATATACAAGAAAATAAGGGACCTAAAGATAGGCCTGGACTTCATAGTTGCCACCTCTTTGAGCTTTCTGAAAATGATGATAGCATTTGCAAAATTGACTCTTTCTTGGGTTGTCAGTGGCACGAGGCTTTAATTTGTTTTATGAACTTGATGATGATATAACTAGTTTTTGGAATAACTGATTTTTAGAATTGAATGAACATATTAAAATAAACAATACCTAGTTATTTGGTCTTAAGTAATTTCAATCAATTTGAATTAAAACTTGTAGTTTAATTTAATTTATTTAATATAATACTAGGGGGAAAGACGGGCACGGAGTGCCCGTCTTTCATGTGAGTGTGTTAGTGGGTGGTTATCATTCTTAGAAATGTGTCGGTGGTTAGTGGGTGGTTATCGTTTATTAAAAAGTTGTACTTACTTAAAGTAAGGGCATTTTGGTCAGAAAAATCTGACACCAAAATGACAGTTTTGTTTAGAATCCCCTTTATTAATAGTTATAGCTAATATAAAGGAAATGCATGTTAACACAAATTCGGTAGACTTTCTATTCATCGGTAACATACACATGCATCTGCAAGGAATCATCGCGTTACGTGGTATGATTTTTAGTTAGATTAATTTCTACAATGTAAAAAATGTAAACCAAAACTATGTCTCGAAGAGGTAAATAAATGGGCGTTATTAATGATATAAAAAACTTGTACGACATTTATTTGTGAATTTTACCCATATGAAATTAATATTTTTAAATTAATGGCAAAATTGCACTTTTGGCCCTTTATGTTTGGGGTTTGTGTCAATTTGATCCTTTATGTTCTTTTTTCTCGTTTTAGCCCATCATGTTTTTTTTGTGTGTCATTTTGGCCTCTGCCGTTAGTTTTTTCCTAACGGACGCCACGTTGGCAGTTAACTGCTTACGTGGCGTCCATTTGACGTGTAATCATTACATGACATGGCCAATGGAGGAACAAATTGAAACAAAAAAGAAACACAGGGGACCAAATTGAAACAAACACAAAACATCAATCACTCTCCATCTTCTTCCTCTTTCTTCATCTTCTTTTCCGGCAGCCACCACCACCTCCGGCAAGCCACCACCACCCACCGCCACCCTCCCTCCACCGCCACACCACCACCACAACACCATAACAGAACCCTTAAATCCCAATCCCAAATCCCAAATCCTAAATCCCTAAATCCTAAATTCTAAATCCCTAAATGTTAATCTAGCATTGATTCAGCTAGAAAATCAACCAGAAATTAATTGCAGAAGAAAGGGAATAGCTCACAGAGCTGAAGTTTGAAGAAAGAATACTTCATTTTCTGATTGATCACTTTACAACTGATTCTGAGATCACTATATATACATCAACTAGAGAATCTAACTGCATAACTGATAACTCTATTTTATATAGAGTTATTTGTGCTTTTACACTTAGATAATTGCCCAAAATCAAGTCTATTATGTGTTAAATATGTTAGTATGAATAAAATAACAACATTTATGGTTTTTAGATAAGAGATGTCCATAACTTAGCATTTTATTGTATATTGGTATGTTTGATGTGTTTGTTCAGTGCAGCCGCAGTTTAGTGCAACTACACCAATTGATGCAACTGCACCGGGTAGTGCAAATGCACTTAGTGCAACTGCACCAGGTAGTGCAAATGCACTTGGTGCAACTGCACCACTCTGCAACGAAGCAGCTCACAACCCCACATTGGAAGCACCTCAATTCTTACCATTGCCATAATGCTTAGTTGGATTGCTGCTTGCTCAGAAGTCACATGGGAGCACATAGCCACTTGCAAAGGAGGCGCCTACAATAAAAAAGGCTTCACAAAAATCTATCTTACAAGACATATGGCAACCTTTTATTGGACCTCAAATTTAAGAATGAGTGCTGAAATCCAAGATGATCTTAACTTTTAAAAAGTAACCATGGTTTGGTTAACTTTATCAGCAAGGAAACCTCAACATGAAGGAAACCTCCAAGGCTATAAATAGGACTCAAATTCTCACTTAAGAACATCTTTCAATTTCTTTCTATCATAGTTTTTCATAGTTTTTCTTTTAGTTCTTTTTACATTTTCTTAGTATTAGTTTGAGAGGAAGGTAAGAGGAAATTGACAACTTCTATCTCCACTTCTTCATAGAGTTAGCTAGTGCAAGGAATCAGTGCATCTGCACTGCTTGGCAAACTTATGCAAGAGTTCTTCAATTGGTGTAATCTCTACCCTATTGTTTTCTCTTGTAATTTCCTTTACTTCAACATGTTTTATTTCATCTTTATTTGCCTTGCAATGCCTATGATGAGCTAAATCTCTTTAGTTGAGATGTTCTAACCTTATAATGATCTTTTGAGAAAGTTATTGTGTTTTTATATGGTGTATGTATTTTGGTTCTTGTGTTACACTACATCCATCTTATTTTAAGGTTGATCGTTTAGAATAAGTAGAGTTATATTCACAGACATGGTTTATAACTAGAAATCAAGAACTAATAAGGGTGAGTGTTTAATAAAGCCTTTGTTAACTTGTTTAATAAAGAAAGCTTGTTAATTCCATGTTAAGTCCTAGACATAGGATAACATAGTCCTTAGGGTGATACAGTGGGTACTTCAAAGGCAGGAGTGAACTTATTTAGCATGCCTAGACATAGGAAGCTTGTAACGAAACTCTGAAGAAAGTAGCTGAAAGGCACATACTGATGCAGTTGCATTCAGTGCATCTGCACCACATAAAAGCACATAACTCTTGAAAAATGACTTATTTGGTGAAGACATCTCAACTATCATTCTCAAACTGATTTCCTCTACATTTTATTGCATATTTACATTCTGTTTTCTTTTCAACTCCACCCA
This sequence comes from Astragalus glycyphyllos, assembly GCA_963573325.1. Classification (NCBI taxonomy): domain Eukaryota; kingdom Viridiplantae; phylum Streptophyta; class Magnoliopsida; order Fabales; family Fabaceae; genus Astragalus; species Astragalus glycyphyllos. The sequence continues at coordinate 67,769,741 of OY754308.1, forward strand.
CAATTGTGAGTAGTGTAGCTGCACTAATTTATATCTTCTTAAGCATACAAGAGTTAATCCAATCCCTGTGGGTTCGATCTTATTATACTACTTGTTTGTGACTGTGTATACTTGCACACGTTTTTCACACACCAATAACTAATTCAGTTTATAAGTTAACTGAATAACAAACTAATCCAACTATCAATTAACCAATTTGGTTAAACGAACTAATGTATGGTTAAGCCAACAATAAATAAACCAAAGTATTTATGTACAATTCAATACTCCCCCTCAAGTGGGAAGGAAGATATTCTTCATTCCTAACTTGCCAATCAACTCATTAAACTTGTTCTTGGGCAATGCTTTTGTCAAGGCATCAGCCAATTGCTGTTGTGAAGTCACATGGACCAAGTTGAGAAATTTCTTTTGAACATACTCCCTTATGAAGTGATAATCAATATCGATGTGCTTTGATCTTTCATGAGTGGTAGGATTGCTTGCCAACTGTATGGTTGACTTGCTGTCACTTAACACCATCACAGATGGTATTTTCACCTGAAAAGCTCTCAATAACTGTTGAATCCACAACAATTCTGTGGTGACAGTGGCTATTGCCCTGTATTCTGCCTCTGCAGAAGATCTGGCAACAGTAGCTTGTTTCTTCGATTTCCAAGCAATCATTGATTCTCCAAGGTAAATGCAAAAACCTGTAGTTGACTTCCTGCTCACCTCACAACTTCCCCAATCAGCATCTACATAAGCTGTGAGTTTGAGAGATGATTCTGCAGGAAACATAATTCCCAAACCAGCAGTGGACTTCAAATATTGCAGTAGTGAATAAGCTGCCTGCAGATGTGTTGTCCTAGGCTTAGACATGAACTGACTCAGCTTGTTTACAGCAAATGTTATGTCTGGTCTGGATATGATCAGATAGATCAGTCAACCCACTAATCTTCTATATTGAGCACCATTTTCAAGTTGTTCCCCATCATTTTCATTCAATTTAATACTTGGATCCATTGGCACAGATGTTGGTTTGGCTGAAGTGAAACCTGTGTCAAGCAATAATTGCAAAACGTACTTTCTTTGACATAGATGAATTCCCTTTTTAGACCTAGCAATCTCCAAACCTAGGAAATACTTGAGGTCACCAATTACCTGCAGCTTAAAATGCTTTTGCAAGAGACTTTGTACATCATGGACAAGAGACTTATTTGGACCAGCCACTATTATGTCATCAACATAAACCAATAGGGCAATGAATGTTGATCCAGAACCTCTTGTGAACAGAGAGTGGTCTGCTGAGCTTTTCTCAAATCCAAGACCTGTAATAGTGGTGCTAAATTTTGCAAACCACTGCCTTGAGGCTTGTCTAAGTCCATACAAGGATTTGTTTAACTTGCACACTACATTTGACTCCCCCTGACTTGGATAACCGAGAGGCAACTTCATGTAAACTTCCTCTTGGAGATCTCCATTGAGGAATGCATTATTGATGTCTAATTGCAATAAATGGCAATTAAATTGAGAAGCTAAGGAGAGAAGTATCCTTACAGAAGTTAATTTGGCAACCGGGGAAAAGGTGTCAATGAAGTCAATGCCAGCTTGCTGGGTGAATCCTTGAGCTACAAGCCTGGCCTTGTATTTGTCAAGGGAACCATCAGCATTATATTTCACCCTATAAACCCATTTACATCCAACAGTTTTCTTACCACTTGGTAGAGGCATGAGAGTGCAAGTTTTATTTGTCTCCAAGGCTGCTAATTCCTCTGCCATTGCTTTTTGCCATTCAGGAAGTTTAATGGCTTGATGAAAATGTTGAGGCTCATAGATGGATGACACATTATGTATGAAAGTATTGTAAGAGGGTGATAAATGGTCATAACTCAAGAAATGTTGAATAGGGAACAACACAGAATTGCAATCATATTGTTGAAGGTGAGTAGGAGGTCTATGTGGTCTAGTTGATCTCCTAACTGGTGTTTCTGTGGGAGGATCAAGTTCAGTCACTGTTTGGGAGGCAGAGGTGGGTTCTCTATGTGTGGGATCAGTTTCTGAAATAGGTAAAGGAATGACAGGGTCAATATTTGTAGGTACTGTAGTAGTGGTGGAAGAGTGAGGAATAATTGTCTCTGGAAATAATGAATTGGAAGGGGAACCATGATTGATAGTGTGGTAGGGGAATGTGGTCTCACAAAAAATTACATCCCTAGAGATAATGAATTTGTTGTCCTTACGATCATATAGCTTGTAACCTTTCACACCTAAGGGATAACCAACAAAGACACAAGGAGTGGATCTTGGGGAAAATTTGTGTCTTAAGGCAGGGATGGTGGAGGCAAAAGCAAGGCATCCAAATACTCTTAAAGAGGAATAATCAGGTGAAGAGTTGTAGAGCAGCTCAAAAGGAGATAAATTCTTCAATGAAGGAGATGGCAATCTGTTAATCAAGTGAGTAGCAGTAGCTACACATTCACCCCAAAATTGGAGAGGTACCTTTGACTGGAAATACAAAGCTCTTGCAACATTTAACAAGTGTTGATGCTTCCTCTCCACAACTGAATTTTGTTGTGGACGATGAGGGCATGGAAATTGATGTAGAGTACCTTCATTTTGCAAAAAAGAAGCAAGTTGGAGCTCCTTGGCATTATCAGTTCTGATTGCCTTGATAGGTTTGTCAAACTGAGTTCTTACATACTTGAAGAACTGCTTGATCAGAATGGATGCTTCTGCCTTGGATTTCATCAAGTGGACCCAGGTAAATTGTGAACAATCATCAACAATGGTAAGGAAGTAGTGCTTGGCATCATGAGTAGGTGTGTGGAAGGGTCCCCAAACATCACAATGTACAAGATCAAATGGTAAGACAAAATGATTATTATTAGCATTAAAAGGCAAACAATGCATTTTTGATAAAGGACAAATGGAACAAGTATTTTTATTACATTTGGATGAATCAAAAGATGGAAGTTTTGCAGACAACAATTTTAAAACACTATCTGATGTATGGCCTAGTCTAGAATGCCATAAATTTGAAGTTGAAACTGAAAAAGCATTACATGACAAGCTATTTAAAATTGGCAGATTACAAGATGATGTGGAGTGAAAGAAGTAGAGACCATGGTAAAATTTACTCGTGCCAATCACCTTCTGTTGGTGAATGTCCTGGATCAAGAATGAATTATCAATTAATGATATGTCATAATTTGGATCCTGAAAAATGCAGCCAACAGAAATGATATTCACATGAAACTTTGGAATGCATAGGACATTTTTAAGTTTCAAACCAGATTTTAAAACTACATTTCCTGACTTTTTGGCCATTTGGAAGGGTGACAAAAGTGTTGTGTAGTCTAGTGTATGATGAAAATAGGGAAAGCACAGTGCATATATGAGTAGTGGCACCAGAATCAAGGAGCCAATCAGTGAAATGCAGTATGGAAGAGGCACAAAAAAACAAGTGCAAGGAAAATACTACAGAGAGTATAGTCATACCAGCATCAGAATCTGTCAGCAGTTACTTCAGAACTTCCTTGTTGAGCTGGAAGATACCAGGACCATTTCCTTGTGAGAATCGAGCTTTCAATTCCTTCCAGATTGCAGTAGCAGATTCAGCATAGATGACACTAGAATGGAGTTCTTTTGCAATGGAGTTCAAGATCCACGATGTGGTCATGTGATTGCTCCGATTCCAAGCAGCAAAGTCCGATGCGGAGGCGGCAGGCTTGGTAATCATTCCATCAACAAGTCCAAGCTTGTTCTTCGCACCGAGGGCTATAGTCATGGCACGAATCCATGAGCTGAAGTTGTTACCTGATTCGTCAAGAACCTGGGAAACAAGAACGGCGCCGGGATTATCCGACGGATGAAGATAGAGAGGATTAGCGGTGATATCGGTGGTTGCGGTGGTCATGATGATCAAACCAAAAAGGAAGATCGGGAATCGATGAAGACCGAGAATGAATCGAACACCGAAAGCAGAAATTACCGAGAATTTCGTGAAAAGAAAACGGAAATCGAATCCAGAATCAGATTTTTTTTTTGAAGAAAACGATTGAAGGACTTTCAATCTGAGATACGAAGCGAAAGCAAGGATGCGATTGATACCATGTTAATCTAGCATTGATTCAGCTAGAAAATCAACCAGAAATTAATTGTAAAAGAAAGGGAATAGCTCATAGAGCTGAAGTTTGAAGAAAGAATACTTCATTTTCTGATTGATCACTTTACAACTGATTCTGAGATCACTATATATACATCAACTAGAGAATCTAACTGCATAACTAATTTAGTTTACAAGTTAACTGAATAACAAACTAATCCAACTATCAATTAACCAATTTGGTTAAACTAACTAATGTATGGTTAAGCCAACAATAAGTAAACCAAAGTATTTATGTACAATTCAATACTAAATCCCAACTCCTTCAAACCTTCATCAAATCCCAACTCCTTCAAACCTTATCGTTGAAATTGGATAACCATACAAGTTCTAAACTGAAGCACAACCATTAATTTAAACAGCAATGAAAATAAAGAGTTGCGATAATGTTTGTTGATTGCGAAGGTTAAACAAACATTTCCAAGGCTCCGATGTTTGTTGATTGTGAAGCATAAACAGCTCCTGCTTTCGTCTTTAAAGAACATCTCCAGATCTGATTTGGTTTTCAAAGAATAATTTGATTTTCTATTTCTGTTTCATTTCCATTTTCCAGATCTGATTTTATGTTCTACACATTTTTAAGTTGGTGGGGGAGAAAGAACATGGAGAAACGCACATCACATTTCAAATTTATGATGTTCTGCATATTTGTGATTTGGGGTTTTAATGTAATTGATTTTGGGGTTTTAAAGTTGTTAAAGATTTTTCAAATCTGATTTTCTTTATATGTTTCTCTACAAATTTTGGTGTTATGGTGGTGGTGTGGTGGTGGAGGAGAGGGTGACAATGGTGGTGGCTCGCCGGAAAAGAAGAAGATGAAGATTGAGAGTGATTGATGTTTTGTGTTTGTTTCAATTTGGTCCCGTATGTTTCTTTTTTGTTTCAATTTGGCCTTCCATTGGCCATGTCAATTAATGAGTACATGCCACGTCAGCAGTTAACTGCCAGCGTGGCGTCCGTTAGAAAAAACTAACGGCGGGAGCCAAAATGACACACAAAAAAAACATGATGGGCTAAAACGAGGAAAAAAAAACATAAATAGCCAAATTGACACAAATCCCAAACATGAAGGGCCAAAAGTAAAATTTTACCTAAATTAATGATACAATAAATAAAGTTCCATCTTAGATTTGTTTATCAATGATATAAAAAAGAGATTGTTCATAATGGTGTTTTTTCTTAATCAATGACATGAGAGTAATACAAATCATCAAAAATATACCATTTTTGACAAGATTCATCAGTTACCCACCCATTTGCATTTAGTTTACATAAACTGGGGCAAATCGAACCTAAAACTTAGTTTACGCACACGTGTTGGAATTTATCTGTGCAACCATCTTCTGCACGCTCTTTCTTAATCTTCTTGTTCAAATATTTGGAGTGGTCGCCACAAGATCCAACAAAAATGTGATAATTTCTATATATACTAGTAAGTAACAAGTGTTATCTATATATAGATACTATCTAGTATGAATGATTTTGGTGGTCTGGGCGGAAATTGAAAGCAACAAAGTTTGGGACTTGTGTCTGTGCACTGCAGCACTACTCTCTCTGCTTTCTCAAATTCTTCATTAGTTTTACTACGATTTATAAAGCTCTCTTATCTAAACCAATCTTTTCGGATTTTTTGTTGTGACACAGTTCCCATTTCCATCATCCAGGAAAGGAAAGGAAAGCCTGAAGAATCCCGAAGAACTTGTTGTAGATAAGATAAGATAAGACAAGATGGAGGAAGCTGCTCAAAACCCTCCTTGTGAATTATTTCTCCTTTGTATGCAAGCTATTAGTGAAAGTAGTTATTGAGAATTGTTATGATATAATAATGGTACACTTATTGTGGTATTTGAAATAAAGAATGCATTTGTTAACCAAAGCAGCATATTGAATATTGAATGTTCAACCAAATTCAAAGAAGCTGACTTAAACTGTTGAATGGATTATATTCTCAGCTTTTCAGCAGTAGCAGCAGAAGAGAGTGGTAATAGCCAACAAGTATGGCAATAAACTAGTGGGCATATTACATGAAGCTCCTGGAACCAAAAACATTGTTATCCTATGCCATGGTTTTCGAGCCTCCAAGGTTACTTTACTTATTTACTTTCCCTCATTTATTTATGGATTACAAATCCACTATTGATTTCAAACATATAAGTACCTCATTGTTTAATCAAGTTAGTTTTCCAATATTCATCCAGGAACACATTATAATGACACAACTTGCTTCTAATCTAGAGAATACAGGAATCAGTTCTTTCCGATTTGACTTCAGTGGAAATGGGGAAAGTGAAGGTTCATTTGAATTTGCTAACTACTGGAGGGAGGTTGATGATCTACAAGCTGTAGCGCAACACTTTCATGAAGCAAACCGTAGAGTTGTCGCGATTATCGGGCACAGTAAAGGTTTGTTGTGATATTCAATGCATTTCTACATATTAGAAGAGTTTTGAATACTTTCTGTATCGTGGCGCAGGAGCTGTTGCGGTGCTTCTTTATGCTTCAAAGTATCGTGATATTAACGTATTTGTCAACATCTCTGGTTGCTATGATCTGAAGGCCGCCCTTGAAGAACGTCTTGGAGAAAATTTTATGGAAAGAATCAGGAACGAAGGTTTCATCCAGCTCAAGACTAAATCAGGTATTGATTATCGTATAACTGAGAAAAGTCTGAAGGGTTCGTTGTGAGTATTACTTTTGATTTATGTACAAAGAAAGTCTTGTGATAAAAATGATGCCATCAAGGGAAAGAACTATAATAATCTCTTCTTACTCTTAGCAACTCACTTGAGAAAAGTTTCCCGTGGGACACATCAAAGGATTAAAAAATTTCTGGAATTGATAGGATTTTCGGAATTACGCAAAAAAATTCAGAAATATGTGAAAATATGGCTTAAGGAATCATGTAAAAAATGATATTTCCGGAATTCCAAAAAAACTGGACTTTTACCCACTGTTTTGTTCGTAGGTAAAAGTTTTTTAAAAAAGATGGAATTTTACCCACGGTTTTGTCCGTAGGTAAAAGTCATGGATTTTTTTGGATTTCCGGAAACACCATATTTCTAGAATTCCAAAAGAATCCATGACTTTTACCTACGGACAAAACCGTGGGTAAAGTCCAATTCTTTTAAAAACCTTTTACCTATGGAAAAAACCGTGGGTAAAAGTCTAGTTTTTAAAAAATTTCCAAAACAACATTTCAATTTCGGAAATACCCCTTTTTAACATAATTCCGGAAGCCATTTTTTGGGAATTCCGGAAATACGCCTTTTTAACATAATTTCGGAAGCCGTCTTTCACATAATTCCAGAAATTTTCATGTAATTCTAAAAATCCTTAAAAAAAGCGTTCCGGAATCATGTCTTAATAAGTAATTTCGTTTTTTTTTAAAGTCAGGGGTAAAATCGTCTGTTTGACATATTTGGGGGATAGGGTATGATGAAGGCGGTAAAACAAAAGTCTTAAAAATATTAGTAATAGAGATATAAATAACAATTTGTTACTCAAAACACTGCTTTCTCAATTTCATAACCAATCTTTTCTGGTTTTTTGTTGTGACTCAGTTCCCATTTCCATCTAAGGAAAGGAAAGCCAAAAGAACCCATAACTTGTTGTAGATGGACGAAGCTGCTCAAAACCCTTGTGAGTTATTTGTTATGCAATTTTTTTTCGACAGATATTTGTTATGCATATGATATGTGTACAATAATACAATCTATGAAGCTATCAGTGCCCGTGATCATTGGGCACCAAAGCCCTCAACTTTCAATGTTCAAAAAGGATTCAGTGTGTTTTATTTTGAACCTACTGATTTAGTTCACTTGAAAATCTATTAATATTTTGATTAGTAGCAAAAATTCAACCAAATTTCAACCTAAGAATCACGATCCATTGATCAATGTTGTCTGAATAATGCGTTTAAGTTGTTATAGTGTAGGCTCTTAGCATTAAAGAAGACTGAGATCATGCTTTTGTATGGAAGTTACCTGAAGTTTAAAATACATGGCAGAAATGTAAATTTACTTGTTAAAATAGCAGTTTCTACAGTTTATGTTCCAAGGTTTTGGGTGGTCTTCAACTCTTCAAATACTAATTTTTTACACATTTAACAAGGAAATGCAGTACATCTAAGTAACTTACACCAATCTGATTTTTAAACAACACAATCTTACTTACACCAATTGATTGGAAGCTGAACCTCATTTGATTCATGTTTTCCTTCCTAGCTATCCGTATGAAATAGATAGTTGCTAATTCTTGCTCAAAATCAAGTATCTAATTTCACTTTTATTTTAAAAAAGTTATGTCAACATGGAAGTATGTCTCAGTTTTTCTCACTGTGTAGACAATGTAACTGTGTTCATATTCTTAGTCAACGGACTTCTCCCTCTAACTGTGTTTAGCTTGACATAGCAATCTACTGTAGGGTGTCATATTCCAGTTTCCTTGATTTATACTATATTTTTTCTTTGGAAATAACATGCAACAAAAGTAATGGAAGTGGTTTTTGAAAATATTTATGGTATAATGAAACACTTACTGTGATATTTGAAATAAAGAATTGCATTTGTTAACCAAAGCAGCTTATTGAATGAATGTTCAACCAATTTCAAAGAAGCTGACTTAAACTGTTGAATGAATTATTTTCTCAGCTTTTCAGCAGCAGCAGCAGAAGAGAGTGGTGGTAATAGCCAACAAGTATGGCAATAAACTAGTGGGCATATTACATGAAGCTTCTGGAACCAAAAACATTGTTATCCTATGCCATGGTTTTCGAGCCTCCAAGGTTAATTTACTTACTTTCCCTCTCATTTATTTATGGATTACAAATCCACTATTGATTTCAAACATATAAATACCTCATTGTTTAATCAAGTTAGTTTTCCAATATTCATCCAGGAAAACATTATAATGACAGAACTTGCTGCTAGTCTAGAGAATACAGGAATCAGTTCTTTCCGATTTGACTTCAGTGGAAATGGGGAAAGTGAAGGTTCATTTGAATTTGCTAACTACTGGAGAGAGGTTGATGATCTACAAGCTGTAGCTCAACACTTTCATGAAGCAAACCGTAGAGTTGTCGCGATTATTGGGCACAGTAAAGGTTAGTTGTGTTACTTGCATTTAAATCCACACATCATGCATTTCTACATATTAGAAGAGGTGTGGAAAGAAAATCCAGATTAGTTGAAGTTGTTTTGTATACTTTCTGTATATTGGCACAGGAGCTAATGTGGTGCTTCTTTATGCTTCGAAGTATCATGATATTAAAACAGTTGTCAACCTCTCTGGTCGCTATGATCTGAAGGGAGGCCTTAAAGAACGTCTTGGAGAAAATTTTATGGAAAGAATCAGGAAGGAAGGTTTCATTGAGCTCAAGACTAAATCAGGTAACCATCCTTTTAATCAAATCAACCATGTGTTCAAATGTCTAAATTGGTGTAGAAGCAATATTACCTAATTGATTCTCTACTTTTAACTTGTTGCATTTGCTGAAATGAGCAAGTCCAGAACCTTGTCTTGATTTGTTATACTACACAAAATGAAGCTCTCTTTTTACATTCTATTTTTTCCAATCTTTAATGCAATGATCCTATCGACCCTCTTACTTTGCTGTTGTTTTCAGTTCTAGAGTATATTGCATTTGCATGATATCTACTTTTGTAGGAAGTGCTAATTATCGTATAACTGAGGAAAGTCTGAAGGATCGGTTAAACATAAATATGCGTGAAGCATGCCTGCAGATTGACAAAGAATGCAGGTGAGGGAAAAATTATTTGATATTTAAATATTTCAATTTGAAAAAAATAGATAATTTGTAACATAGTTATGGAATTTCCACAATGCATGGATATATAATGTAGAATCTCATAATCCGTGACAGGATCCTAACTGTTCATGGGGATGCAGACACCGAAATTCCGATTGGAGATGCACTTGAGTTCGCCAAGATCCTACCTAATCACAAGTTGCATATCATACAAGGAGCTGACCATGTATACACTGATCATTTAGCTCAGTTAGCGTCAATTGTGGTGAATTTTATGAAGAAAACCATTGCAGGTCCCTGATGCCCTTAATGCTATATTGAAGTTTGGTACATTTCAGAACTCTGCTCATGTGCTGAGAGAACCATGGTGTGCTGTGTCAATGTATATTTAGTCTCCTAATAATAATATGTGATGCAAATATGGTTGTGGACTTGGGGCCTCCCTTGTTGAGTCTCATCTGATGTTTTGAATAATGAAAAACATTTGCATTTATTTAGTGGATGGATTTCCAGCAGATTCAATGATCCTACTCCCAATTCTATGTCGTAACTGGTTTTAACTTTTTTCTTATAGTATTACTTTTGATTTATGTACAAACAAAGACTTGTGATAAAAATGAAAATAAGAAATATTTGCAGAGACAGGAGGAGAGTAATATGGATGAGAAGGATACGAACATTTCTGTTTTTTATTACTGAAATAAATAAAATAATTTACAGCAATATAAACACGTAATGTTAATGGATAGTATTACCCATCTATCTAACTGAATTATTATTTGTGACACTGATACAATTAGTCATTCATACAACTCAACTGAATTGACCATTTCACATGTTACATCCCTTGGGGGTATTCCTACCATTTGGAGGTAGTATAGAAATCCACTAGTGTAAATGATTCTAACAAGGGAAAAGAACCATAATAATCTCTTGTTAGCAACTGACTTGAGAAAAGCTTCCTTTGGGACACATCAAAGGCATGGCTCAAGCATTTGTGCATTGATCAGCAGCTTAAGCTTCATCTTCTCAGTCACCTACAATGTTCAACCTCCATGGTCTCAAGCAACGCATTGCTATACCAAGTCGAGTAGCTTGTTTTGATGTTCCTCATCCCCGTCACCACTGATATCTTTGTCAAAATGAATCTCGTGCCTTTCATTCTAGTTCGCGAAAGAGAATAATGCGGCAAAGAAATAAGAGGAGTAAGGAGAGTACCGTTAGCAATCACTTCCTGAAAGTACATTTAAATTACAAGCACTTGGTATCTGTCCATGGAAAGAAAGCATTTACCTCTTCCAAGTCATCATCGGAAGAAACAGGGTTGTTAGTCAGTGTTGGATACAGAGTTTCGTCACCATCAATCTCCTTTTCATTCTTCATATCCTCCTGAAATCAACAACAAAATCTTGTGAGTCGTTAAAGTACTTAAAAACTATCCAGAATAATTAACAGTGGGGTCATATAAAAGAGACAAAACGTCATACTAGCTCAGATTTGAGCAACTCAATCATCTCCTTCAAGTCTAAGATATGATGTTTCAGTGCCTGAAAAAAATTAGAAACTTCATGAGATAAAAGAACAAGTAAAAATCCCAGTTTACCAGAAGCCATTGATTTATTACCTCTTTTCTTTGAAGCTCAGTAGATCGAGCCAACGCCTGTCTTCGTGTCAACAAGCTTTTGGGTCTCAGAACACGTGGACGGAAATAGTTTTTCCCACGATAAATAATAATTATATAGCCTTTGGTATCCTTGTCTACAGATACTAGCACCCCACCACTCTCAGCTTCCAAAGCTATTGCAATGTGCTTAACTTGAGCTAAGTTTTTCCCTTTCACAATTATCTTTACCAACTCGCGATATTTCCAGTGTAGATGCATGTTTTCAATGGTGCCAGCATAAACATCTCGCCTGCCTGAAATAAAAATCACATGCTTTAAACATTTTTTTTGTATACGCCATTAAGCCTTACATAAAAGCAGCTATTTATAAATCCATAATAAATTATTATTCATACCTAGAAGTAAGTACGGTTTCATACTCAGACCTATCTTCCTAAATAAGAATCTCTCTTCATTGGTTAATGTCTCCAAATCAGCTGGAAGATCTGCTGGGTCCAGATCACCTTGTATTTTTGCTAAATCCTTCTCAGACCTCCTGAACCTAGCTATTGCCTACGGTCATTGAAAGTTAGACAGAAGTGGTAATAACATACAGTCATTTCGGAATTTATTTCAGTTGGTCCCTTGAAACTTACTTGAGCTAGATTCTTCTCATTGTTTCTGATTATCGAAGAAAGTCTATCCAAGGTAGACTCTCTAATCATTTTCTCAACTTCTTGTTTACTTGGCTGATGTCCCCAGTTGGAGGTTGCTGCCTTAGTCTCCGCAAGGGTGCCCGCAAATAATGGCATTTGAGATGATTTGCTATTTGATATAGTAATAGATGAAGCACTTTGGCGTGCTTTCTCTTCCTCATCTTGTTGTTGAAAGGTTAGTTTCTCTCTCTCAGTCAGGGTATTGGTAACAACTGGAGGCAAAAAATCATTGCCCCTGTAAAATACAATATACTCCTTATTTCTAGAAAGTAGAGTTCCACCAGTCAATTTCTGCAAATGCATGAAATGCAACACCATAAGTTTGAAGAAAGGAATAATTTATTCACTTTAATATGCCAAGAAGATTAGTAGATTCATATGTTTTTTTAACACAATAAAATTTCAAATACAACTAAATTAAACAGTATGGTTGTCGAATTTCCAGATGTTCATGAGAATTGAGAAATACCCTGAGTTCTTCAGCCATCCTCTCGTTACATGTATAGGGAACACCACGTTTGATGGCTATTTTTGCGATGGTACTTGTTTCCCACAGCTTTACCATAGCTCTAGCCAGACCTTGCAGTTCTCTATTTCTACCTGCAGTAGTAAACAAATAGTATCTTTTGGAAAGAGAAATTTGAAGAAATGAATGAAACTAGATAGCTTCTTGCATACCAAGGGCAAAGTGTGGAGCCGTTTTTCTGGAAGTCCTGCGTAAGACAGTCATTTCCTTGTTAGTTAAACATCGTTTCACCCCATAAGGAAGAAGTCTGAATGGGGTTTTATATCCTGGAACCAGAGCAGGTAATAGGTCTGCATCAACAGGTAAAGGCTCACGTCCCGTCCAATCTTTGAAACGCGGACCCAACTCATCTAACAAATGGTTGAGCTCACTCAATTCCATCAATTCTTTTTCACTCATACCCTTCAAATACTCTGCAGAATCCTGCTTAAATAGTTCTATAGTTCCAGCATCACTTCCATTTCCAACATGCACAACATTCTCCTTATCCTTAGCATTGGAGTATGATTCTACACAGGGAAGCTTGTACGTCATTCCTCGATATAACACAATGGAACTTCCGGATCGCCATACAACTATACCTCCAGTTTTACTCTGATTAAGCATGAACATAATATTATGAATACAAAAGCTCTAGCAGTTCAAAACTTTTATTATAATGCACAAGTCATAAGCATGTTTTTATAAAACGGTTCTCGACCGCGATTTGTACCACGACATCATCGTTTTTTATGTATCAGTGAATGCAGTTAAGTGAATGCAATTGAAGTTGCACCACTCATATTTTATCGCGATTCTATGCACTATCAATCCTAAGCAACCACAGTTTAAAACCTTAGTCATAAGAAAGCAAGCAAACTATATTGAAAATGAACGCAATTGAATTGAGGCTGCATCAATCACATTTTATAATTATTTTGTGATTCTCTGCAGTATCATTGCAAACCACGGTTTAAAACCCTAGTCATAAGAAAGCAAGCACACTAGGCCCCGTTTGGATAAACAGCTTATTAAGCACTTATGGCATAAGCGCTTATGCATAAGTTGTTTCTATAATAAAGGATAAAATAATGTTAAAATATTTTTCTTTAAGCTATATAAGCTATTTTCATTAGCTGTCTTGGGAGCTTATGCAAATTAGTTGAAAACAACTTATGAACATCTCGTAAGTTGTTTCCATAAGCTCTCTCAAACAGTCTCACATTTCACAAATGCTTATGCCAATAGATAAGCCCAAATAAACTGATCCAAATAGGCCCTAGATTGAAAATGAAGGGCACATTTGCATATTTATGAGATATTTCAAGCCTAGATGATAAGATAAAATGTGGGAATACTAGAGTAGAGTAGACAGACCTCAAGAATTTGATGAGCCCTTTTCATGTTAGCAGAAAGAGGAGAATCAAACTTGAACTTGACAACTTCATTATCCACCCACTTTTGATGAGCGGAATCCACTAATTCCTGAGTGATGCCAGCTACTCCAACATTAAACCTCTCCACCATTCTCAAGGCAATGTTTCTAAGCCTCTTTAACTCGTGTTCAGGAATCAACTTCTCCGCCGACTCCGTGTTGCTTCTCCTTTTCTTCACTCTTTCTGATTCTTGGACCTCACTTGAAGCCTCTCTTTCTACAACAGAAGAATCATCAGAGCTTTGCTTTAATGGTAAAATGACGCCATTGTCCTCTTCATCGGTTTCGGAATGAAAGTGTGGATGGGTAGGGTTTTCGGCTTGGTGCCACGGAGATAAACGCTTTGGAAACTCAAAATTCAAAGGTTGACTCGTCGAAGAAGATTCTACTTGGGATTGTGGTTCTTCTTCTTCTGGTTCTTCTTGTTGTTGTTCTTGCCATGGGAATTTTTGTCTTTGGGAACCTAAATTGAGGGACCATTTATCTCGAATTTGGTCGGAGAAGCTTGGTCTGGAGCTATTCTTCTTCTTCTTGTTTTTCTTTGTAACAACCTTAACTTCGAGTTGAGCTGTCTGGTTTGAACAAGAAACTGCGAAATTGAGAGTGGTGTGGTTTTGCGGTGGGAAAAGCAGAAAGTGCAGAGAAGAAGAGCGGCAATAAGTTAGTGGAACAATGGGTTGAAGCGCCATGGCATGACGGTTTTTTTTATCATGAAATCTTTTGTCACAGACACACTTGGAATCGGAGGTTAACACACACACACACCCTTCAAGTCCTGAAATGGACCTAAATACCCCTACAAAATTACATTTACCCTTCTTCACCCTATACATTTTAGCTAGAGATAGAGTATTTGGGGTGTTTTTTTTCTGGTTATTGTTGTCTACTCACAAAGCGTCTAAATTTTTTCAACAAATTACCAATCCCCGTCTGTGTTTAGCAACAAATTTTGCACTCGCTAACACCGAATTTATCACTACTAGAGACTCTGTGTCTTAAGGTAGTTTTTGTAACTGTGTCAACGTTTTTTTTTGATAGGCGTGTCAACGTTAAATATGTTGATGACAAACAAGTAAGCAATACACTTAAGTAAAGATTAATTTTGGTTAGTGGGAAGGGATATTTTCCTTTAAGCTAATTTGAAATAAGAGTCTTAAGTTTGTTTTCTTTTCCAACTATTTGAAACGCATATTCCACATATAATTGCTTCTGTTTATTGGCATCAAATCATGATAATTATCTATGTATCATTGATCCTTTGAATATCAATGATAATTAGCTCCAAGAATATCATGTCTACTTGTGTATTTATTTTAAGTTAAATCAAAAAACTTAAACTTTTACTCAATTATTTGTCATTATTAAAAAATGAAAAATTGTTTGGATAAAATCTCTTAAATATGTTTGATGAATACAAACTAGTATGCAAGACACTTAAGTTATCTGACATTATCTGATATAATGAGCATTCTTAAAAATGATCAAAGTTTGTTAGGCACCTCATTAGAAACTGAGCAATCACGACTTTTTTACTCAAATATCATGTAAACTATAGAAGACCTAACCAACATAAAAAAATTGTGGGTAGTGATGATTGCACCTCCAAAACAACTAAGAATCCATCGCACGGTTTGGGAGGGAAACCAAAGTTGGAATGTTGACACAACTTGGAGCACGTAGTGATGAACTCTTAGTTGTTTTGGAGGGGACACCTCTTCGCTCAAGCCTTTTGTTAGTGGCTCCTCATGCCATGAGAAGCGCCTTTAGTTAAGAGTAACCTCTTGATGCGGTTTTTTTTGTTTCTTTCCCATTTGTAAATGTGACTGAAATATATTATTAACATGTGTTATTTATAGTATTTCTTTTCATCTTTTCTACTCTCTATTAATTTAATTTAATCATATATATTAAAAATAATAGTGACTTAGGAGGTGTTATATTCTCTTAGGGACTAATTAGTAATTCCCTAGTTATTTAGTATATCGTAGAGCTCTATATATAGAGCACATTGTATTCACTTTTACTATCTTTTTCAATATGATTCCTTATGAAGAGTTTTTACCTCTTTTACCACATGAGTATGCTCTCTACCTCTCCTATGGATTCGATCTATGCATGTACGATCCTATGATTCTCAACATGGTATCAGAGCGATACCCTAGAGATGAGGATTACGCTTCCGATTCTGATTCAGTCACCGGTGAAGACTATGATTCTGATTTCGGCAATGCACAATATGAAGTTCCACGGTGGTTGTTCTTGGATCAAGAAGAGGAAGATGCTTCGCAGCTACATCTTGAAAACAACTATCTCGAAATCTTTTTTGGCAACTTCGATCAAGATTCAGATCTAGAAACGATTTCAGTTGCTCCGCTAGATTCAATTGAACTAGAATTTGATGAATTCAGCATTAAGATCGGAGAAATCATATGTCCTGTTGCTGCCGTAAAACAGAGCAGTGATTACGGAAGTTCTTTCAACACTGATGCTGCATTACGGTCGCTGGAACTTGACGGTAACACTACGGGTCTTCAATCAAACACAATGGAGGAGAACGAAATCTGTTGTGACTGTGATTCTGTCTCTGATTGTGACAATCGCAGCAAAGATGAAGCAGCGGCAAGTACATTAAAAAAAGAAATCGCAAAGGAGGAGATCGAACAGAAAAATTCATCTATTACCATGGCTGATTTCATCTTTGCAGCCACTGAAGAGTCAACAGATCCAGATCAAGATCACAGGGTGTTTTCAAAAAATTTCTTTAATCTCTACATCTATCAACAAATCTGCTTCAAGGTTCAGTTCCGATCCCTTCCACTTCCCTTCTTTCTACAATCGAAGCTCTAACACACTTCTTGTTGCCGATGATTTCGTTTATGCGAAATCAATTCCGAATCTCTCAGTTCTTGAAGAAGTGGTGAAGGAAATGCATCTTGAAGATCTAAGAACTAAAGTTCCTTATCATGTCAATAGCGTCGTACGACGGCGCAAGGAAAAGGAGACTGCACCGCCATGGAAGAGAAGGGAGGAAGACGCATTACTGTTTGCCGATCTGTTCTCTCGGATCGCGAAACTTCTGTTTTATGCGAAGCCTTCCTCCACCGCGTCAATAGGTCCGCCGTGGAACCTGGTTTGCTCGCCGGAACCTCTGTGGGAGCTCCTCCGCCATGGACTTCAACAACACGACCCCGGTGACGTTCGAGAAGTTTCCGGTTTGACTCTGTGGCTCGCGTTCAGTGTTTTTTTTTGGGTCCAATTCGCGTTCAGTGTTGAGCTTGCTGGTTACTCACGTTTTGGGCCAACTTTGGGCCAGTCCATTTGAGGCCTTGCTTATTGGGATTGGGCTGAAACTATGTTTTTGTCTTTGTTATTTTTTTAGTTATTTTTTGTTGTTTTTGCTTTATTCTAGTAATGGGAATAATTGCTTGTATTTCAAGCTGATTTGGTGATTCCAATATCAGCTTGAGGGAGGCTATTTAAAAATAATAGTGATTTAGGAGGTGTTACATTCTCTTAGGGACTAATTAGTAATTCCCTAGTTAGTTAGTATATCCTAGAGCTCTATATATAGAGCACATTGTATTCACTTTTACTATCTTTTTCAATATGATTCCTTATGAAGAGTTTTTAACTCTTTTACCACATGAGTACTCCTATACTCTCTACCTCTCCTAATCTATACATGTACGATCCTATGATTCTCAACGATATATATTAAAAAACCCGTGTTGTTCCTTTTTTCCACAAAATGTTGAAGAACTTGTTAAATAACTTGAGTAATAGATTATACAGATATCCAAATACTATGACAATAATACATACATATGCTGCTTACTTAATTGTTTTTGTACAATCATTTTAATATAAAAAGACTAACATAAGATTGTAAATTGACACCTAGCTAGCTAGCTTATTTTTTTACTAATTAATTAAAAATCCCTTGTCCAGGTGACAATATTCTGTTGGGATCAAATTGATCTTTTCTTTCTTCAAAAACTTTCCATTTAAGGCCAAAGTGTTGCACCCATTCTTCTCTCGTTTTATTTAAGGGAAGATATTGCTTGATCCCTATACCAGCATCCACACAGAACTGTAATATCTGCTGGTTTTGATTCTGATATGCCTCTAACTTATCAAACCCACTTGTACGCAGAAGACTCACTATGTAGAATACTTCTTCATTAGGTGTAACTGCTGACATCTTATCATTCCACCTATCAAAAATAATGCATTTTAAATTATATTAATTTTCATAAATGTAATTAACATATATAATTAACTTCATTGGCCATTATCAGTGATATGGAGACGACAGCTCCCAAGTGTATCTGTGTGTGATGACATGTGTGGTGTTTATTTACCATTTCATCAGCTCACAAAGAATATATATATATATATATATATATATATATATATATAATTAATTTGTTTCATACAACTTACTTGGATCTATTCATTGGGTAGACAATTGCAAGACCAGCTGTAATGTTTTGCTTAAGGATAATCCCTTTGAAAACACCTTCATTGAAATCTGAAATTCTTGATTTAGGAACAAAGATGTTTAACCAAGGATGTGGGACATCCCAAAGTCCTTGTGTCCTTAAGAAAAGTTCATCAGAATGAACTCTATTCAGAAACTCTTCATAAGACACGTCTTTTTTAAACATAAACGTAGGTACAAACCTTAATCCGTTGACCAAAGTTTCAATTTCCTATTCAACAAAAAGTTTAAGTTAGTTAACATATATATATATATATATATATATATATATATATCTTTCTCTATATACATAAATTAGAGACATGATATTAAATTAATTATTTACCTGGTCAACAAGATCTTGAGAATTATCATCATAATATTTGACAAGTTCTATGATGTAAATGATGCCATGTTGGGTTACCAAGGAAGTGATACGAGGTTGTTCAGGTGTTGGATAAAAGGATAGGTCCAATGGAGGCTGATTTAGCAGCAACTGACCTTCAACATAATCGGGTGTATTGAGTGAGATTAAATGTTCTTGGTCTCCAGAAAATGCAGAGAAATCGTTGTAAAATAAACGAAGCCACTTCACCTGCAATTGTAATTAATCAAATTGTTTATTTAAGGATTTTTTTTTTGTTTCTTCAACTGATTCATTATTAGTAGGTTTGACTTTTGAGATACATCAAGATTTGTAAATATGGAAAAAAATATGTAGAAGAAGAGTATGGTTATTGCTTACCCTCTTGGGTGAAGGAGCTAGAGCTATCCTTGCTCTGGTTATGATACCAAATTGTCCCAAACCTCCAAGAACTGCGTAAAACAACTCTGAGTTCTTCTCTGCAGAACAAGTCACCAAGTTTCCTTCTCCTGTGGAGTATTTTTTTTTAATAATAAAGACATGCATATAGAATGTTTATTGTAATTTTGATGAAATTTTAAGTGCATTTTTTTGTCTTTTTTACATAAGGTTGAGTGGCAGTATTTGTACGATCTTTACTTGTGTTTTACCATTAAATTATATACTTGTGTTTTACCACTAAATTATATTTTCAGGATTATCTAGTCTACTCTCCTTCATTGAGAGAGAATGAAAAATACAATATCTAACCTTTTTTTACCATGTTATTGGTGCACAGTGTTCAAATGAATTTGTCGGTGACTAATATATGTCAGGGAACCTTACTGGCCACGTGTATACTCAGTTTTGCTAGTCTGTGTGGTTCTTCACTCCCAACAGAGTTTTTATCACACTCAAAATTCGAACTCAAGACCTTGGAGTGAGATTCGTGTCAGTTATCGCTTGGACCAACCCTTGTTAGTTTTATCTAAGGTGGGGTGCGCCAAGCCATTTCAATAGTGCAACACAAACACGACGTACTTGAGAGCCACAATAGCAAGCTTCTGTGATGGACTCTCCCACTTAAAAAAGTAATTTAATATCGTGTGAGCCAATGACCCACTTATCATGTTTTCTCTTGGATTTGAGGAATAGATGCATTTTCTTTAGAGATATTCTTGACTTTGGGTCATGTTTTGACCGGATAGTATCCATTTTCTAGCAATGGTTCAGGCGAGGGGTATGTCTCCTTTATGCTTATTTTTTATGAGTGATTTGTAAATCCTATTGATTGTATTTATAAGAGGTAGTTGTTTTTGGCTTTTTGGTTATTCCTCCGTTGTGGAGTTTGAACTTCTCACATGTATAGGAGTTGAGAGACAGAGAGGCATGAAAGTGGGCTTAACAATTTGTTTGCTGACTTTTTAAAAACGAAGAGGTAGCTAGCTACGTTGACATATACAATCAAAGCCGGTCCAATAGGATGATAACGGTGAAGTATTTCTGCTGCTGTCTATCTTAATTTGATTCTTTGTTTTGACAGAAAATCATAATCTGATTTAATCATTCATCATATGGAATCTTGTTAAATATAGGGTGAAGTCACGTGACAATAACATCAATTCTCATTTTTTGTTGACTCATACACATTCTCATTTTAAATTTACATTTTTATATCCAAATTAATGTAGATAGCATTGAATTTTATAAGGTTGTCAACTGATCATAATTATAAACTAAATACACCAAAAGACATTCTTCTGTTGTTACTTGTTGGGTTTTAGTACGTGGAAGCCACATAATTAACCAACCCTACACCTCAAAAATGAGCTAATCTTAGTCTTATTTATTAGAGAATAAAATATAGTACACTATGAATATTCGAAATTTTTAATCTGCATCTCCTTTATGTGACGACGAATAATATTAAGAGATAAACCTCAATGGCAATTATACATCGCTAGACTTTGAACCTAGGGAGCATGTTAATTTCAAATAACTATATATAAATCCCTCAAATTAATTTTTAATGACATGGTCAATTTTCACCTCAAAATGAGACAAATTTAAAATCGACTATCAAGATATGATGTGACTTACCAAGATAGCTAGCTTAATCAACCGTGATACTGAATTTAATTTGATTCAATAAAATCAATTCATCTGATTTTCCTTCTTCTTTTATAATATATACTTAAAGAGGTCTTAGTCTCATGTATTTACTTTTTAAAGGTTAATCAAAGAAGTTTAACAGTTAGGTTGGTTCTTCAAATTCGGAAAGGTTCAATTTAGTCTTTATAACGTTAACAATTTTCTTAATTAGGCTCTAAAATTTTCAAACGCTCAACAGTTTAGTCTCTTAAATTCTCGATGACACAATTGGTTACTGACTTTTACGACTTAATATCAATTAAGTCTAACTTTTACAACTTAATATCAGTTTGGTCCCTGTATGTGGTCTTTTTTGTGAATTCTTGAGGGTCAAATTAGTACTAAGTTGAAAAGTCAAAGACCTAATTGATATTAAGTTGTAAAAACCAATGATCAAACATAACATCGAGAATTGAGAGACTAAGCTGAATAACGTTTGAAAATGTCAAAGATATTTGAGAATATTGTTAATGTCAGAGACAAAGTTAAACTTTTCTAAAATCTAAGATACCAAGCGGACTATTATTATGATCTCCTCTTTATTTTACTCTTTTTAATGAGCGAGTCGAATTATAATAGCAGCAGATTTTAAGTAACAAAACAAGATGTAGAACACCTATAGTTATATCAAAACACAAAAGAAGATTAAGTTGATCGAAATTAGTCCAAGATAAGATCTCTGGCTTGTATGTTTTCAGGCATTGGTACCCTTTGTATAAGAGGTAGTGGACTATATATATTGAGTTTAATCTTTTGGAAGTGGTACTTTGCCAGGGTGACTAAAGGTTGTTTGTTTTATGAGTGGTATGTAAAATCTGTGGAGTTTAATTAACCAGCCAATCTACCTATTTAGAATATAATACTATCTTTAAAACCTAATAATAACAAATATGCTTGTTCTCTTGTTTTGTGGTACGTTGCTGCTAGTACTACAATATGAGAAATGTTTTTTTACACCAAAACTTACACCTACTGTATTCGTATTTCATTTGCATACGATTTTGTTTTTTTATTTGTTCTTTCTCTCTACTCCAAATTCCACATACACTGAACATGACTGCATTTTATACGGTGTAATCTGTTGGGTGCATTTGGATTTTTATATATTTACCATTTGTCTTAATCATAAAATTGAGCAACATATTATAAATTTTAAAAAAAATCATTTGGAAAAATCTATTAGCTAGAGAAATTAAAAGAATCAAATGATTGGTTCATACCTGTAACAACATCCAATTCATAAACATTAGAGATCTGAGGGCCAACTTTAAAGGTTTGACCACTGATGCCAGCATTAGAGAGAGTACCAGCAACAGATAAATACAAGTAATCAGTCCAAGAAAGTGGTGTAAGTCCACGTTCAAGGCTTGCATGCAACACATCAATCCAAATCTGTTCACCACCCACATCAGCATAATCATCAAAAATCACAATCCCACTCCCATTTCTAAAACCAACAACCTTGTTCTTGTTCAGCTCAGTCATGTTCAACACAACACCATCACGTGTCATTGCTTGTCCATGAACCGAATGTCCTTGCCCTCTTGCAGCTATGGTGAAAGGAATTGGAAGAGAATTTGAAAACTTTATCAATTTTGATATGTCACTTATTGATGATGGTGCAAATATTCCTAATGGGTTTTCGTGAATTATATGGCCAAAATCAGTTGAGGCTAATGAAAGGGTTAAGGGATCACGATTTAACTTTTCAAGTATTTCTTTTGGTGCATCTAGTGGTGACCATGGTAATTGTGATCGTCCATGTGTGCTCTTTAGCCATAGTAGAATCAAAATCAAATTGATATACCTTGCCATTTTTGAGAGAAGTGGCTTAATTTGGTACGAATAATTGGTTATATATCAATGCCGAGTTACGTATATATATATATATATATATATATATATATATATATAGGGAACTTTGAGGGAAATTTTACGCGGCATGTAATGTACAAAGTCGTGGTATATAGTAATGTTGAATGTGTTGCTTTGATTTGCACGTCTTGTGGTATAATAACTTTGGATGTGTAAATTTAATTACCTTTTTCAAATGCACGCTTTAGGGTTTGCGCACAAAACAAATTGGCAATTTTTAGTTTTTTTTTTAGTTGAGTTGTCTTTCTCACCGATTATGACATTAATTAGTGTTTGGACGGAAATTAAAAATTATAGTCAAAGGTTGAAGATTGCGCATTAATATTACTAGTATTTTTGTTTTTCCTTTTATATGAGGAGACTTTATATTTTAATTTATATTGTATATGTAGTGTTCAAAGTCAGCAGATAATTTGTTATTAAACAGTTGACATCGTGTGGATTATGATACTCGTCATGCAATCAGTTTCTCCCAACTTATTCCTGTACTTGAAAACATTTCTGACATATATAGGACTTATAATTTATATCGCATATATATATATATATATATTCTTAGGTCTAAAAAATGTGTGTACAGAGAAATGTTGAATTATGAAATTTATTAGATAACCACTGATGTTGTGACTTGTGAGTGTACCTCCATAAACACTTAATTTGTGCTATATATTTGGTTCATTTAGGAACGCTTTTCATTGGCTGGTCAACACATTGACCTGTGTGATTTTCCACCAAAATCAAAAATGATTTTTCACATATAATGTCAACACGTCAGCTTCGCTAGAGATTTTAAAAGATTTCAAAAGAAATACTTGGAAGTAATATTCAGACAGATTGTACTAATCCTTCTTATTTATATTATACATTTTGAAGTTGAAGTCATCTTTTAATTTGTTTTGCTTCTTTTTCATTGTCTTGCACCGTGAAGTAATATTCAGACAGATTTTATACAACTTTAGACCTAGCCTTTACAATTCATCACGTATATAAATGGTAAACGCTTATACAATTATATATTATTATATATAGCCTACTTGAGTTGTGTTTGACGAATAGAATCAACTAAGATCTTGCACGTAAATGTACAAAAAACGAGATTGCTAGCTAGGATAAAAGTCTATCTTGTACTGAACCGCACGCCACTAGCTCCTTGGCAACCGCATATTGTTTCCCATAAGAACATAGAGGCTAATAAGATGGTGATTTTTAAAACTACAAGCATGGATGCAATTAGGTAATCTATTTCATTTAAAGGGGCGGACTCGACTATAGTATTCAGGTTCGATCTCTAGTGATGGAATATATTAGAGTCAAGTTTTACTTACTTCTCCGTTGAACTCCATTTCTCCTAGACACTGGAGTTAAATCAAAGACCTCCATAACAAAAAAAAATGGTGTTTTTTCATGTTCATTTACATTTGCATATGAAATGTTTGTAGTGTGTTAATTACCTTTTCTTTTCCACATGCCTAATTGGGAATGGATCTTGTGGTTAAGCCTTTGTTTGGTAATTATAGTCTACAGTTTTTTAGACCAATTTTTAGATTTGTTGAAATTTCTAAGACTAACTTGCAAAAGTTGGATAAAAAGACAGAGAGATAATTTGTCTTTGAGCGGGTATTACACCTTACAGTTTTCTTGACCAATTTTTGTCGATGATTTTGTTAAAACTAGCAATATAATTAACCAATGAATGTAAAACGACATAAAATGACATATTTAATTTATGATTAAATTTATATAGTCAATACAAAATATGACACAATGTTTATAATTTATTATTGCTTTAAATTCATGGTAATTAGACTAACGTTCAGATTTTTGGAAGCTGAAATTTTAGATTTTAAATTTTATTATTATACTCTTTTTATTTACCAGTTTCTAAAAAAATCATATTTATTATATATATATATATATATATATATATATATATATAAAAGAGAGAGAGAGAGAGAGTTAATAGTTAATTATAGGCAAAACTATTCTCAAGGTCTCTTAACTTATTTTTTGGTATCAAATCAGTCCCTTAACTTTTTTTTTTATCGACTTAGTCCCTTAACTTTTAAAAACACGATAATGTAGTCCCATTTAACGTTTTTTTGTTAACACCGTTACAAAAATGCTCAGGTGGCTGTTAGATTGCTTATGTGGCTTTTTTAAAATGCTTATGTGGTATTTTATTTTCTGACTCATTATTTTATAATTATTTTTAATTAAAAATTAAAAAATGTGAACAATCTTCATCTTCTTCATACCTAGAACTTCTTCATACCCAGATCTTCATCTTCTTCATACCCAGATCTTCATCTTCTTCATACCCAGATCTTCATCTTCTTCATAACCAAACGAAAACGAAATGCAACGGATCTTTTTCATACCCAAACGAAAACGAAATGCAACGGATCTTTTCATACCCAAACGAAATGAAATGGATCTTTTCATACCCAAACGAAATCAGAACAAATCAACCATGAATCATTTTTTCCAGGATGAAGAAGAGTGAAGAAGATGAAGGAATAAGATGAAGAAGACGATGGAAGAAGAGGATGCATAGGATTTTTTTTTCCAGTTTTCACCTATTGCTTAAATTCATGGAGCATGGAAGAAGAGGATGCGAACATGAAGAAGAGGATTTTTTCCAGTTTTCACCTAATAGACACGTCAGCCACTGTTAAACGGAGTTAACAAAAAAAAACGTTAAATGGGACTACGTTGTTATGTTTTTAAAAGTTAAGGGACTAAGTCGATACAAAAAAAAGTTAAGGGACTGATTTGATACCAAAAAATAAGTTAAGGGACCTCGGGAGTAGTTTTGCCTTAATTATATACATATCATTGCTTACATACTCACTACAAGAAGAACCAACACTCCTAGCCCAGTGGTTCAGGCTCCTGCTGGGACGTGGTGGGGGTCGATCCGGTTTGCTCCCGGGTTCGATTCCCGCCTACGTCAAATAGGGTGTTGGCCAGCGAAATGATTAAAAGCCCCAACTAACGAGCGCAGATTAGTCCTTCGTTGACAGCGTTGGGACACTGCGTGGGTCGCCCGCGAGGGTCCGATACCAAAAAAAAATACTCACTACAAGAAAACTGACATATACCGACGGCAAAATTCCGTTGGTAAAGGTATAAAAACCGTGGGTATAGCCCTTAAAACCTATTCCAACGGTCGGTCTGCACTGTGGTCTTTATCAGGCTATACCCACGGCAGAGTGGCGTCGCCATAGCCTATAGTGACGGTTTTTCCAACTGTTGGACAAAACCTTATTACAGCAACGCGGAGTTGGAATGTCTCTTTCTTGTAGGCATCAAAGGTTTCAATGCCAGCATGCCATAACTCTTGCAGCTCTTGTACTAATGGTTGTAGATAAACATCAATCTTATTTCCAAGACCTTTAGGACCTGGGATTAGTAGTGATAACATGAAAAATGATTTTTTCATGCACATCCAAGGAGGTAGATTATAAGGAATTAGCATGACCGGCCAAGTGCTGTGGGTAATGCTCATAGTCTTGAAAGGATTGAAGCCGTCAGAAGCCAATCCTAATCGAACATTACGAGGATCTAATGAAAATGTTGGATATCGAGTATCAAATTCCTTCCAAGCAAGTGAGTCAGCTGGATGCCTAAGAGAACCGTCATTCAATCGACCATCATGGTGCCATCTCATTGATTCGGCAATTTTGGAAGACATGAACAACCTTTGCAACCTCGATTTCAAAGGAAACCATCGAAGGATCTTTGTAGGTAAGTTCTTCCTCTTTTCAGAAGTCTCCGTTTCAATATCTTGTACATCTTCATTTGTTGTTTTCCACCTTGACATACCACACTTTGGACATACTTGATCTTTGATATATATATCCCGATACAATATGCAGTCATTAGGACAAGCATGGATCTTCTCATACCCCAAACCTAACCCCGAAATCATCTTCTTCGTTTCATAGTATGACTTCGGCAAAACATTTCCTTCTGGTAGAGCATCCCTCAATAAATCTAGTAACGTAGAGAATGATTTGTCACTCCACCCATGAAGACACTTTAAATGATACAAATGTACCATAAAGGATAGCTTGCTATACTTCTCACAGTTTGGGTAGAGCATTTGCTCATTCTCTTTTACCAATCGATAAAATTTACCATTTTCTCCTACTTCTGGATTCCTTTCATCTTCACCAATACTTGGCTCTTCTATAGGATGCATCGGAAAAACATCATGAACTAACTCATCCAAGTCATGTCGTATTTCTGAATGTTGTTCAACTGTGTTACTTGAAGTTGTAGGCCTCTCACCATGAAATACCCACTTCCTATAACCTTTAAGAAACCCACGTCGTGGGTCAGTTCATAAACACTTGTGCGAGAACGTAATTTACAATTGGCACATATAGTACAAGGGCAGTATATTTTTCCATTGATTGCTGAATTTTGAAAAGCAAATTCAAGAAATTCATTAACCCTCGAATATACTCCTCACTGCGTTTTGATGGATCACGCATCCACTCTCTATTCTCCATTTGACAAAGTTAACTGAAACAAATACAATATTTGTCATAACTAAATTAGCAAATAACTAAACAAATGGATTTTAGTGAAGTAATATCTCCACCATTTCAAAGAAACTGTTTTGGTTTCACTCACTCTTGTAGCACCAATAGATATGTTACTACTGAAAAACACTAGTTATTTGCCTTATAATTCTTCTCTAAACTATTTACCTTATTTCTTCCTTTGCCTTATATAGATTCGGTCATCACTAATAGAGGGAGAGTTTCACACTTCTAAGACATAGCTATAAATGATGTTAAATGAGAAACAAATATAGCAAAATACTATAACTTAAACCTTTGACAATTACTGAGATCTCATTATACCCCTATCCCATCAGTTGAACCAAATATGCCCAAGTATAGTAAAGTCACAAACAAATGAAGACAATACTAATGAAAAAGTAAATGATAACCTTTGTCCTATTATTAATTGTTTAACAGAACTTTTTTTTTTTACACAAACACACCAAATTAAACACATAAATAACAGTCAATTTCTCTTCCATATTACATTCCTTTTGGACACTAGTTACTCCCAGCCATGGACATAAACACTAACCAATATAAATAAGCAACCCAAATAATAATAATTATTCATATATATAAGACGAGAAGGTGAATAACTCAGATACTCATTCTAACAAGAGATTGAAGGAGACAATACCCAAATTAGAACCCCTTTAACAACAACTCTAACTCTTTGGTGCGTTGTATAGTTTGAGTATGTGATTTATTGGAATAATTTTATCTTACAGAGCTTTGGTCAAAAAAAAAGTATAGAGTTTTGGTCAAAACAAAAAAAAAGTATAGACCTAATTTATGAAATCAAGAATTGAAGATAGAATGGAATTGAAAGCTTAAAAAGCCCTGATAACTGATAAGGCACCACACTACTGCCACCAATCTCGTATAATCATGGAATGTGAATAAGGGGGAACATATACCTTTTGGAGAATAAGGGGCACCGCACTAACTTATATCACATAGGGTCTGCAAAGGAGAACGTGGCTCCGTCCGTGTATAAGGGGAACATATATAAAACTCCAGGTTTTCTAAAGACCTAATGTTCACATTTAAGCAGATATACAAACAGATTCTCAAAGATGACCAAGAAAGGGGGAAATCGATAACAGATCTTGAGGAAAACCAAACTGAAATTAAAGATTTGAGATTTGAGGAAAACCTAACAGAAATTAAAGATGAAGGAGTAAGGAAAAAATTTGAGATAGAAGACTCACACGCAGCGAAGTCATGAGCAAGGAGGTCCGGGCGGCGGCGCGGTGGATCAGAGCTACGTTGTGGGCGCGGTGGATCAGAGCTATGGTGGCTCTCTGCGTTTTCATTTCTGGAGAAGAGAGGCGTTCTCTGCGTTTTCTCGTTTCTGGGAGAGAAGCCGTGTGGTGTGACTGTGTGAGACCTAATTGTTACTATTTTGTTAATTGTTAAACAGAGGGAAATTTTGGGCTCAGTGGGAAAAAATTTCCTATACCCACGGTCGTTTATTTCATCGGTATAGGAAATTACCTATACCCACGGTTGTTTTTCCACAATCTTTCCTCCAATCCTATACCCATGCTTTTTGTTTAATTGGTTGTAGGTGTATGATACCTATACCTACGGTTTTATCTACCATCACTATAGGCATCCGTTGTTATATGTCAAATTTCTTGTAGTGACTGCAAGATTATACTCAGCATTTGACGACAAAAAGCTCCTTAAAAGATAAAAATAGTAACATAATTAAAATAAAAGTTAAAGATACTATTTATGATTAAAAAAGTAGTGACTTAAGATTGTTTAGTTTTTTTAATGAGGATACAAAATGAATTTAAGAAAAATAATGAAGGGATAAATGAAAAAAAAAATCACACACTGTATGCTATAAATCCAAACGTTACTTGAAGTAGCATCTGAAAAAATACTCTCCAAAAAATATAAGCTCCTTCCTACTTTTATCTCTTTTTTAATTTTGACCAAACTTGTACCTTTAAATTCAATGAAAATGTAACATTAATTTCCCACTTTCACGTCTTCTTTCCAAGAGCGCGTGCTTGTGTTTGTGAACGATGGATGACACAAACATACGAAGAGTGGATTCTCTCAATTTGGGGTTTTAGTATATTTTCTCTAGTTTGCAGTCCTCATGCTTAAAACATTGCAACCCTCCTTTTTTAATTTTAAAAACCTTCTCTTTTATTTTTTTTAAACTTTCAGATTTCACTAGAGGGAGTATTCACAGACAAAAATCCTCTCTGATATGGTTTCAGTATATTTATCCCTTTTTTACTATATGTTGTCCCTATTATATAGGCTCCTAACTTGTCACGTGAGTTTTGGCCCAAAAAAACAAAATTATCCCTTTTTCACTCAACCTACAAATTTTTTGGTTCTGGAAAAATCAAAAATCAATTTTCCCGAATGTTTGAATTTTTTTAAGATTCTGGAAAAATCAAAAGACTGCTTCTTTCGGAATTAAAAACCAACATATTGTACCACAAATTTTTTTTTTTTTTTTAGATAAGCACATATTGTACCACATTAAATTTCTCGGACTGCTTTTTTTGTTTCTTATTGGCAAATTTCCGAAACTGATTTCCATGTATTAAGGATTTCTCCCCTAAAAAATTTGGAAAAACTAATTCTTAAGGTTTATTTTTTTTTTTACATAGGAAAGCTCATATCATTTCATTTATAAGTAAAGAGGAAATACAAGTGGGAATACAATCAAAGACGAGGGAACTAGCATAAGACGTTGACGCTCTAGCAAGAGTATGAGCAACAACGTTCGCTTGTCTCCTGATAAAACTAACCATATAGTTTTCTAGTAAATAAAAGTGACTGACAAGCATTTAAAAGGAGTCATATTCGGTTACAACTTTAGACGATCCTCGGACACCATCCACCACCGCTTTGCAATCGAGCTCGATGGTAACTCTTTAGACATTTAAAGTAACCAAATGACTGCTTCCAAAAGACCCAAAGCTTCGGTCTCTTGAGGTTGGGGATGACCATTGTACCAAACCGTTTTAGCTTTGACAAAAGCCCCTTCATCATTACGGATACACATACCAATTTCGTACTTGTCATCCACATTACATTTCACTATACCAGCAGTTGGGCGTAACCAAGAAGGAGCCTCATTGTTACGCCTAACACTAGTAGGTACCTGAGTAGAGAATTTGGGGTTTCTTGCTTGTTGCCAAGAGAAGGGCATATCCAAAGCGCTTTGAATTGAGAAACGCACCGGTTTGCTTACATTCTCCCACACACCCCATGAAGGATAGGAGCCCCTTAAGGTTTATTTTCTAAAATTGCAAATTTTTTGAAATACTTATTATATTGCAAAATATTTTAAAGTTCCCGGAAAATCAATTTTTGGTTTTTTCGGAACCTTAAAAAAATTATAACATTCCAGAAAAATCAAACTGCTACTTTTCCGGAACTAAAAAAGATTCCATATCAGAGAAAATTCACTTGTATTTTTTGAGTATTTTGAGGGAAATGAGAGGATATGTGGACTTTTTAGGAAAAAATAAAAGCTAAAAAACAAAATGAGAAGTTCGTACTAAGTTTAACATCCATGAGTATATTTAGTCAAGCGGCTCCGTCATGTCTTCATGACTTTGTGACTGTGGGTTAGTTTTTCGGTCACTGGAGCTCCTTTGTCATTGGTAGTAGCTCATGGGCCATGCATCACTGACTTCGGGTTTTGATTTTTATACACCCCCCTACTAGCCCACATACCCCCACAAAATTCAAAACATCCCATTTTACCCTTTAATTTTAACAATACCCCCCCCCCCCCCCCCCCCTCCCCCACACACATTATTTTTTCCTTCCGAAATTATGTTTTTTTTGACATAGATACGGGATTCCGGAAGTCAAAAAATAATTTTGGGAAGTCTTTTAAAAAACGCTTATTTGAGTGAGCGCTATTAAAAAGTTATAGGAAATTCCGGAATTGCTGCAGATTCTTTAATAGCGCTTACTTAAATAAGCGCAATAGCTATTAAACGACTTTCCAAAATTATTTTTTGACCCTAGATTTATGTTTTGACATAAAATATAAATCCTGAAAATTCTTAAAATACCATACAAGAATTATGTCTTTCAAAGATAATTACAGAAGATATCAAAAATTTGGAATTCTGAATTAAATTTTGAATTTTTTTGAAAGTGTAATTTTGAATTTTGAATTTTTTTGAACCAACGACCCGATTCTCACAATATGGATTTTTTTTCCTTAGCTGGATAACATAAATTTGGTCTTTGTAGTTTGTACAATAACGATGGATCGTGATCCACCGCAGTTAAATAGCATACAAGTCACTGAATTTCCACTATGTTTTAGAGCATTTTGGTCTTTTTTTCGCACCAAAAATATCTTAAACCATTTATTTGTTCACACACAGTTGTTATAACTTCAGCACCCGGAGTTGAAATCAAATGCAGAGGATCACAATCTAACAACAAGAAGAAGATGGTGGTTCTTTGTATAGATTTGTTCTCATGTACCCGTAAACAGAACTCATGAAATATCTTGATATTTAAATGTCCAACACAAAATTTCAGGATAAACAGGTTTCATTACATGCACAAGGTCTCATAATGAAATATTTAAGGCATCTATTATTAGTCCAGAAACATTAGTACATTTAATTTTGCCACAAACTTATCTAAAAATAACGAAAGACACAAACCGACGAGAACACGAAGTAACATTTTTAGTATCTGCCATGAGACGCCATGGTGTCTCTGTAGCGGATAAGAGAGTCAAGCCTTTGCAACTTCAACTGCTTCTTAAACCTGTTAATAAAATCATCAGCTTTCAAATCCACCTCTTCATCTTCTTTGTTCGTCGTCGTTTCAACCCTCCCCATCGTCGTCGCCGGCCTCCGTCGCTCCACCGCTTCCTCCGACTCGCACTCCCTCTCACTCCCCGGTTTCTTCATTTCCGCCTTGTCCTTCTCCTCAAAACCTGGGCTCGGATCCTCCTCATGGTCCAGATGCACAGATTCGGATCTGTAAAGACGAGAGAAGTTCATGGAGCGAACCCGTTGCAAGAGGGAGGGAGTTCGAACGAGTTGGGGTTGGGGTTGAGTGCACTCGGGTTCTGGGATTGATGGTTGGTGTTTGTAGAAATCGAGTTTGAAGGAGCTAACTCGGTCTAACAGGGAGGGTTTTCGAACGAGTTGGGGGTGAGTGGGCTCGGGTTCGGGTTCGGGCTCGGGTTGTGGTTGGTAGTGAGGACGGAGATTAAAAGACTTAACTCTGTCAAGGAGGGAGGGTGAACGAACGAGATGGTGTTGATTATTGGGTGAAGAAGCAGTTAAGCGAGAAGTGATTGCTATGGTTCCGATAACGAGGTTGACGAGGATGAAAAGAGAAGAGGGTGTTAACCAGGTGGCTATGAATGTTGCTGGGTCAGACATTCTTCGGGATTTTTGAGAGCTGAAGTGAAAGCAATGTGTTTGTGTTTGTGTTTGTGTTTGTGGGGTGTCCCAAACATCCCTAATTAATACTAATAGAAGAAGGAGAAATGTTTGGGACACTTAATAGTCACGTAAGGTTGACGTTTACTTCTTTTTTTGCTTTGTCGCACCTTCTCCTTTTCAATTTCAACAGTATATCTCACTTGAGTTCCATTATTAAAACAATAATGTTATTCCAACAAAAAAGTTAGACAAAGACCAGCCAAAATACAACAATATATATGGTGGGACCCACAGTTTTTATATTTAAAAAAACTAAAACAATAAACAATTCTCATCTCAAATGTGTGGGACCCAGTAGTTCAAAAGTGAAAAATATTTTATCACTATTAAAACAACAGCTCACGTGCTTCTTCTTTTTAAATTAAAAAAAGGCTTAAATATATTTTACTTCTCTGTAAATATGAGATATTTTGATTTAAGCCCTTGCAATTTTTTTATTTATTTATAAGTTTTTGTAAAATGACACGTTTTGTTTTAAGCCCCTATGTTAGCAAACTGTTAGTGAGACGTTAAAAATCTCTTCCACGTGTATATTTGCAGGGGCTTATACCAAAAAATATATATTTTGCAAGGGTCTAATAAATAAAATATATTTTTGCAGGGGCTTAAAATAATAAAAAAAAAATACGTGGAAGGGATTTTTAATGTCTCACTAACAGTTTGCTAACAAAATGGCTTAAAACAAAACGTGTCATTTTGCAATGGCTTATAAATAAATAAAAAATTTGCAGGGACTTAAACCAAAGCACCCCATATTTGCAGGGTACTTTGGTTCAGATTTTGGTGTACTTTATGGTTCAGATTTTTTTTTTGTAAACGAATGTATCCTCCAAGGCGACTGTGGAGATTAATCTTTCGAGGTATCGAGATCCATTTACCAACAAATGTTTTTCCATACGCACGGCCAGGGATCGAACATAAAACCAAATGCTTAAGGAACCCAAGTATCTACCACTTGTGTCACATAATGTTGGTGGTTCAGAAAAAAATTTAACTATTCAAATATGCAAAGTTTGTTCCTCAATAACCTGTTTAATAGAAAAAATAATTTCATTAGAAAATATGTAAAGTGCGACGCTAAGCAGTGTTTTTTGGGGAGCTTTAGCGTTCAGAAAAATTTAACTGTTCAAATACGCTAAGTTTGTTCCTCAATAACCAGCTTGGCGAAATAAAAATATAATTTCATGACAAAATACATAAAGTGCGATGCTAACCACTGTGTTTTGGGATACTTTAGCGTTCACAACAAATTTAACTTTTCAAATTAGCCAAGACCGTTGACCAAGGTCATGTCCTTTAATTTTAGGCTTAAATATTTGATCCCCCTGCAAATATCCCAATTTTCCATTTACCCCATGTAAAAATAAGTTTTAAAATCAACCTTGCAAATAATAAGTGTTTCTATTTACCCCCTGTAACCGTAAACTTTTTATATTTTGCAGGGGGTAACCGTACATGGTTTATACCCATTATACACTACATAATCTAACAGCAGTGGGTGACCGTAAACTGTTTATATTTGCAAGGTTGATTTTAAAACTTTTTTTTACAGGGGTAAATGGAAAATGGGTATATTTGCAGGGGGTGACATATATTTAAACCTTAATTTTATGTAGCCAAGAAGTTTTACCAAGATTGCTCACGACTTCACCAAAAATTTTAACACAATAATCAATCCACAAAAGTCGAAAAATATTAGGGAATATAATTGTGTCTTCACATGGGACACCAAATAAGGGCACTCTAAACTTTGATCCATCTCAAGTTAGCATAGGGAAAGCTCATTTCCTTTCATTTGATGTAGCCAAGACGTTTTACCAAGATTACTCACGAATTCACCACAACTTTTAGAACAACAACCAATCCACAAAAGTCCAAAAATATTAGGGAATATAACTGAGTCTTCACATGGGACACCAAATAAGGGCACTCTAAACTCTGATTCATCTCAAGTTAGCATAGGCAAAGCTCATTTCCTATCATTTGATGTAGCCAAGACGTTTTACCAAGATTGCTCACGAATTCACCACAATTTTTAGAACAATAACCAATCCACAAAAATCCAAAAACATTAGGGAATATAACTGTGTATTCACATGGGAACCAAATAAGGGCACTCTGAACTCTGATTCATCTCAAGTTAGCATAGGCAAAGCTCATTTCCTTTCATTTGACGTAGCCAAGACGTTTTACCAAGATTACTCACGAATTCACCACAATTTTTAGATGGATCAGGATTCAGAGTTCACTTATTTGGTGTCCCATGTGAAGACACAGTTATATTCCCTAATGTTTTTGGACTTTTGTGGATTGGTTATTGTTCTAAAAATTGTGGTGAATTCGTGAGTAATCTTGGTAAAACGTCTTGGCTACATCAAATGCAAGGAAATGAGCTTTCCCTATGTTAACTTCAGATGGATCAGGATTCAGAGTGCCCTTATTTGGTGTCCCATGTGAAGACACAGTTATATTCCCTAATGTTTTTCGACTTTTGTGGATTGGTTATTGTGTTAAAAAATTTGGTGACGTCGTGAGCAATCTTGGTAAAAAGTCTTGGCTACATAAAATGAAAGGGCATGACCTTGGTCAACGGTCTTGGCTAATTTAAAAAGTTAAATTTTTTGTGAACGCTAAAGTATCCCAAAACACAGTGGTTAGCATCGCGCTTTATGTATTTTGTCATGAAATTATATTTTTATTTCGCCAAACTGGTTATTGAGGAACAAACTTAGCGTATTTGAACAGTTAAATTTTTTCTGAACGCTAAAGCTCCCCAAAAAACACTGTTTAGCGTCGCACTTTACATATTTTCTAATGAAATTATTTTTTTCTATTAAACCGGTTATTGAGGAACAAACTTTGCATATTTGAATAGTTAAATTTTTTTCTGAACCACCAACATGATGTGACACAAGTGGTAGATACTTGGGTTCCTTAAGCATTTGGTTTTATGTTCGATCCCTGGCCGTGCGTATGGAAAAACATTTGTTGGTAAATGGATCTCGATACCTCGAAAGATTAGTCTCCACAGTCGCCGTGGAGGATACATTCGTTTACCAAAAAAAATCTGAACCATAAAGTACACCAAAATACACAGTTTACTGCATCACTTTACATTTTTTGTCATGAAATTAATTTTTTTCTCATATAACCGATTGATGAACGAATTTCGCATGTTTGAAACAAACTACCTAGCGTGCTACTTTACGTATTTTGTTACAAAATTAATTTTTTTAACCAAATTGAAGAATGAAGATCATATATTTGAACATCTAATTATTTTTCTGACTCTAAAGTTTCTTAAAAGACACTACTTAGTGTCCCACTTTATGTAATTCGTCACGTAAAAAAGAAATTATAGTTGTAACATTTTTTCAGAATTATAATACCACAAAAGACGAAAGGAAGAAACGATTTTTTTTAAGGCTTAAATATGTTTTAGGCCCCTACAAATATGGGGTATTTTGGTTTAAGTCCCTGCAAATTTTTTATTATTTATAAGCCATTGCAAAATGACACATTTTGTTTTAAGCCTTTCTGTTAGCAAACTGTTAGTGAGACGTTAAAAATCTCTTCCACGTGTGTTTTTTTATTTATTTTAAGCCCCTGCAAAAATATATTTTATTTATTACACCCTTGTAAAATATATATTTTTTGGTATAAGCCCCTGCAAATATACACGTGGAAGAGATTTTTAACGTCTCACTAACAGTTTGCTAACAGGGGGCTTAAAATAAAACGTGTCATTTTGCAATGGCTTATAAAAAAAACAAATTACAGGAGCTTAAACCAAAACACCTCATATTTGCAGAGGCCTAAAACATATTTAAGCTTTTTTTTATTTAAAAAAAAAAAGCGCGTGAGCTGATGTTTTAATAGTGCTAAAATATTTGTCACATTTGAACTACCGATCCCATCACATTTGAGATGAGAGTTGTTTATTGTTTTAGTTTTTTTAAATATAAAAACTGTGGATCCCACCGTATATATTATTGTATTTTGACTGGTTTTTGTCTAACTTTTTTGTTGGAATAACATTATTGTTATTAAAATGGCATCTAAACCCTCAATTTTATCCCTAAATTATCATCATCTCTTCTATTTTGTCCCTAAGCTTTACAAATATAATAAATAATTCTTAAATTATTTTATAAAAGTTCATAAACCAAATTGATGAATTTAAAATAATTTAGTAAATATTTATTATATTTTTATAATTTAGGGACTAAATTAGAGAGAGGGTGATAGTTGAATGACTAATATGAGATTTACTCCTTATTTTTTAAGATTAGAAAACAATAAATAAATTAATGATATTTTATTGCGTAGTAGTAGTAATAATAGTAATAATAAATTATTGTTATTATTATTATTATTATTATTAATAACTACAATATAACATTATTTATTATAAAGGGTATATAGGTAAATATCACAATATTTTTTTACTTTTTTTGCTGTTGTTTTTCCTTTTTCCTTTACTTGTATTAACCAAAAAAATATATACTCAAGTTGGCTAATCTCAAGAGTACTTGAGTATCTCCAATTTAAATGTTGAGTATGACAAAGATTTATTGAGAGGGGAGAACTACACGGTCCAACAAAATCGAGCACATGTGATGTAGTCCATTAGATTTTTCGATATAAATTAGTCACCAATAAATACTGTGGATATTATATGTGCATCAATACCACAGTAAAAAAAATTCCAATGGTAAACTTGCTATGATTTCTTAAATTAGAGTTTAAAAGGTGGCCTCATTTTCAAGCACTTTACATAAATTTTGCTATAAAGTGAATATTTTTTGACCAAAAAAAACTCACTTCATTTCATCATCAATAATATTCGTAATATAGGTTGAACTTAAATTATGAACATGAGAGCTAACATACAATTTAGATGCTCTAGGTAAACTCTTAAGAACTAAAATTGAGTCTCACAATCGAACATACTTTTAATTTTTAATATTAATTCATTTATTCCAAGTGTGATGCCTAATTTATCAAATAATTTATTTTGGGAGCTAGAAGTCTCATTTTGCAAGAGACTTCAATTTATCTCCTCTATCTCACTCTATAAAATCTTTATCTATAAAACATTTTTATTCACAAATTCAATTGAAATGTCTCTATCCATATCTCTTTAATCCTCAATTTACGACTTCAAAATAAACTAGTCTTATTTTCAATTCATAACTTGAAAATATCTCATTGCTTGCACTTTTAAAATTCACTAGTCTCACTTTACAATTGAGACTTCAATTAAATTTATGTCTAATTTTTCAAATCTTTGAGAATATATCAATTGTTTCACATATATGGTAACGTCTCTCTTTTATTTTTAAAAATTTAAGATTTTTTACTGAGGAATAGACAAAAACATAAACTTAAAAAATGTGGAGATGCAGGGGATCAAACCCTGTACCTCTCAGATGCAAAGCAAACGCTCTATCATTTGAGCTACATCCCCCATTCTATGTTCTCCTATTTGTATTTTTAGCCTTAAATTAATATTGGAGTGAGTTCGTAAGCAGAGGCGGACCCACAGTATAGTGAGGGGTGTCAGCTGACACCCCTGGAAAAAAAAATTGCATTGACCACCCCATATATTTTTTTTTGACACTCCTCATTTTTTTTTGACACTCACACCCACACCACTCAGTCTCTCACTCTCTCCTCTCAGAAACGTGAAACGTGAAACAGAAACAGAAACACGGTGCCTGCCTTCTCTCTTCAGCCAGAAAACCAAATTTTGCGTTTCCTTCTTCTCTCTTCCAGTTCCAGCGACCACCACCAGTGCACCACCGTTGACGGCGACGACCACCACCAACGACGCGACCTCTCTTCTCTCTTCCTGCCTCCTGCCTCTTGCCTCCTGCGACCTCTCTTCTCTCTTCTCTCTTCCAGTCTTCCTGCGATTTCATCTTCAATTTGGTAAGCCTTAAACCCTAATTTTGTTAAAACCCCAATTTGTTCTATCCCCAATTTGTTCTATCCCCAATTTTGTTAAATCCCTAATTTTGTTAAACCCTAATTTTGTTAAATCCCCAATTTAATCCCTAATTTATACACTAGTACACTACATACATGATGCTGAAACACTTGGGCATTAATCCCCAATTGATTTGGACCAAAATGATACTATATGTAATATGGCATTAATCGTTAGTATTTGATTACTGGGAATCCTTAATTGATTTGGATTGTTAGGACTTAGGAACAACTGAAATCATTTGGTATTAGTAATATTACTATTACAAATTGCAATTGATTTGGTATATGTGGAATCCTCAATTGATTTGGTATATGTGATATCCCTAATTTATGTTTAATTAGTATTGGTATATAGAAATTGCAATTGTTTAGTGTTTTGGTATAGTGAAATGAAGTCTGTTTTTAATTTTAGAAAGGTCATGGATAAATTTTTAGTAAAGAGACCAAGGTCATCAGTTGATGAATGTGGATCAAGCTCACAACAACAACAACAACAACAACAACAAGAGCCACGTGTTGAAATTAATTTAGATGAGTTGCCATCGGATCCTGGATTGCGAAGAAAAATTGCGACATATCATCCTAACGATCAAGATAAGATACGGAGAGCGTATTTGCAAAAAGGGTCATCTCAACCTAAAAATCACAACTTTCCACAAAGAAATATTGGAGGCGCAAAGAGAAGATTTTCTCCGGCATGGTTCACTGAATTTGGAAATTGGATAGAGTACAACATTGAAAAAGATGCTACATATTGTTTGTATTGTTACCTCTTTAGGCCCGATTATGGAAAGCAAGGGGGTGGTGATACATTTGTGACCGAGGGATTCAAGCATTGGAACAAGAAAGATAAGATCGCATCTCATGTTGGACCTCCTAATAGTGCTCATAACATTGCTTTCAGGAAATGTCAAGACTTGATGAAGCAAGATCAACATATTGACACGGCGATGTCTAGGCATTCTGACAAAGTTAAGAACATATACCGAATACGTTTAACTGCTATTATTGATTGTGTTCGTTGGCTCTTAAAGCAAGGATTAGCTTTTCGTGGTCATGATGAGTCATCGACTTCCACCAATCAAGGTAACTTTCTTGAGCTTCTTAAATTTCTTGCCATGCACAGTGATTTGATAAAGAGTGTTGTTTTGGATAATGCTCCTGAAAACCATCAATTAACTGCTCCAACAATCCAAAAAGATATTGCCCATGCTGCTGCATTAGAAACTACTAATGCTATTATTGCTGATATTGGAGATGAATTCTTTGCTATTCTTGTTGATGAAGCTCGTGACGTATCAACTAAAGAACAAATGGCACTTGCTCTGCGTTATATTAATAAAACTGGCAGTATTGTTGAGCGTTTTCTAGGTATTGTTCATGTTAAGGATACACTGCTTCATCATTGAAATTTGCAATTTCTGAATTATTTTCTAAGCATGGACTTAGTATGTCAAGAATCCGTGGACAAGGTTATGATGATGCTAGCAACATGAGTGGAGAATTTAATGGCCTAAAAAGTTTGATTTTAAGGGAGAATCCATGTGCATATTATGATGTACATTGTTTTGCTCATCAATTACAGCTTACTTTAGTTGCTATTGCTGAAGACCATGATGAAGTTTCCTTATTTTTTAATTTAGTCT
Source organism: Astragalus glycyphyllos (assembly GCA_963573325.1). NCBI lineage: Eukaryota > Viridiplantae > Streptophyta > Magnoliopsida > Fabales > Fabaceae > Astragalus > Astragalus glycyphyllos. The sequence continues at coordinate 67,810,445 of OY754308.1, forward strand.
CCAAGTTAATGAATGTTGTTGGTGGATCTTGCAAGCGAGTTGACATGCTTCGTGAAAAACAATTAGAACGTGTTAGAGAGGCATTATGCATAGGAGAAATTTCTAGTGGGCCGGGTCTTAATCAAGAAACTAGTCTTAAGCGACCTGCTGATACTCGTTGGAGTTCTCATTATGCCACTTTGATTAATATAATATTGATGTACTTTGCTATTATTGAAGTTCTTAAGATTTTGAAAGTAGACGGTAGTCCTCGACAGTTAAAAGGTGATGCATCTGGTCTTCTAATTATGTTACAAAGTTTTGATTTTATATTCTACTTGCATTTGATGAGAGATGCATTGGCTATTTCAAATGAATTGTCACAAGCATTACAAAGGAAAGATCAAGACATTCTGAATGCTATGAACTTGGTTAACATCACAAAGGACAGGTTTGAAACACTCAGAAATGATGGATGGGGCTCTTTGTTGCAAGAAGTAATTTCATTTTGCAATAAGAATTCTATTTCTGTTCCTGCTATGGAAGATGTGTTTGTTAAGGGGCAGTCAGTACGTAATCCAAGAGGCATTACACCAGAGCATCATTATCGTGTTGAGTTATTTTATACTGTGATAGACATGCAGCTTCAAGAACTTAATGACCGTTTTGGTGAGATTAATACTCAATTGCTCATTTGTTTGGCTTCTTTGGATCCATCTAAATTGTTCTCTGCTTTTGATAAGGCAAAGCTGTTGGAATTTGCAAGTTTTTATCCTGATGAGTTCTCTCCATTTAAGTTAGTGGTGCTTAATACTCAACTAGACTGTTACATCGCCGATATGCGTAGGAATGTTCAATTTGCTTCTTTGAAAGGACTCCAACAACTTTCAGAGACGTTGGTTGAAAATGGAAGACATAATGTGTATCCAGAGGTTTATCTTCTTTTGAAGCTGGCACTAGTTTTGCCTATTGCAACAGCAACTGTAGAAAGAGCTTTCTCTGCTATGAATATTGTGAAGAATAGGTTGTGTAATCGGATGGGGGATACATGGATGAACGACTGTTTGGTGACATACATTGAGAGTGATGTATTCTATAAAATTGACTCTGAGCTTATTATTCAACGATTTCAGAATATGAAATCACGTAGAGGACAATTATGAAATGTATAATTTATTTATTTAAATAGATTATAGTTGTTTTAATTATATTTTTAGCAAATTGTGTATTTAAAAAATTGACACCCCTGACCCTGGAGTCCTGGATCCGCCACTGTTCGTAAGTCCATGACATGAAGACGAACTTAGTTTAGGATATGATATTGGGGATACTCTAATAACTTTCATGTGATACTCTGCTCTTCTTATATTTTTTTATACAAAAAAAAAAACTCTTCTTATACTCTAATTAAATGAGAGTACGTGGTATCAATTTGATACTTCCAAAAGAAATAAGCTTATAGATGTCATCCTGGTGATAATCAACAGACATAGAGCAAATTAACTTGAATTTATGTTCGAAAGGTCTGGGTGCTATTCTATTCCGTGAAAGAGATAAACCACCAAAATAAAAAAATTAAAAACATAACTCATTTTTAATTTTAATTTTTTTTACAGATAAACATAATTAGCTTTTTTATATAAAAAAGTTATTCCAACAACACATAATGCTTCTTCGTCGATAGTCAAAAATAATAATCTGATACTAAAAAGATGCAAAAATTATAAAGAAAAATATGAAAAAAAAATTATAGCAAAAATGTCTAATACTTTCTCATCGAGACTCCAAAAAAATATTTATTCGTAAAAATAAATACAATTATAAAAACAAAATGTAAAAAAATTATATTGATAGCATATACTAGTAATTTGTATTCTAAGTAGATGACTCAGTTAGTGAGCTAAGGGATACATTAATGAGTACAAGCAAGATATTTAGGCTCAATTGAATTTAGAGCCTAAGTCTTCTCAATTAAACGGTGAAAAAAATGCTGTGCAAACACACCACTAGTATATGCAGCTCCTTAATATCAATTTAATCCAATTAACCAACACCAACTTTTCTTCTATTGTAAAAAAAAAAAAAAAAAACACAACAACCTTTCTTATGTTCACAACTTCACATTATGAAAGCGCTACTTTACCTTTCTTATGTTCACATTATGAAAGCGCTACTTCAATGATTGGTATTCGGTATACTCCACGTACTGGTGTATATTCTCGAATGGTATACGTAATGCATGTGACGCAATCAGCGGCAAGTATAACTAATTAAAGTTGTACCCCAGCAAGAGTAATTCTTGTTTACTTATTTATGCTCTAGAGTTCGATTTCAACGGTAGATAAACGTGGTATTCGCCAGTGCGATTAGTATTTTGTTGAAAGCGTGTAATTTAGCTTCTTTTCAATTTGTCATTTTCATTAAATGATGGTGTATATTCCTTGTTAATAACACTATTTTGAATTTTTAGCGTTATTAAATGAGAATTATTGATTTCAATATTATTTATTGATTTGATGATGTAAGTGTTTGTTTCTTATATATATTGTGAATTGGAGGGGGTATTTTTTTGATATGGTTGTCGTCATATATTTGAAAAGTGAAATTTCGTGAGATAACACTCCAAATAATAAAAAGAATATCATGTATTTTATCTATTTTGTGTTTATCTCTCATTTTATTTTATTTTTGACTCCTGTAAAAAAAATCCAAAAGTCACCTAATATATGAAGTATCAAAACCCCATAATCCAAATCCGTTTGGAAGGCTTTGTAAATGAGATTTTATAATCCTAACATCTCAAATTTTAGCATTTTTTTTCTAAGATTAGCAAGTTGAACTTTGTTCATATGGGTAATCGACTTTTATTGCATGTTCACATTAGACCTGAGCACATGCCTGTACCACCTGCTGAGTCCGGTTTGACACTCATCCATTTGCCGACGACCGGTCATAAATATAAAGCTTTTTTTTACAATAACATAAATATAAAGCTGAAACTTTTCCATCCTATCATAAATAATGTTATACTAGTTAATTTCATGCAAATTAAAAAAAAAAAGACGATAAATAAATAATTTATTAAACAAATTTTATTGCATTGAAAATAATGCAACAAAATATGTAATTCTTAAAATATTAATGCAAAAAATAGTTTTTTTGGTTAAAGTGCAAAAAATAGTTAATAATATCATGTTAAGGAGTAATCAAGTGAAGCGGACAAAAAAGCAGGTAAAACAAAAATGACTGGAAACACAATGGCGCACAGTTAAAAATGTGGCAAATTTTTCTGAGGGCATATCCGCTCACACGGCTCATTGGATTCTCCGATTCTAATTCTAGATAAAAGAATCACTTGTGTTATTCAAAGGCAGATGCTTATAAGGTGAGAGTTTCATAAAACCCTTGAACAAATGGTTAATGAGATTAATGGTTGAGATTTGATACCGATTGATTTAATATTAACCATTTATAGCATTTACACAATATCTTACTATCAGTTTTAATGGTATACCGATGAGAGACTTAATTAATACATCACCCTAAAAGCCACTATTTAAATACATGTAAGAACATATGGTCCATATATTTATGTAATATTTTTTTCCTACTTTTTTAAATAGAAAATTATAATAATTATGTGATTGATACGATACAAATAAGCGGGTAATACAATTGACATCTAATAAAAAGGTTGCTCTTGTGTTAAATTTTACTTGTATCTATTAAACACTTACGATACTGTGTTAAATATCAACAATATTGCACACTAAGTATCAAAAAATTTAACCTAACTAGTAGTCTTATCTGTGTGATGCACGAGCAAATTTTTCTTGAAATTTTAACTTTCGGTAGAAGATATTGAAAGATACTGTAAGATAAATTGAGTTATGTCGTTGATTGAAATTTCTTGATAGTTAAAAGTAAAACAAAAATAAAACATGGAGGGATATAAGCCATTACTCATATACAACCTACTACAAAAGCTGGCTTTAGCGGCAATAAAAATTCTTTTACCGACAATAAAGAAGGCCACTAAAATGTTTACGGCATTCACATGATGGTCGGTGTTTCCAGTGTCGCTAAAAGTTTTTCCGGCCAATAACAAGAATGCCGGTAAAGACTTGTTTAATTGCCGCTAAAAGTAATATATTTAGGGGCAATTTTTATAGCCCCTAAATGGGATATTTAAAATGTCAATCCCTTCAATATTAGTGGCAATTGTTATTGCCGTTAAAAATTTAATACTAGCCATGTTTATCATCCATTTTTCTTATTGCTTATCACCAGATTTTGGGACTAAAGATTGGATTAACAATTTAATTATAAAATTTCTTGTGTCATAAGAAGATTGAATTTCATTTCATCATTATATCGATAAAACATTTGATGATAATTGTAGTTTCTTTTTATAAAAGAATACTTAAATCTATTGGAGGAAAAAATGAAGTATATTCTTTAGATTCACCATAAAATAACAATTAGTCAAGTATCTATTACATTCGCATTCACAAGTGTTGTCAACTAGGTATAAAAATTATATCACTCAAATTTAATAACTACTGACACTACTAAGTCAAACAACTAGTGTAATCATAGTTATAATATAAATTACACCATTCACTAAATCTTTAGCTCATCCCACTCTGCAATCAAGGAGAAAATAAAGGTTATATGGAATTATAGACATCCAGAACCAAGAGAAAAAATCAAAATAAACTAAGGGAGAAACAAAAATACCTGGCTGAGAACTAAGGGGTTGTGGATCATTCTTGATCAAAAGCAACACTTTGAGAATCACAATCCCAAGTTGAGGAGGGAAGAATATGCTGCAGTGCACATAATTAAAGATCGTTTTTGGAACAGTAATCATTATAACATCAACATTTTTAGAGAGGGAAACTTCCAGCGGAACAGGATGAGTCATGAAACATTTCTGGCAGAGATACAGCAACACTAATGTTCCTTCTAAGCCCCATATTATTTATTAGTCCATCACAACATGAAACAAGTTGTTGTGCTGAATTGAACTGAAGATATAAAGGGTTAGTCATGTCCTGTGGCATCCCTATGGTTGGAAAACTTTGAGGAAACACCTGTTGTAACGGGGATCAAATAATTGATCCTATATAGCTGATTAGATAACAACAAAACACATGGAACCTTCGAATAAAGCAGCAAAAGTACATAAATGCTAAGTTGATCAAATTTTCAATAAATGCTAAGTTGATCAAATTTTCAATAAATGATAAGTTGATAACTAGAAATATATCAAGAAGCACTCACCACTGTATTGAGAATCAATTGTATTGAGAATCAAAGCAAAAGTAAAGAGAACATAATTGAAATGTACAGAGGCTTATTTGAGTAAAAAGGGTGAAATCATCTCCAGTCCATGTTGAAGCATACCTTTGTACTACAACTTCATTCTACTTTGATGTAAGAATATATCTGTTCATATATAATCATAGCCAAAAACCAAATTTACTCTACTTTCCAAATTATCAGAATTGTACAGCAATAAGTTTCTTTTCTTTGTTCTTAATCAAAATTAGTCCCAGATACCATCCAAATTATCAGAATTGTACAGCAATAAGTTTCTTTGTAGTGATGCCACATCCCTGCTAATCAAACCAAAACCTAAATGAACAAAAATATAAGAACTACTAACATAGAAAAATAAGTAACTAGAGACCAATCTCATGCAGCATGTTAGTCTAAAGAACTAACAAATCAAAGAACTAGCTAGTGAGGACATAGCAAGATAATAACAATCAACAAATTCACAAAATCTAGGTTACTGGATATAGATGTGAACAACAAATTAATAAATAATTTTTTTGAAGGTGGAAGGAAACGATTCTATATATAAACTACTTTTGTAAATGTATTCATAAGCAAGCAATAAGCCTTTAAGATAGTTCACTGGATATATACTATTAAAATTATTAAACATGCATATAAGACATAATGGAAATTTTCAATAATAAAAGAACAAAAGGTTCACCTCATGGTTATAGACAAGAGTAGCAAATAGCCCAATGAAGGGACACAAACCAAATCATGCTCCTGTGCTTGCCATGTCTAAGTGACATAAACCAAAAGAGATACCAAATGTATTTGAGAATTATTTAATAAAAGAAAGTAAAGAAGAGATATCCAATTAACATAGAATAGCATCGCCTTAAATAAGAGAAACGAAGACATAACATTGAATACCTTTATCAGCTTGTGGCATAAATCAAGCCCACTGCACTGAGGAATGTCTCCAATGAACAGTCATGATCTCAATCATCCGAGACATTTTTCCTTATGAGACCTTAGAAGCCAATTACCAAAGTTGGTGATCATACAACAAAAAAGAAAACAACAAATGATTAAAGAAAGTCAGCTCAGCTCACCAAACATGTCAAATTCATTAGGAAACATTTCATAGACGTCAATAGTATGCTCTTGCTTGCCAAGAGCAAAGAAAACAACCAATTATCAAAACCAATAAGTTCAGCTTACAACAAAAAGAAAGCAACAAATGATAAAAGAAAGGCAGCTCAGCTTACCAAACATGTCAAATTCATTAGGAAACATTTCATAGATGTTAAATCTGTGAGACCATACTTGGTTAATTTGTTTGTGATAAATTATTATTTAATAGTATGCTCTTGCCTGCCAAGAGCAAAGAAAACAACAAATGATTAAAACCAATAAGTTTTTCCAGGGGAACAATCCAATGCAAATAGAATACCTAAATATGAAATCTGACATTAATGAAATCAGGTACCGTTTTTGGCTAATTGAAAGCGTAGTAGTAGCCTGTCACGGTTCAGATCTATTCCACTAGCACTCATGTGTGTTAGCTATTCCACTTCTTGTAACAGCACTACTTTAATTTCCACCATTAGCACTTATGCACTACTTTAATTTCCTGATCTATTCCACTTCTTGTAACCTACTCTTGGAGTAGTATATATAGCCTCAATGGCAAATGAATAAAATATCATCATCATTTGGAACCACAACAGAATTATATTCTCTTCTCTCTCATAGCTCATTTTCCCCATTTGCTTTACTGGTTAATTCGAAGATTGTTCTTACATCATCAATCTTCCATTGCTGGTAAATTTGGTTCTACCGGATACTCCCTAGAATCCAAAGTTTTCTGTTACAAGTGGTATCAAAGCAGCGAATCCTGTTGCTTTGCTTTTGCTTCGCTTGCTTTCCACCATGACCGCCGGAACTCGTTCAGCAACAACCATCGCAGAATTGGATAAGAAACATGACGATAAGCACGATGAGCTTAGTGCGAGGATGAAGTAGCTCTTCGCCGACATGGACGAAGTGAGAACTCTGCTTCGCAAGCGCTCCACCGGCGATTCTGGTCGCTCAGTGAACAATGGCCCTCGTCCACGGGGAACTCCAGAAACCAATGGATCCCCGAATCTCTACGCTACAAGGATTTCGAAAGTTGATTTCCCAAAATTTGATGGCAGAAACGTGAAGAAATGGCTGTACCGTTGTGAACAATTCTTTCGCCTCGACGAAACTCCACCGGAGAACAAGGTTCGTCTTGCTTCAATTCATCTAGATGGCTTGGCTTTGCAATGGAATCTGAATTATATTAGGCGCAAGTTTGATATCTACCCACCTTGGGAACTTTATGTCACTGATGTTGCTGCTCGATTTGGGGAAGTGTATGAAGATCCGTTATCCACTCTAATCCAAGTGAAGCAGACTGGCAAGGTTCAGGAGTATATTGACGCGTTTGAGCTCGCTCAAACCCAGGTATCTCTCTTACCTGAGCAGGCTCTTAGTATTTTCTTATCTGGTTTAGAGCACAATACACAAATGCAAGTGTGTATGTCCAACCCCACTGACATTTCTCATGCTGCATCCCTAGCTCGATTATATGAGTCCTCCAAAACACCTATCCTGCGTCCTAACCAGAAATTTGCCTCAAGCTCTAATTCCTTTAACAATTACTCAAAAACCCAAAACAGTTTCCCTAAAGCCATAAACACAAACCAGAGCCAAATAGCCAACCAAAATCCAAAGGTACCAACCTATAAACCTGCTAGTCAATTTACTGCTTCTCAGATGGAGGAAAGAAAAGCAAAAGGACTGTGTATGTATTGTGAGGAACCTTTTACCCCTGGTCACCATCTCAAACATAGGAGAGCTCAGTTTTTCATGCTAGAAGCCGAGGGTGATAGTAATGAGGGTGAGGAAGAGAATCCTAGTGAGGCCAGTGCTGATACAACCAAAACAGATAGCCCCACACTTTCCCTAAATGCTTTATCAGGAACCCCCAATCACCAAACCATGAAAGTCACTGGCATGTATATTAAGATACTGCTGCAGATTCTTATTGATAGTGGAAGTATACATAATTTCCTTGATTTAGACACTGCCAAGAGACTAGGATGCAAATTAGAGCCAATTAGACCAATGTCAGTCACTGCTGGTGGAGGCAACAAAATCTATGCTAAGTATATTGTGAGAGGTTTCACTTGGCAGTTGCAGCAAGGCACATTCACCTGTGATGTGTATGTTTGCCTATGGTCTGTTGTGATTTAATTTTAGGCATCCAGTGGCTTAAATCTCTTGGAAAGATTGTCTGGGATTTTGCTAAATTGCAGATGGAGTTTAATGTCAATGGCAGGAAGTGTTTGTTGAGAAGTGCCAAGACACCTTCCAATAAGTTGATCAATAGCAAGAAATTTAATCAAACCCTCACTTCAGAAGCAGAGATCAGTTTCCTCTATCTAGACCAGGACACTCCTACATTCTCTGTCCCTAAGGTGCAATTGTACTCTTTAGAGGCACAGGACAATGCATTACCAGTTGAGTTACAACAACTGTTAGATGACTTTGAAGACATATTTGCTGAACCAATTGAGTTGCCTCCTAAAAGACCTGGTTTTGATCATAAGATACCACTCAAAGAAGATAGTATTCCCTTCAATCTACGCCCTTACAGGTATTCTATTGTCCAAAAGGATGTTGTTGATAATTTGGTTGCTGATATGCTTGATCAGGGAATAATAAGGCACAACAATAGTCCATATGCTTCACCGGCTGTGTTAGTCAGAAAAAAAGATGGATCATGGCGTCTCTGTGTTGATTATAGGAGACTCAACAAGCATACCGTTAAGGATAGATATCCTATTCCCCTCATAGAAGATTTGATGGATGAGTTGGGCTCTGCCACTTTGTTCTCCAAGTTAGATCTCAGGTCTGGGTTTAATCAATTGAGAATTGAAGAAGGAGATGAGTTCAAGACGGCATTCAAAACACATGGTGGACATTTTGAATATCTAGTGATGCCATTTGGGCTCACTAATGCCCCAGCATCTTTTCAAGCTCTAATGAATTACATTTTCACTCCTTTCCTCAGGAAATTTGTGATTGTGTTTTTTGATGATATCCTAGTGTATAGTCCTACACTAGAAGCTCATGTTGATCACCTGAGACAAGTGTTCAACACCATCAGAGACCATCAGTTGTTTCTCAAGAAGAAAAAATGCCACTTTGCTACATCTAGAGTGGAGTACTTGGGTCATTTCATATCTCAGGGACAAGTCTTCACAGATCCCTCAAAGATTCAAGCTGTCAAGGATTGGCCTATTCCTACTAACCTCAAGCAATTGAGAGGATTTTTAGGATTATCTGGATACCACAGAAGGTTTGTAAAAGATTATGGAAAAATTGCAAAACCCCTTACTGACTTACAGAAGAAGGACAGTTTCATTTGGAGTGAACAAGCTACTATTTTTTTCAATCAATTGAAAAATTCTTTGATCTCATCACCTGTACTTGCATTACCTGACTTTTCCAAGACCTTTGTTGTGGAAACAGATGCTTCAAGCATAGGTATTGGTGCTGTTTTGATGCAAGATCAACATCCAATCGCATACATCAGTAAGTCTCTTGGTACTAAGCAGCAGGCCATGTCTGTATATGAGAGAGAACTGCTTGCCATAGTGTATGCAGTACAGAAATGGGGAGCATACCTGTCTCACAAGCCATTCATCATTAAATCGGATCAAAAGAGCATTAAATATCTCTTAGATCAGAAACTGAACACACCTTTTCAGCAGGTGTGGATGGCCAAATTAATGGGGTTTGATTTTGAAATACAATATAAGACAGGTACTTCTAACACAGCAGCAGATGCCTTGTCCAGGCAGAGTGGAGCAGAGTTGCTGCCAATGTTGCTCAGTAATGCCCAAGATGATCTCTTAATTCTGATAAAAAACTCTTGGCACTCTGACTCTTATTTGCAGAATATTATTGATGATTTGAAGAAAGATCCAGCTACACATCCCAAGTTCACATGGCTTAATGATGAACTGAGGAGGAAGGGGAAGTTACTTGTTGGCAATAATCCAGAACTGAAACATGTTATACTCAAGTGGCTTCATGATTCTTTTGTTGGTGGTCACTCTGGTCGTGACATCACAGTTGCAAGAATTAAATCTCTCTTCTATTGGAAGGGTATGAATAAGGAGATCCAACATTATATTAGATCGTGTGATGTATGCCAAAGAAATAAACCAGAGCTTGTCAAGTCTCCTGGCCTTTTGCAACCTCTACCAATTCCTCATCGAATTTGGGATGAAATTAGCTTAGATTTCATTGAAGGACTTCCCTCTTCACATGGCAAACAGGTTATCTTAGTTGTGGTTGATAGACTGAGTAAGTATGCACACTTTCTTACTCTTTCTCATCTCTATACTGCTTTGGATGTTGCACATCTGTTTTTGGATAATATTTTCAAGCTACATGGAATGCCAAGTATTGTGGTGAGTGACAGAGATCCCATATTTCTCACATATGTCTGGAATGAGTTATTTAAACTACAGGGAGTGTTATTGAACAAGTCAACTGCCTATCACCCTCAGAGTGATGGTCAAACTGAGGTGGTAAACAAGTCCTTAGAAACTTATCTAAGGTGTATGTGCTCTGATAAGCCCACTAGCTGGTCTAAGTGGCTTTCTCTTGCTGAATGGTGGTATAATTCTCACCATCACTTCTCTATTCAGACAAGTCCCTATGAAGTTGTGTATGGCCAAAGCCCTCCAATCCATCTTCCATATCTGCCTGGTGAATCTCCAAATCAGGAGGTGGACAGAACTCTCACTGCCAGAGAATCTGTGATCAAACTACTTCAGTTTCATCTACTCAGAGCACAAAATCGAATGGCACAGCAGGCCAATAAAAATAGGACTGAGAGACAATTCAACATTGGTGATTCAGTTTTTTGAAGCTACAGCCCTATAGGCAGGTAACTGCTAGGCAACAATCAGCACACAAGCTTAATCCTAAGTACTATGGCCCTTTCAAAATAGTAGATAGGATTGGAGCGGTTGCCTATAAGCTAGAACTGCCCTCATCTGCTGATATTCATGATGTGTTTCATGTTTCCCAACTTAAGTTGTGCTTGAATCCTTCTTCTGCTACATTCAAACCTCTGCCTGCTGGTTCCCCTGTTACCAAGGTCCCCTTTGCTATTCTGGAGCGAAAAATGGTCAAACGAGGAAATGTTGCTTCTACAAAAGTGCTTGTGCATTGGCTAGGTGAGCCTAAGGAAGATGCCACCTGGGAATTTTATTATGATCTCCAGAAGAAATTTCCAGACTTTCATCCTTGAGGACAAGGATTGCTTTAAGGGGAGGGTATTGTCACGGTTCAGATCTATTCCACTAGCACTCATGTGTGTTAGCTATTCCACTTCTTGTAACTGCACTACTTTAATTTCCACCACTAGCACTTATGCACTACTTTAATTTCCTGATCTATTCCACTTCTTGTAAACTACTCTTGGAGTAGTATATATAGCCTCAATGGCAAATGAATAAAATATCATCATCATTTGGAACCACAACAGAATTATATTCTCTTCTCTCTCATAGCTCATTTTCCCCATTTTCTTTACTGGTTAATTCGAAGATTGTTCTTACATCATCAATCTTCCATTGCTGGTAAATTTGGTTCTACCGAATATTCCCTAGAATCCAAAGTTTTCTGTTACATAGCCACTCCCTCTCTTCAATTTCAGAGAGAAATTCGGCGCAACTGTGATTAAATATGGTAGAAAGGAATGAATTGAACGAAGATGTATACTTAAAGAATCGATGATTAGAAGAAATTGAAAATTCATCGTGAATTTGCGACCTAAAATATAGTGAAATTGGGAGAATCATCGAGAACAAACATGAAAAATCAGATTCAAAATTCAGATTCAAAATGCATTCGCAATTTGGGATAAAGGAAAATAAAATCGTAATGAGAACATTGAGATGATCATAAAATTTGTCAAAATCCATAATATGTTTGAGAAAATTATATCAAAAATCAAAGTTAAAAACAATAATCAGAACATTGAGATCAGAAAACCAAAATCAAGAATCACCTGAGAGAGCGCAGATCTGGATGAGAAGCGATGGCGAGCGAGAAGCGCTGGTTAAGAGCGAGAGGTCGAGTGAGAAGCGGAGTTCGAGTGAGATCACTAGAGAGAGAGAACAGATCTTGAGTGTTGAGAGAGAGAGAGAGAGCACTGAGAGAAAGCGCGCGAGAGAGAGAGAGAGAGAGAGAGAGAGAGAGAGAGCGAAGAATTATTTTTTGTTACAAATATTATTTTCACTGGCCTTTATAATTAATTGCCGGTACATGAAATTTGAGTAAATGAATTACCGACTTTTACCTTAAAGCCGGTACTTAGCTGAATGCTTTTTTGTTGTAGTGAATAATCAATTCTTAGCCAGCAATTCATCAATACCATTAAACAAAAATGAACTTCTTTTAAGAGTGAATATAACATCCTCTCAATCTAGACATATACCATATTCCCTCTGTTTCTAATCTCTAATACTTTTGACTTGTTACGCACAAATTAATGTACAATATATTGATTTGTATTAGTTAAGTATTAAAATACACTCGATCTTTGTAGCTGCGCTGAATAAAAATAAAAGAGTTCATAGTTGTCTTAGGTCTCTAAATGACCCAATAAATATAAATGGTATATTTTGAAAAAATTGGTGAATTTTACATTGGATTTTTAAGTATTATAGTATTTGAACAAAAATAAAAGACTAAAAGTATCAAAGATAAAACACAAATAATTCACATCATTCCTTATATAATAATCAAAACAAAGTTTGCAGTGGTCTCTGGAACACCTCCCAATGGAATCAACTAGTATCTTAAACCTAGAAGCTCAGAACTTAAACAGTTTTAATATTGGAAGAAATGAAAGTGTTTTAAAAATCCATTAGCATTGACTGGGATATTAAAACAGAGTTTGCCATGAGAAATGGAACACTTAAGGATAGAGGTCGATTCGATATATAGAAGTTAAACAGCTTTAATGTGCAGAGAAGTGGAAGTGTTTTGGAAATCTAGTAAATATTGATTGTGATATTAAACCAGAGCTTGCAATGGGAAATGAAACAGATGAGAATAGAAATTAATTAAGATATTGATGTATTAATAATTCTCATAGTCGTTAATTGTTTGTGGTTTGAATGTTAAAGAGTTATGTGTGAGATTAGCTCTTATTGTGCCTATTGTCAAACATTTTCCGATATTCTTATTGTGCCTATTTTCTCAATCTCTCTCATTCTCTCCCCCTCTCTCTCTCTGTTGATTTAGCCGGTGTAATTAATTTTTATGATCTTCAAATCTATATCTATTACGTTGGTGGGGGTATTGTAGGACTGCAACAAGAGGGATACAATGGAATTGAATGTTTATTTTACATTGTAAGTTTGAGCTCCAACATTCTTATTGTGCCTATTTTCCGATGTTTATTTGAAATGCGCAACTCAGGCGAGGTTCTTGGAGCTCCAACATGGCTTTAAGCCTATTATATTCCTCCTAGTTATTATTTATAAATTTCCCTATATTTTATCTCATTTTTTTCATTAATGCAATTGAGATGGATGTTTAGATGTTATTGTTGGCTTGTGTAATTTTTGACTTTTTGTCTCATTAAATTAGTGATTTTTAGAATTCCAAATATCTTTTATTATTTTTAATTTTCTTACGATCAACAACAACGGTTTTAAAGTGTAGCATATTATGATTACTGATAACGGTTTACTCCCTAAACGAGAATGGCTTTTTAGTATTACCAATGGTAGCAACAGTTTACTCCCTAAACAACAATGATCTCACATCGTTGCCATAGAGTGAAAAGTTAACTGTTGTCTTTATGTTATAATTGGCAATGATTTAAGAATAGTGTTGCCCTTGGTCGCAAAAAGTGTTCCCTAAACTATATGCAACACCTGCAAAATCTACAAATTTGAAAACGTTGCCAAGAATAAAGGAAACAGTTTTTTGGTATTACGCAATGGTTTTCAGCCGTTGATGTCGAGTCAAGATGTTGTAGTGCACTAGTGCCTCTTGTAATAGGACTATTAAAGCACGTGTTTTATTTCCAATGGCCAAAAACATTATGTCTTGGAATGCAAACATTTTCTTAAACGCAACCAACTCAGGGCACTCGGGGTTGAAGAAAAGATTGGTAAAACTCTTTGCATTCTGCAATTGGATATTTCTTACTCCCTCCGTATCAAAATAATAGTCGTTTAAGGTTTTTGCACACATATTAAGAAAGACAATAAAGTGGCTAACAAATGTACTAATTTTACTAAACTAACCTCACTTTTTGTTTTTTGATTTTTTTTAATATTAACACAATAGTTAATGCTGGAGTGTTTTAAGAAAACTGAAAAGTCACACATTAAGTGTGGATGTCTACGGCTGCACATTGAAAAATGGAAGGTAACACATTTGCAATAATCATGGACATCATCTTGTTTTCGGTTGTGTAAAAAAATTCAATAGCCAACTCCATTTTCATCTGCTCCAAAACACTTCAGCTCCCATTTTAATTCAAGTTTTGGCTTCAAATTTCCTACCAGCGCCAAAACACTTCAACTTGGTTTTTAATTCAAGTTTTCATCTGGCCAAAACACAGCGCCAGTTTTTTTTAATTCAAGTGTATGTAGTTTTACTCTTTTTTATTTTGGTGACTAGTGTATTTTTACTCTTTCCACTGAGGTGGTTATACTTATACAGGGAAGTAGGAGTACACTATAAAAAGAGATCAAAGGTTGGTTTTTCCAAACAATCAATTACTGCAGCTATTCACGATAAATGTTTGCATTGCTCAAGGTTTGTTTTTCCAAGAAAGAACACACGCAGCAGTTATTTCTGGAGTTATTGTGGATGAGGGTAAACTTGGAAAAAAAAATTAATGAAGCTTGGAAAACCCAAAACGACCATAATTTAGAAATTTTTCAGGTTTGGTTAAACGACTATAATTTACATACGGAGGGAGTATAAAATAAGCTACAAAAATGAATAAGATTGAATGGAAGTAGGTCAAGTGATAATAAGAGGAAGAAATAAAGACACAGGAATTCATTACTACATTGATAAGATTTCACTTTCGTAAGCTGAATAATGACAACGGGCATTTGGACCTCACCAAAAACCAAAAAAGAGTTCAGGTCGTGAACATATGGTCCGAACAAAACACTTTCAATCTTGAAGTTGAATGATTCAAAAGATACTTGAAGTTGGTGAAAATTTAATTAAAAAAATTCATAAATAAACAAAAGATATTGTTTTATATAATCATCTGATACCAATTCAATGATATTTGTTTTTTAAATTACTGTATTTCTCTCATACTGCCTCTCAGTGTCAACCCTAGTGCAAATGCCCATAACATCTGTTAAAAAAAGTATCACGAAGTTGAATGAGTTGGGTAACGATTATACTAATACGACTCGTTAATGTCACCAAACAAAATCAATGAGAATGGAGGAGCCATAGTGAAAGTTCAAAATGTTGATTGATTTGAAGTTGAACTACAAATTTAAGTCCTGATGGATGGAAATGTGAGGATTCATACTTTGTTTGAATTAGTTGCCATTGTATGTTCACTGGTGTAGATTTGACATTTAGTATCGGTTGTTTTGCATATTTAGTATCGGTTGTGGAACCGATACTAAATCGACCGATACTAAATGTACGATCATTTAGTATCGGTTTTTTACCCGATACTAAATGTACTACTAAGGTACTGTTAGGGTACATTTAGTATCGGTTGTACATAAACACCCGATACTATATGTACCTAAGTAAGTACATTTAGTATCGTTTTTTCTGTATAACCGATACTATATGTATTACTAAGGTACATTTAGTATCGGTGTTTCTGTATAACCGATACTATATGTATTACTAAGGTACATTTAGTATCAGTTATACAGAAACACTGATACTAAATGTACCTAAGTAAGTACATTTAGTATCGTTTTTTCTGTATAACTGATACTAAATGTATTAATATTTTTTAATATTTTTTTTGTTTTTATCCATACCGACATATTATTAACCTGTTATATACAGCGATAATTCCAGCCATCAACACATAATAAATATATCTCTTACAAAATAAATATATCTCTTTCCTAACATACTTTAAATTCCATTAAACATAATCTCTTACAAAATAACAATTGTTCAAAGGATCCCTTTCCTAACATACTTTAAATTCCATTAAACATAATATCTTACAAAATAACAATTGTTCAAAATGTGGTATCCTTTTGCTCAAAATAACTTAATTGGTTAGAAATAGTGTATCCTTTTGCTCTGTACGTATCTTGACAAAGAATTCCGTCCAAAGCTGACGAATTTCTTTAATTTCCTCTTCGGTGCATGCCTGGGTGTTATCAAATACCTACAAGTTTAAAAGTGACTCAAAATTCAGAACATTCTGTGGATGAAAAATCATTACCCTAATCATAAACAAACACATATCCATGTCAATAATAACACAGAACATTAACAACTCAAGCAACTCAATAATAATTTTTGACTACATTAACTTATAAGCATTACATTACTTCATACTATAATGACACTATTAGTACCAAATTACCAATTAAAGGTAAAAAACTAACATAAATTTTATCAAACTACTTGGGACACACTGCAAAGAAGTCAAGACAAACAAAATTTTATCTTTATTTTTCATACAAATATATGAGTTAATTTCTGAGAATAGTTGCAAAGTAACAGTGATGTTTAGTAGCATCCAAAGAGATATTATTGACAGGGATAATACCTTCTCCCAATTATCAACAATACCGGCAGTTAAAATGGTCAGCATAAACTTCATCACATAATAGCCGCAATGATAACCATTCGTTTGTATTGGCATCTACACAAATGAATTAACAAAGTTAACCAAAAAATAATATAATATATATATCATATATGAATTCACTCAAAATTAAATCAACCCAATATTTAAACTACTTACTATTGAAGAATAGACACAATCTAGTTATGGTATGTCGGACATCTTTCGGCAAGATGCCACGAATCGCCACAGGTAGTAGTTGTTGCATCAAGACGTGGCAGTCATGCGACTTCAAGCTAACTAATTTGAGATCTTTCATTGAAACCAGTCGCTTTACATTTGAAGAGTAACCATGTGGCACTTTGATTCCCCGTAGACATTCGCAAAAGCTCATTTTCTCTCTTTTTGACAAGGTATAACATGCTGGAGGCAAATATGTGCCATTGCCTCTTTCCACTAGATGTAATTGTTCTCTTATGCCCATCTCACGCAAATCTAGAGGAGAATTTATACCATCCTTTGTCCCTTGAATGTTGAGAAGAGTCCCGATGACACTATCACAAACGTTTTTCTCGATGTGCATGACATCAAGACAATGCCTTACATCAAGATTGGACCAATACGGAAGATCAAATAACACCGATCTCTTCTTCCACTTGCTTTTCTCGTTGGACTGCTTCTGCTTTTTGCCGAATACAACTTTGATGTCCTTAACCACTTGATAAACTTTTTCACCGGTCAACGCAATCGGAGCAATGTCATTTTCCTGGCACCCATTAAAAGCTTTTTTCAACTTACGATATCTGTGATTAGGTTTGAGAAATTTCCGATGCCCAAGGTAAACCGTCTTCCTTCCATGTTTCAGTTGATGGTGGCACGTTCCTTCTGCACAAATAGGACAACCTTTATGCCCCCTGACACTATACCCAGACAAGTTTCCGTATGCTGGAAAGTCATTGATCGTGCAAAATAACATGGCTTGCAGCTTGAAAGTTTCACTAGAATACCCGTCAACCACATCCACACCTTCATCCCACATTGTCCTCAAGTCTTCAATCAATGGACTAAGGTAAACGTCTATGTCATTACCTGGTTGTTTCGGACCAGAAATCATCATGGATAACATCACATATTTGCGCTTCATGCACAACCATGGAGATAGGTTGTAAATTACAAGGAGAACAGGCCACGAGCTATGATTCGTACTTAAGTTACCATATGGATTCATACCATCTGAAGCAAGTGCGAGCCTAAGATTTCTTGACTCAGCGCCAAAATCCGGATACAAATTATCAACTTTCTTCCGTTGCAAAGAATCGGCCGGATGACGAATCTGTCTGTCGTATTTCCTCTCATCTGCATGCCATCTAATGCTCTTCGCGTCATTTGCATTAGCAAACAAGCGTTTGAACCTAGGTATTATTGGAAGATACCATAAAACCTTCGCAGGGGAACCCTTTGTGCTATTGTAGTCAAAACTAGATTCACCCGACTTCACTTTGTAGCGCGACCAATTACACGCAGGGCACTTATGAAAATTCTCAAAATCTTTTCGATACAATATGCAGTCATTGGGACATGCATGTATTTTCTTATACTCCACACCCATCGGACACAATATCTTCTTCGCATCATACGTACGTTTTGGCAGCGTGTTACCTATGGGAAGCATGTCTGCCAACAGCTCAAGCAATTCAGTGAATCCCTTATCAGTCCACCCATGTATCGCCTTCAAATTGATCAATTCTAACGAAGTAGACAACCGTGTGTATTTTTTGTTGCAACCCAAATACAGAGGTTGATCTTTGTCTTTGCACAAAGCATCATATTCATGCTCTCGCTTAAAAGATTCAGGACCAACGTCACGTATCATGTCCTCCATTCGATCATCCATATCTTCATCGACTTTCTCACTTTTGGACACACTTGGGTTGTCGGTTGATTCACCATGCCATATCCATGTGGTATAACCTGGTAAGATCCCATAAACAAAGAGATGGTTCCGTATTACACTTGGTGGTTGTGGGGCCCGATTCACACAATTACAACAAGGGCAGGAATAAGTTACATCAGTTTCGGGAACATCAGTTCTGGGAACATCAGTTCTAGGAACACCAGTTTTGGGACGAACTGCTTGAGCAAAAGTTAAGAATTCTTCGACTCCTTTCGCATACTCATCACTCAAACGATTACTTTGCATCCAACTACGATCCATGACTACGCTCCAAATAATCGACCAAGTATTGTTAAAACAAAATCAAACTATCACATCTAACCAATATAGTAAAAATAAATTCATAAATCAAAACAAGTAAAAATATAAATGTATTTAACATTTATAAAAATTACAAAGTAATTGCCCACACCAAGTTGGATGAAGAGATCAAAAATCATCAATTCTTAAGAAATTATCACAAGTAAAACAAGAACACAAACATGATAGAACAAGACCACGACAGGGCGCATCATTGCCCACTGACAATGTTCATTATTCAAAAACCTAAATCAACATAAATTAGTTTCATCAACATAAACATACACACGTGTTACCGGGACGTATAAATTACTTAAACTAGTAAATTCATGGTGGTTGTGGTCAAATATATGTGCAGTAAGCGCAAGTGCATAACTAGACATATATTAATATCAAATCACCCACAAAAATTACTCACTCATACTTGAACTGGTGGTTGAATGAGGAATGTAACAAATAAAAAAGGACAAGTATAAAACAAAAATAAAGCAATTTATGCAGCAACATATATGCAACTAGTACAACAGCTTAATCTCTTGGTTGAGCACTGTCATCATATTATTAGTTTACCCGAAGCTATTATGTACTCGCCAGCAGGAGTTGCCTTAATCATACTAATACTATCATAAATTTGAGGGGAAAAGGTAACTATTTCTCAAAAATTAGTTTTAAGTTCTTGCCAAACACAAACCAAAGCTTGTCGAAACAGTAGGCAAAAGAAGAGGCATCACATACACACCTGTTACAAGAACCAAACCAGATGGAAGCTGCTTCAGAAAAACAACCCTCTTTCCCTTAAATCTCCCTGCAAGAAGAATCAGCACTGTCCCCATGGAGTAATGCTTGCCTTGAAAACAAATACAGTTTTAGGGTTTGGGGTAGATGACAATTAACGTAATACCCCAACAAATACAGCGTACTGTGATTGAAAATTCTCCTCTCAAGAAATGTAAAGACAATTTAACTGAAGATATGAAAAGACAAATCACTCAAGTAGAGGTAGATCATATTCAATTGATGATTAGATTAGAGTCCAAAATTGAGAGGATGTAGAATGACTTTCCAAAACTGATTGGAAACATAAATTTAATTAAACATAAAAAGCAAAAATGTATATCAGCAGCAGCTCACCTCAAAACCACCAAATACAATCCGCTCATCTACCCCAATGAGCCTTCTAAGCCAATCATGTTTTGCAGCTGAATCTGTAGCAAAGAACATTACACACCATCATAAATTAGTATTATCCATAAAACATAGTGATTTAATACTGGAAATTTGAAGGAAAAAAATACCATAACAAAAATATATTGCCAAAAGTAAAGAAGAGGGAAATATAAGTAGAGTTAATAAAGATGCATCACAGGGTACTACAGATACTTCAAATGCAATAAAATGATAAATGCAGAAGATGACGGAGAGAGAGAGAGAGATAGAGAGAGAGAGAGCAGCACCAATCACCACTCCTTCATCAAATGTTCTGATGTTCACCTATGATATGAAAATGATCTCAAAATAAATTGAACATTAAAATAATGAAGCCTATTCTAGTTGTCTTATGTTTATCAGCATCTCCCTGAAAAGTTAATGGAGGGTGGGTAATAACAACTCATATTGCTAACCAATATGAACCAAAAGAGATCAAAGAAGATAACTACCACCATTCTTGCAGAGCTTTTATTGTTATCGATTTTTTTAAAGTTCTAAGTTACCCAAAGACTCGATGTATCCTTCTAGGCTTCCAGTATATATATCATGCTCATAGTCTAATAATCAAGGTCAACAATACTCATTATTCAGGTATAACTTATCAGCTTTCAGTTTTTTTGCTTTATATTTAGATACCCTAACTCTAATTCTCCCGCATATGGATAGCAAGACAGGACACAAAAACTGCAAGGATCATAAGTCCTCAAATGAGCTAAAATTGACAAATAATGCATTAACTTTATTTAATTACGGAAACATTTCAAGACATTAGTGGCATATTTACAAAATAGTTTAGATTTCAAGCCACTTAAACTAACCAAAGGTGTAATTATGTTACAAAATAGTTGGGGTAATACTTGCCCTGTATTTGAGACTTTTTGTAGGGTTTGGGGTAGAATGAATATATTACTAAGATTATCACTCACCACCGCCCAAACTTACCAAGATTAAAATGAAACAAACTTAGGGTTCAAGTGAAGAACACGGAAACGAACTTAGGGTTTCAAGCGGAGAAAACGAAAACAAAGGGTGAGGAAGAGAATGAAAACGAAAACAAAGGGAGAGGAAGAGAACGAAAGCCAAGATGCTTACCATTTGAAGATTCTGAACGAACTGAGCTTGAAGATTCTGAACGAAAACGGTGAACGAAAACGAAAACAGTGAACGAGCACCGCGACGGCGACAACGACGGGGAGGGAGGATGACGAGGGCGAGGGAGGACGGCGGATGCTAGGGTGAACGCTTGAATGAGAGTGAGAGACTGAGAGGCTTTAGTGTTTGAGAGCTGAGAACGAAAGAATGAGAGTGAGAGACTGAGAACGCGTGAATTTTGGAAATAAAATGGGACCTTTAGCATCGGTTGTTTAAACAATCGATGCTAAATGTACGCGGGAAAAATGAAAAGTTGCACTTAATTGTAAAATTGCCACCGTGTCCACATTTAGCATCGGCTGTTCAAACAACCGATGCTAAATGATGCTTTCTAAAGTCATTTTTCCACTAGTGGTTGATCGATGTGAAAATAGAATAGATGGATGTACAATAATGAAGTTGGAGAGGTAGCTAACGAAGTTTTATTTATAGAAAAAATAGTCAATAGACGAGCATCCTCTTCAACTTAATTTTACTCGATTCACACATTCCTCCTCCCTCTTACAATGTGGTTTGAGTCTAACTCAACCCTACAAAACTGACTTGTAAGGTGAGGGTTCCCTTTATATTATATACTTTTATGAGACCATATCTCCAGTCAATGTGAAACTTGGATTTCTCCAAATACATCCCCTCACGCCCAACACTATTAGGCTTGGTGTGTGGATAATAATGGTGGGTGGCCCAAATGATCTAGGGTAGACTCTAATACCATCTTACAATGTGGTTTGAGTCTAACTCAACCCTACAAAACTGTCTTGTAATGTGAGAGTTGCCCTTTCCATTATATACTCTTATGAGGGCACATTTCTCCAGTCAATGTGGGATTTGGGTTTCTTCCAATACTCCCAAACAACTTATCCCGGAATTAAAATTCTATTTGTGGGGAAAATGAATTGGAATTTATTACTTTTGTGGGGAAAGTAAGATTAAAAGAATAGAGGATGATAAAATTTATTCACACGGTGCCTAATGGGAGTTCTATTAAGATTGAAAGAGTGTAGGAAGATAGAATTTGTTTAGAAGGTGCCAAACGTGGTTCCAAGCTTCCTTTTTTTTTAAATGTTAACCGAAATTTACTAGATTTATGGGGAAAGAGAACTCAAAATTAATGATGTGTGTAATATTCAAAATAAATTATGCTATTGATGGAGTATGATGTCTCTTAAATACATTGCAAAAATATACAGAAGAGTGTTGGAGAAGGTATTGCCTGAGAATGTGACACCCAGGCACGGATCTACTAGTACTCCCTCCGTTCCTAAACTTTGGTACTTTTGAGATACCAATGTACAATTTACTTAATTTTTCTAAGTTTACCCTTTATCTTTAATTAATTGTCACTATTCACAATATTAACTCCTTTGGATTTCCAAGTTAGTGGACTTCTTGAAGCCAATTAGAGTGTGGTTTTATTGATTTATTGTTTCTTTTCTCTTTCCAATAATTTCAAAAAAATAAAATACAAATTGGATATTAATGCTACAAATGGGTACTTTAGTAATTAGGTATTGCAAATTTATGATTTCTTAATTTGTGTGAAACACTCCAAAAGGATCAAAGTTTAGGAACGGATGGAGTAACATATTTGGGGCACTTGCTCCCACTTAAAAAAATATTTTGGTTAGAGATGTATAGAAATAATTTATTTTGCCCCAATAAAAAAATGAAGATTGCTTCTATAAGATAATTTTTTAAATTAAATGTCGAAATTTCACAAGAGATAAATAAAATAGAGAGTATGTTGTTACTAATTTTACCTTTTTAACTACATAATTTGTAGAAATTTAGGTATTTTAGAATTTTTTTTAAATGAAATTATGTCTTTTGTAAAAACTTGCATTTTTTTGAAAATATATTATTGGCTATTTTTTTTGCCCCCACTAATAAAAACTTCTACATCCGTCCCTGGTGACACCTAGAAAATTATATCGTTGTAGATGTTGTTTACTACCTTTAATTACTCTGACAAATCATTATAGAAGTAGTTAATATTGTGAAACTTAGTGGTTAATACTTAATGTAGTTTTTCAATTGATTCATCAATTGAAATAATTTTGTGCAACATAATTATTTAGAATAAAAACAAGTGAAGCCGAGTGAATAAATATAGAAACCCAGCCTTACATAAATTTCCTCAACCCAAACCCAAAATACGAACATTAACCACCTCCATAAAATTTGAGTTTCCCAATGCAAAGTTTGGATTTGACACCACAATTCATCGCCAAATGCACATCTATATATATAACATTTGAAAAGGAATCTCATTTATTGCTATTCCACGTGACACTCCTACAACAATTTGGTAATTAATATCCTTTTTTGTAATTAATGTTATATAAATACTATACATAATAAAGACTAAATAAAATATTTTTCTAATGTATCCATATTGTATTCCAAAAAATTATTTAATTTATCAACACTCAAAGACTTTTTGATTAAGAGTTATTTAAGTATATTTTCTAAAAAAAATTAATTAGTGCCACTTTGACTATTAAAATTTCCCCCTACCCAATTTTTTAAAAAATAAAAAAGTAATTAATTAAAAAGTTATATTATAAAAAAATCATTATGAATATAAAAGTTAAGTGACTGATTTGATTTAATTTTTATGTCAGTAGAAATTTATGAGTATTGTAATTAATCACTTTTTTTTACAAAATTATAACGAGTCACTTATTAAATCGCTTCCGTGCATATTCGATCTATTTTATTGTATTTTACATTTCAAATTTAATAATATTAGGTTTTACAAATTATTAAAAATACATTTTAGAATGTATCTTAAGGCCCAAATTTTTAGATGTTAGTCTCTTAGACATGTCACGTAGCAATAATAATAATAATAATAATAATAATAATAATAATAATAATAACAACATGGAAAAACACAACTCTTTTTTACCTTAGGAACAACTTAATGTGACAGGATACACGTAATTTAATATTCTAAGTAGTTTTTATATTTGAAAATTCTATTATAATGTAATGATTTATCTCTAAATTAATTTTAAAAATAAGTAAAAGACTACTACTCTTTCTTCTTTAAGCCAATTCTTCTAATATCATTAGTTAAAATTTTAAAAATATGTTAAATTCCAGAATTTTCAAGGTTTGTTAAAAAAATTATTGGAAAAAATGTCACATTATTATTGCCTCTGAATAATGAAATTCACGTTTTCTTTTCCCATTTTTTGAAATTATAAATTTCAAAAATAAACTCTCAACGAGTAAAAACATTTTTTTTGGTTCATTTTTGTCTTTGGTTGATACACTTAAAAATAGGAAAGACACTTGATTTTGTTTAGACTGGAAGATATTTTTATTGAATAAATCTATAATGGTCAAAGTAAAAAAAAAAACATGTATTTTAACTGTGTGGAAAAAAGTTAACAACTGTTTAGACAAACAAATTTCAAGTTTTTTTATACTTTTTGACATTTTTATTTAGAGAAAAAAGTATTTTTGATTAGGGGTGTTCAGTGGTTTGGGTATCCGAACCAATCCGTTGCCCAATCCAAATTGAAGCATTTCGTTCGGAAAACTTTTGGAGAAGGCAATGGTTCAAGATTCAAGGGTTTAATCGTGTTTGAACCAGAGCGATTATTAAACTGGTGAACACACTGATTATATAATATAGGGTTAAATATGTTTTTAGTCCTTACAAAATTTCACTATTTTGTTTTTAGTCCCTATAAAATTTTTCATCGACTTTTAGTCCCTATAAAATTTCAAATTTTCGTTTTTAGTCCCTATAAATGCCAACTAGTGTATATCC
The DNA here is from genome assembly GCA_963573325.1 of Astragalus glycyphyllos. Lineage (NCBI taxonomy): Eukaryota > Viridiplantae > Streptophyta > Magnoliopsida > Fabales > Fabaceae > Astragalus > Astragalus glycyphyllos. The sequence goes on from OY754308.1 coordinate 67,835,987, forward strand.
ATTGAATTTTTGAGTGATGTTTTGCATACATAATGAGGACATTATAAACATTTCTTCCAGAAAAACTTTGAATTTTTTAACAACACATAAATTAAATCTAAATTTTTTAAGTGCAAAAGATTCGATAAACAAATTAAAGGAAATACTAACCTAGAAATCAAATTTTGATTTTATTTTTTGTGAGGGAGATATTTTTAATATCTTTAACATGTATGCAAAATATCATTCAAAAATTCTAAAGGTATACACGAGTTTACATTTTATAGGGACTAAAACAAAATAGTAAAATTTTATAGGGACTAAAAGTTGACGAAATTTTTTATAGGGACTAAAAACAAAATCGAGAAATTTTGTAGGGACTAAAAACATATTTAACCCTATAATATATTGAGTGATAAAATGCACATAAGTGGTGAAGAATTGGAAGAAATGTTATAAGTAGTAAACATCCAATGAAATGCAAATATATATAATATAATATTATAAATTAAGTGGTGAAGAATTGGAAGAAATGAAAAATATAAAAAAGACATTATGGCTTGAAATAAACTTAAAAGTTAAGGAGGTGGTTTATAGTCCCCACTGCAGCCACCATTTTTTTTTTGTAAAAACACTTACTAGAGAGAGCCCGCAACATAGAAAGAAAAAGGCTGAACAAGACGATGAAAGACATGACAACATCAAAGAGAGTGTATATGTGAGAGTGCTTGGGAGAGATAAAGGATGAATAAGCCTTTTAATGAAAACTAAGAGAGTGTTTGAGTAGCATTATTGCTCCTAAATTAGCCCCACATTGGATATGTATAGTTTTAGCAACCTGAGTGATTGTTATAAATAGAACATCAGGGGCTTGCTTAAACTAAAATTTGTGCATTGGCCACTAGCCATGTTTGGTCAGGACACATGGGGTGCATTGGCCAATCATTTTTTTTTTAAAAAGCTGTTCAAAATTTTTCCCGTGAACTATTTTAGACTTTATGTTCTCCATTTATAACAGTTTAAATGTTCAATAGTTTTGGGCCTTAACCGAACCGCTTCCCTCTCCGGTTCATGGTTCAACTAACCAGTTCGATTTTCTAAACCGTGGTTTTTAGTCCAAATAGAAAGTATATACATTGCTAACATACTACTACTAAAAAGCAATTAAGAGTATGATAGCATATGCTTGGTTTTTAGTCCAAATAGAAAGTGTATACATTGCTAACATATTACTATTAAAAAGCAAGTGTGAGTATGTTAGCATATGCCTTCTTCACGTATATTATCATATTATATGATTAGCTGTTAAACATTGTTGCTGTAAAAATTAGCAAAATCATTTCTGATGAAGAAGATAATTTTCTCATGAGTTTAGTTGGTTATCACTTATCAGCAAAATGATATTTACATATATATTGTTTTGCAACTTGGGGAAGGAATTATTGACAAGTTTATGAAATTGAAGGTTGTTGCATTAAATGATTGATTTGCATGGGTGTTGCTAATATTGCTTTGAAGATAAGGAGTCAATGAGTTATCTTACTGAATAATTCAAGTTACATTCGGAAGGGAGTTTTCGAATTTGATAATTCTTTATGGTGGCTACTGCAATATCTGATATAAAAGTTAGTAGAATTGATGGAAAACGATAAATTAGAAATGCAAAGGGGAAGAACCCAAAAATATGTAGGATTGATATTGAGATATATTTGTTACAAGCACTGCTCTCCAAGCTTCGAGTATTATTTTTACTCAATCTTGATTGAGAGGTAGGTGACTCGGTAGTGGATTGTCTTGACCAAATATATGACCTGACATGACCATGTTATGATATGATCATTAATATCGTCATATTTAGAGCTAGAGTATGCGATGAAGAACTCTAATAACCACATTATTTTTTGGTCTACTTATATGAAATGAAAAATAAACACCACACACACACTACTACTGCTCACACCTGAGTTTGAACTCAGCAGCCGACGTCCCCATGAGGGACAAATCACCACAATATGATATTGTTCTTTTGTGTTTTGACAATGATATCATAAGTAAATACAATCAAGAGTTTGACCACATAGGCTTACAATCATAATCATAATCATAATCATATCATATCATAAGTAAATACGTGTGTGGCATCCACCTCAGCTTTTATTGAAAATTAATTTCGAAATATATCTCAAAAATGAAGAATCAGGGGATCGAACCCCCTTCCTCAGACCCACAATTTCCAACACTAACCATTTAAGCAACCACATTTTGTTGTAACTAAAACGTATTATACAATATATACCCTTTTTTCCTTTTATTTCTAGCAAAACCTATTACCTACTAATTATATTTATTTATATGTATTTTAATGCTTATATATTACATTTATATATCATATTTATTTGACATCTAATATTTTGTATCACTTTCCATAGATTTTAGATTCTATATATTTATTAACTAGAATGTTATTAAATATGAATAATTTTATTCATTTTCAAATTTATTTTTAAATTCAAAATTATATATAAGTAAAAAATATTGACTTATAATATCTTACATTTTCTAATTCTCATATTAATTTAACGCCAAATTTAATGATATCGGGTCATGCGGGTCAATTAGCGACCCCTCGGTTCGACCATTGACCCAATGACCTAGTGACCTGCTCTGGTCGATCACCGGGTCAGTTTTAATAATATTGATTAAAGTTGATTGTTTCAAAAAAAACAAAAACAAGTAATGAATACAATGCTAATTTTGTGGATCCAGTAATGAATACAATGCTAATTTTGTGGACTCAATCTCTCTTCAATCAAGTTTTCTCAAATATTTTGTATCACTTTCCATAGATTTTAGATTCTATATATTTATTAACTAAAATGTTATTAAATATGAGTAATTTTAATGATTTTCAAATTTGTTTTTAATTCAGGATTATATTAAATTTAAAAATATTGACTTATAATATCTTACATTTTCTAATTCTCTTATTAATTTAATACCAAATTTATTGATATCGGGTCATGCGGGTCAATTAGTGACCCCTCGGTTCGACCATTGACCCAATGACCCAGTGACCTGCTCGGGTCGATCACCGGGTTGGTTTTAATAACATTGATTGCAGCTGACTGTTCCAAAAAAATAAAAACAGCAAGTAATGAATACAATGCTAATTTTGTGGATCCAATAAAGAATACAATGCTAATTTTGAATGGAATTTCGGCCGGAACCACTATCGAGAGAAGATGGAGACTATCAGAAGCACAAGAGCAACAAGGTAGCCGGGTTGTTACAACATAGGTGCTGAACCTGTTTTGGATTCTTTCCGTAAGTATTCTTATAATTGCATATTGGTTTTCCCCATTCTTTTCAACTTTAAATTTTTTATTTCATTTACCAATATTCTGTCTTTTGCATTGCTCTTTCATTTTAGTACATGTTGGGGTTGCAAAATATAAAACTAGAATTCAATTTTATTTTTTATTTGCACATGGCATTCAACTTACTTTAAGTAGTAATTTTGGGTTCGTGTAAGTAACTACTAAGCAATGATGGATATGATGTGGATAGACGGAATACAATTATTCAAATCCAAATATTAAAATTATCATAAATAGTAGTGCAATTAGGATATTGTGAAGCTGTCTGTCATATATAAATTTATCTTAGGTTATTGTGAAGCTGTCTGTTATATATATGATATTGAATTTGCAACTTTTATTCTGTTTAATCACGATGCAGTGAGCCTGATTGAAAAGTCTTGCTCATAGCTTCTTGAATTCTCGGATGAGCTTTTAGTGTTTTAAATAGGGATACTACTGAATATCCAACAATATCTAATACTTATTTATTGAATATAAATCTTATGGGTTTTCCTAGGAACATATCTGACCTCATTGGTAGGTTCTCTTCAAAGTTCATATGAGGGACTCATCGAGAATATATTTGAGAAAACATTTCATGTTTGAGGGATTATGATTGATTAGGACTTGCTTAAAAAGTTCAAAGATAAATCAAATGTTGTTAAGGTGAAGCGTAAATCTTAATTTTCAATAGCGTTCATAGTTTTAAGCTAAGACTTTCCAACAAATCATAATCCATAACATTACTTACACTGTTAGAGACAATGTCTCGATCGTCAATGTAAGAGGATTTCGTGGATACAATTTCACAGCTTTCACCAAGAGAGAAATCCTAAGATAAAATAAAATTTGAACTAATGGTTCTTTTTTTGCACAGTCACTATATCCCACTAAATTTGAGACTTCTCTCAAACCCTATCGCGTGATGTGAAAAGCGGTGCTGCTCTGTATTCCTTTTGTTTGCTCTCAATCTTTTTTTTTTATCATCACTCTCAATCTTATTCCTAATACTGAGTAATAATAATTAGATTGCAATATATCGTTCCATATTTAGTTTTTTTTACAAAATTAGATTAGTCGCTGGCAAAGTCATTGGATACTAATAATATGATAAAAAAACCTAATCTAATGCATCATTATGCTTTTATTGATTATTAAGTAAAATATTTATCATTCTCCAACTACTGTTGTATATCGCACGTATGATAAAAAAATTTAATCTAATGCATCATTATGTTTTTATTAATTATTAAGTAAAATATTTACCATTCTCCAACTATTAATTATTTTTGTCAAAAAAAACTATTAATTATTCAGTCATAGATGTTACAATAGAATGAATATATAAGGTTTAATAAAATAAATATATATATATATAATGTTCATATTAAAATAAAATATCATAAATTATTATCAATTAAAAAAAATTATACCTCATTAATTATGGAGCTTTATAGGCAATAAGATATGGGGAATAAGACCCTTTTAAAAAACAAAATATGGGGAATAAGCAATACTAATATTGATACTCTAATTTCGTTTTGTATCTTGCTTTCAAACTTATAACATCAAATATTTTAGGTTTAATTACATTTTTGGTCCCCCTATATTAGTTCATTCACGATTTTGGTCCCCTAACCAAAATTGGTCAAACTAATGGTTGAAGTGGTACTAAGATAAATGACGTGACATCCCATGTTTGAGTGCCACATGAAATTTTTAATTAAAACATAATATTTTAATAGAACAATTTGTTTTTTAAATAAGTAATAATAAACATCCCAATATCTGGTAATAAAATATTTTTAATCTACTTTTTTCCAACTTACTGGCTCTCTTTCTCTGCGATGAAGGTTCGGAGATAGCAAAGTTTGATGTTACTCAAGGTGGAAGTTTGATGAAGATCATGAGGAAGATCTTAGAGTGACCAAATGATATTTGTTATGTATACTTATGGATTGATGTATTGTTTCATCCTTCCCTCACAGTCTCACACTCGACTAAACGAGTGCTTTCTACCTGTACGTGGGAATCTCGACGGGGACTTTTTCCATGTGGAGACGGGGACGAGAGAGATAATTCCCCCGCTGTCAACTCTGGGATGAGGTTGAGGATGGGGACGGGGATCATTCCGCTGTCTGAGTACATTATATGTGTTTTTTAATTAAAAATATTAATAAAAAATAAAAATGTGCTAACTGCTATCTTTTATTCTCAATTTTATTTTTTGAATATCAATAAATAAAAGGATGACTAAATTTTATATTAAAATATTAAACTATGATTTTTTAGTTTAACTATAATATTTTTTAGTATATAATTTAATCTAATAAACGTGTCCTACTAAAATTTGTCATTGTGGGTTTATTTTCTAAGGTGTCCAAAGTAGTCAATTTCTTGACATAATATACGTAAACATTCAACTGGCTCTTTTTTAATCCCCAAACAACAATTTCAAAATTTAAGTTAAAAGGAAATGTATACCCGTGCTGGCACGGGTGATACATACTAGTTGTTCTTAAAAATAACAAATTAATATTTTTTTGATAGGCATTATACATAACAAATTAATTTTTGATAGTTTAAATATTATTTTCAAATCACAAAAAAACAACATGATTTACTTATACACGAATTTTTCTACTAACTTACAAAATATAAATTATTTGACAACAATTTCCAATAGCATACTTATACCCGTGCGTGCATGGTTCAATTATTCTTGTTCAACAGAAGTGAAAAGTTATGAGCATTAATATTTCGAGGACAGGAAAACTTCACAAATGCTTTCAAATTTAATGTTCATACCATCTAATATAGAACCTCCAAGAAAGCCTTTCTTTGTTCACACTATGCTTAACAATGTATAAATTGTTTGCGCAACACAACCAGAGTCTGTCCTTCGTGGTGTTGATCAAGAAAATGCAGAGTTGACAGTCATGGAGGCTTTCCCCATAGATTAGTTAATAGCTAATATATTTTACTTTTCACATGAAGAAGGAGAATAGAATTCAAAGAAGATAACTTAGGGTTAGTTGATGTGCCGGTGAAAAAGATGGTGGATTAGAAGATAACTTAGGGTTTCAACACCTTTGATGTAGAGAAACAATTTCACAATCAAGAAGAAGAGATATGAAAATGAATTTAGAAGCTTTCTGTTTTAAATACACATTAGCGTGCTAACTCATTAAAAATGTCCACGCGGACTTTTGTTAGCCATGTGTGAAAATGAAGTAACGATCATTAAAAGTGGTGATAGAAAAAAATGCAAAATGGAAAAATTAAAATAAATTTTTATAAGAACCAAAACCAAAATTTCCTAGTTGGAGAGCCCACAGTTGATAATTTATGGGCAATGAAGGCTATGCTACGAATTTTTGAGCTTACATCGGGCTTGAAGGTGAACTTCTCTAAGAGTCGTGTCCTAGGGGTGAATGTGAATCCTCTCTTCCTTGCCTTGGCAGAAGGATTCCTTCACTATAAGACTGGGGTAGTTCCTTTCAGGTATCTGGGTCTCTCGGTTGGGGCTAACCCCCGAAGATTGGCCACATGGGACCCTCTTGTGATTGGCCTTCGGCATAGGGTCCAATCTTGGAGAAATAGGTTTATTTCTTTTGGGGGTCGAATTGTACTGCTCAATTCGATTCTCAATAGTATTCATATTTTTTTCCTTTCTTATTTTAAGATGCCAACAGGGGTGTGGAAGAAACTGGTTTGGATTCAGAGGGACTTCATTTGGGGTGGATGCTCTTCACGGAAGCGAATTCCTTGAGTGAGATGGTCGGAGGTGTGCAAACCAAAGATTGGGGGAGGTCTTGGGGTCAAGAACCTTAGGGCTTTCAATTGTGCTCTGCTTGGCAAGTGGCGGCGGAGGCTTTGGGGGGGGGGGGGGGGGGGGGAGGAATCTCTTTCGAGTGAACTGCTGGTGGCCGACCTGGTGGAGAGATATTTGCCTTATGGGTTCCACACTGGTGGAGGCAGGAGATTGGTTTGGGGATAGAGTTGTGCGGCGTGTGGGGAACGAATCATTGATATCGTTTTGGCATGATACTTGGGTAGGCCTGCATCCTTTATCTTCGGTTTTTCCGAGGCTTTTCCTCGTTTCAGATTTGAGCAATGGTCGCTTGTGTGAGTTCGGGAGATGGGTGGATGGGGTATGGATATGGTCCATTTGGTGGCGACGATCTCTGTTTGTTTGGGAGGAGACTCTAGAAAGGGAATTGCTTGCTATGATCCAGCCGGTGGTTCCTAATCTAGAGGAGGATGACTGGTCTTGGCTAGGGGATATTTCTGAAGTTTATTCAGTTAGTTCAGCATATACTGGGCTTATGGAGAACTCTGCTTTAGCGGTTGGGATTTCAGATGATCAGGTGGTGTCTATGGGAAGATTATGGCAGAGTTTGGCTCCTCCTAAGGTTATTGCATTCTCATGGCAGCTACTGCTAGATAGACTTGCTACTCGGGGGAATCTTCTACGTCAAAGGGTTATTCAAGATCCAGCTTTGGCGTCATGTGCTCTTTGTGGAGCTTCGATGGAATCTTCACTTCATCTATTCCTACATTGTCCCTTTGCTATGACGGTGTGGTATGGTATTTTCCGTTGGTTGGGGTGGCAGCTTCCCTTGCCCCCAGATTTGTTTTCATTGTTTGCTGCTTTTTGTGCTTTTGACAGAGGATCTAGGGGGAAGCGGGGTTTGAATTTGATTTGGCATTCCGTATTATAGGTGATTTGGGAGGTTCGAAATGGTTGGATCTTCTCCGCCACTCGCTTAGATTGTGGGCAGGTGTTGGCAAGGATCCAATCCCTTTCATGTCATTCATAATATAAACATCATTTGCTATCCGCTAGCTTATCCACTAACCGCTAACTGCTAGCTTATCCACTAACCACTATCTGCTATTTTTTACCAACCAGAGCCTAAGTAGTCTTTGCTTAACCCTATAAAATATACACGAATTTGAAATATAAGTTGACATTTTTATCACCAAAACAAAAGTATAGGCAGCGATCTCACTTTTTTTTGGGTACACAGCGATCTCTTTTTTATTTATACAAGAACTAGAAATAAGAAATTGAAAACATGTGTGTCCACTGTGAAGTACCTAAACCCTAGTATTCATTGAGGACTAATTTGGGGTAATCAAGTCAAAGATAATTCAAAAAGGGTCTCCATTTCCATTTCCATTTCCATCGAAGCTAGCTATGGCCCCTAGACTTCTACTGTGCGGCGACGTTTTAGGACGACTTAACCAGCTCTTCAAGCGCGTCTCGTCGGTGAGTCCCTCTGTGTCATTCTAGGGTTTTCTTATTATTATTATTATTATTATTATTATTATCAGTTGGAGGCGTTGCAATGAATCAATTGAAATCCAATTGAATGAGTTTTATTTCAGGTGAACAAATCGGCGGGTCCATTCGACGCGCTCTTGTGCGTTGGTCAGTTCTTCCCGGACTCACCGGAGCAGCTGGATGAGTTTATGGCTTATATCGAAGGTGGGTCCCACATTCCCCTCCTAACTTACTTCGTCGGCGACTACGGTGTCGCCGCCCCTAAGATTTTGTCGGCTGCTTCTAAGGACCCCGCTAACAGCGGTTTCAAGATGGACGGTTTGAGGGTTTGTGATAATTTGTATTGGCTGAAAGGCAGTGGCAAATTCAACCTCTTAGGTATGCTTCCTATACCCAACCTTCTTATGTTTTTCATTCAATGTCAATATCAGTCTCCAAATTGTTTTGAAGATAATATAATTGCTAATTAGTACTTGGCAAAGTTTTGGGATCAAATTTACTTAATCTTTTGTGCTTACGGGGAACATATGCTTCTATTGAATGAATCTCTGAGAGTGTTTTGGCAAATGTGTTTTGCTTTTACTTGTTGAGTATGCTGCTGTTAGTTGTGATCCTTAGTAGGTAGTAGGTTAGGTAGCGCGTACTAGCAATTATAGGATTAAGAGATTTTTTTTTGTAAGAGATTGGTAATTGTTTGCCTTAAGCGGTGAATTTGTTATTGGGAATTGAAATTTGTTTCTTATTTGTCACACTTATATGCAGGGTTATCTGTGACCTATTTGTCTGGTAGGAAATCATCGGATGTTCAACTGTTTGGAACTTACAGTCAAGATGATGTTGATGCTTTGCGAGCAATAGCCGAGGAACCTGGAATTGTTGATTTGTTCTTGACATATCCTTGAATTTACATGGATTAAGTCTTTACCAGTCTCAGTCATACTTTATCCTAGCTTTAATGCCACTTGCTTATATTCTAGGATGTAATCTGTTTGTTGATTTCCTTGATTCATTTCACTAACGAATGGCCAAGTGGAGTCACAAATAGGGCAGCTGCTTCAGACATACCCACGAGATTCTCAGATTCTGTAGGCATTGATTCAACAATATCAGAGATAGTAAAAGAGATCAAACCACGGTAATTGTTGGATAAATAGGTTGCAGTACCTTATTACATTGTTAACAAGAAAATGGGATTTGGTTGGACTGATAGTTAGGAGTTAATAAAATTATAAAACTTGGTGGGGACTTATGAAGACCTTGCTTATGCGAGGTTAACTCCTATTCACTAGATCAGGATTAGTGTCTTATTTTCTATAGGATTTTATTTTTATGCCAAATGGGCCTTTTGTGGACTCTCTTGTGGCCTTTGTGAAAAGTAGCCTATGATCATCACAGTTTTCCTGAGGATTTTTTTTTGGTAGCTATCACATTGCAGGTTCTAAAGGTATATACTATGCCCGTGAACCATATTCCAATGTTGATGCTGTGCATGTCACTCGTTTCATAGGGCTTGCATCTGTTGGAAATAAAGACAAGCAGGTTTGGCTTTTCTTCTTTATCAAATATCTATATGTTTTTGATTTTATTTATTTGAAATTTGAATACTCTTCAACATTTTCATATGATAAAAGCTTTTACTTATATACTTATATACTTATCAATGTACTTTCTGAGCAGAGGGGGTGGGGGGACAGGGCCTAGTTAGTTTGGTAAATACTTAAATACGGAGTTGCTAGTTCAGATAGTACTTTATTTCTTTCGGAGAAAATAAACCCGCCTCTCACTCTCTCTCTCTAAAATGCCAGTACTTAATAACTTTTCGTTTCTGTAAAATTTTGTTAACTTTTGCATTTCAGAAATTTATTCACGCAATTTCTCCAACACCTGCATCCACCATGTCTTCAACTGATATTGCCATGAAAACTACAAATACAACCTTATCCCCCTATACATCTGTGGAGAAAAAAGATTCTCCAAAGGATATCACAAAGAGATCCAGTGATGGTATCTCTGATTCTCAATTCTGGAGATATGATGTTCCTCAAAAGCGACAGAAGCATGGAGCTGGAGATATTGATAAGCTGTGTTTCAAATATGTATCTTCCGACTCTTGTCCACGGGGAGAGAAATGCATTTTTCGACATGACATAGAGGCAAGGGAGCACTGTATGAGAGGTGTTTGTTTTGATTTTTTGAACAAGGGAACGTGTGAGCGGGGTCCTGATTGCAACTTTAGGCACAGCTTGCAGGATGAAGGTGATAATCCTTCCAGGAGGCCTAACTCTGGAAATACTAGGTCTGACAGGTTTTTCTTTTGACTTATTATATTCAATAATTAGTGTTCACACCAAAAAAAAATTCAATAATTAGTGTGCACTCCGTTATTTATGATACTTGATTTGTGAATTTGTTTGTTATATTGATACTAATAATATGTTGTTTAGTGATACTAATTGGTTTTATTATTCATCAACTTTGTCTGTTTGGTTGTTCCTTGTTCTTTTAAACTTTAAAGTTTTTTTGTCCTTGACCAATCTATCCTACAATACAACTGCAGATCAAAAGAATGTTGGTTTTGCTTGTCAAGCCCCAATGTGGAGTCGCATTTAATCATAAGCATTGGAGAAATTTACTATTTGGCACTGCCTAAAGGTCCACTTGTCGAAGACCATGTGCTGATAATACCAGTTGAGCATATGCCAAATACCTTATCCCTTTCTTCTGAATCTGAAGTTGAGCTCGTAAGGTTTCAGAACAGTCTCAAGAGGTACTGCAAGAGCCAAGAAAAGGAAGTCATCTTTTTTGAGTGGGCTTCCATACGTGGCACTCATGCCAATATTCAGGTAAAGAGAAATTCTATTGCTACGTGCTAAGCCATTTGAAATCCAGATTTGGAAATGCTCTTTGTTTTGTTTATTTAACGAGCTAGCTTCTCCACCCTCTTCTACCCACTTTTCATGGATGTCCACTTTCCCCTTATAAAATTTTCCTAATTCCATGTTAGATATATCCAATCTGTTCTTCATTGTTTTAGTTAGATATTTTCTGCTCCCATAGTAGTAGTTTGTTAATTGTTTCTTTTCACCCTGCTTATTTTAGTTCAGATTTTATGTGACTGACTGTAGTTTTATATTCTCTCTCTTTCTCTATCTCATCGACATTTTACCCTTTTATGCAGGCGGTTCCCATTCAATCTTCCAAAGTTGTAATGGTTGAAAAAGTTTTCAATTTAGCTGCTCAAAAGTTGGGATTCAAATTTGTCACAAAGAAATGTAAGTATTAATCTTCAGGCTTCAGGGCATGCTTGTACTCCGTTGCTTATGTTATACGCTTCATATCTGGTTCTTTCAGTTCTTCTTAACCCATATCCCCCTAGCTTCCTAGTTTTTCATTGCCTTGTTACCAATATTCACTTGCAGATTATCTGGCTTGAAAAATTAATTTAATTTATTTACTCTTGTATATGCATTTTTTTTTTGTTCTCAAGACTTCAGTTGCATTCTTATGTTTTTTATTGCAACTCAGTTGATAGCATTTCTGATGGAAGAGAGTTTTTGAAGACACAAATTGATGGAAGCTCAAGCTTGTTCTATGCTGAAATTCCAGGTGGCACAATTCTGCTGCATCATGTTGAAGAGAAAGAGAGATTTCCTGCCCAATTTGGCCGCGAGGTAGCTTTCTAAAAGTGAACTACTAAGTAAATATAGAAGCATGATTAATGTGCTTATTTAGAAAAGTTAAGCTCTTGTATTTATTAGTAAGAGTTAAAATTTGTTAAAAAATTGAATCCAGGTTCTGGCGGGGTTACTTAATATGGCAGATAATGCTGATTGGAGGAACTGTAAACACAGCAAAGAGGAAGAGATGAAAATCGTTGGAGATTTTAAGAGCCGATTTCAAGAATATGATCCAAACTGTTGATTATTCATATATTAAATTTTCACTTTACAGTGACGACATGATGATTATAGTGACTTTTAGTGCATCTTTCGGTTATATATCCCCAATTGCTTGGAGTGCCAAATGTTGAACTCAGAGGTGCATATTTGTTTAGTTTTGTAATAAGCATTGGCATTCTGTTTGCTTGATTATTGGAACCAACTGACTTCCCATGGATTGGTGCTTAGGATGAGATATATGGTCCTACAGGATTTCAATCGGCCACTTTTCAATCAGTGGTTCCTGTGGTGAGTTTCACTTTCCTTTCCTAATTCGGACTCCCTTTTGCTTGCGTCTCTCTAATCCTGGATGGCATTTTTGTGTGAATATCATATGCACATAATATAAGCCTTGGTATTCTATATATTTCAGGCGTTGAATTGCCAAGCTGAACATTGGTCAACAAGCTGCTGCCACATTCATACTTTGGAACAATTTGGATTTCCACTTACTTTGTGCAAGTAAACTAAGGTATTCATGCTTGCTTCGAGAGACCGGGAGGTTGAGGGTGAGATGGGAGATTTGTTTCACCTTTCAAGTTTCGACGAAGGAATCAGTATCCTTCTATTCATGTTCCGATCTTCGATGATTTATACTTGCATTTGCTGATTCCTTCTTCTCATTGTTGAGATCTTCAAGGATATATACGTGCATTTGCCCAGGGTTAAAGTTCGTATAATTAGTTGACAAATCACAAATGTGTATTTCCTGAAAGGTCGGCTTCAACCTTTTTGTGTAAATTCAACTTTGTAGATGCGAGTGCTCTTGGTATTTATTTTCTTATAGATGCACATGCTAGTGCCTAATCCTCGATGCTTGCTTTGCCCTAAAGTGTGTTTGTTTACCCGTCAACACGTTTCAATGGATGTTTAATGGAAAGTTTCAATTTATTGTGACCCCGACGTGTTTGAATGGTTAGATGTAAAAATGCACATGTAGTAGCCCAACGCTAGCCCAGTGGGCCCGAAGGATCATATTTAGGAAATTCTTTTCACACTCCCTTTCTACTTTCTTCCACTTCTCTCACATACTTGGTATCTTGATACCAAGTGGCAAAATTTATCACTCGGGTATCTAGATATTCAGTGAAGGAGTGCAAAAAATGGGGAGGGGAAGTGTGAAGAAAAAACCCTCATATTTAGTCACTTTGCTATGCTCAATTTCGTTATTTTTGAACTTGGTTTGGATCATTGAACGAAACCCCTTTACCCCAACGACCAAGGTACCAAAGGTTTATGAAAAGTGTCAACGTCAAGAAATTAGAGGGTGGACACGTAGCCTGAAAACGGTGGGATGAGTAGGATTTTCGTGCCATGTGCATATTGGTCTTTGTAGCTTGCTTCTTTTAATTAATTGTCAAGGCTTTGAAATAGGAAAAAATCTTGATTCTATGGGGTTTGGACCTCCAGAGACTTAACGCTGTATTGAATTTAGGTCAAGATGTGTGAAGAGATCCCTGTTATTATAAGGGGGGCCTCTTTATAATTTTAGGGGTGGGGTTTTTTCTTCAACAAAGTCACTTGTGTAAAAATATTACTTTCATGGATTTTCAAGATATACGGCCAATCAAAATCTCCATATGGACCATATCAGTTCAATCTTAGTTAGCTGCGTAGCTTCGTAAAATTATAAAATATCTATGCTTACACAATTCAAAAATTATTTTATAGGTTTAAGCAATCGTCTTCTAGATATTTCTCTTTTTTTTTTTGTGGAGAAAATCCTAGATTTTTTATTGAAAAAAAATCTAGATATTTTGTCGAGAAAATTTTGCAAAGCAATCAATCCCTGTATTGTAGATTTCCGAAGTCCACGATTAGGTGCAATAATTTGACAACACTTTTGATTCTGTCGTCAAAGATCTTGTAGTGTGTGATTTCATTAATCTTAACGGCAAAATATCTTGCTAAAATTCCCAAGTCGGTTGCCAGGAACATTAAAAAATACATTTTCTAGCTCGTTAAATTTAGTAATTGACCCAAGGTCAATCCTGTTAAACATGCCATGCAATGATGCATGTGACCTGGACGGGAAAGCTTCACTACGATCCAAGAAAACAGTGATGGAGTGAGAATTGTTGTTGGGTTGGGGGAACTAGTAGCCGTCAAATCTGCACCGTCCATCGTGACAACCTCATGGGCCCTTCTTTTTTTCTCTAATAATGTGTCTCCTCTTGTCTCTCCCTGTCTCCCCTCAAAACTTCATCCCTTCACTTGTCTTGTCTTGTCTTTTTTCGTCCCCATTTTTTGTTTCGCCCATTTTCAGAAATATATGTACCACAAACCCATTAATTACCATTCTTTAGTACTTTATCACAAGCTTTTGTTTGATGGAAACTGTCAACCTCATAACATAATCCTCATTGAATTTTAGCCTTTCTTCTCTTCGATTGCCAAGAAAATAAATCAGTGGCCAATTCGTTGGGCAATACTATTAATAATCAACCTGAAAAATCATTGGATGCTGCAAAATGAAGAAAAAAACTTAGGTTAAGGGGACAGGTGCTAACTGATAATCACTTATTATTTTGATATTTGCCTTACTAACTAATAAAAAAAATGGCAAGTTTTGTTTACTGCCCATTGTAAAGAATGTCACGGGTGCCACAATTTTCATCTGTCTTGAAAAGTGCGATGGACTCTTCTCAGTTCTCACCAACTCCTTTTATACAATTTTTCTTTTTTAGTTTTTTCCCTGTTTCAAACTGTGGGGAGGGGTTAATTTTCTATTTAATTTTTTTTAGTTTTCTTTCCCCCCCATATCTCTACCCCACCTAACTATAACTACCTCTCTCAATGAAGGAAGAGAGGATTTGCTGTGTCATTAGTTTATTTATATTATTTTTAAGGTTCAGTGAAAGTGCATCTGAACTGTGAACTCACGTGTTATATTGATCAATTTTAACTTGGTTTAATTAACTAATGTCAGTGAAAAGACTTCAACTTTTACCTTTCACATGGAAATTTGTTAAACTCTGCCAATGTCATGCAAGTGCTAAACTGCTGATATTCACAAGATACATATTGTTTGGGTCTTGTCCTTTACACCAAAAGCAATTTGGGTTGCTCCACACACTGTCTTCTTATTGCTTTTGTGTCACTATACACCTTTCTTTAATGTACTCTCCTTTTGTTCTTGCTTCCAGGTACCAACTTCAAATTCTGTAATCTTTTTTCTCTCATTTGTTTTGAATCACTGCGCTTAGGAGGGTGTTGTCCTTAGAGGTTTGAATGGGATGTCGCTGGTTTTGGCACTGATGCTGCAGCTAGTGAAGGTCTGCATTATTGGCTTTGCAGTGGCAACCCAAGGATCCAAAGGTAGGTGCTTACTTAATCTTCAAACTTCTTTGTTGAAGTTAATTGTTTGTAAACTTCTCCATAGCTTGTATGATAATAACTACCCCATCTATGCTTAATTTTGCAATCAAATTTGAGCACCAGATATCTTCTTGCATTGATTAGTAATTGATTAGTATATGTTGAAGATAATGCAACGTGCTACCTGCTGGGTTTTGAAACTATTCTCTCACCTTTTTGTCTTGTTCTTATAAGATGACATGCAATTAGAAGTTTAGAACCAAGGACATTGGTTGCTTAGAACAATGTTGTTGATTTAAGGTTCTTAATCTTTAACTCCAAGCTTGGGTGCAAGTGGTTAATGCATTCCATCTAAAGGGATGGACTCGGCTTGTACCCGAGTTCGATCACTGAAAAGGGAACAAATTGGAGCTAGACTTTACATACCTTCTGGCCGAACTCTAGATTAGTCATGACCCCTTTCCCTTGGACACCATAGTAGGGTCAAAAACCTCCCAACCAAAAAAAGGTGCTTAATCTTTTTGGCTGCTGAAAACTACTGATTTGTTCTTCAGTTAATAATGTCTTCATGTCTATGTGATAATTGGTTCAAGACATGGAAGCACTTCTAATGAGGGTACTTTTTGCCTGTGATGTGATTTCTTGCCCCTTTGTGATCAACCATTATTTGAAGCTTGTGTGTTCCTTAAGAATCTGATGGCCCACTGTCTTGAAATTTGCAGATGTAGAAGAATATACAAAATTCTTGCAAATTTTTCTTCTTGATTGGACAAAATATTCTTTTCATAACCAACTATAAGTAATATTGAAATAAATACCAAGATTACAATTTACAACATGTTAAATTAAGGCTGAAATGAACCTGTATCAATATGTTTACTTGATTAAGGGTCCATCATATCTCGATCTCCAATATCTCTTCCTGTCATTCCTCCTGGAATAGAAACACTTGGTCCTATCAACCATGGAGATTCATGGGGAAACAGTGCATCAAGCTTACCATCAAATCCATATGGTATGTCTATATCATGTAAAATTGCTCAGTGTTTATTTAACTTATTCAGAATGCTTGTCCAGTTGGTTACTACATGCATTTGATACATAATGAACCTTCATGATCCAGGGTCATTTTTTCACCCTCCAAATACATTGCTTCCTCCAGCTTCAGCATCAGCCCCAACTCCGCAGAAAAGTAATGACATTGAACCATCCATCTCTCCAAGTTCAAGCCCTATAGCATTATCATCGCCATATGAAGTTGTTCCTTCACCATCAACAGTGCAAGGGAATATGCCACCATCTGTAAAATCAAGTCCACCACAAGGGAAAGCACCTTTTGTTAGGCCTCCTGCTGCTCAAAAAGCTAGGCAATCACATCACGCTCCCGAGCCATTGAGTTCATCACCTAAATCTCCTTCCAATGAAGAAAATCATTCTCCTGCATTGACACCTTCAGTCTCATTTTATAGACATTACCATACTAGGAACATAATTACTGTCCCTGCTCCCGCATCATCATATATGCTTTCTCCTAAAGCATCTCCATCTGGTTCTTCTTTCAAGAGCCCTAAAAGACCCCTCTCGCCTCAAGTTCAAGCACTGCCACCCTCACCTCCTAATGAAGGTTAGCACTTTATTTGCTTGATATGTTTTATGCTGGAGCTATAGCTTCCAAAGTTCTAATATCTGCTGCATCTTTTGGATTGTTCTGAGCCTTATCCATCATACTGAAACATACATTTTATCTTTTCAGATTGTTTATCAACTATCTGCACAGAGCCTTATGTAAATTCACCACCTGGAGCACCTTGCAGATGTGTCTGGCCCATGCGAGTAGCTCTTCGCCTTAGCATTTCTCTTTATACCTTCTTTCCTTTGGTCTCAGTGTTGGCTTCTGAAATTTCCACTGGTGTTTTCATGAAACAAAGACAAGTTAGAATTGTGGGAGCCAATGCAGCAAACCAGCATCCTGATAAAACTATTGTCCTTATTGATTTGATGCCCCTTGGTAAAAAGTTTGATTATACTACAGCCTCTTTGATTTCTGACAGATTTTGGCATAAAAAGTTTGTTATCAAAGCTTCGTACTTTGGAGACTATGAAGTATTATATGTAAACTATCCAGGTATATATCACTTTCAATTTCTTGTCTATCCCCTTTTAACTACTTTGGTGAAAATTTTTATGGTATCTTATTTATATTTTAAATAAGCAGGTTTACCTCCTTCTCCTCCTTCACCATATTCAACTGATGGAAATAATGGAAGGATAATAAAGCCCTTTGGAGTTGACATACAGAAGAGGCAACATAGAGGTGAACTTAGCAGTGGCATTATTGCCATTTTTGCTGTATCAGTTTTTCTAGCAGTTGTTTTATGTACTACTGCTTCATGGGCCATGTTCAAATTCAGAGATCATGTTAGTCAACCAGAATCAACCCAACGTCTTTCAACTCCTTCTCTTACCAAAGCACCAGGAGATGGAGGGGTTGGTTCTGTTAGGTCATTTCAATCTAGCATTACTGCTTATACAGGGTCTGCTAAGACTTTCAGTATGAATGACGTTGAGAAAGCTACTGATAATTTCCATGCTTCAAGAATACTTGGAGAAGGTGGTTCTGGGCTTGTTTATAGTGGTGTCCTTGGAGAAGGGACAAAAGTGGCAGTCAAGGTTCTAAAGAGAGGCGATCATCAAGGTGATCGCGAATTCTTAGCAGAAGTTGAGATGCTTAGTCGTCTTCACCATAGAAATTTGGTCAAGTTGATAGGTATATGTGTTGAGGGAAGTTTCCGTTGCTTGGTTTATGAACTCATTTCAAATGGTAGCTTGGAATCCCATTTGCATGGTACTTGAATCTGCTTCTTCTTTGATTGCTTTATCCTTTGTTTGAGGCAGCAATCCAGTTGTTTAGTTATTCAAGATAACATTTTTATGTTGTTTTGGTCTTGTGGTAGGTAATGACATAAAAAAATCCACACTTGATTGGGGTGCTCGGATGAAGATAGCTCTTGGCGCGGCTCGCGGCCTAGCCTATCTGCATGAAGATTCAAATCCATGTGTTATACATAGGGACTTCAAGTCTAGTAATATATTATTGGAAGATGATTTTACACCAAAAGTATCTGACTTTGGATTGGCTCGGACCGCATTGAATGAGGATAATAGACACAAATCAAAGCATGTCATGGGAACATTTGGGTACAAAGTTGTCTTCATTCATTTTTTTTTCTTTCACTGTGATGCATTTCCTGATTTATATGATTTCGATATTGAAAAATTGTTACAGGTATGTGGCTCCTGAGTATGCAATGACCGGGCATCTTCTTCTTGAGAGTGATGTTTATAGCTACGGTGTTGTTCTTCTCGAGCTTTTAACGGGAAGAAAACCAGTAGATTTGTCACAAGCTCCTGGTCAAGAAAATCTTGTAGCTTGGGCTCGTCCTCTTCTCACAAGCAAAGAAGGATTGGAAGCAATAATAGACCCTTCTCTGGTAGCTGATGTGCCTTTTGATAGTGTGGCTAAAATTGCAGCAATTGCTTCAATGTGTGTTCAACCCGAAGTATCAAACCGTCCTTTTATGGGTGAAGTTGTTCAAGCTTTAAAACTTGTCTGTAATGAATGTGAAGAAGCAAAAGAAGATGCATGTTCAAGAAGTTTTAGCAAGGAGGATGATTTATCTGTTGCTTTGGATGTGGGAATCAACATCAGCAGTGTTTCTGGACAACTACAAGATAATTTCCATAGCCAATTCTCAGCAACTAATTCTAGTGTCGATATTGAAAGAGGCATGTCAACATCAGAACTATTAAGTTCATCAGCAAGAATTGGCAGGGTGGAGTGTGGATCATTTAGAAGAAACTCTTTTTCAGGTCCTCTGGGAACTGGAAGAAGCAAACAGTTGTGGCAGATAATGAGAAGGCTTTCTGGTGGTAGTCTTAGTGAACATGGAGTTATGTTCAAGTAACTGACCAGGTTCCAATATTAAAATTTCTTTGTACATATATATTCCTTTTATTTAGAGTTGGTATCGTAATCCTAATTACTACCCGAATTGACTTTATCAGAATATAAGCAAATTGGAGTGATTGTATTTATGTAGAAAGAAAAAAAAAGAAAATAAATATGCAAACCAATATTACAAAATGGAGAGATTGTATTTATGTAGATTCTAAGTTCAACCAATAGGTTCGGTCTGGTTCTAATGATAATGCACATAATACATTATTAAGTAGAAGGGCCAAATTTCTGTTGTGGAATGGGATAAATATTCCAAATGCCACTTGGAGTCAACAATTTATTTCTCCCAATTTGTTCTTACAAACAAAAATTTATAGAAAAAGAAAGAAATTGCTTTCAGGTTGTATAATGGTGTAGTAGTCTTCTGAAACCTTTCTCACCTCCAATTCCCGATAGAAATGTGTATGAGGGGCTCACTACTTCATTGTTGAAAGCCCTGTAAAGTATGTAGCAATAATCAGCAGTATAGCTTGACTATGTACACTGCATTTGCGGCATATTTCTTTTATCTACATTTGTTTTTGGTTAGCTGGTTCATGATTGGGCTTTGTGGGAGTGATAAATTCAACTGGCAAAGTAATTGGACTTCAAATACATCCTACACAGAACCTAAAAAATAGCTCCATATTTATGTGGCAGATTGTTGCACCATTGTTTCCTCACATGAACCTAGCTGCATAGGGCCTCAACTGAGAGCTTCTTTGGAGTTCCTGGACATGGGTCTCCTCCAAATACTTCAGGAGCTACAGTTACCATACAAGATTGCTTTCCAATGCAGTTCTGCCAAAAACAAAATAAAAAGCAATAATATAACTACAAGGACAATAAGCAGCTGAAGAAAAACATATTGTTAACACTAAATGATTTGTGATACCCTTTCAGGAGCATTATATGACTTGTGAGCATGACAACTCCCCTCTTGAAAGTTTCCACAAGTTCCCTGTGGCAATCCATAGCTAGCAAACTTAATCTGAGAGATCTTCTGGCCAGGGGGACACCACAGATGAGCTTTGGCTCTATTAACTTTTCCAGAGTCTAGCATCTGCCTGTTCTTTAGAGTTGGTTGCCCTTCATGTATATCGGCACACACACTTTCTGTTGTTCTTTTCACCAATGAAATTCCAGTAGGATCACCTCCCCATTCTTCAAACACAAAAAGATAGTTATTCCCACTTGGATTTAGCCATGACCTAGGGACATGGTACCTGTCCAATGACACCAATAGGTTGTCATGAATCAAATTTAATCAATCATTCATTGTTGAAAAATACTCCTTCTGGTCCACTTTATAAGAAACAAATGCAGTTTTAGATTCATTGACTAACCGATGTATCTGGTCACCAGACAGTTAGTCAATGAACCTAAAACTGCATTTGTTTCTTATAAAGTGAACTGGAGGATGTAAGTTGTATTAACTCTTTACCATTTCTGGGAGGGTTCTCCACAATTTGTCCGGCATTTTTTCTCAGTATAAGTTCCAGCATAATAACAATCACCACAATTATCATGTGCTATATATGCAGGCCAATGGCGTCCGATGCTTCGACCATTTATCCATACTTGACCCTTTCCCATACTGCTCATATCTAGAGCCAATGGATCATCTTCTGCTGGTGTGCTGAAAGTTGTCTAATGACATATTGAAGTACAAAATAATTCAGAATACAATTAAGAGGCAAATGATCACAGTAACAAAATAATGCATTTGTTGAAAAATTAATCATACCTTGTACCATGTCAAAGGTTGTCTTTTGGCCAATAATGATCCTTGTTCCCATTCAACTGAGGTACTTCCACTTACAGTGTGAAGATTTAAGGCTTCACCCTTGAGACCAACCTGCCCAACAAGGCAATAAAAATATGTAAATGAAATCTCTATGATTTTATGCCTCAAATAATAACGAAGTTTCAACATTATATATGGTTAGTACATCACTTTCTATCTAGCAAAAATTTTATAGGCAACAAACCTTGTAAGACCATTTCTGTTGAGACAAGTCTCTGGTCCCCTCATTAAGACCCTTCAGTGTGACTGGGCCTAACACACCAGCATTCCATGTCTCAAAGTGCACACCAACATTCTGGCATTAATTAAACATACACCAAGTTAAAAAATATAAAATCATTCTGAAAATTAAAAAATGTTGCAAAAATCAACTAGTTATTAGTTATTACTACAAATATGAGAGAACTAACCGGGAGACCGACAGCAATACTAAGTAAAGAAATCTTGTTATTTCCAACCCTTAACTTAACATTGTCACTAAATGTTAATTTATGAGACTCCAATCCCCCATAAACAGTTCCTGCATTCATACAGGAAATGGATAAGTGAAATTGGAGTGAGTTTGTTGTAAAAAAAACAAACTAAATCAAAATATAAATCACCTGAAAGTTGACCATTAATGAAAACATGCAAGACATGGCCTGCTGACATTACTGTAAGAAGAGGAGATTGTCCGTTCTTTATAAAACCTTCATTTGGATCAAGGTTGACACTGAAAAAGGGATGTCGACGTTTATTGGGTGGAGAGAGGATATATATAACCAATGAGTATCAAGAAGAAGAAGAAGAACATTCCTATTATTAGTCTTTTTAGAAGTCTAAAGACAGAATTAGTTGGAAGACACTTACTCGGTCATATACCACAAATAATCAGTAGAATCTCGGGTAACGTTAATCTGCTCCCATAGTGCATATGCTGTGATGGAATCATCTTCACTGGAAGATGCAGGTTCTTCATTGTATGACTGCCAAGTAAATTCACTGTTTACAGTGGTCATCTTCATTTGGGAGCTTTGAGAACCAAGCTGTATAAGATTAATAACATCAACATTAATGGTCATATACAATAGCATGCGCGCACAAATACGCACACAGATTTCACATGGCAAGAATTACAATCTTACCCTTGCAGTGTTGAAAACTGCAGTTTTGCAGTCAGGAAGAATGCTGATAGACCAAGGTGGCAGGTGATATTGTCCATCTCCAAATTTAACTGTTGCTGAAGATTTGGTGTCATAATTTGCAAGGAATGAACAACAAGCACCAGTTTCTGTCTTGAATACGTGTACCTAAAATATTACAAACAAAAATAAGCAAACTAATTCTTAACACAGAAGCCTGTTTGGGTACTTTTATAAACAGCTGATGAACTATACTATACCTCCAGGTTATTTCCAGGCCGTGTTACCGTGGCATCTGCAGACACTAAAGCTGTCTCACATAGATTTATTGCTTTGTGTAAATCTCTTAAATGCCCCCATTTTGGTTCGTTCAGAAGTCCTGATATAGTTCAACTTCAACAAGCTTCAGATTAACATATATCATTCTAAAATGTATGCGCGCGTGTGTTGTCATCATCCCAATAAATTTAACTCATATAATTTGCATACCGTACTCATCAATGGGAGCATCATAGTCATAGCTTGTAGCAATGAAGGGGCCGCCGGATGTTCGGTCAAAGTTGGTCCCTCCATGATACTGAACCCAAATAGGACACATATTAGACTCAAATCAGAGTTTCCATGGCATGAATATCTTTTTTTTTGACAAGATGGCATGAATATCTATAGTACATAAAAATGTGAGACATGCTGATAACTGATAAATCACAAAAGCAGTGAGCCAATGATCCTACCATATAGTAGTTAACAAATGAGCCACCATTCTGTATAAATCTTGCAACCGAGAATGCCAAGTCTTCTGCCGGTCTACGAGGAACCGCACCACCAAATTCTGTGTACCTACAGAACAAGAAACAAAATAAAACTAATCAAATGATCCATATCATGTATTTTAGGCATTTATTTGTATGGCTATTACTATGACATACCAGCCAGTCCAGTTCTCTGTCCACATTTTTGGTTTGTAGTTCTTGTTGGGAGTGAAGTTTTCACAGTAGAATCCATTGCAAGTATCAATCTATAACACAATGTAAATACATATTAGAATCCATTGGGAGTCAATTTGCCATTGAAAAAAACAACCTGATCCTCAAAAAAAAACATTAAATGCCCGTTTGGTTGTTAGGATAGGATAGAGACAAGATATGATATGTAACAGAATAGAGATAGGATATGAAAGAGCCAGAATAGCAAGATGTGCTTACAAGAGGATCCGGAGCATCTTCTTGTTTGCACATAATCCACGGAACACCAGTGCCTAAACCTACAGCCATTTGAGCAGCCCATTTGGTGTAAGCTTTTCCAGGAGCACCAATTTCCCACTCTACTGGTCCAAACTCGTTCTCTATCTATCATATTCAATTCAGAGTAGAAACAAAAAGTTACTATAAATTAGGATATTTATTGTAATAGTAATACAAATAAACATCTTATTTAAATCTTTTTTTTTACCTGAGACAGAATTATTGGACCTCCTTGTGTCTGAAACAA
This sequence comes from Astragalus glycyphyllos, assembly GCA_963573325.1. Taxonomy (NCBI): domain Eukaryota; kingdom Viridiplantae; phylum Streptophyta; class Magnoliopsida; order Fabales; family Fabaceae; genus Astragalus; species Astragalus glycyphyllos. The sequence goes on from OY754308.1 coordinate 67,860,287, forward strand.
TTTCTCTGCCTTCATCATACTAACAATCTTCTCTGTAAATTTTTGCATTGCTACCTACATCATTATACAATTAGATTCTTGCTTAGAAAATTAGCAGTATTTCATAATCAAACATAATAACAATAATAATGATAATTTTAATTAATTTCCAACCTTGAAAGGTTCATTGTCTGTTCTGAAAGCAATACCAGGAACATACTTGAGCCAAACAGGAAATCCACTAAATACAAAATAGAAAACAGTATTGTCATCATTTTCCAATTAGAATATTACTATCCTCTTGCATATACTATATAGAATTATAAGACATGCATCAAAATGATTACCCAAAGTTCCATTCAGCACAAATGTAGGGACCAATTCGAAGATGAACATAAAGGCCAGCTTGCTGCACTAGCTTGATGAACTTAACCAAGTCGTACCTATCCTCAAAATAATACTTAAATTTTGTTGCACATCAAAAAATCAGTCAACTTTCTAGTCAACATTTTTTTGAAAAGTTGAAAATAAATAAATAAGCATATATGTTTACCTTTCCAGGAGAAGGCTCATGTCCATTCCAAAAGACATAAGTTTCTATAACATCTAAGCCACCATCTTTGGCCTTTTCAATAAGCTCTTCCCACATCTGCACTCATCATCCAAAACCAATTCAGAAACAAAAAAATGCTAACTTTTTTTTGGTGAATGAAAAAAAAACTGAAGATTGAGTACCTGAGGTGTAATTCTTGGATAGTGAATGGAGCCAGAGATCAAAATTCTTCTCTGGCCATTAATAACAATAGCTTTGTGATCATAAGTCACAGAGGCTGTGACTGCACAAACCCAAAGAAATAACAGCAGAATAATAAACTTTGTATTCAGTAAATTATCCATTTTTAGAAACCGTGAATGAATAACCTGCTCAGTTTCTCTCAAAGCAGTGGTTTTTTGTTTGTTCAGAAAAGCCTTTTTTGATTCTTTTGAGATGGCAAAGACTTTGGTTTAACTATGGTAGTTGAGAAGTGTGGTAATGCAGTGCAATGCAATGCAGCTGGTGAGAAGGCTACTTTATATATATTTATACATATACATAGTAGAAGTTGGAGTCTGTGTGGGAGTGGGACCCAATCTTTCTTTCCTTCTATGGCGCTGACCCCACACAGACACCCTAAACTACCAATATAAGACTTTGTCGTGGCATTTAGTAAATGTATATTCATTTCATTTTTCATGATATTTTTTGGTATAAATTAAGTATACTCACGCAACTGCAGAGACTAATCACTCGACCCGGATAACACCAGAATTTCTGATGGTTCCACATTTAATTTAAGATAAAAAAATTGAGGTGGGCGGTGCTTAGTTTAGCTTACTTAAAAAGGCGACCTAGTGTACTTATTTCATGCATGGTACTTTTGTTTGAAGCAATATTCCACTACTCCACTCCACCCATGCCGTTCCGTTATTATTTTTATTCAACTGTTTTGAATCCGATACTGTTATTCTTATGTGCCTTTCTTGCTTCCCATCCATAATATATCCTATCCAGTTGTTGTTGTTGTTCATGTATAAAACAAGAAAATAAAGCTAGAGGGAAGGGGAAAATCCTTCTACTCCAAAGTCAAGTTGCTGCATCTGAAACACGTGTACAAATGGGGTAAATCCTTCTACTCCAAGCAATAGCATCTTCCATCATTGAATTTTGATCCAGGATTCCGGATCTTCAATCTTAAACACCACTTGTAGCGTGCCACGTATCCGTAACAAGTTGTACACTGAAGCATTAAGTTTTTGGGTTTAATTATCCTTACTTTAAAGTTATTTACACTATTAACCAATCAAAATCCATGATACTACTGATTTTTAAGGTACTTGAAATAAAATTAAATATTCTGCGGCGTGTCATTTCATAATTGACTTATATTACAAAAAGAGTAAAAGTCTATTTTAGTCCCTGACGGATAAATTAGTCCTGACAATATTTTGGACAAATAAGTCTTTGACATTTTCAAAATGAGGACAAATTAGGCTGACCAATTATTTAACTACTATGTCAAAAAAGCAAGGATAGCAAAAATTCAAAATTATTTTCCTAAAAAAATCAATAATTAAATCTCATCCCCCTTTTCTTTCGTGAGCCGCACGGGAGCGGCAACGACAACGCCAAAAAAGAAGCAAAAGCTACTGACGCGCACAGTCATATTTTTGTTCAAAAAAATTATTTTTAATTTATTTTTTGTAAAATAAACTTAATAAAATTAATATTAAATTATGTAAAATTTACTATTTACTTTAATCTACTTAAAACTACTAGGCCCAATTAATTTAACCATTATCAATTGTCAAAAAAAGGATACCGCTATCAAAAATTCCAAAATTATTTTTTCCTAAAGAAATATTCCATCTACTTTTTTTCTTGAGCCGCACGAGTGTGACAACAAGAGCTGCAACGACAACGCCAACAAGAGCACCAACAGGAATAGCAACATGAGCACCAACAAGCGCACCAACGGGAGCGCCATTATTATAAGAAGATAGCGTCATTATAACATCTCGTGTTCTTTTTTCCTCATTTTACTCCATTATTAATATTATAAGATGATATCGACTTTCTTTTAAAACTTTTTGCAACACAACTATTTTTATAAATTTGAAATATTCTTTTGACGAGTTTTTCCTTTTTCTTTTATCACATTTTGCAACTTCAACGTATTTATAATTTCATAGCAAATTATAACGAATACAGTATCATGCATGAATATGCACAGGTAAAATACTAGTATTGAGATCCCAAGTGCCTTAAGTATGTGGAAGGAACACACTCAAAGGATGCATAAAGTTGTTTCAGTGACAATGTTAATTTTCAATAAGGCTTATGGTGTGGTATCAAATTACTTGAGAGCTCACGTTGGATTTTTAAGATCAGGGCATTTGAATGGAATACTTTATATTTGGTCAAATCTCAATTGAAGGAAAATCTCATGAAGAATAAATGTTTTTAGTACTTTATTTTAGGATTATATCTAAGACTTTAATGTCATTTAGTTGTCTTCTTTATTTTAGGATTTGAATCAATGTCTTTAATGCCAATTAGTTATTTCCATTAAAACTAGGATTTGATATTTATTAATATATTTTAATTTCTAGGGTTTTATTGAGTCAATCCGGCCTGAGGTTCTTTTCGGTCAATTGAGCCTGAGGTTCTCTATATATTGCAGTGCATCTTATGAAATCCACAAGTTGAATTTTGAGTAAAAATTTAAAGAGGCGTCTCTTTGGTTCTTCGTGAGCCGTTATCCGAGCTTATCGGTTTGTTGTGGCGCTCATCCCGACTTATCACCGGAACCTCCATAGCCGGTTGTGGCGTCTTCCCGACTTATGGATTGGTCTTCCATCCCCGATCGTGGTGTCTCCTTCACTTCCACCTTAATGACCCATGTCAGCTCCATTAGCGCCAACTTAATTTTTTGTAAGGAAAAATGAAAAAAGGACTAATGGTATAGACATTATGTAACTTAGAGGATCTAAGTGGTAGGAAAAAAACTTAAATGACCAGCTCATTACAAGAATAGATATTCAACTACATTACAGTTACACGTAGAAATGCAGAATGTAAAAGTTTTGGGCTTTTAGCTGGTGTTTTTGCTAATAATGTTTTATATAATTCTTTGAGGAAATACTTAGGATTTTAGTTAAGGTTAAATACTTATTATATGTGCATGACATGTTTTTACTAATAAAATAAAATCATTAAAAAGATAATGTAGTCCTTTTTTCATTTTTCGTTACATGTCTACTGTCATGTATACCATTAGTCCTCCATGACATGTCTACTGTCATGTATACCATTAGTCTTTTTTTCATTTTTCATTACATAATGTAGTTGAATAATTTTTTGTTTTAAATATTAATAGTTATCACAGATTATTGCAATGATTGTCATTTTGTCATATTAAATTCATATGTTGCTTAAAAACAAATATAATGTGATCGGTTAGTGGCACATGGTTTGTAACATATGAACGCAGCAACATTTTTCAATTTTCAATTATTGTCAACTTTTTGTCAAAAAAGTTATAATCCAACTCGAAAATGCTAGGTGTATTATGTCTTTCTTAATTGTTTTCTATTGATGTTTTTAATGATACACTATTTGTTGTAGTAGCTTAGGGCTTGCATTTGTAATATAGGGTGTGTTGTTTAGTAGTTGGGGCGGGCCTTTTTAAAACTGTATGTCCAGTGATGTTGTTAGTTGTTTGGGCTTAGCCCATTTGTTGTCTGTTTAGTGTATCTTTGTTATTTCCTTTTATAAGAGTTGTGGCACACTGTGATTGTGCATACAAATACCTGTTATTCATCTTGTACAATCAATGAATTCGATTTAATGCACACTCTATTGATCAACAATTGGTATCTAGAGCTGGTGTAACCAAATCCTAACCGAAAAACGAAATAATCGTAGTTAGTTTCAAAGACGAACGACGCTCGCAAAACCACCGTCAACAATGGCGACGTCAACGAAAGAGAAAACGTTCGTACAACCGGCGATCCCCAAATTCGACGGACATTACGAGTATTGGGCGATGCTAATGAAGAATATTTTGAGGTTCAAGGAGTATTGGAGCCTCGTGGAGGCCGGAATTCCACCGTTTCCCGCCAGAGCTACTCAAAAACATATCAAAGCGGTGGATGACACTAAACTGAAGGATCTGAAGGTAAAGAACTATCTCTTTTAGGCAATTGATCGCGGAATCATAGAGACAGTCTTGAAGAAGGAAACGGGAAAGGATATTTGGTATTCTTTGAAGACCAAATATCAGGGAACAACGAAGGTCAAGAAAGCTCAACTTCAAGCCCTGCGAAGGGAGTTTGAATTGCTGGGAATGAAAGAAGAAGAAGAAGAAGAAGAAGAAGAAGAAGAAGAAGAAGAAGAAGAAGAAGAAGGTGTCAACGAGTACGTTGCCAGAACTTTGGCCATCATCAACAAGATGAAAGCACACAGGGATAAAATTGACGAAACTGGTGTAGTTGAAAAGGTTATGCGCTCGATGACTGTGAAGTTTGACTATGTTGTTTGCTCAATTGAAGAAGCTCATGATACATCTACCCTATCCATAGACGAATTACAAGCAAGTCTGTTGGTGCATGAACAGAGAATGAAAGAGTACAAAGGAGAGGAAGAGCAAGCCCTAAAAGCCACAATTACTGTTAGAGGAGGATGGAGAGGCAGAGGTGGGAAGACAAACAAAGAGTCAATTCAATGCTACAAGTGCAACAAGTATGGACACTATCAAAATGAGTGCCCAAATTGGTAGAAAAATGCCAATTATGCTAAATGCAATAAGGAAGAAGAAGAGCTGCTTCTGATGGCTGTGACAGATGAAAAAGAGGCTTCAGTATGGTTTCTTGATTCAGGTTGTAGTAACTATATGTGTGGAACTAGGGAATGGTTTGTGAATTAGATGAAAAATTTAGGGTCACTGTGTAGATAGGAGAATATGAGGTATAGTTCAAATTATTTCTGATGTTTTCTACATACCTGATTTGAAGAATAACTTGCTGAGTATTGGCCAATTGCAAGAAAAGGGGTTAAAAGTTGACTTTGAAGATAATGTTTGCAAGTTCTATCATAAGAAAAAGGGATTGATAATGCAATCTAGAATGACTGGAAAGAGAGTGTTTCTTGTCTCTGCATCAATAATCCATACAAACAGTTTCAAAGTTGAGTGTGAAAGCTTAGCTAGATTGTGGCACTGTAGGTATGGTCATCTTGGTATGTTTGGGCTAAAATTGTTGTCTCAAAAGGAAATGGTAAGGGATTTACCCCCTTCTAAATGAAGAAAACACGCTGTGTGACAATTGTTTGATGGGAAAACAACACAAAGACAGCTTCCCTAAGAGCAGTTCATGGAGGGTAGCCCGTAAACTAGAACTAATCCACTCAGATATATGTGGCCCTCTAACTCTTGAATCTAATAGCAAAAAGAAGTATTTTATTACCTTTATAAATGATCTATCTAGGAAAAGTTGGGTCTATTTCGTAGCTGCAAAATCTGAAGCCTTTGAAACATTCAAGAAATTCAAAGCAGAGGTTAAGAATGAAAGTGGAGAAAAAATTGGCTTCCTAAGGACAGATAGAGGTGGGTCCACCTTAGCTGAGTTTGACAAATTCTATGAAACATACTGCATAAAAAGGCAACTAGGGGTGGGAATAGGTTGGGCCGAGCTAAGCTTTGCTTGGCCTGAGCCTGACCTGCGTTGAATGCGTTAGGCCTAAGCCTGGTCTGTGACCTGTGATAGGCTGACTTTTGAGGCCTGGCCTGGCCTTTTCCAAAACCTGTTTAAAAGCCTATTTCACCAAAAAAATTAGAAAACCGACAATCTTTGAGTTGTGTTTGTAATAGACGAATGAGCTATTAGATCAATGGGATTAAGATCTAACAAACTCTTTTAAAGACTTATCTTTATAGAAGATTCTATTTAAATTTTATTTTATAATAATACATTTAAATATGTCAAAAGTTGATATAGATCAACATTTTTAGTTAATAAAAAATGTAAGCAAATTTATAAGTTAACATAAAGTAAAACATTAAATATAATAATAGTAGTAATAAAAAATAATATTTATATTTACTTAAGTAGGCCGGTCTGATAGGCCTAGAAGACTTTTTTGATGGCCTGTAGTCTGACCTTTTTACCTAAATAGGCTTTTAAAAAAGCCTTGGCCTTATCTAATTAGAAAAACCTAGCTTGGCCTAGGCCTGTTGTAGGCTGGGCTGTAGGCCCCTGTAGGCCGGCCTGACCTATTTCCACCCCTAAAGGCAGCTCACAACAGCCTACAGCCCTCGGCAAAATGGTGTTTCTAAAAGGAAAAACAGAACTATTTTGCTATTGCGAGAGTTTTGCCTGCCATTGCAGTTCTACCCGACTCAAAGAATTAGTCTCTACAGTTGCGAACAATGAATACCTGATTTATTAAAAAAAAAAAATAGTGATTCCTCACTCAACCTCACCCTGTTGTTCACAATATCTTTCAAACTCACTAACTATTGTGGGAATGCAACTCCTATAGTCTCGCTGCCCCACGAATAATACATAAAAGCTTATTCAATTATATAAGTTGTTTTTTACAAGCTCAAAATAAGTTTCATCTAAAACGGGCCCTAACTATCTTATTCTAGAAGTGTTAGAATTGAGAAAAATTCTTCCTAAAAATTATCGGCTACGAGACTATCATCAACATAGAACAAGATCAAAGAATGGTGAAGCAGTGGTCTGAACAAATTGAGAGTGATTGTTATGAGTTTGGGTGAATCCACAGATATGAAGAAAAAATTTAAATTTCTGCATTTAATTTAAAAAATTATCTTAGGGCGGCAACTCAATATTTTATGGATGTAAAATAAATTTCTATGTTTGATCTTTTCGCGTAAAATAATTTTTCAAATGAGGGCAAATGCCCCCAATTAATTGTAAGTGGATCCGCCTCTGCTCATGCCATCATGCAAGCACTAACTCGTTTGCTCTTTTTGAGGAATCCCGTATATGCACATGGCTCCTATGATGCTACCACCACAGTAACTACTAGGGAGGTTCTTCTTGTGTCAGACATCGTTCTGAGTGATGGCAGTGAGATCATAAAGTACACTCCCCAACACTTGAGTAAAATTAGCGATGGCAAAACGGCCCGCCCCGCCCCATCGCGAGCCCGCAAAAAATTAGGCGGGCCGGCCAGCCAAAAGTTTTGGGTTGAGAAATTGAGTCCGCCATTAAAATTAACCAATAAAAAGTATATTTAAAACATACTTTTTGGCTTAAAATAGGCGGGTTAGCCCGCCAAAAACAAAATAAAAATGGCGGGTTGGCGGGTCGGCCCACTACTACCCACCAAAAAATATTTAAAAATATTCTCAAATAGTTAAAAACAAGAGAAAATAAAAGAAAATAAAGTTTGTGGGTCGGCCCGCCCCGCCCTGTTTGTGGCCCGCCGAGTTGGCGGGTTAGGCGGGACAGGTCAAATGGGTTGGCGGGGTGAAATCATCAACCCAACCCGCTATTTTTTAGCGGGCCGGCCCGACGGGCTAAGCCCGTTTTACTGTAAAATTATGTGACATCTTGGGGGTAGGACTATCAAAAAAGGGAAATTAGATAGGGAAAATCAACGACGGAAAATGTGAATTATGATTTGTCAATATAAGTATTGTGATGCAAGAGTTATTGACAAATATCCAATTTTCTATCGTTAGTTTAGTTTTTTCTAGTAGTTTGGGAAGAGTTTTTACACATGAGACAATGTTGCCTTTTTGGTTGTGCAATTGTGTGATTACGCAATTTTAATTAGAAATTTTAACACTCCTAGCATACTCACATCAACAACATTTTTGGTTAGACATGGAATGAATGACCAATCATAATAGTTGAAAAACTCAATTTACACATTTAAAATTTGAGTTCGCACATAATAGCTGCAACATTTTTGCACAATCATAATAGTTGAAAAACTCAATTTATACAAATCCGAGTGACCAAAATATCAACATTATTTTGGTTAAAAAAAAACAATCATGATATTTGGATATCTCATTTCGCCCAATTAAAATATGAGGGAACATAGTTGCTCAATAATTGCCGTTCATTGTGGTCCTATCCGGCTCGAAGAATTAGTCTCTACCGTTGCACAATCACTTGAAAAACAAAAATGTATTGAAATCAATAATAAATCAAAGTTAGTTAGCATAAGTTCCTTCCTTACCTTAAATTACTTTACTTACTAGGGAAATCATTGTCATATTTTATCGTATGTTACTTGATGAAGATGGAGATAGAGTACTGTCTATTAATGTATACCAATGGACCTGTCCATTTGCATGCACAGGCATTCAATGCTTTTTAACTTGAAGGTCAAAGCACATGGATATGCAGCTCATTAGCGAAGATGAAAACTTTCTGGTGCGGATAAGGATTTGTCATATTTATGGGGTCAGAACTCAAGACGAATACGATAAGATGATAAGGGTCTCTTCCAATTTAATCAATGCCCTAGATTCGAATCTAACCTTGGGAGTACAACAACGTTAGATCTCTTGAAGGACAATTTTGCCATTCATTGTGGTCCTGCCCAGCTCAAAGAATTAGTCTTTACAGTTGCACGCGAAAGATACATAATTTATAAAAAAATACATACGGGTGAGCGTAGTAGCAATCCACATGTTTTTTTTGTGTCCTCTTTATTTATCTTAACGTGTCATCAAGGCATGTGAATTGTAGGCAACCAATGGGGCCTGTCCGAACATCTACCGATTCCAATAAGGAAAAGACAAACAATAGAGCAATAATTTTTATAATAATAGTAGACACTTGTAAAATAATATAACTCAAAAAAATAACGTGGGCAAAATATTTTTATCAAAAAAGACGTAAATTCTAATAAAAAGGTTTAAATTAAATTTTTTCAAAAAATTAAATTATTAAATTAATATTATACTCAATAATTAAATCATCTAAAATTTATTATTTACTATAATTTCTCTATTAAAATCAATGAGTTTAACCACTAACATTTTGTAAAAAAAATTTAACCATTACCAAAAATCACAAAATAACTTCTTTTATGATTAAATGAATATGACTAAATTAATATTAAATCATATAAAAAATAAGTTATAGCGGGCAACGGGGGCGGAAACGAGAGACGGGCAATGGGATCGGCAACGAGAGCAACAGGAACGGGGGTGGGAACGAGAGAGACAACGAGAGCGCCAACGGGGGTGCATATTTTAAAAAATCTCATTTTCTTTTTCTTCATTTTTACTCCATCTAAAATTTATTATTTACTATAATATCTCTATTAAAACTATTAAAATCAATCAATTTAACCACTAAGAATTATAAAAAAAACTTTAAGCACTACTAAAGATTACAAGATAACTTACTTATAATTAAACGAATATGATTTAAGTAAATCATATAGAAAAAAATGAGTTAGCATGTAGCAACGAGAGCGACAACGAGAGACTGATGACAATGGAATCAACAACTATATCTAAAATCTTATTTTCCTTTTTCTTCATTTTTACTCTATTGTTAACATTATAAGAAGATACCGACTTTTTTTAAACTTTTTCAAACACAACTATTTTAATAAATTTCAAAATATAGTTTTTTATCAAGTTTTTCCCTTTTTTAATTACATTTTGCAACTTTCAATGTATTTATAATTTCATAGCAAATTATAACAAATACAGTATCACTCGTGTATATGAATGGGTAAAATACTAGTGATATGTTAAAATTCATGAGGTCCCACCAAATTAATGGGTCTCAGTTCTAAAACAGTGGATCCGAATGAATTTTAATCAATCATAAGTAGAGTGAGTGTTGGAACGAGCGTGTAAAAGAGAGTGTTGGTAGCATTTCTCATCATGGACCGATACAACCCCCGGTAGACTCTAGCTATCTTACTCTAGAATTGTGAAAAATTCTTCCTAAAAGTTCTCGGCTATCATCAACATATAGAACAAGATCTTACTCGAGAATTGTGAAAAATTCTTCCTAAAAGTTCTCGGCTATCATCAACGTATAGAACAAGATCAGTGAATGGTGAAGGAGTGGCAGTGATTGTTATGATTTTGGGTGAATCCGCATACATTAAAATTTATTTACCAAAGTAGCATACTAAAGTCTCAACATAAAATTTCTAATTTTTTTGCTTTTCCAGTTGAGAAGTCGCCTCCCCCAAAGGGACCGACTTCTCAACTGTGTTTTTTTTATTTTTTATTTTCTTTTATATTAATTTAAATAAATCTAAATAAATTAGAGAAATTAATTAATATTGTTAATTTAAATATAATTAAATAATTTATGGTCAAAAAATAATTAGTCTCTATTTTGAAATATTGAAATAACTGTATTTATTTAATTATTAAGACATTACAAAAATAAGATATAGAAACGAACACTGAAGGGTTGTGACTAGTCTAGATTGCGGTTGGGGCAGTTGTTGTGACATTGATTTCTTCAAATACCACATCTCTTTCTGCGATTATCCCTTTCTTTTTGATCCATCTCAGTACCAATACTGGTAGACTGTGGACGACCCTTTTTATCCCTACGCATTGTCGGGTCATGCTGCAATTCTATAACATTGAAATCAGGCCAAGACAACTTAGATGGCAAGGTTAGAGACTCCACAAAGTATGGTCAGAAGAGAGTTTTTTCAATGGCTTGTCTAAGTTCATCTAGTTTGAATTTTGACTTGAGTTTGCCAAAGCATGTGCTATCGCACCTTAAGACGATACCTTCTGTGCTTGTGTTATCAACATGCTCATTGTAAAAGACTGTGATAAAACTGGAGTTGGAGCCGTTGCTTATGTTGGGAGTGGGAAAATCTGTTTGAGGATGCAAGAGTATCAGAAGGGGATATGGTTGAATTGAGTGTTGAGTATGTGATAAAAAAATGATCAAAACTTGGAGAAAAACCCATTTTTTACACTAAGAAAAAAAATGTTTCTTAGTCTTTATTTCGACTTTTATACACGTCTAATTTAAGTCTGTAAGTCTTATTTCAAAACCCAACACGGTAGTTTAATACCTCTTCTATGAGGTCATATCTTTTTTTGATCAAATAATTAAAAAGTATATGATAAAAAGTGATCAAAACATGGTAAAAAACCCATTTTTTACACTAAGAAAAAACTGTTTTTTAGTCTTTATTTCGATTTTTATACATGTCTAGTTTAAGTCTCTAAGTCCTATTTAAAAACTCAACACGGTAGTTTTATACCTCTTCTAGAAGGTCATATATTTTTTGGCCAAATAATTTAAAAATATATGATAAAAAGTGATCAAAACATGGTAAAAAAACTCATTTTTTATACACATGTTCCATTTTTTAACATAAAAAAACTTTTTTTTTAAATGGTCAGGATTTTGCCACGGTTTTAAGTGTTCAATATTTCTAAATTGTCTAATTATTTTTCAATATTTTTTGACCATAAATTGTTTAATTATATTAAATTAACAATATTACTTTATTTATTTAGATTTAATTAAATTAATATAAAAGAAATTAAAAATAAAAAAACCACAATTGAGAAGTCTCCGTGGGGTGAGGCGACTTCTCAACTGGAAAAGCAAAAAAATTTAGAAATCTCATGTTGAGAAGTCCCCATGGGAGGAAACGACTTCTCAACATAAAAACCAAAGTGTGCTACTTTGGTAAATAAATTTTAATGTGTGTTATTTAAGTATATTTTTTTTTGTCCCACAGTAGTTTTTTCCTCTTAGGTGTCAATGTGTCATCAAGTCACGTGACTTGTAGGCAACCAAATGGTTTTTTATTGTGCTTACCTCTCTCATAACCCTATTGTTGGTAAACAAAGTAATTATATTAGGGAAGAAACTAATTGATTCAAAGGGTGCTGGCACTTTTCTATATATTATAATATTATAATTTTTTTTATTAAACAAAATGTATTATATTATACTACCTCCGTCCCATTTTATATGCAGTTTATAGGTTGTTGCACACATATTAAGAAAAATGATTAGTAGTCTAGATTTTATAAAAAGTGTTGTCTAAATTACCATTTAACCCTTTATCTCTCTACATAGATAAACGTGAATCATTTATTAAACGTAAAAAGTTGTAATGATTAATAAGGGCAATAGTGGAAAAACATGTTAGATGCTTTCTTGAAAATGTAAAACAACAATTAATTTGAGACAAATTCATTTTGCTAAAATAACTTATAAAATGGGACAGAGGTAGTATAGTATAGGGAAGGAAACCTGGAAGGTAAAATAAAGTTGAAGTTGAACGTGACGTCATCATTTCATGTAAGCAGGTCGCAAATAGATCACTTGCTGTTAGGGGTCTCTCCGACTTAACCAATGTCTTGCGTTTGAATTCAGCATTGGATATTCAAAGAATCTTAGAGATGAACTTTGACTAGTGTAAATGGGGACATAGTCTCATTACTTTTGGCATGAACATGGATCATATAAACACTATCAAAAAATTGGGATTGAAATCCACAGAGTTAGTTTTACTGCACGTTCCTGAAGTTCAAATATATTTAATGATAGAGTAATGATATTTGGACACACATTTTCAGACACAAAATCGACACAACCCACTTTACAACACCAACTAATCAAGTTTTTTAAGTCATTAACCAATTAACCAAGTTTTTAGACAATGGCCTAGAAAACGGTGAAAAGGCATGTTGGCTAATGACCTAAAAAACTTTGTTAATTGGTGTTGTAAAGTGGTTTTTTTTGTTGATTTGTGTCTAAAATGTGTTTCTAAATATCATTATTGTTAAGGATATTATAGTCTTTTCACTATAAAAAACATGTCACCTTGTTTTTTGTTTACCCATGTTTACATGAAACTAGCCCCATAACCCGTACGATGCACGGGGTTGGCTAAATTCCTTTGTGTAAATGAGTATTAAAATTTTTGCGCATTTATTAGCAAACCTCCTTATAAACATTCATGCTCGGTTTCTTTTTTTAACTGTACAAAGCCTGTCCACGGCGAGAATCGAACTCGGGAGCACTGAGTCAACTCTGTGTCCCAGGGTAGCTTATGCTAGTGGACAAATGGTGTTGGTTTGTAAAATAAATAGTCAAATAACCGTGAATAAATTAAAATTAAATTATAACTTTAAATTAAATAAGAAGATTATAAAATTCTTTAGTGTAAATGAGTAATAATTTTATACGCATGCTTGGTTTTTTTTTGACAATAATAAACTTATGGCACTTCATTAATCAAAACAGTGTCAATACAGGATGGAATCAAATCAAGAACATGAAAGCTAGCATATAATATTGACTCCCTTGCTAGAGTGTGAGTTGCAAGATTTGCTTGCCTTCGAATAAAGTTAACCTGAAAGCTTGTAAAATTAGATAAAAATGTCCTACACTTAGATATTAGCGTGCCAAACTGGGTATTTGGTAAAGGGTCTGTCATCAAGCCATTTACAACTGGATGACAATCCAATTCTATGGAAACAGAAGTGAGCCCTAATTTCTCCAACCGGAGTAAGGTTTGCCAAACAGAAATCTTGGTTTCTTTTTTTAACTGTACAAAGTTTGTCCACTGCGGGAATCAAACTCGAGAGCATTAAGTCGACCTCGTGTCCCAAGGTAGCTTATGTGACTGGACCAATGGTGTTGGTTTGTAAAATATATAGTCAAAGATGCTGAAATTAAATATCCATAGGTTATAGGAAGAAAATATCTAAAACTTTTAATAACATAATCCATATTTATCAATTGTAAATATAAAAACTTAACTCATAATTAGAAAGAAAAAAGTACAACACAATTAGAAAGTGAAACACGTGGGAATATAGGGTTGGATGGAAATCACCAATAAAATAAAAGTAACTATACAATGTTGAAAGAAGATGATAGAAGTTTATTGTAAATTTGACTGAATTTCGCATGAATAATAAATAAATTATTATTATTATTATTATTATTATTATTATTATAAAACATTTTACGTATTTTGTCACGATTTTTCTTTAACCAACCCGGTTATCAAGGAACAAATTTTGTGTATTTGAACAATTAAAATTTATTCTAAATCATAAAGTACACCAAATTACACTGTTTAGGATATCACTTTAAGTACTTTGTCATAAAATGAAGTTTTTTTATCCAATCAATTATTGAATAATAAACTCCACATAGGTAAACATATTAAATTTTTCAAGATGGTAAAGTACTCCTTAACCCAAAACCTTAATATATAAAAGAAAAAAGAAAGAAGGAATTGAAAAAAAAGGAAAACAAAAAAGGAAATAAAAAAACAGCAAAAAAAAAGCAATTTGGCGCCAACATGCCAAGCCGCATATATTAAAGAGATGCAGGACCTGCAATTGAAAGCAACTACAAAGAATCATGATCCAAAAAATTGTTAGCTCAGTTGATGAGTTAAAACATAATATTATAAAAATATAAGTTATTTGTTGTTTTGTAACAACTCACAAAAATATACTTGGATGAGATGTTAGGGGTTTCTTCCAGCTTAACCAGGTCATTGGTTCAAATCCAGCCCTAGGCATGCAGATGTGTTAAATCTTTTGAAGGAGAGTTTTGCCGCTCATTGTGGTCCTACTTGGCTCTCGAGATTAGTCTCTGCAGTTGCGTGAAGAAGATACCCGATTTATAAAATAAAAAAACTCACAAAAATATGCTTGAGTCTTGGTCAACCTTTTGTCTTGATCTTTCTTTTTGCTTGTATTAAGTGCAATCAATAAAAATATTTCAATTATCAACAAAAAAAATTAACTAGGCCTTATTAACATAATTTTAAATTCCCCAATATAATTTAATTGTATTAACCTAGGCCTTATTAACACAATACGTACGTTACTGCTTTAATTAAAAAAAATAACAAGCTACTAAAAAAATAACACTTTTTTCTTAGTATGACTTGAAAAAATATTTTTCATTCGTCTTCCAACGTGTAATTTGTGTTGAATGTAATCCAAGTTGGTCGAATTGTCGAATCCAAGTTGGTCGAACTGTTGGACGCAATCCAAGTTGGTCGAACTGTTGTATGCAAACCAAGTTGGTCGAATAACTAGTTTTACTCACTAAGTAAATATAGTTAGTTAAGTGTTTCTCATGTAATTTGTTTTAGTGTTGTTCATGTCATCAGTCCACGTGTATTAGTGAACTCCTCGTGTATGTACAGTTGTAAAAGTGAGCCTATAAATACAAGTGATGGTGGTAATCATTTTATTGATCACACACCACAATATCAGTTTTCTGTTATTTTGCTTCGTTCGACTACGGCTACATTGCTCTCGACTAACCAACTTTGTGTAACCAAGAACACTCTGTTCTTGGTAAAATTCCTTCGTGATAATTGAGTGAATGTGAGGAACACTGAGTGAATTTGTTCCAACAACTGGTATCAAAGCGAGAGTTCGTGATCTTGCGGCGTAGACATGGCAAATCAAAACTCCGGCAGTGATCAACTTCCGGCGAAACTTCCAGTTCTTGATTCGAAGAATTATGACAAATGGATTGTGCAGATGAAGGTGGTGTTCCGGTATCAGGAAGTTCTTGACATTGTGAAGAATGGTATCGTAGAAAATGCAATTGGAGATGAGTTACGTGATCAACAAATAAAGGACAGCAAAGCGCTGTTCTTGATTCACGAATGCGTGAATTCTGACGCGTTTGAGAGAATCGCAGGGTATGAGACTGCAAAGGAAGCCTGGGATGCGTTGGCTTCAGCCTATTCTGGTGATGCGTCGTTGAAGCAAGTGAGGCTACAAACGTTACGCAGGGAGTATGAATTACTTCAAATGGGCGAGAAGGAGACGATTGTTGAGTACTTCAATCGCCTAACAGTGATCACAAATCAGATGCGCACAAATGGCAAGATTGTCACTGATCGAAGAAAGATTGACAAGGTATTGCGAACCTTAACTTCCCAATTTGATTATGTAGTGACCTCAATTGAACAATCTAAGGATCTGAGTACCTTAAAAGTTACTGAATTACAAGGAATTCTTGAAGCAAATGAGACTAGGATTAGGGCTAGGATGGGTGCCAAACCTAATGAAAAACCTAGTGAGCAAGTGTTGTTGGCTCAATCTCAAAACAAGAAAGGAAATTGGGGTAACAATTGGAAAAACAAGAAAGGGAAGGGAAAATGGAATAAGGGAGCTGGTGAGAGTTCAAGCAAGAAAGGTGATCAGAAGCAGAATGATTATCAAAAGAGAAAAGAAGCCTGGAAGAATAAGGAGAAGAATTATAGCAAGAAAGAGGTGCAGTGCTATAACTGTGATAAGTTTGGTCATTATGCAGATGAATGCAAGCAAAAGAACCCTCAAGAAGAGGCTCAATTGGCCAGAGGTGATTCTGATTCTGATGATGAGGTAGTCTTGATGGCTGAAACAGATGCTGTCGAAGTCGAATGCAGAACTGATGAGGTAGTCTTGATGGCTGAAAAAGATGCTGTCGAAGTCGAATGCAGAACTGATGAGGTAGTCTTGATGGCTGAAACAGATGCTGTCGAAGTCGAATGCAGAACTGATGAGGTAGTCTTGATGGCTGAAAAAGATGCTGTCGAAGTCGAATGCAGAACTGATAACAAGCAGGAAGAGGCTTAGCTAGCAGGAGGTGATGCTGATGAGGTAGTATCGATGACTGAGATAGGTGGTAGCAGTGATGATTTGTGGTATCTTGATACAGGTTGTTCGAGTCACATGACTGGCAACAAAAGCTGGTTCATCAAACTAGATGAATCAGTGAAGAAAACTATAAGATTTGGTGATGACAGAGTGATAAGAGCATAAGGAATTGGCATTGTTAAAATCAAGAGAGATGATGGGAAGATGTGTCTCATCACAGATGTCTTGTTTGTTCCCTCAATGAAGAGCAATTTGATCAGTTTGGGTCAACTCTTAGAAAAGGGATACTCAATGCAAATGAAAGATATGGAATTAAGGCTGTTCAATCCAAAGAAGAAGCTATTGTTGAAGGCAACATTAAATAAGAAGAGGACATTCAAGGTTGGCATGAGTGTAGTCCAAGATGAATGTTTGAAGGCAGTCACTAGTGATGAAGTGTGGAGGTGGCATGAAAGATATGGTCACTTAAACTTCAGGGATTTAAAGAATTTGAACACTCAAAGAATGGTGCATGGCTTGCCTGATATAAGGCTTCCAACTGAAGTGTGTGAGCAATGTTGTGAATCCAAGCAAGCAAGGAGCTCTTACAATGCTGAAATGAAGATCAAGGCATCAAGAAGGCTGGAAGCTGTACACTCAGATGTATGTGGTCCTTTTGATGTGAAGACTCTAGGAGGTAACAGTTATTTCGTTTCATTCATTGATGAATTCACTAGAAAAATGTGGATCTATTTGCGAAGTAAGAAGAGTGATGTATTTGAAGTTTTTAAAGCCTTCAAAATCATGATTGAAAAGGAAAGTGGCCTGGTTGTTGTATCAGTAGACTTAGAACTGATGGGGGTAGGGAGTATACCTCCACTGAATTTGAAAATTTCTGCAAGCATGAAGGGATCAAACATGAAATCACAGCACCATATACACCACAGCATAATGGCACAGCAGAAAGAAAGAACAGGACCGTGCTTAACATGGTAAGAAGCATTTTGAAAAGTAGACAAATGCCAAACCATTTCTGGGGAGAAGCAGCCACCACTGCAGTGTATATACTCAATAGAAGTCCAACCAAAAGGCTCGACAAGATGACTCCTGAGCAAGCATGGTCTGGTGAGAGACCAAGTGTCAAGCACTTGAGAGTGTTTGGCTCTTTGTGCTTCAGGCATGTGCCTGACCAATTGAGGAAGAAATTGGATGACAAAGCTCAACCAATGGTCCTATTAGGCTATCATTCGACCGGTACATACAAGTTGTATGACCCTAATAGGCAGAAAGTTGTGATTAGCAAAGATGTAATCTTTGAAGAATCGAAAGGCTGGCAGTGGAATGACTCTACAAAGAGGAGTAGCACTACTACTGTGTTGCTTGAGGCTGTGAATGAGAATCCAGTGACTATAGCAGTAAATGATGAAAATGAGATGATGCAAGATGCTGCAAATGAAATGGTAAATGAAGAAGTGAGACCTAGAAGGAATAGACAGCCCCCACAAAGATTGAATGAATACCAATTGTTCCCTGACAATGCAATTGGCACTGAAGGTGAATTATTGGAAGAAGCATTTTTGGCAAATTGTGAGCCTGTGACAGTAGAGCAGGCATTAAGTGAAGCAAATTGGAAGCAAGCTATGATAGAAGAAATCAAGTCAATTGAGAAAAATGACACTTGGGTGTTGGTAGATTTGCCTAAGCAGAAGAAAGTAATAGATGTCAAGTGGGTGTTCAAGACAAAAATGAAGCCAAATGGAGAAATTGGAAGGTATAAGGCAAGACTAGTTGCAAGAGGTTTTTTGCAAAAACATGGTTGTGACTACAATGAAGTTTTTGCCCCTGTGGCAAGAATAGAGACTATTCGACTGATCATAGCTGTTGCCAGCTTTAGAAATTGGTCTATGTACCAAATGGATGTTAAAGCAGCTTTTCTGAATGGATACCTTGAGGAGGAGGTATACATAAAGCAGCCACCAGGTTTTGGAATAAAAGGAAAGGAGAATAAAGTGTACAAGTTGAGAAAGGCCCTCTATGGACTAAAACAGGCTCCAATAGCGTGGAACAAGAGAATTGACTCATTTCTCTTGAAGCAAGATTTTGTAAAATGTGTAAATGAGCATGGCATCTATGTGAAAGGAACAGATGTAGAGAATTGTATGGTGATTTGCCTATATGTTGATGATATGCTTCTAACAGGTACAAGTGAAACTGAGATGGAAAGGTTTAAAAGAAGTATGATGTCAGAATTTGAAATGTCAGATTTGGGAAGACTTACATACTTCCTTGGTATGGAAATTGTTCATTCTGATAAAGGTGTACTTCTACATCAGAAGAAATACACAAGTGATGTGCTAAAAAGATTCAAAATGATGGATTGCAACTCTTCAGCCACCCCAACAGACAATGCAGTGAAATTGGTCACTGACAGCGAAGAAAAGAAGGTTGATCCAACCTTGTACAAACAATTAGTGGGTTCCTTGAGGTACTTGTGTCACACAAGACCTGATATCTCTTATGCAGTGGGACTGATAAGCAGATTCATGGAGCAACCTAGAGTTTCACATCTGGTTGCTGCCAAGAGGATACTTAGGTATGTCAAAGGAACAGTAGGACTTGGAGTGTTCTATCCTAGAAGAATTGGTAGATCTGATCAAGAAGTGTATGGCTTCTCTGACTCAGATTGGTGTGGAGATAAAGGGGATAGAAAGAGCACTGCTGCATACGTGTTCATGTGTGGTGAGTCACCAATATCCTGGTGCTCAAAGAAGGAGAGTGTGGTGGCTTTATCATCGTGTGAAGCTGAGTACATTGCTGCAGCTATGACAGCCTGTCAAGCAAATTGGCTTGATATGTTGCTGAATGAGCTGAAGTTCAATCAGACTGACAATGATGGAATGAGATTGAAGGTCGATAACAAGTCTGCAATAGACCTTGCAAAGCACCCCATATCTCATGGAAGAAGCAAACACATCGAGACCAAGTTTCATTTCTTAAGAGACCAAGTGACAAAGGGAAAACTCAGACTTGAGTACTGCAGCACTGATGACAATTTAGCTGATATGCTAACTAAGCCGTTAAAGGTTAACAGATTTGAAGATTTGAGAAATAAGATGGGCTTGACAAATGTGAACAACTTGAATTAGGAGGTGTGTTGAATGTAATCCAAGTTGGTCGAATTGTCGAATCCAAGTTGGTCGAATCCAAGTTGGTCGAACTGTTGGACGCAATCCAAGTTGGTCGAACTGTTGTATGCAAACCAAGTTGGTCGAATAACTAGTTTTACTCACTAAGTAAATATAGTTAGTTAAGTGTTTCTCATGTAATTTGTTTTAGTGTTGTTCATGTCATCAGTCCACGTGTATTAGTGAACTCCTCGTGTATGTACAGTTGTAAAAGTGAGCCTATAAATACAAGTGATGGTGGTAATCATTTTATTGATCACACACCACAATATCAGTTTTCTGTTATTTTGCTTCGTTCGACTACGGCTACATTGCTCTCGACTAACCAACTTTGTGTAACCAAGAACACTCTGTTCTTGGTAAAATTCCTTCGTGATAATTGAGTGAATGTGAGGAACACTGAGTGAATTTGTTCCAACAATTTGTAGTTATTGTCAGGATACCTAAATGATCCGGAGGCCACAAAGAGAACTATAGACAACGAGGGATGGCTACACACAGGTGATATAGGTTTCATTGACGATGATGATGAGCTTTTTATCGTTGATCGGTTAAAGGAGTTGATTAAATACAAAGGGTACCAAGTAGCTCCTGCAGAACTCGAAGCAATGTTGATTTCCCACCCAAACATTATTGATGCAGCTGTTGTAGCGTAAGTTGGTTACATGATGTTTTTAAAGGCCAATAAGGCCCAAAACTCTTTATGATCTTTTTTACTGATAAATATATGCAGTATACTCCCTCAGGACCTAATTATAAGCAAAAAAATGCATAGTTTTGATAGACTCAAATATAAGCAAATCTCTACTAACTTACTCGTATTTAATGTTATTTTTCGACAACTACTCTTAAATTAGTTCACTAATATTGTGAGAAGATGACTATTAATTAGGGATAGTTTAATAAATCTATTTATTTTCTCCATGAATTCAAAAAAATTAAATGCACAAAACTACTATCATTAACTTAGCTTTGTTATCTACATGACTGTTCTGAATTTCTCTCTGATTACTCAACAATGACTAATTAATGACGTCATTGGGATTGGTTTTAGCATGAAAGATGAAGCTGCAAGGGAAGTCCCAGTTGCATTTGTTGTAAGATCAAATGGTTCTAAGATCACCGAGGATGAAATCAAGCAATACATTTCACAACAGGTTCTCCTTAATCCATTTATTTTCTTGTCATAGCTACACTTCTTAACACTAAACATATTTTGGTAAAGGGGGAATTTTATTAATCAAAGTGACACTATGGCGATTTTACAACTGTCTCTGAGGGGATTCAAACTCAACACCCTTTGAATACAAAGCTAAACTCTTACCACTGAGTTAGCTCCTCAAGTGTATTCTTAACACTAAACATGTTTGAAGTTCATTGATATTAAAAAAATATGCGAGTTAAAAGTTTTTTAATTACATGGTCACAATTATTGGTTTAGTTGCAGGCATCTAGGATAAATATATGAACGACAGTTATTAAATATAAATAAACAATACACGTGTGCCATCCTTGTGAATTGTGATGGGAAAACAAGTTAACACAAATAATAAGTAAATAATTTTAGCTAAATTTTCTTCTATTATACACGTCTCTTGCAAAAATTTGGAGCTTAAAGAGTATAAACAATACACGTGTGCCATCCTTGTGAATTGTGATGGGAAAACAAGTTAACACAAATAATAAGTAAATAATTTTAGCTAAATTTTCTTCTATTATACACGTCTCTTGCAAAAATTTGGAGCTTAAAGAGTATTATGAAGTGATTACATTGGGGTTGACATATGTGTGTTTTGGCAGGTGGTATTTTACAAAAGAATCAATAGAGTTTTCTTCATAGATACTATTCCTAAAGCAGCTTCAGGAAAAATTCTGCGGAAGGAATTAACCGCAAGACTTTGGGTGATAAGGAATCGAACCCATGACCCCAAGCAAATAACGAGACTCTTAACCACTGAACCAGCGCTTCGATTATGATATTTAGTGTTCCAATAACTTCAAAACATTTAATAATTCTGAAAAATTTATTATTATTTATTTAAAATCTGTTTTTTTTTTACGAATTGCATTTTAATTGTTACGAACTTAAAATCACTCTCCACTTTCAACTCTCCACTCTTAGCTGCAACCCTAACCTTCAACCAGAACTCTCCACTCTCAACTATTCTCGCAGAAATTGAAATCAACGATCGTCTCCGTGTTCTTCAACAATCGTGTTCTTCAACTATTCTCGCAGAAATTTGTATTCTCGCAGAAATCAACAATCATGTTCTTCAACCATGTGAACCAGAAATCAACGATCGTTTCCGTCAGTTTCTCACTCATCGCCTTCGAGCAGATCGCGAACCAGATCGAGAAATCAACAATCGTGAACCAGAAATCAACAGATCGTTCCTCGTTCCTCGTTTCCGTGCTTTCAATTGCGCGATCCTGTTTTCATCTTCTGAGGTAACCTAATTGGAACAAATTGATTTAGGTTTTTCTTTGATTTCCAGAGATTAGAGGTTACGCCAAAAGTGAAGTGAAGAAGCGGAGGTGCAGCGAGGTATAATCTCTCCACCTTCTCTTTCATTGATGTGATTCAAGATGTATCTCATAGGTTAATTGTACCGAACATGAGTTTACTGGTTAGTATACATGAGAATATGTTTTCTATTTTGATTCCACTATTCATGTTAATCCATTTTTCTGGTTAATGTTTCCTTCTGTGTATGGTCATTCCAATAGTAGTCTCTATGCTTGAGTAACTATTTTTACAATCATGCACATAAAATTAACATTCCACCTTTGTCGGAAATAAGATGACAGAAGTCATTTGATCAGGCATCAATTGAATGAGTCAATTCATCAGTCTATTCATACTAAATGTGCTATAATAACATCTGGCCACAATTAACACTTTATTAATAATATTCCCCAGTAGTAATAGATTAATTTTAAATAAGCTAACATCAGTGTCATATTTGTAGCGAGTCCAAGCCTATGCATAATCTGATTAGTTTGCTACAATTTCAGCTGCACTTATTCGGTATTATTCCATAGCAGGTAATTTCCTGGGACTTCCCTGCGTGACTGTTGCGGTATAATCAATTGCATTTTAGATTTTACACAGTCACTAGTTTACATTACACCTTCATAGTAATCTTATTTCCCTTGCTATATGATAAAGCAACACTGATCCACATTTAGAATGCTAAAAATCATTTGAGTTCAGAAACTGTACTTTTGTTTATTCAAACATTTTTCTGTTGCTTTGATATTGATGAATAGCAATGTTTAATTGTTCATCCATTTTGCATCAGCATCAGCATCAACAGCACCTGTTGCTTAGGTGCTTGGACCATTATTAGCAGCATTCCCAGTCTTGTTCTGTTCAGCCCTTTTTGCCAGTCGTTCTTGGCCCTTTTTGCCGGCTCAATTTACCATTACACTCCAATGCTCGCTTGTTACATCTTGGATGGTTCAATTTACCAGTTAACTAGTTTTTTTACTTTTAGTTAATTTTTTTATTAAATTTTGGAAGAGGTGGTTTTGTTCAATGTTGTTTATGTCATTGATCTTATAGGAAAGGGCACTCTACCATATACAAAAGCCTTCACTGCAGCTGACTCTAAGTTGGAGAAGACAGGATATGGTAACATGTGGCAATGACTGCTGGCAGAATTTTGAAAAGACTTGTCAATGGATGACCTTCAAGAAACAAGCTGACGCAAAGGAAGTGTCTTAGCTAGTTGCATTATCATCCAAATGGATTCTTAATTTAGCAAATTATTGCTTCTTAATTATCATTATTTCTATACCTTTTGTAAAACCTCAATGATATTAGTGATTTTCCTTTGTAATGCTATTATTTTGTAATAAAAAGTCTTTTGTATAATTAGTTATGTCTTCTTTTATTTGCTGACTTATAATTATTGATATTTGTAGAAATCTCTAATAATAATAATAATAATAATAATAATAATATAGTATTATCAGCAGAAAGTTTCATCAGATGCTTGAGCAAGGCTTTGCTTGGGTCATTTTCATCAGATTTTGGCTTTCCTGCGGAATTTCATGCGGAAAGTCTGAATTTCCTGCGGAACTTCCTGCGGAGATTTCCTGCGGAATTTACTGCGGACTTCCTGCGGAATTTCCTAAGGAGTTACCTGCGGAAATTTCCTGCTGATTTAAAAATCCGCATGAAATAATTATCCACGAACGAAATAACTGGGAACCTATATCCGCTGGAAATTCCGCAGGAAACCCGTTTCCTGCGAATTTTTAGTGAAAATCCGCAGGAAAATCCGCAGGAAATGACGAAAATTCTAGTAGTATGGGGACTTGAATTGGTATTTAATACGTTTTTCATGATATGATGTTATTTGACAATACATTAATTGAAATGCATTGTCAAATATTTATATTATAGATTATATATGAACGCAGCCACATTTTTCAAATTTCAATTATTGTCAACTTTTTGTCAAAAAAATTATAATCCAACTCGAAAATGCTAGGTGTATTTTATGTCTTTCTTAATTGTTTTCTATTAATGTTTTTTTTACCGATTCTATTGATGTTTTTAATAATACAATATTCATTTTAATAATTAATTTAATCCATCTTTTTTTGATAAGCAAATGTTAGTGGGGGTGGGGGAATGTTAGTTTTCAGGGATTGAAACCTGAACCTCCTTCTTGAAACTCCTTTATGTCCCTTAGCTCGCCAACTGAGCTACCTTCCTGGGACTTTTAATCCATCTTCTTGAATTTTACCTCAAAGATTTATTTATTTCTGACAAATACCTCAGATTTAAATATCGTATTTATTTCGTCTCCCGGGTTTTTTTTTTTGTAACAAATTTATATTAATCGATTCTAAACAATGGAGGATGTTTTATGTAAAGTAAGGTGTCAATATTACTATTTGCTCAACCCATAAATTAGGGATGTCAAAATGGACGGCCCGACCCGGCCTGCCTTCATCCCGCTAAAAAATGGGCGGGCTGGCCTGGCCCGCTAACTGAGTGCGGGCTCAAAATTCTAGCCTTGCCCGCCAAGTGATAGGCAGGCGGGCTGGTGGGCTCGCCCGTCTATTTTTTTGCGGTTTTTTTAATAAATTTTTTCACCTACTTTTTTTTTTGTTCTTACATTTCAACTAGATTTTTCACCTATGTTATTTTAAAACAGTTTTTTATAAAGCTTTTTTTTTAACAAATTTTTACTTCTCATGCATACATTCACAAATAAAAGTATAAAACCATCAAAAATTGGAATTACTAGGATTGACTATAAAGCAACTAAAATCATCAAGAAATTATAACTATAGACTAAAATTATAAGTCTGTGCGTATATAATCACCCTTTCAATAAGTCTGATTATTATTTTTTTTGGAAGTGTTTTGCAAGTCATGGCTGGACTTTTTTTTAAAAAAAAACTAGCCTGGCGGGCGGCCCGCCCTGCCACTGTGTTCAGCCCGCGGGCTTTTCCTTTTAGTGGGCCGGGCAAAATTGGTCGGTGGGCAACAATACCTTAGCCCTGCCCACCTTTTTTTGGCGGGCCAAGCCCATTTTGACATCCCTACCATAAATAACGTTCCCAACAACTCATCTTTCAACTTGTTCACTGATGGGCCCATCTTTTTTTTTGGGTTATGATTTAGATACCCCACATTTTTGTTTATTCTAATTTTACCCTTTTAATAATATTCAAAATTTAAGTCATAATTTCAAAAATTTATTTGTTTCGGAATTATCTATGTACGACATAATTCCGGAATGACATTTTCAGAATTTTCCGAATTTATGTTTTTGATATAAATCCAGAATTTAAAAAATACATTCTGTATAAATCCGGAATTAAAAATTAATTTTGAGAAATTTTTTTAAAAAATCGACTTTTACCCATGGACAGAAACTATCACTAGAAGAAGGATGTTCTTTACAGAAGGGCATGACTCCTAACAAGAACACTCAATACAAGATCAGAATTTTTTCCTATAAAAGTATCTCACAAATCCTCATGTCTTCTACTTTCACAGTAATTCATTTCAACCAGCTTCAATCAATCTCAGACACACAAGCAAGCAAAGTTCATGAAAAATACAAACAAATACCCAACTTCTACGTAACTAACTATTTTTCAATGTGTAACATAAAAAAAAAACTATTTTTCAATGTGGGTTCCTCCGAATCTCAAGTCAAGAACATTGTAAACCAATTATTTATTATCATAGATTGAAAGATTTGTTTAACACTAAAGCCAACCAAGAATCATAATGTTAGATCAAATGGAAGAAACGGATCTGAGTCTAGCCCTAAGCTAAATACTTCTTCCATCTTCGCTTTTGTGCCCAAATCAAAATCAGGAAAATTGAATAACGAATTAGACCATAAAATTCAATGGTAACAAAAATCAATCAGCAAAGGAAAATATGTGGAGTCAAAGTTTACACACACTTTTACACTAAAATAAATCAGCAAAGGAAAATACGTGGAGTCAAAGTTTGAAGGAAAAAGAAAAAGAAAAAACAAATCGATCTATATGGAAAAAGAATCTATTTTAAGTGTTTAACTAATGCTTAATAATCATAGATTTCATATTTAGTGACGGTTTCTGATTATGTGTAAAAGTCAATTTTTTTAAAACATTTCCTAAAAATTAATTTTTAATTTCGGATTTATATTTTTGACATAAATCTGAAGTTTTTGACATAAATCCGAAATGTATTTTTTTAATTCTAGATTTATGTCAAAACAAGTTCGGATTTTTTTTAAAAAAAATAAATTTCATTTATGTCAAAAACATAAATACGATAATTTTTGAAAAAAGTCATTCTGAAATTATGTCATACATACATATATAACTTCGAAAAAAAAATATGGAATTTTGAATTAAATTTTGAAAAGGTAAAATTGGAAGAAACAAAAATATGGGGTTTATATGGGCCGACTGGGGGGTTTCTAAATCATAACCCTTTTTCCCCCTCTAGGTGCCTTGGTCTGGAATTAACTCATCTCGAGTCTTGTCTTAAATACATGGGGCACATGTTGATGTCTAAGTGATAAAAGAGCAATAAAATAGCATAAATACTTTATTAAAATAACGCTTAAATTGTTTTTATATAGGTGAGAAATTGTTTCCATAAGTTATTCTGAAATACTTATATAAATAAGCTTAAAATAGCTTATAGACATATCATAAATTGTTTTTATAAGCTTCCTTAACAATTTCACAAGTATTTATGTCAGAATATAAGTCTAAATAAACCAATTCAAATATGTCAAAAAACTAATAACGATTTGTTTGTGGCTTTGGCTAGCATGCACAAGCCAAAAAACTAACAAATATTCAAAATTTGTTCACAATGTTTTCGGTTTATGTTTCAAGTTGGTCATCTATGTGTTCCATATACTAGGGACAATTTGAAACAAACAAACAACAAAAACATAAATGACCCATTGAATAAGAAGACGTTGAGGACTAATTTTTCCTCTCCTTCTGCGTTTGCAAGTTGGTTTCTAGTTTCCAGAAATCACCCATTGAAGAAGCAGACGTCTAGGGACTAATTTGTTTCAAAAGTGTAGAGACAAATATGTCTCTTTTTTAAAATTTCACAATAGCTAAAGTCAGAGATTGATTTGGGCTTAAATAACGAATGATCAGTGTCTGTTAATGTGACACATTAGAACATAATGTGTCATGTAGGAGGTGTTACCAGACGTTTTTAAATGTTGATGGACGAATGAAAAAATTGCTAGGGACGAATTTGTCTCAGAAGAAAATATCAGGGACTAATTTGGGCTTTTAGTCTAATCTATATTTACTTTAATAACTTTATAACTGAACACACGTTGCTAGAAATAATCATATTATAATGATTGCAATTGTAACTGTAATGATAATATAGGCTCCCATGAAACCATAACCATGCATCATATATATGTCAATTCGTGTCCATATATAGTATATACATAATATAAGAGTAGCATATTACGAAATCTTTAATATGTCCCGCAGGCCGCAGCCTTACCGGTGCCCATGAAACTTCTGCACCTACCTACCATAACAGAAAAACACTGATGAGATGAGATCCTCATCTAGCCTAGGGATAGATCAGAGAGAGAGAAAAAAAGGGGGAGCATGCGAGAGGGGCCATGAGGGTTCTGTAATTGAAAGAAAATAAAGTGTCATGTAGCTTAAAAGCAATGGCCCCCTTGCCAATTTTGAAAAGTACCATAATTTTGGACTTACTCTGTATTACGGACAGCAAATTCTTGATAATTTTTCATGAAGTCACTATCCATCACAGCATTCACACTACAGGAGTGATTTATAAATAGCATACGTAGCCTGCTTCCTCATCGTAAAAATTACAATCATTATATTATATTGTATGTATATATAGTATTATCATTTGGGAACTCATTCATAGTCATAAACAATAAAATTCTTGTTTTAATTAATTAATTTTATTGAAAAAAGTTCTTCTATATGTATGTTCCATATTGTTTATGGTCCATATGTCATGTGTCGGATAAATGTGTGGTACAGAATGTCTGTGTAAGTGCGAGCCTGAATTTTGAATTTCGCCCTCTTAGATATTTTGCTGTTGGCATGCGTTTAATTAATTATTAATTAGTATACAATAGTAGGATTGCTATCCATCAGTTATTAATTTATCTACGCAGAATAACGAGAGAGAGAGAGAGAGCCTTCAGTTTCTATGGTACTCATTTGACTCCTTAATTATTATGATTTTGTTGTTGTCATAGTATATCAAGATCATTAGAGAAACCATTGCTAATAGAGGTGTTCAAAACCGAACCAAATCAATTAGAAAACCGCAAACCAAATCGAAAACCGCAAAAAACCGCTTCTAATCGGTTTTGTTCGATTCTTTTTTTTATTGCACCGCGCGGTTCGGTTTGGTTCGCGGTTTTGATTTCAAAAACCGAACCAAACCAAACCGCAAGTAACACTAAGGCTTGTTGAATTACATCCTTCCTTACTAACTTACTAACCCAAATGCAACTAAAACCCAACTCTCACTCACTTGCTAGCCCAAATCCAATTAATTCTTTGACTCACTTATAAACAATCCATATTGTTATGCTATATTTAAAAATTACAATAAAATATTTAATTCAAATTCTTTTAAACATTGTCTTATCTATCTTAAAAGAATTAAAATAGAGTAATTTATATACTAAATATATTTGAGTAAATTTTTTTCTTAAAGATTTATGTTAGCCATTTTTTATGTTACTTAATTTTAACTTTGTTTTAAATTATGTTTTGTCTTGGAAAAAACTGAACCAACCGAACTAATCCAAACCGCATTGGTTTGGTTTAGTTTTATTTTAGGAAGCCAACCGAACCAAACCAAACCGCATGTAATTTTACCTTGCGGTTTGGTTCACTTTTTGTCTCAAAACCGAACCAAACCGCACCGCGAACACCCCTAATTGCTAAGATGTTAATTGGTTAATGTCACAATCGAGTCTTGTCGCTTCGTGCGAAATCAGTGTACTACTTCGGTTTGGATAAGATTAAAGTTAATTGAGTGGATTTCATTGAGCATCCGTGTTACCATTGCTTACAAGAAAAATGCTTCATATCATAATTGTTGGAATACATGGTGACTTCTAAGTCAATCTCTCACGGTATGTGTCACTTTGATTAATAAAAGTTTAATCTTTCACTAATTTTTTTAAAAAAATCTTGCATTGGTGTATCGGTCAAATTGTTCGTAAAATATAATATAAAATATTATGTCAATTTTAATCCACTTAACTAAAAACCTCAATATGCCCAAGTGACTTGTAGTACCTCAAGTATCTCAATTGTGTGATTTTTGTTCCCTAATTCTTATGAGCAAATTTAAAAGTATCCCAATTGTGTGGTTTTGGTCTCCCAGATTCCAATTACCATTAAAATTTTAGTCGAAAGTGTCTGGTGGATGCAGGCTATACAGCCCGTGGGCAATTGCCCCCACCAAACAATTGAATTCATAAGTAAACACATAATAACATTTTATTTGCCCCATTAAAAAATTAGTTTTGCCACGATTAATGTCCAGTTACCCAAGCACACAAGTCCAACTCATTTTAGTAAACAATTCCAAGTAAAAAAATAGACTTTGCTTCTAACAACTACAACAGTTAGAAGATGTTCTCCGGCATTGAGATTTGTGAGGAATATGGAATACACATTGAGAGCAATAGTTGAATAATTCTCTCGTTACATATACTAAGAGGGATATTTTTGATAGTATTGACAATGAAAATATCAATTCAAGATTTTTAGAATATGAAAATACATAGATAACAAGTGTAATTAGTAGAAGCTTATATATTTTTTTGGAGTTTTTTTGTCACATACGTAATTGTGTATTTTCTAAAACTTTTAACTTTTTTTACGAAATATTATAGATAAATTATTTGTTTGCCCCATTCAAGAAAACTTCTAGATCCGCCAATGGAAACTGTTGTCTTTTTTTGTGTGGAAGTGTTGTCTTTTTTGTTTGACAAAGGAAGTGTTGTCTTTTTTATTATGCAATTGTGTGATTATGCAATTTTAATTAGAAGTTTTAATCCTCTTGAGCATACATACATCAACAACCTTTCTAGTAAAAAAATTGAATAACAATACAGGGAAGGGAAGGACCAAAATTGCACAATTGTAATATGCTGAAAACTCAATTTGCATATTTAAAATTCGATGGACAAAAATGTCAGTAAACATTTTTGGTTAATATTTAATGATAATAAATAAAAGACCAAAATTACACAATCGCAATATTTGAATATTTCATTTCGCTCAATTAAAATCTGAGAGACCATTATTGCTCAATCGCATTACATAGAGAACTAAAATGCATTTACGCCACCCAAGGGCACTTGAATGAGATGATATGAGTTTCTTTCAGCTTAACCAAGGTCCTAGGTTCGAATCTAGTCTTGGGCATGCAGCAGTGTTAAATCTTTTGAGGGAGAGCTTTGCCGCACATTGTGATCCTATCCGGCTCGAGGGACTAGTATCTACAGTTACGCGCTGCCCATTGTGGTCCTATCCAAATCGAGGGATTAGTCTTTGTAGTTGCGCGCAGATGATACCCGATTTATAAAAAAAAATGCATTTACTCCAACAATAGATTAAAAATTTAGTGAGCAAAAGTTCCTTGCCTTACTTTACTTACTAGGGAAATAATTGTCACACTTCATCATTTTTATTTTGAGATTATCATATTTTATTTTGATAAGCTAAGGTAGATATACATGTAATTGAGACACTAATGCTTAAGATATTTAGATTCATTTAAGGAGTTGACATCTCTCATCAGATGTTTTTCCATACGCACCGACCGTAAATCGATTCCTTGACTAGATGGTTGAGGAGCTTTAGTATCTACCACTTGTGCTACACTAAGTTAGTTCATATTTTATCATTTGTTACTTGGTGAAGATGGAAATGACATCTATTAATATGGATTTGGATTAAATGTAGTTGGAGATTTGCGCAGTCATGTGATCGATGAACTCGGAGTTGTTCGATTAAGATTGAACAGTCCAATTTTTAAGAGCAGCTTTTGATTTTAAAAATTTCAACTTTACAATTTGAACTGTCCAATCAAGATCAAACGATCCTAAATTTATTGACTGTCCAAGTGCATGCAGTTCAGACTATACACAAACCAGATCGCTATTAATTACTACCTCCGTCCCATATTATATGCATTTTAAGGTTGTTGTACACATATTAAGAAAAATGATTGATAGTCTAGATTTTATAAAAAGTGTTGTCTAAATTACCATTTAACCATTTATCTCTCTACATAGATAAACGTAAATCATTTATTAAATTTAAAAAGTCGTCATGATTAATAAGGGCAATAGTGGAAAAGCATGTTAGATGCTTTCTTGAAAATGTAAAACAACAATTAATTTGGGACAAATTAATTTTGTTAAAACAACTTATAAAATGGGACGGAGGTAGTAATAAATACTACCTCCGTCCCATTTTATATGCAGTTTAAGGTTGTTGCACGCATATTAAGAAAAATGATTGGTAGTCTAGATTTTATAAATTTTTTTGTCTAAATTACCATTTAACCTTTTATCTCTCTACATAGATAAACGTGAATTATTTATTAAATGTAAAAAGTTATAATGATTAATAAGGGCAATAGTGGAAAAACATGTTAGATGCTTTCTTGAAAATGTAAAACAACAATTAATTTGGGACAAATTTATTTTGCTAAAACAACTTATAAAATGGGACGGAGGTAGTATATGTGGCAAGATAGACGGCGCTTAAGGAGGTCGAAGAGGTTACAACTTACAACTTGAATAATGGATCCGTCGCCTCTCCAAAATTATTCTCATTATTCCATCCAGTTGCCAGCACACAAGCATTCAATGCTTTTAACTTGAAGGTCAAGCACAAACCCTACAGCGAAGATGAAAAAGGGAAAGTTTCAACTCTACAGTGAGATCAGATGTGAACAGTAAAAGACTTTCTGCGGATAAGGAGTTTGTCATACGTATGGGGTCAGTGTAGTAGCATTCCACACACTCTATTTGTTTTGTCCTTTTGATTTGTCTTCTTTAGGTGTCATGAAGTCACGGGAATTGTAGGCAACCAATGGTTTGTTAGTTATAAACAGCAGTTACTTGCATCTCTCACCCTATCTATCTATCTATCTATCTATCTATCTATCTATCTATATATATATATATATATATATATATATATATACACTATTATTTTACCCGTGCATACGCACGTACGGGTGATACTGTATGGTCGGTGTATTGCCATGAAGTTATAATAATAATTTGGAAGATATTCATAAGTTGTGAACAATGTCCAAAATGTATGATTTGAAATTCAAAGGGGAAAGAAATAGGTATTATGTCATATAACATACAAATGCAATTTATATTGAGTCGAAGAAATTAAAAGAGATTGACAATCAGAATTACATTTATCCTTAATAATGTATTTGGACATTAGAGTTAAAATATGCATCCCCGTTGGCCCTCCCATTGCGAGTCTCTCATTGTCCCTCTCGTTGCCACATGTTAACTCATGTTTTTTATATGATTTTATATTAATGAAATCATATTCGTTTAATTATAAGTAAGTTATTTTGTAATATTTGGTAGTGGCTAAAGTTATTTTTTTTTACAATTCTTAGTGGTTAAATTGAGGGATTTTAATAGTTTTAATAGAGATATTATAGTAAATAATAAATTTTAGATGAAGTAAAAATGAAGAAAAATAATAATAATATTTTTTAAAATATGCACCCACGTTGGCGTTCTGTTGGCGCTCTCGTTCCCACTCATGTTCCCATTGTAGCTCTCGTTGTCAATTGCATTGTCAATCTGGCATTGTCGCTCCCGTTGTCACGTATTATGACTTATTTTTTTATATACGACTTAATATTAATTTAATCATACTCATTTATTTATAAAAAAGTTAATTTTAAAGTTTTGTTACAGGTACGTCTTTTTTTGACAAAGGATAGTGGTTAAAATAATTAATTTGACTGTTGTAAAAAAAATTAATTTTAGTAGTTTGACTAAATTATAAAAATAGTGAGTAATTATTTTTAGTAAAAAAGGGGTAAAAAATTTAATTTTTATGACAAAAAGAAATTTGAAAAAAAATTATGAATAAAATATTTTTTATTTAAAAATCTGTTTAAAAAATCTGTATTTTTAAAAGTTAAAACAGTTTTATAAAAACAGTTTTTAAAAAAATAAAAAATATCTTTTAAAAAGAAAAATAGTTTTTTTAAAAGTAAAAACAGTTTAAAAAAAAAACTGTGCTAACAACGCGTCAGCGTGATAGCTGACAGCGTGTCAACGTGACAGCTGACAGCTAGCACATCAGCATGTCAGATACTATTTTTTTTTTGATAAAGCTGCAAAAAGAAGCTGACTGTTTTGTCTTTTAGTGGTGAATTTACTATTTTACCCTTATTTTTTGCAAATGGGAAAATTTTAAGATGTCTATGAATGTCAATTTGCTAGCATATATGTTTTGATTATATAGATATAGATAGATTTGCTAGCATATGTTTTGATTATATAAATATAGATAACTATATATAACAAAGGTTTATCCAACATGTCTAGATTGGCACCTACTTTATATTAGCTATTCTTTCACCTAACACTCAATTTATAACAAAGGTATATTAGTCAAAATAAACTATTTTACCAATTTGAACATAATTAATAAATAGTTTTCCTAAAAATAGTGTATAACCTGAAACGACATACAATTTGAGACAGAAAGTATTAGTTTTTTTCTTCAATATGCCGCCCCAAGTAAAAGTTTTATACCACACTTTCAAGTCATTATACTTAACTATGACGATGATTAATACTCCAATAGTCGATAGTGATAATGACAATGTAACTCTCTAAAACGGTAGTCGTTCTCTCAAGCTTCTCTCTACCATTCTCTTCTTTCTTCTCACCCACCAGAGGAGGTGGTTTTAGGTCATTTTTGACCTGAGATCACTCCTCTATATTGTTTTTTCCTATCTATTTTCATTTAAATAAGTGGTTACCACCACTGGTGAACCTATGTAGCTTTCAGGGGGTTCAGTTGAATCCCCTGAAAAAAGTATAATTTTTTGTTTGTAGAAGAAAGCTTAAAAGAGTAAAAAAGAAAACAAAACAAGAAAAGAAAGGATCAACTACACTCTCACAAACTCCACACCAGCATCATCGGCCAACAGGTGGGGTGAGAGACCAACACGGGGAGCATCCAAAGAAGTCCAAGAACTCATGCTTGCAGCTCCCAATTTACCTAAGAAATGAAACACCAGCACCAACCAGACCCTTTTCAGCAAGTTTTTAATAGTCTGAACTGAAAAAAATAATTGTACAATATCGCTATATAAAAAATGTAAACCCCTTGAAATTTCCCCTTGAAATTTTAAATTTGCACCCAATTTTTATTAAGAGAATATTTATAAAACCTTAGAAAGTAATTTTACGGATATTACATTCGTTTACAGACTACTTTTTATTTTCATATACTCAGGACTTAAATAGAAACAAACGTGTAATCTTAGAGATTAATTTGGTGATTTACTCTTAAATAAATTTGGAGTTAGATGACTTGATTTCTTAATTTTAGCAAACCAAATGAGAATATTTGTAAAAAAAATAATTTAAACAAACCTACTATCCAATATTTTTGATAACAAATTTTTTTGAACCCCCTGACCCAAGGTCTTGGGTCCGTCACTAGTTACCACATATGTCTAACTTTTATTTCGTATTTTTTCTTGATTTCGTCATATACTGTTGTTCGTCGTCTTGGTGCGACGTTTTTGACTTTCCCGTAGTCTTAGTAAAATTGTTTTTTTCTCGGCATAGAAGCAAATGACAAATAAACATCACAATCCAACGGTCATGCTACTAAGAAATTGTCAATGCAACTAATAGTAGATGATATTTAGTAAAATTGTTTTACTCACAGTTCTTCTCTTCTTATGAGAAAACCATATTTAAGCCTAAAAATAATAGTGAGAATTCTTGTAGTTGTAGACCTGTTGCCACATACATCTTCTATTCTCTCTCAATCCTCTCCCACCTTTATTTATTTATAACTGGACAAAAGCAACCCATTTGAGTTGTGCATATATTATATACTTGCACTGATCTATATACATCTCCCACACGCCCTTCTGAGCCATCGTTTTTCTGTGTGTTCATTTGTATGCATCAAAATGGTACCATCTTACCGCCATTCAGTATCTTCTCTTATGCCTCTTGATCTTAATGAAGGTCAAAACCACGATATTTCCTCTCCAAATCAATATCAATCCTCTTCTTCATTTTCTTCTGCTTCTCTATCATATCCTCTTCTCTTACATTCACCTGATCAAGATCAAGAAATATCTTACTACAGCAGCCAATCAAAGCCCTTACAAAATGAAGAGGTAATATTATTACTAGCTAGCAGAATTAATCCCTTCTCATAATATATATATATATATATATATATATATATATATGTATATATATATGATCACTATGAATCTATGATATTAATTATATAATTTATATTCTCTTAATTGTTTTTGATCCCCTTTGATCATGTGATCTATACAATTAGGCTGAGAAGCTTATTCCTTCAAGCGGGTCATGGGATGATTCAGCTGCAGAAAACCAACAAAGTAGCCATAAACGCAAGCTGGCAGTTTGGAAAAAAGAAAGGAATGAAAATATTCAAGTTCAGGCAGCAGCTGAGCCTGAGGGTGGTACTTCAGTTAAGTGGATATCTTCAAAGATGAGAATGATGCAGAAGATGATGGTTTCTGATCAACTCAAGTTTGAAGATCAAAAGCTTCCATTATCACCTCTTGGAACTGACACAAGCAGCAGCAACAACAACAACAGTTATTCAAACCACATAGTTAGGGTTTGTTCTGATTGCCACACCACCAAAACCCCTCTCTGGAGGAGTGGACCAAGAGGTCCCAAGGTAATAATTCCTTTGAAGAAAAAAATATCCCAATCTTTTCATATACTCAACAACAAATAGCAACTTTTTGTAATATTTAACCACGCTCTAGGTTTTTCAAACTTTTTTTATTAGAAAAATGATATACTAATAGAAATTGGAGTACAAAGTACAAACCTGATACACTGTATACACAGTGATCTATAGAATTACAACACCAATCTTCAGTTACTTCTTAGACTCAAAGTTTTAATTATAATATAAGAATAAGAATATACAGATAGTATGTCGAATTAGAAGAATAAAGTTTTTGTTGATTAGTTAACCATGATGTTGAGAACTAATATAGTTTGGTGATTAATTAACTACAGTCGCTTTGCAACGCTTGTGGAATTCGACAAAGGAAGGCGAGACGTGCCATGGCAGCTGCAGCTGCAGCTGGGGAAAATGGTACAACTGTCGTCGCAGCCGAGACAACTGTGAGGAAAAACAAGTTGCAGCAGAAAAAAGAGAATAAGTCCAAAATTGAGTTTGCAAGTTCAACGCATATGAATAAAAAGAAGTTCAAGCTTGTAGTTGGAGCCAACCCAATATCTGATCATTCTCAAAGTAGTACGAAGTTGAGTTTTGAAGATTTGAGACTAAGCTTGAGTGAGAACTTGGCTCTCCAACAAGTTTTCCCTCAGGATGAGAAAGAGGCTGCAATTCTGCTCATGGCTTTATCTTATGGACTAGTTCACGGTTAAGCGCAGCTTCTATAGCTTCACTGGTTCACTTTATGAATTACTAGTAGTATTGTTAACTAGGTTTTTTTGATTAGGATTAGTTTGATTAATTAATGGTTTTCGTTGTACGAGAAGAGAATGCAATGTAGTTAGGATATGATGATAGGGAGCTAGAAAAAGACAAATAAGTTACATTCTTGTGCGTGATCTCGTGAACTCAATTAATTATATATGTTTGAGTTGAACATTTGAACAAGTAGACAATAAAAAAACATGTGGTCTCCTTGTTCATAGATTTCTTATTATCTCAGAGATTTCCTATATACTGTTATTTTGAATGCATCCTCTTTGTATAACCTAGTATAGCAACATTAATTTTTTTTTTGTATAATAAGGAGTATTCAGATTTCGTTTAATGAAATGCAGGTTTTAAGCACACTATTTTCAGTAAAATTAAGTGGAATGTTATAGATACGTGTAGTCAGAATTTCAGATGAGAAAGCAACTTGACTACTTTTTCCTTTGTCCCCCTCACGTTCTATTGACTCCCCTCCCCTATCCTCACAGTTCATTTTGAAAAATAAATAATTTAAGATTGACCTAACGAGGTTCTGAATCGTGACAGTGATGATTCATATTTCGGATGCAGCTTTTTGCGTCTAGGGAGACCTCTTTGTGGGTTGCACCGTTGATTTAGATTTTGTCTGCTTCACACAGTATTATTAATGCAAGTAGCCCCGACTCTTGTTCAAGTACAGAAATGGTAGACATAAGAGCGGCGACTTAACAAACCCCAAACCTTATATGGTGGCAATAGTTATAGTTCAGATTCCCTTTTTAGTCGCAGACAACTCGGATAGTGTCATATAATGTGTTACTTGATTTAATATTTCTAGAGAAATTTTATTTGGACAAAAAATTTGTACAAAAATATGAAGGAAATATGCATATAATACATTTTTTTATTTTAAATTAATAAAGTTCGACATTTCATTAACAACATGTGTAAACTAACTTAACCCACAAAATTGATGTTAATTTGTAGTATTATAACTAATAGCGTTTGGATGAAATGATCCGAGTCTCTTCCAGCTTAACCAATGTCCTAGATTGGAATCCATCATTGGGAATGGAGCGGCGGGGATTAAAACTCTTGAGGGACAGCTTTGAGACCCATTGTGGTCCTACCCAACTCGAGGGATAAGTCTCTACAGTTGCGCGCAAACAAATACTGATTTACGCCCAAAAGATTGTAATATTATAATTGGGTGTTCAATAAAACAATGATTTTTGAAAGAAAAAACAACAACTAAATAACTATAGATACTGACTCTGTTTGGCAAGTTTCATCCACTAGCAGATAGGATTTGACTAATAGGTGACGAGTACACGTGTTTGATAGCACTATTGTTAAGCGTTTTTCAAGTAGCGTTTAACATATTTTGAAACGTTACTTCAAGTAGCGTTTAAGCGGATAGCGTATAACGTGTTACATTTTTTTTTTGCAATTTTACCGTTATTATTATTTTTAAATTCCTTCTCTTTTTTTTAATATTCCTTCTCTAACCCTTTTAAAATAAACTAAATAATTTAATCATGAATTAAATAAACATTTCTTTTTATGTCATTTTATATTTATCAGTTAACTTAACCGCTAATTTTACGAAACATATTATTTGTTAGGCTTAAATATATGTTACCCCCTACAAATACCCATTATCCATTTACCCCCTGTAAAAATAAAACTCTTTAAAAAGACATTGCAAATATAAACCGTTTACGGTTACCCCCTGTTGTTAGATTATGTTGACAACGTTAAGTGTATATTAAGTATAAATCATTTACGGTTACCTCCTGCAAAATATAAATCGTTTACGGTTACCCCCTGCAGGGGTAATTAACTAAAAACAATTATTATTTGCAATGTCTTTTTTAAGAGTTTTATTTTTACAGGGGTAAATGGATAATGAGAATATCTACTAACTTATCTGTTATCCGCTAACTCATCTGATATCTAATATCAGCTACATTTTACCAAATAGAGCCAATATAAATAAATTCAAGGTTGTTTTTTTATTTGTTCTAAAAAATTAATAATTATTGTTTCAAAAAAAACAAAAAAATTAATAATTATGTAAGGTGTTAATGATATTTTTTGGTGTTAGAGATTAGAATCGTTAGATTCCCAATTGGATCAGGCAAAGACGATGATTGGGCCGCACGGCCCGTTAGTAGGAATGAAAAGTTTTTTGTGTGTGTCTCAAGAAACAAAAGAAGGAAAAGACTATACGGCTCATATATGGTGTCTCCACTGTCCAGGAAAGGACATTCAAGATTGTTTGAAAACAAAGTTCACAGAGATTGATCATTTGATTGTTATGAAATGACGATGAGTGAAGCTCCTCCTCCATCTGCGCCTCCAACTGGGTTGCCCATGAAGCGCTTCAAGTTCATTTGGCGCTTTTTCTTGCTCTCCAATCTTGCCATTGGAGGTTAGTTAGTTTTATCTCTTTCTGCCTCCTGTATTATGCAATCTTGAACTGCCCAGTAAATAATATTTGGTGCTCATGTGGAAAACACTGCTTGTTTTTCTTGTCACACGCCTGCCTTTCATGTGTTCGATACATTGCCTAACACAGCTTTCTTGGCTTTTCCTTTTCTACAAAATGCCCATATGGCATCTGCACATATGAAATAGGCTGCCTTTAGTGTTTGATGCCTTCTAATCAATAATAGTGGGATTTTCCTTTTTTTGTTCTTTGATACATAGATTTACATTGATGAAATTACTAAAAAACTGGCCATTAGTGTTCGATGCCTTTTAATCAATAATACATTGAGTACTATACTATGTAGTATGATGGGATATCTATGTTCAATATTTCCAACAATATCAAAGCATAGTTGTTCCCTCCGATTACTGATGATTTTGTCCCTTAAAAAATTAGTGTCTTATGGATGGATATTATTTTTGTAAATTTGTGAGCAATTTAAATGGGATGATATGAAGGCAATGGCTAGGGTGCGAAAGTGTGGTCTACAATAGACCAATTCTTGAAAATAGCTTAAAACTGTAACGACAGCCAACCCCCCACCCCTTGAAGTAGTAGTACCAAAAAACAAGGAAAAACAAATATGCTGAATTTTAAGGCATTCATTTGTTTTTCCATGTTTTTTGCCGAACCGGCATCAATTAGATGTCAATTGTTTGGATGTGGAGGTTTGCGAACTTTAACATATGAGGGAAGACGTGAGTCCATCGTAGACTAGATGAATCGCTATCCCACTTTGTAAGTTATCTAATATGAAAATGATCAGTTAACAAATAATATATATGGTTACCATTTGGGGATATCACGAGATGATGTAAAAGGATTTATGCATCATTCTGTCACAGGTCGCAATTTCTTATCCTTTCTAGCAATTTCAAGGAATAACAAAATGGAAACTCTAGTATATGACTTACACTTGGCTTTGGTTTAGAGGAGCATGTATAATATACTGATTTGTGGGAATGGATCCTCTCGTGGTGAAGTTTCTTATGACCTTCTTATGTGAGGTCATGTGAAAGTTTATATCTGTCTCTTTTTAAACATATACAAATTTTGTTGTTCCATCATTTGTATCTGATAATTCGCAGCTTTTATATTTGCAAAGGCAAGACGGAAAGATTCGATGGAGATTCATAGAAAAGCAGCACATAAGTTGCACAAGGTTAAAGCTACTGTCGAAGTTCCTCCTGAACCCATCACAAGTTCAATGGACTTAAATTATGACGATTTCGTTGCCCCGGTAGCGACCCCTGTGGCATTGCGGACTCCAATCCCTGAAGAGCAACAACGTGAAATTTTCAAGTGGATGCTGGAAGAGAAAAGAAAAGTGAAACCTAAGGACGATGTGGAGAAAAAACACATTGATGAAGAAAAGGCCATTCTTAAGCAGCTACTACGTTCAAGTTCCATACCGAAGTTTTAACTTTCCCTCTGCTCTTACATAATCACTGACATTAAAATTTCAATAAGCTCTTCTGACTTTGACAAGCTATCTCTTCCGAAGTTCATTTTTTTGCTTGGCAGCAATGGGTTATTAATATTGCATTTCCAAGAGTTTTAGTGAATCAGACATCAACTTAACCTAAAGTGTTGTATCCATACCAGCTGAGTATTGGGGGATAACTATGCAGCCTCATCAAAGTCCCCTGAATATTGTTCAAGATTCCAGAAATAGTGTTATATACTTATATTGACAACTTTATTTGAAAAGCACCATTATGCCCTACTAGTAGGTCTTTGTTTATCAGTTGTACTGTTATTTTCTTTACCTTATGTGATATTGTTTTTAGTTGTTATGAATTGAATGTGCCAACTTGTTTTTTTTTTTTTTAGTCTCTACGGCGGAAACTTTCAATGAAGATAAAAAAAGTGACACATTGGTCTGTCTAAAAGAGACTAATTTAATCCCAATCAAGGAAATCACTGAGACAACCAATAAAAAAAAAAGGATAAATTACTCTTCATCCTCCATTAATCTATGATCCAACTTCTGGGCAGATAATGTTCGTAAATATTTATACAAAGATAAAAATAGGAGAAAAAAACGCTAGGGGCTGTATAAACCCTTAATGGGTGTATTTACCAACATCCCTGACAGATACGTGCTAATAGAACTGCACAGCCCGAACTTTGCCTTCTCTTTGCTTGCTTGTAAGGCCGATACACACAATGTATAATAATCCTTGTTTTTGGTCTAACCACGTTCCTTCTTTTCTGAATGAATCTAACCAAGCTTCTTTTTTTTTTTGTAGGAGTGAGAATAGTTTAAGCCAAGTTGGACTTTGTTAGACCCGAGTTCGATTTAGGTTGAAAATGTTAGGCTTGGATCTAGTGTGTGGCCTACCATAGGCCCCATTTTTAAGGTCCAGACTAGTCCTTTTGAAAGCCTTAAAAGTTCTAAAAACCTTTTAAAGCCTATTATAATGTTTTTTTTACGAAAACCTACAACTTATGAGTGATGTAGGCTTTTGTAAAATGACAAGCAAACTAATAGGATTTCCAGATGGATTAAAGGTGGTTGAAGAGTTTGGTGGTGTTTCGAAGCTCTGCGGCGTAGTAGCTTGTTTTTAGGGTTTTATTTCCTAATTAGGGTATTTGTACTACTCTGCATCAAATGTCATTTAAGGATGCTTTTATTTCGCTACCTACTCTATCTGTCTTGTTAGTAACAGGGTGATCTGTAGAACCGGTTTTGGGCAATTGTGGTAAGTCCCAATTTGTATGCGTTTGTGTTGGTGGAGTTGGATCCACTGTATGTAACCCAATGGGTGTTTGGTTTGGGCTTGGCCTGATAATACAAATCAACTCACTTTCGACCAAATAAAAGTTCAAATCTTAGACATAACAAAACCTTTTAGAGAATTATCTTTATAGGACATTTTATTTAAATTACAATTTATAATAATGTCTTTAAAAATCTTGAGGGATAGCTTTGCTGCTCATTGTGGTCCTACCCGGCTTGAGGGATTAATCTCTGCAGTTGCGCGCAGAGGATACCCGGTTTATACCAAAAAATAATAATGTCTTTAAAAATGTCAAAACTTGAAATTGGTTAATATGTTTAAATTGACAAAAACGTTAGCAAATTTACGAACAAAGTACAAAATTGAATATAATAATAGTACTAATAATACTCCATTCGTTCCTTATTAGTTGTCGTTTTTGTAGAAAAAGGTTGTTTCTATTTACTTATCATTTTCAAAGTCCAATGCAACATTTATTATTGTTATGTCAATAATGCCCGTAAATAGTTATTGCAGAGAGAGAAAAAGATGAAATGAGATCCTAATTTTTTAAGGGTATTGTAGATAAAAGATAATTAATTGTAGCAAAAGTAACAAAGTTTATTGTTCTTATTGGTACGTGTAAAAAGCCAAAAAACGATAAGTAGATAGGAATGGAGGGAGTAATAATAATAATAATAATAATAATAATAATAATAATAATAATAATAATAATAATAATAGAAATAAATTATTATTTATATTTATTTAAGCAAGCCGGCCAGGTAAGCCTAGAAATCTTTTTCCCCAACTTGTAGTCTAGCCTTCTCAGCTAAATAAGGCCTTGTTTGGGGTGGTTTTCTATTTTCTGTTTTGAAATTTTCAAAAACCAAAACCAGTTTCTGTTTTGAGTTTTAAAAATTTCAGAAACCAAAACCAGACTGAGTTCTGAGTTAAGAAACTTTCAAAAATAAAAACTATAGTTTAAAACATGAACATAAAAGTGGTAGTTGACGGTGGTCGAAGTGGTGGTTGCCGGTGGCTAGGGTGGTAGTTGACGGTGGTCGGAGTGGTGGTCGCCGGTGGCTTGAGTGGTGGTCGGCGGTTGTCGGAGTGGTGGTCGGTGGTGGTCAAAGTAGTAGTTGACTGTGATTGGAGTGGTGTTCTGCGGTGGCCAGAGTGGTGTTGGGCGGTGGCAGGAGTGGTGTTCGGCGGTGGTCAGAGAGGTGGTCAGTGGTGGTCTGAGCAGTGGCTGACAGTGGTCAGAGTGGTGGTCAACAGTCGAAATGGTGGTCATTGGTGGTCAAAGTGGTAGTTGACGGTGGTCAGAGTGGTGGTCGTCAGTGACCGGTGCGGTGGTCGGCGGTGGTTGACGGTGGGCATGGTGGTGGTTGGTGGTGGCCGGAGTGGTGGTCGACGGTGGTCAGAGTGGTGGTTGATGGTCGAAATGGTGGTTAGTGGTGGTCAAAGTGGTAGTTGACGGTGGTCAGAGTGGTGGTCGTCGGTGGCCGGAGTGGTGGTTGGTGGTGGCCGGAGTGGTGGTCGGTGGTAGCTCGAGTGGTGGTTGGCGGTGGCCGAAATGGTGGTCGGTGGTGGTCAAAGTGGCAGTCGGTGGTTGTTGAAGTGATGATTGGTGATGGCGTGTTAGTGTTAAAACAAAAACTGAAACTAGAAAACCTCATTTTTTGGTTTTGTGTTTTGATGGAAAACTGTTTCGAAAATAAGGAAAAAAACTAATTCAGCACAATTTTACCCAAACATGTTTTGGTCTTGAAATCGATTTTCAAAACCAAAAACCAGAAACTCACAACCACCCCAAATGGGCCCTAAGCTTTCAAAAACGCGTTGGTCTTATCTGTTTTAAAAAAAGTATAGTCTAGCTTAGGTCTGATGTAAGCTGGCCGTAGATATTTGTCGGTAGTCGGCCTATTCTCCCGCTAATAGCTTGCCAAAACTTTGGTAGCGATAATTCTAGAAGAGAAAATAGGAGGGTTTGGGAAAAAGAAATTTGAGAAGAGAAAAAGAATGAAGGTATTGTCTTCATCTTGACTGAAATGTTTGCTTTTCTTCGT
This sequence comes from Astragalus glycyphyllos, assembly GCA_963573325.1. NCBI lineage: Eukaryota > Viridiplantae > Streptophyta > Magnoliopsida > Fabales > Fabaceae > Astragalus > Astragalus glycyphyllos. The sequence goes on from OY754308.1 coordinate 67,905,149, forward strand.
AACTAGAGCGGTTACCCGTGCGCTGCACGGATTGTGGTAGCTTCTACATTTGTTGACATAAGTTATACTGATTAAAGGTAGTCAGAAGGCGACACTTAAAATGATCATCTGAAATTAGTGGACGTATTAGTTAAGTGTTAATTTATTAAGTTAATGGATGTTTTGAATTTATGAATACATTATTGCTGTAAATTTTGGTTGCATGGGATGGGGTAGCTGCAAATTTGGTTGGGTAAAAGTGTATAGGTAGGAAAGAAATTTTTGTATATGAGATGCTATGTAGGTATTATATAGTTAATTAGTGAAAAAGACGAATATGTATTTAAAAGTATATGTGGCTTAAATAATATATGAATCCAACGTATGGATTCTTGATTGGTATTAAGGTTGTCACCTGGTAAATAAACAATGGGGGTATACTTGATTGAATATTAAGAAAATTTTGTATGGTTAAAAATAAATTAGTTATGTTGGTGGGTATTTTAAAAATATAGCTGTTTACGTTTAGTAAAATTGAGAGGAGTTATGATTTAATGGATCGATATATAAAACAGTCAATGTAAAGATAAAAAAAAAAAAGTTGTTGCGGGTGCAAGTTGGGAATGTGGTTGTAAGGATTTAATGGTAAGAAATGTGGTTGTAAGGATTTAATGATAAAACAGTCAATGATTTAATGGTAAGCACAACGGTTGTAAGGAATGTGGTTGATGGGGTGGAAGATTGGATTGGTTGAGTACACGGGAGGAAACAAGGATTTAGCTTAATGTGGATGTATGATTTACGGTGCAAATGCTTGGGTGGTGTAGAACCGAATTCACGTGGAAGCAGTGAAGTTGTTGTTCAGTGGTCCCTCAGTTATAAACCGTAGGAATTTTACTAATAAAAACACAGAGGTGTACTTAGAAACTTAAATCATGGATATTTTGTAGTTGTAGAACCAGTGCGGATATTTAAGTTTGGGGTGAAAAGTAATGTTGTGGAATGGAAGGAGTTGTTTTGGCAACAAGTTTTTAGACTATTTTTGTCTTCATTCAACTATTTTAGATTCAAACAGAGAGTGGTACTGCAACTCTAAACAGAGAGTGGAATGCTAGAACTCTCATTAGAAATTTTTGGCTGAATTCACGTCGTTGCATGCAACGAGTTTATGTTGCCGCCTATAATTCTGAAAATCAACGTAAATGGTTTGCTGAAATTTTTTATTTGTCGCTTCTATTGGCTACTACATGGGTTAGGATTTAAAAAGAGAGATTTATAGAGAATATTATTGGTTTGAAAATATATATATTTGTCAAAATTAGTCGGAAAAATCGTAATTTTTCTTTGCAAACTTTAGTGCAAATACAAGTGTTATTCTCCAAAAAAAAATCGTCCAACTTGTTAATGCCATATTTTGGAAGTCAATGAGCTTTACATAAAAAGTAAGTGTACTTTATTTTTTGGTCTGAAAAATTTAAAGGTTATAAAAGTACACTCACATGGGAACACTGTAAATGGAGTAGTCTTCTGAGAAAATTGAATGAATATAAAGCATATATATGGCACAGTAGAGGGCCTAAGCCCACAGAGAAAAAAAAACTAAGCAACGACTAAAATCACCTAGTTAATAATATGCGTGACATTAAAATCGATAAATTGAAGACATCCCTATCCTTATCACCCAATAGATTCATCCACACCATCGCTGCTGGGGGGTAATCTCTAAGAACATGGCACATTGTTTAATCCACATCACCACACACATGGCAAAGGAAGTGACGGACCCTCTCATTCACTGCAAACTTCCACAACTGCTTCCAGCCTCTACTATCAGTCTTTTCCTCAAAGCCACACAACAACTTGTAAGTCACTGAACTAGAAAATATATCCTCCATGTCATCTTTTAAAATACTCTCAAAATTATATTAATCATAAATATCTAATTTCAATTCCCCATCCCAAATAGGTAGCTCAGCTGGCGAGCTATGAGTACACCAAAAGATTGCAAGAAGTAGGTTTCGGATTCAAACCCATGAAACTAACATTCTCTCATCTCCCACTAACATTGTTTATAAAAAAAATAACCCAAGGTCTTCTTTCCCCTCCTTAACTTTTTAACTGAGCCTAATGTTATTAGTTACATTGAATTTTAACCTCAACAATATTTTGGATTTATATATTCTCTCTAATGAAGTAGCCAAAACATCATGAGACGGAGGGAGTAATGTTAGAGATTGAAATTTGAGAAAAGTCAAGTGAAAAATCCATAATCTTTCAAAGATGTTACGCAGAGCAATAAATTGTTGGAGAAGAAACCACGTCAGAAAGCGAATCAAAATCGGGTCCGCTTCTCATTTTCAGCTAGCTAGCGGTAGAAATTGACAAGAAACAGCGTTTCCTATGCCAATACTTAGGGGATTCATTATAGAGGGACAAAATAAACCGATCGATACTAGCTGGATTTGCCTTCCTTGCAAGTTTAGCCTAAAAGAAAAGCCGCTAATTACTTGTGTAGTCTCTATGGGTAACAAGAAAAAGACAGCGTCAGAGTATAAATAAATGAACTGATTTTTTTCTATATTTTCTTTTCTGTTTTATGATGGATATTGGATACACATGACAAGAGATAAGATAGGGTGGACATTATCAAATATATTTGGTTTTGGGCAATTTTGCACCGTATATAATAATAATTAACGATAAATTATTGTAGGGGTCTCTTCCATCTTAACTAAGGTTCTGTGTTTGAATTCAGGCTTGGACATGCAGCAGTATTAAATCTCTTTAGGAGAGTTTTGTCACCCATTGTGGTTCTACATGGCTCGAGTGATTAATTTCTGCAGTTGTGGGCAAATGATACCCGATTTATAAAAAAAATGCATGTATTAAACCAACCCAATAGAAAACCGCAAAAAATCGCAAACCGCAAAATCTATTCGGTTTGCTTTTTCAATCAACCGCATGGTCGGTTTGGATCGCGGTTTTTGTTCCACCAACCAAACCAAAACACTAAGGCTTATTGACTTAAAATCTTTCTTACTAACTTACTAACCCAACTCCAATTAAAACTCAACTCTCACTCACTTACTAGCTCAAATCCAATTAATTCTTTGACTCATTTGCAAACAATCTATTTTGTTATGCTTTATTTAAAAATTACAATAAAATATTTAATTCAAGTTCTTTTAAACATGGCCGTTGGTATATTAAAATAATTAAAATAAAGTATACTTATTTAAAAATTTATATTAGTCATTTTTTATGTTAGTTAATTTTAACTTCGTTTTAAATTATGATTTGTCTTGAACCGAACAAATCCAAACCGCATTGTTTTTTTAGGAAGTCAACCACACCGCCACCAATCCAAACCGCATTGTTTTTTTAGTACATAGATATTCACCGGATGCAGAACTTGGAGGAAAAAGAAATTGCAAAATGTCGAAGAGAAGTGCCATGTATATTTATGTTTGATAAGATACTAATAGGCACGGTGGCAAGTTAAGATGAAAGAATATGGTTCCGCACGCAGTGCAAAGGAATTAACTCGATTCGAAAACTTAATATTATTTACACAGTTGTAACGATTATCCTTTGCCTTTATATACAACAAAACATTGATTGATCACATTCACATCATGTATTATGGTTACTCCAAAAGAAAAGCCTGGAAATGGATCTCTGCTTGCAATTGCAGTTGCAGCTACGCAGGGTAATTTCAGGTTTAGCCGCTTCCATTGGCTCAGGCTGGAGGCTTAAACTCAACATGTTCCACATCACCTCCACATCTCTGTACCCGCACATTTGTACATCCTCTCGAAGCTTCAACAACCCACTTCTATCTCCACCGTATTCAACCACACCGCCGCCACCTCTGCCTCCGGCAACCCCTCCTGCTACTATCAAAAATACTAATTAAAATAAGTGATTGAATTAGAATTTAGAAGAATAAATTAGTAGTATACCTGATTTACGAAGCTTGATTCGGGTGGAGAAAGAAGTGAAGGTTCTTCTGATCTTATGCCACCAATCCATCTGTGACGCGAACTGACGCAAACACAGATAGGGGAGGGGACATAGGATATAACAAGATTATTCCGTGAAGAAAATAGTCGTATATATAGTTAAATGTTACGGGGACGAAGCATTTGAATTAATTGGGAAGAAAAGAGAGGCACCGAAACCTATAACACGTTGGTTGAATGAAATGCCAAGCGTCTTGTGTTGGTACATTCCACCAGGACCCTCTTCTTTCGTCCCCTTCAAATTCAAATAAAATCCCATTATTCGCATGCATCAGTCTTCCTCATTTTCATAATATTGGTTCGGCTGCTCTTGTCATATTCTATCAATCTCTTAAATGGTCCACGTTTACATGCCTCATAAGATCACATCACCTCCACATCTATTAATATTATTCATCAAGCAACCACCTCTCTTCTCTTCATTTCTCCATTTTATCCACAATTATCTATAATTATTTTTTAATTAATTATTCCATTATTTTCTTTGTTATAAGTATTAGGACTCTGTTTGATTCGCAAACAAGTAAGTACAAGACAAAACAGTACACTACTAAACAATGTTTTGTCGAGTACACAGTTTGGTGAATACTAGACACCACAAAAAAAAAAGTAAAATTTACTATGATTCTCTTTATGTTGTTTATAATTATTTTATATAACATATATTATAATATAATTAGGAAAATTATAGTGAAAATAAAGTCTGATTTAGGATACTAAGTCAAAAGCTTAGTAACAAATACTAAAGGGGTATATGAGTCATTTCCACAATAATTAAAAAATTCGGTAACCACAAATATGAAGTCTGTGGTTTGTGGCCACTAACCACAGACTTTATATTTGTGGTTAGTGGAATCCAACTAGTGTTTCTTGTTTGATTATGTTCTTGTAAATATAAATTTTGAAAATGCTATTATGTTCTTCTTTTGCAAATATGCCACAAACCACATATATGCACAAACACTAGTTGGATGCCATTAACCACAAATATAAAGTCTGTGGTTACTGGTCACTAACCACAAACTTCATATTTCTGGTTATTGGCACCACCATGGCCGCTGCCACCAACAGTCGTCGGTCGCCAGAGCACCGCCGCCGGTCCCCAGAGCTCCGCCGCCAGCCGCCACCTGCAACCACCACACACATATATATATATATATATATAAAATTAATAAATAAAAATATTTTTTTATTGATGGATGGTTTGGATGTGTAAAATTATATTGGTATCCTCTTTAATTGACAGCCTTTAGATCAGATTTAATTAAAAAAATATAGATCTAATGGCTGATACTAATTTAGTATAAAAAACTAAAAAAATCTTTAGTATCCTAAACCCAAGATGTGAAAATAACATGAGAGATGATGAGAGAGAGGAGGTAAAGTGAGAGTTCATGATATGAAGAGATATATAGAAGAGAGATGGTAGATGTAGGGAGAGAGAAAGAAAATATAAGAATGAGATAAGAGAGAGGTCGAAGAGGGAGATGGAGGGGAGAGAGAGAGAGAGAGAGAGAGAGAGAGAGAGAAGGAGAAGGAGAGAGGGGTAATGATATGAGAAGATACATAGAAAAGAGCAGTGGCGGAGCTTGACAATTTTTGAGGGTACCAAAAAGTTAAATAATACAAATAAAATATTTCACCAATATTTTCACAGTTGTTTATGGAGTTGAAGTGATTTTTATTATTTACCACAATATAAATGTACATGCATGGTTCAAATATTGGTTTCAGCACTTTTCTGGAAAAAATACATTTAATATTGTAAAATACAAAAAAAAAAAACTACCGAAATGCTTTCAAAGAGAGTCGAACCCCTGAATACAAGGTCATTTGCCTAGCGTTTTACTACCGCATATGTATGCATCTTTAGCAAAATAGTTAGTATATGTCCTAAGGCTCGCCCCCTCTCAAGACTCGGCCCGCCTGATATCCGACAAGCATTTAAGGGAACCCTTTAATTTCTCCACAAATCTCGCAACGACTATATTTATATTAATTATCATTAATCACACAATGTACTATATATACTTCTCTTAGAGGCTAATGCAGGGATCAAACATTCTTGACTGATATACTTTACTCTTACTTTCTATACTTTCACTTTCATTTCGTGATTATCTAATTATCGTGTTCTTGCTAGATCATACCCCATGAAATAGTTAGGAACAAACCTCGATCATACGATGAACACATTCTCAGTATGCAACATCTTTCATATTCCTTTCTAGGATAATTCAATATCTCACAGAACCATCACCCATCGTCTAAGTGACAAACACCAAACTTTTATCAAAGAAAAATTGTAGCAAAACTACATCATTCAATCCACATCAACAATCTCAATTCTAACAAACATAACCACAAAAATGAAAGTCAAAAAAGTAAAACGAAGTACAGAATTGAATTAAAATAATCCCTCTTCCATGAGACGATTCTCCTCTGATTGCTGTTGGGAAACCTTGACTTGAATTTTTGGTAAAGTGAGCGATTGGTCCTTTGTAAAACAGAAGGAGCTTTGACCATATTGATGCTCTGCTCCAACTCCTTCTTTGCCTCCGTTGTGATTTTATCCTTTTTGCCTTTCATCTTGTTCTTATGGTGTGCCACCTCCCTGCTAACTCTGATCTTATCAATCTTAGGAATGGCCTTGAGAACATCCTGTGTGAGGTTCCTGTCATACCTCTCAGGCCTCTTTCTCTTTCTCTCAAACTCAAAGGTAGCATCCTGTGTCATGTCCTCTTCATCTTAAAATTCTTGTGCCATTTTGATCTACAAAACCGGAAAATCTGCAAAGAGAATGGAACCCAAGCTAGCTACTAAGGCAACAAGCAACATGATATGGTGATCAAAAAGGAGTTTAGAGTGAATTTGTATTTATTTACCTTTGCATCGTTACGGATAAATTGGATTCCATGTCCAGCGTATACGGTTGAAGAACAAAACCAGCATTTCTCCAATCTCATTGTTCCTACAGACTAGAGGAGACCAGCTCCTTTCCTAGAAGAGATGAAATGCCGCAGAGGTGAGGTGAGACGAGTAGCTATGGCGGCAGTAGGTGTGGCGGTAAATGGTTGAGTTAAGATTGTAAAGGGCTTGGCCCAATACCACTTTTTTAACCCAACAAAAAATATTTTTTTAGTAGCTCTACCTTAACTCCCTTCTTGACTATCTACACCCTCAAAATTTAAAAGTTACATTTAATGACAAAAATGCCCCTACTATTAAACCCATTTTAAAGTCCAACCTGACAATCCTGCATGTAATCCCACCCGGGATTAATGAGTAACAAGTCAACAAAATATATGACCATATTAGTGAGGGACATTGATTTTAAAAATTGGATAAATGGGGACTAAATTCGAGAAAAAGTTTGGGAAGTAAAAGCATGAGTTGGTCATAATAGATAGACCAAAACTGTAATTAAGCCTAAATAAAAATAAAAAACTACACTTAAAATTTGGACTGTCTAATCTTGATCAAATGACTCTGATTTTTTAATTGCTTGACTGCACAGTCTTTTTGACTGCAATAGATCCAAATGAGAGAGAGAGAGAGAGAGAGAATAGATGAATTTAGGTTTTTTTTTGTTTTTTTAGTAAGAAATAAAAGTAATTTTGTTTTTTTTTGTATTCAGAAAGTTGTATTGTGGTTTCATGAGATACATGAATTTAGGTTTTTGTCCAGTTTCTTGCGCCTTACTTTTGTCCAGTATCATAAATAATTTCCAAATTGAACAGCGTACAACTGGAGTTGTCCAGTCTAGTCTTTTACTTTTTAGCAAATCAAAACACACCATGTGATATTATATGTAATTAACGCTCTTTTGCCCAAACTCCAAAAGTGTGTGATACAAAAGTTAACTTTTATTTTTGGCTAAATTACACTTTTGGTCCTCATATTATGACTCTCTCACGATTTTAGTCCCCAAACTTTTTTTTTTCACGAATTTAATTCCCCATTTTTTAAAATCATTGTCCCTACCTAATTTGGTCAAACATTTTGCTAACTTGCCACTCACTAGTCCTACTTGAAATGAATGACAAGTGAACGACAAATGATTTAGGAGTTACAACGTGTGATTCTAGTAGGATTAGTGAGTGACAACCGGTAGAATGTTTGACAATTAGGGAGCAACGATGATTTTAGAAATTGGGAAAATGAGAGAATATTGTGGTGGAGAAATGTTTAGGGATAAAATTGTTTTTTGTTTTTTTTCCACCATTTTTATCCTTACTACACATTATAGTTATTTGAGTGACATGATCGAAGTTTGAGTTGTCCAGTCCAGATAATGCAGTGGCTTGTGCATTCATAGCAAAACATGTGGACGGCCACTATACCCGCCGCAGTCTTTTCAAACTGCCGCCACTTGCCGGGAATCAGGACAGTCAAACTTCACAATCACACACCCGCCGCAAGACCAACACCGCGCAACCGCATTTTTGTTTCCTGTGCAAGCCGTCCACAACCGCCGATTCCAATTTCTAATAACATTGACGACAGGTCCGTAATTTCTTTTTTCTTCACCCAACATTTCTAGTGAATGAAATGCTACGTAATAAACGCAATTCTTGTTATTTAGAAGATCATGATGGTAGAATTGTTGATATATTGTGTTGATTGGGGTTTCAATTCCTAGCTTGCACAGCTTATGCAAATTAATTAATTCATCATCAAAACCGACGCTGAAGAGAGTTTATTTTCTTCCTTTGTGATATAGATTCGAAATTTGTGTTTGTGATTGTAAAGCTAACAACAGCTATTACCTTTTTTGTTCTTCTTTAGGAGGGAACAATTGTGGCTATCATGTTTATGGAGATGGTTTTCTAGAATTATCTCATTTTACTTGCTATCTCTAAATCTAGTTGCTACAGCCTCTGACTATCCAACTCCTCCTACTTATGCCTGTGAGGACATTTCCAACTATTATTCCTCTCTCAATAATTTAAGATTAAGAGATGAACCACTCAAGAGAAAATTGAATACCATCATTGCTCCACATCATTCCTTGTCCTACCAAGAGGTGTTAAAAATGTGTGTTTGCTTTGCCTAGTTTTTCTTTCAATCTTGTGCCACTTATTTTACTTTGCTAAAGATTTGTTACATTGTTATAGGTGTGGGATGCTCTCAAGGTTCTTGATGCTGCTGATTTTAATAATCCAGAAGCATCGTCTGGAATGTGTGCATTGCACTTATCGCATTAGCTGATTTTATTTGCTTTACATTTCCTTTGAGTGTTCCCTTTTGTTTATCATATTAACTGTTTTTTTATGTCTGAGGATTTATGCTATGCAGAGTTGAAATATACTCTCTGAGAGTTGTCTCGAAACGGTTATCAGGAAAACCATGGGGATGGAATAGTGAGTTAACTAATCAACTTGTTTAACTTATCATTATTATCCATGTTGGTTTTTCATTAGTCTTAACTTACCTTATGGTTTTTCAGTCTATTGCTCTTGACCTCTTTTGCGATTTGTAGTATACTTTCTCAATTGATATTTGTAACAAAAGGATAAAATGCAAGTACGTCTGATGAGAAAATTAGCATGCATTCGATAAAGTTCCTTTTAAAGCCATGGCAAAGTAGCAATAATTGTGCTTAACTAGTGTATGTTGCATACGAAACTTGTTTTGAAAACTTCATCTATATTAGTCTCTGAACTTAAGTGACTTTCAAAACCAAAAACTCACGATCACTCCGAAAGGGTCCTAGTTGGTTACCAATTTGAAATTCTGTTATTTACATATATATTTTTTGTAGGGGAGCATCTCTGGCCGCGTTCTTATGGGCTGACTAATGGTCCATCTTTGACTGATTTGCACAACATTCGCCCTGCTGATGTAAATGGTAAGGGAAATCATTGCTTAATAATTTACTAGTAAGTGTTCTAAATTCAGTTGATATTACAAGTTGCTCTTAGTGAATTCATCAAGGGGAAACAAGTACTATGGGGAATGCATAACTAGCTCAACCAAATGTTTGAGACCGGCCAACAAAGAAGCTGCTTTAGACACTGAAACAGACAAGAAGAGGTGGGCACCACCGAAGCAGGTCATATTTTTGTCATTTATTTTTGTTTTTAATGTCAAATCCTTAAAATTAATAGCCGATCATGCTTGACGTTTGATGGATATCTGGCTTGGTAGTTCTGTCACATATCATCTATTTTGGTTGAAGATGTATTGGACTGAGGTTGAGGCATTTATTCTAGTCTAGAGTAACGACCTTAAAATTTTGTTCCATCTCTAACTGAAATTCTCAATCAGTTTGTACCTTGCAAACCAATAACCGTTGTTAAAAAGGAACCTGGTGAAAGCTCCAGTACTGTAGGATATACTTTCGTATTTATATCTTGAAGTTAAAATTAATTTCAGGTTAGAGGAGATATTGCAAGGGCATTAATGTACATGGCAGTCTGTTATGGGTTTCAACAACCAGGGGGAAGTCCAGGTCTTCGCCTCTCAGACACTCCAAATGTTGGTATGTTGAATTATTGACATTCAACTATACTTCAAATATACATGCCTTACGTGTATTGTAAAATTTTCAGTTGCTTTCTATGTTGTGGTTTATCTTTTGTAGTACATTGTAAATCCGTTTTTGCTTCAGATGAATTGACCATGAAATAACTATGGTGCTTGTGTTTGATTATATCTTGTCCATCTAAATACTTCAACTGATTTTTATTGCAAGGTAAAATTCGTGCCATACCTTCAAATTGAAAATCTATCTCTTCACTGCAGAAAACAGAGAGATGGGACTGCTTTCCACATTATTAGAATGGAATGAAGTCGACCCACCTTCAAGGGAAGAGAAGCTGAGAAATGAAAGAATATGCAAATTTTATCAGCATAATCGGAATCCTTTTATTGATCATCCAGAGTATGCCAATCTTATATGGAAGAATGCTCCTAATAATAATAATGATTATAATTATAGTGATAAGAATAAGAATAAGAAATTCAGAATATCTCCAACAAAGGAAAAGAATTAGGATGAGTGTCTTAATTACCTCAATCGTAATATTGTGAGCCGTTTTCGTTTACATTGTATGGATGGACAAAGCTTTATATTCTCGTGATCAAATTAGTGTAGTTCAGTTCACTTCAACCGTTGCCACTTGCTGTTCTTCCACTACCACAAACCTTATCAAACTATTTCCTCTTGAATGAGTGCTTCCGTGAGCAACAAGTAAACTATAATACTGCTGCTGCTTGGCTAGTTGTGCTAGTTTCATGGTTTCAACTGGTTTAGGCCATTATTGTTAGTTCCATATATTTCCTTTTTGTATGTAGAAAATTTTGGTGCTACGATGCAAATTCGGTGCAGAATTTCAGCGATTTAAGTTGGTCTCCTTTAGAATTTAGAGTTGGATTTATTTATCTATGATTCTCTCTAACAAATCTATTAGGAATAAGAAGTAAAAAACAGCAGTGTTAGCTAGGTAAGTCCATCCACAATTCTTTATTTATCTATGACTCACTTCAACAAATCTATTAGCAACCAAAATTACAATGATTCTCATTAATTTGAATACTATTTCACAGGCAATAGAATTCATATACTATAATAATTGCCTGTTTAATTATTATTTTCATGCAAGTGAGCTAGCATTCGATAGGGAGGCCTTGAGGGAATCGGTTAGGATCCGTGCAGTAATTGTAAACCATGTAGTTCTTTTGCACCCATTGAATCCTAGCTTCCCCTGCAGCATCTAGAGACTCTTTCATCCATGGTTGGTTATTTGATGAGCATGTGGAGCCTGAAACACAAGCTTGGGCATCAAAGTTTCTATAAGAGGCTGTGAATGGGGCTTGGCTCCAATCTATCTTCACTCTTCCACCTCTTGTAGCCCATTCATCCGCATTCCATAGGGTCGAATATAACCACATCGCCTGGCTTTTTAAAAATGGAACCCCTTTTGTTTCCAAATTCTTGAACTCCCTTATAGGCGTCCCATCCACATAGAATCTAATATACATGTCAAAAAAAATGTTTGGGTTATTATATTCTGTAGTTTATACATAAACACTAACACTCATATGATAAATATTTATGTTATAAGCGCTTAATTAATTTGTTTATTCAAACACGACGTTAAAGAAGGGTAAAAGATATTAAGAAAAGACGGATGTACTTACATGATGGTTTGAGGATTCCAATGAATGGAATATGTGTGAAAGTCTTTGGTGGGGTCGAACCACAAATAGATTTGCTGTTCTCTATTCCCTTTCCCTTTTGTGTGAACATTGGTTTGAAGAATATATGGATCACCACTTAAGTTACCCAAAAATTCATAATCTATTTCATCATGGGTATCCCCAACAGAAGATAGCTGCACCAATTACAAATTATATAATATATATATATATATATATATATATATATATATATATATATATATATATGGTTATTATTTCATTCAATTTGATTCTAAATATTTTTGATAAATAAATGTAGAGTGGACGCTTACATAAAAGGTTGTGGCAGTCCCAGCAGAGTTACCAGGCACAAGCTTTATCTGCATGTCAAAATTTCCAAACAAGAACTGGTTTTTGGAATGAATACCAGAGCCAGAGGCCTTATCAAGGGAGAGTGTGAGAAGGTGGCCATCATTGAGGATTTTTACACGACCATCACCCCATATTATGTAAAAATCTTGGTTGAAGTTACCAGCTGCAGATGCTGCTATGAGGAGAAGGAGAAGAAGGCCTATTGCAATAATAACTATCTTACTTGCCATTTCAACTACTACTTACTAGATAGCTAGCTTGTGATATCATCAAATGCCTATGTTTTGGTTTGGTTGGTAGATAGCAAGCAACTCTGAAGAAGAATCTATTTGGTGTGTTTAGGGAGTGAGATAATTGCATGCAATTAGTTGAAGTTGTGAAGCAAGCTATATATAGGGATATATTGCATGCAGTTATGAATGTGAAGAGTGATTGGTGTTTAGATGTGGTGGAAGTAGTTGAGACAAATTACGTGTGTATGGTTGACTTGTCTTTGGTGAAGGACTAGCTAGTTGAGCTCAGTGTGGGGTCATGATGACAACTAATGTGGGATTAACTTTTTGAGCTTCAAAATCAAATGGCAGCTGTCTAGGTTAATTATGGTACGTACTCATCTCAATTTAGTTTCATGAGTACACAAATTCAATTAAATGCTGTTATACATACTTACCTTTATTTATTTGTTCCTTTTTCTTCCAGCTGGATTGGAATAACCTTATTTGAAAAAATTATTTATTTTAGTGGGAGGCTAATAGATTTTTCTCAATATATAACAATCCTTTCCTATATATGGTTCTTCTTGAGCCCAACGCAACTTCTGAATATATAAAGGCATGAGCTGTCAAACTGAGCCGCTTGACTCGGCCTAGTTCAATCCAATAGACCAAAGTGCAAAAGCAGGTTGGATTGGGCCAACTCAGTTATCTATTAGACAATTTTTTTTGTAGCCTAACCCAAAATATTGAGCCTAGTGGGGCGGGCTCGTCCACTTCACATTTTAATAAAGGAAAACGTAAAAGTGTTCAAAAAAGAATAAAAAAGTAAGTCCAGTTTGGTCCATGGACCAACTGTGCTGGACCAAAATTGCTCAGTTCTCAAAACACCAGACCATTGGGCCGGCCGGCTGGGCCAAACTTGACAGCCATATGCATAATGCATTGCATTTGAGAGATAATTTTTCAGATATTGTTACTCTTTCTTTGGTGAATTTGTACATATATTGTTATTCAACTAAAGTGCAATTAAGAATAGGATAGTTACGTCCTCTGTGGCTAAATTGATCAACAAAGAAAAACTATTGCTATATTAATTGGTTGCTATGAAGTTGTAGTTTCAAACGTGACGTACGATGGAGTGTTAATTGAGATGGATAGTTTCAACGGATACAGGTGTCGAGTGAAGATTTATTAATTGTCACGTTATAAATGGAAATCACACTGGTCTATTTTGGACTTTGGAGTTTATAAATTTAAGGGGCTGGGGAAAGTCAAGAAATGGGATCTGAGTTGTTACTTGTTTCACCATAATTAGCTTTCTATCAAAATTGGGTACACAAATATTAGATGATTATACGAAAATTAATTTTACCATTGTTAACAACTTGTAATTTGGAACCAACTTTCTACTTTTACCCTCAAGTTTTTTTTTTCATTCCTCATTCTTAATAATAAAGCTTGATTGGGTCTTAGGCTGGTCAAATGTTGCTTTCATGCTAAATAAAGTGCAACATTTTTTATTTTTTTATTCATTGTGTTAATAAATGAGAATTGTTTCGTACTTGGAAGAAACATTTTCAATCCATCAATTTCGTACTTTTATTTTGATTCTTTTCCGGAAAATAAGATTGTCAATATTTTTTAAAATTATTGTTTTAGTTATTTTTCTAAAAAAAAATGTTCTAAGTAATATGCATTTTTTTATAAACAATGTTTTATTGATGGAGCACTAGCGGTGCTCAAACCCGAACGACAAATCGAAACCAAAAATTGCTAAAACATAGCAGGACATTATTCCACGAAGAAGTAGGTGAATAATTAGAATCACAACCTACCCTAAGTAATATGCATTATTGTTGTAGGCTTGTAGCGATGTGGCTTAAGAAATTTGTTATGCGTTGAGTTGGGTTGGTTCAAAATAATTTTGGGGCCCATACTTCGTACAACCCCCTTCTACTTAGTGGACACCCCCAACCCTTAAATATTTCAAAAATACCCTTAACGTGAAACGCGCTCCAAAACACCCTAGGTTGCATTTTAACTGGTATGGTACAAAAGTACCGAATCGGTCCAGTAGTTTACAACCGAACCTATTTGGTAGTTTAGCACCGAACACCCCCCACGCTTGATTTTTAGCAACAAAGTTAAATGCCTAACTGTTTGATTTTATGATATCACAAACCAGAAAAACAGTCAATAAGACTCATTGGCTCACAGAAATAAAAGATCACAATAATAATGACTAAGATAATCAACTCATAAATATTTGGTGGATTCTGGGTGGATTATGATGAGCATGGCCAAAACATTTCCGTTTCTGAGAATTGATAAATTAATACGTAATCTGTTTGAATACTATCGCAAAAGCAGAGATGTGGTTTTGAAACAGAAATTAAAGAACGTTGCAAATCCAGCAAAATTTTGTAAATTTGAACAAGAGAAATCAAATCAAAAATATGAATTGCAAATCCATATAGACCATTGCAAATCCAGGAAGACGTAGAGAAGATGAGTGATTCAATGGAAAAGAAAATCCAAATTGAACATTGCAATTTGCAATTTGCAATTGAATCAAGAACTCATAGAAAATGAGTGATTCAAAGGAAGATGTGGAGAAGTTTTTCCTCGTAGAAAAGGGAAAAAAATTAAAAGTGGATGAATTGAAAAAGAGAGGGATATGGGTACAACAGAGAGGGAATAAATTCAATAGTATGGCCCTATTTTGGACTCAATGGTTACCGGCCTAGCCCACACTTTACACCAGGCCAATAGGGCTAGTCCATCGAGTTAATTAGCCTAATGCATTTAGGAGCTCCACAATAACTTATCTTTAATTGGGGTGCTTGCTTGTTAAGCAATCCTTATTAAGCACCACAACTTTTGAATTTATATGGAGAGAGAGAGAGAGAGAGAGTTTGTACAAGCATGGATTTTACTATTAATTAAAATCGTGTCATTTTGAATTTGTATTAGTGCAATAAGCAAATTGTTTGTTTACAATATGCAAATTGTTGATATGGATGCTTTTATTCTTTGTTTAGAAGTCAAATAATTGTAATTTTTTGATCGTGCTAGATTAGAGAGATGATGTGATTAAATAGTATAAAATGAAAATGAGTCATTGGAAAGACGCGGCTAATCTAAGATTTCCAATGTCAGGTGATGAGATATAGATGCTCTTTCTTATTCTTTAATGAAAAGGTTACGTATTTAGAAGCCTCTAACAATGCTCAAGTGACAACAAGTAGGGGAGCAGCGAAATGGAAATATAAAGTACTGTTCTATTGATTTTGGTGTGAGATCAATGACAATACAATGGAGGAAAGTGCTAGAAGAATATTGAGGTAGAAGGAGAGAGAATTATAGTTAGAAGAGCGAGAAGAATCTGCATACAATCATCAATACCTCTTCCACTACTCTCACACTAAGTAAGCACATAGTCCCTTAAGGTACCGGACGCGCGTGCCCTAGTTATGTTCCTCTCGCTAACAACACTTGGCACCTTAACACTGGGCGCCTTCATGGCCTACTTTCCTTTGTTACTTGGCGCCTTGTCATCGGGCTCCTCTTATCCATGTGGCAGCTTCATTACAAAGTTGAATAATTCTAAGCATGCTTGTAGAACAAACTAATGAATTACTAAGGATAAGACAAATATTTAAATCCGTTAATATCAATTTTTGTTTGAAGGATACTGTAAATTGATCACATATGTGAGCAATGGCTTTATGGTTTGATTTAGGGTAAACAGTCATTTTGGTCATTGAATGTGTGAAGCGTTGTCATTATAGTCAGTCAATTAGTGTATCAAATTGCAAACAAGTGTCTTTTTAATGAGTCATTTTGGTCCTCAAATGTATTTTTTGTTAGTAATTTTGATCTTCAAATGTTTTTTTTGTCAATTTAGTTCCTAAAATTACTAAAAAATAACGTATTTGCAATTTTGATATATTCAAAGACTATAATGACAACATCTTACACATTAAGGGACTAAAATGACTATTTACCCTTTGATTTATCAACCAAACCATTGATGATCAATTGGACCCTGGCCTCTCTTTCAATGAGCGGACTAGAGAATGAGTTGTTTGGTTTGGTGTAATGGGAATCATATTCTTTCTATGGTGTATTAACCTAATAAAACGTGCTTATAAAAAAACCTAATAGGTTCCCATTTCCCTTACTAAGCCAACACTGACACCTATTCAAAAATATAAAATAAAATTGTTTCAACGTAATTCATATATATTAAAGTATTAATCATGTCGCAAACCGCGTAATTTTATGTGTCCTGCTTTCTCAATAATATCAGTCACAATACAAGTCAGATAGTGTTAGCTTCTTATGAGTGGAAATAGTCATTTTAGCCATAAATCACAATCTCTGGTAATTAACTGTGTCTCTAATAAATAATATAATAATTTACCAGCCAGTTAATAATTGAGGAGAACGGCAGCCCTAAGCACATCATGTTTTTACCACTTGTATCTACATCAACATCAACATCAACATCAATTTAGTGTGCAGTAGTTAGTCAATTTTTATTTGTTATTTGTTCTTATAACAATGATTATTTTCTGGAATTGTTTTTAAAAAAAATTGAAAACCATTTTTAAATTTTTTTTTTTGGTAAAAAAATATTTTTATAATTGTTCAATGGATTTAAAAAATATAACGGATCGATCACATGCCATCCACAAAATCAAATTGATGGATTCAATCCAATCAATTAAATTTTTTTTTGTAATGGACAGATTGAATGGATTTTGTCATGGACTGACCGGATATCCAGTAAACAAGTTGATGATTTTGACACCCTATAAAGGATTACTCTGGCACCTTACTTTCTAGAAAATATATAAGGGTGTGTGAGATGAGTCAAAACTACTCAATTTTTTCCGAGCCTCAATTTAGCGAGTCGAACCCAATCCAGAACATTAGGCCCTCTTCGACTCACCAGTTGAACCGGGGCAAAATTATGAGAAAAAAACTAGGCCTAAAATTGACACTTCTACTTGTAGTCCCCCTCATTTTGGTATAACTTCTTTTCTAAATAATTTGAAAACAATAAAATGTTTTTAAAACTAGTTAATTTTTTTGTTGTTCCCCTTAAATCAATCAGCCTCAACCATAAGAATATTACAGAATGCAGGACAGAACTGAGAAGTGGCTACAAGCGTTAGTGGCGCTACCGCCACTTGTCACAGTGATGGAAAAATAAGAAAGCATCCCTCTCATACATTTTTTACTCATTGTTATTGTTATTTATAACTTGACAAACAAAGTGAATGTTTGTATTCGACCGCGTCCAATTCTATATGTATCCCCCAACTGAATTAATTTGTCCGGCAATCTTACATTGTTTCGATCAATTCTATGAAACACCTATCCAATATAATATAGTTAATATATAGAATTAGAATCCTTCTCCAACTTTCCTTTTTGTCTTTCCTTCAAGATCACATTTGAATTGACAACAACAAGGAATTACCAAACAGAAAATGGTTGCTGTTCCCAGTTGTTGAAACTTTATCCGTATTCATTCATATTTGACTATGTCACAAGACTGTTAGGCTTCAAACTTGAACTTCAACCATTCTTTCCCCAACAATAATGCCTCGAATATTACTCCAAGGTTTCATTCATCAATTGTATTATTTATTTATGTGCATCATTCATTTTTACTTTTTTAGGTTGCTAGTCAGTAATCACAGTTCAATTTCAATGCCTTGATTCTGTTAGTTACCAAATGCAATGGATTCTAATAGCTTTCTTATTTTTCTTGTGATATGATGGCAGAGACAACTTCTTCCTCCTCGCTGCGCGTTTCAGGAGCTTTGTTCTTTTTCCTTGGAGGGGTGGTAGTGCTCATCATAGTGCTCATTCTTGTCTTTGTATTTTGGAACCGTATTAAACGCCCAGTAAATAATGCAGAACTACCGGAGGAGACGGCCCCACCCAGCCAGAAGAAGAACGATGGTAATAATGTGGGAAAAAGCTTCATAAATAAACTGCATAATATACTTTGTTTAATTTTGCTGATATCTATATATATATGCTTATAATTAATCATATTTTTGTTATTTGTACATGGGAATTACCAGCAGAGGGGATGAAGATCATTGTCCCAACTAATCAACAACGGTCAGGTAATTTATACAATACATAAAAATGCTGTAAAATTACCATATAGGGAAATTACACTACAACATTTTAGGTCTAAAGCAACGGCTGAAGACTGATGTATATATATGGTAAAAAAGTTGTCTTTTCTTTTGGGAACAGTTTTGAGACCGTTGTATTTGCAGACAATTCTTTAAGCAATGGTTTTTTGCGAGCTAAGCTAATTGAAATATGCATGACTAAATTTAAGTTAAAATAGAACAAAGAATAACATGAAACTAAAAATTAAGATAAACAAATAATAAATTATGTTTCCTAAAAATTACACTATGCACAATGTCATTGTAAGATCAACCTAATTGAAGTCACTATATATGGACATAGGATTCATGGAGTTCATTAGTGGGAATCTTCGGACAATTAGTTATTTTGACTTTCAGACTTTGAGGAGGGCCACCACGAATTTCAACCGGAGGAATCTTCTCGGGAGTGGAGGATTTGGGCACGTCTATCAGGTATACTATTATTTTACTCGTGCATACGTACGGGTGATACTGTATTTATTATAATTTGCTATAAAATTATAAATATGTTGAAAGTTGCAAAATGTAATAAAAGAAAAAGGAAAAACTCCATAAATGGCGCTCTCGTTGTTGCTCCCGTTGGCCTCTCGTTGCTGCTCCCGTTGGCGCTTCCTTGGCGCTTCTATTGGTCATCCCGTTGGCGCTGTCGTTGCTCCTCTCGTTGCCGTTCCGGTGCGGCTGACGAAAAAAGTTGATGAGATTTAATATTTATTTTTTTTGGAAAAATAATTTTGCAATTTTTGCTAGTAGTATCGCTTTTTTTTACAAACGGTAGTGGTTAAATTAATTGGGTTTAGTAGGTTAGGAAAAAAAAATTAAATTGACGGCGAGCGTCAGCACGGCAGATAACTTTTGCTACTTTTTTGGTTCTTCCGTTGGCGCTGTCATTACTGCTCTCGTTGCGGCTCCCGTGCAGCTTACCAAAAAAATTGGATGAGATTTAACTATTTATTTTTTTAGGAAAAATATTTTTGGATTTTTTGCCAACGGTATCGTTTTTTTGACGATTGGTAGTGGTCAAATTAATTTGGTTTAGTAGTTTGAGACTTTGAGTAGATTATAGTAAATAGTAAATTCATATTAATTTAATTAATTTTATGGAATTATTGATTTTTAAAATAAAAAAATTTGGTAGTGGATTTTTGATTATGTTGATAGTAGAGAGAAGTGTAAAGAGTGAGAGAGATAGAGGAAAGATAAAAGATGATGTGAGAGTGGGACCCACTAATAAGAATAGTGAGTGAGAGAAATAAAAAGTAAAAGGAAATAACTTGAAATGACATATTTATCCTAATGATATAACTAATGGAAGGAGGGCATAATAGTGAATTTGGTGGAGGGTTGGTATCCAACTTTTTACTGTAGATAGTAGATGTAGTAAATA
Source organism: Astragalus glycyphyllos (assembly GCA_963573325.1). Taxonomy (NCBI): domain Eukaryota; kingdom Viridiplantae; phylum Streptophyta; class Magnoliopsida; order Fabales; family Fabaceae; genus Astragalus; species Astragalus glycyphyllos. The sequence goes on from OY754308.1 coordinate 67,925,472, forward strand.
TTTACTAGGAAGTATCTTTGGCAATTGAGCACTATAAAACAATGTATTTATTAATAACTGCATGTGTTTTGACAGGGAAAATTGACAGATGGAAGACTAATTGCTTGTAAGAAATTGTCTCTTGACAAATGTCATCAAGGAGAAAGAGAATTTCTAGCAGAAGTGAGAGTGATCACAAGCATCCAACACAAAAATCTAGTTCGCCTTCTCGGTTGTTGCTCAGATGGTCCTCAAAGGATACTTGTCTATGAATACATGAAGAACAAAAGTTTGGATCTCTTTATATCAGGTATTCTACTATCTCTTATGTATTGGCGAAAGTGTTTTCCTTGAAGTTGAAGGTCTTGTGTATTAAATACTCAGTGGCTCTTTGTGTAATTGAGTGAACGAAATATATAATATTAATTCTTTTGTTGGGTATTTTGTGATCAGGAAACAACGATCAATTTCTTAATTGGAACACTAGATTTCAAATCATTCTTGGAGTAGCGCGAGGGCTACAATACCTTCACGAGGATTCGCATGTAAGAATTGTTCATCGTGATATTAAAGCAAGCAACATTCTTCTTGATGAGAAGTTTCAGCCTAGAATTGGAGACTTTGGGCTAGCTAGGTTCTTCCCTGAAGACGAAGCTTACCTTAGCACTCAATTTGCGGGAACATTGTAAGTTCTTTATTCAAATGATACTCCACCGATGCAGTAAACATGAACCACTTGTGAAATGAAAATCTCTAATATAATAACTATTTCAACTATCCATGTTCGTCACTTATATCGAATTTTTATTGTCACCTTGGTGCTTCCATATCAAGACTTTCAAAACCTAATTATATTTATGATGGTTTGAATTAAAGATACATGATTTCATTTCAGATAGCTTAATTATATTTATGTCAATTCTTATATGGATGATCCTTTTGTAGAGGTTATACAGCTCCTGAATATGCTATTAGGGGAGAACTATCAGAAAAGGTAGACATTTATAGTTTTGGAGTTCTTGTACTTGAAATCATCAGTAGCAGGAAAAACACAGATCTTACTTTACCATCAGAAATGCAATATCTCCCTGAATATGTAATTTCTTATACTCCTAAGATGATTTTAATCACCAAAAAATTTCTCAGATTCTTTGAAACTAATGCTGGGGTAAATATTCAATATAGGCATGGAAACTATATGAGAAGTCAATGGTAATGGATCTTATAGATCCAAAGCTGCAAGATGAGGGTTTTGTAGAAAAGGATGTTCTGCAAGCATTACATGTAGCCTTCTTATGCCTTCAACCTCATCCAAATCTGAGACCTGCCATGTCAGATATTGTAGCATTATTGACATTCAAAATTGAAATGGTTGAAACACCTCTGAGGCCAGCGTTCCTTGATCGGAGATGCGTAATGGATGATGTGAATCACTCTTGGGAAGCCATTTCTGAGGCTCTCCAAACTCCTGTGGCTGACTATTCTACGTCTTAAGAGAAGCACCGATATCAGGTGTATGTATATATACGCATTGAATCAAAACCGTTGCTAATTGGCAAAAATTGTTGGGGTGTAGAGGAAAAAAATACATGTAATCCTATCAAGGGAGTTTTTTACGAAAAAATTGTAGTAAGGCTCTAAACTTCCTTTGGAAAATATTTCAACAAGTACATAGAAAAATAACAGGCTTCACTTAAATTAAGTGAACATCTTGATAATGAGTAATAGTAATCTATACCTTCAAAGTATCCACTCCAAAATTCATGCTCGTAACTTATTCATGTTAATGACAAAAAGCATCTGTTAAGAGTGAAAATGTTGTTGCTCCTCATCCTACTCCACCTCCTGACCTATAAAAACGTATTAACATAAAAATATTTCTATTTAAAAAAACCGTTCCGCAGATTTAAGTCCTAAACATAAATCCGGATTGAGTTTTAAAATTTTCAATTTCAGATTTAACTAACAAGATAAGTCCGTAGTTAAAATTTTTAAAACTCCTTTCGAATTTACATTTAGGACATAAACCCGGAATGGTTTTTCCAAAATTTGTTTTTGGAAATACATCTAAACTTAAATTCGGATTGTAAAATGCATTCCTGAATTACATTTGGAGATAAATTTGGAATGAAAAAAATTTCGGTCTCACTTTGTGCAATTCGGAATTATGTGAAGAGTGAAAATGGATTTGGGTATTTGTTAGTATTAAGAGGCAAATGAGTAACTTTCTTAAATGTGGGGGTATGAGGGCTAGGAGTTGGGGTAAAAAGATAGGGTGACGATATTTGTATCCTTTTGTTGGCCCACATTCCCCCCATTTTACGCAATCTTTCAATTTTACCCTTTAATTTTAATACATACCCCACACATATTTGTTCATTCCGGATTATGATTTTGAAATAAATCCGGAATGTATTTTTTGACTTCTGGATTTATGTCCTATGTCAAAAACATAAATCCTGAATTAAAAAAAACAAATACCGGATTTATGTCAAAAGCATAAATTCGGAAAGTAATACCTTTTGGAAACTCTTTTAATAGCGCTTATTTAAGTAAGAGCTATTAATAAAGAGTCAAAGATACTATATGAGGACCTCTTTGGTGGGTGATCTGTAAGTACCTCTGTAAGCGCTCAAAGAGCCTTGAGGCCAGCCCTGACCCTGGTGAGCCCCCGGAGCCCAACTCACCTAAATTTTCTTCAATAAAAAAAAAAAGATACTTGTTGTTTATACTCTTTAATAGCGCTTATACTTAAATAAGCGCTATTAAAAGTGTTCACCAATAATTTTTAACATAGATCAATGTTTTTGACATAAATCCGAAATATATTTTTTAAATTTCAGTTTTATCTCAAAAACATAAATTTGAAAGTCAAAAAATACATTCCAGAACCGGAAAAATAAAATAAAAAATTAAGATTATAAATTAAATTTTGAATATATTTAAAATGGTAAAATTGGAATAAACAAATTGTGGGGGTATGTGGTCCAACTTGGGGTAACAAAAATATTCACCCAAAAAAATATCAGCCTTCTATCTCAACCTAATGTAGGAAATTCAAGTGTGAGTGATTAGTGGCAAATCGACTATGAATGACATATAAGAGAGGGGACCCAAATACCTAATGTCTTAAGGTTTTGGGTGAAGATGTGATATCCAAGTCTCTTGGTGGTCCCCGAACTCCCCAACACCTAACTTCACCCAAAATTATTTTTTAATTAATCCGAATGGGCAGGCTGGACCCGAAGGTTATAGATTTGGTTACAGAAGACAGCAAAATGGGTCACATCACATCTCATAGCGTTAGCGCTGACCTCCGCACCTTTTTATTTGTACCTTTTCAAAGTGGGAAAGGGGTTGCGGTGCGTGCAAGTGAAGCGTTGCGGTGCATTGCATTTGATAAGAAAGATATCATAGGCAACAACTAACCCTTCCTGTTTTAACAGAAATGGCCGGCATTAATGAAACATCAACTCTCGTTTCATATATACCCCTAGCCCATTCCCCTTAACAACCTAACCTATCCCCCATACCCAATCCCAGGTTGTCTCTCCTCTACTATCTATGCCACATCAATCAACCACTTACTAAATAGCCTCTTACACCATCGTTTAATTAAAATTCTCTAAACCAAACAAACTGATTATTCCACCCACCTCGTTTAATTAAAATTCTCTAACCCAACTAGGAGTCGTGCTTCAAAAGCAAAACGTTTGATTCGATTCAATTCAATGCATGCAATAGTAATAGTAATACTACAGTCAAAACAAGCCATTTAATTCCCCCTCCTGCAACTCCTTTTTTCTTCAATGACTACTGTCAGCTTTTGAAGCATGGTCCTCAAATCCAGCATCACCTTCACGTGGTAGTAAAACCTATTGCTACCCAAGAATTTCCCTTATCCCGAGTAGTAGTAGTGTCTTCATATGCTTAGAGAGAGAGAGCCCTTTGTTTTTCAAAAGTCTAATTAAGGAACGGAATGTTGTGTTTTTCGCTTCATTATTCACATACTACCATTTATTTATGTTTCAAAATTCCACTTGGTGGTAAAATATTACTAGTCGTATTGAAGTGAATTAATGAGGTTTGGTGAAACTTCTGAGCAAAGAGATGTGATGTATCAAATTCAAAGTCCTTAACTGCATATCCGAGGTACCATAGTTAATGAATGTCCCATTCCTTTAATTTTAACCCGCTAGCTAGCTCTTTTCTACCCCTTCTCTTATTCACTAATACTAATAATAATATCACCATCACCAATTCCTTTTGCTCTAGCTACCTCTTCTCTCTCTCTCTCTCTAACTTGTTATCTTTTCTGGGTCTTCATCAAATTAATCTCTTTATTTTGCCATTATCTGAGTCAAATATATATCTAGCTAGTGAGTGGTGAGATGAGATTATCAGAGCTCATACTTGTGCTGTTCCTTTTGTTATGGGCTTGTATTGGGTCAACCACAGTGGCAAGGAAGACTATGCTTGATGGAGGAGCTAAGAAGAAGAACAATAGCGTGGCATTCCATGATGCTCTTAGATGCAACAACAACAAGAAACACTTGTCTTGCTACTACCACAACAGTAACAGCAACGGCAACGGTAACAATGACACGTCATCAGATGACAAAAGAGTCGTTCCTACGGGTCCCAATCCGTTACACAACAGGTAGTAGAAGTAAAATTAGAATTAGAATCATCTGTTTTCTTCAACAAGACATCATCATGAAATGGAATGAAGAAATGTGATAATCCTTATCATTATGGCGTTATCTGATGGTGGTGTTCTTGTTGTTGCTCCTTCTCAACGTCATTTTTGGATTGGAAGACTATGTTGCGATCATAACCATTTCCTTCCTCGGTTGAATTTTCCCCCTTTTTGTTTTTTTTACTTCCTCTTATTATTTATCTTGTAATTACTGAAAAGTTTCTATGCAACTGCCATTGCGTATAGCTAGTTAGCTACCCTCAATCCCATTGTTTCACTACAGTCTTTTTAGTTGGGGATTAAAAAGTTATATTTTAACTAGCGTCGTAACCCGTGCGTTGCCCAGGGTCAAAGCTTTAGCGACGTATACGTAATTATTGTAATACTAAAATTTATTGGATAGATTGAAAATTATCACACAATATAAAGGGAATTAGAAACCATCACAAAATTAAAGGTAGAAAACATAGTTAAAACACATGTTATAAACAAATAAAAAGTCCAGAAATTTAAGAAAAACAATGATTGTAGAAAAGAACTGACATCAAAAGTAATTGTCCATTAATGTAGATTAATGTTACATACAATGAAAAGAAGGCGGTTAGTGACACAAATGAAATTGATCCATTAAAATATAGACAACAAATGATAATTAAATAACTTTAATATTGAAGAACGAACTCTGAGTATTTGAACGACTACTTTTTTTCAAACACTAAATTATGGGCATCACATTTTACTATCTTGTCACAAAATTATATATTTTTTCATCAAATTGTTATTGAGGCACAAACTTTGCATATTTGAAATGTTGATTTTTTTACGAACAATAAAGCATCAAAAAACACACTACTTAGCATCGTACTTTACATATTTTGTCACGAAATTATATATTTTTTCACCAAATTGACCACTGAGGAACAAACTTTGTGCATTCAAACAGTTAATTTTTTTTATATCCAGTAATAAATTAAAGTACCTCAAAACACAATGTCTAGCATCACACTTTACATAATTTATCATGAAATTAATTTTCATTTTTCTCCAATTCGATTATCAAGGAACAATCTTCACATATTTATAGATCTAATTGTTTTTCTAAATTATAATATACACTTAAAAATAAAAATATGAAGGAAAAAAAAAGCAAAAAAAAAAAGAGGGGAAAGGGAGGAGGGGGTGCCAAAAAAAGAGGGAGGGGGGAGAATTGGCGCTAAAATTGTGGGGAGGTCCCACATGAAGGATGACATCATACACCCTCAGGATGTAAATATAGAGATTATAATTTTAATTTTTTAAGTAAATGATACTGATGATTATTCACAATTGTGTTAAATTTAATTTTTCCCGTAAAGCTCTCGTTGTCGTATTGAGGCTACACTACAAAAAAATTGGTCATTAGCGAGGGAAATTTCCCTTGCAAAATGATCAAATTTCGTCGCTAATGTCCATTTGCGAGGGAATTAGCGAGGAACCGGTTCCCTCGCTAATGGAATTAGAGAGAGAATTTTCCCTCGTTAATTCCCTCGCTAATGTTAGTTTTAGGAGGGAATGTTATTCCCTCGCTAATATCCCTCGCAAATAGCGTTTTTTATGTAGTGCTAGCGTATTTGACTAGCGACTATTGGGTAAACACCAATGTATGGCGCTTTTTTGCGTAGCGTTTTTTGAAACTCTATTTCAAGTAGTGCTTTAGCAGATAGCATATAACATCTAACCTTTTTTTTTTGTTGACATTTTTACTCTTACTATTTTTCTTAAATTCCTTCATTTTACATTTAACCGCTATTTTAACCACTAGTTTTACCAAATATGTAATTTCATATCAGCTAGCTTATCTGCTCTCTCATATGCTATTCGCTCATCCGCTTTCTGCCAACTCATTCATTATCCGTTACTTTTTACTAAATAGAGCCTAAATATATGTTTGACAAGCAGCAATGTTAAATTTAATTTTTTTGTAAGAAAAAGTATTAAGAATAAAGAACATTTGCTTTAAGTTAGAGTAAAAGATTGTGTTTGGGTAAACCATTTAATTAAATTACTATTAAAAAAATACTTATTGTATAACTTGTTTTCATAAATATAAATAAATTATACCTAAGAACACTTGAATGAGATGGTAGAGTCTCTTCCAGCTGAACCAAGGTCTTGAGTTTGAATCAGCCTTAGCCATGCAGCAGTGTTAAATCTCTTGATGGAGAGCTTTGCCACCAATTGTGGTCCTACTCGGCTCGAAGGATTTGCCTCTACAATTGCGCACAGATGATACTTGGTTTATACCAAAATAAATATAAATAAATTATGCTATGGAAAGCTTATTGAAAATAAATAATTTATGGATATGTTGTGAACTATATTCGTAAACTTATGCACATAAAAACTCTATTAGTGGTTTAGATCTAATGTAAATTTTAGTTGAGGCATTTTATCTTTAAGTGAAAAAAGTTTTTTTAGGTTTGACCTTTTTGTCACTATAAGCCAATTATGATTTATAAAAAATATCTATATTGTAATGTAAAGTTAGAGCTTTAGTAGTCTTACCCTTATACAGACTCTATGCACATGTTCTTATGTGAGTTAGATTCTCCGCTGTCATTAAAGACCGCGTCGTTCTTGAAGTTATGCAAAAAATTAGTGTTTCTCTCTCTAATCATTCCTTTTTTATATTAACTTTTTGATAGCTGCTAAAAAAAATTTAGAATAAATTAAAGACCGTCACATATGATTGTAGAGAATCGCGATCCTTTATATATATATATATATATATATGAAATATTGTAATTTTCAAAAATTAATTTTTTTTATCGTTCACCTTCCATATATTAAAGATTGCTAAAATAAATACTCATATATTAGAAATACTATAAAAATTTAATTTTTGTAACTATTTCATTGAAATGAATTTTACAAAATAAAATTTATCCAAATTGATTCAGTAATTAAGCACACATTTATAAGGGACATAGAAACTGACTTGTATGTAATTGAATGATGTATCCGTTTTCATGTATGTGTGTTGTGTATTTGAGCTCCACTATATGGGCAAAAGAAATTTGATATTTCCCTCCTTTTCTTCAATAAGAGCACGTCACTTTTTTTTTTTATAAGAAAAAAAAGTATATATGGGGCAGTGTGGTTGGAAACAGAATTATGAGAAAATGACATAATAGAACTAAGAGGAGGGGTAACGTACATATTGGGTGGGGGTCTGGATTTGATTTATAGGTTAAAAAGAGAAATTGTGATATGATCCAAAACCTGCATTTCTAATCAAGAAACGGCATTGAATGTGTGTCTCTGGGGAGAGAATTGAATGTGGTGCCTGCCTCTCCCATGCTGCAGTATTAATCATAAAGGCCAAGCTAGCTAGCTAGCTAGCTAGGTACTAGTAGTAGCTTAACACACTTATAAACAATGCCTTTTTGCTTTTGTCTTTGTCTCCTTGTTTGTATCCTACCAGAACCTACTTTTTGACATGCACCATGCTACTTTACCATTCTTGTTTACGGTCTTTTTCTCACGTTGTATAGTATCGAGGTTATTTTGTATATTTGTGTGTATCATCACATCCCTTATGGCAATTCAAGAGAGTCAAAACACTATTGTAAACAGAGCAATGGACATAAATTAAGTAGAGTGAATAGTCAAAGTGGACGACGAAGAAAGTGTTCCTTTCTTTTTGTCTCTCGTTGACAACAATCTCTTGCCACACGGAGAAGATGTTTTGAATCTTTTGATAGCGTTTTTATGGAAGCTTCGGACTATGAAAGGGGAAGGGATAACTAGGAAGGTGTGATGAGAATTTTGGAGAGAAATATTCCATAAGCTTTGTCTTTCATGGTTTAAAAAGGAGGTAATAGCCGATTAGATCCCTGATATTTTCAAAATGTTCAATTTAGTCTCTGACTTTTCACCGATATCAATTTACTCTCCAACATTTTCAAAGGAGTATCAATTTAGTCCTTATGTTAACAACAGTTAGTAACGGAGCTGACGTGGCTGATAAGTGCAAACATGGCAAATGCCAGGGACCAAATTAATACTACAAAAAAAAATAAAAAAATCCAGATCTGAAAACCGTGAAACTTTTTTTTAATTATTTTTGATTAAAAATAAAAGAAAATTTCTGATTTTTCTTATTTTCTTCATGGTTCCATGCCCAGAAAATCAAAGTGATACTGATACCTAGATCTGAAACATTTAATGAATGAAAATCGAATTGTAGATCTGAAACAAACGCGTAAAAACACACCCAGATCTGAAAATTTAACGAGCTCCAAAAACGGGCTGAAACGCAGATCTAAAACACTGCGAAATCGAACTGGAGGTAGAAGAAGAAACAAAAATACAAAATCAAACTCCAAAAATGAAATCTTTTCCAAAATCTATATCTGAACCAGAAACGAAATCATAAACAAAAGGCTTAAATACAGTTTTGGTCCCCCAAGTTTTCTCAACTCACGATTTTAATCCCCCAAGTTTTAATTTCACGAATTTGATCCCCAAGTTTCCCAATTTGTAAAATCAGGGTCCCCCACTAATCTGGTCAAAATTGATGTTGACCTGTCCACCACTTAAACTACGTGGCAGCCACGCTGGCATGCCAAAGTGGCTTTTTTATATTATATTTTAACATTTTAACATTTTATATCCATTTTGATTCACTTTTTTTAATTTCTAATTTCTTAAATATAACATAAATATATATATAAACAAAATGTTAAAATAAAAATAACAATTTTTAATATAAAAAGTCACTTTGGCATGCCAGCGTGGCTGCCACGTAGTTTAAGTGGCGGACAGGTCAGCATTAATTTTGACCAGATTAGTGGGGGACCCTGATTTTACAAATTGGGAAACTTGGGGATCAAATTCGTGAAATTAAAACTTGGGGGATCAAAATCGTGAGTTGGTGAAACTTGGGGGACAAGAACTGTATTTAAGCCTAAACAAAATCGAAACCCCAAATCGAAATCGAAAAGAACAACGAAATCAAAAACGAAATGCTGGAAAATTTTGTGCTTTTGGTTCATGAAATGAAAGCATAAATATCGAAATCCATAGTTGAAATCGAAAATCGTCTCTGGCTCGTGAAATCAAAATCGTGTGCAAAATGTGAAACGAAATTGGAAGATGAACTATTGGGTTTTCTGGAGTTCGATTTTCGAAGTTGGAATTACAGTGGTGCAATAGCACCGCCATAGTTCATTGCATCTGGGGATGCTTACTAATTGCATTTTTATGTCTCTCTTTGATTAACAGCCATTCCCAGTGACATATGAACTGTCCAGATTTTTCTTAATTTTATTTTGAATTAATAATTAATTTTTAATAAAATCCAAGGTGGAATGGCCACGTCAATACTGTTATATGCCACATCAATTTGGTAGTATCAATTTGGTCCTTGACATTTGCCACGTTGGCACTTAACAACCACGTCAACTCTGTTACTAACTGTTGTTAACGGAAGGACTAAATTGATACTCATTTAAAAATATTGAGGATTAAATTGATACTGATAAAAAGTCAGACTAAATTGAACATTTTCGAAATTTCAGGGACCTAATTGACTATCACCTCGTTTAAAAAGTGCACCCATAGAAACTAACATGATATTTTTAGTAGTTTCGAGCATATATAATTGATCATTGTTATTATTATATTATTTTTATATAAAAAAGATATATAGAGTCTCGCTATTGCTACATAACAAAATCAATCTAGTATTAATCTTACTACAAAAAAACCTACACTCGCTTTAGACCACATTGATGCTCAGAAATTGTAAGCTTTAAGGGTTATAAGAAATTTAATTTGCATGTGTACCAGCCAGCACGTGAGTCTATATCATTACTTAATGTCTTAGTCCCTATCTATTAACGGTAATGCACAGAAAGTTCGAAAAAGGATTTTTGTGTCACAAATTTAAAATATAAATAACCAAATTCAGAAATAGCAGCATCCTTTGAATTGAAGGAATCAATCACACACTTGGCATCTAACTCGAAGATGATGTCCTTATAGCCCAGCTCTCTAATCTAGTGAATTGCCAAATACAGACCCATTGTTTCTCCTAGAAGCACATCCATTAAATGGGAGAACAAATCAGTTCTAGCATAAATGAAATTAATGTCGGTAATGTTAAAAAATCCGCTGGAAAATCACCGGTAACATTTCCGGCGGATTTTTTAACACTACCGGCGAATTTTTGTAAAAAAAAATACATTATCATTCAATATTCTACTTCAATTTTGTTTTTTGTTACTTTTTATTAAAATACATATTAAATTTTAAAATTTGGAAATATTTTTAATTTTTTAAATTTTTTTTAAAAAAATCCGCCGGTAATACATTTACGGTGGATTTTTCCAAAAAAAAATAATTAAAATCCGCCGGAATTTCTGGGCCAAAAATCCGTCGGAAACCGTTAACTACCAGTTGTCTACCGGCGCCAAAAATCCGCCGGAAAATCCAATTTTTCGGCGGATTTCGGTCATTTCCAACTGATTTTGCCTGCCGAAAAATCCCATTTTTCTTATACTGATACGCCAGAGAACCTGGCTGGCCATGAGTACTCGATGTTGCTGGCCCGTGTGGTTCTCCCCTCCCAACTTAGTTTGTGTCGCACCCAAAATTTGAACTCAAGACACCTTGGACTGGTGAGATTTGAACTCAATTAACGCTCCGACCAACCCTTCCCTTGAGACTTAGGGTTGTCAAATGGGCCAGCACAGCCAAACGGGAAAAATAGCATAAACAGGTTGGACTAGGTCAGTCTAAATTTCTACTGAGCTCCAAATTTCTAGCCACTGTGAAGGCCGAGAACATTCCAACAAGCGACGACCTTAGTGCAAAAAATCAATGAGTGAGAGAGAGAGAGAGAGAGAGATTCAGAAAAACCTGTACACCAAGGGAAACTATCTTCCACATCTACGTGTCTATGAGCTAAGTTAGAGCACGTAGGTAACGCATGACGGCATAACCTCCAAAGGAAGTTTTTCACTTTAGGAGGAATCTTCAACTTCCACAAAGCACGCCAATTTCCTTCAACTTGTAAGTGGCTCATAACTAAAAACCTTTCCATGAGGATCTTATAAGTGCTCCGAACAGTGTATACCCCAGAAGGCTCCAACCACTAATTGCGTTGGTCCTCATCAACAATGCTGAAAAGAGGAGTCTTCAAGATCTGACTTGCAACAGAGGGAACATAATGATTGATGAGAGTAGAATTTCATGTCTTGGTTCCAGCCTCCAGAAAATCTGAGGCCCGGACGAACAGGTTAAAATGGGGAGAATATGTCTCGACGATTAACTTGCGATATCCATATTCCACCAACAAAGCCACATTGAGGACATAGAGATTGCTGAACCTCATTCCACCATGGTCCTTATCAATGAGAAACTTGTCCCATGATAGCCAACAAATGCTTTTCCTCGTGGTAGCACTACCAGCTATATTGATCAAACTTTCTATCTCATCTCCCAAGGATGGTGGTAAAAGGAAAAGGCTCGTGAGATAAGTTGGAATGGATTGAAGAACTGACTTAATCATAACCTCCTTCCCCGCTTTAGATAGAGACCAACTACCCCAAGAATTGATCTTCTTCCAAATCCAATCTTTGATGAATTTAAAGAGCAGTTTTTTGTTAAATCTGATCATTAAGGGGAGACCCAAATAGAGGCCAATGCCTAGGCACGTGTTTACATCCAAACTGTTAGCAATACTATCCTTATATGCTTGCTTCACATTCTTGCTGGAAAAATATTTGACTTCTAAAAGTTTGTTTGTTGACCAGATGCTTGTTCATACACATCCAATATTCTCTTCATGTTTTCCATCGAGAAGCCCTGAAAAAGAGAAACACAATTGTCTGCAAATAGCAAATGCGAAACGGTGGGACACTACAAGGAAAACACGTATTTTCGGTGAAATTTTGGCTTTTCAGGCGGACTTATTTTCCGTCCGTACATTTTCAGCGAATTTTTTAAATAAAAGAAAATCACCGGGGGATTTTTTTAACATTTTCGGCGGATTTTCCTTAAAAAAATTCAAAATGAATCCGCTGGAAAAATTTGTAGGGAAAAAATGTGTCAGTAAATTGCCGGAACCGTCCAAAAATGCCTATAAATAAAACTTTCTCATACACTCCTCTCATTCTCTTATTTCACTCTTTATTTCCTTCTCATTCTCTTCTACATTTTCTCTATCTTATCTTTCTTCTTCTTTCTCATACTCTCCAATCTCTATAAATTTCTCTACATATCTCTCTTCTATATTTCCCCTTTCTTCTTCCTTCTCATTCATTCTCACTCCTTCATTCTTATTCCTTCTTTATTCTCATTCTCTCTTATATTATTACTTCTCATACTCTCATTCATTCTTATTCTCTCCTATATTATTTCTTCTCATATTCTCTTTCATTCGTATTCCTTCCTACTTCTACATTCTCATTCATTTATTTATTTTCATTCTCTTCTATATCATTTTCTTTTTTTCTTTTTTTTTGACAAGGATTTTCATTTTTTTCTTACTTTTTATTAAAATACATATTAAATTTTAAAATTCGGAAAATTTGAAAATAACATTAATTTAGTTTTTTTTAAAAAAATTGCCGGTAATGTGCATTTCACGCGTTTTTTTCAAAAAAAAAATATTTTCTTTGATTTTTTTTTAAAAATCAGACGGTAATATATGTTTCTGGCTGCTTTTATTTTTTGAAAAAAAATCCGTCGGTAATGTGCATTTTCGGCAGAAAAAATCTGCCGGAAAGCATTACCTACTGACATTTTTCTGGTGGAAAAAAATCCATGGATACTGACCGAATCACTCTCATTTCCTCGTATTCTTTCTTCTCTCACTTTCTCTCCTCTTCTCTCTTCTTCCCTAAACCACGCTTCTCCATTTCTCTCACTCTCTTTCTCCCTTACTCTCCTCTCTCTACCCGAACCCACCATTCACCACCACACCACCACCACGTCATATGTCTCTCTCTCTCTCTCTCTACACAAACCCTCTTCCCATATTTCGCCAGCTCCACCACCACCACCACAAAATTAACTTCCACCGTCACTCCTCTCTCCCCCCCTCTCTCTCTAACCGTCCCCCTCTAGCCGTCCCACCACCACCACCACCACCATATTTCACCTCTTGGATTAATAATATTATAATAATGATTTAATAATATTATAATAAATACTAAAAAATATTTAAAAATATTAAAATAGTACTAGCTAATTTTAAGCGAAATTTTGAAGAAAAAACCACAGATTACGAGGTGATTGGCGAGAGAATTAGCGACGAAAATTCCCTCGCTAATTTTAAGCGGGATTTTGGAAGAAAGAAAAAGCACAGATTACGAGGTAGCGAGGGAAATTTATCTCACTAATTTTTAGCGAGGGATTCAAAAATCCTCCGCCACGGTTTAGTGAGGACCATTTTAGCTAGGGAATTTGGTCATCGCTAATTCTCTCGCTAAAATATGCTTTAGCGAGGGACATTTGGCGTTTAGCGAGAGAAATTTCCCTCGCTAATACTTTTTTTTTTTTCAGTTGGTGAATATAAGAGATGTGAGCCATTCAACACATAAAATAAATAAATAAATATGGGGATAGGAGCAGTGTTATCAAAACCAGACCGAACCGGCGGGTCCGACCGGCCCGACCAGGACCCAAAGCCTTGTCCAGCTCGGTCTGTATGTTGATCCGGTTCTGCACTTGACCTGGTGATGACGTCATCAGGCCGGTCAAATCCGCATTTGACCAACATATATTTTGCACCTTTTCACAAAAATGACTTACCCTCCTCCCCTAGAATTCAACCTTGGCACTTCCATTTGTTAAAGTTATATTTTTTTTGCTTTTATATGTTATATACTTATATAATATATTTATATCTCTTATAAAAACTAATTATACAACCCATTAAAATAGCATTGCTATTATTTTCCACCATTGTAATACACTACTATAGCATTGTTCTATTATTAAATTTAAATATTTTATCATTTTACTTAATTACAATTATAAATATGTAATGAAATTGACTAAAACTAGAGCAAGAATAAGAACAGTAAATGAGAGAATAAGGAAAAAGAAATATCTTGTATATTACTCTTGAAGGTGTGTAACTACAATGACATATGAGTCCTGTCTATAGGCTCAAATTGTGTAACATATGACATAGATTTAACCTAGACATCCACATACATTTAACCTAGACATCCACTTTATTCACAATACTCCCCCTTGGATGTCTATTAAGGATATGCCTCATTAAAAATCTTACTAAGAAAAAACCCAGTGGGAAAAAAATATTAGTGAAGGAAAAGAGTACAACATCCTTTGCTTGAGGGCTGCCTCGTTAAAAACCTTACCCCGGAAAACCCATTGGGACAAAACCGTGGTGAAGGGAAAAAGAGTGCAGAACATGTTTATTTCTCCCCCTCAACTATGTAATCATCTCTGAGACGACGAAGGCCAATCTTCCGTATTAGCTGCTCAAAAGTTTTGCTTGGCAATGACTTTGTTAGAAGATCCTTCTTTCAATTGAGCTTCATAGTTGGTATGTTCTTCGTGGCTTCTTCCTTCAATTGTTGGTATTTGAACATGATATGAGGAAATGAAAACTATAGATTGCTATGTAGATCATGATGATGCCTCAATGTCGCCATATGTAAATAATCACATATTTCAGAACCAGCTTGATCTGGGCCAGAAAAATATCTTGTATCTGCATGGTTAATTTAATGGACATATATTCATAAAATAATTGTTTCAATTCTATCGTAGAAATATAAGATAAATATATCTCACTTTGTTCTAGTGCATTTTAGTTGGTGATAAATTCTATCTCACAAATCACATCAATCGATATGACATTTAGTAATGTGCGCACTCTAATTGATCGATCTGCAGGTCGAGACAAAACTTTGTTTCGCTAAAATATTTATTTATATTTAAGCCTTCTAGGATTTTCTAGTTAGAGATAAATCAGATGTTCAACCTTCAAATCCATCAAATATAATTTGAGGTCCTTTATATCAAACTCTTTGTTTAAGCAATGAAAATATGCATTGAGATGATTATATCACATGTGTGCAGATTATATTATCCCATGGAGGGACTAAATTAATTGGAGAAATCATCTAAAGAGTATGAACAACTGGTCTCGAAAAATTAGATCCTTCTGGTATCTCCATATAACCATGACTATCAAATAAGTCATACCAAGAGTTGTAACACATCCATGGTTGTATTTGAGCCTTTCAAAATTACTTGCATTCACTACGGGTGAATTTATATTCAAATTCAAATGTTAAGATTGTGAGAATACTTTTGAACATCGAGTCTAACTAGATTCACATTTTCAGCTGTATGGACTATAGGTCGGAGAAACGTATTACTTTGCAAAACAAGTTTAATTCCGCTTCAATTGCATTTTTCTATTTTGGCCAATCAATCCTTTGTCTAAATTCTTAATAGACTTCAGTTCATGATCCTCTTCATCACTTAACACATTTAGCGCTATATTCTTCAATTGCATTTTTCTATTTTGGCCAATCAATCCTTTGTCTAAATTCTTAATAGACTTCGGCTCATGATCCTCTTCATCACTTAACACATTTAGCGCTAGCTATATTATGCACACACAAAATTGTCAACGTTGACTTTCTTTCGGTTCCATCACATTTCATTCTTGACATAACTTATTGAGATCTCATTTCCACAAATTACAGGTACCTGATCAGTTCTTCTGGAACTTGAAAAATAATATTGTCAATAATGTCAAATTACTCGTTTGGAGTTTCCATATCCTCTTTTGGGCCATCTTGCTTTTAAGCTCATTTCCTTGTTCGAGGATTTTTATTCATTGGAACCGACAAAACAACACGCTTCATGTGTCGTTAAGATTTATTTGTAATGTTTGACTGTCCAACAGGGACATCAATTTTTATTTCCGTATTGCAGCTGGTGAATAATTTACAAAATTTTGCAAATGAATTATTCTCTGAACTTCTGGTTCACATTGGTTTATAAGAGGATCAAGATAAGATAATAATAATAATATATTTCAAATAATACTAATTTCCAGCAAATTATATCTCCCCCTAATGTTGGGAAAACTAATTCATCAAAATGATAATTAGCTGACAAAACTATAAAAATATCTTTGGTTGTTTGCTCAACATACTTTATGATGGATGATGATTCATATATTCCCAACATTCTTTAAGGATCTATCTTATTACGCTGTGATGGATTCATTATAGTATGCACAACACATCAAAAATATATTAGATGGCGAATATTAATGCCATTGACCAAAAATCAAATTTAAAGGGGAGAACTTACAAATATATGTTAACTTATTGGCTTGATGCGTATCAATGTCTTAGCATGCAAGATTGCATGTTCCCAAGTAGAAAATGGAAGTTACATCTCATAAGTATTGGTCATATAACTAACTTTAGATGTCTAATGAATGGTTCTTCAGGACCATTTTATGAATGAACATGTGCTATGTGGTGTTCAATATAAATTTTAATAGTCATAAGATGCTTGTTAAATGCTTTCAAGATAATTCCCATAATGAGCTCTTACTCGAATTAGTTGAGCAAAATCTCACAAACTTCTGGTTGTGAGTTGATGACAATTATATTTATGTAGCCATTTAGTTGATGCATCAATTAAAATAATAAAATATCTAAATGGTCCACATGATTATTGATTTACAAATATCACCTTATATATATTTTCGAGATGCAGGAGGCTTATTCCCTCAAACTGTCAACTTCCTTTGGGAATTAGTAATAACAAAGATTAATGGATTGAAGAATCGACGGGATCTTCAATACATGTTTATATAAAAATTTAACCATTTTTCCGCATCATAATATTCACGGGATGACCCAACCGTCTTGCCAACAACAATCTTATTAAGATCCTTAAACTTCTGGTTTAAGGTAAGTCTCATGATATTCAATTTGGTATATACACTTAGATGAGTATCCTTGAAACTTAATTAGTTTCTATGAGACTTGAGAGAATCTAATACAACATCAATGTGTAATTTTGTTCCTTTAAGTAACAATATAATAGCTGTTCTAGAGTCCTCTATTATATTTGCAAACTTCTGGTTGCAAGTTGGAAATAAGTACACAAGCTACCATATGACTTGTAAATGGTAAAACTTTATAGACTATTAAACTTCAGGTTTAAAATATATATTTCTTAAAAGTACATAGCAAACTTCTGGTTTACTTTAGCATAATTTTAACGGCTCTCATCTATATTTGCATCGACAATTAATAAAAATGATGCATTAAAATCTTATCATTCAAATAACAAAATATGAAAAATACTAACTAATGCATATAACAAAAATTACTATTTGCAAACAAAAAAATTAAGGATGCACATTTTTTTATTTGTTTATATGGAATTTCAAGCATGAGAAAGAAAATAAGTTACGCTTCGAGAAATTATACTTTGTCATAATGTATATAAGTTACTAAATCATTATATTGATAGAAATAAAACTACTGCACCATTATTAGGAATAACAAAGGTCATAATCATAAATCATACTAATGACTCATTTTAATAGGATAATGATAACCTATACCACATTAAAGATCATAACCACCACTTTTGTTGTGCCCAAAATTTTAATGTGAATCATTCACTTCTAGGAATGAAGTTCAACCCATTGAGTGGTTTGGTATTTTTCTTTTAATCACAATAACACATAATCTTGATTTAAAATATTCTTGAAAATATTTTCTCGTTTATGCTACTCCAGGAGCATATTCAAGTAAAATAAAATTTTCCTTATATTTCTTTGAATCTATTATACTATGATCAAACAGATCATTTAGAATACAATCATGGTCTAAAGATTGAGTTCTTCAAGAATTTGATCACAAATATTTCATTAGTGATGATAAAAAAAAATCATACTTTCTAACTATTTGTTCTCCAAGAATTATACCACGAGTTTATATGAGAACAAGAATTATACCACGAGTTTATATGATTACCATAATTCTTTCAACAATCTTCCAGGGATGGTTGAATATTAATATTTTTTTTCCAGTTCTTCAATAACTATATCACAAACTTTCATACTTTGAGTAATCCTATTGGATGCTTCAATATTCAGTCATTTGTGCAATCATTCTGGGATGCTTGAATGATGAATTCTTCTGGAATTTATCAAGAATATAGACAAACACAATATGCTTCGAGATTAATTTCTTTGTGCAATCCTTTTAGGATGCCTAAATGGTGAATTCTTCTAGAATTTATCATGCATAGATAAACATGATAATTGTCTTTATGCAATACAAAATGGATGCAAATATTGAATTCTTCAAGAATTCATCAAGAATAGACAAACATGCTAATTGTCTTTATGCAATCCAACAGGGATGCTTGAATGTTGAATTCTTCAGGAATTCATCAAAAATAGAAAGAAAAAAAAGGATAATTGTGGTAACTAAATAAATTTTGCTTACAAGAAACATAAAATATTAACATGATAAAATAAAATCTTTGAGGAACAATATCATAACATGATAATAAGTTAGACTAACATAAATATAGTAAAAGGAAACTTATCTTAACTAACTAGCCTCCAAGCTTATTAAGCCATCATTTTGGTAGAGTTTCGTGCTTCACTCCAGCTTCTGTTCTTCTTCGATTGATTGTTGATGTAGCTGCCTGCTACTGTTCTCCTTGACTGTTGTTGTCTTCTTTGTTTCAGAACCACCTTTTTTGAGAAAAAAACTTTGGAAACAGGGTTTCAGCGTGAAACCTTGTTTCTGATTTTTTTGCGTAATTTCTTTTGTGCGAATTCTGAGTCTGTGAACTACTGTATTTTCTCAGTGTTGTGTGTGTGTAATTTCTGTTGATTTGCTCTCTTTTTATACTAAAAGAAAATTAATATTGAATTGTAGATGGTAGTTACCTTAAAATTAGATGATAGTTACAAAAAATTATCATTTTAACATTAGATGGTAGTTACCTTAAAATTAGATGGTAGTTACAAAAAAAAATTATCATTTTAAAATTATCATTCTTAAATTGTTGTATAGGAATTGGTTATTACTATACTGGGAGTGCTATTTCTTGAAACCTTGTTAAATTTTTCGAAATAACTGATACTTTAATTCACGAGAATGGCTTGCACTAATTTTATTAACCGATTAATATGTCTAACTTGTGTGGCACATCCGTCACCATAGAATTTGTTATTACTCGGGAAAACAAAATTGTTTTCATGAGTAGAACTCATATTGGGTGCTTAAGTGATGAATTTCTTCTGGAATTCATCAAAAATAGACAAACATAGTAATCCAACAGGGATTACTAGGGTGCTTAAGTGATGCATTTCTTCTGGAATTCATCAAAAAATAGACAAACATAGTAATCCAACAGGGATTACTAAAATGATAGAATAAATAGTAATCCAACAGGGATTACTTAGGTGATCAAAAGTAGACAAACATTGTAATCCAACAGGGATTATTTAAGTGATGAATTTCTTCAGGAATTCATCATAGTAAAAAGAAAAATGATAATAAAACTAAAATGATAATATTACTAATCCTTCTTGTTAGATTATCACTCAAAAGATCATCGCAATTTTAAAGAAGAAGAAGAATCGTTAGATTATTGCTCAAAAGATCATCGCAATTTTGCTCAAAAGATCATCGCAATTTTGAAGAAGAAGAAGAAGAAGGAATAGTACCTTAAGATATTTAGAGATCGTGCTGATAACGTGTAATGAAATTGACTAAAACTAGAGCAAAAATAAGAACGGTAAATGAGAGAATAAGGAAAAAGAAATATCTTGTATATTACTCTTGAAGGTGTGTAACTACAATGACATATGAGTCCTATTTATAGGCTCAAGTTGTGTAACATAGACATCCACATACATTTAACCTAGACATCCACTTTATTCACAATCAAATACTTTCTTTTTGTATATATTATAATTTTTGAAATTATTTAATATAGACCGGTTCATGCAGTCCGACCAAAAAGTCGTCGGCCCGACCAAAGACCCCAGTGACCCAGTGCCTTGACCGGCCCCATTCTGATAACATTGGATAGGAGATGTCCCCCTGGCGAAGTCCCTTACCCGGAACAATGGGCCCAACCGATTCCTGATTCACAATAACAGAATAGCAAAGAGACTCAAGTATCATGAAATTCAAGCTTCCTTAGTACCAACAAGAAATAGTTCCAATCAACTCTATCATATGCATTACTCATCAATTTTCAGAGTAACCTCTCCTTTTCTTACCCTTGCGCTTATTTTTAAGGTAATGAATGACCTCAAAGCAATCATGGCATTATCTAAAATAGAGCACTCTAGGGCAAAAGCAGACTGTTCCACTGAAATACATTTATGTAACACAACCTTAAGTCTATTAGAAAGTACCTTAGACACAAGTTTGTAGAACACGTTGTAGAGAGAGAGACTGGTCTCCCATCCATCATAGATTTAGGGTTGTCCTTCTTTCAAATTAGCGCGATATTGGTGTCATTCAAGGACGGAGGGAGTCGTCATGAGGCAAGCCAAGAGGTGAAAGTCGAGGCTATGTCATCACCAAAATCCTCTCAGAAGCACTTATAAAACCTTGGTTTGAAGCCATCCAGGCCAGAAGTTTTATCCGAGTCCATATGCATTAATTAAGACACGTCTAATGATGTTGGTTCAATTTTTATTTTTAAAATAGTGTTTAACTTTTTTTAGAGATCCAAGGGATAAGCATTGTCAACTTTAAGGCGAAAAAACACTCCAATTTTTAGTCTATGTAATTGTTTGGATCTACGTCCAGACACGAAAGACACGCATTTAGTTCATATAAACGTGGATTTCCTGGTAATTTTGTCCGTTTGGGTGAAACGAATTTGATTCACTTTTGTCTCAAACTCAAATTTGTGTAGAAGCTAGTATTCCTAGCTTTTGAGTTGGATGTGAATTGATTATGAAATTTATTTCTTAACAATTTATCTTCCAACATTACCCTCTCCCAATTTTTTTTCCTTACAGATCACATTTAAATTTTAATAGTCAAGTTTTAGTTAATTACTTGTGTGATATTTTATGCAACATGTACTTTATCATTTTATATTAACCTCTGATTAGTTTATTTTGTATATCTACTACAGTTATTTCATATTCATCTCAACGTGAATCTGTTCTAGTTATAGGTATTCAAAACCGAGTCAAATCAATAGAAAATTGCAAATCAAACCGAACAAAACTGAAAATCGTAAAAAACCGCTTTTTATTGCTTCTGTTCAGTTTGTTTTATTACTACACCGCGCGGTTCGGTTCGGTTCGCAGTTTTGATTACAAAAACCGAACCGAACCAAACAAAACAAAACTGAAAAACCTATATATGCAATTTTTTGTTCCAACTAACCAAACAAAACAGCAAAATCATATATTATGAGATTTTTTTTGCACCGAATGAAATTAATAGAAACTTCCATTATACAGTATCTTTTCCAAACCATCACATATGAGACATATTAAAGGAACCTCTGGTCTTTCTGTTGATAAAACTTTCTTTCGACACAATCGGTTGATAAAACATATATCACATCTTTTATTGTTGGCACAATATATCTACAGTTTCGTAACTTATTTTTTGGTAATAAATAGGTCCTTTAATTTTTTTTGTAACGACTAGCTCCCTTAACTTTTAAAAATATTGCACTGTTGTCCATTTTAATATTTTTTGTTAACACCGTTATAAAAATGCTTAAGTGGCTGTTAGATTGCTTATCTGACTTTTTTAAATGCTTATGTAGCAATTTTATTTGCTGACTCATTACTTTATAATTATTTTGAATTAAAAACTTAAAAAAAAAGTGAACATTCTTCATCTTCCTTCGTCTTCCTCACGCTCTCTGCTACCAAATCTACGCTTTCCTTTCTTCTCAAAGCAGCACCATCATCTTTGTTCCCTTGTGAATTGGGTGATATCCCTAATTTTCTTTCATTAGGTTTATAGGTGATATCCCTAATTTTCTTTCGTTAGGTTGAAGAATATGGTAATTTTTTCAGATCTGGATTGTTGCTGAAGAGAGTTTACAATCGTAAACAAGGAGGTTGGGGAGTGTCAGATGAACAACCATCTTGAGTACCCTGATGATTGGACTGAAGTAGAATATTATGGAGATACAAATGAATTTAAAAGCATCACCCCATCAGATTTTGTTTCTATTATAGATTATTACAACTACTTC
The DNA here is from genome assembly GCA_963573325.1 of Astragalus glycyphyllos. Classification (NCBI taxonomy): domain Eukaryota; kingdom Viridiplantae; phylum Streptophyta; class Magnoliopsida; order Fabales; family Fabaceae; genus Astragalus; species Astragalus glycyphyllos. The sequence goes on from OY754308.1 coordinate 67,948,423, forward strand.
CAGATCTGATATAGATATCTGTTGATGAAGCACATGATTGTTGGCCTGTTGCAGAAAACCACCGCCGATTGAACATTATCTTCATGAGAAAAAATGGCAAAACTTTCATTTTCAATTTCGATTTCAATATGCTTCTCTGTAATTTCAGTTTCAATTTTTGTTTCAGATTTTCATTCCTATTTTCTGTTTCAATCTTCGTTTTCCAAATTCGTTGATTCCCCTGCAATACTTGGAATTGGAGAAGATAGGGTTTAGAAAAGGGAAAACTAAGAAGATGGGGATAAAAAAGGAAATTCACATTTTTCTTTAATTCTTAACTAAAAATAATTATTAAATAATAAAATATCCTACGTGGCATGCCAAATAAGCAGACCAATAGCCACATCAGCTACTTATAAATGGTGTTAACAAAAAAACGTTAAAAGGGACAAGGGTGCAACGCTTTTAAAAGTTAAGGGATCTATGCGTTACAAAAAAAAGTTAAGGGACTTATTCGCTACCAAAAAATAAGTTAAGGGACCTGTGGAGATATTTTGTCTTTATTATATATGTGAAATAAGTGTTGCAATTTTGTTTAGCTTTGTGCAGGAGAAGTTGAGCAATTTTGTTTAACTATCTTTTGTATAGTAAAAAATCGAACCAACCGAACCAATTCAAACTGCATTGGTTTGGTTCGGTTTTTCTTTTGAAAGTCAACCGAAACAAATTGCATTTATTTTAATCTTGTAGTTCGGTTCACTTTTTTGCTCAAAACGGAACCAACACCCAAAATTCTAGTATATTAAATAAATTAAGGCCTCTATATTTATAAAGATGGATATGTATTTATAGCCTATCACAATTGGCAAAACACGCATTAATTGTTGGCCCAGACATCTTTTATGGTTACTTGTGTTCAAACTTGGGATATCTACTTTACATGTATGAGTTTACGAGTAGTTTGTTACTCTGTATGTAAACAAAAAAAAATAATATGAATGTAGCTTAATATTTTTGTTATATACATTTTGTTTTAAATGTTTGATAGTGTATTACACTTTGAATTAAATCTCTAATTGTAATTATAATTAAATTTAGTATGTTTGTTGTCTAATTTATCAAATGTTAAGTTTTTAATGTTGTTTTAAATTGAGATCTATTTTGGTAATTTCACACTCAAAAACAATTTTTATCCAACCTATCCAAAAAATAAGAATTGTTAAAAATCACTTTTCTGTTAATGTATCCAAACACAAATTCAACACTTAGTTCAACTCACTTTTAACTAAAATCAATTTTGTCAAATTCAATTTTCATTACCGCAGAACCAAACACACATCTCTCATTCATTCAACTTATTTTCTCTCATCATATTTTCCCCTCTCATAAAAATTGTCTAAAGTTATCAAAAGATAACAAAAAGCGGATTTGAATTATGTGTCTTTAGTTTATCATGTCTTTTGACTTTAGGCTATATTTGGGGAGAAAAACACGAAAGAGAAAAATATGAGATGAAATGAGAGAGAAAATTATAAATGAGAGAAACAAACATTAATTAAATAGATAAAAGTATGGTATCATTCCCATGTCATTATGCGCATAGAATTTGAGAGTGACCACGAATACCCGACTTTACCAGTCGCGTAGTTCTCCCCCTTCCGACAAAATTTTTGCCACACCCAAAATCGAACTAGAGACCTTTGGGTGGTCCCGATCTAATGACACTTAATCTCTCCCTAAGAAAATTAAAATTAAACAATCCATTTCCAGACTATAGTGGACAAAATTTTAGATCATGCTAATGAGTGCTATTAGAGCAATGATTAAGGAATCCAAAAATAGAAACTTCATATTGTAATTTTTGTAAAACTTTGGGAAAAAAAATTAAATAACTCAGTTCGATTTCGAACACAATATTTCCAGGTTGATTAACGAGTGTAGTTATGTAACTAGCTAAGCTAAGGAGGCCCCAAATCGATCCACGAAGAAGAAGACCTGAAGAAGAAATTGACGGAAGATGATGCTTTCTTCCCACAAGAACCGTTACACTGTAGCCACTCTCTTCTTCTTCGCATTCTTCCTTCTCTCCATTTTATTCTACTTCTTATTCTCTTTCTCCTCAACAACTCTCCACCCTCCTCTCTCTCATCACGCAGATCTCTATCTTCAACTCCAACTCCAACCTTCTCCTCTTCCAGTTCCCTCTCCACCACCGCATCAACAACCACCACCACCGCAACACTCATCCCCCACCACCATTACCGCCATTCAACCCCCGCCTGCCAGTCCCATTGCCGTTGTCGCCGATCATGAATCTGTTACTGTTAGTGCAACCCCATTCTTGAATAAGGAATGCGATTTGTACACAGGAACGTGGGTTGAAGATGAAAACTACCCGATTTATCAACCGAGTTCTTGCCCTTACGTCGATGAGGCTTATGATTGCTATTTCAACGGAAGGAACGATACTCACTACACCAAATGGCGATGGAAGCCCCATTCCTGTGATCTTCCCAGGTATCTCTCTCTCTCCCTCTCTTGATCGATTCGCTTGTTCCTTGTTCGATTTTGAATGGATAATGCTTTTCAGTAATTTGCATGTAGTGGTATTTAATTATTTATGGTTGATTCTGTTAAACATAAAATGTGTTAACTTCTTCAACGTATATTGCTAATTTAAACATGATTGAAGTATTTTGCTTTGACTTAGGACCACATTTTATTACCGTGTTTAGGTGCTGTTTCGTTTAGTCAGTTTAGGAGTGATGATTTTTTTCAAGCAATTTAGCTAGAGTTATACAACTTTTGATAATCAGAATATGTTATTGAGTATGTCATTGTTAAGCATTCAATTCAATGCATTACAGAAGACTGTTCAAAGTTTAGAGGGAATAAAAAGACCTATAATGTTGTTGGATTGAAATACTGGACAGTACAGATTCATGAGCTCAATGATGTGAAGATGAAAATTTTATAATGAATGAGTGGAAAGATGAATACTGGATAGATATGATTAGAAATAAGTGAATACTGGCCAGAATATGATCGTAAATAAAAGAATTATGTAGACAGTTGCAGTAGCACTTGTTATGGAAAATAAGGTAAAGTCTCTTCTTAAGCAGAGATGTATGAAAAAGACCTGGAAAATCACCATTTAAGAGGGAAGACTTCCTGGAAGATAGTCTCAAGATATAGACAACTCGAGATTATGAAAAACTATTGGTCTCACGTGATAAGACATTATGGCATCATTTGATCCATTAGCCAATTCCACCTAGTAGGACACAACTTTGGTTGTTGTTCTTGTTGTAGACAAGGCTGGTAAAACAAAGGAGAAAATTAAATGGGTTTATTTTTGTGCGGCAATGCTCCGAGATGATTGAAGAAAAATGAATTTTGAGTATCAAGACTTTAGCTTCTAAGCTATTTCAAATTGAAGGGCTCTAGGAATGATACCCATACCCATTAAGACTGAAAACCATGTTCGACTATACATTTGAAGGGCTCTAGGAATGATACCCATACCCATACCTATACATTTTATTTGTGGAACTCTTTCTAAATTTGTGGGGACATTTTTAAACAATTTCAAACATAGCTTCTGTTGGTGTGATGGGGAAACTCAACCTGACAATAAAGATGCATATCCTATTCTTTTCTTAGTCTCTGATTGTTGATCAACCACCATTGCATTATGATTCCTTGACTATATGTGCTAGTCGTTAAAAAGCAACTCAATTTCCCCCCTTTCTTCATTTATTACTTTTGACCCTCTCATCTATACCAATCTCAACTCAAACAGTTGAACTTATTAATTAGTAGATTATAAATCAATACATGTAGTTATCACATCTCGAATTTCCATTAAAGGTGGGTGCTTTATTATTTATTATGTCCACATTTTATTTTAAAAAATATGTTTGCCCGGTCACTCAAGAAGGTGAAGTCATGCTCTTTCTTTAGTTTAAGATTAGTGGAATAGGTTGATCGTGCTGAGTATGGTATATAGTGAAGCTGAAACTGGTTAGTTTTGATTTTCTGTTGACAGAAGGCAATACTTTTCACTACCATGATATGACAGTTTTTGCATTAAGTTGCAAACGTGTTTTTTTAATTCCAAACAGCTACCTTTTGTTTCCTCTTTTAGCAATTTACTGAAAAATTAGCTATTCATATATTCTCCATTCTTTTCTTTCACATATTACTGTAGGTTTAGTGCCAAGGACTTCTTGGCAAGACTGAGAGGTAAAAAATTGATGCTGGTAGGAGATTCTATGAACCGAAACCAATTTGAGTCCATTCTGTGCATACTTCGTGAAGGTCTACAGAATAAGAGCAATATGCATGAGATACATGGTCACAAAATAACAAAAGGAAGGGGCTACTTCAACTTCAAATTTGAGGTAAGTTTTTCTCTTTCCTTGCATATTTAGATTCTTCTAAGCACCAATCACATGGCCTACTTTGTATTATTCTCTCAGAAAAAACCTTTTCTCATTCATCTATTCTTTCTCTTAGTATGTTTGTCTCTTCAAGATTTGATTGGCTGGAATGAAAACTTTGGCAGACATAAATCTAGCTAGTGCTGTAGTTTCCTTTCCTATCCTAGAAAATGAATTCATCTCTCTTAGAAGTTAGAAGTTCATAACTTCATATAAAGTACTGTATGTTGATGGTTATGGAAAATATAAAAATATCTACAAAATGGTCAGGCCAGTTGCACATATAAAAATATAAAGTACTGCATTGTTTTTCTATGAAAATAAAATGTGGATGGACAAACTGCAGTTCATTATGCTAAGATTTTGGAACACTTGAGCAGGGCTATAATTGTTCAGTGGAATTTGTGAGATCTCATTTCCTTGTGAGGGAAGGAGTTCGGTTTAATGGACAAGGGAGCTCCAATCCTACATTATCAATAGATCGGATTGACAAGACATCTGGCCGTTGGAAGAGGGCTGACATTCTTGTCTTCAACACTGGACACTGGTGGACTCATGGAAAAACTGCCCGAGGGTTAGGATGCAATTATTTTGTTTGAATTTTGCGTTGAGTTTCTATACATCCATTTCTTGAAACTGGTTCTGCCTGTTTATTTGCTTTCCACGTGTTTTTTGAATTATTTACTGTGTAAGATTGTTGACCTATTTCTGTAACTTCTCTTGGCAACCAGGAGTTTTCACATACATTACACTATCATATATATTAATAGCAAATGACTGTATGCTGTTATCTAACACATTTATCATACTAGTTTTTTTGGTTTTCCCCTTTTCTGCTATGTTCTCGTTTGTCTTCTGTTCCTTGAAATTTGCTAGTCATCAATCAAAAATAGATAATATTGTCATAATAATATTAAAAAAAACTATCTATTAAGAGTGTGATGGTGTAAATTTTGTGCAGGATAAATTATTATAAAGAAGGTGATTATCTATATCCAAAATTTGATGCAGTTGAGGCATACAGAAAGGCTATAAAGACCTGGGCAAAATGGATCGACAATAATATCAATCCGAAAAAGCAGATTGTCTACTATCGTGGATATTCTTCTGCCCATTTCAGGTATTAATGTCACTTAGATTTTCACTGTGGCATAATCCCTGTCCTCTTCCCTTTCCAGTTTATTTATACCGGGGTCGTGTAAAAGAGGATACAGTTGTTTAAAAGTGAAGAGTGCACTTTAGGGAGAGAAGTATGGGGTTATAACTATTGTTTGAAAAACTGGCTGAAAGATTGTAAGAAAGACACAGGTAGACAAATTAAACCTTGAATTGTTAAATTCACTTGGTTGATTTTCAAATCAATAAGTTATAATTTTACGCATTTATTTCTAAAATGCACCCTTTCACTTTAGAGTAGCTAAGTTTGGTAATTTCCAACGTTATAGTAGAGAAAATAGAGTGGAGGAAAGAAATGCTAGCAAGTAGCAACATACTATGTAGCACATTATTGGATAAAATTCTAGCGGGGTTCGTATAAATATCGTCAAATCGTAAAGATTGCTTTGGTAGCATTCCTCAAGTAGGAGAAATCAATTGGACACCACCACTAATTGCTCTTTAGTCATATTATATTGCCTGTAAATCTTTGACAGAGGTGGAGACTGGGATTCAGGTGGATCATGCAAAGGTGAAACTGAACCAGTATTTAATGGATCCATCTTGGACAACTATCCTTTGAAAATGAAGATAGTAGAGGAAGTGATCCAAGGAATGAAGGTTCCAGTAAAGTTTTTAAACGTTACAAGGCTGACTAATTTCCGCAAGGATGGCCACCCTTCTATCTATGGAAAAAACCCGGTGGATGGAAAGAAAGTCTCCTCAAGGCGGCAGGACTGCAGCCATTGGTGTCTTCCTGGGGTCCCTGATGCATGGAATGAGCTAATTTATGCAACTCTAGTTATGCAACAAACAAATTCAAGGAACCGACTTGAACAGTCCTTACTTTGAAGGAGTTTAATTTTTGTGCGAGAAAGAAAGAGGGGAAAAAGAGAACTAAATGCCATTGAGAAAATGTAAAGTGTACACCCTTAGTTCAACGTTATGGCGATTGTTCTAACATGAAAGAGCCAACACAACAGAAGAGGAGGTTTTTGCCTTGATAGTTGATAGTTAAATTCCAACCACCCCATGAAGTCAGCAGGATCATGTTTCATTTCACCCTTAGGATCAACGATCTCATCAGTTTTTTGATGTGGATTTCCATTGGATAAGTTATTCATCAAATTTCTGTTATACATACATTGAAACAATAGATAAGTTAACCAACCAGGCTTTGGGGGAAGACTTTTCCGGGGGTTGTGGGGGGAGATTGGACCTGATTGGATTTTGATGTATAAGGTTCTGTAAAACAATTGCCACTGGACTGGAACACACGTTAGCGTCTCTCTCTATTTTCGAAAATAATTTGTTAGCTCTATTTGATAATTCTTGATTATTGTCTTTTTTCTGCTAGATTCATGATTATTATCTTTCTCTCTGTTATTGCCTCTGTTGTTTTTAAATTCTTTATTTTCTTCCTGTCGATATGGAAGTGCACTCCCATTGGTTAAAATTGGCATAAACCCTCTTTTGCTATATCTCCCATGCAATATTACTTTTATTTGCTTTTTTAATTAACAACAACCTTATTTGTATGTTCATAATATTTTAAAATATTTGTCAAACAGTATTTTCAAAATAACTTTTGATTGAATTTACATACTTTTGTGATCCTAATTAAAAGAAACATATATATATATATATATATATATATATATATATATATATATATATAATTTGTTCCATTAATTACTAAAATTTCTTTTATATCCTTATTTTATTATGGATATTAATGACAACCATCATTTATCTGTAAGGTTGAGACAACTTATTGTTAAGTTGGATATTTTTTGTGATTACCCAAATTCGATCTCAAAATCTCCACTTTGTAAGAGTTTATGAGTGGTACTTGTCATTTCATTTATAAATAAATAAAAACAAGACAACCACCATTTTACCACGCAAGTGGAGTAGTTTATTCACGAGATACACTCAAAATGATTTAAATGTTTTTCCCTGATAGGATGAATTTGCCTATTAGACTACTGTGTTCGGTGGCGGACCTAGGACCTTGGGCTAGGGGGTAAAAAAAAATCATTATAAAAAATGTTCTTTCATAAGATTGTTTAATTTTTTTTTTCAAATATTCTTACTTAATTTACTAAAATTAATGAATCAAGTTATCAAACTCCAAATTCATTTAAGAGTAAATAGACAAATTAGTCTTTAAATTTACACGTCATTTCCCATTTAAGTCCTAAAATATATGAAAATAAGAAGTAGTCCATAAAAGTATGTGATATCGGTAAAATTCCTTCCTAAAGTTTTATAAATAGTCTCTTACGGAGATTAAGAAGCCATATTTATTAAAAATTAGTTGCAAAATTAAAAGTACTAGTGCAAACTTAAAATTTCAGGGGGTTCAAAAAATAATTATTCTTATTTTTAGGCTCCCCTGAGATACACATAGGTCCACCAATGACTGTGTTTCTTATATTTAGAACAAAAAAATACATCATTTTTTTTTCAAAAAAGGGTTGGTAATGCACTTTTAACGAATTTAGGTCTTTTTAAGTACTAATAAGAGAGAGTGACTCATGAAAGAAAAAAAATACCATTATTTCAAATAATATTATCTTTTTTTCCTACGAGTCACTCTCTCTCTTACTAGTACTAAACACTCTTTGTGTACGACTCAACTAGGAAATGAGATTCACTTAGATTTATTGGTTTTAGAAAAAAATATGTGTGTTATTTATAATTGTTGTTATGATGATTTTAACTACTAAGTAACTTTTAAATATCATTTTTTATTGTGTCAAAAAAAATTATCATTTTTAACTTTCAATTTTGAAAGGTTAAAATAATATTTTAGTCACGTGACTCAATTTTTAATAAATAATTTTCTTCCTGTGTAGAGACCATATATTTTAGTTACATTTTATGTTATTTTATTCCTTGTTTTGCTAAGTTTATTTAGTAATTTAGTTTGATTCTAGTGCTATTTTACTGCCTTTATCTTTGTTTTTTTTGTCATTAGGATAAGTTGATGAATAAATGTAGATTTTAAGTGCGAAGCATGTGAAGTTAGAAGCTCCAAGACCGAGAAGTGCAACCATGGGTCAATATAGAGCGTTTATGCAGCCGAACTATTGGCTATTTCTGTTTTCGTGATGTTGTTTGTACCAAATAGCAATTAAAACGCTCTATATTTAAAGGCCATATATAGTTAATTAATGACTTAATGGTGCAAGCAAGGTGGCATGGCATGACTTTCATGGTGAATGGACCCCATGGTGGAGTCTCAATTGGGATCCTATGATTGTTTTCACAGCGTTGACCAAATTTTCAGTGCAGTGGGTCACACTCAGCCTGCAGCGTGTGTGGAATTAGAAGAACACATGAAGAAACTTTGTTATCACCAGATAAACAAATTCCATGTTCAACGCTAGCTAGCTGTGGAAGATTAAAGATTTTTTATAGAATTATTACACCGATCGAGTCAAATTCAATAGTTTCTTTTTAATATAGTATATATCAGCAGAAGTATTCAAGAAAGGCAAAATAATCTTCCACACGCACGATCTTATGAGTCTATTTTTCCTTGAAGCAGTTTCACACCCATTATGATTTATGACCAAGAGAAAAATCTTGTTTGGTGGAGGCTGATGAAAGAGGTGACCAAATGATTGGTGACCACGCTCATTGTTTATGGTTTGTGTGTTTAAGAAAAGAAAAGAAAAGTATAAGAAATGATTGGTGACCCTTGTCTTGTGTTGTGTGGGTCTTCTTTTCATAGCGTATAAGAAAAGAAAAGTATTCTATTGTGTTAAAAAGAATAAGTAAAAGAAGAAAAGGGTACTGTAATATAATTAAGAAGTCCTACCTGACTTTGTTAAACAAATTAAGAATAAACTTTGTTAACAGAAGTCCTACCTGACTATCAAATATTCAATTTTATTCTTAATTTTATGTGTAATTACACATTAGATTCACACACAAAAAAATATTATTTACTCCAAAAATTTAAAAAAGTACTGCCCTAGTCCCAAAAAACCCTAATTTTTCCTCACCTCTTCTTCCCTAATTCCATCATCTACTATTGCAAACAAGCTAAGGTAGAGAGATCATAGTCACGCAGAGAAAACTCATCAATACACAAAAAGAAAACCATGGTCACATATATAGAGAGGGAGAAGAAGCGGTCGCGAGAGATGAAGTCTTCACCATCATCTCCCAAAACAAAACCCTAAAATATCCATTTCTTAATTTAATTTCATTCTCGATCTTGAAGTCTTCGTCTTTGCCTTCCCTTTTCTCGCGATTTCGCTGCGAGAATTCGATAGGTAAGAAAAGAGGGAAACTGAAATGGGATTGGAAATGGTGGGAGGAGGGGGCGAAAGGGAGGAAACGTCGGTATAAGCAGCACCGGCGTGTTTCCAGCTCTTAGAAGTTTGAAGAAGACAAAGAAGAAGGAAGAAGGGTTTGATAAGAAAAAGAAGAGCCTAGCTATTTCCATTCTCTTCTCTCTTTTTCAATTTTGGTTCTCCTCTACCCTTCCCTCTTTCTGGGTTTGGGATTTGGATAAACAATTTTTTTTCTCGCTTTGAGATTTCTCTATGAAAAAATTTGGCTTTGGGATTTCTAGATGTACAAATTTTTGTTTCTGGGTTTGAGAATTCTGGATGAAAAAGATTTGGGTTTGGGGTTGGAATATGAACGAATTAGGGCTCCCTTAATTTGTTGGATATTATTTTTTTGGTATAAACAATGTTTTTTTAAATCCAATGGTTAATTACATATAGGCAAGTTTTAAAAAAATAAAAAACGCTTGAAAATGCCACGTGGGACTTCTGTTACACAACTCAACATATATATCTAATGGAGTTACTAACTGAAGGACTATATGGAAAAGTTAGTATTTGCAAAGTGTTATTTAAAAAAATTGCAGGGGCTAAAATTGAATGACTCTATTTTGCAGGGGTCAAAAACATATTTAATCTTATCTATAATTTCTTATCTTTTTAATAAAAAATAAAAATTTTAAATTTAATCTTTTAATTAAATAAATAGAAAAAATGACACGAAAGAAATAGATAATTTTCATTCCAATACAAGATACTTCACGAACCTCCATGTTCAAATCTGAAGTGTTCCAAAAAACACTATTGATAGGGAACAACCAAACAAATCGGAAAGTCAAATACTTGTGACTAACTTGATTTCCCGTCATATATAAGTTAGTCATCGACAAGGGCAATAGATACCACGCATGGAAAGAATGTCATCATTAACCGTTTAATTTCATTCCCTTTTTTTACTATCATAGCAACGGAACACCTTTTCATTATGTTCATGTCCCTTTACCTCCTCGGGTAGGACCGAGATAGTAGTAGGTAGGGCTCCTGCTTACCTCGGGTAGGACCAGGATAGTAGTAGGTAGAGCTCCTGCTGACCAGGTAGGGTCTCGGAGTGGTCTCTGGGTGTGGTACCTGCAATGCCACTCTGTTGCTCAAGTGAGTATGTGAGAATCTTAGAGTGTAGCAGGGAACGAGAGCGCACATTTTTCAGCTGAGTGGCATTTATATAGATCTGTGTCAGCCCTGATCCATCGGATCGAACGGATGAATCTAATTCGTTGAAGCCTGATAGTCATAAGTGAGCTGATTTATTGTGGATGTGGATCCTAGCTATTAGGCTGATCTAAGGTCCATTGCTGGAGTTGGACCACGTGTCCCAGTCCAGAACACATTCTATTCCATCTGAGTTCATTTTATCACATACCACAAATCCAAACATACTCAACGAAAATAATTAATAATTATAAGCGATCACGTTTCATTACCTTTATTATTATTAAACCGGTTTCTAAACGCGTAAGGATTTTCTTATTGCTTTTGATTGAAAATGAGTTATAATATACGCCATGAAGGAATGTATACCATCCTTGATTTTATATTAAAAACTACTGATGAACAAGAGTTAGCTAGCTAGTAATTATAGAAAAAAAACGTTGAGTTAGCTAGTGGTTCAAATAAATTAATTGGATATGTACGTATTTGAATCAAATGGATGACAAATATAGAAGAAAATCTTTGATTTTGACTGAATAAATTAAAGAAAATCTTATCTAGCTCAGATATATTATTCCAACCCTTAATCTAACTAATTAGTGGACTAACATAGGGAATAGTTTCTCTTTGAATTTCAACCATTCAAAAACTTATTCCTTATCTAAACAGACTATAGCATAGCTTCATTTATAGGGCAAATTAAACTAAAACATAATGCTTATTTTTATTAATTAGTAAATTGAATCATTAGAGGCACTTAGTACGTGTCTAAGCACCATAGTTCCATATACACCTAATGTGGGGACTAGGGTATACACGCGCTTTTTTTTTCTTCCTGTTACGTAGCAATCGGTGTTTGATGAAATCTCAATATCCTTCCTTCATCTAATAAACTATTAATAATTAAAAAATATTCCACCCTCTAAGTGTATATATGCTGCTCTATAAGTTGTTTATGACATACTCCTAGTTATAATGTTAATTGTTCTTTCCTTCATTGAGCTTCAATAGTTTGTTGTCGCAGGAAGAACACGCAGTGAGAGTCGTTGCTTTTGAAAGCTGAATGCATAATGGTGATGATGGTCCAATTTTGAGTGCACGTAGTTCCTGCAATTCCTTCTTTAACCTTCTGTTTTCATCGCTTAGATTTTGACAGTGTTTTTTCAACAACTCATAATCTACCTCTGTCTGCTTCAACTTAGTCCTGAAATGTTATAAAATATATAATAACGGTGTTTTAATTTATGAAACTCTCCAATTAATTAAATAAAATAATATAATAAATAAATCGGACGTACAAGTTCTATAATTTATTTTCATATATTCTTCTAGGTTTGAATTAAGCAAAATTGATAAATAATAGACAATTTAAGGTAGTAATTAATATTAGACTTGTACCAAAAAAATATATTAGATCAATGAAATAGAAACTATGTTATATATATATATATAATCACCATGTTTATCCCACAAATGAACGTACATACGTACCTTGCTCTCCTGTTCTGAAACCATACTTCAATTTGTCTAGTTTTCAAATTCAATTGGTCAGCAAGTGCTTTTTTCTGGACCTGCATGTGGAAACCAAATCTAACGCATAAATTCATTTAACCTTAAATTAAACAAAAGAAACCGATATATATATATATATATATATATATATATATACATATACATATATATATATATATATATGTTTGTAAAAAAAAAGTAATATATTATATGAATAATAAATAATAATAACAGTGCATGAGAGAAAGGGGAGTTCTAGAAAATGAAAAAATGTAAAGAAAACAAATACCGGATTAAGAGTGTTATGGAGCTTGAAGGTGTTTTCAAGCATGGTTGATTGCTCCTTTGTAAGCCTCAGTTTCTTTCTGCAGTACTCGTTGTTCTTGTTTCCTTCAGAATCGGTGCTGTTTGCATTAGGGTAATGATGAATTCTCTCCAAACTCAATCTCTCTACCTTGTTGTTGTAGTTATGATGATCATTTACGACGTTAATGGCTTCTCCTTTAGGACAAAGCTCAAAAGCTAGGTCTAGACAACCCTTCACTTTCTGCTTCTTCTCCTTTTTTGGGACATGCCCTCCCACTCCAAGACATAACCCTGTGTTGCAATATTCTCCATCATCTTCCATATATGCCACAGAGATTCAAAAGAGAAAGAGAAGTAGAAAAGAAGGAATTGAAGTTGTGTGTGTATATGTAGGGTACACAATGAAATGGGAAAGTTGAGTTTTATTTTATGAGAGAGAGAGAGAGAGGTGGATATTTAATACAGATTTTATTGATGGGTGGGTTTGGTCTTTGGTCTTGGAGATTCAATTCAATTTTCAATCGGTTATTATTAGGTAACATGTTTCCATCACAAAAAAATTGTGTGTACATATGTAATGTATATATTGAGTCATTGGAGTAGTTATGTTATGGTACTAATCAATGACGACGATTATTATTTATTAATAATAATAATATTATGAATTTGGGGAGGAGAGTAAAAGTATGCGTTAGACCTTAATTCTGACTACGTTTTGAAAGAAAAAAAAACCTGAACTTTTCTTAATGACATATACACATTTGACTCTTTCCTTTTTATTTATTTATTTATTTAATTTCCAAGCCTATTCAATTACTAGTAATGTATAGATTTCCTACTTGTACCAAAAAAAAAATCTATAGCTTTCCTAATCCTATGATAATTCATTCATTGTTTCATTTCATGGACACAAATACATGTCCCATATATATAAACAATTGAGAACAAAAATATGTTAAAGATATAAAAATACTCTAGAAAACTAAATAAAAATTTTATCGATAAATTGACGTTAAAGAAATAAAGAAAAGAAAGATTATTTGTTAAGTTGTCTCAGGGAAACCAACCGAATTAATGGTAAAAGTGAGGAGAATATTGATTGAGAAGGCATCTTCGTAATGCTCAATTTAGTCAAAAAAAATCAATAAATAACTGTTAATCCCCAAAATGACCACGTTTGACGATATGTCCCATAATACTAAGGCAGGCGTTTATCTTTGCCGACTTGCGGAATTTTGGGGAGTGGGGACTACGATCCAAAGGGCTTTTTAGTAAAATAGATTGGCGTTAATTAATCATGAGAGTATCAACTGATTAGTTTGAAACATAGACCCAAACTGAAAAAATTATTACATGTTCTTAAAACATGTACTACTGCATGATGTTATCTTTATGAAAAAGGATCTTTACCATTGAACTTATGTTTGTGGCTTAATCAGAGGTAAAGTAAAGTTGTGTCCCTAAAATTGAACTCTGAGCAAGATAAAAAAATTAATTTTTATCTTTGTTTGAAGTATTTAGTTAAAAAACAAATATCAATTTGTTATTTTAAAAATATAAAAAACAAACATCAATTTCTTTAATGTGATTAATTATTAATTTTAATTTCTACCTTTTGTTTGAAGTGAAAGTTTATTTACAAGGTGTACCTATTTCCTATGCGATCATTATTATATCAGTATAGTTTTTTTTTGTTGACAATATTATATCAATATCAGTATAGTTAGAAAAACACATTTCAATATAATTCTTAAAACAAAGGTTTTTCAACTGATCGGTATTTACCCATATTTATTTATTTATTTTTAAGTTTTTTGTAGCCACTTATAATACGATGAGTATTTTCGATCAATGGATAGAATAAAATTGAAGGTTACATAATTGCTAATTATTGAGGTTGGACCAGAGTGATCAGATTTTAGAGTTTCAATTGTTGCCAAACTATTCAAGAAACCGCTAAAGTGTGATGAATATTGGTAGTACTCCTATTACCCAAGGCAAAGGCAAACTGCTGTTACATAGAAAGGCATGTATGTAGTATTTAATATTTATTCGTTTGTTCCCTATATACTATGTTGCCACTTGAAGAGGGTGTGGAAATTTGAAGAGGCAGACTCATCCCCACTTATCAACCAGCTAGCTAGCTCCCTTAATCATATGATGACAATAATCTCGAGTAGATAGTTCAATTGATGAGTTAAAAGATACTAAATGAATGCAAGTAGAAGGCCCCAAGTTCAAACACATGAAACTAACATTACCCTCTCTCGTTCCCCTCCCTTCAAAATATTAAAAGAAAGTTGGTTTTCTAAAATACCCTTCAATTACCATATCTTTTAGTAGAGTTGGTATTTCAAGATTTTTTATAGGAGAAGCTATCAAATATGTGGGGTGGACGAATTTCTTTGTATATTTTCTTTTTTATTAATCTTAATTTTTTTCAATACCACATTTTATTCCTGTGAAATAAATTTCCAAAGAAAATTAAATGAAAAGAAATGATACTTTGGGAAGTGTAATTAGTTGAAATTAATTATTATTCTTGATTAACATATTTTTGCTTATATTTTCATTTCGAAGTGATACGTTTTATGGCGATAATAAATCAATTAGAGAGATGGAGTAGACAGGAGTAATGGCAGTACTCTCTCTGGCCTTGTTAACAAGCAAAATTACATAACTCTACACATATTAAGAAGCTAGTTGAGTTAATTTAATCATCTTGAAACTATGTAAATAATGAAATCTAATTACTAAAATGAACTTTTATTATGTCTTGGGACTTTAGAAACACAACTTACGTTATTAAACTTTTGCACCATACTGATCAATGTTTTGAGACAGTGAGACCTCTGGGTCATGGTTCAATCGCTTAAAACCTAGATAAAACCGTTTTGAACTGCTGAAATAACTGAACCGTATAAGGTGTCGGTTCATGGATTAACTGGATCAACCGCTCCGGTTGTTTCGGTTTTTAAAACACTGATACCGATACATTTTGGTAACCCAGGTCGTAGTGACTACTGGCTATGGTGGTTTACTTAGGGATCATATAGATAGTTGGCTTCTTGGTTTCTCAGGGAATTGTGGTATTGCTAGTAACTTGAATGTCGAGCTCCGTGCTATTAAACACTTCTCCCTATGTTCCTTTTTACTCGTCGCTTTTTGACATTTTACATATACCAATGAAAATATGAGATCAATATCTTTTTTTACTTTTGATACAATTATTTCTTTTACCCATTATTCTTTTAGTTATTTGTTATCTCATTTCATCTCTTTCTCTCTCTACAATCAATACTTAAGGGAATTATTAACAAAACAATAATAAATGTTTCATTGAACTTTGAAAATGACACGTAAATAGAAACAAATTTTTTCTACAAAAGCGAGAAGTAATAAGGAACAGAGGGAGTAGTTTTTTTGTCGCATTTGATCAAATAAAATGATAATAATAAATTTATAAAAAAAAGTGAAAATTTAAATACATTAAAAACTATAAACTATTTTCAATGAACATATACTCCTTATATAAGAAAAGGTAACAAACTCACTCTAATTAAGAATACTGGTTAACCTTACTTCATTTTTGTATCTTATCTAAACATTACCATTCTTGAACCATACTTCATCATATTTGATGGTGAGCTTTTTTTTTGACAGCTACTTCATGGTGAACTTGTTAACACAAATTCTATGAGAACTTGTTTCAAATAAGTCCTACATGTATGATAGATATTGTTAACACCAATTTTGCGTATGCTTGTTCAAATTTCATCTTCGATTCGATCTCATCATTCCAAATCTAATTTTGCTGAGGTAAAATAAAGAGAGTCTCTCTGCTCAGAAGTATAACTCATTTTTAACTTTGGGAGACTGACTCTGATGGCATCGACAACAAAAAATTGGACGATGATTTGCATACTTTAGGCCATGTGTGCTGTGTTACTCTCTCATTCTTGGACCACCTTAGGTAAGGAACTCTTAATTTGATCCATGTGGTGTAGACCCAAACTGTGTATAAATCATGTCTAGACGTTTCACCTTTCAATCGTGAAATTGCTTAGAGTGAAGGTTACACATCCCTAGTAAAAAGTCATTGAATGTCACAAATTAGAAACGAGGTAGTTTCTGTTTCCTTATTACGCCTCGTTTAGACTTAATTTTTATCCATCAAATTAGGAGAAGTGTTCCCATATCCAACTCTAGTCCCTCTCAGTGGAGATATGGAAAAGACACAAACTTCATGACAGAACATGATCTGGTCTAGCTCCTCGATTTATATACATAATTGTCGGTCAAAAACTATGCTTCATTTGAATTAGTAATGCTCTTTTCTTTTATATAATGAATGAAAGAATATATTTAGTCAGCAAATATAGAATGAATAGCTGCAGGACACATATTCCTAGTGAAAACGAAGCATGGTTAAGGTATAAAGATATGCAATATAGTTGAAAGGATGGGATTGGACCCAAAAAAAAAGTTGAAAGGATGGGAGATTCTAAGTAGAGGGTGGGCATTGACTAAATTATAGGATTCAAACAAGTTTCTGAAGATAGCAACAAAATCTGCAAGATATTGAGAGAGGGTAAGATATCAGTGAGATATAGCAGCCAAAGGATGACATATCACAACAACCAGTCTTTATTGTTGAGGACAAAACACGAGCTGATGATGTAGCAGTGTAGTTTCATTTGACATGAGACATGCATGTGAACAAAACTTCGTTTCTTTCTTCACCTGCTCTGTACTATTAGGAAGAGAATAGACCTCTTTCATTATTACCATATCATGAGAGAGAGAGAGAGAGAGAGAGAGAGAGAGCAATCCAACATAGGCACTAGAGCCGTGGGCATGTAGGTAAAAACATGTTTCCCCAACTTTTTAATCAATAATTGAATCCATTTTTTCTTTTCTCTCCCTCCATCACTTCCTTTGAAACGCACTTCCATGCTCTTCTATATAATGTTTGAAGTAGTCAACAACTAGTCCTAAGGGGAGCCAACCCGATTTTCATTTTTCAGATTCATCACATCACATGATGAGTTCTTCAATCTTACTTCTGTACTGCCTTCTCATATTCTCTTTATATTCCATCTCCCAACAGACCAGCTATTCTCTAGATTTTATGCCAACGCGGAAGTTGCGCATGTCAGTCCCTGTCTACAACTATGAGTATCACGAAACCCAGGTATGTTTGTACTCAACTAATCATCTAAAACAGTAAATAGCAAAAAGATAAGAAATAGGATGCAACTTACTCGTGAAAATTATAAAGTGAATATCATCTGCAAGCCTTTTCCCTCTCCTCATGAAGTTATGCACCCCTTTTCTTATTGTTTCCATTATTCCTGAAACACAGCGGTATAAAATGCAGATAGCAGATGAAGCAATGGAAGGTACTGATGCCAAGGAAGATTTCACAACACTAGAATATACAGGCAACAGTTACAGTCCTCAAGATCTTGTCTACCATACAGATTACCATGGAGTAACAACTCATCCAACTCCTAAACATCCCAAACCTTAGGCTGCAGCTTTAATTTTGATTTGAGAGATTTTTATGCAGAAATGTATTCCAGTTCCTATCAAATTATAAATGTAATGCATTGTGTGGGGAGAAAAAAAGTTTACTTAATATACTAAAGTTGATTACATGATTCATTTTCATTGCTTATCAAGTTTGCTCAATATATCATCCATACATAACTTGTAAGCTATGGCTTACAGAAAAATACTAAAACTGATGAGTTGGCAGCTAAGAATAGGCGAATACGATTCAGCTATTCCTTGCCCGAGCAGTGAAAATTAAAGAAAAATAAAACAATAGTACTACAATTTATCATTAAGTGAGATCATTCCATTAATGTATTGCCTTCTAGTTTTTTTATACTTCTGAAGCAGTGTCCTGTGACTAGTTATAACGTCCTCAAATACCACCTCACTGCAAAACCTAGCCTTCACATTCAGAAAAGCAGCTTCTAATTGGTCCCTGTGTCTGGCAAACAAAGAGAGTAAATCTTCAATATTGAAAGATTTATTTATGTTGTATCCACTGCCTGCCTCTTCTTCCATATGAAGAACCCAAAGCCACCGGGTTTGCTCAAATGGATCTTTATTTTTCTGAATTGCTGCCTCAATATTACTCAGCACTTCCGAGAATCTAGATTCATTACGTATTTTATCAATTAAGAGGAGATAAGCGTTTCTCTGATTCTGAATAAGCCTATTATAAACATCTGGCGGCAAGGTTGCAGCAATCAAGCATGCTTTCCGAAAACTAGGATCAAAAGTGCTAATGATCCCAATGGCAACATGTAAAAGATTTACAGACACAACATCAAGTTTTTTAGACAGAGTGTTAATGTCACCATAACATGGTCTTTTCCGGTTTTTGCTCCAGCAATGAAGTGCAAAATGAGTCACTCCTTCCCACCTGTGTTTAGAGTGATATAGAATGAGTGAAATCCAGATATCAAAATCACCAGAGAGATAACAAGCTTTTTAACATGGCTAGAACATTGTGAACCTAAGCAGCAAGTTCAATCTTTCATTTGCAATGATGCAGTTGCTCCATTAACTAAGTTACGTCCCTAGAGTGCTTAAAGTTTCTTCAATCACCTCCATTTGCAAGTAAAATTATCAATATGAATTCATAAACAACTTAAATCTAGCAATCTAATACAATCAAAAGAAAAGGAAATTCAAACAGAAAAACAAAAATCATAAATTAATAGGAGGACCCAATGATTAAATAATCTTCCCAAATAAAAGAAACCCAGTCATAACATCTCTCATTAACCAAACATAGCAAACATTGTCTTCATACAGGATTAAGGACAAACAAGCAGGAAGACGAAAGGTTGATAGTTGCATACTCATCGTTATCTATAGGGTAATAATTGAGGTAGATTAAATACTATAAAAACTGGTCCATGAATCAATTTCCAAAGACATGGGTCTGAAAGCTTGCCCCCCTGTCCTGCAGACACACTTGTCTAATTTTTAATGATTGACTTTAGTGTGGGTCACTCCACATGCATGTTTCAGTTTTCTGACTCAAAAACCTTTATCAAACAATTTTTCATTGGTCAATACAGTGCTATGCAAGAACAGTTTGAAGAAAAGAAAATAACTAATAGAGAAAATTAGAAAAAAAAAATGTGTTCATTAGTTCTTGAAATCAATGAAAGATCTGAAAATTAATTGCTAAGGAACAAGATGTCTAAGATGATGCAATATTTTATGATGTTACAAAAAACCGAACTCTGCACTATTAGCGGTTCAATCCATAGGCTGCCTCATGCTCCCGTAGTTATTTGACAACCAGCCAATCAAACTAGTGGTTAGCAGCAGAATAGCAATACTTAGTTGTGAGTATAAACAGTATAAATATTAAAATTTATAATCCTTTTAATTTAGATTGGGCTGAACCTAGAAGAAAAAAATCATTTATGGGGGTGCCTGCCCCCTTCCCAATTAACACAGGTCCACCCATGCCCATGGCCAATGTTTCATGGAGGGAGGGGCCTACCAGTGCCAATTAGTAAAAGATGGACTAGCTTTGACTGGATGGGAAGGAGAACATCAAGATGTAATGATTAGTATTATACAACGGTTTATAGATTCGAAATTCTAAAATAGGCATGTTTGGCAACAACTGTGGACCAGTAGGATTGTCAGCTGAGTAGCGTAAATACTACTTATCTGTTTCAGAACATCTCTGGATTTCCCATTGAGTGAAAGTAACAACAATGAAATTGAAAATGATATTATCAAGTATTTGTGAAATAATGGGTGTGTTTGATTCGTGTTAGAGTACAGGACAATACAACGGAAGAACAGAGGAAAAACCCTAGAGTTACAGAACAATTCTTTGACATCGGACATTACAAGCTAAAAAGTATAAAATTTACTACAATATATATTATATAAATTGTTCAAAGTAATATATAACTTATAATTAATATTATATATATTATATAAGTTACCTAGACTGTATAAGGACTTCTATTATCTATTTTATATATATATATATATGTATATGTATATATGTAGAGAGAGAGAGAGAGAGAGAGATATTAATAGTGAAGGGTATTTTTGTCTTTTATTCGGTAGCTTGTACATAGTATTTTTGTCCATGGTTTGTTGAGGACAAAATTTTTGGTTTTTGTGCTATCCCTTACCCCTTGTTGTGTCCAGTACTTTGACCAATTTTCAAATCATACATGAGAAAACTAGTTTTGTGTTGTCAGTCCTCTACTTTTTTTGCAAATCAAGCGCACCCCATATGCTGGATCATATAACCAATCATTCTTAGAATAAGAAAATATCAATTAACTGCATCCATATTCAAACATACATGCCAAAAAAGTATAATTAAATAGAATCATAGTTGTCAATCCCAAATAGCAGCACGGAACGGCCAACCCAAAAACGCTATGGCGGGATAGTGGATAGAGGGATGGCCGCTATGATAATATTTTTACATACAATAGAACTTAAACTTAATAAAAGGAAAGGCAATTTTCTAGGGGGGGAAACAAAATAAGAAAAAAAGGCCATGACAAATTTAATAACCAAAAAAGAACAAAGGAACCTTCTGTAACCCAAATCATCACAATTAGAGCGTATTGTATTTCAACCAATAAAAAAATAGTCTTAAGTTAACATTTACTTACGCAAAAGGAGGTTCAACCTCAATACTAAGTGTAAGGTGCAACGAAAATCCAGGAGAACCATCATCAACACCAGAATTTGTATAAGCTTCATGAGGATAGCCTCTGGGAATATACAATACATCACCCTCCCTGAGAAAGTACTCTCCTTTACCAGCTTTAGAATAGTCAATATCAGAACAACCTAGATTATCATATAAGCGAGGCAACTGCTGACCAGGCCGAGAAAATACTGTCCACTGCTTGGAACCAAAAATCTGACAGACAAATACACAGTGATCATCAAAGTGACAGGCCAACCCCTGAGAATTAGGTGGTGTTAAGTACAAATTGGCACCAACTGAAGGCTGGCCAAACATAAGCGCTAATGTATCTGCAATAGCAGCAATGCTCTGATAGCAAAACTCCAAACCACGCAGGGCAACAGTATAACCACCTTTATATGCTTGCTCACATTTTACGGCGTCATCAGGAGTAAAACACAGAGGTTCCTTACAGCAATCTGAATGGAAGTAATGCATCTCTTTTCTTGATTGGCTCTCAGTTTTTACAACTCGTATATCCTGCTGGTAGATTATAGGACAACCCAGTCTATCTTTCACTTCATTCAGAAAATTCAGTATGTTTTGCTCCTCTGAAGCAATAGGAAAACAAGACACGAGGCCTTGAAGAATTGAACGAAGAAGGGAAGGAACACTCCCATTCCAGCTCAAAGATTGTATAAATGGGCTAAACATATCAGAGGCATTTAGTTCCCCCAAAGTCCTTGTTTGAAGAAAAGGTGAAACTTCCCAGTAATTTGACATAAAATCTTCAAAACTAGTAACACTGGTACCAAAAAGACCATTTCGAACCGCTTCAAATGGCAAAGGGACAGTAAGTTGAGAAGCATTAATGGAAAGCCTAAAGATGCTTTCTGCAAGATTACTAACACGAATATTACTTTTACAAAGATGCCCTTCTTCGTTAGAGTTCACAGCACCTATTGTTATAGCATGATCACTAACTTTCGCCCTTATCTCTTTTAGAAGGCTTAGGAATGGTTCAGAAAGGCTTCTGGGGATATTCAGTAGTTGCTCAAAATCACAGGCATTGATAAGAACAACAATTGAACTTAGAAAAGCCACTGATAAATCATCATCCCTAATCCCAATCTTGAGAGAGCTAAAAATTTCATTTCCCTCAGACCATAAACAGGCAGATTCCACACGCTTAAAAATCTGAAGAAACAGACACCTAAGGAATGTCAACTCAACTGCTTAGTCATCATCATAATCATCATCCTACACTCAATATATCTAAAACAAAAAAATCTTCAATTTCTGATAAATTTCAAGAGCGTGCGATGGTTGAAAGTAAATGGTAATACTTACATGAGTTTGTGCAATGCAGAAAAGTTGAGAAGTTGTTGTTGAGCGAAAGTGGTGGTGGACAAGTCCAAGACGGCATTGCAAGCGGAGAATAAAACCTTTCTGTTGGGATTATCCAAAAGCGAGATTAATCCCTTAACGGTGTCGGAATCGGAAGCGATTTCCTCGTTGAGTTCGAGCGAAACAAGGGAGGCTGCGCCGATGATATCTGCGGCGTGGGAAGCGGTTTGGGAGTGAGTGGAGGCGAGGAGAGTTGGGAGTAAGGCGAGAATGGGCGTGAAGGAGGAGGATTGGAAGAGAAGAAGAGAAGGGCGAAGTTTGAATAAGCATTTGTTGATGAGGGGAAGAGTGATGGGTTTGGGTTTTGAGAGAGATGACAGTAACAAAGCGAATATGCCGTTGACATCGGAGACTTGAACACCATGATTACAAGAGCGTTTCCGTTTCCTCTTATCGCTACCTGCAACCGCATGCTTCAGCTTCTTCATTCTTCTTGCAGACTTCTACCTCCCATTCCCAGGGCGGAATTCATTCATTCATTAGTAGTACCAAAAATGTGCTCTCGGATTCGATTTTCGCAATTGACAAACTCGGTGTTGTCCAGTGTGAAATTTGATCCTAAGCACGAGCGGAAATTAATCTTTCGTTGAAAGCATTGGATATTCCACGGGTAGCCAGTAATGGTCCGAACCAAAAAAAGTACCAAAAATAAGGAGAGGTTTTCGCCCGACTAGACTCTCACTTTTTTTACATGATTAAGCTCTTATTCTTTTTTTCACCAACGCCAATTACCTACGTAGTATTTCAACGCTTTTAACGAAAGACTAATCTATTCATGCTTATGATCAAATTTTACATTGGCTGCCGAATTTATCGGTGCAAGAATCAAACCTAGCAGCACTAAATCGACCACTTGTAGGTATCTTGCTTAGATTTCCAACACCTAAATTGAGATAATCGCAACTGAAGTTATTATGATCAAGAGGATTGTTAGGAGTATCGCGGTTATATCGAGTTATGGATTCTCGAATTGGTGTTTAGATGATTTTTGTGTCACCAGAGAAATGTGTGTTTGTTTGAGGTTAGACTTATAGGATTTTAGATTTTGACAATGAAATGTGAAGTTTGTAAATAGAGTTTGTGAAACAAGGAGCTTAAGAGGATGACAAGTGAAATGACATGTTAGAGTAATGTGATCTAGTTAATTCATGGTGAACCTAAAGTATATGGACGAGATGATGATAAAGAAAAGATTGTGGAGTTTCTTCTTAGCCAAGCTCGTTGCCCGGACTTCATTTCGGTCTATCAGGTTGTTGGCTTAGGTAGTATTGGGAAAACAACACTTGCACAATTGGTCTACAATGATAATCGGGTGAGTAACAATTTTGATACGAAAATTTGGGTTTGTGTTTCTGAGGTTTTCTCTGTCAAGAGGATTTTGTGTTCCATTATAGAATCTATCACAACAGAAAAGTATGATGTCTTTGATTTAGATCTAATCGAAAGAAAAGTACAAGAACTGTTGAAAGGTAAAAGATATTTTCTAGTTTTAGATGATGTGTGGAAAAGAAATCAAGAATTGGAATTTGGATTAAGCCAAGACAAATGGAATAAGTTGCAATCTGTGTTGTCATGTGGATCCAAAGGTGCTTCCATTTTAGTTTCAACTCAAGACAATGATGTTGTGACAATCATGGGAACATGCCAAGCTCATCATTTGTCAGGTCTCTCTGAAAGTCATTGGGGACTTAGGGCAATGATCGAAAACTTGCATAAATTATCAAAATGATGTTTGAGGTGATAGAATGAAGGTAGGGAAGCATCAAAGAGTCTTGAAATCAGTATTCGAAAGAAACTAGTCTGAAAAGTGGTTTTCTACTTCTTTCTTGTGTCATTTCTCTAATAACCGTTTGAATGGCAATTTTATATATTTATCTAATTATCTTACACTTTAAGAAATATTCTGAATGCTAAATATTTTTTAGATAATTGAAAAAAATTGCTTTTAGAAAACATTGAAAGAATGAGCTTAACGAAAAAATTTATTTCATTTTTTTTAAGCAATTTCATTTTTATTCTTTCATTTTAGTTATTATTATAATTGAAAAAATATACACCGTTTTATATTTTCTGGAAATGTGATACAACAATCATTTTTTAATGTTGGTTGGATTCAAAAGGAAGTAAATGATGGCTGTCATAATAAAAAGCCAGGCCTAAGACTGACGTTCTCCAAAAAGCACGAGACAAGCGAGAGAACAGTAGTAGACTATTAACAGTTTGCAGTTCATATGGTTAACCGACAGTTTTGATAATTAAGTTCAATTAGTGAACTGAGTTTAATAACGTGGTTCAGTTCGAGAATTGGTATCAACAGTTCAGTTTTTTTAAGTTTGGTTTAGTTTAGTTCTCCAGTTCAGTCCAATTTCTAGTTTTTTTGAACAGCCCTAAGTATGAGGTGACTTGCGAGTTTCATCTACTTCTACTAATATATTGTTCATCATGATGTAAAACTACTCACTCCCCTTTTTTCCATGTCCGTAGCGTATTTTTACCGAGGTGGCTTAGTGTATGCTTGGTTTCACTTCTAAATGGGTATACAGCAAAATTGAAATTAGTTTAAAATGTTGTAGAAGAAAAAGTATAAATGTCATAAGCCATTTTATAAGCAAAAGTTTTCGCCATGCTTTATTTTATAGTTTTCTATAATCTCATCATTTATACCCATCAAGATGTGTTTGTCTCTAAGTAATTATATAATTCTATTTACATGTCAGTTTCAAATATGCGTAAAAACTCAAACAACCTATTCAAATTATTCAAATGCACGAGTAATTTACTAGTTTTTTATTCTAATTTAGGGTCTCCACAACCACAAGTGCTTGCTGGAGTCTGGAACAAGTGCATAGGAAAATTGAGGAGACAGAAACAGGAAGTACCCTGCTTGGGTGCCATGAGGTAAGTGGATGCACATAGCCAGTGTGGTAAGTTACAGATCAAAGTGAAGAAATGCTAAAATTTAATAAACAAAATACTCCTTCTGCATTGACATCCTTAAATCAACAAAACATGCACATAGGATCCTTGTGGGAAATTTTCTGCACATGCTCTTGCATTGCTTGAAGAGAGTTTCATGAATTTTAACCAAGTAAAAACATCAAACAAGCTTGATAAGAACTCAAAATCGTGCTTCTATTATTCATTAATCACACAGCAATTGCTCCCTGGAAAGAAAAAGCTGGGATGGATTTCAGAAGAGAAATGACCTTATAAATCAAATTGAGCTATCAGTCTATCACAAAATCTTAGCAGCTGTAAATATTATATACTTGTTCAGACCAATTGCATCCAATGTGAATATAAATTAGATGCAAGGCAAAATAAAGAAAACAAAAAAGAACAGTAAAAAAAAGTGGAAACAGTGAAGATATCATATAACTATACACAAGTATGCTACTTGAGAATTGAGATTGCTATACTGGAGGTATATTGGAGAAAGAGAATCCTTGGTATCCCTTGTAAGCATAATATGCAATCCTTGTATAGTAGAAACCTGGTAAGAACAAGATTCCTCCCAGTATTGCAAAGAATAGACCTATTAATCATTCAATCACAAAATTATTAGACACGAGCCCAAATCTGGTGTATGATCTAGTGAATTAGTTCACATTAGAGGGATGAAATTTTTCAACAAACAACAAACACTTATAGGCACACAAATTAAAATTAAAATTAAAAACTAATATGAATCTCATAAATTTAGCTCCTTATGACACCAATAATCTCAGACTACTAATTACTGAGGAAAAAGAGAAAATTCACAATGCAAGATATAAAATTTTCAAGCAATTTTCAAAATTAAAATAAAAAAACCCTTTTTTTATGAAGCAGGTGGTAGAGAATGATCAAAGGGAAAATCTGAGGGGGTGAAAAACAGAAAATTGGGGGGGTGGGGTTATTGTTACCATGAGCGGTGTCGCCGCCGACATGATTGTAAGCCATAAGAGAACCGATGATGATGCCTAGGGTTCCGAAGACGAGAAGAGAAACGGCGAGGGCGATCTCCTTGATTGGTGGTTTGTTACTCGCCGTGTACGATGTTTCCATCATCATGTCCTCATCTGAAATCGAGAATGCGTGATCTACGTACATTTTTTCAATTTCCTTTTTTTTTTGATGATTTTGTCTCTCTGAACAGATTTAGCTGGAGTTTTGAATGAAGAGGAGCAGAGAGCAGCGTGTGTTGGTTGAATTCTTGTTTGCTTTGTATTCAAGTTTCACCTTCCACTTCCAGAATCCGCACGCTATTGGCTGCCTTCTTTATTTTATTGTTTTTGGTGAAAGATTATGTACCCTATTTATCACCGATCTATTTTTTGAAGGAAGAAATACTATTGTTTGTAGATCTTAAAAAAACTAGATGCTTTTTTATTTTTTTGTTGGTCAATATTTTTTTATTTTTTGTTTGTAGATTGCTAAACTAAATATTCTTTGCATTTTCATTTTAAACTAATAGTGGCTAGATTTTATTAAATAAAATATTTTATGAATTCATTTGAAAATTTATTTTTCAACACTTATAATTCCTTTAATATAAATCTATCAACTAAATTCCTATTATTATTATTATTGTATCTATTTTTATTGTTTCAAATTAATATATGTTGTGAGATATCGAATATTGTGGATTTTAAAACATAAAAATATTTTAATATAATGGATTTTAGTTTTACTATGGTTAAAATATTAATAGTTGAGAATTGCTAAATTATTTTTTTATAAGATAATTAATTACACTGTACTAACTTTTTCTAATCGACAACTAATTTTCTTAGTTACCTTTAAATTGATCTTTTTATCTTACAACAGAGACACGATCTAAATAATCTTAACCTCATTTTTCTATTAAAAATTAGGCTAAAATACAGAAAGATCACCATCAAATTTTCAAGATTTTGTCTCTATTCATTGTCCATCTCTCCATCAAATAATGACTATTGATGATCATGCAAATGTAATTTTTGTCACTTTTATTCTATTTTAATTATTCATTCTTTTATTTTCTATTCAATTATCAATTTAAAAAGTTTTAATATTAGCATAACAAACATTCTTAATTATTTTTTATGATGACACAATTCATGTTTACATCACTAATTATTCATTTTTCAGTAACTAAATGATATTTTAAAAGATAAAGAATGGGAAGAAGAATCCTATTAGATAAAAGATGTATTTTAATTTTTAACCTAGCAATAAACTTTTTCCGATTTGACCACCGTTTGCATCCGAGCCTTTCCCGTCTCTCCTTTCTTGTTCGCTTCTCACATGAAAATCGATTTGTGATTTGCTTGCTTCCATTCTCGATTTTATGCCCTCGCACCTCGATCAGGTTATTTTCCATTTCGTTTTATGTCTCTAATATGCGATATTAGTTGGCTGATTCTCTTTTATTTTTGTATGGACAATGTTGAACTGGATTCTTCAGTAACCGTAGAGGATCAAGTCTCGTTGGTTTTATGAGATTGCACTAAACTAACATGCATAAGCAATTTTTTTGTCATTTGAGCTCTTGTGATTTTTCAGTTAAGAGCAGAGGCAGAAGTTTGTGTTTGAGACTCATTGTCTGATATAACTGTGTATGATTGAGCTTATCTGTAGAAGATATGGAATTCTCTGGAATTCATTCTAACTGTTTTCTGTTGTATTGATTTTCTGATTCTCTCAATTGAGAGACCAGTTTATATATACAAGTGTTTGCAATACAATTCTGTTATGCTGAGGTGGCAACTTACTCAGCTATATACTAATTATCTCCTAAAGCAATATAAACTGTTTTGCTTAAACAAAATGCCATGTAAGTTTACATACAACTAGTATATTCCCTATTACTCTCCCTCAAGTTCAGAGTGGAGAGCTGACTGAGGCTTGCAACTCTGACCTTGTCACGAAGAAAACAAAATGCTGGTTTGGCAAGAGACTTAGTAAGTATATCTGCAATCTGTTCTTCTGCAGGAACATGTGAGACAATGAGAGATTTGCTGAGCACCTTTTCTCTCACAAAGAAAATATCTAATTCCATATGTTTTGTGCGGGAGTGAAGCACTGGATTGTGACTCAAGGCCACTGTGCTTTTGTTGTCACAATAAATGACAGGAATGTGTATAGGAACCTGTAGTTCCTGCAACAGAGATTGAATCCAGAGAATTTCAGAAGCTGCAAGTGCTAAGCTGCGATACTCTGCTTCAGCACTTGATTTGGCTACTAATGTTTGTTTCTTGGACCACCAGGACACTAAATTGGGACCAAAGTATACACAAGCACCAGATGTAGACCTGCGATCATCAACATCTGATGCCCAATCTGCATCACAGAAAGCTTGCAACATAAAAGGAGGTGCCCTGAGAGCAGGTTCAAGCACAAGACCAAGATCAATAGAGCCATTGAGATATCTGAGAATGCGTTTGACACATAGTTATCAAAATCGAGATTCTACTCAAAATCGGGAGGGGGGTAGCAAAATCGGAAAACGTAAAATCGCAAGTAGAATCGGAAGATTCTATCCAAAAAAAAGTGTATGAATTTGTAGAATCGGGAGGGGTTAACAAAATCGTAACTTGTAAAATCGCTTGCGATTTTACTAAAATGCAGATATTACTATTAACTAATATAATGCATAAGTTCATAAGTCTTGATCAAAATAAAACATACCAACAACCAAATCCACCAAGGAAACTACTCAAAGTCTTAAAACATAAACAACTTCCTCCAACATCTGTCCTAATTACTCAATAACAGTCCCTAATTAGTAACTAACTGTCCATTCAAATAGAGAGAATCAAGTAGTCAACTGAATATGATTTTTTTACCTTAATATTGAAGATGATGATGCTGCGAACAGCGAGAGCTTCGAACAGTGAGAGAGAGAGAGTTGCGAACAGAGACAGAAGAGAGAGCTTCGAACAGAGACAGAAGAGAGAGCTTCGAAGGGAACCACGAACCAGAGACAGAGAGAGCTTGCGAAGGGAACCAGTGAGAGAGAGCTTGCGAGTTGCGATTACTGAGAGAGAGAGCTTCGCGAATGTGAGAGAAGAGTTTTGCAGCTTGTGAATTGCAGAATTAGGGTTCAAATGTGTTAATTTGGGTGAAAAACGCAAACTCGGTCACGAACCCGACCCGTTTGCTCTGGTTTTAACCCGACGCCATGTCTATACGATTAACATCGCAAAATCGTTTCAAAATCGTAGAATCTTACGATTTCACCAAAAATCGCAAGATTTTGCCTGTTTTCTGATTCTGCTTCAAAATCAAATCGTAGGGGGTGTGTAGAATTTAACAACTATGGTTTGACAGCAACCCGGTGAGATTCAAGTGGTTGAGACATGAATTGGCATGCCTTATTCACAGCAAAACCAATCTCAGGTGTAGTAATTGTAGCATACTGTAATCCTCCTACAATGGATCTGTATACAGTAGGATCTTGAAGAAAATCAGAGCCAAATTTGGAGAGTTTAATTTTAGCTGGTAAAGGAGTTGAGATGCCTTTAGCACCAGCCATGTCTGCCTTAGTTAGTAGGTCACGAATATACTTGGATTGTGACAGAAGAATAGAACCATTAGCAGCATGCTTAACTTCTATACCCAGAAAATAATCAAGTGCGCCAAATTGCTTGAGAGCAAATACACCACCCAATTTAGTGATGATGTCTTGAACTGCTGAAGAGGAGGAACCTGTAATTATAATATCATCTACATATATGAGCATGCATATACCATTGTGATTGTACACCAACAAGGAAGGGTCACACTTGCTTGACACAAAACCAAAACTGATCAGAGTATGCGTGAGCCTTTCATACCAGGCCCTTGGGGCTTGTTTTAGCTCGTAGATAGCTTTATTTAACCTGCAAACAAGACCTTTGTCACCAATTTCAAATCCTTGTGGTTGTGCCATGTAAACCTCTTCTTCAAGGAGACCATGAAGAAAGACATTATTAACATCAAGCTGCTGAATATTCCATTTATATGTGAGAGCCAAAGTTAAAATAATACGGACAGTAACAGGCTTCACAACAGGAGCAAATGTTTCAGAGTAGTCACACCCATACTGCTGGAGAAACCCTTTGGCCACAAGTCTGGCCTTATATTTATTTATTGAACCATCAGGATTTTCCTTAACTCGAAACACCCATTTACTGCCAACTGGTTTCCTGCCTGCAGGTAAAGGAACTAGTGTCCAAGTGTTATTAGCTGCAAGAGCTTGATACTCAAGTTGCATGGCATGATGCCATTCAGGTACACTGAGGGCCTGAGCAACACTGTGAGGCTCAGAAACAGCAAGCAACAGTGTAGGAAACAATTTTGGTTTGACTATACCACTTTAGAACGAGTTTGCATAGGATGGACATTGGTGATAGGTGGAGCAGGAGATATAGTGGAGACAGAGGAAGAGGAGTGTTGACTGATAGTAGGACTAGCAGACAGAGGAAGCTGCACTGGTGTAGATAATGTTGGAGATTGCACTAGAGGTGACAGTGGAGACTGAGTGAGAGGAGAAGGCACAGAGGAGGGTGCAGGGGAGGCTGGTGTGTGTGAGGGAGATGGGGAGGGAAGAACCTGACCAAGTCTAGTAGGTAAGACACCAAGAGGAAAGGGAGTGTTAACTGTTGGAGTGATATTTGAGGAAGCAGATAAAGGAATAGTAGAATAGGGAAATTTCCACTCATTGAATATGACATCCTTAGATATAAAGAGAAGACCATTGGAGTCAAGACACTTAGGGGGCGTTTGTTTCAAGTTTAGTAATTTCATTTCTGGGAATGAATTTCCTAGGAACAAAATGATAGGAATCCTATTCCAAGGTATTAGTTAAAATTGTGTTTGGTAAATATTTATAACATTCCCAGGAATTATTCTAAGAGTTGGAATATAGGTAGTTACTCATGGTTTTTATTCACATATCCATAAGAACTTTTTTCCCACCCTTTTCCTTGGGAATAAATCCTTGAGAATGATGGAAGTTATTTCACTCATAGGAATCTTTATACCTGGGAATATTTTTTTTCAAACTTCTAACAAATGTGGGAATACTCATTTCCTACCTATGAATTCCCAGGAACGCTAATTCTACACTTGAAACAAACACCCCCTTATAGCCTTTATAAGAGGGTGAATATCCTAGGAAGACACATTCAGAGGACCTGAATTGAAACTTGTGATCATTGTATGGTCTCAACAAGGGAAAGCATGCACAACCAAACACCTTAAGAAAATCAATATTAGGTAACTTGTTGAACAGAACAGTGAGAGGAATAGCTGCATGATTAGAAAGAGAAGGAAGCCTATTTATAAGATATACAGCCGTATGAAAAGCATGATCCCAAAATTTTAAGGGCAAATAAGCTTGAGATAGCAGGCACAGTCCCATATCTACAATATGCCTATGTTTCCTCTCCACAACACCATTTTGGTGATGAGTGTGAGGATAGATAATACGATGCTCAACACCAAGAGATGAAAGAAACTTAGTGAAAGGTTTAAATCCCCTCCCCAATCTGATTGCACAGCTTTAATTTTACAATTTAGTTGTAATTCAACAAGAGTTTGAAACTGTTTGAAAATAGGAAGTGTTTCTGATTGGCATCAATAAAGGACACATAGTATCTATAGCCAAGAGTAGAAGTCATGGGTGCAGGACCCCAAACATCACAGAAAACTAGCTCTAAAGGAGAGTTATAAACTGTAGTAGAAGGCTGAGATGGCAACTTGTGAAGTTTGCCCATACAACAGGCTACACAAAGTCATGCTTTGATTTACTAGAAACAGATTTATTACACAGCTGAAGAATATTGTTCAATACATTGTGGTTACTGGTTAGGATGACCTAACCTAAGATGTCATAAAGAGGAAGTAGAGGTGGTGTGTGCTGGTACAGTGTTAGGGGGATTGGGAGCAACTAATGAATTTATTACAGGTGGTATACTAGTATTAGAAACAGGTGGTATAACACTACTAGATGCAGCACTAGAAGACTGAGCAGCTGTGGAAGGTGAAGCAGAAGCACGGGGACCAGGAACAGGACTTGGAAAACTGTAAAGACCTTCAGAATTTAGGTGACCACGCAACAAGACCGAGCCATCAACCTGAGATTTAACCAAACAGAAATAAGGATGAAACTCAAAGAAGACATTATTATCTTTGGCAAATTGGCTCACACTAACAAGATTCCTAGTGATTTGTCGCACTAACAAGATATTATTAAGATGTAAATAAGTGTCAGGTGCAAGAGATGAAAGAAGTGGAACCAATAGAGTCAATACGAAGTCCTTTACCATTACCTAGGAACACGTGTTCCTGGCCAGCTAGAGGAGTGGAGGTAGCAAAGTTGTTTGGATTGCCTGTGATGTGATGAGATGCTCCAGAATCAACAATCCAGTTTTGTGACTGTTGCAGAGGTGTGTTAGAACCAGTCACAGTGGCAGCATAGCCCATAAATGCTTGAGGATACACTGGTGCAGTGTTAAAACCAGTAGCAGGCACCATAGCAGGTGCAAGAGCAGGATTAGTCCAAACCAGAGCATTCTGAGGAGCAGGTCTAATGTATTGGTAAGGATTTGTGGCAGGTTGTTGTGGTGGAGGTGGAACATAAGTAGGCACATAATTTGCATTAAAGCGATGATAACAATCAGCAGCAGCATGACCAATTTTATAGCAAACCTGACATTGAACGTTGCTGTGACCACCAGATCGTCCAGATCTGCCACCTCTACCACGGCCAAAACGACCTCCACGAGTAGCACGACCACCGCGAGACGGAGCACCAGATCCAGAAGCAGTGAAGTTCAATTGAGGCATAGATTCTGCGCCGAAGGAGCATTCGCCTCAGGTTTAGAGGAAGCCTGAGTGAGATTCAGAGTAGAGACGCCAGTAATTACCTCTGCCTGTTGTTTGATGAGCACTTCGTGTGCGAGAAGAAGAGACTCAACCTCTGAGAACTCAAACCAGACGGTTTTCGTTGAAATCAAAGTCACAATAGACTCATATTCCGAAGGTAATCCTTCAAGGATTACGTCCAATTGCTCTTCTGTAGTAACAGTTTCACCAATTGAAAGAAGCGAGTCAACTAGTTGTTTGATGTGAGCGAAAAATTCCGAAATAGATTTCTCGCCTTTCTTCGTCTTGCGAAGTTCAATTCGAAAATTCCTTGCCTGAGCTTTGATCTTCGACTGAGAGTTGTAATGAATGTTCTCCCAGAGTTGCCATGTGTAACGGCAGCCGATGACTTGTGCTAGAACAGACGGCGTGAGAGACGATTGCAACCACGCGAGGAGTAGTTGATCCTGTAGTTCCCACTCAGTGCAGGCAGGATTCTCCAATTGCGCTTCACGATCTGCTTCAGTGAGAAACTGAGGTGGAGTTTCCGAAGAGACACAAACGGTGAAGTCGGTGAGCACGAAGCACCGGCTCAACTTGCTGGAGCCACACCGGAAAATTATCGGCGTCAAGCTTCACCGTAACTTGGTAATTGAACGATTTGAACGGTTTGATGACCGAAATTGCTGAGGACGACATCGTGATGAACAACAATAACGATAGAAGAAGCGGAAGATGATGGTGAAGGATCGGAAATTCACGGTGGTGAATTTACGAGACTACTGATACCATGTAGAAGATATGGAATTCTCTGGAATTCATTCTAACTGTTTTCTGATTCTCTCAATTGAGAGATCAGTTTATATATACAAGTGTTTGCAATACAATTCTGTTATTCCCTATTATTATCTAGTTAGTTATATTGTAAGAATAATATATGCACAAACTCACCATTTTATTGGTAATGGTAAATTGTCATATTTTTTTTTGTTTCTAGTTTAATTGAAATTATAATTACAATTTTTATCTTCATATGAAAGAATTTGGTTCATTGGCATTAGTTAAATTTATTTGGTTCCCGTGGCGTATTCTGTGTACTTGAAAAAGTATAGTTCACACCTTTAGTATAATGTAAACTACGTCCATGCTTGGAAGCAAATACAAGTTCTTCATTTTTAAACATGTTGAAGTTTATGTTGTTGCTATTTCGGATGTGCGATTGTGTTAGAATTTTGGTAGCTTTGCTAGATAAGTTTCAGTGATAAATAATTAAATGAGATTAATGTTTTCAGTCTGATACCAAATTTTTTTCTTTCCCAAATGCTGTTTAATTTATGAATTATTTGTAAAATTGCTAATCATTGCAGGAATGGGTATTATGAGTAAAACAGAAGTAAACTTCAGGAGATTGCTTGCAGCTGCTCCTCAGCAGCAAAACCAGGCGAAACTTGTACATGTAAGTCTGAAGATAAGTCTTGACTATTTATTTGAGTAATCAGGGTTATATCAGAAGGGTAGTCTTGACACAACAGTTGGAGTTTCTGCCATGTGATTCGCGAGTTCTAGTCGTGGAATCAACCTTTTGCAAACATGCAAGGTTGCCTATGATAGATCCTAAAGGGATTCTATCTGTTTTTGGACCCCATCACAGGGGAGCTTTATAGCACCAACTTGCCCTTTTTTAGGGTTATGTTAATCTCAGTGAACTATATAATCTTTTTATAATTTTACTGAAATACATTTTTTATTTAGTCGCTTGTTTTACTCTGGAAAAAAAACTTAAGAATTCATTGACTCTGCAGTATGTTGCTACTTTGCGTGAACAGCTGGAACAATTGGCTGAAGAGAAGACACCGGAAGGCTTACCAAGGTAGTACGTCTCTTTATTTACAATCCGATATAGAATATATATCAAGGAACTACAAGGGAAACTACAGAATTTTACTGTTTATTTATAAATCATCTGCTAACTTTGGAGCTGGAAAGTCTAATGTGATGCAACTTTTAAGAGAGAGAACTTCTCTTGTTTATTATTGTGGCAAATAGAGTAGGATTTATAGCCAGAGCTGGTTAGGAATATACCAATCTGTTAAAACTTAGAAAGCTAAAGGAGTATAATAAGGGAGAAGAAACAGTCTTCCTATCACAATCTGAATCAAACAACTACGTACTTAATTAATTTCTAAACTTCACCACCCCCTCCTCAACTTGATCCATAGATATCTATCATGCTCATCTTGCTCACAAGAAGTCCAAAATTAAGTATAACTGTATATATATAGTCCTGTTGTTAGGATATCTGCCACTTGTTGTACAGTTGGAGCAAATGGGAAATGGCATACTCACGTGTGCTTTTCTCATGTGCTGATCCTCCATTCATTTCAACAAGTGTGGGCCTTTCATAAGCAATTGGGCTTCTTTATTCTTTCACTTCATCAATCAGCCCATATACAACTTATATATATATATATATATATATATATATATATAGCATTAAAGTGGACTTTTATATCTCTTTCATATTTTCTTTTTTCCTGGAAAATAAAAAGTAAATTAAGTTAGTGATTTATATAATTAGTATATAATTGCTCTAAAAATGATCCTAAAGTATCTCTAAAAAATGCACTAAGTCGGAGTTTATCAACTCCCCCACACTTAACTTTTGCTTGTCCTCAAGTAAATTTTCTGGCTCAATAAGATTTTCAAATAAGTAATAGAGATAGTCAAATAAGAGACCCAAAATTAGAAGCACAAAGACAGACATTAGACAATATAGCACATATGAGGTGTCAAGAGGTTGCCCAATTAGACGCTCATGTCCCTGAAGAATACATTTCTGTGAACAAGGGCACTCGCTCACAATCTCTCTAAGTGTTTAGGGACTAGGGAAAATATACACTCAAGTTTCAACAAAATGCACATTACCATAAGCTTATAATTTGACCAAATCTCCACTAAATAGTTCACATGCATGCAAAAGATAGGGTTTCATGGGTTGTAATAGGGCCAACGATGAAATAATGCCGGGTAGGAAACAAGAAGAAAGAGATAATCAAAGGGCTAAAAACAAGAAACAAAAAGTAACCTTTGAAACTAAATATGGAGCTCTTATCTATTTTACAATTTTTGTCCAAACTCCAAACTAATTTCACTTCTATTTCTTCATTTTTTTTTCTATTGAGTCGACTCTTTTTGATTTGCTTTTTTTTTTTAAGTAGACTCTTTTGTTTGTTTTTTTTTTGGATTTGTCCTTTGGCTCTTTCATTCTTTTGATTTGCCCTTTGGCTTTTTCATTCTTTTGATGCGCATTTTCCTCCTTCTTGCATTTTTTTTCGTAGGAGGAAAATGTAAGTATATGAAAACTCCTATTTTGTTTCCTTTGTATGAAAATATTTTTGTAAGCACATGATTCACTTCATTTTTTCTTCATAACTAAAGTATAGGACGAAATTTCAGTCCTGATAATATAGACAACTAAAGTATACGACGAAATTGTAATTTTCAATAGTTGCTCCACATTCAATTTCAAATGGTTACCACAATCAAAAAAGAAAAAATTATATCTGGGTACCAAAGAAAAAATATAACAAATAGGCTCAAAGGGGCAACTAATGGATAGTTTCAACAAACAACTCTGAGGCTCGAAAAATACCTAGATTCCCAAATCTTTTTACATGATGCAAATCAATTTTCGCCTTGAAATGGTCAAAAGACACATTCTAGAATGTAGCAAATTGGGAAACACTCATAGAAAGAAAAGGGGTAAAAATTTATGATTTAGTATCAATCCCCTTATGAAGGCTCAGATCTCACATTTAGAAGCTAGTTCACAAAAAGTATTCAAGAGGGACAAATGCTAATTATCAGCATCCTAAAGACAACTCCACAGTTACAATTAAACACAAGTCTGTCAAGCAATTTAATTATGGGATCCCCTAAAGGAATAATCTCTATTTTTTTTATTAAAATTTAAGCACTATTCATTCAAAAACAAGCCAGAAAAAATGCTATCAACATATATAGTGGGTATGTGCATTAATAGAGATATAGTGACAATAAACACTATCTTCCCCCACACTAGCATGGAGCATGGTCCTCAATGCAAAATATTCAAATAGGAACAAAAATAAATAAATAAAGAGAGTAAGAGAGACGTCCCTGAGAGAGCTTGTAGTTGAAGCTTATTCCTAAAATAAAAACAAAACAAAAGCAAAATAAAAATATAACTGAAAATAAAACACAGGTTGCCTCCTGCGAAGCGCTTTTTTAACGTCATGAGCCTGACGATAGTTGGTGCTCAATCAGGTGCCTCTCCAAGAGCAAATTTTACATCTAGCGCAGTGCACCTTCTTAGTTTTCTAACTATGTGGTTGACATTGTTTTTTCTTTTTTCAAGTGATGGTTGAAATTCGAAGAATTGGGGATTTTTAATTTTACCTCCATTTACTACTATGCTAGGATCCTGCAAAATAAGAATTTTTTCCAAAAGGTCCTGCATCTTTAAATCACTAAAAGTATTAGTTTCAACCACATTATCAATATAAGGAGAAGTTAAAGAAGAGAAATTTTCATTGGAATTTAAAGCTTTAATAACATCATCTTCTTTACCACTCCTTAAAGTTACCTTTCCCTTATAAACCTCAATCACAGCATCACCAATAGTTAAAACAATTTGTCCAAAAATTTGGGTTTTCTCCTCTTTCTGCAACTCATGAACCAAAGGATCTTTCTCATTCTCCTCACAAATGCTCTCATCAATGAAATCTGTTGTTTCAATTTGACTCCCTTCATTAGGAGTTTTAATTTGACTCCCTTCAGTAGGAGTCTCTTCATCTTTCTTGAGAGCTTCTTCCTCTAAATTAGCTTCTACGGAGAATTCTTCATCATTACTAAGAATATTATCTTTGTATTGCTCAGATTCTTCATTTGGGGTAGACTTAGTTTGTAAATAAAGAGTTTCTTCAGCCAATTGAGTTGTTACCATATCGATAACCTTTGACAATTGATTCTTCAAACTATCAAAACTGTTATTCAAGGCTCCAATTTGGCCCTTCAAGCTTCCAAATTCGTTGTTTATGGCTCCAATTTGGCCCTCCAAGCTTCCAAATTTTTCATTTGTCTGCTCCATAAATTTGACCAATACCTCATCGATATCATATTCTTCCTCTTTCCTCTGCACTTGTAGTTGCTCATAATTATCCCAGTTGGAGGAATAAGGAGGATCCCAATAGTTTGAATAAGACTCATAAGGAGGAGGAGAAAATGGGCGTTGACATTGAGGCATATACCAAAATAACTTTTCTGAATTCCTTTTCGCCTCTGCCTCTCTAATATAATCTCCAAGAGTTTTAACCATGGTTTAGGCTTTCTCTCTGCAAAACAAGGTGAACTGCAAGGATCTCTTGGAAAAGTATTAGCCACTTTTTTTTTGTATTTTTTAATAAGATAAATAAAATAAAATAAAAATAAAGTTAAAATAAAAACATAAAAAAATATCTAAAGCAATAAAAATCTTTTTCGTTTCATATTTTCTTTTTTTCTGGAAAATAAAGAGTAAATTAAGTTAGTGATTTATATAATTAGTATATAATTGCTCTAAAAATGATCCAAAAGTATCTCTAAAAAATGTACTAAGTCGGAGTTTATCACATACAAGTAACTTCATCATCTATCTGCCGCTTCAGCACTGTACATGCTATTACATTTTGTTTTATGCTTTTCCTTGTAGCTAAGGTACCCCACATAAATGAGCAATAATCTTTTATAGAGTGAATGCATGAACAGACTTACTAAACTCACTGCAAAGGCAATATAAGTGAATGCATGAGCAGACTTACTAAACTCACTGCAAAGGCAATAGTCAGCTTCCCTACCAGCTTTTGGTAATGAACAGTGTATACAGGTTCCCCGTTCTTGTCAACTCCAAGCTTTTGATTAGGGTCAAAAAGAATATTTGATGGCCTATTACTACTCATACCAATTTCGTTACGATGATGATATGTTTCCATTGAGAGAGAACAATTCCTTTTATTGATTGCTTGCTGTCTCCATCTCCAGGATGCACCTCAAGGACCCCAAATCTTTTATCTCAAACTTAGAGACTTCTTCAACTGGTTAATCTTTGTCAAACCATCACCAGTAAAGCTTACGTGATCTACATATACATTCAGTATCGCAATTTTCCCTTCAACTGAATGTTTCTCAAGCATTGTGTAGCCTTGACTTTTAATGAACTGAGTGAATTTCTCAAATCATGCTTTTTGTCAAATCATCACCAGTAACACTTATGTGATCTATATATATATACATTCAGTATTGCAAGTTTCCTTTCAACTGAATGCTCTCAAGCATTGCGTAGCCTTGACTTTTAAATTTTAATGAACCGAGTGAATTTATCAAATCCTGCTCTTTGTGATTGTGACCGATTTAGTTTTATAGGGGCTTATTCAACTTAGATACTTTTGGGTTTCGGCTCAAACTTCTATTCAAAGTGCGGGGGTGCATATAAACTTCTTCCTCCGAATCTCCATTTAGGAATCTATTCTTCACATATAGTTGTTGTAGAGGCAGTGTGAAGATTTTCAGCAAGGGATAGAAAGACTCAATAGTGTAAAGATTTTCAACACTCTAAATAGTTGATGCCATAGGTTTGAGTAAAAGACACAAAAGACTTGTGAAAGACTTTCTTATGGTGCAAAATTAGAAAGTGGATGTTTAGTTTAGAATCATTTGATGCTGGACTCGAGGATTCTAAAGCAGAATATGAACCAGATCAAATTGGTTGTGTAGTAATCTCACGAGAAGTAGCACCGGTGGAGCTTTGGATTCAAGATCTATTATGTTAAGTAGGATACAGTGTTCTTTCTGAATAAACATCTTTTTGGAGCTTAAACATGTGGGTATTAGATTAATATTTGGGGATTTCATTAATAGGAATATAAGTCTCTGAATAATTTTAATTTTTGTAATATAACACGTTAATCTAATACTTCTATTTTTATAATAATAGTCTAGGTCAAGAACAGTTATAGAGAAATTATTATAAGCCTAGCTGAATAACATACCCAACAATCTAACATAAGACTCCCATCACAACAATAATTTTAATATTCAAACCACAGTTATAGGTTCAGCAGACTGTGGAATATGTATGGACTTCAGTACGTACAAGAATTCTCCTGAAAATTGTCAAAAAAAAAAAAAGAATTCTCCTGAAAATATGACTCACATCGAATATAAGTTGTACTATTCCGGCCTTTTCACTCTTTGATAACATCTTGGTACATGATGAAGTAATGATTACATTTCTTTAAACTGACTAGATAGTTTATTTCCCTTCTACCTTCCCTAGATCATTGGTAAACCATGATCTTCTTCTCTTCTCCTTTGTAATTTATTAATTAAAACTGTTATATTCCTGCTATATGTTTCTCTTCTGAATATGTGCATTCATTATCTGTGTGTCTGCTCTGGTCATTCAGGATTTCAAAGGCTACGTTGAATGATTATTCGGAGAAGATTGAAGCCATTGCTTCCAAACTAGTTAACCATGTGGTATGTATTTGTTAACTATTGTATCATGGAGAGATGTTGAAATACCAAGGAGGGATCTTTAGAGAAACTAACTAAACATTTGAGGTTCCTCCTTTAGAGAAACTGACTGAATTTGCTCCATATTGGTTTTTTGTTAGTTTTTACTTAGTAGGCACACTTTGAAATTGTCATTTAACCACTTAACTTTCCAGTCCGATGTACAAGCGCCCGAGAAGGACTTTGAAAGGGATTTTGTTAAAGAAAACCCATCTGAAATTGAGGAAAAAAAGCAGACGCCCCTTTCTTCTGGGTTGCGAAGAAGGCCTGTGTAAGAAGATATAATTAACCCTTCTCATTGCTACATGTATTTTGTAGGTTGTTTTACTGTTTCTCATCCGGTTCATTGGACAGACCTGCGTCAGATACCGAAGATAGAGCACATGAGCCTGCTGAGACTGATCACTTATCACCTGTTAAACTGGATGCCGCAGCACATGTACATATTGATAAGCACAGGTAATAATACTACTATACACCTTAGGTTCCAATGTAAATTTGCTAGATCAACAAATTATATTGTTGGTAACTTGCTTGTTACCATGCGTTACTAAACACTATTTACTAAATTATATTGTTGGTAACTTGCTTGGAAGGTCATCATTGACGGGTTTTCAGGATGTTTGTGAATCACTATTATTTTGATACTAATACTCTCACAAACTATTAAATTATATTTGCAAATGTATAAGGGAATTGGCTGTTATTGCCACCTATGCTTGCTTGATCTCTCAATGCTTTGTATTTCTTTGTTCAAATTTTTACTCTTCAGAAAGCTTCAAGACGATTTAACTGATGAGATGGTGGTGTTGGCAAAACAACTCAAAGAGAGTAGTCTTGCGATGAGCCAGTCTCTGCAAAATACTGAAAAGGTCTGATTCTCATACTTGCATCGATTCCTGCTTATCTAGCCTGCTAAACGGTTGTATGAAACGGTTTTGTGAAATGTATCAGCACGAGAAATTGTAAAGAGAGGTGCGTTCATAGGGGTGTGGTGGACAATATAGTTCTCATCCAGGGCAATGTTTCTTACAAGAAATGAAGAAACTCCTGTTTTCACCACAATTTTTTTTTAAATAAAAACGACCTCATTGGATTTGCTCATTTGAGCTTATCTACCAGCATAAGGGCCCATTTGATGGCCATGATAAGATAGAGACATGATAAACACTATCATATCACGTGTTTGATGTGCAGCACCTAATAAGAAATATCATAATATATATTATTCCTTTTTTAGGTACAAAGATAACATATATTATTCTATTATATATTTTCGATAAGTTAATAAATAATAATATGATATATATTTTATGTCAATGACAAAACTACCCTCCTGATAACTATATTTCATTTGTAAAAAATTAAATTAAATTTCTATTTTTATGTTTTTCAATAATAATTTTATCTTTTTTATCGGTTATATCAATTCTTTTAAACTTCAGTAATTTTTTTTAGTTTTTAGATTATACAAAATGACAAAATTACCCTTATCATAAAATCATACATTATTTTTTTGAATTAAATACTAAGATTTTTAATTTAAATTTAACATTAAGTTTTATTTTTGTTTTTTTAATATATGTTTATTTTGTATTAGATTTCATATTTGTATATTTTAAAATATATTTTAGAAGGGTAAATGAGCAAATTGTTTTCTTATTCTATCTTGGATAAGATTTTAACTACATAGACAAGATAGAATAAGTCACGCAATTAAATTATCATATCTTGTTAGTTCAACAAACTGTGGAGTGACATGAGATATTATAGACTTATCACTTATCATTTTATCTCTCCTAATCTTGACCATCAAATCAAGCGGCCCCAAACACTTTGAGACTACTGGGAGCGTTTGTAGAAATAGTTTATGACATGTTGACGAACTATTTTCAGTTAATTTCCGTAAGTTATCCTAAACTATCTAGGATAGCATATGGAAACAACTTACAGTTCGCGTGGAAATAGTTTAGCATTATTTTT
The DNA here is from genome assembly GCA_963573325.1 of Astragalus glycyphyllos. Taxonomy (NCBI): domain Eukaryota; kingdom Viridiplantae; phylum Streptophyta; class Magnoliopsida; order Fabales; family Fabaceae; genus Astragalus; species Astragalus glycyphyllos. The sequence goes on from OY754308.1 coordinate 67,991,829, forward strand.
TCTTTTATTATAGAAATACCTTATGTATAAATTCTTATATAATAAACGCTTAACTAAGCGGGTTATCCAAAGAGGCCAAAATGTCTCACGTTTGGATTATGATAGAAGTGAATTAATCTAGTGATTATCTTCTTGAAAGTTTGTCGTATTACAAATTAGCCAACAGTTATTGCAGTGCATATTAATTGTACATCTAACTGTGAATGAACTTCCTTGTACCTTTTCTTAAATAACTTGACCACGCATGTGGATGGGTGCACTGAGTGCATGTATCTGATGAGGTTCATTAATCCCAACCTTAAATTTCCATACATTTTCTCGCATTGGGAATTTGACTTATGAGGTGTTGTTAACCTGATGAATGGTGGGTTGCTTACAGATACTTGATTCTACCGAAAAAGCCATTGAGGATAGCTTGGCAAGGACAGGTCGTGCCAATGTGCGAGCAACGACAATATACTCGGAGAGTTCCAAGACTTCTTGCTTAACTTGGCTTCTGATGTTTGTGATGATGTTTGTATTTGTTATGGTTATTCTTCTAATTCGTGTCACTTAGGTGTAAAAGTAAGTTACTTTAATTATAGCTTTTCCCATATTGTAAATTTTCTTTCTATTCAGAAAATTTACATTTTATGCAGCTTGTCATGTAACTTGTTCATAGTATTTCGAACTATTGAAAGATAGGTGTATGTATCCGACTAGATAATAACATATAAACGATTGAGACAGTTCTAGCAATTTTGTAAAGTTTGATAACTAATAATATTATACTAGATTTCTACTTACCTGGAAGGGGTCTATGGATGATCATGAAGGTCCATGGCCTATGCAAGTGACCTCTATTGCACTTTGGAGGGGTGCTAGCCTAAGATCTACCCAAGTTGGTGGAGTCAATGTCATAATATTACATTAGATTCTGTCAAAAAATATATTATATTAGATGACACTTAGCTCAGCAGTTTTGTATAGTCTTATGTCCTTGGCCTTTTTGTTATTCAGGCAGAGTTTTACAATTGTTGTCGTAGCACTGTAAAATGATTCAACCATTTGACCTGCAAGGCTTAGTTGGAGTGGTAATTGGGTTAAATCTCATCTTAAGGTTTCGAGTTCGAATTGTGGGTCTAGCAAAAATTCTATTGAGAGGGGAGAACAATACAGACCATCAAAAGCAAATTAGTTACTGACAAATGATTCAACTATTTTTTACAGCTTTTAAAGCAATTTATAGCATTTATAATTTGTTAAGCCATCGAGTTATACAATTATTGTCCTAACGAATTATTGAGGCCGTTATAGATGAGCTTGTGCTCCCTAGTGACCGTTCGATCAATCTTGAGTCGATTTCGACCATTAGATGCAGAAGTGTGTGCACATCTTTTGATTAAAGCTCGCTTAGTGGACCTTAATGTGAAGCCCAGTTTGGTCTGAGCTCCAACCTAGTACGAAACAAGATCAAAATGTTGACAAAAAAAACAAGATCAAAATTAAATTAGATCTGAAGTTTATGAACAAATTATGAAATTAGATCTGAAGTTTATGAACAAAGTGTTTTGCGTCAGTTAAGTAAATTTAAATACTAAAATCTAAAGTTGTTAACACATCGACTTGTTGCTAATTGCCTAATTGATGTTTTCTTTGTTTACTTATGTTTTGCAGAATTTTGTTGTTAAGAATAAGGTTGATAATTGATTTGCTGGTGACGGATGATTTGAATTGTGTCTAGAAGAATGATTCAGTTGTCTGCAAGTACTTTTGACAATTTGCACTAAACTGCCGTAATGTGTTTTTTTTGTTATAAATAAATGGGGGAGAATACCGTAATGTGTGATGTATGCAACTCAAATACGCATATTTTTTGTGCAAATTATTTATTCCATACATTTTCTGTGAAGTTGCTGATCTTATCTACCGTACGAGCATTAGCATGCCATGATGAGTTTCATTCTACCCGTTTTTCCAAATTACACCCTGAGATTATTGCATTGTACGGATACGTTTAATAAATAAAAAATAATAATATTTTTAGGCAAACAAAAAATTAAAATATATCCTCAATATATATATATATAATCATTTAAAATTAAAACCGTTATTCTAATTTGCTTGTAGAAAACCTGTTATTTTAATTTTTTTCAAGATCAGTTTAATTGGTTGTCAAAAAAAGATCATTTTAATTGATAAAAGTATTTTAAATATCTTTATATTTTGGTCAAAAAAATATATTTATATTTAATAATGATTTAAATCATTTCAGTGTCAATTCAAAATTGACATGGTTACATGTAAAGGGTATTTAATAATGTTTAGAATTCGGTTATAAAAGTGATAACATGGCAACAAAAATGAGTTATTATAGGATGTCATTGTAAAACTTATTCACATTAACTTAACTTACTTACAATGAGAGTGCATACCCTTTGCACTAAATTTATTAGTAAATTATTAGTAATTTAAAACTTTATGGTGTTTCTAAATTTTCAACACTAGGTTTTCTAATTAAAATGAGAATATTAATAACATCACATTGATAATTGCTTTAGTTACTAATCAACAATCTAAACTACAGATGACATTGTAAAAATAAAAATGCAGGATGTCATTAGCCATTAGCCATTAGCCAACACCATCAAAACAAAGAGAATGCCCCACACATGAATAGAATTGTAGTTACTTCGACTCTTCTTGGAAGCTTCCTTGTCACCACCACATACTAATACCCAACACTAGTACAACCGTTGATTTCTGTGTTCTCACTAAATGGACACGTGGCTAGTAGTAGTTATTTTTCTTTATTTGATGTACTCTTTTCATTGTCATTATAAAACCAAGTCAGATTAGCTTTTCAATATTTCTCTCTTCTTGCCTCTCCTGCTTTTCTGCTAGGATACGCATGCTAGCATTGTTTAAGGAAAGAGCAGAAACAACTCTACTACTTGAATGGGAAACTGTTGGAGTCTTCAATCCAGTTCTTCAGGCAATCCTCCTTCCAACTCCAATACTGCTCCTGACACCAATAATCAATCAGGTAAGTCAACGTGTAAACAGCACCAAACACTTCTTTCTTTACCATCTATAGAATCATAGGATAGGAAAGCTTCATGCTGAAACTTTGTGTGTCATGTGTTTGAAATGACATATTCTTGACTTCAAGCACAAGATAGAACACTTTTTCATGTCTTTCTTTTAGTATAGTAACAAACAATTTGCATTTACTGATTGATTTTCTGATTTTGACTCTCTTCATGCTTTGGAAGTTTGATTTCAAATTCATCAATTTTACATATAATTTCAACCAGTCAAGCAGAGAAGCCAAATGAATTGTTTGCGAACAATTTAAACACCGGGATCACGGCAGAGAATCAATCCTCAAGTCTTTGACCATGTAATTTAGAATTTAGAAGACAATCTTCGCAGTTAGCAGCAGTTACATTACATCATGAAATGTTTGGAAATTCAGCATCTTAGCATTCTTTATTACTTAACATCACAAAGTGTATCTTGCTGTTGAAATGTCTCAGGGAGCATTCAGTTTTCCAATTCCAAATTAATAAGGAATGAGAATTCTACTTTGGGGCGTAGCAGTCACTCAGGAGGAGGAACCAGCAGGCTCTTCAGTACTAATAACTACTCAACCGGCAATAACACTAGTACATCCTTTTGGGGCTCTGAGAATAGCCAGGCCTCTCGAGTGAGAGATGAAGAGGAGTTTCCTTATGGGCAGATCTTGGATGCTGCAAACCTAAGAGTTTTTACTTTAGCAGAACTCAAGCAAGCCACTAAAAATTTCAAACACGACACTGTGCTAGGAGAAGGAGGTTTTGGTAGAGTATTCAAGGGATTGATTAAAGAGATAGGTGAATCAAAGAGAGGTGAGGGTTTGACTATTGCCATCAAGAAACTGAATTCTGAAAGCATGCAAGGAGTTGCGGAATGGCAGGTACTGGCATCACCACATCATGAGCAACACTTCAAAAAAATTAGAATCACATCCACACCTTTTGTTTGTATGTGCTTGTGGGATCCGGATCCTGTGCAGTCGGCAGTCGCTATGTGCCAAACGGAGACTGCACAGGATCCAAATCCGTGCTTGTGTGGTTTCTATTTATACTGTTTTTTTTTGTTGCAGTCAGAGGTGAATTTCTTAGGAAGGCTTTCTCATCCAAACCTTGTAAAGCTGTTGGGATTTGGGCGTGAGGATGGAGAGCTATTCCTGGTGTACGAATTTATGCATCGGGGCAGCTTGGATAACCACCTATTTGGAAGTGAGAACTGATGATAACACTGTTGAATTCTAATGGGACATTCACCAAACTACACATTTCTCTTAGTATGTGGACCAATTTGGGATATTGATTTGTCATTTTCCCTTATACGTGGTACATGATTTTGCTTCTGCAGGAGGTTCAAATGTTCGGCCACTTTCATGGGACACAAGGCTAAAAGTTATGATTGGAGCGGCTAGGGGATTAAACTTTCTTCACTCCTTGGAGAAGAAAATTATATACAGAGATTTGAAGCCTTCAAATATACTACTTGACAAGGTAAGTTTTATTATATCTTTTGGCCATTGAATATACCATGGTCACATTTTGCTATCTTGAGACATCAAAAATAAGTCAACTCTTAATTCACCGTATGCATCCTATTAAAGATTCATACGGTAATGCAAGAAAAAAATGTCTAACTTTTGGTTTTGCAATAGGGATATACAGCCAAGTTATCAGACTTTGGCTTAGCTAGATCAATTCCTTCTGATGATCACACCCACGTATCAACACGGGTTGTGGGAACACAAGGCTATGCTGCTCCTGAGTACATTGCCACAGGTATTGTAATGTCTGCAAATTTCCTCTTCCTAATCCCTTCATAAACATGTTTTGAAGGTGTGGTAAGATACTGAGTCTTCTCATGGCAATCAACTAGGTCATTTGTACGTGAAAAGTGATGTGTATGGATTTGGGATTGTTTTGGTGGAGATGCTGACGGGGAAGCGGATAGGAGAAATAATGCGTCTTCGTGAGACCAAGTCCTTACAGGTTTGGCTCAAATCAGAACTGTTAAATAGAGGAAAAATGAGAAGCACAATGGATGCAAAGTTGGAAGGCAGGTATCCACAGAACTTAGCTTCAGAAGTAGCTCAACTCACTCTGAAATGCATCCAAACAGACCCAAAATTTAGGCCATCAATGAAGGAAGTTGTTGACACATTGGAACAGATTGAAGCAGCCAATGAGAAACCAGCTGACAACAGAAAAAAGGCTACTCATTCCCGGGTAGTTCAACAACATGGCCGACCAGATGGTGGTTAATGTTGCCCCATTGATAGACCTTATGCACTTTTAAAAGCTTATGGCTCTGAACACATTTGGATTTGGGGTGAAGCCTGAGCCCTAACGCCTGAGGGTATTCTGGTTATGTGCTGAAGAGTGATGTTTTTTCCTAAACTATCACACTCTCCTCTCCAATTTATATTACCTAGACTGTGAAAACATATTAAGTAGTATCTAAAGTTAACTAAATTGATGGATTGAAATATGCTTTAGGACTATTTAATAGGTTTTTATAGTTTATTGGAGAGAAAGTGATACTTAAGGAACTAAATCAAGGGTTTACTCGTTAGCTTTAGATGCACCCCAAAACTAGTAGACACTGGATATTAGACCTCCCCTAGGCATTAATAAGATAGAATCCCCTTGTAAATCTCCAATTTTTAATTGATTGTTCCTACTGTTCTTGGAGTTTACAATGTACCAATCTATGAATAGTTGTTCTTATACATATTTTTTTGGGATTAAAATACTTGGTAAATGTTTTAGGATAGTAATTTGGGGTATTATATTTAGAAATAAAAATTGGAGTACCTTTTTATCGTGTCCTTGGGGGAAGGAGAGTGAAGGAAGGTTATGGCTTCCATTCCAAGGGCGAGAAGTTTGCAGCGAGATAAATTGGAGTTGGTGTTTGTGTTAATGGTGGATAGATGTCCAACTCCAACAATCAATCATCCTTCAATGTTGACTGTCGGTTGCGAAATTCGAAGGCTTCACTTCGTGCCGCCGGACTTCCACCGTCAACGTTAAGGAGGAGGGAAGGGATGAAGCAAAACTCACACAGTTACTCCCTCTGTTGCATTTGAATTCTGGCTTTTTACATTTCACACGTATTAAGAAAAATGTGTAAAAGGTGGAAAGAAAATAATAATTTTACGTATTTAACTTTATTAGTGATCAGTGCATTCACCCTAACGCATTGGGAATCATGCTCATAATATTAATTAGAGTCCAATATTAGTAAAAATTTAATTAAAATTAAAAAGTGACAATTATTTTGAAACAATAAATACTTTTAGCAAGTGAGACAATTATTTTGAGGGTTAAATATGTTTTTAGTCCCTACAAAATTTTGCTATTTTGTTTTTAGTTCCTATAAAAAATTTCGTCAACTTTTAGTCCCTATAAAATTTCACAATTTTGTTTTAAGTCCCTATAAAATGTAAACTCGTGTATAACTTTTGAATTTTTGAATGATATTTTACATACACGTTAAATATATTAAAAATATCTCCTTCACAAAAAATAAACTCAAAATTTAATTTCTAGGTTAGTATTTCCTTTAATTTGTTTATCGAATCTTTTACACTTAAAAAATTTAGATTTAATTTATGCGTTGTTAAAAAATTCAAAGTTTTTCTGGAAGAGATGTTTATAATGTCCTCAACATGTATTCAAAACATCACTCAAAAATTCAATAGATATACACTAGTTGGCATTTATAGGGACTAAAAACGAAATTTTGAAATTTTATAGGGACTAAAAGTCGATGAAAATTTTTATAGGGACTAAAAACAAAATAGTGAAATTTTGTAGGGACTAAAAACATATTTAACCCTTATTTTGAATCCGATACTTATTAGTCAAAAAAAATTTGGTACAAAATTATTAATCAATTTAGTCGTTCACTTGTTTTTACTAAAAAGGATATTCATTCATTCAAATTGATAGATTACATCGATGATAATACAAACTCAGAATCTCTAGAAACACAAAGGATGAATTGAATCTGTGAATAAAGTCACAACACCCAAGTTAATAACATAAAACGACAAAATGCCTACAAGTGTGACAAAATAAAAGTCACCAGAGTCCCCATGCCTCCAGATCTGTAACTTTGAAGTCCTAGTCATTGGTTGAATCTGCAAGTCGTCGAAGTTGATTTATTGATCTGAACCAAACGAACACCGCAACAAGACAGGAAGTCAAAAACGCCGCAACAAGACGACGAACAACAATAATGCTACACCCAACAACCGACGAAATATAGAAAAAAAGACAGAATAGAAACTAGATCTTTGTGATATTTAGATGAAAAGACAAGAAACGATATATATATATATATAGAGAGAGAGAGAGAGAGAGAAGAAGAGAAGACAGGAAACTGACCTAAAATCACCCCTTTGGCGGTGATCTAAAAAGAAGAGAAGAGTGGGAGAAAATTGAGAGAGACGGCTAAGTTTTCCTGAAGATTGGTTTTTCCAAAACATTCAGACAAACAGATTTAGTCGTTCACTTTTCAAAAAACTTTAATTTATTCCATCACATTTACTATACATCAATTTTGTCTTTGAATTTTGTAAAAGTGTTTCAGTTTAATCATTTTTTATAAAGTAGAGGGACCAAACAAATATAATGGATGAACTAAATTGAAACACTTTTGTAAAAGTCATTGGTTAAGTTGATATATAGTAATATTTTTTTGACTGAATTGATATATAGTAAAAATTGGTGATTAAATTGAACTTTTGTAAAATTTCAAAGAATAAATTGAGTAATAGCTTTAACAGTGACCACAAAAGTATTAAATAGTAGTCTCTTTTATAGTGTTTATTTTCATGTGTCAATTTACTCTCAAAAATTTGTCACTTAAATAATAATTTGATGATAAAATTTAGAGTCTGTCTATCTATCTAAATTATAATTCCAAGATAGTCTACAACTAGAATTGGCGTCATTCATTAACATTGCTTTTAGTGGAAAAACTAACATATTTGATTTGTATTTTTTTTACATCATATTTGATTGTATTTGTTGTCAACATTCACTTATCCACCTTTTACATTATTGGTTGTGTTCCATTTTTTTATAATTACATCTATATCCTTTTTCTTGCCACCATTTCACAAATATTGTTGCCGTTTTTTGGAGACCAAAAGGCTTTACTACATCCATTTCATAATATATATCGTTTTTTAATCATAATTTTATTTTATTTTACTTGTCGTTTTCAAAGTCTAATGTAACATTAACTATTGTTTTTTCTAAACATAAAATTTATTCTTCATGAATTTTAAAAATTATTGGTGTAAGAGTGAAGTAAGTCTTTTTGTGTCTGGAAGGTGCTTAAGTAGGATTTACTCTAACGTAGGCGCTTACCATAGGGTGACTGACTCCTTGTTGTCTAGGCGGCCTAGGTTAAGTCATTTGCCCTAAGACGTGTGAGTTGAGTAACACTACAAGTGGGTTTGGGTTCTTCCTGGTCAGGGCCAGTCATGCTGAGCACAGATCTTTGGGCTACTAAGCCCTGGCCTCTATGTGTGACTGGTAGAGCTAAGTACAAAGCCCTCCAAGCACGAGGCCTGAAGAGGAGGAAGTGGTTTGTAAGCATTCCATGGGCGACTTGTAGGGCAAAGTACACATCCCCCAAGCACGAGACCTGAAGAGGGAGAAGTGGTTTGTAAGTGTTCTATGGGAGACCTGCAGGGCTAAATACACAAGCACGAGGCCCCAATAGGGCAAAGTGGTTTGTAAGCATTATTGGGTGAGTAGTTTTTATGCTACTGGCTCCTATAAGGTGAGTCACCTCTCTTAGTAGACATCCCCAAGCACGAGGCCTGAAGAGGGTGAAGTGGTTTGTAAGCATTTCATGGGAGACTCGTATGGCTAAGTACACAACCCCCAAAGAACGAGGCCTCAAAAGGGAAAAATGGTTTGTAAGCATTACTAGGTGAGTTGTTCTTAGGCTACAGGCTCCTATAAGTTGATTCGCCTATCTTAGTACACATCCTCTCAAGCACGAGGTCTGAAGAGGGCGAAGTGGTTTGTAAGCATTCCATGGCTAAGCATAGCAACTTTTATAGTTTTTTGAACAGAAAAATGTTTGAATTTAATAGATTTTTTTAGAAATGTTTGTGGGGAATTGAACTCTCATCCTTTTATCACTCCATTCTTTAACTCTCTCACCTCAACTAACATGTCAACGTTATAACTCCTTAATTAGTTTTTTATATATAACTCCTTAGTAATTTTTATAGCAAGTTAAATATATCGAATATATTAGAGACTAATTGTTTTTCAAATTCATGGAGTTAATTAGACACAATTAAATTTCAATTTATGTTTAGAAAACAAACAAGATACTTAGATTAGTGTGGACCTTAGGATGCTTACACTACATAGTCCTATCGTCCTACTCCTCCACTCCATATGCATACACAGATCGACGACATATCTGTTGTGAGCTGTGCATTTAAAATATTATATATGAATGCATGCATATTTCATTTTCTGGTTTTCTGAAAAATTAACTTTCTTTTGTCCTCGAGTTCTTTCCAAAAACCGAGAGGCTATAAGAAGATTAAAAAACAGTTATAAAGTTGGTAACGGGTAAGGTATACATAGGAAATGGCCAAAGCACAGCCTTTTGGAGTTATTGGTGTAGGGTCCCATTCCCTTCAATGTCTTGGAGTTTCTTAAATGGACAAATTTTGAGCATGGATCTGTTATTCATACCCATGACCCCATCCACCTCTCCATTGACATAAAAAAAAACCTTTAGCACTTGCCTACCCAAATTTCATAACCAATTAAAGCTTCTTCTTTATGCATGATCCTTCCTCACACTTCTTCTAGCTACCAAGCTCTAGATCCATCTACCACCCTTCTAATTAACACAAGGTTACATTTGATTTTTGAACACCACACAGACCATCAAATACCCCTCATTCTTTCCATCTCTCTCATCTTATCACACCATTACTTATTAATTATATTTATCACCCCTCTCTCAATGTGTCTTCTTTTTTTTTTGAAAAGGAAGGAACATTCGTTAAAACCTTTTGAAAGAAGAAAAAGGCAAAAAAGTCTCATTAATAGTATTAAGGTGTCCATAAAACATTTTCTTCATTTAAGCTTGTCATTGACAAATTCGCAAAGAAAACCTCAATTGGGAAAATCTAAGAGTATCAAGCTTCTAAGAGAATCAAAAATTCTGTTGGAAATAGTAAGCCAAACACGCAGCTCTATGAATGTAAAGATCAGACTATTTTAATAATTTGATTGGTACTCAAAGATGTTTAAATTCATTTTAAGACCGATTATTCTATGTAACGAATTCGAGTACCTCTTGAACTCTCTAAAATAATTTTTTAATTTTTATATAAATACTAATGGTATAATTTTTTTTGACAAAAATACTAAGGGTATAATGGATGATAATGCTAAGTTTAAATATTTAAAATGAAATAGTAGGCATTACACAAGAGAAGAAACAAAACAATATACATATAACATATATATATCTAATGTAGTGCATGGTTTATTAATAGAATAAAATAAAATAAAATATAAAACACTTATACATATATACCGTTGCCTTGGCTCCTTGGGTGAAGAATATATATATAGAATGTGAATGATAAGCTATCTAGCAACGTGCTTCCTGTGATGTTGTTGGAGGCTTGGGGTGAAGAAGAAAGAGAGAAGCCAGATCGTCAGGCACATGAAAGAAGCCTTGAGAAGGTGCACTTAAATTTTTAATTCTTGTTACCCTTGGTTTCTTTGGAGCTGGTGGACAAACCAAGGGCAAAAGGGTCCTTAATGGTGAAGTGGGTGGTGTGTGGAACTCTTGCTCCTCCTCCTTCTCCTTCTCCTTTCTTGACTCTAGATCGGATACTTCTGTGCGTTGACTGAAGGTTCTGGTGGTAGGAAGAACTGTTCTTGTTGGCATAATTGGTCTAAATTCATCTAAGATTTCGAGACCCATTTGCCTCCAAAGGAGAGGGAATAGAATATGTATATGATATGATTTCGGTCCACACAAGATTATGATTATAATATATATATATATATATAGTAGCAAAAAATTGGTGTGGTTTTGTGTGGGAATGAATATGTTTTTGCAAGGCGTGAAGAGAGAGATTGAGATGGTGATGATGATGATGATGGGAGGTGATGAAAGAGAGGCAGATATATGAGAGAGAAGAGGGAAAGTGAAGATGAAGAGGAGGGGAAGGTGGGGTACAGATGGGAATGATAAAGACCAATAATATTATTAATAAATAAAAGAAGGGAGTTGTATCTTTTATTATTTTTGATAAAGACCAATGTAGAGAATATACTTTTGGTTCTAAAAGTATTTTCAAAGGAGCAACTTAAAATGATTGGTGAAAGTTGGGGTTCTATTTTAATTTATTCAATATATAGTTTGAAATAATAATAATAATAATAATAATAATAATAATAATAATTTTGATCTCTTATATAGAAACTAATTTGTGCAAACATGGTAGTTATATTGAATTACATTAATGTAATTTTTTTTCTTATAGAAATATTGATGTTATATATTTTTTATCACTAAAAAATTGAAATAGCCTTTTTATACTTAAAGGACTTTGCTAATGTATTTAGTTAATATGCAAGTTTAGATTAATGTTTTGACCAAAATTAATGTTGATATTTTAAAATATTAAATTAATGTTTAATATATATTTTTAAAAAAAATAAATTGACCAAAAGTCAAGTATAAAAGCCTTTTCTTTTTTCTAAAAACGTACAGGTTGAAAGAATTATTAAAAAGGACAAAAGTGAGAAATTAGAGTAAAAAGGAAAAAATAAAAAATAGTGCAGTTAGTAATATTGGGTTAAAAGCATGGTGGAAAAACGCAAAGCGTGTTGATAGAGCTGATGTACGTGTGTGAAAGTGAGTGTTGTTACAGTTAAAAAGAGCATGCCATGCATATTATGCAGCCCGGGCTTCCTTCTGACAGAGGCAGAAATTCGGTGCTACAGAGCTGTGGTAGTTACCATGCTGGCCCCGCAGCACTTTCCGGCCTCTCCTCTCATCTGTTCCATTTTGCTTCCGATATGTTTTGTAACCTAGCAACAGCATTCATAATAATTCATAATGCTGCTCCACTTCCTAAAGTATCTACCAGCAGAGATGGAGAAATAATCGATGATGGAAAATTATTCTACAAATGAGCTTTATGTTTCATAGATGAGCGTTATTCTGCTAAGTATTAATCAATAAGAGAAGCGAATGTTGAAAGGTGAGTTGCCAACCACAGTTTATAAAATCGAATGTAATTATAGGTGCATGAGGATGATGATCCTCTCATACTTTGTGTATTGATTTGAAATTTTATAAGACTATTTTGATATTAAAAAATATTGATTTTTTGTAAATTTATGTTATCAAAAAGTCTTGTGGATATTGCAATGAGGAGTTTAATGGAATTTTGTCATAAGATTTTAAAGAATTTTATGAGTTTAGGACGCGTAAAACTTTTAGCAAACATATGTATCGAAGCACTAGACTTTGATTATATTTCATTTGATATCAATTAAGAGGTCATTACAATGCTTATATAAGCTAGTGCATACACACCATAAGGTGATTACATCACCCCACACAATAATATTGCTACCTAACAAACTAATAAGAGGATATCCCTAAAAAGCCCCTTCTAGAATATTCTAAAAGAGTCATTATTTTATTGACCTCCAAGATCATATCAGATTTTGGATTTACAAATTTGTTTGCAATTTCGTTTTTAAATATCATATCTTGAATAAGTGAAAATAAGAAGTCAAATTAGAAGTAAATCTTCAACTTAGTTTTCAAGCTCAAGTAGTCTCTAAAATTTGTTGCATCAGTCAAGCGAACGAGGCCCCTTGAGTTGAGTACCCCTTGTGCTTTACTTAATAAAATCTTTTTGTTACAAAAAAAGTTAATTCTTAAAGTTTTATAAGTATATTTAATGATACAAATTTCTTAAAATTTTAGAGACTAATTTAACGGATTTCACGAGCTTTAGGGATTACTCAGGGGTCAAAATAAAAAGTATATAGGTGTGTTTACAACAGGATTAGCCGAGGGCTTATCGGCTAACGAATCGACTAGCCGAGGGCTACGGGTTGACTCTCGTCGGTAAAGTACATAATTAGTCGTTTAAGGTGTCAATGGCTATATATGACCACATGGTTATGATAAGCAGCTGATCATGATCAGCTGAAGTGCCTAATCGATTGGCGTAGAGTCAGTCGAGACAAAACTCGTCTGAGGTAAAATCGGCTAAACGTGGCTACTAAGTCTGTATGGGCTTAGAGGCTATTATTTGGTCTTAATGGCTCGTAGAATTGTTTATTAAATGTCCAAGTTATTATTATATGATTTATGAAAAGAAATATCATGAAAAGACAAGTCAAAGTACGGTAACCACCTTCCTACATTTATAGGAAGTGGGCATGGGAAGTTTACATGGAATCAAGGCTTAAAACGTGCACTCATTTCCTAGAAAATAGAAATATGGAGAACATGTGCGAGAGGTGGTGGTTAATTAGTCCTTTTAATAGATTTGGCTGATATCTAAGCTGATTAGAAGATATGATAGAGGAGCCTAAATGATGGGCCTAGGGTCAACCCATGGGCTAGAATGCCAAGAGAATGGATCAACTTGCTAAGAGTAATTAAGTAGCTCGGCTAAGGAATCACTCATGGCCGAGGCAAAGGAGCTTGTTTTGAGAGCAAGTATACAATATTGCACGTTGGTTGACCCTAAGAGCGTGGAGCGGTTGGAGAGAAACGCCGTGTAAGTAGCAGTGAAGATATTTTAACCCACTCACCATGCTAATGGACGTTGTGGAACGTCTCTCCTAGATTTTAGGGCACATGCGCTTTAGTGAACTTTGATCTTAGCTGATCCATTAGTGGTTAGCTGTAGGCCAGTGTTAGTGGTCAACGAAGACCCGTGTATATATATAGCTCACTTGTACATTTGTAAAACACACAATCAAAACACAAGTCTTTAATTTACTTATTTACTTTTCTTTTATCACTTTTATCCTTTTATTTCCATTCAAATTTAGTTTAGTAGTTCAGTCTTCTACACTAGACGCTTTCTAAAGTAGTCTAAGAACCCGCACTAAGAAACATAGTCTCTTTCTTAGTGTAATCGCTTGATCAACAAAGAGATCACTGTTAGGACTGCGAGTTAGTCAAAGTGTAACTCTTAATCAATTGAACAAATGACTAATCGACTAAACACCAAATATTCGCACGACAACAAGGTCCGCCCATGCTAATGGTTAAATTTATCTTAGGGCTCCAAATTACAAATCGAAAATTTAATTTAAAAAAAGTTACCCTCTCTCACTAATTAACAAACCCGACTTGGGAAGTAGAAGCACAAACTTTTTTTGTTCCACAGAACGATATCACATTCATTCATAACCAAAAGGCCAGATAAATTACACCACCAGGTGTAAACACCTATCCTCTTTTGAGGTATAATACAGAATTCAAACAATAGCATGTGGCCACCACCCCTCCTCCTCTCAAATTTGACCCAAAATCACTTCTTCTTCTTTTTTTCAATTATCTCTCCTCCATTGAAAATAATTGTTAAGAGAGGCCACTTCATTTAAACAGTTTTTAGATATTTCTTCAAATTTTTTATTTTAAAAAAGGTGTAACAAACAGATAAAATACTTTTGAAAGTGATTTAAATTATAGCATATAACATGGGTGTTTGTATCCAATTATTCTTTATATATAGAGAAAAAATTACCTAATTAATGGGGAAAAACAATGGAATTAGCTCTATAAAAAAGGATTAGCATGAATTATTCTTTGTTCGGTTGAATTTAATTAGCTCCTAGCCTCTTAAGGTGAGCAGTACAAAGGATGACAGTTTCCTAGCTGCTTGGCAAATCCCAAAGATAGTGTCCTAAACACATTTTAAGCATTTCTATTTCTAGCTTAAACATTTATGAATTCTATATTTGTGAATTTTACATATATACTCCCTCCGTTCCTGATCTTTGGTACTTTTGGCCTTTTATTTTTGTTCCAAAACAATGGTACTTTTAAAAACCCAATGTACAATTCACCTAATTTTTTCTAATATACCCTCTATATTTATTTATCCTTTTAGAGTTCCAACGCATGAATTAATTGTCCCAAGACTATTTTACTATAACTTCAATTATCCCAATACAACTACAAGTGGGGCATTTTAGTACTTAAACAACACAAATTAATGGTACCTTAATATGTGTGTAACAAGCCAAAAGTACCAAAGATTAGAAACGGAGGGAGTAATACAACCTGTGTTTGGATCTCTCGATCATTGTACCTTCGGCAGCACTAATGGGAACTTAATTGATCGATGATGTTCACAAAGATAAAAATTAAAGGGTTAAATATGATTTTGGTCTCTACAAAATTTGAGATTTTGGTTTTAGTTATTCAAAAAATAAATTACCTACCTTTGGTTTCCATTTTTTTATTAGCTTTAGTCTCTCGTGACTTTTAATAGTGTCTAGAAACGCTATAACAAAGCCCTATTAAAAGCCATAAGCATTATTAAAAGTCATAAAGACTAAAATTGATGGGAAGAACATGAGAACCAAAAATAGGTGAATTCTTTTTACAAACTAAGACAAACAAATGAAATTTTATACAGTGGCAGACCTATATTGTTTCTACGGGGTTCAGTTGAACCCTCTGGAAAAAAATTATTAGTACTAGTACCCCTATATAACAATAGTTAAATTGAGATCCCATTGTTTCTATCTATACTCTTTCCAAGTAATTGTTTCTGTTATGGACTGGTCAGAGGGCCCAATCCGCTCAAATGGGCCACTACCGGCCCAATCCATTGAAGATCCGTGCGAGGATAGATCAGCGCGCGCATCTTGACCAAAAAAAAAAGATCAGCGCGCGCATAAATTGAGATCAACGACTCAAATTGAGCCGGTCTATCCAACGGCTAGAAAGCATCGCCTGACCCTATAAATAGAGGCCAACCCCCACTGATAGGTACACTTTTAATTTGGACCCATTCATTTACTCCTGCTTTGACTTCTACCTCACTGACTTGGGCATCAAAGTGTCTTTGCAGATACAAGCTGAGCTGAGCTCTGCTCCTGACTCACAAACAGTGCAACCAGACACCTAAACCGGTCCATCACAGGCCCTAAGGCACGGTTCAGTATCTATCTATACTCTTCCAAGCAATTAAATTGAGATCCAATCAAGCTTAACGATAGTTATTTTTTATCCTATATATATAGGTAACAATCTAAATTACATTGAGCAACAATTCAGGCATTTGCAGAGAAAATTCAATTTAAGCTATATCTATATCTATATCTATAGATATAGATATAGGATATAGATATAGCTATAGATATAGAGAAAATTCAATTTAAGCTATATCTATATAGACAATTCAGGCATTTGCAGAGAAAATTCAATTTAAGATATATCTATAGCTTTATAGCTATAGATATAGATATAGCGTATCGATAGCCTATCAATTTAAAGTACATAGATATAGATATAGATTTTATACTATATCTATAGTTCTAATATTTTATCTATATCTATATCTATGTACTCTGCAAATTCAATTTGCCTGATTCAATTCAAATGATATCGATAAGCTTAAAGTATATATATAGGCATTTGCAGAGAAAATTCAATTTGCACTGCAAATGCTATCGATAAGCACGGTGCTCAATTTTTCATGCACACCACATTGAGCAAATCTTTAAAAGCTATATCTATATCTATGTATATTTAATCTACATTTTTTATAGGCATAATTAATCTACATTTACAGCACTAAAGTCACCTCACTGAGATATTAAAGCTGCAACTTAGGATTCCAAGTATCCATTAAACATGGAGGCCACCATATATGGATCTGTATCTTTAAAAGCAACATCCTCTCTCCACTTCAATTCCTCATTTGCCATTGAAAACATTGTCCTTTCGTGCTTGCATGTCAAAGACAAAAGGCAAAATCATTAGATAAATACAAATATATATTATACGTACATATATTCATATTATAATAAAAGAATAAAAAAAAACATTCCCCACGGCTCATAGTGTTTACTTATACCCATTACAATCCAAATAATAAAAACTTTTGCTTTAGATTTGTTTACAGTCCAACTCAAATGTGATATGACTTGAAAAAATATTTCTAATCCTCATCATGTATAATTAAGTTTGTTTTGTAGGGTTAAACTATATAGACTCAACCTAAATCTTAAAATACTATTAGATCCTATCTAAGATCTATTGAACTGACGCTATTGAGTACTTGGGTCAAGCTCCAATTATTTAGCCTTGAGTGTGAGAGTGTTTAGAGTCTTATATCAAATATGATATGATCTAATGAGACGTTTATAACTGAGAGGTATTTCATTGTCATAAAAAAAGTGAGAAAATTTCTCACCTCACAAGCCGCATGAAATCGGTTCTACATAGTTGAATTAGGTCCAATCCAAATATTTATCCAAAAGAGCAATTGTAAAATATTCAACCTCATATTTATTCTCATCCACTTTAAAATTAGATTCAATATTACTAAGCATAATAGGTTAAAAACATATAATTTAATTTTGTTGCATGTATTAATTTGTTGGCTAGCTAGCTTTCCGTTTCTGCTTTTTACAATATAGATCCTCTATGGAATAAAATATATACACCCTCAAAAAGCAACTAAATATACAACATTAAGAAAAAGTCCACAAAAAAAACTATGTAATTTATTATAAATTAATTATTCATGAGTAGAAATAGTCAATATGAGGCATTGATGCCCTCTTCATTTTTCCTCTGAAATCATAGAAAATCCCCAAAAGAAAGTCTTCTTGTTTTTGACACATTTTAAACCCTCGTTGACATCCACACACAATAACCACCCCTTTTCAAATTCTTTGGTAGCAGTCTAGTCTAGGAAGCATATATATGGGTGCACCAAATATATAGTGCATGGCCACATAAAAATATAGATATAAAATTTGAAGTAGATAATTTGATTAGTGAGCTGTGAGCTAAGAAAATATTAGGAGAACTTGAAGTAAGAGGTCTAATTTGGAATATTAAAATATTGTATTTTTCATTTCCAGACTAATTAACTACTAATATTTACTTATAAAATTAAAATGTAAACTCTAACACCCATTATAGAAGGACACGTTAATTCAATATATATGAAGATGTGAATCCAAAAGTGGGATATGAAGTCCATATTCTTTCGTCACGGATAAGTATCCTATGTAATGTGGAAGAATATATTGGACCTGCATGCAGTTGGTCACTAGTGCCTATTTTTTGAATTGGTAGGCCACACATCGTAATCTCACTAACTCATTATCAGAGACGTGAGCCTCTAATCAACGATATAGATGAGGAATTCCTGATTTTATAAATTATGATCTATGAACTACTCTAACCAACAAGGTATCCTATGAATTTTGTCATTATGTAACCGACATGGTTCCATTTGCTTTAGATATCATAGTTCTAATATTTTTATGTATTGATTTGTCATGTTTCAAACTCATCACATGCATTTCACACTCGTGTGTAACTCTATTAATTAATCTAATCTAATAAATAACATTGATTTTGGTGGGTCATGGACCATGACCACCTTCTTCTAAGGCGATGCATTGCTCACATGGTTTTGCCTTGTTTAATTTGGTCATTTCTACTTTTATAATATACATAATGTCAATCTTAAGTAACATATGACAATAATATATTAAAATGATTTTAGATTAACACATATTAAAATTTATAATATAAATAAACCATATGATAGTGATAATAAAATTATCTGAAAAAAAGTTGTTGATTAGGAATTCTATTGAAAATGAAAAGTAATATTAGCATCGGTTAGGTTCTGTTAATATTAATTAGTTGCAAATAATTAGATTCTCACTATGTTGTTCATTTGAACAAACATGGAGATATTTCGTCTTACACACGTGGAGGTATTGCTATATTGCGCAAGGGGATATTTCGTCTTACACACATGGAGATTCTCACTGTAATTCATATATTGCGCAAGGGGAATAATTATTTAGCCATTAGATATTCTGGAAGTTTATTGACCACTACAAGGATATGTTGTGCATCCATGAATCACGAATAACTCTAACTATTTAGATTTTGATAAAATGTTGAACATAACAATGCCCTCAACTATATCAATTCAGTTGGGGTGCGGGGTCTAGAAATTGTTTGAATCAAATATATTTATATATAAAAATAAATATACATACCCTAATATAAATAAGCCTTTGCAAATGATGATGAGATTACGAAATTGCCTAATACATAAATTAATATTTATAAAATTTTATCATCTAATTATGAATAGTTTGATGAGTTTAATTTATTTACGCAATAGCTACAACCACTATCAGTCACAATTCATGGAGTGGTTGGTTACCAATTGACAAATTAGTGGTTACCAATTGACCAATTTCTCTTCAATGATGTGTCACCATGTGATTAGTAGGGTGAAAACAGAAGTGGGGGTATAGTGTGTGTATAAGTGGGGGGGAAATAACCCAAAAAAAAAAAGCTGCTTAGCCCAAAACAGATACAACCTAGAAGGCCCAACTAAACTGCGCAAGACACACAAAGTAAAAACTGTTTAAACATCATAAACAAACGTGGATGTTTCTATTTGCACCCCTTTTCCTCTAATAAGCCTCCAAGTCTATTCATTTGTTTCCCACCAAAAAAAATCATTGTCCAAGAACGGACATAACCAAAACCAGACTACCATTTCTTATTTTCTTTCCCTTTTATCTTCTTCTATGTGTATTTACCTCATTCTTATTGTTGCCATCGAAGACTCTATTTTTTTATAGGTAAATGTTAGTTTCCAGGATTTGAATATTACACCTCCTTCAGCAAACTTCTTCATAACCTTTAGCAAGCTAATTGACCTACCTATTTGGGACTTCATTTAGTCCTTCTTGTCTGTGTGAATCCTTCTTGCAAGTAAGTGTCACATTCTCTTTTCTTTTTGAGTTTTGAAATGTTCCAAAAACTTATTTTCATATAACGTTTTAGAAAAATGAATATGATGATGTTTAGATTCGATAGATAATTTTATGACTTCTAATCTAAACACGTACATTTGGACCCATCTAGAAAATAGTCCAACTGCTTATTTTAAAAAGTCACAAAATTAACTTCAAGGTTTCTGCATAGGGATTTTCAATCAAATTCTTGAAGAATATGTCGAACCAAAGAATACATATGGAGCTAAGTTTATAGCACCCCATAAGTATTTTTCTGAAAGTTATTTATTTTTGTTCTCAAAATATAATCTTATAATTTGTTAAAATTTACTTATAGAAGTATCACTTTCAAGTCCATGGCGAAGCTACGGCGTGCAGATTTCATGTTTATTCACATTTCATCATAGAAAGTGTCGTTGGTACCCGAAACGTTTTAAAATTTGTTTTTTTATAAGCGTTTTAAAATTTGTGATTTAACATCAGAGTTAGTTAAAGATAGTGTTAAATATAAAGGGGGTGACATTTTTGTAAATAAAATATTATATTTCATTTTAGCGGTTTAACACCCTTAACATTCCACGTTGGTTGTTTCTAAATGTCAGGCATGGATTCTTATGAAAAGAATTTAAAACGTTTGACGCGCTAAAATTCTATGTGGGTTGTTTTAAAATGTCTAAATTCGCCAACAACACACTACGTATCCTTCAACTGCTTTTTCAAAGAGTTAATTATTTTCCTTCTCCATCCCATCAACCTTCTTCAGGTGATCTGCTACCTCAATCCCGGTCGATGACTTTCTTATTTGCCTAAGTACCTAGCAAGGGCGTAAATAGGCCGCGTTACTAGGTCTCGTGTTTGAGAGGTTGTGTACTAGACATAAATATATCGTCCCTGAGGGGCTCTTATGTGTACCACATTGATGAAGTTGCCCAATACTTTGTAGTTATCAAACAACGTTGAGACATTACTTTAGGGGCTAGCTCAAGAAGGCTTGTTGGGGGCAAAGTAAGGCATCTAATGAAACCACTTCCCCCTTACAAGGTCTCGCATTTGATGGGGTTGTACCAAAATGACTATATCACCCCTAGGGGCTTTTAGTAACTCGAATTTGGCTCATACGCCATATCTGGCACAACGGTTCCCATGATGAACCCACTTGCCCCAAAAGTTAGTGATTGAGACGTTGAGGGGAATTCCTCCCACTAGGAAAAGGACTTCAGTTAATTTCTACATAAAATCGTAACTTGCTAGTGGAATCCTACCTTTCACTTCCACGTAAGAACAAATATAAGGGAGGATTTATTAACCTTATTTAAACATGACATAAGATGACAATAAAGAATGCAATTACCGACACAATTTTACATTATGTTTGGGGTAACTTTTACTATTAATTAGTTATAATTTATTTACTGCTAAACATAATTTTATCTCCTTTATGCATCTATCGCATTTTTAAATGTGAGAGGATGTGACACTAAAAAGTTAATGTTTTTCAAAGCAGTAAAAAAAATGTTTTTATTTTTTTCAAAAATAGTGTCTCTAAAACCATAGAAGGAAGATAATTTTGTGTTTTCCTGTTTAATTGTTAGGAAGGTGTTAATTCTTTTACACTTATATCAATTATATATTCATGGTATCGGTATATGAGTGATATGGATTTCGATTTCTTGTTACGGGAGAATGATCCTACACCAGTGGGGACCATAAGGTCTAGAGAAAGAAAACTTCTCTCAAGATCTAACTATCCCCGCTGGTGCAGAACAGTTCTGTATGCAGCAGAGGATCGTGCTCAAGTGACATATAAGACAAGTATGATTGGACTTGCTTCTTTTTAGTGACTTGACAATTTATATACACCAATAGTACCTATAAATTAATAGTACACTTAATATAGACCACCTATGTTGACGTGCGATAACTTTACACTACACACTTTAAAACTGTCTAGCATAAATAGTACAGCGTGTCTTATAATTAACAGGTTATTCATCGGTAAGATATAACTTAATTGGCGAATGTCGAAATTGTTAAGTTGTATATTATATCTCAGGTTCAAATTCAGAGTATATATCAAGTGGCATTTATCACTCCGTATACGAAATAATTATTGGGATATTCATTGTTAAATAGTACCTACCTTGAGACCGGGGGTGTAGGATTAGGATACGAAACCAAGATTGGAATAAGCCGTAGGAGGACCCACTCCCCAATCCATATTCATATTCATGCATATATTGAGATGGATGGAGTGTGCATTCATCCTTCCTTGATCATAGACAGATAGTGGGATACTGAAAAGGATTGGTCTGATTGATAACTAGGTGGGGATCCTATTATAAAGTTTTAAGTTTGAGTCTTGGATGCGATAAAAACTATATTGAGAATGGAGAACCACACAGACCAACAAAGTCGGTTATATATGGATAGCCAAGTTCCCAATGTACATTAGTCACCAGCAATGCCAATTAATACTACACACCAATAAAAAGACAATAACAAAAAATCACGTCGGTGGTGGGATTAGGGCTCTGTTTGACAAGACCTAATCGCTAGCTTATAGTTGATAAACTTATTGTACGTGTTTGGCATGACAAGCTTATAACGCTTTTTGAAACGCTACTTGAAGTAGCGTTGAGCTTATAGCTTATAGCTTATAGCATTTTACTTTTTCCCCCATTTTTACCCAGATTGTTTTAACTAAATTTCATATTTATCCTCAATTAAATGAATCTTCTCTCTCATTTTAAGCATTAATTAAAAATATTCATTTGTACCATTTTAAATTTATAAGATTTTGAATTGCAGTGCCTGTGAAGCTGATTTGTGGGGTTTTGGGGAAGGCTTGAATCTGTGTCATGATATAGGTGTCTCTAGATTGGTGGTTTAGGTCGACACTGAAGCAATTTTTCGTATTGCTTCTGGTAATGTGGCTGGGTGTGTTGTGGGATGAAACATTATTAGAGAAATCCATAAGCCCCTTCAATTGTCCCGGGAGGTTCGCTTTGTGCATGTGTATCGTGTGCATGTTAGTATTGAATGTTATCAAGTAGAGGCATTAGTTTTTGTTTGAGCAATTCCCTCCTTTAATCGGGTCTTTATTGCTTGATGATGTGGGGATTGCTACCCCCTAGGTTTGTAGTTTGTTAGTTGTTTTTAAATATCCATTATAAACTATTACGTATTGATTGATCTACTATAAATTAGTTTATCCGATATCTGATGTATTTGTTTTTTCAACAAGAGTCTAGGATACCAAACCAAGATTGGAATAAGCCGGAGGAGGACCCACCGGGAACCCCAATCCATATTCATATTCGCCATTCCTTCCTACCTTTGACTTTAACCTATCCTAGGCCTGTCCCGTGTTTATGGAATCAATGCTTTTCTTTCAAGTAGGGTCAAATTAGATCTCCAAATTTAGGAGCACTAATTAAATCGAATTCAAATATAAAAAAAATAATAATAATAGTTGACCAAAATACTCAAACCAATTTTCACCTCAAAAAGTTGAAGAAATAAAAACTTGTATAATAGTATATCATAATTTCTTTCGCAAATTTACATAAAAGTCCTTATCAACTTGTAGACGACTCTTTCATTTTGGTCCACAGAACAAGTCCTAACCGACAAGTAAAAGTTGACTTTGGTTCTTTTGAGTCTCGAAATTTCCGTTCTTTTGTCTCACCACTGTTACGGTTGCCACAATCAATCACCACGCCAACTGTAAACAGCGGTAGCACCACCGCTTAAACAAGCTGAGAAGCGACACCAGCGCCGGCTACGTTTGTTTGTGGGTGACGGTGGTCTCCCTCGTAGGTAACGATGAGCATGTTGGGATCATCTTGGGCTCTCTCCACGTGCTTCCTCGCCGGACAACCTCTTATGCTACTGCACTTGTAGTACCCACTGCCAATGCCAAATCATCAAATTAATTAATTAATTATTAATTTCAATTAAATCTTAAAATAGGAACACTTGGGGAAAGAACAAAGTTGAAAGGCATCGATTTTGATGTTTGACTTTGACGAATTAATTGAAGACGGTGAAATTAATTACCGTGGGTAGGGTGATCCTTTTATAGGTTTTTGACCGTATTTCCTCCATGAGTACTCGTCTGCCGGAATATCGGCGATCTTCGAACTTATCGCCGCCACTCGGATTGTTCGTTTCACACGGGATTTCCTGTTTAACAAAATTAATATTTGTTATGGAACGGTTTTTTTTGGCCGTATACACCCCCTTTGTGACATCTATTCACATCTCTTGTAAGCCCAATATCAAAAGGGCATAGTCCGAACATCAAAGACTCAGATCAAATCACCAGATCGGACGGTCTTGATTCGTTGGAATCAAACACACCTTACTCTATAAATACAACATTCATTGTCTCATTAATGATAAACATTATCACATTTATTATTCTCTTAAGACTACTCTACTGACTTTAGTATCGGAGTGACTTTGCAGGTACAATACCAGGATCGGACACGGCCATTGATTAAGAACATCAACCACTAACTACCTCAGACCGCCCTTTAAGGTCGGAAGTACCGTCCAGAACAATATTAATAACCACAGATTAATCAATCAATTTATATATATAAATTTGGTAACCGTTGGGTTGTTGAAGGAAAGGGATCTGAATTTAGTACCTTCTCTTGGAGCAATGGCAGTGGGCAGAGGAGGAGACTTTTCCCGATGCGGCGCCAGAGAGGGTGGCATCGTGACACCTTTTCCGGTGAGATTGAGCGAGAGGAGGTTTCCCGGAGGTGATGATGGAAAGTCCTATCTTGCCGTCGGAAACGCTGCCATCTTCGGTGATGGTGGAGAGAAAGGAAGAAGTGGTAGTTGAGATGCTCTGCGTCTCCTTGGTTAAGGTTTTAGACGGTGTTGGATTTGACTTCACTTTTAAGGGCTTAGCAAAATCATGAGCCGTTGACTGAAATTTAGGGTTTACCTTTTCCGAGTGAAATTGAGATTGAGAAGAAGAAGGTGCGCGACGAAATCGAGCGTGACCGGTACGATTCAACAAGTTGATAACCTGCTTAAACTTGGAGACAGTGAAGTCGGTGATTTCGGAGCAGTCAAGGTTGTTCAGATCCACACGGTTACGGTGATTAAACGAGGAAGAAGAAGAAGAAAGAACACGAACGAAATGTTCCATGCTTTTTAACCCAGCCGAAGCAGCTTCATTTATGGCTCTTTGTTCTTCCATCATCATTTTGGGAACAACTATCGGATCTACTACCATGTTAGAAATTAGAAAAACGACAACAACAGAGGATGTATGTGGTTTTTTGGTGTTTAGGTTTTTGTTTGGTTGGGTTTGGTTTGAGGAAGAGAAAGAAGAAGAATGGGAGGTTATAAAAGAGTGGGGGATGAGAAAGTCAAACAAGAATCGTCAATCCGAGGGTAGATATTAGTTGGACTTTATTTTTGCATGCAAATGGGTAAAGTGCTTCGCGACAAAAAATAATGTTTACTTACTGTAAAGGTCCAAAGTTGGAGTGGTGGTGGGTCCTACCACTTCTTCCTAAGAAACTCCAATTAATGTGCTAAACCAAATCTTCATACCAAAATAATATCATCACCGCAGATCTGAAGCACTATTAATTAATTAATTAATTAATTAATGTCCATTCTCTACTCTTTTATCTTTTAGTTTTTCTCCAACTCAAGCAACTACATGGTCAACGCAGTATAGCTTCCTTACGTTTGCCTTCCTTGCCACTTGACCCTCTTGCATTTTTTTAGTCATCTTTTTAAAAGGGAAATGCACAATTATATTTATTTGTTTGACAATACACAATTATATTTATTAATCTTAGTATTTTGTGCAGTTCACGCCCGAACTGACGACTTTAAAAGGTTCGGCCACACACCATTTCCTAACCGGCACGACTGTCTCTTGAAAGGCTAGGCAAGGTACTCGAAAGCCCATATTCGCCTTAAGAAGCGAGGGACCCAACGGCATTACAAACTGAGAGACTCCTCTCTTCTCTCGAAGCTCGATCCCGTCATTTGGCTCAGCCAAAGACCGAAGATAGGCAGAACATATATAAGGAATGTCCTATAATCACACCCTCATATATTTGTAACAGTCATAATGAGCATTTATCATTCATAATTACCCTTGTACTCCCCCGTCTCAAAATAATGGTCGTTGTAACTCATTTCACGCGTATTAAGAAAAGAAAATAAAGAAAGATAGATAATAGTATTTTTACCAAACTATCCTTATTAAACCTTGGGAGTGATAAATATAATAACTTGGGAGTAATGAATATTATTTTAATTAGAGGGTACAATTGGAAAAAAAACAATTAATATTGCATTGAAAATCATAAATGACAATTATTTTGGGATAACTTTTCTTTGTTAAAGCGGCTATTATTATGATACGGAGGGAGTACTATATATAACGCGCCCTTGAGGCTAATATAGGATCCACGATTTTACTCTCTACTCTCTATACTCATTCAACTATCATCTTACTCTTTTTCTAGCTAGATCTTCCCGAGGAAAATAATTAGGAACACTTTATTTTTTTTATGAGCTTCTTATATTTGATTGGTTTAGAATCTTGTCATTTTCAAGCGCATTCATGCATTTGATACACTATGTTGTTGATGTGCAAAACTAGCTACTTGGATGTTATAAACAACCACTTCATTTATATTAATAATGTGACATTTGTGGTGGGTGTTATGACTTTGGTATCCTGCTAATTAAACCGACAGGAAAATCAGCACAAAAATTTGTTGGTATTTTATTATTAGTATTATTTTTTTAGGAACAAATTGCTGGTTTATAGCTTTTTTTTTGATAACCTGCTGGTTATTATAGCTACACGGCAATAAATCAAATTAGAATATATTATTTCCCAAATTTGGTGGCTTTTCATGATTTGAATAACGACATTTTTCCGTTCCTTCCACAAGTGAAGAGGCTATTGTGCATACAAAAATAAAAATAAAAATAAAAATAAATAATCTATTAAAGAGGTCATTTCTTTTTGACTTTCATAAGCCTTGCTATTACTACCGTGTAGATACCATTAACACAGTGCATTCCACTAATAAAAGTGATCTCCTCGGAAGTTTCTCCATTTTCCTTTTTAATTTTGTCCTTTATTTACACTTGCATGGTTGACTATCTAGGTCGTGGAAACGGGAAAGAAAAAAAAAGCAAAGCAATATAGAGCTTTAATTTTTGAATTTTATCGTGGATTCCCAATACGATGAATAAAGTAAGCATATAAAAAGGGTGAAATATTAAAGACTACTCAACTGGATTCCTTTTTTTTGATGGGTCAATGCCTAATTGTGCCCAGCCACAACACCCTAGAAGAGAAACATTATCATGGCATATTTACCAAAAACTGAATGCTGGAATATTTTTGTTACTCCAATTCAACGTAATAATGGAAAAAACTATTATAACTAGTTTTACTTGCTGCAAAAGAGAGAGAGACCAACTGGTCCATTAAAAAAAACTAGTCAATGGGACCGAGGACCATGTTTTTTGGTTTAGTTTGGTAAAAAGTAGCAGATAACAATTAACAAATGAGCTAGTTAAGAGCAAATAATGTGTTTGGTAAAATTAGGAGTTAAACTAACTGATAAATATAAAATGACATAAAAGAAAATATTTATTTAATTCATGATTAAGCTGCTTGGTTTAATTTAATAAGGATAAAGAAAAAATTTAAGAAAAACAATAAGAATAAAAATGCCAAAAAAAATACTATACGCTCTCTGATCAAATGCTAGTTGAAATATTATTTGAAAAAATGTTAAACGCTAGTATTTATCAAACACATGTGTTGATCAAATTCGCTAGTTCATACTTACAGAACTTTCAAAACCGATTTTTTTTTTGTCAATGAAAAAAACCGAATCTTTATCATCAGAAAACCTAGTTAATGGGCTATTAATGTGTGCGGGTGAGGCCCAACAGAATTTCATCAAACAAAACAAAGGTTCGGTTTGACATTTATGAGGATAGTACTTGTTTTGATTTGACATCAATACAAGTGATCTTTGGTGTTTTTGGCCTTTTATTTTTGTTCCAAAACAATGGTACTTTTAAAAACCCAATGTACAATTCACCTAATTTTTTCTAATATATCCTCTATATTTATTTATCCTTTTAGAGTTCCAACGCATGAATTAATTGTCCCAAGACTATTTTACTTTAACTTCAATTATCCCAATACAACTACAAGTGGGGCATTTTAGTACTTAAACAACACAAATTAATGGTACCTTAATATGTGCCAAAAGAACCAAAGATTAGGAACGGAAGGAGTAATATTTTTATTTTTGACAAAATCAAGAGTACAAGTAAGTTTGTTCAACGTTTAATTAGTGCAACGAAGTAGTAGTTGACTTGTCCATAAAAACGTAGCTTTCCTCAATTCATGGGTTCATGGGTTGACAAGGACGATCGACCAACATCGCATGAATGAGCAACCTTGGTGGCATCATCATCCAACGGCTACAGTGTTCAGTGGTTGACCTATAGGCTACAACACAAGATTTATTTTTCAGTTCAAACACGTATGATGGATATTCAACTCCCCATGGCCCAACATCAAAGTTCTTCTTCTTAATTACTTCCTCCATTCTTAAATTTTAATTCTTTTAGAGTGTTTCACACAAATTAAAAAATCATAAATTTGTAATATCTAATTACTAAAGTACTCATTTGTAGTATTAATACCTAATTTGTATTTTATTTTTTTTGGAATTAAAGCCACACTCTAATTGGCTTCAAGAAGTCCATTAAATTGGGAATCCAAAGGTAATATTGTGAATAGTGATAATTAATTAAAGATAAAGGGTAAACTTGAAAAAATTAAGTAAATTATACATTGTTATCTCAAAATTACCAAAGTTTTGGAACAAAAAAGAGAGGCCAAAAGGACCAAAGTTTATAACGGAGGGAGTAGTGTCAATTCATACTTAGGTTAGCAACCGCAATTATACAAGGTGGAAATAACAGTGTGGTTTGACCAATAAAAAAAAACTGTGTGGTCCACTGCAGCTGAGGCCACAATTTTTCTACAATTATCTTCCCGCGTCCCCTTCATTTAGATCTGTCCATTTACTTTTCATGTTTACGTGTCCTAGTCGACATGTAGACTCTTATGTTTGGTTTGTTGTAGAATACAAAAGAAAAGAAAAGTGATAGAAAGGATAGTAAAGGTAAAGAAAGAGAAGAGCAAAGGTGATGATTTTATCATTGTTTGGAAGGGATGAAAGTATATCGATTCTTGAGGGCAATGACAAGCTCACTTGGAGCATTTTTTCCTCGTAGTGCTTCATACTGTGTCCATTAATCTTAACAAAAATACTAGCAACACTCTCTTCGTTGGAGCATGCTCTGTGAAATTTCTTAACCTATTAAGAATTGAACTCATTAAGTACTCTTATTGGGATAATATAAATTGGGTGCCCATTAATTGGAGTGGAAGGCTTAGATAGATCAAACTTTTAATTGATGCAGTAACTTCTAAAATCTTTTTCAGTTCTTTATTTGAAATTCCAACTTGTCTTATAGCTTGTGGGCAATATTTTTAAAACTGGATTAGATTTCGAATCGGCTAAACCTACGGATCATGGTTCGTTTGGTTCAACTGGTTGAATCTCGGTTGAATTGGATAATAAATAAACAAATAAAAAAGAGTATGGTTAAAGGTACTCCAAGAGTAATCTTTAATAACAATAAAACATAAAAATTAGCAAAAGTTAAATCAATCATTCTATTTAGTAGAAGCTTGACATTTTAAAGTTAAATCAATTTATTTTATGAAATATAAAAACCATGTAATTGGTATACATTGTCTTTGTAAAGAATTTTACGGTATCAAGCAATTAAAAACCATGGCATGAATAATATTTTAGGTAGATAAAACAAAGTCAAACACTTTTTAAGACATGTATATAAATTATATCCTACAATAATAATGAGGTTTTTTTTTATACCCCCACCACCTCCCTCCATATCCCCACATAACTACTTTATCCCCAAAATACCCCTCCCATAATCTCCCAAAAATTCACTTTTCAGTTATTATATCCTGGGCCCCACAAAATCTCTAATCGAATTTACCACTATGGAAGGTAAATCCGATTAGCAATAAATACGCAGTTAATACGCCACACAACAGTCAAATCGTATTTACCTATAAATAGATAAATACGATTTGACATTGTAAAATACCCCAAAAAAGGAATTTTTACGAGTGGAAATCGTATTTACGTAACTAGTACGTAAATACGATAGTTTAATTTTAGCCATCGTATTTACACGGAGGTGGGGGTGTATACGATTGGAAATCGTATTTACGTCTAGGGCACGTAAATACGATTTGTATTTATTTTTTTTCCTAATTGTTATTTTTTGTTCTATTTTCGAAACAGATATCGATCCGCAGTCAGAGTCGCAGCTGGTTCCTGTCGTTGTAGATACTACAGAGTCATTCAGTACGGACCAGGTATAATGTTTGAGTACTAAATTTTTTTTAAATTTTGATAGACATGTATTATTTTAACAACGTAACAATATTTTATTTGTAGATATTTTCTACACGGGATGATGTTGTTGAGTGGGCGAAAGCCGTTGGGAGACGTATCGATGTAGTTGTTATTATTGTCAGATCTGACTCAGGTGGAGGTAATAATTCTAGAGTTATCGGATCGAAGAGAAGAAGGTGTTTGTTCAAGTTGAGAGCTGTTCGTACCATACGTGATGGGGGTTGGCCTGTGTCGGTTAGGGGTGGTCTACACACACATTAGTTATTGACCACCCCAGTCGGGTCCACAGCTTTTGGCCGTTTGACTAAGCCGCAGAAGGCTATTATTGATGAGCATACTGCTTTGAAAGTTGCCCCGAAGGACAGTCTGATTGCTTTGAAGAAAAAATTTCGGGGAACATCACTTCTCTTCCACAAATATATAGGCAGCGTTACGCCTATCGGTCTTCTAGGAGGGGTCCTAGAACGAACATTCAAGAGCTGCTGCAATTAATTGAATCTGAAAATTATTTATGTTGGAGCAAGAAGCTTGCCCCCACCCACTGATGCGCCCACCGTGGTAAATTTATCGGATAATTCTGATGGTTGACTGACTGCCTGACATATTTCTTGTATTTATTTTTGTACCACATTTTTTGTAATTATTTATCCATATTTTTGTGTATATGTATGTGTGTGTATATATATATATATATATATATATATATATATTATATCAGTTGTTAATTTTTTTTTAAATAATTTTGTAAATCGTATTTACCTTAATACAGGGTAAATACGATTTGTTAAGTTAACAAATCGTATGTACCCCCACGAACAGGTACATACGATTTGAGTTTTATTTTTGCATTGTATTTAGCTATATACGCTTCCATTTTTTTAGAAATCGTATTTACCTCTTATACAGGTAAATACGATTAAGTAAAATTTCAGAGGGGTATTTTAGGATTTTCATTTTTTGTGGGGGTATTGAGGGAAAACGTGGGGGTACAAAAAAAAATCCCTAATAATGATGATGTGGAACATGCATAATTTTCTAAATGTTGAGGTTAATCCAAAAAAAACGAAAATGCATGAGAACCCAAACACCGCAGTACCGCAGTACCGCACACCCTATAAAGAAGCATAAGCACAACAACCTAAGCAAATTGCAAACGCATAAACACCGTAAGCTCACTCTAATAGATATAATACACTAGAAGAAATCCTATCATCTGAAAATAAAACTAGTTTCTATTTTGAGTTTGACAAATTTCAAAAGCCCAAACCAGATTCAGTTTTGAGTAGGGGTGCAGGTACCGATTGACCCAACCCAACCCGCAACTCAATGCAACCCGACCCACAAAATCCAAGTTGGTTCGGGTAAGTGGGATGGGTTGTTTTTAAAATAGGGAGACCCATAGAGTACGAGTTGGGTGGAGGGTCTGAAAATTTAGAACCCACTAAACCCAACCCATTATGATATTACGTATACTAATTTTTTTTTTGTGACTTTACATATATCAAACCATACCTGAAGTCTGGGTGCAGAGAACTATTAAAAAAAATCTCAATTTCATTCAACTAAATTTCAATTTTAAATTTATTTTCATTCTTCCTTGAAAACATGGTAAAGAGAACTTAATTTATTCTACATTGAAAATAAATTTTGATGTAAAAATTAACCAAAGTCTAGGTGCAGAGTACTCTTAAATATTTAGTTGAATGTGACTTGTAATTTCATGAAATTTCTAAAGAAAATATTTTGCTTTGTATTTGGTTTAATTAGTTGTAATAGAAGTCCAAATTAATACATGTTATTCTTTCTTTATTTGATATTTCTTGAAAAATATATTTTTCTAATGAACCAAATACCCAACCCATTACCAATCCATTTGAGATTGGGTTGGGTTGGTTTGGGTCACACGAAAACTTGGGCCTAATTTTTACGAACCCAAACTATTAGTATTTGATGGCCCATACTTCGTACAACCCCTCTACTCAGTGGACACCCCCCCCCCAAACGCATGAAAAGACCAAAATGCCATTTCATTTTTTCTGGATTCACGATGGTTCGGAGCAGCGTGCTCCGAACCAGTTCAGACAAGTGTGGTCTGAACCAATAAACAACACACAAACACCCTCTTTTTTCCCTTTCAGTTAAATTAGAAGAGGTTCAGAGCAGCGTGCTCCGAACCAGTTCGGACGAGTGTGGTCCGAACCAATAAACAACACACAAACAACCCCTTTTTTCCCTTTCTGTTAAATTAGAATAGGTTCGGAGCAGCGTGCTCCGAACCAGTTCAGACTACTGTCGTCTGAACCAGTAAATAACGCACAAAAACACCCATTTTTCTTTTTTAGTTATGTTAGAAGAGATTCGAAGCAGCGTGCTCCGAAACAGTTCGGACTAGCATGGTCCAAACCAGTAAAAACCAGTTATGTATGAAAAGGGTTATTTTGGGGATTTTGAGAGTGGGGGTATCTACTGAGTACCTAGGGGATTGTACGAAGTATGGCCCTATTTGATTGGTTGGGTTTTTAAACACATAAAAACCCACCCAACTCCCACCCCTAGTTTTGAGTTAAGATATTTTTAAAAACCAAAATCACTTTCAA
The DNA here is from genome assembly GCA_963573325.1 of Astragalus glycyphyllos. Taxonomy (NCBI): domain Eukaryota; kingdom Viridiplantae; phylum Streptophyta; class Magnoliopsida; order Fabales; family Fabaceae; genus Astragalus; species Astragalus glycyphyllos. The sequence continues at coordinate 68,025,084 of OY754308.1, forward strand.
ATATAAACATCAAAATAAATATTCATCAAAATATTATCTTAATCAAGTGGTGGTCGGAGTGGTGATCGGTAGTGGTTGAAGTGGTTGTTGACGGTGGTCAGAGTGGTGGTCGGTAGTGGTTGTAGTGGAGGTCGACGGTGGTTGAAGTGGTGGTTGGCGGTGGTACTGCTGGTAGTTGGTGGGTGGTCAGATTGATGATTCGAGGTGGTCATAGTGGTGGTTCATGGTGATTGATGGTGGTCGGAGTGGTGGCTGGTGGTGGTTAAAGGGATGGTTGATGGTGGTCGGAGTGGTGGTTGGCAGTGGGTGGAGTGGTGGTTGTTGCGCAAAAATGTGATAGTGCAAGTATACACTGTCAACAAGTAATAAAGTGAAAGTAAAGTTCGTTCCCACGAGGATTAGCACTTAAACAAAGCTTAATTTAATCAACAAATTAGTGATGGTAAAAATAAAGTAAATGACACAAATGTTTGGTAACATGCAAAATAATAAAAAGTATCAGGGTAAATAAGATCAGATATTTGGAACAAGTTGAGATGCATTCACTTTCAGTAATTTCATTAAAGTGTACAAAAATGCTATGTTACGTGCTACAGCACTAGGTGCTGCCGCAATTGCGTATTTTCTCAAATACTAGACACTAGGTTTTTTTCCTACAAGTTTATCTCTAGACCAGAAAGGAGTATTGTCCTAGGTTGCTGAAGCACCCGCAGTGTTCACCTCATGGCTTATGCCTCCCCTATCTCTAGGGTTAAGACAAGGAACAACAATATCTCTATTATGCAACATACCATGTTATCTTGTGGAGTAAATTTACAAACCATCTCTGTGAATATAAATGCTACTTAGATTAGACGGCCAATCCTAATCTAAGATGGAAATATTAAAAGCACACAAGATAAAGTACTCAACACTTAAACATAAACATTAATAACACAATAAATTCATTACATTCAGTTCTGCATCCCAACTACAAGAGTTTAGCTCATGTTGAGCTTTGATAACAAAGAAAATAACTTAAACATTAACATAAATGAAGAAGTCATACTATATCCCAAGGAGAGAGTTTACACTACAATCTTTGAACGTGAGAATAGCACCAATGATGATCAAAGGAACAAACTCCAGCTCTCCAACGTAGCTTCTTCCAAGAGATGAAGCTTCAGTGTTGCTGCAGCAATCAAAATCCAGCAATTGATCTTTTTGGTGACTTGGAGAAGGCACAAAGCTTGAGGCTATCTCTATACCTCAAATTCGGCTTAACCTAATTCTGGGAATGTGGTCCTTTATATAGAGGAGGCTAGGAATGAGAAGTAACCCTAATTGGGGAGGCGCCTTTTGTCCGTTAATGAGGGCAAAAGGTCCTTTTTGCCCAAATCCCTAGGTCATCAGCGAATATTCCATGATTGGTACGCACACCCACGCCTGATGATCACTGACAGCTGTCCTTTCCTCAATTTCCGTGTTTCCTATTGCTTTCTCTCTCATGTTGCGGATTTTTGCACTGCTGCCACATTAGATGCTGCAGCAATTAAACAAACACATTAAACCACAATTGGGCACCAAAGTGCCAATTATAACAAATTCAAGCTTACACCTTAAGCTACTCTAAACTAACATATTTCAACATTAATTACTATATTGCTTGAGAATTAACAATGATTTAAGCTTGAAATAAGAGGTAATAACAATCATATTTGATTGTTATCACACCCCCAAACTTGAACCATTGCTTGTCCTCAAGCAATGACACTTGACAGAGACAAGCACTATACCAGCAAGCAAACCAGATAGCTGAATTATTCACAAAGGCACACAAACAGAATATTAAGCTGAGCATAAAACTTTCAGATTGGTCACTCAATTGCAAACCACTGAATCGTAAGTTCCCTAAATTACTCCTGCTCAAAAGTGTGTGTGTGTGTGTGACACTTAACTCAGTTCAGAACATAGCAAGGTTCAAAATTTCACTTAACTAAAACTAGAGAGGCTTTCTTTTGAGATTGCCAAAGATGTCTCAAAACTAAGGGTAGACTAACAATTCAAGCACAGAAAGAGGGAATGAGCATGACAAAGGGCTTTGGTTTAGCAATTTAGAACTCTAGGCCAGTGCACTTATTACAACTTGACTGAAGTGCTGCAGCAACAAAGACTAAGATAGAATTCAAAAACAAACAATACTTGACACATGTGTTGCATTGCCCTTATTCTTTGACTTTATTTTTCATAGGTTTTTGCTTTTCTCTTTTTCTTTCTTTCTTTCTTTCTTTCTTTCTTTTATTTTTTAATTTTTTTAGATATGCTTGGGCAATGACAACAATTAGAACTATTTACAACATTAGTGCTTTATAACATAGCACATTACACAATATATTGATTTTAATTACTTCCTAAACTATGTGCACTTGACCTAATTCCATTCTTTCATGCTTTGCCTTAATATAGCTCAAAGAACCCCCAAACTTAGTTTCTTATGCTACCCTAAGTTTTTAGTAAGAATTTGGCAAGTCTCTAGGTCTACCAACACTAGCCTAGCTTCAGATCATTTCTAATTCACTAAGTCTTTCCTAAGTTTCATGCAAAAGTGTAAGAACAGGAGCAATAGAGTTCACTCACAAACAGGGGCACTAATCACTCAATTCTCATCATTTCATCACTAAGTTTTGCTCAACTTAACTTCTAAAATTTAAAATTTCATTCAACTAACTAATAAACATGCTAGTACAATACATAGACCATAGGTCCTCCCCCTACTTAAGACCTTGCAGTGTCCTCACTTCTCATGCATACTAAGGGGAGGCCTAACTAAGAACAAAACAGAAGCAAAACAAACAAATAACACAACTGTTGAGTGCTATCACATAACAAAAGCACTCAACAGGTTTATTCCAGTGAAAACAGTAAAAACAGAATTTAAAAGACATAAACTAAAAAGATTAAGGTGCAGAGGTCCTGATTTTGCCCTTGGGCTTTGTCTTGTGGCTGTTCCTCTTCTGGACCTCGGAGTATATGGCTTCTGTCTTTTGGTTCTTGGACTTATGATAGCATCAGAAGTTTCTGTTGCTGCAGCATCAGATTGCTGCAGCACTGGTGGTGTATCTGCAACAACACCACAACATCAGAAACACCTGCCTTCTTTTGGGCAGTCACTGATGCAGCCACAAGCTCAAGAGCCTCTCTTGCAATTCTCTCAGCCTCCACTCTTCTCTGCTATTCTGCTCTCTGCTGCTCTTCAATTGCTGCAGCATCAGAAGCTGCAGCATCAGCAATGCCCTTGACCACAGCAGCAATAGTGGCATCAGTCTGCGCATCTTCTTTCTCAGTCACCTTAGCAGCATCCATCTCTTCTTCCTCATGTACCTCATCAAGCTTCCTTTTCCTTGCCATTCTCTTTGACCTTTGCCTCTTGGATGGAGTAACAGCAGCAACTTCATCATTACTAGCAGCCTCAGCTGCTGCAGCAGGTGAATTGGCAGCATTGGCTGGCACTGATTCAGGTTCTTTTTCTTGGGGTGGATTTGTGGTGGTCATGGGTGGATTTTCTGGTTGATTTTATTGCTGGGGAGTGGATTGGTTTAGTGTTTCAGTGGTGGTTGGGTTGACAGGGGTTAGGATGGGTTGAGATGTGGAGGTGGAAGGTATGTTGGTAGTTTTAGTGATGTTGTGGGTTGGTGGTTGATCAATTTCTATATCAATGAGATCATCCCAATCAGGTTCACTGTCATTCTTTTTGTTGCTTCCATCATCAGCCACAGAATCATCATCTTCACTGTCATCCTCCCTATTCAATTGAGCCATTATTTCTTTGTTCTCCTGCTTCTCCCCTTCACTGAGGGATTCTCCGTCTTTAGTTTCAAGCAGGTCTTCCTCTTCTTCTCCAACCTTCCTCTTGCCTTTCTCCACTTCCCTTCTCTTCTTTTTCTTTTCAATAACTCTTTCTTCTTCTCCATCGTCCACACCAGCTTCATCAAACAATGTTGCATCAATCACTTCTTCATCTAGCACCCACTCTGGAAAAATAGGCGCTTCTACTCCTGCAATCTCCTTCATATTGGTTGCAAACACAGCAGTCAACCATTCTTGTTGCTTCCTCATAAACTCCCAAACAGAGCGTTGCTGCAGCATGGTGGAATCACCATATGCTGCAGCATCTTTTGGCTTTGCCTTCAGAACAGTTGGGAAAGCAGCAAGAGGATACCCCTTCTTCTCTCCTTTGATTTCTATGCCAGCTTTAATGCACAGATCAGTTATTAGACAGGGAAAGAACAAATACCCAGCAGTTTTTCCATGGCACACAAGAATCTCCCTGCAGATCAGCCTCCCTACATCCACATCCTTGCCTCCCAATATGACATCCAGGAGCATCATTCTTTCTTTCTCCACATTGGTTGTGTGGGATGTAGGCAGAAGAGAATGCTTGATGAAATTGAACCAGACCATGGCATCGTGGTTGAGACTACTTCTCTTGACTTTGAACTCATTTGCACTGTAGGGTTCCCAAGGTGTTCCAGGAATGGTGATTGCTTTCTTGACAGACTTCATTTCTCTCTTTCCCCATTTGACGAAGTTCTTTGCAAAGGTTAAGCCATGGTAGCCTAAACCCAAGCATTCGTTAATTTCCATTGAGTCAAATTTTACATGCACTCCTCTGACTTCAGAAATAAATTGGGGCTTGCTGTTTTTCTGGGATACAATTCTTGCATAAAATTTGCGCACAACAGAGGGGAAGAATAATGATGGGTGCTGCACCAATTGCTCCCACCCCAGTGCTTTCACAGTGGAAGTGAACGCAACATGGGCGTTTTGCAGCACAAAACCCCTTTCTGCCCAGAAATTCATGAACTGAAACTTCTCTGGAGTTGCAACATCAGTTTCTTTGGCATTCTTGCGACGGACTTGGCTTGATTCCCCATGCCCAGTGGTTGATTGGCGTTTCCCAGAGGATTTGGTAGCACTCATCTTAGTTATTGTCATTGTTAACAGATTGAATTGCGAAGGGGAATGGAGAGTGAATTAGGATTGCTTTGAATGGAGAGGTTACTGTTTGAGAATTAGGGATTCAGTGTTCACTTGCAATTGAATTGTGATGGTGGAAGGGATGAGAGTGGGTGGTTATAAGGATTAGGGAGAGACGATTTTGGCAATTTGCTAATCTCAATTAATGAGATAGTCGTTGAGATTAGGGTGAGGTGTATGGTGGAGGGTTAATAATGGGACGGTTAAGTGACTAAAAAGACGAGCCCCTGACAACGCATCAGATGCATGAATAACTGCCATTATTTTATTTTTTTTCCTCAACTGCCATTCACTGCTGCAGCAATGTTGCTGGAAGCAATGCTGCAGCAACAACTGCTGTCACACCCTCAAACTTCAAATTGCTCAGAATTAATTCCTGCAAAACAAACTCCAAAATAAACAAAAACAACTAATTTGTTAGATTAAAAACCCTGGGCTACCTCCCAATAGCGCTTAGTTTAAGAGTCCTCAGCCTGACTTCCTTCAAAGATCATGGATTCTTGAATTTAGTGGTGAATTTGCTCCTCACCACTGATTCTCCATAGTATTTCTTCACCCTTTGGCCATTATCCTTGAAGGTTTGATTTCTTACATCATCATACAAGTCCACAGCTCCATGAGGGTACACCTTCATCAATTTGAATGGCCCAGACCACCTAGACTTGAGCTTTCCAGGAAGTAGCTTGAGTCTTGAATTGAACAAAAGAACTTGATCACCTTCAACTAATTCCCTTTTCTGAATCTTCTTATCATGCCAAGCCTTGGTCTTTGCCTTATACAATCCAGAACTTTCATATGCAAAGTGCCTCATTTCTTCCAATTCATTCAGTTGCAATAGCCTAGCTTCCCCTGCCTTTGTATGATCAAAATTGAGCTTTTTGATTGCCTAATGGGATTTGTATTGAAGCTCCAAAGGCAGGTGGCAAGCTTTGCCATAAACAAGTCTATAGGGGGACATTCCCAAAGGAGTCTTGTAAGCAGTTCTATAAGCCCATAAAGCATCATCAAGATGATTTGACCACTCCTTTCTGGTAGGCCCTACCATTTTCTCCAACATTCTTTTGATCTCTCTATTGGATAACTCTGCCTGACCACTAGTTTGAGGATGATATGCAGTTGCAATCTTGTGCTTAACCCCATACTTGGCCAAGAGATTTTCTATCAATTTGTTGCAAAAATGAGATCCTTCATCACTGATTATTGCTCTTGGAGTCCCAAACCTTGTAAAGATGTTTCTTAGTAAGAACTTGCTGACAGATTTTGCATCATTGTTAGGTAAAGTCACTGCTTTAACCCACTTTGATACATAATCTACAGCAACAAGGATGTAAGAGTTGCCAAAAGAAGGGGAAAAGGTCCGATGAAGTCCATACCCCAAACATCAAAGAGTTCAACCTCTAAGATGTTTGACAATGGCATTTCATTCCTATTTGAAATGTTTCCACTTCTTTGACAACTATCACATTTTCTAATCAACTCATGAGCATCTTTGAAAATTGTAGGCCAAAAGTAACCAGATTGAAGCACTTTTGCTGCTGTCCTCATACCCCCAAAGTGTCCTCCATATGCTGCAGCATGACATTGCTGCAGCACCTCTTGTTGTTCTTCATCAGTCACACATCTCCTTAGTAACTGATCAGGGCACTTTTTGTATAAGAATGGTTCATCCCAAAAATACTGTTTGACATTGTGGAAGAACCTCTTCTTCTGTTGGTAATTCAGATCACATGGTATCACTTTGCTGACTAGAAAGTTGACAATGTCTGCATGCCAAGGTGCTGCAGCATCTGCTGCTGCAGCCTCAACTGCTAACAATTGCTCATCAGGGAAGTTTTCCTTGATTTCTCCAAAATTATTACATGCATTGTCACCTTCCAATCTAGACAAATGATCAGCAACTTGGTTCTCCACCTCCTTTTTATCTTTAATTTCAAGATCAAATTCTTGGAGGAGGAGAACCCATCTTATTAGCCTAGGTTTTGCATCTTTCTTAGCAATCAAATACTTAATGGCAGAATGATCAGTGAAAACAATTACTTTTGTGCCAACTAAGTATGATCTAAATTTATCAAATGCAAAAACCACAGCTAATAATTCTTTTTTAGTGGTAGTGTAATTCAATTGAGCATCAATAAGTGTTTTGCTAGCATAATAAATAGAATGAAAGACTTTTCCATACCTTTGGCCAAGGACAGCACCTATGGCATAATCACTAGCGTCACACATGAGCTCTAAAGGCTTGCTCCAATCAGGAGTTACTATCACTGGAGCACTAACTAGAGCATTCTGCAGTTTCTGGAATGCTGCAGCACATGATTCATCAAATACAAATGGAGTGTCATGCTGCAGCAATTGACATAGTGGCTTTGAAATTTTGGAGAAGTCCTTAATGAATCTTCTATAGAAACCAGCATGTCCCAGGAAACTTCTAACACCCTTGACATTTGTTGGAGGATGCATCTTCTCAATTACCTCAACCTTGGCCTTGTCAACCTCATGCAATTCCCTTCTTTGAAATCTTGTGTCCTAACACAATACCCTATTGGACCATGAAGTGGCATTTCTCCCAATTCAAGACCAAGTTGGTTTCTTCACATCTATCAAGAATCTCTTCTAAGTTATCAAGGCATAATTGGAATGTTTCCCCAAAGACAGAGAAATCATCCATAAACACCTCCATAGATTTTTCAATAAATTCAGAAAAGATTGACATCATACACCTTTGAAATGTTGCTAGTGCATTGCACAACCAAAATGGCATTCTCCTAAAAGCAAAAGTACCATAAGGACAAGTGAAAGTAGTCTTTTGTTGATCTTCAGGTACTATGGCTATTTGATTGTAGCCAGAGTAACCATCCAAAAAGCAATAGAACTCCTTGCCGGCTAGTCTATCAAGCATTTGGTCTATGAATGGTAAAGGGAAGTGATATTTTCTTGTAGCCTTGTTGAGTTTTCTATAATCCATGCAAATCCTCCAACCAGTGACTGTTCTTGTAGGAATTAGCTCATTTTTCTCATTAGCTACCACTGTGACCCCTCCTTTCTTTGGAACACATTAATTGCACAGGGCTCACCCATGCACTATCTGATATAGGATACACAATGCCAGCATCAAGCCACTTTATAATTTCCTTTTTCACATCTTCTTTCATGATGGGATTTAGTCTCCTCTGGCCTTCACTACTGTTTTTAGCATTTTCATCAAGAATGATCCTATGCATGCAGATGGTAGGACTAATCCCTTTTATATCAGCCATTTGCCACCCAATTGCCTTCATATGCCTCTTTAGGGTAGTAATGAGATCATGCTCTTGACTTTTGGATAGGTCAGAAGCAATGATCACAGGCAATGTATCATTTTCCCCTAAATAGGCATATTTCAGGTGCTTGGGTAACTCTTTAAGTTCAAGCACGGGAGATTTTTCAATAGAAGGCACATTCTGTTTGAGATTAGAATCCTCTAGATCAAGGGATTCATATTGCCTACTCCATAGCTCTTTCACCTCAGCCTCCTTGTGCACAATACCTTCTTTCACAAGTTCACTTTTATCAACTTCAGCAATAGCCTTCACCAAATGATCATTCTACTTGTGGAAGTGTTTCTGAACCACAGAATCAATAGACATCACAAAGGAACACTCCTCAGTTCCTTGATCAGGAAACTTGAGAGCATTCATCACATTGAACTTGATTTCTTGATCATTGACTCTCATAGTCAATTCTCCTTTTTGCACATCAATTAGAGTCTTTCCAGTAGCCAAGAAAGGTCTTCCAAGAATTATAGGCACTTCCTTATCTGCATCAAAATCTAAAATCACAAAGTCAGCAGGAAATACAAATTTATCTACCTTTATCAAGACATCTTCAATGATTCCTTCTAGGTATGCAATGGATCTATCTGCAAGTTGGAGAGAAACAGTTGTTGGTCTGGCAACCCCTATACCCAACTGAGTGAACACAGACTTAGGCATCAAATTGATGCTTGCACCTAAGTCACAAAGAGCTCTGCCAGTATAAGTTTCACCAATTGAACATGGAATAGTGAAACTACCTGGATCCTTCAACTTGCTTGGAAGCTTGCTTTGCATGATCATACTACACTCTTCTGACATAGCTACTGTTTCAAATTCTCCTAGTCTCTTCCTCTTGGATAGCACATCCTTCATGAATTTTGCATAATTGGGCATTTGTTGAAGTGCTTCAGCCAAAGGAACATTGATGTGAAGTTGTTTTAGCACCTCTAGAAATTTGCCAAATTGCTTGTCTTGTTGTGCCTTCTTCAACCTTTGAGGAAAAGGTGGAGATGGAACAGGTTGATCAGCAACTGGTGATGGAACTGGTGCAGCATTAGATGCTGCAGCATCAACTGTGACTGCATCTGTTGCCTTCTTTTTCTCATTTTTCTGATTTTTTTGGTTTTTGTTGGTGCCATCACTAGGATCAGTAGATGGTCCATTCAAGTCCTTCCCACTCCTTAAAGATATAGCCTTGACTTGTTCCTTCCCCTTAGAAGATGATGGTTCAGTAGTGGATGGTAATGATCCACTAGGTCTTTGGGTAAGAGCAGTGGCTATTTGGCCAATTTGATTCTCCAAGTTCTTGATTGCAGCCTCTTGAGTTTGATATTGAGTTTTTGTTTCATTCATGAAGGCCTTGAGCATGGTCTCCATAGAGTTTTCAACTACTGGTGCTGCTGGGTTGAGCAGGGACTCCTGGTGGTGTTGTAGGAGCTGTAGCAGGTGTTGCATTGTTGCTCCATTTGAAATTAGGATGGTTCTTCCACCCAGGATTGTAGGTACGAGAATATGGATTATTGTTCTTGTCATATCCCACATAGTTGACTGAAATAGGGTTTGCAGGGCATTCTTCATACAAATGGCCTCCTCCACAGTACACACAACTAGCAGAACCCACTGGTACTTGTTCAATTGCTGCTACTTTAGTCTCTGGTACAGATTCAGTTGCTGCAGCAGGTGTTGCACTCATATTTTTGATCATGTTAGACAAGGATGCAACCTGAGCAGATAAAGCAGTAACTTCACTCACTTCATGCATACCAGCAACTTTCTTCTGAGCACTAACCCTGGCTGTTGGCCATTGATAACTGTTTGCAGCAATAGTTTCAATAAGATCATAAGCATCTTGGTAAGAGCCATTTAGCAAGACTCCACCAGAAGAAGCATCAAGCATCAGTCTAGTTTGAGGTTCCAAACCATTATAAAAAGTTTCCATTTGAACAACCACAGGCAACCCATTATATGGACATTTTCTTAACAATTCTTTGAATCTTTCCCATGCTTCAAACAACGTTTCAAATTCAGTTTGTCTAAAAGATGTAATTTCAGTTCTCATCCTGGCATTCTTGATAGGTGGAAAGTATTTTGTCATAAATTTCTCAGCCATCTCATTCCAAGTAGTGATAGAGTTAGGTTCCAAGGAATTTAACCAAACCTTAGCTCTATCCTTCAAGGAATAAGGGAAAAGTTTAAGTTTAAAAGCATCATCACTCACACCAGGGAGAATGAAATTACTAAAAACTTCTACAAATTGTTTTAAATGCAAATGTGGGTCCTCAGTAGGTCCTCCACCAAATTGTCCTATTGTTTGAAGCATTTGAAACATCATAGGCTTAAATTCAAAATGAGTTGTGGCAAGTTCAGGCCTTACTATGCTAGTTTGCATAGTGTGAGGGTCAAATATTGCATAATCCCTCATAGGTCTGTCCCTGTCATTAGCCATGCCTATGACTGTTTCATTCAAAACTTGTCTTACATGTTCAGGGTCCTCACGGTGTTCAGTGGCAACTATAGTATGTCTGTCAGAACCATGGTTGCTAGGAGGTGATGTTCCCCCATGATTAGAAGGTGGTGGTATAGCCATATTGACAGCTCTGCCCAATGAAATAAGTCCTGAGTGATCTTGATCCCTTCTCAAAGCCCTAAACAATCTTTCTATTTCAGGATGAAGTTGAAATTCTGATGAATTGCGTCTGTGCATATGCTGCAGCAGCAGTTGCTGTAGCAATTCTAATACTGAACAAACAGAAACAGAGCACAAAAATCAGCAACAAAAATCACTAGTTTGCCAATTAATTAAACAGTGTTTTAAGCTATTTAATCCCCGGCAACGACGCCAAAAACTTGTTGCGCAAAAACGTGATAGTGCAAGTATACACTGTCAACAAGTAATAAAGTGAAAGTAAAGTTCGTTCCCACGAGGATTAGCACTTACACAAAGCTTAATTTAATCAACAAATTAGTGATGGTAAAAATAAAGTAAATGACACAAATGTTTGATAACATGCAAAATAATAAAAAGTATCAGGGTAAATAAGGTCAGATATTTGGAACAAGTTGAGATGCATTCACTTTCAGTAATTTCATTAAAGTGTTCAAAAATGTTATGTTAAGTGCTGCCGCAATTGCATATTTTCTCAAATACTAGACACTAGGTTTTTTTCCTACTAGTTTATCTCTAGACCAGAAAGGAGTATTGTCCTAGGCTGCTGAAGCACCCGCAGTGTTCACCTCATGGCTTATGCCTCCCGTATCTCTAGGGTTAAGACAACGAACGACAATATCTCTATTATGCAACATACCATGTTATCTTGTGGGGTAAATTTACAAACCATCTCTGTGAATATAAATGCTACTTAGATTAGACGGCCAATCCTAATCTAAGATGGAAATATTAAAAGCACACAAGATAAAGTACTCAACACTTAAACATAAACATTAATAACACAATAAATTCATTACATTCAGTTCTGCATCCCAACTACAAGAGTTTAGCTCATGTTGAGCTTTGACAACAAAGAAAATAACTTAAACATTAACATAAATGAAGAAGTCATACTAAATCCCAAGGAGAGAGTTTACACTACAATCTTTGAACGTGAGAATAGCTCCAATGAAGATCAAAGGAACAAACTCCAACTCTCCAACGTAGCTTCTTCCAAGAGATGAAGCTTCAGTGTTGCTGCAGCAATCAAAATCCAGCAATTGATCTTTTTGGTGACTTGGAGAAGGCACGAAGCTTGAGGCTATTTCTATACCTCAATTTCGGCTTAACCTAATTTTGGGAATGTGGTCCTTTATATAGAGGAGGCTAGGGATGAGAGGTAACCCTAATTGGGGAGGCGCCTTTTGTCATTTAATGAGGGCAAAAGGTCCTTTTTGCCCAAATCCCTAGGTCATCAGCGAATATTCCATGATTGGTACGCACCGACAGCTGTCCTTTCCTCAATTTCCGTGTTTCCAATAGCTTTCTCTCTCATGTTGCGCATTTTTGCACTGTTGCCACATTAGATGCTGCAGCAATTAAACAAACACATTAAACCAGAATTGGGCACCAAAGTGCCAATTATAACAAATTCAAGCTTACACCTTAAGCTACTCTAAACTAACATATTTACAACATTAATTACTATATTGCTTGAGAATTAAAAATGATTTAAGCTTGAAATAAGAGGTAATAACAATCATATTTGATTGTTATCAGTGGTCGGCGGTGGTTGAAGTGGTGGTTGGCGGTGGTCGGAGTGCTAGTTGGTGGTGGTCAGATTGATGATCACAGGTGGTCATAGTGGTGGTCGGATTGATGGTCAGAATGGTGGTTAGTGGTAGTCAAAGTGGTGGTTGACAGTGGTCAAAGTGGTAGCCGGTGGTGGTTGGATTGGTGGTTGGCGGTGGTTGAAGTAGTGGTTGATGGTGGCAGAGTTATGGTCAACGATGGCCAGAGTGATGATTGGTGGTGGTGGTTAGCAGTGGTCAGAGTGGTAGTTAGTGATGGTCAGATTGATGATTAGAGGTGGTATGAGTGATAGTCAGAGTGGTTGTTGGTGGCGGTAGAAGTGGTAGTTTACGGTGGCTGGAGTGGTGTTCGGCAAGGGCTAGTGGTGGTCGGAGTTGGAGTTGGAGTTGGTAGTCAGAGTGGTAGTCGGCGACCATTGGTCCTGTTAGCCTTAAAACAAAAACAGAAATTATAAAATCTATTTTTTTGGTTTTGAGTTTTGAAGAAATACTGTTTTGAAATTAACAAAAAAATCAACACAACTATTTTACTAGAACATGTTTTGGTTTTGAAATTGACTTTCAAAACCAAAAACTACTTGCAATCACCCCGAACGGGCCCTTAGATATGTGTTGTAGATATTAATCCTCAAAATTAAAAGATTCTATGTATTTTTTTTGTAAAGATATCCAATATGGAAGAACCAAAAGAAGAATCGGAGATCTCACCGGAAGCAAAGCAATCAAAGACCGGAGCCACACCAGGCATCGTTTCTTTAGGGTATATTTGGGAGGAGGTATTAGGAGGGGAGGGGAGGGGAGGGGGTTTTGGAAAGTTTAATCTTTATTCTAATATATATTTGAGATTTTAAAAAAATTAAAAGAATAATATGATAAATAACAATGTCATTTTCAATCATACTTCATTTACTTTAGAATATTTTATAGCATCCTCAATTTAGAATTGAAAAATATGTCATCCCTTCCCCTCCAAAAAAACCCCTCTCAAACATACCTTGGGATTTCATACTTCTAAAATCATGCAGAGAATAGGGGAAAACATCAAAACACTATTAAAAATTGCTTCAACCTGGACTCTTTGGCCTCACAAAATTTCCCTCGGTTCAACCGTTGTAAGTTGGCTCAAACTCCAACAGACCGCGGGTTATTGGGGGAAGACATGACCGTAGACACAACCAGTTCCCGGTCCAATCGATTCAACAGGTCGCTTCAGTTTGACCAACATTGCATGTGGATGGTAAGGAGTAGCTATAGAATGACACCATATTGCTAAGAGATTTTCAAATTGTTTATATTAAAAATTAGTGCCACCAAAGAGTTGACCTAGAGCCGATCTCCGAGCTCTATAGGTAAAGCTCAATTTTGGTAACGGCCTCGAACCTAAGAATCAGATTGATTTGCTACCTCAGTCTTCTGGAAGGTCCATGCAACAGAAAAGCACGACAAGATCTCTACCAAATATTCATGAAGGTAGCATCTCAACTAATCAATATGTATCAATATTTTTTCTTAATGAGTTGTGCTTGATCTTATCGAGCTCAACTAGACGTACCCAACTCAATATCTTATCCCTAGAAGTTTATTAGTTCCTCCGTTTCAAAAATACAAGTATCTGGATTAAAACTAGTCCAAATACATATACTTTTGATGCTTATATTTTAGGACTGAGGAGTAATATTTTTAGAGAGGTTAACCGTTATGCTAACGTCTTAGCTAATTTAGACTGCCTACTCGTGGAGTCATTGCAAATTCATGAGTGGTGTCCTTCATTTGTTGGACCTAAGTTGCTCTCTCATTTTGTGGATTTCTACCCATTGCATTTTTAGATAGCTGCTTTTCGTTTTTTGAAACTATGCTCCGCTTATCACCAATAGACTAACTCCCTACTATCAATCAATCAATCAATCAAGTTGTTAACTATTTCTATTTTTATTTTTTTTAATTTTGGCAAAGATAAATAAAATTGTTTACCTTTAATTTTTGAAAACAAAGAAATAGTTTTTAAAAACAGTATTCAAGTTGGGCCTAAATCTCTCCCCAAAAAGAGAAAATCCAATGTACCAAAATTTATACAGTCCCATTTTTTTCTCCACCACCAGACACACCCCCACAAAAATTATTTATCTCAATTTTACCCCTTAAAAATATAAAACTTAATTATGTATTTTAAGGATAGATCCCTTTTGCAAAAAAATTGGAAACGAATTTACAGATAAATCTGTTTTGTAATTTTTCAAAACGGATTTATCTATTAGTTATATAAATCTGGTTTTGAAAAATTGCAAAAGAGATTTATCTTTTTAATAGATAAATCTGTTTTTCAATTTTTCAAAACAGATTTATCCATTAAATAGATATGGATTTATCTACTAAACAAATTTATCTATTTTTTTTTAAAAAATAATAAAATAGATATGGATACGGGTGATCTTTTGGTTCCGTCTAGTGTGTAGATATTCGTTTACTATTTTTTATCTATTAGTTTACTATTTTTTATTAATTTTGTATCTATTAGTTTACTATTTTTTATTAATTTTTTTTCATAATCTCCAAAAAATCAAAAAAAAATTGCATAACCTTCTTTTGATTTTCTTAGAATTTTAGTGGTATTTTTATAATTTTAAAATTAGTTTTGATTCTTTAACAGATTTTTAGTGGTGTTTTTATAAGATTTTTTAAAAAATTTAAATAAAATAATTTTTTTAATACAAAACGGATTTATCATTTTAGTAGATAATTCCGGTTTTAAAATTTTTAAAACGGGCTTATCTATTAAAATGATAAATCCATTTTGCATTTTTTAAAACCGAATTTATATAAATCCGATTTTGTAAAAAAGAAATGCAAAACGAATTTATCATTTTAATAGATAAATTCGTTTTGTATTTTCTTTCTATGGGTATTCCTACAGCCTATAGGGAAAAACAACAAACAACCACTAAATTAATAAATCTTGACAAAAGAGAAAACACTAACAAATTAATAGATGGTGAGTAGGCTGCCTTTGGAAAGTATGGATAACTCACCCTACCTATTCACTCAAATTAATACATGTATCTCACTAACTTATCTATATCTATAACATTTGACAATGCATTTCAATTAATGCATTGCCAAATGGCATCCTAATAGCAATTTTGTATTAATTAACAACACAAGGTCTCACTAAAAATTTAAATTATTTCTGTTTTATTGTTGAATAAAAAAAATTTAATAATTCAAATTCAGATTTATATTACTCACAACTATGTTTGGAATATTGAAAATATGTTACGGAATAATATATATATATATATATATATATATATATATATTTGTCAACAACTAAAAAACTAAAAATAAATAAAATGTATATAAAAAATTTATTTCCCACATAGTGAAATTTATAAAAAAATTACTATGCATTAATATATATATATATATATATATATATATAACATACAAATAAATAAAACATAAACATGTTTTATGTATTTGCATTCAATTTTCAAAAAAAAAAATAGCATCATTTCAAATTTCTGATTTGTACGGTAAAGACAACATTTTGAAAGTAATAAATCACACTAATGTAAATAGCAACATTTTAATTTTCAAATTTGAAAATAATGAGTAGGATGAAGCATTGTGATCTGATCAGATTAACCACCCCATAATTTCGTACCTGTCCAAATAAATAAAACAGAAATGTAACAAATAATTTGTTTTAATATATATTCAATCCGTAACCAAAAATATATATATTCAATCCAACCACGTGTATCTAAATTCAAAGATGTCGTTCATTCATTTGTTTTAATAATACATTCATTAATATTCTATTTAAAGAATATCACAGATGTCGTTCATTGATTGGCCATTTCTATTGCCATATCACACAAATTTTGAGTTGTCACATTATTATTGCCTAAATGAATCTGGCTTGAAAATAAAGAAAATCATTTTATTTACATTAAATCCTATTTACCTGTGACAGTTTTTTCAAAAGGAAACGGATGATTTTTCGGAGAGCCAATAAGAAAATAAAGATTCAAATAATCATTTACTTAACTGTCATTACTACACAATTATGAAATTGAAATTGAAATCAAATAAAAAATTAAAACATAACAATAAATGTGATGAAACAAAGGGCTCATTACAATATAACAAGCCATAAACGTGCATATTTGAATCCTTTCATTTGTTTTATCTGCTTCTTCTTCTTTTAGCCTTCCGTTTTGATATTTGTTTGCAAAATGAGAGAATGCATTTCGACCATTATATTGGTCATGCCGACATTCAAGTCAGATATTCTTGTCGGGAGCTTGACTACTTTAACTTCTATTTATTTATCTTCTTCTTATTTCTACTATTATTTTTTCTGATTTTCTACCATTCTCAAATTCTACTGCCTTTAAAAAAAGTTGATTTAGTGTGCAGGGAAAGAGAAAAGTGATTGGTGAACCCTTTGATAAGGCCACTCCTATGATGTAGAGAATAATGAATAGAGGGTGTTCCTCAAGGTATAGGGAACACAAGCAAGCCCTTTTTTATTCTTTACTGTCTTTTTTAAGGTTAGGAAATAAAGTTTGATTTAGTTAAATCATAATTTGTATTTTAATGATTGACTTTTGGATGTAATTTCTTTTAGTCGTTAGTGATAATATGAACTCAACTTGAGGTGAGATATTTCTTTATATTTTGTTGCACTCTCTATCGTTCTTTCAATGAAAGTTTATTCTTTTAATATTTTTTATTGTGTGTATTTTAATTTTTGGGATTTTCTTTCTCAATTGTACTTGAATATTTGATCCAGTAGTTGGAGGAAGAGAATGAGTGATTATTATATGAATTGTGATGTTGTAATGTTGCATTTCAGTCTTGAGAGATCACCCCATCAAATGTTTTTTGTTGGATATGTTAACATATATGATCATACCTACAATGTCAGACAATATATAGAAACATGAGTTTTTAAATTAACAAAACAGGTAGTAGTGAATAATCCAAGTCATGAAATTGACCTTGATGAAGAGGACAAGATATTCCATGGAGTTTCACCAAAATTTGGAGAACATTGAGTATCATTGTTGCATCTTTTCAATAAATAAAATATTTTATGTTAATGTTATGCTTGGATTTAAGTGTTATTATTGGGCTTTGCTCCCTTAGGTTGTTTCCATATTGTAAGCTTGATATATGATAATGTGTCTCATCGTTGGCTCGGTTCATGTCAAGTCAATAAACTAGCCTTTTTACCTTGGCCCAACATGTTCATCGTAATTCCCGAATGCTTTGGTTTTGAGCAAACTGTAAAAGCAATTCTACTTTCCTGTGTTCTTCAAAAGGATACATTTTACAAATTTATAAAAATTATTATTTTCTATATATTTCATCTTAATGCATCTTGGCAAATTAAGAAGGACTCAACTTGAATAAGGAATGGTAGTTTCATCTTTCAGTAAAAGTTTATTCTCATGTCATATTTGCATATGCTGTTATTTTTAATAAGGATTTTTGCAAAGACCCATTTTCTAATTTTAAAATTTCCTTCTTATTGGTTGGTCCACTAATGTGAATGATAAATTGTTTTGCAGAAAATCCAACCAAGCTAGCTGAAAAGATTTGTATTGCAGGCAATCTTATTAGAGAGTTTACAATTTGGCATGATAATGACTCATAGCCCATTTAGTTTGACTACCATTCCTTATATTAAGCAAAATATCTTTGCAGGTCAGAAATTATTCATGCATCTTCCCACTTTGACAGCATAAAAACTGGGCATTCCTGCTTCCCTAGAAGCTTCTCCTCCACCACAATGCGGCCAACAAACATCTCCAGCGAGAAATCAATATCTTCCTCCACCATCGGTGCTTCGTCTTCAGTTGTATTCCTCTTAGTGCTATCTTCACCCGTCACGGTGTCCCTGAAGGAACGATTGGTGCTAGGGTTCCGTTGATCTGGTTCTTCCTCAACAATATCACCATAAAAATTTGGTGATGAAGAATCATTGGAAAAAGGTTGATCGCCTCCTTTGATCTTCTTCAGGCTTCTCTTCTTATGGATTGCCTCCGGTCGTGGTGCGACGGCTTCCACCGCCGCCTCCATCACGAGAGGGTGGTTCCAAGGCTGGAACGATGAGTTCTTGCGACGTCTTCTTGGAGCTTCTTGGAGCTGAGTGATTCTATGATGTTATTTTTATGTTTTAGTAAGCTTTGAGTGCATGAAATTAGACAACATATATAGAATCAATTGGCGTGGATCTTATAAAATGTAACTTATCTTTTTGAAATTTAATATCATTTTTGAGGTTCAATTTCTTTGTCTTGCTAACATTATTTTTCCACAGGGAGAGAGAGGAAGAAAGAGGATGCAAGTGCATATAAATTGAAATTTGTATGAGACAAAACAATTATAATATACATAAGTGGTGTGACATGTGTTTAGAAATCAACACGTAGGAGACAAGACAAGTGCTACCAAGTGATTCAGGACTCCCATTTAAATTCCGAAGGTGCCAATTTCTATTGACCCTCTGCTTTGCCATGACTATTAATAAGAGTCAGGGGTAGTCACTGTCGCATGTTGGTGTATATTTGGAAAAACCAGTTTTCACACATAGAACTATATGTGGCTCTTTCTAGGGTGAAGTCAAGAGAAGGATTCGTGTGTTGATATTGGACGATGAACAAAAAGTTTGTACGTCTACAACCAATGTTGTATATTGTGAGATTTTGATAATGTATAGATTTTCGTCATTCACGACTACCTCATTGTTTGGTAATTTCAGTTGACTAAGTTTTAAATATAATATTCTATTTATTTCCATCACTTAATTCTATCAAGTATCACAATCAACACTTGTTTATTTTCATATGTGTATCAATCACATAATCCTATCAATTTGAGTGAATCCGTATTGGCAAATTGGAAAATGCAACAAATTAGACAACATCACACTATATAAGTTTCAACCATTATCACACAATACATACCTCAATAAGTTTCATTTGTTTTAACAAAGTTAGGGACTAAATTGACCAACCACAACACATTTGAAGACCAAAATTGACTGCTAAAACGAAATTTCGATATATGTAATTTATATACACTCGAACTCACCGATATGATTTCACATATGCAGGAAACAAAAACACTTTTTACCTAAAAAAACAACCAAAATTGAAATCAAACCCAAAAACAAAAATTTATAAAAATTACATAATGGACATTAGTTACACATAATTATATATTTATACATATCATAATTAGTTACATAAAGTCACTTAATTAGTTATACATAATTTATTAATTTTCAATAAATTGGTATAGATTATTCCCCGTGCAGGGCACGGGTAGGAATACTAGTTATAACTCAATTTAAGCGTACAAATATATTTTAATTGACATTGTCTTCACAAGTCAATCATGTTGCTAAGTAGAATTTATCTTTTAGGTGAGACCTAAGTTGTCTTTGGAAAAATATGGATAACTTACTCAATTTCACTTGTATTTACTCAAAATTTGATATATATATATATATATATATATATATATATATATATATATATATATACACACACGTGATGTAAACGTACAAACACAATTGTTTTTGGAAAAATATAGATAACTTACACAATCTCATTTGTATTTACTCAAAACTTGATACATATACCCACTAATTTAATATCAATTAACGGATGTAAATGTATAAATATATTTTAATTGACAGAGATATTAGATTACACGTAGCTGATTTTACTAGTGTCGCATCATATTAGATAAATTACCCGCATCTTTCAAATGGTAAGCTAGAATTTAACTTAACATATTAGCTTTAAAAAAGAAAGCTTAAATATGTTTTAAGCCCCTGTAAATATGGGGTGTTTTGGTTTAAGCCCCTGCAAATTTTTTATTTATTTATAAGCCCTTGCAAAATGACACGTTTTGTTTTAAGCCCTTCTGTTAGCAAACTGTTAGTGAGACGTTAAAAATCTCTGCCACGTGTGTTTTTATTTTTATTTTAAGCCCCTGCAAAAATATATTTTATTTATTAGATCCTTGCAAAATATATTTTTTTGGGTTTAAGCCCCTGCAACCTGCAAATATACACGTAGAAAAGATTTTTAACGTCTCACTAACAGTTTGCTAACAGAAGGGCTTAAAACAAAACGTGTTATTTTGCAAGGGCTTATAAATAATTTTTTTTTGTAGGGGCTTAAACCAAAACACTCTATATTTGCAGGGGCCTAAAACATATTTAAGCCAAAAAAGAAACGTACAAATGAACATAAGGCCATTCAATTACAAAGATCAACTTGTGTCAAAAAAATTACTAAGATCAACGTTGATGCGCTGGTTCTCTGCATTTCACACCGCAGATAAAAATGATGCCTGGATTAATCTTTACAATCACTACTAAGTAGCATTAAAATATAATAGATGTGCAGAGAGATATCTTTGCTGCTACCGCAGATCACTGAATACTGCCAAACTTACATGTGCATGAACGTCTACAATGGCGCCGAGTTAGGCTTCTTATAATCAATTATTCACACTTTGAAAATCCAACTCTCTTCTCTCTTGTCTACATTCAACTCAGTTCAACTTTAACTCCAACTCTAGCTCCCCTTTTTTTTATTATTCTAATCTTAACCTTCATGTTTTTAAATCTCCATTAAAAACACAACAATCCATATCTACATACATGTCTATAAGAGAGGACCAAAACTGAAGATTTTAACCTCTTTGGCCTCCCTCATGTTTCCTCTTTTTCCAGCTTAAATACTACCAATCTTTTCACAACTCTTTCTCTCTCTCTCTCTCTCACCATATCTCTTTTGTTTTGACAACCTTAATAGCCATCATGATTACTGGGAAGGATATGTACGATGTTTTTGCAGCTATTGTACCTTTATATGTAGCTATGATGCTAGCATATGGTTCAGTACGATGGTGGAAAATCTTCACACCAGATCAATGTTCAGGAATAAACCGTTTCGTTGCTGTGTTTGCAGTTCCACTTCTTTCTTTCCACTTCATCTCTTCAAACGATCCTTATGCTATGAACTATCATTTCATAGCAGCTGATTCTCTTCAAAAAGTTGTTATTCTAACTGCTCTTTTTCTTTGGAACACTTTCACAAAACGTGGTAACCTTGATTGGACAATCACTCTCTTTTCACTTTCAACTCTTCCTAACACACTTGTCATGGGAATCCCTTTATTAAAAGCCATGTATGGAGATTTCTCAGCATCTCTAATGGTTCAAATCGTTGTTTTACAAAGTGTCATTTGGTATACTCTTATGTTATTCATGTTTGAATATAGAGGAGCTAAGCTACTCATCACAGAACAGTTTCCTGAAACTGCAGGTTCTATAACTTCCTTTAGAGTTGATTCTGATGTGGTTTCGCTTAATGGTAGAGAGCCTTTAGAAACTGATGCTGAGATAGGAGAAGATGGTAAACTTCATGTTGTGGTTAAAAGATCAGCTGCTTCTTCAATGGTATCTTCATTCAATAAGTCTCATTTAACTTCAATGACTCCAAGAGCATCAAATCTAACTGGGGTGGAGATATATTCGGTTCAGTCTTCAAGAGAACCAACACCAAGAGCTTCTAGTTTTAACCAAACGGATTTCTATGCCATGTTTGCAAGTAAAGCACCGAGTCCTAAACATGGTTATACTAATAGTTTTCAAAGTAATGGTGATGTTTCGAAAGGCGTGACGCCGAGGACATCGAATTTTGAAGAGGAGATGATGAAGATGCATAAGAAAAGAGGAGGGAGAAGTATGAGTGGTGAGTTGTTTAATGGTGGTTTGGCTTCTAATTCTTACCCTCCTCCAAATCCAATGCTTTCTGGTTCTACAAGTGGTGTCCCTAATATCCCTAAAAAGAGAGATGGAAGTGGTGGTGCTACTGCTGCTGGTGCTGCTGCTAATAAGGAGTTACACATGTTTGTTTGGAGTTCAAGTGCTTCACCAGTTTCTGAGGGGAATCTCAGACATGCAGTTCATAGAGCAGCATCTACAGATTTTGGTACTGTTGATCCTTCCAAGGCTGTTCCACATGAAACTATTGCCTCAAAAGGTAAACATCATACCCTTTTTGGTCTTTTTGCTTCTTAGTCTCGAGTCTTAACCATGGTTTAAAATTGAGGTTGAGTCATGGTCACGGTCGCATCACAATAAGTGATACAGATACTTCTTTTAGTCCTATTTATAAGAAAAAATTGCAGTTTTAAATTCATTGAATAATGATATATCTGGTCTATAATGAAGTCGATCAAGATTGAAGTCGTGGATTTGTTTAGAAACCTTATCATTAACATAGAAATATTGTCTTTTTCCTTCTTGTAGTAGAATATTAGTAGTAGATAACCCTTTAATTTTCTTCGACAACCATTGGAATCAATTTTGAATGTTTCAATTTGCATGCAGCTGTGAATGAATTGATTGAGAACATGAGTCCAGGTCGTAGAGGGAGTGGAGAGAGGGAGCTTGAAATTGAGGAAGGTACCACCAAATTGCCTATGAATGGATCTCCATATACATGCCAAAAGAAGGTTGACATAGAAGAAGGAGAAGCAAACAAAAAGCAACAGAGTCAGATGCCACCTGCAAGTGTCATGACAAGACTCATCCTTATCATGGTTTGGAGAAAACTCATTAGAAATCCTAATACCTACTCAAGTCTCCTAGGACTCATATGGTCTCTTATATCATATAGGTATATCCCACAAATTTCTTTACACACCAATTTTGTAGGGTTGAGTTAAGCCTGACACACATTCTCAGACTTCGTGTTTTAAAAACTAAAAAGTTGTAAATTCTCTTTTATTTTGTTTTTCTAGTCTTGTACATTTCTTTAATCTTAGCTTGTGTGCATGCATGCAGGTGGAACATAGAAATGCCTACTATTGTAAAAGGTTCCATCTCAATATTGTCGGATGCTGGTCTTGGAATGGCCATGTTTAGTCTAGGTACTTGTCACAGGCCTTTTGATTTTAAATTTTCCCCTTATCCTTTCTATTAATTCTGTCATTCTCATAAGAAAATTTGGGTTAATAATTATAATTATAATGGTTTTATTTTATATATGCAGGGCTGTTTATGGCATTACAGCCTAAGATAATTGCATGTGGAAAATCTGTGGCAGCATTTTCTATGGCTGTTAGGTTCTTAACAGGTCCAGCTGTGATTGCTGCAACCTCAATAGGAATTGGTCTCCGGGGAGTTCTTTTACATGTTGCAATTGTTCAGGTAAAATTCAATTAAATCCACAATTTATCAATTAATCAAAATTCAAAAGTATATATGATGTCCTTATTTCTTAGTTGTTAATAACAATATTTAAACTCAATTTGCAGGCTGCTCTTCCTCAAGGTATTGTTCCCTTTGTATTTGCTAAAGAATACAATCTCCATGCAGATATACTAAGTACTGCGTAAGTGTTCTCTTTTTTCATTTGCATATGTTAAAAGAAAATGCATTAGATGCAAGTCAAGGCTAAAAGAGACTTTTGCAAATTGTGCAGGGTTATATTTGGAATGTTGGTTGCATTGCCTATAACAATACTCTACTATGTGCTTCTTGGAGTATAGTCTATCTTGGGATGCAAAAGCAATAGAAAACAATATTGTTGTTACTGTACTTAAATCCAAGTGTCGCTCTCAAATGGATGATGAATGGAAGGAAATGCATTAGAAGATATATATTGGATATTGGATTTTAGAGAAGGAAAGAGAAATTACATATAGTAGTAGTATAGTAGAATGCCAAATATATTACTAATTTTGATTCAAATCAAAATTTAGATTTGTTTTGTTCCAATTTCCAGCCAATGTTCATTCTCTGTATTTTTTTAATGGAAAGAATCATTTGATTAGGTTAGGAAAGCTAGAGATTACAGATTCTGAGGTGTGAGAGATCAATATTTTTATTTATTTTTGTCAACATTAATATCAATGTAGCAAATTGCTCATTTTTATTTATTTTTGTCAACATTAATATCAATGTAACAAATCGCACTAACTGAGTTTAAATTAATAAGAACTTTTTCTGAGTATATATATTTAAATTCAAAAGTATATATGAGGTCCTTAATTTGATATTAAAATAAATACTCAGAAAAAGTTCTTATTAATTTCAAAGAATTTCAGTTGGTGGCTCGAATGAGAGGGGCTAAGAAGATAGCCTACCTCTAACTATAGGCTTAAAGCTTGAATCTAACTTGATAACATAATATGGACTTTTCCTTTAAATTAAGTTTTGTTTTGTAAATGAATATGCTCTACTTTTAATTTTCAACTATATAATATATATTGTTGTCAATTGCCAATGAAGATGGGTCGGTTCGTAAAGATTCAGCTCACATTCAACAAGGACGTGAGTTCAAATCCCGCTGCCCATGTGAGAACCTCGTTAGTGGGTAATACATAAGCACTCCTGTAAACTCGCCTAAACTTTCTGTACTAAAAATATTATATTGTTGTCAATTTTGGTAATTAGTTAAAGGTTAAAAGCAGAGCAGCTACGGTGCATTGTTTTATTGAGTCCCCTTTAGAAATTTGGATTCTCTGCTACCTCTGCACGATGTAGCAGGCAACAAAACCGTTACATTTACCGTGCAGAGGCGAGCACTGAAACCAGGTCCTTGTCAAAATAGTTGGGCTACTCACCTTGGGATCTTTATCCACATTAACAAAATACTGACATACGCTTCAGTGTTTAGCCATGTGACTGCAGATGATAAACAGCACTAATTGGAGCAAATTCTTAGCTCACGTTACCTTGTTATTATAGGCGTAGGTGTTTTGGATGTTCCAAAAGTTGCATTTCTTAAACTCTCAAGAAGTTGTCTTGTTCTGAATCACCCAATTTAAGTCACATTAATTATTTATATAGGCAACGAATATTAATGAATAATATGCTCAACCATGCATTAATGGTGATTCAATGTACAATCTAATGCATACTAACACTAATGCCAGAGTCATGAATTTCCTCCAGTACTCCTTCCATAGAGTTAGTTTTCTTTTAACGATATACATCAACTTTCGTTGACCAGTTTTTGCTTATATTCTATAATGGAGGGAGTATATCCGAAAGACGAAGTTAACTTGTTAATGAAGTTGAGGAGGGTACGAGTAAACTGCAAATCACAACAACGGAAACCCATATATTCCACGATTTATTTAACATTGATTGGAAAAGACAATTAGTAGCAATAAAAAGAACTTGTGGAGTGGGGCTTAAATTTGAGCAATACATACATAGACTAGTTGACCAAAGAGAGTTTCTTGGAAATGATAAAATAGATTAAATCAAACTAGTATGTAATCCCAAGTAGATACTGATGAATGTATGAAAGGGATGAAGAGAATCAGTTGCACTTGGATTGTAACATGACCAAATTATCAAACTAATGAGATCAGATCAGAAACATTACATGTGCTTAGGTTCCTTATAATTTCAATTCAACAAATGTGTGTGCCACGATATAAAACTTAAGAAACATACAAGCACCGTTAATGATAGATTAAGATAATATGCGGTGTCTACATTAATATAATTATTTTGAGATTAACATGTTGGATTTGTCTAAAGATCACGTGGAATTTCAAAAGGTGTCTTGTCTGTCTCATTATTTTTTATTTCCAATTTAGAGGCTAATGGATTGGGATTCGCAGCATTGCACATGAAGATTGTCTCAGTTGATGGTATCTTTCAGACATTACTTCATTAAATTTATGAGTTTTAATAGTTTGTGTAAACAGTGGGGTGGACATAATGCATCCACTGACAGCAAGAGCTCTGGTATACATGGGAACGCCTCTCTGTTTCTTTGTTGGCCTGTGGGTGTTTCTCTGCTTCTTTCTGTGCGTGTAAATCAATCTTCAGGACATATATAATAGGTGGTGACTAAGAAGACTTTGCCGGTCTGTGTGGTTCTCCCTCCAACAAAGTTTTTACCATATCTAAGACTTGAATCCGAGATTTTAGGGTGGGACCCACTTACCGCTCGGATCAACTCTCGTTGGGTTCAGATATGTATTTCAAATATACAATACTCTTCCCATGTCCATAACTTACACATCATGGATATGAGATAGTAAATCTTCTTAGAAGTGCATGTGCGAGAGTAATAATTATTGAATTGATCCGCAAGAATGCTACATACAGCATTATGTTTGTGTCATAAACACTTCCCAAATTGACCGTAGCCAATCTTTAACTTGAATTCAGTACGATTCTAGGCAATTTGGTATTCAACAAATCATGCTAGATCTGAAAATCATGTAATCCTATTACTTCTATCAATTTAATTATTTCCAAAGTAACTTTAGCGGGATATGCATCTAAATCTATAATGTCTTTTTTGTTGTTGAGTTTATGATTATAAAGGTCTTCAATGTCATTGGTAATTACAGAAATTTTTCAAACACCAAAGAGGTTATTTGGGTCCCCCTTGCTCCTTACATGATAAAGTACAATACGGATGATGCTGCTAAAGTTTTCTTGGTTCAACTGCTTGTGGTGATATTTTTAGAAACAGAAGCGCTGCTATCCTTGGTTGTTTTTCTGTCTCCATTAACAACAGCTATGTGATTCACGCTGAGATTATTAGGGCTATGTTGGCTATAAAGATTGCATTTGATAAAGGTTGGAAGCTTTTGTGGTTAGAATGTGATTCTCAATTAGCAGCGGTCTCTGCTTTCAAGAATTGCAAAGTAGTTCCTTGAAACTTAGAATTAGATGAAATAATTGTTTATACTTGACTAGACAGATGAACTTGCACTCACTTTTATAGAGAGGGTAATGTCTGCGCTAATAAGCTTGCAAGTCATGGAACTAGTTTAAGTGGTTTTGTTTGGTGGGATATTATTCTGAGCTTCATTACTTGGGATTTTTCCAGAAATAGGTTACGTTTGTCTAGCTATAGGTTTTTCATACGTTTGCACACCTCTATAGGATTGTTTTTATTTCTTTTCAGTTATAATGTTGTTTATGCTCATGGGTATTGAGTTAGTCCCCATATGTTTTATGATTATTTTCTCTTTTTTATCAATAAAATTTAGGGGGAATGCTCTTTTTCCTTCTTGATATTTTTTCATGAATGAGTTTTTTGCATCAGAAGATTTTAACGAAGCTCCGAATACCTTTCTTTTGTTAAAAAAATAAATTCAATACGATTCTTACATTGATTGAATACCCTAGTCATGTTGAAGAAATGGGAGTAATCTATGTAAGATTTATCCATTCTTAAGTAACATCTATTATATCTTTAATTAGGCCTCTCTATATGCATGACATGGAATAAGTCAATATGAGACATTGAGCTTATTTGTTATTTTATGCTTGCCTGAGTATTGAGGGGGAAATGATTAAATTATAGAAAGATGACACACTTTATATCTTGTGTTTAGTTATAATATTTGGATGAAAGGACATAATTGCACAAAATTGTTGGGTTTGATCGACCACCTAGCGAACCTTTCACATTTGGTGTCGCATTTTTACTTTGCTTATTGTAATTTATAAACAATAATAATCTGTGATGTATTTTTTTCAATGGTACTATTTATCACAAATCTATTAATACTTCAAATGTATGGGAAAAAATTGGAAAAGTTTTGGAAGTTATTTCAGAATACAAATTACATTTTCGAAACTTGATGTTAGAATTTCTAATTATGTTTTTTGAAAATAATGACTCGAAATATTAAAGACATTCAAATGGCTTCTCAAATTAGGTTCTAAAAGTCATTTGAAAATTTAGGAGAAAATACTTCAAAAAATAAGTTTCTAGAAAAGAGGAATTTTTTTTGTCAAAAAAAAAGGGTGCTTCTAGGGTGAAATAGCAAATCAAATCTCTCACAGGTGAAACACTAAAATTGACCGTTGGATATTGTTTAAAATGCTATGAGTGGTTAAGATTGAATCAACTAATATTAAATTTCAACCATTGATGAATTTTTATACTACATCTAACGGTCAATTTTAGTGTTTCACCGGTGAAAGATTTAATTTGCTATTTCACTCTAGAAGCACCAAAAAAAAAAAAAAAGAGGAATTTTTGGGAGAAAAATTAAAGCACGCAAAGGGATGCACAAAATAAAGCACGCAAAGGGATGCACAAAATAAAACATTGGGGGTGTAAAAAGCAACCACCACCTCACACTCACATGAAGCACATGAGAAAAGAATAGGCCCATACTTCGTACAATCCCGGAGCTACTCAGTAGACACCCCTATAAAGGGGTGAAAAGACCAAGATACCCTTAATGAAATCTGTGATTTCTATTTTTTTTAAACATTAAGTAAGGTTCGGCGCACGCTTGGCCGAACCAGTTCGGATTTCACTGCACCGAGTGTGTTATTTTGAGAGACACCCCCCGTAAAACTTTTTTACTAGGTTCGGAGTACGGCCGGCCGAACTTAACTGTGTTCTCACTAAAATCATTAAAATCAGATAATTGAAGCAAAGCAAAGCAAATCGACAGAACATCGCAATCATTTGGGTATTTCACGAAATCGCAAGTTGAATTCCAATCCATCAGAAAAATCCGAGGCAACGTTGAGTTTCAATCAATGATAGTAAGCTTAAGTGGCGATCGATTAATCAATTATAAACAAAATTTTCAAGTTTTAAACCCATGATGATGACTTTGAGGCAGAACGATAGTATTTGTTTTTGACAGGTTTTATGGTACAATCTGTTAATAATATTATTCATCATTGTATCTCATCATTATTGAAAATAAATGTTGGCTTTATTGTATGATGTAATTCAAAATTAGCTAGTTAAGTGAATAACAAATTGTTAAGTGTAAAAGGGTTTTAATAGTATGGGTTAAAACAGTTGTGATTTGCTATGAAACTGTTAACAGTGTGGGTTAAAAGGTTGCTGGTTAAAACAGTTGTGATTTGCTATGAAACTGTTTACGGTGTGGGTTAAAATGATAGAATTTGAGACTTTACCAATCTTTCTATTAATTCTGTTACTCTCTCATCTCTCTCTCTCAATTCTGTTTCAACGAATTCTTCCCTCTCAATCGTGTAAAATTTCCAACTTCCAACAGGCTTGACACTTGTGAATTATATATTTTCCTTATTTTGAAAAAAAAAATCCATAGATTAGTTTTGGAGATGATGATGATGAAGAGGAAGAAATAGGTACCTTGAAAAGGGGGGGTTTTGTGAGGTTCGGTGCTCAAACTACCGAACTGGTTCGGACGCCCGTGATCTGAACCAGTTAAAATATAGCGTTAGGGGGTTTTTGATGTGAGGGTATTTTGGGAATATTTAAGGATTGGGGGTGTCCACTGAGTAAGGGGGGTTGTACAAAGTATGATCCAAAGAATACAGCCCCATAAAGCCCAAACATTTTAAAAATGTAGAAAGCAATATAGTAGAAGAAGCCCAAAAACTGAAAAATATAGGGAGTGATTTTCAGCACCCATTTTTTTGTCTATAACATTCCTAAAGATTTTTATATTCCAGTAATCAAATTGTATGTAGGGATGGATCCAATTTTTTTTATTTATTTATTGGACAATTATCCAAACAATTATTGAAAGGGGGCGAGCTGGTCTCTTAAATGTTTTAGTTTAAAGATTTCCATTTTTTTGTTTTTTATTCTGACAATTTTGCTTTCCAATTTTCTCGATATAGTAATTTTATTCCTTTTACATTTGAATTACACTTTTAGTCTCTAAAAATCATAGATAGTTTTGCACTTTTGGTCCATAAAATCTTAAATTATTAAAAAGAGGGGACTCATAGTAATTAATCTACAATTTTGGGAAGCCAAAAGTACAACTAAAAAACATCGAGACTAATATTGTCAAACTGAGTGACCAAAATTGCAAATTGAAAAAATTGAGTGACCAAAAATACAATTAATGCAAATAATCCGTTTGGTAAAACTAGCGGTTGAAATAGGTGATAAATGCAAAATGACATAAAAGAATATTTAATTAATGATTAAATTATTTAATGATGACAAAATGTTTAATTAGGAAAGAAAAATTAAAAAAGTAAAAATGTCAAAAAAATGTGAGACGCTATCCGCTATTCGCTAGCGTACTCAGTAACGTCTGAAAAATGCTAAACGTTAAACGTTAGTGCTTGCCAAACACACGTACTCTTCACGAGCTAGTTTCATCTGCTATCCGCTAGTGGATGGAATGCGTAAAACAAGATTCTTAGTTCCAATGATACACAACTAGAAGTTGAACCAAGCCGGCTTGTGTTTTGTGTGTGTGTGTGGAATTCCTTGTTTTGAAGACAAAGTACTTTCTATAGAATTTGCAAAGAGAGAAGACAATTACTCCCTCCGTCCCAAATTGTTTGCAGTTTAAGGTTTTAGCACGCCCTTTAAGAAAAATGACTAGGAATCTAAATTTTATAAAAAGTGTTATTCAATTTACCAATTAACTCTTTATCTCTCTACATAGAAAAATGTGAATCATTTATCAAATGAAAAAAGTTATCATCATTAATAGGGGTATAGATGGAAAAGAACATTAAAAGTTACATTGAAATTCTAAAACAACAATCAATTTGGGACAAATTGATTTTGCTAAAACTGCAAACAATTTGGGACGGAGGGAGTACTATAATTTTATTGTTACCGTTTAAAAATATTCATAGAAGCTTATCTAGCCAAGTGCATAACTCTTTACAACTTGACAGAATGTTCATTTGAATGGTAATATAATCTTGCAAACTAGATTCTTATTAGGTTGCTTGATAAGGCCTATCTGAGCAAGACATTCTTTTGAGGTTGGTGTTGGGTCTCATCTACTGATTTCAGTTGCTTGATAAAGCTAAACTAAAAAAAAGCAACTAAAAAACCACTGTTCATATACGGTCTAAGTTTCTCATGGTAAAGGCCTGCTGTGTTACTATAAATACAAAAACTGTAGACACTTTTGCCACTTAAAAAGCGAATACGTATTTTGTATTGGTACATACTTTTTGCAAACTATCAGCATTTTTTAATTTTTAAAAAAAAAACATCAGAGCATCTCACGCGCTATCAAGGATACCGAAAACCCAACACTCCTCCACGCTCTCGCTCTCTCTCTCGACCTTCTCTCTTCTTTCACATCTCACAACTCACATCTCACATCATCGCTCCACCCAACTCCAAGCCACACCACCACCCGTCAGCCACGAGCGCCGGCGAGCCCCAGAGGCCAGAGACCTCCGCCTCGAGAACGTACTCTTCTCTTTGTTCCCTGCGAACTGAAGCCACGAAAGAAGAGGAACGAACCACGCACGCCGCATGACCACGAACCACGCACGCCGGACGCCACCTCCGCCAGCTCTGTCTCCTTCTTTTTCTCTATTTCCTGGTAAGACCTCATTTCTTTGAATGCCTGGCTTTGATTGAAATCCCTAATCCCTAATTTGAGTATAAAACCCTAATTTGTAATTTCTGAAATTGATAGCATTAGGGGAAAATTGATTGATAATTGTAATCTAATTGGTTGAATCTGAAATTGATTGAAAACCCCAATTTCCAAATTTCATCAATCCTAATTTCTAATTTAAGAAATTGATGGAATTTGGGGGAATTGAGTGAAAACTGTAATGTAACTGGCGCTGAATCTGGAATGGATTGAAACCCATAATTTCTGACCCTTGGTTGATGGTTGTCCAATTTGTTTATTTAATACTAACTTTCGATATTTGATTTAATTTACAATAGCAATTCTAAGGTTACTATTACTACCAGTTCTATACCTCAATTTTTGGTTTCTTTTTATTTTTTTTGACAAAAAAATTAATCTGTTAAACTCCAACAAAAATTAATGTCATCATTATCGCTCCAATTTTTTTTGGGTGATTATTTTTTCATTTTGTTTTATTTCTGACTATTTTTGTCCTTCAATTTTCTTTGTTTGATGATTTAGATTTTATGTCTTTTAATTTCACTTTTAGTCTCAAAATCATGCCCCATTTTTTCAAAATATAACATTTTTGATGACCAAAATGCAAAAAATTATTTTGAAAGATCCAACACTTACTCAAAAAAAATTGTAGCTAAGTAGTATTAGAACAAAATTGCCATGTTGAAAAAATCAGGATAACAAAAATTACCAGATAAGTTGAAACTTGAGAGAATTAAATTGAAACTAAACCAAAAATATTAGGCGATGAAATCAACTTATCCTCTTTATTTTATCTTGCAGGCAAAGCTATTAAGATTTGCAAGCTTTTCTGAAATTGTTCCTTTCAGAGACAGACACATAAGGTACCATTAAATCTTACTCAAAAAGAAGAAGAAAATAATTATGAATGATTTATGCTTTATGTTTATGCTTAGTATGGTTTTTATGTTGTATGCCATATGACGAATTTTAGTACTTAAAGAAATATTCTGCTCATAGATTGCTCAGTCCATTATCAATGTAACAAATTTTGGTAATATTTTGCGTCATTTTTAGTTAAATGTGCAGGTAGCAGTTCAGTTAAATGTGCATCTGGGTGAACGAATTGAAGAATATTGCCCAACATATCATCTCATCAAAGACAAATATCTCCTCTAACTTCATTTTCTTTTACTCTATAGTATTTGGTGTCTTGATTTTGAATTTGATGAAATGAGAACATGGGATTTTGAAGTTTTGATTTCTTAAATGTTATTAACTAGTATGTATGACCCGTGCGTTGCACGGGTATACATCTTATTTATTAAAAATTTATTTCGGGAGTTCTCTACTAATAAAATTGTGTGTGTTTATATTATCTGGAATTTATGTGTGTGTGTGTCTCTCTCTATATGTAGATGTGTTGATATGTGTTGTTGATTGTTATAACTATGCATGGTTGAGTTATTTGCATTCAACTACTAATTACGATTTTGCTTAATTCCAGGAAAAAGGGTGCAATGTTACAAAATTAGTCATATTTTCAAATAAAAAATAATGGGTTTTAATAAATAAAAATATTCAAGTAGTATATTAAGAAGAACGTCGGTACGGATATTTTGTTTTACTCGCATGTGCGATGCACGGGTATACACTCCATTTTTTATGATTTTTACACAATATTTGAAATTTGTTTTAACAAATTCTGCTTAAAATTAGTTAATATAATATAATATCATCATAAACCAATATTGTCCGTACCAAGAAGGTGTAGTTTTTTTCTCAAGACTTAGATCACCGTGATGTTGAGTTGTTTAAGTGTGAGGGATTGGAATTTGATGGGACCATCGTATTATACTTGTACTCTAAATGGGTGATATATTTTTATATTAGCCTTAGATAATCCTACACATCCCTCACGCCTAGCCTAACACTTTTTGGAGTAGTTAGGGAACCCATAAACATAGTTCATTCCTCAGTGTAATCGCTTGAAGAAAAGGAATCGAGAGTTGAAACTCTTAGTTGATTCTCGGCTAAATCTAAAGTTTGACAACACCACTTTAATTATTTTTTAAAGTGGGAGGATAAGTATCAAGGAATAATTGTAGGAAGCAATTCATAAAAACAGCTAAAAGTTAAGGAAGCTAGAACAAACAAAATAGAATGCACTATCCTATTCATGAGATGAATATCTGAATCTTGCATAAGGAAAAAGTTTTATTTTCACAAAAAGAAGAGTTGTATAAGTAATTTGTAGAAATAGCTTGGACAACAACACAATTATTTCTATTCAAAGCAATAGCGTAACATCTGCATCAATATAATCGATCTATTTATCTGCATAAACGTTTTTCAGCACCCTTCTTGTCTTGAATTGCACATCCATTTCCTCTTGAAAGACTAATTTGAAAATGACAACATAAAATTAAAAGCA
The DNA here is from genome assembly GCA_963573325.1 of Astragalus glycyphyllos. Classification (NCBI taxonomy): domain Eukaryota; kingdom Viridiplantae; phylum Streptophyta; class Magnoliopsida; order Fabales; family Fabaceae; genus Astragalus; species Astragalus glycyphyllos. The sequence goes on from OY754308.1 coordinate 68,059,431, forward strand.
TCACATATCTAGGTCACTAAAAAGTGTATCTACGATAAATTTTTTTTTGATAAACGTGTATCTACGATAATGACATTTCAAGTGTGCAAAAGATATAAAACAAATATTGCTAACAGTTAAATGTCATTGAAACACTATATTCTAAAACAGTATATTGTCAATACCGCACACAAAACATTAATTATCATCAAATAATGGTTAGAAATGAACCAGTACACATTTTGTGAATAAACGAATACTAAAATGAAATTGTGTGACACAACCTGTGAGGAAAGCATGAATGATCATGAAAGAAAATTGTGACAAAAAACTAAAGGTAAAACTATTAAAAACAGAACAATAAAACTAAACCAAAGTTGAACAACAAAATGGGCTTACCATTGAAGACAAAGAACACCCCTTTAATATTTTCCAGAGGATATCTTAAGTAAGGAAAGATGACAAATACAACCACTTGAAGCTATTTACCCTTCAACTTCTTTATATCCCTGTTGAAGACAAAGAATCCCTCTATAATTTCTTGGAGCAAATATAAAGCAATGAAACATCGCAAATATACAAAAATAATTAGTGTCAAACAAACCAGAATAGACTAAATCAGAAACAGAACTTGAAACCCGTCTAAAATTTAGTTTGATTTGCCATTCACGAAATACTAATAAACAAAGGAAACAAAATGAATAATCTGGAGCGTATGGATCTTCTCGACATACTTCATAATCAACAAATACTAACTCAAATTATAAAGAGAGTTTTGACCTTAGATCATCGGATACACGCCATTTTCATGAGCATCATCAAAAACAAATAATAAATCAATTTTTTTGGGGACCCCACTTTTGATTTGTTGCTATTGTCTATGATATGAATATGAATTAATTTGTAATAGTTTGATTTCTCTCAAGCAATTCTTTGCTTTAATGTCCAACAAATTTGAATTTGAAATTTATTGCTCTAGTTCCTAATTTGTATTATGCATAGGGTATCCTAGAATATGTTTCCTCTTTTATGTTTCCTATAAAGTTCAAGGGCATGAATATTGTAACAATGTTTATTGTGAATGTGGTTGTAAAAACGTCTAAGTTAGGTTATTAGTGTATTAGAATTAGATTTTCCATTGTGTGATAATTGTCTCTATTAATATAATGATCTGAATCATGGATAAAATAAAAACCAAAATATTATCATACCCCAGATCCTCAAGGATAACCATGCCTAACGGTCTAAAGGGACAGAAGGTTTGTGAAGCATTTTCAGTGCTTCTTTTGTTCTCCTTGCTGATCAAAAAATAGACAGATATCACAATCAGAATCAGATAGCATATTTTAATTATTGATTCCTAAATACCAAGGACAACACCACTAAAGCCACACCACTCAGCTTCTAAAGTCAACCCGTTGAGGTAATGAAATTAGAAAATCGGGCATCACACTAAAGTACATTTCGGCTTATACATAAATGCTCCGCGAGCGCAAACAATGATGCTGACTGATAAGAGCATCAACAATCCCCTATGCTTCAGTTTAACATTCATTTGCTAGCCACCATTACCTGACCAATCTTTGCTATTTTATCATTGAATGGTCCCTTTTCTTTCCAGATTAAGTAAACAATTTTCAAACACTTATACAGTTGACTTTTCTGCAACTTAGAAACATTTACCTGATCGAAGACTAAGAACAAAGTGTTGCAGTAAATTATGATGATAAAATGTTACACACATTTTGATAAGAACCACAGAACTCATGGTTGATATCATACATTTAAGGCTTCTTATCTTAAGTAGCAAAATAGAAAAGAGTAAACAACAATTTTAATTCTAATACTGTGGAATCAAAATTCTAAAATAAATGCCATAATTACCTTTCATTATAAACTTTTTTTTACAGATGTTACAATAGTACTTCGCCATTGAAAGTTCATCTTGAAAGCAATTGCTATATAGGACCAATGTTTGTCCGCTTCGTTTTCTATCTACAAACAAACAACAAATTCAGCAACTAACATGTCCAACCAATCACAATAAAATATGCAGAGAATCAAAACAAAGCATTCAAAAAAATAAAATATTGCAGATGAAGTCATACTTAATGAACGTGTTAACAAATGATTAATAACAGTAGAGTACTGCAAGAACCTAATTTTTATGGGGAACAACCAGAATCATGTCTTTCATCATCGTTATCGTTCTTCTTATTAATCACCTGTAGAAGGAAATGGCAAAAAAAAAAATGAAGAGAACAAATTTGAAATGCATGACAACAAAAATCAAAAGAGAAATGAAGGATAAAAGTAAGAGTCTTTGGCAAAACCAAGTCAGAGTCTTTGGCACAATAGAATAGAAAGACGTCAAGGATAGAAGTAAAGTTGTTTTCATTGTAGAATAGAATGCAATAGAGCAGATTTGTAAACAAACTATTTCAGAGGTGCAATAAGGCCCAACTGATGGACTAAATTTCCAAAGAATATAAAGTGGATTGTCATTAACTCTTCAGCAAAAATGCAGATATCTAAGATGGCATATCCCTAAAAAGCAGCCAACCACGAAACCAAATCAATGTAACGAAATTAATGTATCCAAGCAAATGTACGATAATGCTATATAGCATTTCCTCAAATTCCAGATATCTATCATTTTATTCCATTGAACCTCCATTTCATTTTGACCAAAATTTGATAAAATAGCCAAAGAATATAGTACAAAGGAAGAAATAGACTTATAAGGAATAGGAAAAAAAAAGTAAAAAAAGAATAGAAATATCATGGTACACATTGTTTTGCTTTTTATCACTTGTATTACTAACTGCCTGTTCGTAAGTCACTATAACAACACCAACCTGCTACCATACATCATTGATAGAGCTGCAAATGTTTACTATGCATCTCAAATAATAAAATATTTGGTAATCATATGACACGTAGAATTTTGAAGTAGATAATACTATATAAAGCAACATACAGACAGACACTTCTCCTTGATAAGAATTTCAGAACCATCGTAAATGTTGAATATTTCTCATTGCATTCATGCGAATTATGGATTAAGTAGTTAACAGATGATTTGGTGTTTTTGTTTGCAGCTATGATGTGTATTTCATGTCAGAGATGATTCTGGAGCAGAAGATTTGGTGAGGCTTGGTTAAGAAGAATGGAATTCTAAAACTGATTAATTTTAGATCCACAATTTTAGGGGTTGGTTTATTACAATTTAATGGAAATTAATTACCAGCCGGCTGCAATCAAAACTGTTTCCTATTTTTTGGGATCTATTTCTATCAGATTCTGCTATGTGTGTGTAGATCCTGGCCCTACGTTTTTCAAACTGATGTGGTGATTGATTCTGGTCCGTTCAGATGATACCGTCAGCAAAGTGGCTGTCATTGTTGGACTGCCACATATTTTTTACAGATTATGCGTGGCATTTTTTCTAGCTGCTGAGTTGGTCGCCTACTTGGACATGTTTGTGATTTATAATACTTATGATACTATGAATTCTATGAATCTTTGAATACTCTGAAGTTTTCATCCTATATATATATTTGGTCGAGAAGCACTTTGAAAAACTCCAAAAGAATTGTGCATCTTTTTAACCTCATTGTTTTTTCTGATCTTCAGTTTTGTACTTTTGCATATATTGTCTTTCTTAAATAGTAGGTTTTGGAAGAGAATTATCAGTAATGGTAAATACCACATCATCTTACTCAATTCTTTGTATTGTTCCTTTTATTCAACTTGCTACTGGAAATTCATATGGTGTTATTGAGCATTTTCCTATACCTTTGTATATTTTGACCTTCTTTCCATCAGTAATAAACAAGGCTCCAATGGATTTGATTATTTTGTGGTATGCTTGGTTGGCTTAACTCCTCAGTTTTGTTAGTGTTTCAAGTCCTTCAATGGTATCTTGATTTGCTTTACAATTAGATGTATTTGTTAATAATTCCGGAATCAATTATGAGTTACAAAATTGATGGGTAGAGATTTTTCCTTAAATCATTATGTTCATGTAAGAATAGAATTCTGTTATGAACTTAGCAGTAATTAGTGTCATAGGCTTGAACCAATTTTTGTAGCTTCGGTTTGGTTAAGGTATACTATGTATGTTTTGGCCATCTTTCTTTTGTTATTGGTTGATCGAAGATTCGTTCAATGTTCAATGTTGGTTCTCTTACTGTCAGCAGGATGGATCTTCAAACCAATGTTCAAACTAGGGTTTCATCATGTGGGAAGCATGGTATATGCCAAAATGACTAGACATTCTAAGAATCCTTACTTTTGCTACTCAGTTTCTTGCACACTATTATTGATTTTGCTTTCATTTCATTTCATTTCTTTTAATTATCTGATGTGGCTTTTTCTTTCCTTATTAAATTAAGATTTTAAACAATTATATGAAGTGCTTTGAAAGGGTATTTATGCATTATGGGTCTTATTTATGTTTTGAAATAAGATGATTAAGGGAGACATTTCAAATGTATATGCTCCGTCCTTTCTATTCATTGGGTCTTTTAACTACAATAAACGATTTTCTATACTTGCAGCTGAGAAGGAAGTTTACTTGGTGGTGGAGAAGTCAAACATATTAAATAAAAGTTCCCGTTTTTTTTGGTGACTAGAGAAACCGTCCCTTGCCGTGCATAAACTGATGGAACCGAATGGTTGAGGTATACATTTTTGTTTGGGATAGTTCAATTTCCAGTGCTCACAATTTCAATTTGTGGTATAATATTTTACGATATCAAGTTGTATTCCTATGGTTCAATCCATTATGGAAGCATTTATGTTATTTAAACTTGTGTTCCCATCGTTCAATACTTCAATCCATTATGGAAGCATTATGTTATTTAAACTCTTCTCTGTACCAAGTAAAAGTAAACATATTTTCTATTCTCACAATTTCTTAGATTTCAAACACACGTTCTTTATATTATATATTGTGATGCCTAACAAGTTACGATTCGATAGCAAATATTTTTTCATATTTAACAACCTATTTCTATTAATCATAGATTCTATTTGTTCTATTTCTTTCTTAATGCGGAAATGCATATTGAAAAACTATCTCATCCGACACATTTTACCACACATATTATGTTTTCCTTCTATTTTAACTAATTAATTGTTAACTATATCCTTACTACTCATCGACAATCAAAAACTAGCCACTCAACCCTGTGCAGAGTATGGGTGAGAGTCTAATTTATATTATAAGCATGTAACGGTAACTACCACTTGGCAATTGATCCGTAGATGTACAAAGTTCAAACAGCTATAAATCCAGTAGCAATCAATCGTTACAACATTTTAGGTCTACGACAACGCATGAAATGATAAAAAAATGTTCTCTTTTTTCAGTAATGGTTTTTTTAACCTGTGGGGTTTGTGAGCGTTGCTTATTCATTAGGCAACACTTTTTCGCAAGCAAAGGCAACGTTAACAGAAATTTGTGGCCATTGAAAAGACAAAGAGTTATAGATAATGGTTTATGAAGTACTCTATGAAAACAATGTAAAATCACTGCAATCAGTTGCAACTGTTTTCCAGTAGTGTTGCCATAAATAAATAAACTAATAAATTTTTAGAGGTCAATTTCATTCACATACAATGCAAACCAAAAATAGATATGATATTACTCAAATTTAAGGTTTAGAGTCACAAAACTGCAGGCCCCACACTAACACATATTGGTCCACAAGGCAGGGAGATTATTTACAGACCAAAGTCGTGTATTTAACTTGTAGACTAGAACTATACATCATGTTACTTTCACATACAGATCAACACTGTTTAATTATAGATCCTATCAATCCACGTAGAAAAACAGCCTTCAAAAGTTTCAAAAGCCCTCCACAAAGTAAAATAAATAAATACATAATCTTTCTAGATGGACCCAAAAAAACCTAACTATAAAAAGGGTCTAACAAAAAGACATTTTTTGTCCCTTAGTTGCTAAAGTAATTACGAGGAGAGAAAAGGCGACGTGGTGAAAACTTCCCCATGTAGCGTGGGGAAGCAACGGTATCAATAGGTCTATACTCAGGGAGGATGAAAGCCTCTTGTTCTTCAGAAGCCCAATTTCTAGTGTGTCCGTTGAAGGTTCGATACTTGACCAACCTAACAACCCATGACGACTTCTTAGGCGGGCTCTCATGACTCGCGTTCATCTTGTTGCACAAGTACTCCTTCGTTGCATGCAATCCCTGCTCCACCACTTCCGGTGGCGGTGAACTGAGAGGGTTCCCTTCAACACTTAGCTTCTGGAGCTTCTTGAGGCAGCCAATGGAGTCTGGCAAGGACTTTATCTTGTTGTAGCTAACGTCAAGTTCGACGAGTGATAATAGGAGACCTACGGAGTAGGGAAGAGAATCTAAGTACTGGAAGTTTTGACTCACATTCAGGATTTCAAGGTTAATGAGGTTCTCGAGGTCTTCTGGGAGAGACCTAAGGCAGTTAAGGCGCGCATCTAGAACCTTCAGAGATGTTAGATGAGAGATGGAGCGTGGAAGGAATAAGAGCTTATTGGAGTTCACCGCTAGCTTCTTCAGGTTTAGCAACTCAAACCCTATCGTCTCTGGTAGCTGGCTCAACTTGTTGAAGTTTGCATTCAATTCTTCTAAGGCTCTGGTAAATCAAAGTTTATGCATTAATTAGGAAAGAACTACCAAATAACCTAACTAATCAACATCTACTAAAGAAAAGTAATGAATGGATAAATTACATAATGATTTTATTACAAAACAACTGGAAATATGATAGTCTTCTTTACTTAATTGCTACTATTGTTGTTGTTGATACTTGATAGGTTTCATGTGACTCTGGATAAGGCTGAAATTCCATGAATTGTTTGCCAAAATTTTCATGCAATATCAGTGGTTGATTGACTTTTGTTCTTCGTTTTTCTCTCTTAACTTGTTTTGGTTAGCTTGCTGTCCAGCACCGCTTCTTTTACACATACACAAGTCAAAGGTAACTATAATGATACCCAAGAAAATAGAAGAGTCTTCCGAAGCATTATTACTATCCCACCACCGTTACAATAAAAGCATACATGGGACCTCCTGTGCAATAGATTAAATTCCTTTTTTTATCATTGATGATTACCCATAAAGTGTTTGTTTGGATGAAAATTCGAATACTATTATACTATTCAATGTACTACTAATATACTATCGTCTCTAGTTAGTGTAAAAGTATTACTTATAATTGAGTTCAAATGTTCAAGAATTAATATATGCTCCGTGGGTTGAAATGAGGTATTCGATTCACTTGGGACTAAATTCACTGCGTATATGAATATGCATATCCCTACTCTTACCAAAAAAAATATCCCGAATTAAATTATGCTAGTACAATACTACTATTATATATCTAGTACACGATATATCACGTCATAGCGACAAAAAAAAATGCATTCTAAGACCTGAGTAGAACAACTTGGGGTAAAATCCTTAAGATCAATCCCTGTCACCAATTGCTTACCTAAAAAAAAAATCCCTGTCACCAATTATCTGCTTAATATTTTATGATTTACCATGCTTTCCAATTTAATCATGACGTAGGATTTAGTGGTTTTATAATCATTTTTATAAACTTATAGTGGCTCATTCTTGATAAGCGCTCTTGTCAACAGAAAAATGGATACGCAAAAGAACAAATTAAAGGTCCACATATCATAAGGTCCAAAATGGAAAGCACCCATTAAAAAGTGGAGGGCTGTTCGTACCTTCTCTATGTGTTGTTTAACACACGTAACTTGAGGTGATGGATGATGAACTTGTATGAATTTCTTACAAACTAAAACTAAATAACAAATTGAATTAGAAAGATTTTTAGGTCGATCGTGCTACGAATACTTATTCAGTCAATCATTTAATTTGCAATAAAAACGAAAATTATATATTATAGTTGAACAAGAAATATCTGAATTACTTATTTTTTAATCTCTAAATTATTTGATAACAAAATTACTTATTTTTTAATTTGTAACAAACAGGCTATTAACCTCTAAATAATAGAGGCCTAAATTTTTAAATTATTCATATTTAAAAAATAAATAATTACTTAGTAAATAGTATTATAATAATATAATTGATTTTTTGTACCAAAAAAAAATAATATAATTGATTTTTCAAGAAAATAAGGTTCAATTCCTATTTCAGCAAAAAAAATAGTTTTTTGTAAGACCCTAATTTATTATAAACTTGCACAGAAAAAATAGAGGTGCATGATGATGTCTATGTAGGGAAGTTAATATAATTCCTATCAAAATAAGAATGTTTTTTTTTTTCAAAAAAAGAGTGTTTTATTTTTAGAGCTAGTTTTATCTTTTTCTTCAAGATGTTTAAAGAAATGATGCTTGGCATAGATACGAAATGTACAGTCTTAAGAGGGTGATGGGTTAGTTGTTGTTTCTTTAATAAAAAGAACCTTTTGGCAATGATTTTCTTACATTTTTTTGAATTTCATTCGTACCATCAATTAGTGCTCTATGATTTAAATTTCAATTCAAGTTCTATTAAAGCAATTTCTATGAATGAAAATGCATGCAAATTTAATTATCTATAAAGAAAAGATAAAAGGAGGCGAAGAAACTAACCTGCAATTCTCAATAGTTTTAGGAAGGTATTGGATGAGGTTTCCTGAGACATTCAAAACCTTGAGCTTAGAGAGACAACCAATGGAATTTGGAAGGGTCTTTAGCTGGTTGGAGTGCACATCCAACACCACCATGTTCAACAGTCTCGCCGTTAAGGACTCCGGAATATTCTGTCACAAAAAATTCAATTAATTAAATATTCAACTACTCCAGAAGAAGACAAAAGAGGCCGTTATATTCTAACTAATTAATAATTCCTATAATGTTCTTATTTGGAAAAATTGATGTTGTGATTGATTTTCTAATTACCTGAAGATTGTTGTTGGAGAGGTCCAATTTGCAAATGGCAGCTAAATTGAGAGAGGGGTTGGGAAGAGAATCTAAGGACATGCCACTCAAATCGACAATTTCAAGCCTCTCTTCTTCTATGCCTTTGCTTTTCTCCGTCTTCTTCATCTTTATCGTTGGCTGCTGAAGCCGTTGTTGTTCATACATCATCTTTCCTATTAACTATCTAATCTATAGTATAATAAATTATATCAATATCCTCTATTTCTGATCATCATATATATAATGAATAATATTTTCTTTCTATGGAGCTTCCAATATTGAAGTTGGAAGCAGAATTGAAAAGAAAGAGCAAGATTGGAAAAAGAAGAGGAAAATGAGGAGTTAGAGAGAGGAAGAGATTGGATGATGAAGGGAAGGGAGGAAATGAAGGGATGAAGAGAAAAGGAAGAGAGGTGTTTGGTATATAAAGAGAGAGAAAAGGACGTACGGATACGGAGGAGAAGGGCCACTTCTGTCTGTCTGTCTGTGACGTGTGTGTTACAATATACTCCTACAATACAACAAGTAGAACCAACCGTGTATACTTTGGGGTTTTCGTGGCCACGTTTCCCCACTTTTGATAAAGTCAACATCTCCCTCCTTTTCTATTTCAATCAAATCATTATTATCCCTCTATATACACCAGTGCTACTTACTTTTTTTTTAGAACAGAATATCAATTGCTGAACGTTGTGATTAATCCTTTTGTTGGATTGAACGCATCTCAAGGGATGGGAGATTTAAATTTGCTCCATATCCAAAGCGATTATCGAACCCTCGACACTTGGTTAAGGAATGATGAGCCCCAACTGATCAACCACACCTCTGAATTACACTAGTACTACTTACTACTTATTAGTACTACCTCCCGGACATTTTTGTGCGTTTTTTTCCTTTTAGTTATATTAAGAAAATATCATTTCAAAATATATTAATCGTTAGAATTTTGTATACTTCTATGTAATAACTAATATACTAATATATGTGATAAACTATTTCATACACTCTAGAATCTCACCAAAAAAAAAAATACACTCTAGAAGTATGTTTTAAACATTATTTCAACTTACTATCATAAATAAGTTTTTTTGGGTTTTGGTGATTTTTTCCTTCTTCTTATATTAGTGACTTGTATTGAGATAATCAAGTCGCGTATATATAGAAGGACTAATAGCTCAAGGGCGCCATATTCAATACAACCGACCCAAACCAGACAAGCAGGTTGGCAATTCTCTCACAGAGGGGCTAGTAGCCCAAGAGCGCCATACTTGGCATAATTGGCCCCAACTAGGCAACTAAGTCGCTCACAGAGGACATGGTAGTCCAAGGGCGCTGAAGGGCTATGTACAGACATGTATGAGTCGCCCAAGACGTTCATCGACCATTCCGCTCACGCCAAAGACTTGTGCTTAAGGAACTACATGTTGAGCTGAGCAAGTCGTCCATTGAGGGGCTGAGCAAGTCACTCGTTAAATGGGCTCAGTAGCATGTATCCACCAAGTCTCTTGTTAAAGTGCCCAAGTAGCCTAGAACCATCTGACCCTACACATCTAGGTTAAGGTCTGGCCCGCTCATGATGAAGACCAAGCTTGTCCTCTTAGGACTAAAGCTTAACCTACATAGCCTTAATTTGCAAGCTGTCAATCACTCTGTGATTGATGCCCACACTCGCTGGAAAAACCCTATTGAAGGGACCTCCCCACATGCATGCAGAAAGGTATCGCTTCTTAAACAGAAAACCCTAGCTTGCTAAGGCGTCTGTATCTCCACTACTATATACGAGACTAAAAATAGAATGAATTGTGCTAATTCCATTAACATTTCTCATGTTAGACTGCTCAATAACAAGAGCTCATATGATAGTATTTTTTCATAGCATTTGATAACTTGTTTTTTAAGGACATTATGGAGTATAAGTTTTCTGAAATTCATTTTTCAAAATATTGGAGTTTATTTTTTTTAATAATTTAATTGGCAGTGCCAAATAAATATTTTAACAGTGATTAATGCAATAATTGTAACAAAAAAAATGATTGCAATAATTTTTATCATTTTAAAATGATTGTAATCGACTTATATTTTTTAAAGTAATTTTATTATTTACAAATTAGTAAACATACACAAAAATTAAAATATTGGTAGGTTGACTTCAAATATTCTCTGTAATGACACCTACATAATGCTGATATGTTCAGATTTTGTGACATAATCAAATCCAAGTAGACATATTCTATAATCTCCAGGTGTTAAGTTTTTTTAATTTCCTTGTTAAAAAGAGTTTTTCTTAATTTTGTTTGTAAAAAAAAAATCAGTTTTTAATTGTTAGTGGGGGAGGAGGCAGATATATTAGTTTTCAGGTTTGAAACGTTGACTTCCTTCTTATACTTCTTTAGTGTCTTTTAATTCGCCAACTAAATCATCTATCAAAGTTTGCTTGAGTAAGAGACTAATCCAGTCTTTATTTTTGAAACATACCTTTAGAAATCTCCAATGTGATGAACTCTCAAAACCAGTGTGGATTAGGAACACAACAAAGAGAAAGATGTGAAAACAGAATTTATAAAATAAAAATATAAAATCTGAGGCATCAAAATAAATATGAATTATTTCTACTAGTTACATTTTGTTCCGAACCGGGCTGAGGGCCCAATCCCCACTGTGGGCCGGAAGATGGCCCATTATCAACGAGACTACTCCACCGCTGAAGCGCGCCTTCCTACCTGGCCTATGGTGATCCGTGCCTAATCTTTGTCAACGACAGACACTATCTCGCCAAATCCAACAGCCATGGCCTTGTGGGGTGGTTACGCACACCTAGAGCCTACAAATAGAAGTCAACCCCTGAAACCAAGTACGATTCATTCTCTCTCTCATACCTCGCTTTGACTTTCCCTTGCTTACTTAGGCGTTGGAGTGTCTTTGCAAGTACGACCTCGAGTTGAGTCCTGAGTTCAGCTCTAAATCACGACTTTAAAAGGAACATTCTCCCAACTATCCAAACCGGCCATACCAAGTCAGGTAAGGTACCGTACATATTTAAAAAAATAAAGACACTGGCCTCAATATAGTTATAATGTGTAAAGTGTAAAACACGTGTATGATACTTAATCATATATCATATATACATAAATAAAAACCATCTTTTTTATTAGTATCGTGTAAGCAACTTAATTCTTTATTTAAGTTGATAACTCAGCCAATAAAAATAGTAGATGCCTCAAAAGAGTACATCTATTTGGTACGAGGAATTTATGGTACGTTGGATATGGAACGTGATTCAAATTTTATAGGAATCAACCGGTGTGTTGATATAAAAATCACAAGCCACGTCATTCTTCAAAAATTCTTTTCGTACCAGTAAGCATTTCTCGCCTCAAAAATATCTTCTTTTTTTTTTTTGGTGAGAAAAAAAATATCTTCTTTGTAATCATATATTAATATATATGATGAAGAAAATATGATAAGTATATATTGTACGCTTGGAGTGCTAGCTCAAATGTAAGAGTTTAGCCTTGTATCTTTAAGGTGTTGAGTTCAAATCCCTTCGGAGACAATCGTAAAAATGGTCGTTGCCACTTTGGTTAATAAAATATGATAAGTATTGTAGTTGTTAGCAAAATATGATAATGATAACATTCAAAACTTAATAAAGTATTTGTTGAACTCCTATCCTATACAACAAAAGGATGATGATATCAAGAATTAAATTAAGGGCCTTAGTTAATATTAGAGGGTCACTATCATCGACCAAGTCTCACTTAAACTAATTCCAAAGACTTAAAATTGCTAAATGATAGGTTTGTTTAAGATTTTCACTCTCAAAATTCCTGTGACTCCGTGAGAATATCTGTTATGCAAAATGTATGAGTATCAAACTTTTAAAATAATCAAAAACTTTGTCTTAGGAATTGTATTTTTGAGTTGGGGCCGGAGGCGGGAGGTGTTGATATGGAGTTTAGGGTGAGAAGTGGGGGGTGGGTGTTGGGTGGGTTTTTATGTGTAGGCTCAGATTTTCGTGTGATCCAAACCAACTCAACCTGATCTCAAATTTCGGTTGTGTTGGGTATTGAGTTCGTTAGTAAAATCTTTTTTAAAAAAAATCAAATAAAGAAAGAATAATATGTCTTAATTTGGACTTCTATTACAATTAATTAAACAAAATACAAAAGGAAAATATCTTCACAAAATCCATGAAATTATAGTCGCATTCAACTAAATATTTAAGAGTACTTTGTACCTAGACTTTGGTTAATTTTTACATCAGAATTTATTTTCAAGGTAGACTGAATTAAGTTCTATTAATTTAACATGTTTTCAAGCAAGAATGAAATTAAATTTAAATTTAAATTTAAATTTGGTTGAATGAAATTGAGAATTTATTAAGAGTTCTCTGCACCTAGACTTCAATTATCGATTGGTATATGAAAAGTCACAAAAAAAAATTAGTATATGTAAGATCATCATGGTGTGAGTTGGGTTGGGCTTAGTGGGTTCTAAATGTTCAGACCCGCTACTCAACCCGTACTCTATGAGCTCCTTATTTGTGGGTTGAGTTGGATTGGGTTGCAGGTTGGGTTGGGTCCAATGGTTACCCGTGCCTAGGGGTGCACAAATTAACCGATTTAGCGGTTAAACCACATCCATATCTATATCCGGTTAAATAAATCCGGATATTTGTGTTATTTTTATAACTGGTTATTTCAATTTGTCCAATAATTGGATATGGTTTTTATCCGGTTATTTAATGGACGTCCAATAGATATCCAATTAGTTTTTGCTTAAAAATTTGACAATAAAAAAAGTTATAATACAAAAATATATATATATATATATAATTATATTAATATATATATATATAAATATTATCTTAATATATGGTGGTTTGCGGTGGTGGCCGGCGGCGGCGACCACGGTGGCCGTCGACGGCTCCGGCGACCAACCGTGGCGGCGGTCCGGCAGCCGGTGGTGGTTATATATATTATAATATTTATAGATATATATATATATACATATTTTTTATATGATAGATAGATATTATATTGTATATATATTAATTTCTGATTTCTTTTAAAAAAATTGTGGAATTTTTTTGGAACTTCAAAATCTGGAATTTTTTTTATTGGAAACATATTTTAAAATACTTTAAAGAATTTTTGTCAAAAGAAAAATACTTTAAAGAATTATTAAAAAAAATTGTTTAAAGAATTATAAAAAAATTTTAAATACTTGCTGGTTATGGATATAACCAGTTATGGATATCACCAATATCAACCGGTTACATAACCGGTTTTGTAAATTAATAACCGATTATGCTACTTTGGTTATAAAATCGGTTATATCAAATGGACATTTGATGGATATGGATTGGTTATGGATATGGTTTAACCGTGCCCACCCCTACCCGTGCCCACCCCTAGTACTGAGAAGTGTGGAGGTGAGTAAAGAAGAAATATGAGATGAGTAGTGTGTTGAAATTTTTGAAGAGGTTACGAGTATTTTGGTATTTTCACATATTATTTCTCACATTTTTTATATTTTTTATAGAGTAGGGTTAAATCCTAACTGATAATTTGGATTTAATGTGCTGATAACAATACATTACTTGTTTATTTATATTGAATGATTTCTTTTATTTACTTTTTTTTTTAAAAAAAGTTAAAAATTTAACGACATTTTTTTGTTGTTTCATATTTAGATAAAATAATTGAAACATAATTCTATTGAACTGAATTATTGTTCTAGACAGTTTAATCAAAAATATGATAAACATTATATATTTTTTCAATAAGCATAGTATATATATATTTTTTGTATAAACAAGGTATCCTCTGCGGGCAGAGGATTTAACACTGTTGCATGTCCAATGAATTCTAACCCAGAACCTCCATAAAGAAACCAGGAGTTGCTAATCCAATAGTCCGCCAGAAACTTTTGGCAAATTCACAGTCCCGAAGGCAGTGAAAAATGCTCTCAGCAGTTCCATGTGCAACATAACAGAGACCTGGTTGGCAGCGAATCATGAGCAATAGTCCAGAGAAAAAGCTTCATTTCTCTGGTGCATGAGATATTGTCTCCATCTACCCTTGTAAAAGCGTGCATGTTGAGCCAAAAGTAGCAATCCTTTCCATGTCATGCTATCACAAACTTGTGAATTGAAGCAAATAGGGAGGGACTTAATTCTCTCACAGATTGCGGGAGGTATGTTTGTGAAACTAAGTCGTGTAAGTCAACATAAAGCACATGATCATCAAGTTTCCCACTTCGGACCAGGATTAAAACCATAGAGAGGAACTGCCATCACCCAGTCTGAAGTCGTACCCCTCTCTAAGAGCACATTTGGCTTTCATTATTATTAGAAATATTATAGTTAGTTGGTTAAGTAGTTAAGAAAAGTTGTTAGTAGTTATAATTTGGTTAGAGTTAGTTTTTTAGTTACTAGTTTGTTATAGATTAGTTAGGTGAGATTGGATCTATATATAAGGTCAAACTCATTGTAATCAATAATTTTTCTTCTTCAACAATTAAATTGTTCTCATTCCCCTTGTTAATATGGTATCAGAAGCGATTATGTAGCTTCCGCATTCATTTGTTCTCAATGATTCCTCCATTGCCTTCCCGTGAATCTCTTCTTCTATTTTGCGATTCATGAACAATGAGACTCATTGGATATCACAAGAAATTCATTAATCTTATCTTCATTTTATTTGTTTCTTATCTTCATTTTCTCGTTTATCGTCTATTTGATTTGGTCTTTGGATCATTTGTTTTTCTAGTTCTTGACTTCGATTTCATCTCAGTTTCGTTCTTCAATTCTTGTTCGAAACTCCTCCTATTTCTGTTGCGGTCTTTGGTTTTGCTCTTCAATTCATGTTCAAAATCTCTTTATTTTTGCAAATTCGTCTCTGTTAGGGTTTCGGTTAATCTTCCCTTGACCGTTTTCTCCTTCCTCTCGCCTCTTTGAGAGTGTCTCTATTTCTGCAATTTGCCTTCTCCAATTCGATTCTTGAAGTCTCTAAATTTCTTTCAACTCGTTTTGCGATTCTTGTAGTTTAATGTTCTTATGCGATTCTGTTTCGCGTTCGTCATTCTTTTGGATCAGTGTTGTTGCATTGCATTTCTTCATTATTTTGATTTTGCGATTTGCTTCTCTACTTTGTGATTAAGTTTCTTTGATTTGTGATTCATGTCACAATCTTCATTATTTTCTTGCGACCTTTCATTTTGGTTAGCGTTGCGTCTATCATTGTCACCGGTTCCATTTTGCGATTCAGCTTCATAATGTTGTGATGTGTTCACGAAGTTATTTACCAAGAAGCATTCAAACTGTTTGCTGAATTGCCTCGCTTGGAAATCTTGCTACATTCAAATTCAGAATGTGATATCACCTCCTACAACTCCTTTCAAGTGTTTCATCTCCTTAGTGCATTTCTTTTCCAAGGCCTTTGTTGTTGACAATTTCATCCATATACATTGTCAGCATGATAATTGCATTGTTTTGTGCACTTTGTCATCATAACAAGTTATTGTCACTTATTGCAATTATCTTGGAGTTTGGAGCACTTAATTTGATTTTGGGCATCGTTTGTTATATCCTCAACAACTGAATTTTTCATCTCTTTCTCAATGTTACATAGGTCTTCCAACACAACAATTCAAATTTTGTTCTTGGATCCGATTTCATTTTGTTCTTGTAGCTTTGATTTCTTCTGATGTATTTCCGACATCTCTCGATGTAATTTTCTTTTGATTTGATGTAACTTTGTATTGTTCATTCCAAGCTAGAAGTATTGTGAATAACTTCTAGCTTGCGGAGGACTATTAGAAATATTATAGTTAGTTGGTTAAGTAGTTCAGAAAAGTTGTTAGAAGTTATAATTCGGTCAGAGTTAGTTTTTTAGTTACTAGTTTGTTAGGTGAGATTGGATCTATAAATAAGATCAACCTCATTGTAATCAATAATTTTTCTTCTTCCTTAAAGTCTCTCGAATGTTAATAATTATGGCATTCCAAATCACTGAGCTAGTATTCAAACCCACAACTTATCTGGATTATTATCCCTCATGCTCCAATACTCCCATGCTCGATCCACCTCAAGAGCACCTTGGCCAAAACAAGGCCAATATAATACCCCTCCCAAACAAAAGCACACGATGACAGCACCTAAACCACACCCTCCAATCAATCACACAGAACATATATAATTCCAATCCTAACAAATAAGATTCCTCCCTGTAACACTTTCTTGCAAATCAACAAACGGAGTAGAGACACACCACCGGATTAATGACCACTCTTCAAAGGAAAGAGATGAGTGCCTATCCTCCCTATGAGTGAATCAACCCCGCATCAGTTTGTTTAGAGAAGAAGGTGAGACAAATGAATTGAGGGAGAAGAGAATTGAGATTTTTAGGGAATTAGGTTTTTTTAATGAAGTGGCAGTCCATGTGGTTAAGGAGTCCAAGTCAACATTGCCAATTGTATTAAAATAGGCCACAACATCAGAGAAAAAAATAAAAATATTGACACATCAGCTTACAAATGACATTGGGACCAAAATGGATAAAAAAACATTTTGCAATAACATTTTTTTAAAAAATATTTTTACAGGGACTAAAATGAATAATCGGCGTATTTGTAGGAACAAAATGATATTTAAGCCTTATTTCATCTCCTTGGACACATTTTTATTGAGTTGCACTTAACTCTTTATTAGATAAACCGTTGTTCAATTTTTACAAAATGGGTTTATCATTTTAATAGATAAATCCGTTTTGAACTTTTCAAAACAAAATTTATCTATTAAAATGATAAATCGTTATTTTATTTAAATTTTTTAAAAAAAGGTTATAAATACAACAATAAAAATCCCCTAAAGAATCAAAACTAATCTAAAAATTATAAAAACACTACTAAAAATCTAATAAAATTAAAAGATTGTTATGCTATTTTTGTATAGATTTTTTGGAGATTATAAAAAAAATTAAAAATTAATAAAAGTAAAGTAAACGATGAAATTTAGGATTTTGAGCTCCACAATCCCGATAGAAGTCCCTTCTTCGGGAGTAATGAGTCCTGAATTTTTTCGGACTTAATGGCAATGGTTTCGGGACAATTGGAGTAGGTTACCCGAAAATTAATTTTTTAGCCTAGATTATCTAGCCAGTGTACAACGTCATCACATGTCAAGAATATCTACCTGCACACTGAACAGAACCAAAACATCACCAATGTCTATTTTATTTTTTAGGAAAAATTTACCATAAATTTTTAACAGATTATTTATTTTATTTTGAAAAATGGATTTAATAGATAAATCCAGTTTTGAAAAATAGATAAAACAAATTTATCTAAGAATAAATCCGTTTTACATTTTTTAAGGGGATAACCCATTATTTTATTTTAATTTTATTTTGGTCCAAAGGAGTAAAACCCATTTTATTTTGTCTGAAACTCATTAGGGTTTTTTTTTGTACCCCACTTATTCACCCCATACCCCCAACATAAAAGTGAAACTCGAAAATACCCCCCACTTAAAAAATTCGCTCGGATTTATCTCCATGGGAGATACATCCGATTTGTATTTTTTACAAAGTGGATTTATCTCCCATGAAGGTAAATCCTATTTGTATTTTACAAAGCGGATTTATCTCTATGGAAGATAAATCCGATTGGAATTTTTTCATGGGGGTATTTTCGGATTTCACTTTTTTGTGGGGGTATAGAGTGAAAGGGTGGGGGTAAAAAAAACACAACTCATTATTGGGCCAGAAAAATAAGCCCATGAGAATGAAAACCCTAATACCCAAAAAACAGAAAGAAAACCCCCAAAAGATACACCTGCAATCAGTCTGGAGAGAAAAACAGCCGCAGCTGCCCTCTTCCCTCCTAGTCTCGTTTCTGATCGTGTAAGTTGTGTCTTTTTCCATCATTTTTCTCCATTTTTTCATTCCTAATAGTTATTTAACGTAATAATCAGTTGCATTTCATCCTCGTAGACGAGTATGGTGTCAGGATCAGGAGTCTGCGCAAAGCGCGTGGTGGTCGACGCTCGCCACCACATGTTAGGTCGCCTAGCTTCCATCGTAGCGAAGGAGCTTCTCAACGGGCAAAAAGTCGTTCTTGTCAGATGTGAGGAGATTGCCATCTCCGGTGGACTTGTTAGGCAGAAGATGAAGTACATGCGTTTCCTTCGTAAGCGTATGAACACTAAACCCTCTCACGGTCCCATTCATTTCCGTGCTCCTTCTAAGATCTTCTGGCGCACTGTTCGTGGGTAAGTCACTCCTCCTATTTTAATTCATGAATCGCATTTCTCATTTTGCCTAATTGTTGTCTTAGTTGATTTTAATTTAGTTGTTTTTTATTTATCTAGTCAAAAAGGTCACATTTTGAACTAGATCTTAGTATAATGAGTAAAGGTGTGTTCTTTTGCAATGTGTAAGGTGGTTTATATGAAAAAACTGAATTTCTGGGGAGTAATTTGGTGGAATTAGTAATTTGCAATGAAAACTGTTATCAAGTGCTGTGTTATTTGTGGAGGGTTATTGAAAAATGGTGTTTTGTGTAGAATGATACCACACAAGACAAAGCGCGGAGAAGCCGCACTTGCTAGATTGAAGGTTTATGAGGGAATCCCACCTCCATATGACAAGATGAAGAGAATGGTTGTCCCTGATGCTCTCAAGTAAGTTCTGTTCTATTTTCAGTTTACAATATGCAGTTTTGGATGCTTTTTGTCGAATTTGAATCATGTCTATTTTATTGATACTGAATGAGTGAGTCGATGAAATTAGGGTGTTGAGGCTTCAAAAGGGGCACAAATACTGCTTGCTTGGAAAGTTGTCATCAGAGGTTGGATGGAACTACTATGATACCATCAAGGTAAGTTTTTGTTTCCATTGGAACTTTTCTAATTTGTATTGTGTAAATGTAAATTAGGGTAGTTGCTTAACTTTGTAATTGTTCTCTTTGTGATAGGAACTTGAGAAGAAGAGAAAGGAAAGGGCAGCTTTGAATTATGAGAGAAAGAAACAGCTTGCCAAATTGAGGGTGAAAGCTGAGAAGATCGTAGATGATAAGCTTGCTCCTCAACTCGAAATTCTTGCTCCCGTTAAGTACTGAGTAGTTTTTGTTAGCACCATAAAGTTAAAGTTTTGTTTGTGTTGCATATCAAAATTGTTCACCATTTCATTTTTATAGTTATTTTCATGTGTTGTTGGATCCTAGATATGACAATCCTGGAATTCGCTTTTTGTCCATTCGAATTTTTATGTCATTCTGATAATTCTTATTCCTATTTTCTATCAGTGTTACCTTTCCCGTAACATCATATTTGTGGTTTTGTTTGTGTGGTAATACCATAATATGAAGCTTTGTTTCAGTTGATTTTGGAATTATGCCTAGAGGCAACAGTATCTCTTGCCCATGGAATGCTTTCAGGCTAACCGGGATACTTTGGGCTGTTACGTTATATATATTTTTATATTCTATTTTTGACCTCACCCAATAGATTTCTAAATTCATTCACACTGAGAACCATATAATCTATGAATTAACGAAATTCAGGTGATTCTGCAAATGGTAATTGGTTGAGTCCAGTCTGAGATGAATAACTTAGGCATTTGTACTTGTATGAGATGGAGAGCATCTTATGCCTATACGCTTATTTCAAAATAGAAAGGAGAAAAAAAGCCAATACCATATAGCATTAGAGTAGATATCAGTTCAATGGGAAGTTGTATCGAATTTTAGGCAAATGGGATCAAATGATATTTTATCCTAAGATTTGAATTTGAACACATTTGTGTTGTAGATTTCTCTGGGATGGATCTGGCTCCTCTAAAATGAATATGAATAGAGTACATTTCATGATTCTTGATTTTTAATGCATGCTTCATTTTTTATTTTTCTCATTGATAGTTGATATAGTTTTTTAAATTTGAGATGGGGTTAGAAATGCATAGTCCTTAGTTTCAATTTTTTTTTAATGTTACACTTGGACACTGCAAGATTCACAGAATTCTAATAACCACCAACAATTAAAATTTGCTGGAGATGGTAAGTAATCTTCACCTAGGAACAGTTTGGGAGGGATTATAAGGAGTTTTAACTCGTTAAGCTTAGTGTTCGAAAAGTAAATTCATTATAGAATTAAGTGATGTGAATATATTGTATATTTGACTAATAAGGTGGCTTCATTCCAAGCTAAGTGTATGCCCTTTGTAATAGCTTGAAGCACATCATTCAGATAGTAGTAACATTGCTGCCAGAAGAGGCAATAATCCATGCACCTTCATGATTACAAATTAGAGAGCTGCTAGCAACATTGATCTTGACAAATTATCACAAGGAGGAGACTAGCTAACCAATCTCGAATCACACCTAGTAAATTGACAGAGTGATGAGTAAGGTTATCAACATTATTCAATATTCTTTAATTATCCCATTTTGTGTCAATAAAGACCTCATTATTGCTCGCCTTCCAAATGAACAAATAACATCAAATAAACAGTATGAGCCCGAAAGCAATCCTGCAGAACATGAAGAATAGTCTCTTCAGAAGCGCCACATAATTATTGACAAGAAGCATCCCGGTGGTCTAAGGAACCTGAAACAATTAGTAGGGAGGCTGTTGTGCGTAATAAGCCACACAAAGTGTCTCATATTTTTCTCAAGTACACTCAATTTCCAAATCTAACACCAGCTATCATAATTAGCTATACTCTTGTTCAAACTAAAAGGCCCCTTAGGTCTAGTGAGCCATGCATATGGATCTTTTGGTGTCCATTTCGCTCATAAGGAATCTAATTATGCAATTTTTAGGACCAAAAAAGCGCTTATAAGAAAAAGTGATTCTGGAAAACCAATGTTGAAAATGAGGATTTGAAAGCTTCAAGTCAACAATGGTAAAATGCTCATAAAAGCATCAAATCGAACAAAATTTGTGCATAACTTGAACAAAATGTCATAAGGATCATGAATCTACCATCATTTTTTTTTACAAAAAAAGTAACACAACTTATCTAAAAGTGAGTTTTTGACTAAAAAACGGGTTTGCATTTTGGGATAGGCTAAAATGCTCAAATCTCAATCAAATTGTAACAAACCAATTGCAAAATGCTCGAAATTACTGCAGTAAGTGAATGTAACCAAAAGATTTCAATGAAACTCATGCAAAATCAAACACGAAATTGAATATAGAAATACAAAAGGAAATAGTTTTATGTTTTTGATTAAAAAAATGAAATGCTACATAATTTAATTTAATGAAATACGTCTGTTAACTTATTGGACAGAAAACTCAAGACCAAAATAAAACAGAAATGGAAGATGAGAGATCAAAACTTATGAGAGAAAGATAAATGATTAGAGCAAAGATATATGATCCTATTTAGCCAAAATTGTACTACTATAACCAAATTTGTAGTAACTAATAACTAATAACCAAAATTTGTAGTAACTAATAACCAAATTGTACTACTCTCAAAATGATTTGGCTTGCGCCCTTTGCTCCAACGGAAACGAAACGGTGAAGCGCTTATTCTTTGAATGTCAAGTCTCTTGCGAAGTGTGGCGGCTGTTTGCACAATGGTTAGGAGTTCTATTGACGCCAGAGGATGATGCGGTTGACAATTTCGTGGGGTTTGGGAAACTTTTGAAGGGGAAGAAAAGGAAACGAGTTAAACATATTATTTGGTTAGCCGTCACTTGGTGTCTATGGTCTACTAGGAATAAGGTTCTATTTCAAGGGGAGGTGGCGACGGTGTCGAAAATTGTTGATGCTATTAAATTCTCATCGTGGGGGTGGTTTATGGCGAGAAGTGGAAGAAGGTGTGGGATGTCGTGGACTGATTGGGTGTGCTGCTCAATGGGGTGCTTCTTGTCTTTGTAATGTAATATATACTAAACATTATGATTTGTAGTTGGTGTTTTTTTGGGGTACTCTTTCCTTGTTGGGTCTTTTTCCCGCTATAGGTTTTGGCCCTTGGAGGTTTTAACGAGACCCCATCGTTGTAAGGGTTGGTGCACCCTTTCTGCCCGCTTTTATAACATCAACTACTTATCTAAAAAAACTAATCACTAACCTGTAGTGTTCATAGGAAGACACGTCAACAGCAACAAGGCGTGTGGAAATGGCGATGAGCATGCGAGTGACACCCTTCGTCCCTAGTCTCCGACTCCGACAAAGGCAACCTCGAAATCAAAACCTTAATTTTCGGAACAAACATTCATCAAAACTCACATGTTGTTCTCATGGCAGTTCTTCAGACCTCTATGTATCTCAGAGACTTGAGGTGTCACAACAGTTCAATCCCAATATTCCAGTAGAGGAAGCCGTTACACCTCCAACATCATGGTACACTGACCCCAATTTCTTCCACCTTGAGCTCGATCGCGTCTTCTACAGAGGCTGGCAAGCTGTAGGTCAGTTTTATTCTGCTTCAAGTTTCATACTTTTTGGGGTATTTTGGTTTTGCTTCCTTGTTCCTTCCTGCTGATAAATAATACAAAGGGAAACAAATTGAAGATGCAGAATTTCAATCCAATTGTTAGTTTTATTTTGGTTTTGCTTACTTGTTCCTTCCTGCTGATTTGTTTTTATGTTGTATGGTTAAATTCCTTTGGAATACGAAAGTTGATAGTATAGTATATAGTATGAATTTTCCTTGTGAGACTTTTTGATGGCCAAAATTTCTCGATCTTTGCTCAATTTTGTTTACCAGGATCCACTGAGCAGATAAAAGCTCCCCACGACTTTTTCACTGGAAGGTTGATTTTTTTTTTCCTAACATTTTATATGATCCATATACTTTTCAATATAAGTACATTTTTTGTTAACGAAGTTGTCTAATTGCAGCTCCATTTGGTTCTTGGAAGGGGAAAAGAATATTTTTAAGAGTGATATATATATATATATATATATATATATATATATATATATATATATATATATATATATATTGATAGGCAATGTTAGTGGGGGTGGGGGAAATGTTAGTTTCCGGGGATTGAACCCGGGACCTCCTTCTTGCACTCTTTTGGTGCACTCCTTCGGTATCCCTTAGCTCGCCAACTGAGCTACCTACTTGGGATAGTGATATATTAAGTTGTTCACTTTATTCATTTTCTTTTCTTCCCAGTTTCTGAGAACCAATTGGATGATTAAATATTGCAGACTCGGAGATGTCGAATTTGTGGTATGTCGAGATAACACTGGGACGGTCCGCGCCTTCCACAACGTCTGTCGTCATCATGCCTCTCTCATTGCTTCTGGAAGTGGACAGAAATCCTGCTTTGTCTGCCCTTACCATGTGAGTTTATATACAAGCATTATATTGATCTTTGAGGTTTTTCACATTCTAGGTTTCTTATTTCACTTCCTGTCTTTATTCTGGAAAGTTAAAAAGATTTTGATTTCTGCAGGGTTGGACATATGGGTTGAATGGAAATCTTCTCAAGACAACTAGAATATCAGGAATAAGGGATTTCAATGTAAATGTATGCAATTCTGTTCTATGATAAGTTATTTGTACAATGTATTTCTCATATAGGGAAAATGGTTGGCTGATTTATCTGACCATGAAGGGTAGGATTTTGGCCTTATACCAATCAAAGTTGCTACCTGGGGGCCTTTTGTTCTTCTCAATTTGGAAAAACAGAATCTTTCTCAGCCGGAAGTTGATAGTCATAATGTGGCAAAGGAGTGGCTTGGTAGCTGTTCAGAAATACTGAGTACTAATGGAGTTGATTCTTCGTTAAGTTATGTTTGTAGACGCGAATATACTATTGAATGCAATTGGAAGGTATGACCTCCTTGGCTTACCTTAAATTTATTCTCTTCTATACATGAGTCAGGAGGTGTTAGAACTTAAACAGTTTTGTCCCTTCTTTTTGCAGGTATTCTGTGATAACTACTTAGATGGTGGCTATCATGTGCCATATGCACATAAAGGCCTAGCATCTGGTCTTAATCTCGATTCCTATTCTATCGAAGTACGCTTTTCTACCACATTTTCTTTATATAATATCATTATAATCAATTATGTACTAAAGGATTGTTATGACAGTTGTTTGAAAGGGTTAGCATCCAAAGTTGTGAAAGCGGCTCAGGGAAGAGTAAAGAGAATTATGATCGACTTGGAAGAAAAGCTATTTATGCTTTCATTTACCCAAACTTCATGATCAATAGGTTTTTTTGCTTTTTTATTAGGGCAATCTGTTGATCATGTTCTTACTAATCCTAGAAAAGAATTTGGCAGTTTCCTCTTACTTGTTTTGCAAGTTGGCACGCTAATATCTTGGGGTGCTTGCTGACCTGATAGGTATGGACCTTGGATGGACACCAACCTTGTACTTCCACTAGGACCCAACAAATGTCAAGTAGTATTTGACTACTATCTTGAACACTCCCAACAGGTAATATGCAGTTATGCACGGATTTGTATTAAATGCAGTCGGAAATCTGTGCAGTTGCGCACCCGGTAAGTCTGGACTGTATAAGGAAAATCGGATGGTCTTGAATTTGACTGTCCGACTACATGCAGTTCCGACTGCACACAACCCAAATCCGTTATGCACATGCCTAACACTTTTGTGAATTCACTCCACAAACCCTGGTGCCTACTACCTTTTTTTAAACTGATCAGGGTGACAAAGATTTCATAGAGAAAAGTTTACAAGGTAGTGAGAAAGTACAGGTAAAAACATCGGTTTAGCACACTTGATTTAGAAAATTTTACTCTTGTTGCAATGTACTTGTTGTAATACATTTGGTTGTTGATGAGCAGATAGAAGATATTGTGTTGTGTGAAGGTGTCCAGAAGGGTCTACAGTCCCCCGCATATAGTGTGGGAAGATATGCTCCGAAAGTTGAGCAGGCCATGCACCATTTTCATTGTCTGCTGCATGAAAACCTGTCAACATAAGCTCCATTGTTCATTATGATGGATGATATATTACTGTCTGAAATTGAATTTGATGCATGGTATGATAATACTGCAGCAAAGGATTTTATTTTAATCAAACACCTTCTCTGGAAGTTTATATTATATATTCAGTAAATGTATACAGGCTTGTCTAACATGCAATAATAGTATAGTAACTTTATGTATCTCCCGCTGAATGAGCGAAACCCTACTTCAGTCTCCAATATTATAGGGGTCGGATAATTTGGTCCAACAAATTAGCGAAATTCCAAAAAAGTTCATTAAATTGAAATTTGTTGATTATGTTACTCTATCACGAAAATTTTAGGGACTAAATTGATTGGTTGAGAAGTACTAATGTGATTGAGGATTTTAAATATCATTAATTTAGAGATCATATTGCCTTCCACTTACTATTTTTAAGTCTAAGTTGGTGATTCACTCTCTAACTATTTTTGGTTGTTACCAAAGAAAAAGTCTATGTAACCAGTATAGTATTCTCCATTATCAATCAGATCCTGTCAAAATAAACGTGACAGTAGTGGGGAGAGTGTGGACTTATGGGTCCCATAATACCCAAGTCCCTGTCAATTCTAAGTTGGATACGAAAGTAACTATGAATAGCATATGAAACATGATTTAGCAGCAACGGAAAAAAGAGAAAGAATCCAGAAGAAATGCTTATCAGATGGGAGCAAATAAAAACAATTAGTAGTGTAGTAATAATAAAGCAACAATAGAGCCACTCTACTACGTCTGAGGGGCCAACGAGATTCTTATGCAAATAGAATTCCATTTTCCAAACTAAAAGACAATTCATATTCATGGGGATGATTTATATTATGACATTTTTTTTATTCAATGGGGGCAAAAGCCCCAAAAGCAAAGAACAAACTAACAAGGAATACAACGAGGGGTAGAAATCCTCATAACATCAGAGAGCATCAATGGTCCCACCGAAACCAACAAATCTACTTGCGAACAACCCATATTAGCTAACACATCAGCACACTTATTACAAATACAAATACTAACTCTATTAGTAAATAATAACTAATATAATTTATTATCTATCTTTTCTATCTTCTACTTAATGAGATATTTTAATTATAACTGTTTGGTTAAAATTAACAGTTTAGATTACATCGTTAATTACAAGATCTCCTGTGATCGTTTCCTTTTTTTAAGAGTATGAAAAAAACAAAAGGAAAAAACAGCAAAAAAGAAAACTACATCCTTATAAAGAGGACTCTAGAGGCATCGGATTGAAGAAACAAAGTGCTGCCATCAGCCATCAGGGGGTCTTCCAACTCTTGCCAACCAACCGAAGAAGTTGCTCCTTTCTTAGCCAAAAAATTCACAGTTGCATTTGTTTCCCTCAAAGTATGAGACAGTTAAACATTTCAATCTCTAGCAATAAGTTCCTTAATGTTGCAAACGATAGCGGCATAATGATGCCATAGATTAACAGTCTTTCGCACTAGGTGAATGACCAAAGTAGAATCATAGTATCAAACAAAACCATGGTATCCTCTCTCCCAAGTTAATCTTAAAGCATGGTAAATGACCATTAACTCAGCACGGAAATTGTTAGTAAATCCCACAGTTCCCATGAATCCACAAATCCAGTTACCATTAGCTTTTCTTAGCACACCACTTAAATCCAGCCGAACCAGGATTAACAAAGCTGCTACCATCCACATTCAAAACAACCTCAGTTCCTCCCTTAGGATGCTAGGAAACCAAACAAGGTGTCAAGGAACTAGATGCAGGACACAAAAAAAGCTTTTGTAGAAGATTAGCTAGTTTGTAAATCTGCATCTTTAGGCGATAGACTATGACATTTTCTCGAGCCAAGCAAAACTAATTTCGGGTCTTCCAAATCCACCTGGTAGCTAAGAGGAAAAATTCCTATTGATACCTGCAATTCGTGGTGAAGTGCTTTGGTAATAGGTATAATTTCCCAAAAAAAAAAAATGAAATACTCCCTAAGTTGTTTATTAACAAAAACGAGAGGTGCGAATAAGAATTTTCTAATTTCATTACTCCTCATTCCATGCTTTTTCTCTTTGGGCCTAATTTCAGGTGTGGTTTATGGTGGGTGTGTTGTATGGCGAAGGTTTTCGGAACAAAACCCTACCAACTACCACTTCTCCTTCTCCATTACTTTGCAGGGGATTCACTTCAGTGTGGGTGGTGTTGGAGAATCCGTTTCTCTCGCATGCCTGCAACTCCACCAAGTAACAAAGGAAGTTCATTTCTCTTCACTTTCACCCCTCGCCAAGTTTTGTTAAGCAACCGAACCATGAAGGATACCGCCGACAACGGAACCCTCAAATTGAAAAAGGAGCAGAAGCTTCTTCTTCACCAATCAATTGCCAATTATTTGCAGCACTCTGGCTTCTCCAAGACCTTGAAAAAGTTTCGTTCTGAGGCTCAAATTGAGGTTGGTTAATTTAATTCATGCGATTGAGATTAGCTGATATGAAACCCGATGATGCTGAACATAGTTTTTTCTTGTGTTTAACATATTGCACTATAGTAATGTAGTGTTGGGCAATATTTTCATGTCACTGGAATTGTTATACTATATAACCTGCTTTGGATTAACTTCTATATCATACAAGCATTTCAATTTCAAATAAAACAAGTTCGCGGCGTTTCCCCAAGCCAATAGGTGTGATGAAGGACATTAACGAGAAAACTTCCAGGAAAATAAGATGCAAAAGCTATTTTTATATGAGAAATTGTTGTTTAGATATTTCATAGTTATTATAAGATTTTTATATCCCCTTGATGGTGGGTTCTATAACTACCAGAAAACTAGGGTAAAAACCAGAAGATAAAGGGCAGTTTAATGGAAATAAAAAGGCAATATGATATTTCATAACTTTTTCAAGAGGCACAATACACTTAAATACCTAGGTCATCCTTAATGGATCTTACAACTATGGGCCATGGGCACTTAGAGAAAAATTAAAACCAACTACTGCAATAAAAATAAACACAATAGAGGCCTACTAATTAAATAAAGTCCTTCAGCTAAAATGATTTGTGAATTTAACTATTGGGCCTAGGCTCAGTTAGCTTGCAAACACAACACCACCCCCACCACCCCGCCACATGAGTACTTGTTAAGAAGGTTTATCTCAATTGATTTTATGACCAAAAGGTGTTGAACCTTGTTTTGGCCAAGTTTGGATCATATTATAGTTTACGAGAACGAGAGTTGCTCTAGTAAAATAAATTGATAATTTTTCCCTTACAAAAAAAGTTTTAGAAGCTTAGTAGTGTTTATGGAGAAGTTTTATGAGAGTTTATGAAAAAACCAAGATGCAGAAGCTAATTTTAACTTTTTTGAAAATATGTTATTTATATGACTTTTAGTTATTGCAAAATTCTTTTTATGTCTTAATCTTCCACATGTTTATCCAAACTGGCTTAGTTCCCTTGTTTCAATTTTTGAACCAAAATTGAGATAAAAGCTTATTTCTTGGACGGAAAAATTGCTTTTTAGTAATTATGTACATATATTGCCAATGGAGTGCTGTATGCTGTGCTGTCCCATTTAGACTGGAATTCCTCAATGTCCTGTATTTGTATTTTCCTTCTCGCCGTTGACATAGAGAAATAATTTGGCAGCATTTTCCTTCTGATGTTTTACGTTGTTAATATCTCCTACTTATGATGCAGAAAGATAATTCGAAGGGTTCGTCAGTTGATCTAGAAGAAATGTGCCTCAAATATTTAGAAACATGGTAAGACTAACAAATAATAGCTTTTTGTTTCTAAGTACCCATTTGCTCCAAGCAGTACACGGACTCGTTATTTGTTAGTAGTGCATAGCTGTTCCTATGTATAAGGATACTGTATAACTTCCCCCTGTCAGATTTTGCTGAGGATCCACTTATCAGCAGTAGTGATTACTACTTGGAAAGGTTGGACCTATCATTGTTGTTAAGAGTGCACTATAGCACTGTGGAGGGGTCTCTGGCCAGTCCTGGCTGTCAGGACTCACAACCATCATTGCTGTCAAGGGAGAGTCCCGATGCAGGAGAGTCCAATCAAGTCGAGTCTGTGGAGGGTCAATGTATGCAGCCTCACTCCCGCTAGGGAAGAGGCTGTTTCCAGGATTGGAATATTTGAGCTCCAGGTCAGCATACATAAACGTTAATGTTGCGCCAAGGCCACCATTGCCTCCCTCCGGTATTGCGGAAAAACGTGCCATTCTTCACATGGGCAAAAAGCTATATTTACCATTCTGTAGTGAGTTACTATCGCACCGATATTTTGTTGTTTTTTGTATTTCATGATTTGCCTTCCTAAAAGTAATATAGAAAAGCCAAAGATGACTACTCTATTGATGAACATGACATGACCTGCGTCCTGTTGCATTCCCACCAACAGATCCAGTGCCCACTGGCGCTTTTATTGTCAACATGGTGATTTCCCATAAGCCGCCTGCTGTTCAGCTTCATATCTCAGTGCTGCTTTGTCTCTTTTTTTTATCGCCTACTCGGTTCGTAGCAAACTCGAGTCCATGTCGTGAATGATTTTGTCATGTCCCTTGGTTTCTGTTCAATGGTCTATAATTTTCTAGCATTAATTATGATAAATCTTTAATATTGGGTAATTTTATATTTTGAACATTCATATGCAATACTAAACTCGAGTCCATGTCATGACATGACCTGTGTCCTGTTGCATTCCCACCAACAGATCCAGTGCCCATTGGCGCTTTTATTGTCAACATGGTGATTTCCCATAAGCCGTCTGCTCTTCAGCTTCATATCTCAGTGCTGCTTTGTCTCTTTTTATCTCCTACTCGGTTCGTAGCAAACTCGAGTCCATGTCGTGAATGATTTTGTCATCTCCCTTCTTGGTTTCTGTTCAATGATCTATAATTTTCTAGCATTAATTATGATAAATCTTTAATATTGGGTAATTTTATATTTTGAACATTCCTATGCAATACTAAAATTGTTTATCATGTATTTGTAATATTCAGGGTAGCAGTCATTCCGCTGTCTGCAACTCTGCTTTAGCGTTTTTGGGGTTGTGGCTGCTCCATGCCATGATATGAATAGATAACTATGAGATTAATAATTAGTAGTTGCAGTATTTGGATCTTTAATTGTTATGATGCAGTATTTTGGGTCTTTAGGTTTTATTTCTGTATTGATTAAATGGTAATTGAGTGTTTCCTTCTTGTTTTTCCATCTCTTTTGGGTAGCAAGGATGCTAAGGCAACTATCAACAATGAAAAGGAGCAAGGTATGCTTTAAATCCTTTGAAACTTTTCTGACGGTGAATTCCTCTCTTTCTCCACATGTGCTTGCATATCTCATTCTGTTGCTTCCTGAGCTTTGGAAACTAAATCTTTATATTGGCTCTCCCATTATGCTCTAGTTGCAGGTGTGGACTCCAAAATCAAAGAGGGAAAATCCAAGGAAAAAAAGAAAAAAACAAGCAAATTAGTTTCTGAATCTCCTACTAATAACATCGAAGATAACCAATTAGAGCCACCTACTGTGGTTACAGAAAATAAAGTTAAGGATGATTTATCTGCAGATGCCAAAGGCGATACTAACGGCGCCGAGACAGAGAAGAAATCCAAGCGTAAAATGAAAAAGAAAGACAAATCAAATAATGAAGGGGATGCTACGGAGCAGATTGGAGTCCCCGATGTAACTGTTTCGTCAAAAGAGAATTCCAAAGCAAACAAAGAAGCAACGCATCAGGAGAAGAAAGATTCAAAGAAAAGAAAAAGACCAACTTCTGAAGAGAATGATAAACAGGTTACTGAAATAAAGGTAGATGAAGAAACCAAACGGAGAAAAGTAGATAATTTGAATGAATCTAAGGGAGGAGAGCAGTCAGCAAAACCTAATGCAAACCTGAGAAGTGATTTAAATTCTAATGAAGAAAATAATGTGGTCTCAAAGACTCCCAAAGAGAAAAGTAATGGAAAAGCAAACGGACACCTTGATAATGGGACTGAAAAATCTTCTGTGCAGAGGTCTCAAAACAAGCAACACAAGGGATCAGTTGAGGTATTCCATAATCAATATTTATTTCCTGAATATTATAGCGTCTTGGCCCATAGAAAAGAACTTTGAAAACAGACCACTGAGCTTGCTTATTTCTTATCCATTTAAGATAGAATAAACTTTCTATTTTTTTGCCCCCTGGTTCCTGCTAAAGAACTTAGGTCTTGTTCCAGGTTATTATGTTTGCTGGTGTCAAGTAGTTGACCATTTCAGATTCCTATATGTTTGTCTTGATGCTCATAGTTCTTTTTTTCCTCCCATACATATCCATTGTCCGTTCTTTTTGTCCTAGTGTATTGCTGTTTAATTGTATCTTCTCTCATTTTGTCAATGATTCTTTCTTCTACACTTTTGGATTGTTAGTCCTATGTATTCAACATTCCATTTCCACTACTGAAGCTAATATTTGTGGTGGAATTTTTGTCTGTGACTATTGTAATTGCAGCAAAAACCTGTGAAGGCAGCTTTTCAGCGAGTACAGGTTGACAAGGTAGAATTTGTTGATGATAGGCTTCAGGATAACTCTTATTGGG
The DNA here is from genome assembly GCA_963573325.1 of Astragalus glycyphyllos. Taxonomy (NCBI): domain Eukaryota; kingdom Viridiplantae; phylum Streptophyta; class Magnoliopsida; order Fabales; family Fabaceae; genus Astragalus; species Astragalus glycyphyllos. The sequence continues at coordinate 68,091,865 of OY754308.1, forward strand.
CAAAGGTGCGATAAATTGATAATTTTTTCATGCAGTTTGTGGTGGTGCTTGAGTCCCAGTTGCATTATTTACAAATTTGTATCGGTTTCTCTGTCTACAGGATGGTGCTGAGATTGGTTATGGTGCAAAAGCTGAAGAAGTTCTTGGCCAAGTTAGAGGAAGGTCTGTTATTACATATGCGTAGTGGAGTAATTTTGCTTTACAATATTTGCACTAGCATCTCATTCTCATGCATCTAAACATGGCATTTTTAGTATAGTGAATTTAGCAGTGGAAGATTACAGTTTTTTATTTGTTTGTGAAACTTTCATTGTAAAATCTGTTGTTTAATGGGCAGTTTTTATGTACGAGTCATGTATTGTGGAAACTTCCATTCATTTTTCTAAACCCTTTTTTACCTTGTTCAGCTAATTCAATACAATAGTTTAAAATATGATCAGTTATGGCAGCAATGCGCACAATTTCTTTGAAATACAGTTTTAGAAATTTCCCTTGGTTTTTTGCTTTTCCGGTGACAATCTAATATCTCTCTCTTGCAGGGATTTTCGTCACGAGAAGACCAAGAAGAAACGTGGGACCTATCGGGGAGGACAGATTGATTTAGATTCCCACTCCGTCAAGTTTAATTATTCAGATGAGGACTAACTGGGAAGCGTATATGTTTGCTACTGGAGCACTATGCTAAAGCCAGTGTTGCCATGACAATTTTGTTTGTGTTTCATTGAAACAATATTGTTCATTTGGATAACGTTATTTGAACGGTTTTACCAATTTCATTGTGCTGCTTAACGCATTTAATGTTGCATCTTGTATAACATTCTGGGGTGGGATCCTCTTATCTTATTTTTGTCAATATCGAACGTATAGCTATGCTACTCTATTAAGTGCTTGTTTGGTTAGGCGTCGCGTCTTCCAAAATCTCAGCTGCTTGGATTCGTAGCTTCAGGTTTTCCATAGCGGAAGCACCACTAGTTGTGAGTTTGGAGGCTCAAATCGCCTTTGTTTGGAATAGCAGTGTGTGTGCATTCCTTGACGTGCGGCTACCTCAATCCTACCATATGTAGCTTCTGCGTAAAAATGCAGTTGGATGTATTCAAACATGCAGGTAATATTTTCTAATTTACTTTTTCTTCCTTGCCCTAAAGCTCAGTGGCTTTCCAAAACAGCTCAATAGTATTGCTTTTCAAAACAGCCCAATAGTATTGACTATTGAAAGTATTTTAATTTACATCCAAGACGAGGGAAAATGAAATATTCTTAATTGCCTTGATCTTTTCCTTACTCCAAGATTGTTTTTTTTATTAATTACGCCATGGTCCCCCTCCCTCAGCCTCTGGGTGTATATCAGATTATCAATTAAACATATTTTTCTCTTCTAAATTGATAATTTTGGTTTTGTGTTTCATTGCGCTTTTGGTTGCTAAAAATAATGGATTGTGCAATTTTATTCCCTTACTTTTTCAAAATTCAAGTTTTTTATTAATTAATGACGTGTTTATTTTAGATTTTAATTGAAACAATTTAAAATGAGTTTGTTTAAAAAGACACTTAAAAAATTAATGTTAAATGATTTATTTGGTCAATTAAAATGATTTTATTTGGATGATACTGAATAAAAGAATGTCCTGATACATTCATGTAGCCACGATAGTTTTGCTGGTTTCAACACTCGTTTTTGCTAGTTTGCACCCCTCTATCTAAATGTTAACTTCTGGATGTGGACCTTTTTGTATTTTGGAAGTTTATTTTGGAGCCTTTTTCAGGCAAGTGTCTGTCTTGCTTAGACTGAATTTCCAAGGCAAGAGCATACTGGGTCTGAGCTACAAGACTAATGCATTCAAAGTGAAAAAACACACTGATATTCAATGCATTTGTTATTTATCATAAGCCTTACATTGAGATTCCCTGTTCTTTTGCAAATGGAATTACTTTGGGATACCCTTGTTCTTTATCAAGTAACCAAGACTATTTATTTAAAATGGATAGATTGAGATACCCAAAAAATTTGAATAGATTGATTTGTGCCGATATGGGATTTAATTTAGCCACATGTTAGTCATTACATGTCTGCTAAGTATTTACAAAGCATAAATTAGAGGTAATCACCATCAGAAATATGTACATTCTAAAGGCCTCTAAATAATAAGTATTTTCTGGATCAGTACGTATAGTATATAGCTCTAATACTAATTATCAGTTTAATATTAAGAAAAACCAACCCATTCGTTTTCGCTCTGCTTCCTCTCCTCTTCCTCAACCTCTTTCATTACTTTCTCTTCTACCTTTTCAAACTCTAGAAAGAGCGTAACCGTACCCTTGTTCCATCGACACGGCGGCGCCGCCATCACCAGCCATCTGTTATTTTTTTCACCTTTCTTTGCGCATCATGTCCTAAAGCCCAGATCCATGTTCTCGTTTCTCTCCTAGCGGAAGACTTCTTGATTCTATAAACTGTTGGAGAGAAAAAAAAAGTAGATTTGAACAACAATAAATGAAGGCAAACAAAACAATAAAAATGTCAAAATAGAGAACTCCACTACACACACTACCATTACTAGAGCTCTTCCCTGTCAAAATAGAAAACGTAACCACGAACTGTTTGTGTGATTGAATTTAGGTTTGGGTTCCGATTCTGAGCAACAGTGATAAAGAGTGAGAGAAGGAGCAATAATAAGAGAGAAGATGATGAATTCGATTATTTCTTTGAGAAAAGGAAGGGATGAAATTGGAGAAACAGTTGCAAATAGGAAGAGAAGAGGAGAAAGTATGCAAATGGAAAGACAAAAGAGGACAAAAAAATCAAGAGAGAATAGGAGTGAACACATTTCCTGCATAGTTGCATAAAAACCACACTTCAACTCGTCTCTCAAAATGAATGAAATATATTTACATTTTACAGAGAGAGTGAAAATAAACGGTAAATAGTCACCCTAAATGTATCTGATGTTACCATTATAGTCCATGAATGTATCAAAATTGTAAATATATTCTTTTTTTTTTTGACAATAAAATTGTAAATATATTCTTAAGAGCTTTCTTTGTTGGTAAACTCATGAACAAAATTGACCAATAGAGAAATATTTGAGGACTAAAGTTACTTTCCAACCCTTTAAATGGATCTCAGATACTTCGAAAGGATGAGTCTCCACAATTGCCGTGGACGATACATTGTTTTTTTTTTAAAAAAAAAAATCCAAGACTAAAATAACTTCTTTATATATAAAACAAGGTAGATAGCCCAAAAAGCGATTACACAGGAACTAGACAATGAGTAGAAACTCCAATAACATCATCATTCACAAACTGCTTAAAACCATCAAGAGGAAAATCAAACAAAACATAGTGATTATTCTCTAGCAACCAAAAGCTACAAAGCCATCAGCCACTCTATTGGCCTACCTATAAACATGCTTGATAGTTATCCTCCACTCAAAAGCAAGTGTCTGATGCGACGAACAAGGCTACGACCTTCCAAACTACCAAGAGAGGCACCCGAAATACACTGCACCACAAAATCATAATCCTTATTGAGATCAACACACCTAAGACCTCTATCATGAGAAAGCTTCAAACCCACAAAAATACTCCAAAGCTCAGCCAAATAAGTCGTACCCGAACCCAATCTACGAGCAAAGTCTAGAATCCAAGCACCTGAAGCACACCGCAACACACCACCAGAACCAGCAGTAATCGGGTCTCCTCTAGAGGCACCATCACAATTTAAGCAAACTCATCCCTCTAGCGGAGGCGTCCACCTAACTTGAATTTCTAACCAAAAACGAGAGGAAACAACCTCATTGTCCAGACTATGAGTCTATGATCAAAGTAGGGGGAGATGAAATTCAGCACAACTTGTGCATGATTATAAGGTCTAATGAAATCAGGATCATGCTCTCCCTTATTCCTCCACATCCACAAGTGATGGCAAGTTGTGGAACAGATGAAGGGCCACAGGACCTGAAACGAATCTTTGCAACCCAAATCAAGATTTAGCTTTACCTAATCTGTTAAATCACCTCCATAGAATCTGTTGACATGCACAATAGGGAGGAGGTGCCGCCACATGAACACAACAAGAGGACAATCCTGGATAACATGCAGGAGAGTCTACTCCACACTTGGACAGTGAGCGCAATTAAGGTCAAAATTGTTTCATCTCTAACATAATTCTTTAGTTGCCAATCGGTCATGCATAATTTGGCAAGCAAAAAAGTGAACCCTCTCTAGCACCTCAAGCTTCCAAACTAGGTTCCAAACAACAGTATTAGACCGAAGATTAAAATAACTTATTAATGCTCTGCTTGGTGCATCCCACTCGCTAGCAGATAGCGGATAAGACTAGCGTATTTGATTAGCGAGTGGCGAGTACACGTGTTTAGCATTTTTTGAAACGCTAGCTAAGTAGCGTTTTAGCAGATAGAGTATTATAACACTTCACTTTTTTTGACATTTTTATTCTTAGTAATTTTTTTAATTTACTTTAGTTTTCTCAATAAAGATTTTGTCAACATTAAATAATTTAATCATAAATTTATTTTTTTATGTCATTTTACATTTATAAGCTATTGTTATTTTTATCAAACACATATTTGTTATCAACTAGCTTATCCGCTATCAGCTAGCTCATTCGCTAACTTATACACTATTTATTACTTTTTATCAAAGAGAACCTATACAATCGATCCCGTAAAAAAAAAAACCTACACAATCCATTGAAAAAATTAAAAAATATTTAAAAGTACGTTTACAATTTTGATATATTCAACTACTGTGATAACGCGGCTTACACGATAATGACTAAAATGGGGTTTCTACTTTCTACAACTTACATCCCTGAAATGAAACCAACTAGGAACTTATCACGAATTATTTTTCCCGAAAATGTTATAAGGTCATCTTCCATGACCAACACCACATTTTTATGCCATATGCAGAAAAACAATGAGCAAAGCTTCACAAAAAAAGTGAAATGTTTGCGTAGCTGTAAATAGTAACCTACAGGGGACCAGTGCCAAATAATGAAATAACCATCCAAACCTACATGTGTGAGCACTTTGTTATATTTTTTCCTGCAGCTTTTCTAATTTTGAACTCCAATTTGCGTTTAATTTCCTCTTTTCTTTTCCGTTTTTGGAAATTTTAAATGAATTATCAAAGTTTTTATGTACTTCTCTAGGCTCGTTCATCATGACTAATTTTTAAATTCTTAGTTGTTTGAGAAATGTGGGCAATTTACCCTAACCACTTAAAGGTTGACACATGGATTTCATTAACATTTATCACATAAATAAATTCATATAATTTGTTTTACAGTAATTACTATATATTTATATTATTTACACATTCACCCCAATTTTAATAAATGCATTTATCGTTGGTTTGGAGAGTGACTTAGGTTACTAAGTCAAAAGTTTAGTAACAAATACTAAATGGGTATATGTGTCATTTCCACAATAATTAAAAAAATTCGGTAACCACAAATATAAAGTCTGTGGTTAGTGGCCACTAACCACAGACTTCATATTTGTGGTTAGTGGAATCGGCAACCAGTGGCCACTAACCAGAGACTTCATATTTGTGGTTAGTGGAATCCAAAACACTAGTTGGATGCCATTAACCACAAATATGAAGTCTGTGGTTAGTGGCCACTAACCACAGACTCATATTTATGGTTAATGGCACCACCATGGCCGCCGCCACCAACCGCTGTCGGTCACCGGAGTTCCGCCGCCGGTCACCGGTCACCGGAGCTCCACCGTCAGCCGCCGGTCACCGGAGCTCCGCCACCGGCCGCCGTAGCTCCGCCGCCGGCCGCCACTTGCAACCACTACATATATATTTATATTATATATAATATATTTATATGTATATATATAATTAATAAATAAAAATGTTTTTTATCAATGGATGGTTGGTATGTGTAAAATTACATTAGTACCCTCTTTAATTCACAACCTTTGGATCGGATTTAATTAAAAAAATATAGATCAAACGACTGATATTAACTTAGTATAGGATACTAAGGAAAAAGCTTAGTAACCTAAATCAAGCCCTTAAATGTTGAACGTTAGATGATCGAATAATAAACGTTTAATGTGATTTTTGGCTCTATGATAAATAATTGGCAA